>CM033344.1:0-2400000 GCA_019395295.1 Osmanthus fragrans | reverse complement strand
TCCTCAATTCATTGTCTAAATTTGAATCGCTTTATACAGATGCTAAATTAACATCATACAAAGTAATATCCAGAAATAATCTTCTAGTTTGACATGAATTCCCCCTTTAGCCAAACATCTACAGAAATAATATTTAATTTGATCACGCAATTCATCTCCATCTTTCATATGTCGTAATAAACAAAATTTAATCGCAAATCCAAGGCAAAAATGATGAAAGAAAAACACAAAACGGACCTAGAATTGGGTTCCAAATGCCTGACAATTGAAGGAGCTTTTGGTAAAATCTCAGAAATTTGAGCCTCAACAGCCTTCAAAGGATTGGCCAAATTTTCTTCTTTGCAGAGAAAGCAAATTACATCTGTCATGCAAATTTTCCCTACGCATTCAGAAGACTCGTTGGTTTTATTGTCACACGTCCAAACGCTGATATGACTCTCTCCAGATCTCTTCAAAGCCGCCACCGCGTCGGAGACCTTGGAGGCTGCCGAAATCCACCTAATCGCTGGCTTTCCTAAGCACAAGTCTGATAAATCTCCATTCAAAAAACTTATTGCCATGCAATATAAAACTCGGAATTTTTTTGAGATAAATAGCCAGATGTTTATAGAGAGAAAGTCGGGATAAGAGCTAAAGATAAAGAGCCGTGAACTGCAAAGAGAACTGCTAAAGACGAAAACGCTAGCGTCAGAAATATATAGACCGCGGTTACCGCTAATAGCCGGTAACCAATTTTGAACAGCATTTGAATTATTAAGAAATTAGCCCCTATAATTAATAAAATATTTTTCAACTTTTTTTATTTTTATTGTTCGATACCACATTTTTTTCCAAAAAATTCATTTTCTTGATTTTACTTATGTGCCCACATTTTCTCACTTTTGGGGGAAAATCTTTTCTCACCACTTTGGTGGGAAAATCAATTCTATTATTATTATTTTTTACAATATGAACAGATTTTAAATCCAATTATAAAAAAAAATTATTCTTTAATGGAAAATTTTCATATAAAACAAAGTCAAACAAATAATACTCGATATACAATATTTTTTTTTATAATTGGAACAAATTCTAGAGCCAATTGTAAAAAAATTATCCATTTAATGGACAATTTTCATTAAAAACAAAGTCAAACGGACAACAAACTTTAAACATTTTTCGGGTAAAAATTTATATCAATCAAACACAATTAATTACAATTTATAATAAAATAAATTTTAGGCAATTCAATTTCCTGCAATTCGTTTTCTTTCCACCCAAATTTCACATCTACAATCAAACGGACCTTTATTGTTCAAATAGGACCCGCGTCCGTATTACAGCCAAGTACTTGAAAATGAAATGAAATTCGCTCAGGTCATGCCACTGCAAATTTAATTAGGTCAAGTTGAGGAATGTAACCTAATTTTGACTTACCTATCTTGAATTAGTCTGTATATTTACAATTCCAATTAATATTATACTATTTATCCGTAAGAGTTGATAGATGGAGGTCGTAATAGTGTGAATATCAAACTCGAAATAAAATTAGCAAGTTAACGAGGTATAAAATAGATAATTAGTCGATATCTGAAAGACGTACTGACATAAGCGAAAGTCACGCTTAATCAAATTATGCATTGTAGAAAAGACAATCAATGTGTTGTTGAACATTTGATTTTTTGTAAACCATATTTCAATTTTAGTAAATTATATTAAATTTCTATTTGGTGTAGTTAAAAAATAAATTTTTAGTAAATTTTGGTAAAAATTGATAAATGCATAGTCAAAAAATTGATAAAAGTCGTGGATAACATAGATAAAAAATGACAAATATTCAACCATGCCGTATGTCCATACTAATGACGTTTAATTATAAAAAAGACCACGTAACATATAACATGTCCAACAATAAGTATTTAAAATATTCGATGACTATGAACGATTTCTACTAAATAGGATTTTTCATATTTATTCTTGAAATAATAAATTATGAACAAATACTTTAAATTGATATTAGCTGAATTAAATGCTGATTGTAGGAGTTAGTAAATTAAAATTTATAATTCCTGTCTGATAATTATCCATGCTAATAATTAATTAATACTACCAATCATTGCTCTCAATCAAAATCTAACATATAAAACTGGTGTTATTAATTAGTAATTATTTATAAATGACAGAAAAATAATTAATCTATATAATTAACTCGATGCATTAGAAACATCCAAACAATAATGCTAAAGTTTATGTGCAATTAGGTCAATTAAGCAATAAATAATACACGTTTGGCTGTCTAATAAAAAACAATTATTAAATTATTTAGAAGTAAATTTAAATTAATTTTATGTTAGCCAGCCACGTGTTGAAAAGATTCTCGACATTCACAACAACAATAATAATAATAATAAATACAATTATAAAAACTTTATTATCAGTTTCATAAAATCAGTGAAGAAATAATTATGAAAAATTCTACACAAACAACGCCCGGTGACAGGAGCTGAGGTGGCAGTGCCTCAACCTCTGATATGAATGTATCTAAATTTCAAAAATTTAGATGTGGAGTTGAGGCACCCGCCACCTCAAGCCCTATTTTGGTAGTTTCTTTCAATAATTATTGTACACGAATGAGCTTTACGTAATAGTTGGACTATTTTCTTTTGTAATATACTATTGCACTTATATCAATTATCGAGTCTAATGAATTAAACTTTAATAAGAGATTTATTTTCGTGATTAAAAACATATTTAAGAAAAATCAAACGAGCGGTTCATACTAAACCGAGCTGTAAAGCAACAGGATCCTACGTCAGCTACGACGTAGTCCATTTTAAGTGGTCCTGACTCCTCAACTCTAAAAGGGCAATGCTACCCTAAACGCCAAAAACGAACGTCCGGCGCATGATAAACCCCAATGTGTCCACACAATTATATTACGCCTGTAAAGAGATAGGCATGGGCGCCATTTCCTAACAAACCCCGTGTGTACTCCGCGTCGAATTACGATGTCGTTTTCAAGCTGCCGGAATAGGACAAAGATTGTAATTAACAAATGGCATCAATTAACGAAAAGGACAAGTGTGGATATATAGAGCCGCGAACTCCTTATCCAAATTCCAAACCTTGACTACTCGACAAGAAAAGCATCGTAATTAACCGTACATGCCCAAAATTTTGTCAAAGTTAGGTTTTAATCGAATTTTTCGCAAAAAGAAAATCATTATAACTAAACTTGATATTTTAATTAGCTAATTCTCCACGTGATTAAATGAGTACGACTTCAAAGATTCCTCTGTGTACGTACGATATACTTTTCACACGTGATACATGCATACACTTATTATAATATTCATTTTTATATAAGTCATGTGGGTGCATATCGATGGAGTATTGTCTAACGACTTGCCAATTGTATTCAATACGTGAACACAACTTATGAAAAGTCGCGTTTATAACATTCAATGAAATGATCAATTTATTAGTAATTTTTTAGAATAAATAGTGCATGGTTGATAACTGGAAAGAGTTTTGAATGTGCAATCGAAATCAATGTTTAACTTTAATTGGATAGGAATACGCAATTTTATAGTAACTTTTAATTTTACACGGCAACTTTTGCAATTAGCTTCGATGATATTTAGAAAATGTTGTAAATATTGAACAAACTAACATATTAAAATCCATTATTTCGTCAAAAAAGTTGTTGGAAAGTGACAAAATGTTATAAATCGACTTTGATTTGATTAGTGCTATTTTTGTCAATTATCCTAATATACAGAAATATGGCCTAAAACTATAACCTTTAAACAGTAGCGATATGTTTGGGGAAATTACACCCACACATGTATTTTAACTCCAATTTTAAAGATAAGATTTAAAAATTATTTATTCAAAATTCATGTCGTAATTCAAATTTTTATTTAAATAATAATATTATTAAATTAATATGTTTGGGGAAAGCAAATGTAGTTGCTGGCGCGTTGAGCAGAAAAATTTTCCACCAAGAAACTTTTGATCAATCAAACGAATATCGAGGAAGCTCCCGATTGGAAGAAAAAGAATCGAATAGAAAACGATTGACCGCTCTTACTATACAATCCACATTGATGGAGAAGATTAAAGAAGGTCAAAAGATCGATTCTTTTGCTCCTAAGATTAGACAAAGCTTAGCAAGTGGGAAACCAACCGATTATAGTATTTCTGCTCAAGGTATTCTTCTATATAGACATCGAATGTATGTGCCAGATATAAACGGATTACGGGACGAAATTTTATACGAAGCACATACAACTCCTTACACTGCTCACCCTGGAACCACCAAATTATACCACAACGTTAAAGCATTGTATTGGTAGCCAGGTATGAAACGTGAAATTGCAAAAGTTGGTAGCCAAATGCTTAACCTGCCAACTGGTGAAAGTAGAACATCAAATACCAACAGGGCTGTTACAACCTTTACAAATTTCAGAATGGAAATGAGAACAAATTACAATGAATTTTGTGTGTGGTCTGCCCAAGGTGAAAAGGGGATTTGACGCTATTTGGGTAATAGTAGATCGACTAACCAAGCCTGCACACTTTTTACCCGTTAAAATGACTTTCAAAATGGAACAACTTGCCACCTTGTAATACAAGAAATAGTACGACTCCATGGGATACCCATTACAATTACATCAGATTGTGACCCTCGATTTTTATCACAGTTATGAAAGGAGATACAAAACTGCTTAGGTACAAAGCTTCAATTCAGTACAACTTTTCATCCGCAAACTAATGGGCTAACAGAACGAACTATCCAAACTTTGGAGGACATGCTTCACGCTTGTGTTTTGGAGTTTCAACACAGTTGGAATTATTATTTGCCTTTAATTGAATTCTCTTATAATAATAGTTATCACATGTGAATCCAAATGCTTCCTTTTGAAGCATTATACTGTTGGAAATGTCTATCCCCCTTACATTGGAATGAAGTAGGTGAAAATAAAATCGTAAACACCGAGATGGTTCAAGATACGGTGAAAGTAGTTGAAAAGATTAAGAGGCGATTAAAGGCGGCTTAGGATCGACAACGCAGCTATGCAGACAAACGACGATGACCGCTGGAGTTCGTAGTAGGAGATAACGTTTTTATCAAAATATCTCTTATCAAGGGTTTATTAAGATTTGAGAAAAAGAGAAAATTGACACCAAGATACATTGGACCCTTCGAAATCCTAGAGCGTATTGGTAAAGTCGCCTACCGATTGAAGCTACCTGAACAGATGAGAAAGATACATGATGTATTTCACGTGTCAACTCTTCGAAAATATATTCCAAATCCCTCTCATAAGTTAACAAAGACGTCAGTCGATATTCATCTTGATTTGACATGGGAGGAAAAATCAGTCAAAATATTAATGAGGGATACGAAGAAATTTCGTAAGAAGGAAATACCTGTAGTTCATGTCTTATGGCAAAGTAATGTCATCGAAGAAGAAACTTGGGAAAGAGAGGACGAAATGAAGGTAATTTTGATGACGGAATTTTTTTTGGGGGGGAATTGTAATATCCCAAAATTTTATCATGTTTTTATGATGTGCGACCTCTGACTTGAATTAAAGATATATTTAGCAATAATCTCATTCAATCTACAATTCAGTTTGATATCATGTAGTTCGATAATATAGTTCAGCTCGACATTAGAACTTAAGCTCGGTCCTATGACCGTCGTAATCCAAGAGAACATCATGATTATGGAAAGTTGGCTCAAATCGGTACTTACACTTTTTGACGTCAACAAATTTAATTAAGATTTTGGTTAAAAATAAATAACCATGTGAAGAAAATAGGGTGAATGAGAAGGCTACCCTATAATTGTCACACTAAATACTAAAATAACAAATGACATACTATGGTAAAGTGTGGCAAGGAAATTATTAGGGAGAATTAATTATAGTTACAAATGGCATGCTAGGGTAAAGTGCGGCAAGAAAATGATTAGGGAAACTTAATTATAATTACAAATGGCTTATTAAGGATAACTAGTCTATTATGTGGCTAAGTAATGATTATCGAAAATTAATTATAAGGACAACTAGTCTATTATGTGGTCAAGTAATGATTATGGAGAATTGATTATAGGGACAACTAATCTATTATGTGGCCAAGTTATGATTATGAAAAATCTAGCAAATTATTATTTTAATCTCCAACCTCCACTATAAATAGAGACGTGGAGAGAAAGATTAATGATACCATAAATTGGAAATTAGTAAAGAAAGCACTTAAGAACTAATAAGGAAGAAGTGAAGAAGATACTTCATCTACAAATCAAATGTGAGTAGTCTATGCCTATCTTTCTTTAAAGCATATTCATTGCAACTATGTTCATTGAATTACTTTTAAATTGATTATAGATTTAAGACTTTACTCATTGAACATTGAATATTGGCCTTGCATTGAATTATGCTTGGTATTATTGATTGGACACCTGAGCATGTTTGGTATTGACTTTGAGAATTAATTCTCAATCAATTATTATTTTCAACCACACATTTTTCAATAAAATAATATTTTTCATCTCATCAATAATTTTTCCTTATTTTTAAACCACATATTTCACATCATATCACTATTCAAAAATCAATTCTTACCCCAAAAATCACTCCCAAACACCCTCCTAATTGGTGTAATTAACTAATGAGCTTATATTGATTTATTGACGCGCACGGGTAGACTTGAAAATCTATAATTGGGGCCATTGTTTCCTTACCTATTTTGAAAAGAAAGGCATCTATGGTATATATTGCTCACTGAATACTTGTATTCATATTGTTATAATGATTTTTTTTTTAAAAAAAAGAACAAAATACGTTAAAATTGTAATTTTAAGGGTTGATCCCTACAAATCGTCAACAATTTTTCCTCTTTACAAAGTATTTTAAATTTATGGAATTATATATAAGTCCGAACCCTGAAGTATACCAATTCCATATCCTTCAATGATTGTGATTTAAAAAAAAAAAAATTGGATCGTGACAATGATACCTACTACAAGTCACAAGTTACATGTCATTGATAACAAGTTATATGTCATAAATCACATCACACTTAGCATTGATAATTGGTCACAACTAGATATATAGATTACATCTCACTGGTCACGACCACACGTCATTGGTCACATGTCACATTCATAATAGGTCACAACTAAACATATATTTAATTACAGCCTCAAGGTGATCACATGTCATTGGTCATAAATCATATTCTGCATTGAGAATAGGTAACATGTGACCTATGATTAAATTTTTTTTGACCTGTAATTTAATTGAACAGGTAATAATCACAATGACACAATATTTGTGACCACGATCACATCCAGTCACAAACCATATAAGGTCACTATCACTTCAAAGACACAGTTATAGGCCACGGTTACAAATTTCATTGTAAATTACACGTTTTTGTAGATAACAAATTATCAATCAATCGCAAATTAAATAGTTACAATCACATATTTTGCCACAAATCGTACATTTAACAGGACACAAAATAAATTACTCTTAACTAGTTACACACACTATTCACATCACCTCATCCCATCTTATTCCACCACCCTCGGCACCACCAATGACCACCACCTCCTCATCTACCTCCATCTGACAATCAAATCAATTAATTACCAATATAAGCAGAAAATCAAATAAATAAATTTAATTTTAATATCACCACCACAAAACCATGAAATACCAAATTTGTCCCTTTCTTCTCCACTTTTCAAGCATGCTTTGTTCAATAGATTTTTTTTTTTTTTTTGCTTCCCAGCTTTCAATGAGCATGTAGTCCATATAGTTATACAATAGACACAATAAGCTGCATACTGGAATCACACCCGTTGGATTAATCTCGATTCCAATAAAATATTGTACAATAAATACAGTATTTATATACTGACTTCTTCACAAATCTACTGGGGACTTCTCCACGAACTAGTCGTTTTCGACAAATGAAGTTCCAAAATCTTTTATGTTCACTGCTCCAAAAAATGGATATAATAAAATTAAGAAACGCGCTACACGTACAGAAGGGGGCGTACAGAAGTCGTACAGAATACTCACAATGCAGGGTGGGTGATTTTTTTGCCATTTTTTTATTACATGGGGGTCGACCTCACGCCGACCCTATGTGAGTATATGTATAGGGTCTGTATGGTACAAGAAGCATTAATCTAAAATTAAATAGACAAATTTGATACCGAAATTAAATTCGTCGAGGTTGGCTCAATTGCTGTATTATGAGAAGAGGTTGGCTTCAATGCTGTCACCGACGAGGAAAACTTTATCGAAATTCACGAATTCATTCAACCATGAATGTGGTCCCTGTATTTGATGATGGGGGGGGGGGGGGGGGGGGAAATCATCAAGTTTGTTAATATTGAAAGTGTATTCTCAAATATATATATGAATTTTTCCCATATATATACATATATTGTTGTTTGCGAGTGTAGAATACTGGCATAGAGGAGCTCCGCACCAAATATCGGTGGAAATCGCGTATTACGGTTCAAAAAGCCATGTTACTGGGGTGATTATTTGAAGTACTTTTTGCTTGTGCCAGAGCAAGGGATGCACTTAGTGGCAGGAAATTTGGAGGTGTATTATTATCTAGAATACAAATATTACGACAGAGACTATGATTTTATACAAACTCATCTTTTGTGCCCAGATTTGGAGGTTATTAGTGTTTGTAATCAAGGGCGGACTTAGGAAATTGTTTCAGTACAGGCGATATCAGAAAAAATGTACAAAAAATAATAGCATTATAACACAATACACAAACATTATATTAAAAATAAAATACCTTACAACTGCTCTTTACGAGTTTTCATACTTTGATATATTTGTAAAATCAATTCATTATCAATTTTTAAGAATATATCTTTCTCGTCATCAACATCTAACAGCTTCTCAACCACATTGTCAAGAGATTTTCTTTTATAAAATATTTCCATTATTATTTTCACAAAAATCAGCTACAAACCCAATTCTCTGACCCAATTTACTGCACAAATCCAATTTACTTCTCCAAGCCAGAGCACAAACCCAATTTAGTGACCCAATTTACAGCACAAATCCAATTTACAAATTTTCCAAGCCAGAGCATAAACCCTGAAACCCAATTCAGCGAAAATGACACACACCAGTCACCAACCCAAATACCCAATACACTGCACTTCTCCAAACTGTGGATGAAAAACAGTCAAGGGCTAAATTTAGTTTAGTTCCAAAAATTCTAATTCAAAATTGCAAAATATAACTCCAAATTGCAAAATACAGGCGCAGCATTTCTTGATTTTAAAAGAAGAGACATCGCGCTTACCTGGATTGAGAGCAGGAGTTGCGCCCGCGCCTGCCGGAGCTGGACCGAGTCGCCGGACTGTAGTAATAATCAAAGTTAGGAGGGTGAGACGGCATCGAATGGCTGAATGAGCACCGTAGCCTGCTAGCTTCTTTCAAATCTCTCTCGACGTCTACTAGCTTCTTTCAAATCTCTCTCGACGACTGCTAGCTTCTCTGAAATCCAGGGGCGTGTACCGCAGGTTGTGTAATGTAATGGCCAAGAATTGGGTTTGTAAAATTGGGCCAATTAATTGGCCCAATTCAATTCAATTTTTTTTTCTTTTTAAGGGCTAGGAAATGGGCCAATTAATCCAGGGGTGGCCCAAAGGAGGCCTACACTGGACCTACATTGGGTCCGCCCCTGTTTGTAATAGTTGTCTTTTTTATTTGGTTTCTTTTCCCTTGCTACTTCCCAATCATGATTTTCCTATTCTGAAAGGTACTTTTCTTTTGGGACAGGATGGTTGTGGGCAAGGAGTACCAATTCTAAGCCCCCCGGGGCACATTCAAGTTGGCAAAGGATGGGCATTGCGGGGCTTGCAACTTCAACGTGGGGAGTTCGATTCCTGGTTGGAGCAGCTGAGTGATGTAATAACCATTTATTGGTTGGAGCAGCTTGGTGATGTAATAATCATGTAGGAGACTCTTTTGGGGTCAGGAGTATAAAGGGTGCACAGACCCTGGTCAATTTGGGCATAACCCGTGGTTTACTTCCACCAGTTACTGAGGGGCCGGTAACTGGTGGTTCAGGATATAGTCTGGCGTAAGTTGAGAAACCTGGGTATCAAATAAAAAGGAGTACCAATTCTAAACATCGTGATTCGTAGCCACGTGCTCTAATCCTCTGAGCTAAAGGCCCACTCCGTCTCCACTTAATACCTTTTTTTTTTGTGTGTAATATATGTTGCTACAATTGAATTCTTATCTTATTTGAGAAAAGATTTCCTTGATTTTGAACGGATAATTACAAGTCTTTTGTTTGAAAAAATACACAATCATTTGTAAAGGCTCAAACACGATATTAAACTCAAAACACAAACAATATTTGAATATCAGAAATCAAAACTTGCAAAAATTAAAGATTGAATACAAGAGATTTTTCCGACCGAAGCCCCAGAGGTTTGGTAACTCTTTTAATACATAATCCCCTGTTGAACATTCATCAAAAGATAGATATTGCTCGGTTGCATTATAATGCCTTAAATTGGCAATGAAGATTGCAAGAAAGTTCAAAAAATTATAGAATACAAAACAAGAGACTCTCTTGAAAAGAACCACCAAATTTGTCACAAATCACAAAAGAATATACAGATCTCGAATCAAGATCTCACATGTTTTCACTCAAGAAAACTCACATATTCTATAATCTAAACAATTAAGCTCTCATCTCGAATGAAAGATTCGACAGAAATCACACAGCAGATAAAAGCCTAGAAACCTCGAAGAAGTCTTTAGAAATCGCTTCAGACGAGAGAAAATCAAAAGACAAGTAAAAACCCCCCAACAAATGAATAGTCAAGGCCCGTTTTATACCACTAAGTTAAAACAGCCAATCCAACGGTCTAGAATGTGCCAGATGTCAAGATCGAGTTAAGGCAATCCACTAAAAAAGTCGTGTTTCCAAAAATATGATTTATAGAGAAAACTTTAGAGAGCATAATACCAGGGTTCGAATCTCAACATCATTGTTATAACTAGCAATCCCTTTTTGATAAGGTGTCACCAATGTGAGTCATGGTATAGAATGGGTTGAAAAGCTCCATGACTTTGGTTGACTAGGTTTATAGCAACATTCTATTTTCTTTTTCTTTTGATTTCTACCGTCTCAAAATTGTACAGTATAAAGATCGATCAATGTTAAAAAAAGGAACAAATTTGCATTTTTGTATAATCATTAAATTTTGTCATTTTAACATTAACATTTAAATTGCAATTGAGGAACAATACATTACTAAATTCAAGAAACAAGTGCATGCTTAGGACATATCCTTCATTCATATTGTGATTAGCATGTCTATCTCTAAACAGGGCCGGCCCTGAGAAATATGAGGCTCAAGGCGATGCATTGTTACGAGGCCCTTCAAGATAATATTTTATTTTACAAGTGTAATAATATTTAAATATTTAAAAAACACTTTTATATTAAAAAGAAGATTTTATACAATTCAAAAGATAGAATAGCAAAATAAAATTTCTCTCACAACCCGAGAGATTAGGTTAGCATAAGATTTAGTCGTCTCACATTTTGAGATGCAAAATTAGTAATCAAACTACTAAAATCAAGTTTTTCCAACATATTCTTTTCAATAGAAATCATAGCTAATCCATTCAATCGCTCTTGTGACATGGTTGATCGAAGATAAGACTTAATCAACTTCAACTTTGAAAAACTTCTTTCAGCAGAGGCAACTATGACAGGAATAGTCAATAATACTCTATAAGCAATCCAAGCATTTGCAAAACAACAGTTCATTCTCTTAATGTAATCCAATACATCAATTGCTCCAAAAATGTTTGCAGATATCGCTTCCCTTAAAACTTTCAACTCAGAAAATAAATCTATCCCATTAATATCAGAAATCATATCATGCTTCAAGTATTTTTCAAGGTTTATGCAAGAACACTTCAAACTATCATCATCAATAGTTTTAAGTCTTTTCAAATCAAATAAAAATCCAAAAATATCATCATATTTCTGAAATTGCTCAAATCTATTCTGAAGTGATGATAGAGCTTGATCCACTATATATAGGAAATAATTGATCTTAAAAGACTCTTCAGCTGTTTGTGTTATCTCTTCAGAAGATGTCTCATCAAACTGCTTCTTTCTGTGTATGACCCGTTTTTCACGAAATATCGGTTCAATTTCTAATTCACTTGTAATCTCTTTGGCATCAACCATGGCCGATTCAAACCCAGAATCTCTATAACTTTTGAAAAATGAAATGAGCCCTTTTAAATGGTCTATAGCAACATCAATATGCATGTCTTCTTCTTGCAAATGTGTGCTTACTCTGTTAACATTATTCAACACTTCATACCAAATAATCATTCCAAGTAAGAATTCAAAATTGTCGATTTCATATGTTGCCAAACACTCCGCCTCACTTTTTGTCTTAGGATCATCAACATTTGCCAATTGAAGTAAAGCTTTTTTTATCTGCGGAGTTTGAAATCTTATCGCTCTAACACTTTCAATATGGCTTTCCCAACGAGTTTGTGACAAAGGCTTAAGGGTAAGACCATTTACATTCTCTTTGAAAATTTTCCACCTTTTGGTAGATGACGAAAATAAAGTGTATATTCGTTGCACCACCCCAAAGAAAGATTTAGCTTTTGAACAACAAGTGGCCATATCACAAAGTACAAGATTAAGACTATGACACCCACAAGAATTAAAATTAAGAAATCAATCAAAAAAAAAAACATAAGAACTAAGAAGAATTGAAGAAGACGACGAGAGACTGACTTGGGCGCTGACAGATTTGAGGGAGAAAACTGAAAAAGGAGTAACACGGCTGGAACTTGGAAGCCTGGAAGTCAACACCGGAAAACTGGAAAAGGGTCGAGAAATTCTGTTGGTCACTTGGGCGTCGGCCGGCGGATTTAAGGCCTGAGAGGGAGGGGTTTCAAGATTTGGAAGGATTTCAATTTTCAAGAATCAAGGCGGAGGGACGGAGGGGATTTTCAATTCAAGATTTGGGAGATTTTCATTTGAATCATTTCAAAGGTTTTCTACTTTTCTTCTCGTTCGTTTTTGGGCCAACTGATTTGCTTTTTTTTTTTTTTTTTTTTTTTTTTTTGGGGCCCCAAAATCTGAGGCCCCTTAGAAGCTGAGGCCCAAGGCAGCGGCCTTGGTCGCCTTGAGCCAGGGCCGGCCCTGTCTCTAAATATTCCAAATCATGATTAAAAAAAGAAAAATCTTCCAAAACTACATAACATTTTCCAGAGTAAAATTACTTATTTAATTATTTAAAAAAATGGAAAGAAAGAAAAGATCAAGAACACAGTAGAAATCGTCCAACAATAAATAGAAAATAGGAAGAGAATTTCACGCATCTACACCCACAAAAGGAAAATTGTCAGTCACCTGTAATTATGGATAAGACTTCTGACCAATTCCTCGTATATCCAAATTTCAAACATTTTTTTTTTGTCGAACCATCTGTCTAATCATCCCTAAATAAATTATAATTATCAATATTATTATCACATAATTCTCAATTAGTAATATAAATTGAGATCTAAACCCACAAAATAATTTTACGTAATTTGTTCCGAAAGCCCACATTGTACTTTTTATAGGGTAAAACTTGAAGGAAAATGTTGACATAATTTATTGTTTGACGTTAACGTGACGACGTATAATTTTTATTTTTTTTTTTTCTCTCTCTCCATCTTTCAATGATTCCACACCATGTATTGTCTGTAAAATTTTTTTGTCAATATTACATGTATTTATATATTGCTTTTTTAATTAAGACAATACTGTTTATACACCTCAAAATGTACACACGAAATTACATCCCTCACGTGGAGGGCTGAGGGGTCATGCATAATTTAATGTATGTGGACCCCTCCATGTGAGTGACCTGTAGTATCACCCTTTTATTTATCTTCTAGTTTTGGATAATGTTGCCACCTACTTTAGCTCCCCAACTTTTACTATAAATACTGGATACATTGCACATAGATTTCCCATTATACATTTTCCAAACTGTGTTAATTTCTTGATTCTGTGGGTACATTCGGTTTGGTTTCTTTAGAAGATTTTCTTGTTGGAAAAAGAAAATGTTGGCAATATTCAAGAAGGGTTTGGTAAATCCACCACAGGAATTGAATAGCCCAGCTCCACCTCAAGCTTCTATTGGCCCTAAGAATCCTGAGGAGATATTGAAGGGTTTTCTATCTGATGCCTGCAATGGCTTTTCCGTTGGCTTTGGTGATAAGGCTTTATTGGCCTATGCCCCACCTCAACCCTCATTCAAGGAACATCAAAGGTAAAATCGCCCCCTTTTTTTTTATCTCACGATTTCTTTAATTTCTTGTCTATCAATGGCTTCAAATTTCAATATAAAATCTTTTTGAATTTCTGTTCAAAAATGGGCTATAATATTGCAGGTTGTTCTGTGGTGTAAATGATACGTACTGCATTTTCTGGGGGAGCTTAAACAACTTGTGCACCCTTAACAAGCAATATGGCCTATCAAAGGGTGGCAACGAGGCCATGTTTGTAATTGAAGCATATCGGACCCTCCGAGACCGGGGCCCATACCCAGCTCATCAGGTCCTTAAGGATCTTGAAGGAAGCTTTGGATTTGTGATCTATGATCACAAGGCTGAAACTGTGTTTACTTCCCTTGTAAGTATTGATCATCCTCAATAATTTTATTTATAACTATGATATGCCAATCAAAAATAATTTTATTAGTATAAAAATTGTCTGATATTGTTTTGGGCAGGGTGCTGATGATACATTGAAGCTCTTCTGGGGCATAGCAGCTGATGGTTCTGTTATGATCTCTGATAATGTGGATCTCATCAAATCTAGCTGCAGAAAATCATTTGCTCCATTCCCACCAGGTATGTTGAGACTGTGAAAATAACCTTCTCCTTTATTTGGATTTGAGATCGTGTTTATGTAAAATCAGGAAAAGTTGTGTATATTTCGATCCAAAGAGCGACTCTTCTCAAAATATCGCTCAATTGGAATCTCATTGTAAGAATTCTTGTGGTTCTGGAGATTCCAACTCCACGAGAACTAGGAACATATTGATTTATCCCCTTTTGCGCCTGACTCTTTAGTCTTGAGGACGATGGTTTTGACATGTTTGGATGAATGCAGGGTGCATGTACCACAGTGAAAGAGGTTTGATTAGCTTTGAGCATCCAATGAACAAAATGAAAGCCATGCCCAGAATTGACAGTGAAGGAGCCATGTGTGGAGCCAATTTCATGGTTGATGCATATTCTAAAGTTAATAGCATGCCGAGGGTTGGGAGTGAGGCTAACTGGGCAACCTGGGGCCAACAAGCTTGATGTCTTGACACTGCAGAAACTCAGCCACCCTTTTATCTCTTTTAACTTTTTGCTTTATGAGAATTTGATTTTGTGTTATTTTCCATACCCATTTTAGTTTATTTAATTCTCCCCTGTAAATTTGGTACAAGCTAAATCCTCAACTCATCAAGTTTGTAACAAGTTGGTCTTCAAGAGTGTTTCCATCAGCTGGACCATTAAAATCGCATGGCTTACTTTTTGACGAGCAAATAGATAAATAAATAATCTCAGTAATATAATTTTTTAAAAAAAAAGGTTCAAGTAAAAGATAGAAAAGACCACTTCTATCTTTCCCAACCCCAGAGAAGACAGGTTTTAGCGAGCATTAACAGGCAATTCAGATCCTAATGAAGAAAAAATACCACAAAAGAAGATTACCGTATCAAACCATGTATAATATTCATCGATCAATTAGTACACAACACCACAAATCTCAATCGATAAAAGCTCAAAAATGTAGAATATGTCTTCAACAATACTCTCTATCTTCCGTACACACTGATTTAGCAAACTGGCATGAATGAAATAAGATATTTAGAATCATGGAGAAAAGAGAACCTTTTTGCAAGGAAGACTGTGAAGTAAACAATCAAATTAATGAAATCAGCTAGCAGGCTGGCCGTTAGCTGGAGTAACGGGTTCTTCGGTTGCGAGTGAAGAACCGTTGGAAGTCCCATCCTTTGCAGGTGCATTGGGTGCCTCTTTAGCCTCCGATCCAGTTGCATTACGCACCACATCTTTCTCGTTTTTGACATTTTTTCCATCTTTGTCGACTTTCCCATCCTTGGCCGGAGGTGGTGGGGGCGGTAACATGTGAGATGGAGGGTTGTGCTTCAGCTTCACCAATAAATGGCGCATTCTTGAAAGATCGGTAGGTTTTCCGGGTTTGGGCCCTTGAATGACAGTTATTGATGGTTTCTTCTCTTGATCCTTCTTCCTTCCCCTCTTCTCAATATTGGGTACCTCATTAGGAACGAGCTCCGCTATAGCTTTCCAGTATTGTTTTTCGGCTTCTTTGTGGAACTTTTCTTGATTGGCCAAGTACAACTGTTCAATGTAGAAGTTTATCAAATCAAAATTTCTCTCTTTGTGAAATAATCATAAAATCAGGAGTACAGTTCTCGAAAGATTAACCTTCTCTTTCTCTCTGTTGGTGGTCTTGTTGGTCTCTACATTAAGCTTTCGTTTCTCATAGAAAGCTTGTTTATACTCTTCACCTTCTTGTATAATTTGGGCTCGCAGCTCTTTTTCCCTCTTCTCCTTCTCTTCAAGGCGGATAGCATTTTGCCTGCACCCAAAAAACATATTTACATGTTCAGAAGTTGTGACCATCTTTTATCATCACGTTTCATTTCATTTATGCTTTTAAAGACACAGAAGTATGGGTTTTAACACTGAAAAAGTGGTAAATTAACGATTGTTTCCTCTTCTCCTGTTCCTCATTTATTTAAACATCAATAACGAGGGATCCCTTTTTTACTTAAAGATTGTAACGAGGAAATATCATCTTATTCATACCGAGTAGAGAAGAAAACCGTCTAAACCAGAAAAGTGGTAGGAGGAGAAAATAAACACAAAGAATTGCAATAGACAGCATGGCAGAAGAATTTCACCCGGTTTCATATCTTTGTTAATTTTTGGTTTATAGAATCAGAAGACCTTGACTTCTAAATAGTGCAATCAGAATGTTAATTGATGAATAAAAACGACTTCCATATATGGAGAATTGTTCACAGAACTTCAAATCTCAGCCATCAACCGCAGTGATTTGCTGGATAGGAGTATAGACAAGCATCTCAAGGCCGAGCTTTACTCTATTCAAGATTTGCTTGATATCATAAACTAGTCATACAAATCATTTACTTTCCCTGCCCACCTAACTGAGGCTGAGCAGCTTAACTATACTACATTTAATATATTCCGATTAAATGACGTGAGGTGAAAATGTTTGCCAGCTTAGAAGTATGTCAAGCTTAGCTATTTTTAACTATTTAGGCAAGCACCAAGGCATACAATCCAAAACATAATAGAGGCATGGTTGGAAATGTGACCTTCTGGACTCGTCTGTAGTAGGGCTATATATACTTGATCCACTTATCAATTGTCTTGAGTATAACTATTCAAAATCTACTTAGGAGCCTGTCATTCAATATAAAATTTCCACATAATTGTTTTAACATTTGTCTTGAAGAAAATAACGAAAGAATTGAAACTGGCACCATATTTGACTTTCCAACCATTGTTCACTCGAAAACAGCCTTGACTCCTACCAGCATTGACTTAAAAACCTACTAAGAACCTGTCATAGATAAAATTCCAAGCAGCCAACCTAGGGTTTAACGGATTTTGGTGGTGCTTGATAATAATAGATATTGCTTCTTCCCAAACACATACCTAAAAATCCATAAAAACACCACAACTCATCAAACCAAATATCTAGATTTCAAATCAACAGATCATGAACAGAACTCTCCAAAGCGTGATTTTGTCTGTAAAACTTCAGGATTCTAAATTATTATATACAGAAAATTCATATTGGAATCCATACTTATCTCGAGCTAGCTGAATATATCAATCCACACTGTTGATGGGGGTTATAACCAATCAGATGGCCATTAGAAATCTACTAAGTAGTATAAAAGAGCAAGATCAATTTTCACTCAAGTTTACAACTGGATTCATGGGTTAAACTTCAAAGCAACCATGTAAATAAAATGATCTGACAGAGTCGAAGGAGAACAAATAAATGTTCCAAGAAAAGAAAAATAAGCTAGCAATGCCAAGACCCAAAATCATACTTGAACATTTCAAGCCAGATCCTTTTAAGTTACGCCAATATATCATCTGATAAATGCAAAAAAGATCGAGAGAGAAAAGAGAATAGCATCATTTCTGTAATGTTGCTCCGTTCTTTCTAAAATAATATTCAGCACATGCCAATCAAATGAAAAATTCAAATCTTAAAGTCCAAAGAATTTACAGAGACCTACTCAAATCAAATAAATAAACTGATAATACAAACCTGGAGTCTGGTTAGAAATTAAGTAGAGGTTGTCTTCATTGAGCAATAGATCTAACAACCTTATAAACGTAACCGCATCAAATAGTTAATATTCACATTACTGATCTAGTATGAAAAAACTAACCTCCGCCATTCACGAAGAGCGAATCCTTCTTCAGGTTGCAACTCAGTGGGAGGCGGAAGGATCGGCCCGTCAGAGCTAAACATTCCCTCCGAATCTTGGCCAATATCATAAGGTGCCTTCCCGTTGCCATTCGACACCGGGACCGGATCAGAACTCGACCCGAATCCGAAAGGATCGGAATTATCCACCGAGTGCGACACGTGATCCACTGTCACATATTCCGACTCCTCGAACTCCGTAGTATACAATCCGTCGCCACCGGCAGCGGAGTAAGGTGGAGTGTCAGGCATGGTGAAGGCGGCGTAACCGGTGAATCCACCGTCGTCAAATGCACGCGCCGAGGCATCTCCGTCCATGCTAAATGCGTCGAATGATGCCATTGATCTCACTAATCACTATTCTCTCTAAAATCTCTGTCTATATGCAATGGATGAATCGGAGTGAGATGTGATATTACAATCAAAGGAATCGAATTGATGTGTCTCCACTATCTTCCAAACTTGGTTAATTTTAATATTCCTTTTCCTTTTCACTGTTTCTTTCTTTCTTCAGCTTCAATTCTTTGTACGCTGATTCACAGCTTCGCATTGTTACTTTTTTTAACAAAATTAAGCCCCGTTATCAGGAAAATAAATTTTGAAACAGTACATTTTTTAAGAATATGTAATTAACAAAAAAATTGAATTTAAATGTAAAATATCTTATTGTGAATTGTTGAAAATAAATTTGAGATTTTTTTTTGGTTTTTTAAATAATGGTATGTTCTACTAATAACGAAACCTTTTTTTGCTTATTATATAATAAAAATAACAACTGTATTGATCGTACAGAAAATGGGTGATCAAAATCTTGAACACTCAGAACATGGGGTACCCTTTTTTTTTTTTTTTTTTTGGAATTTTTTTATTTGCACAGATCTCATTGCAATGTGAGTATTTATCAACTAACAAATGGATAAATCATTTTTCTGTACAAATAATTTATAGATTACTATTAAGTATCAATTAGTCCCCCTATCAACAGGGCAAATGACGGCCTATTTGACTAGCAAAATCCATATGGTAAAAGTACATAGAAATGTGAAATTTTTCGAAATAAAAGCCAGAATCAGTCTTGTCCACTGCACTTTCGGCATTTTACTAACTTTAGCACATATTATGCTTAGATTAGACGCTATTGACAGTGAGAATTAGGTACAAAGATGATGTCTTCAATTCAAATTAATTGATTCACAACAGAAATGAACCATAGTCGCACTTCGATATTTAAAAATTGGATAATGCCCTTGTACAATGTTGAATTACAATATTGGGTTACAATCTCTCACATGAAGAGGACTCATGATTTTTTAATTCCCAATTTGAGAGATTGTAACTCAACATTGTACAAGTAACATTGCTCTTAAAAATTTCTCAAAAGCAGTTGCACCTCTTGTAGAAAAAATTACTTTATTTCTTATAACCTTATAAACTAGTAGTTTGGTTAAACTCAAAATGTTGAGACCTATTTTTCCAAGAAAGCTACTTGTTAAATAACTTTTATAAATTTATCAACTATTCTATCTAGTCCCATTCAATTTATCAAATATGTTGCACGTTCCTATCGAGTCCTGTCCAATGCAACATCTCTTGTACAAATTGTTGGCTTCACGAGTAATCATAGATAATCTATGTTTATATACTATGGTTTTTATTCTCTTACTCAATTCTTATCAATCCAAGCAAAGATTCTGCTAGAGGTTGCCTAGCCGCCCAAATAAATATATCAGAAGGAAAACTGCATTCATCTGCTCTAAATATTCATGCCGCTGCTTTACATATTCACCAAAAAAAATCTGTCACTGTTCAGTGACTAAACAGGGAGAAAGAAAGAAACAAAAGAAGCCGGTCGACCTCACCTGTTATATTAACCTCTTGATGAAGCTTAATGAAATCCCTGGCTAAACACCAAGGTCCATCGCTTACATTGAACTAGAGAATGCCTTGGGCACTCCACCACAAGGCGCTCGCACAACCTGTACTAAAAAAATCATGGACATGTGCCATGACACATAAAACAGAAGTTGCAAAACTTGTGACCATCTATTTCTTTTCTTTTTTTTTTTTTTTTTTTGGCAAGCATTTGCATTTCAGGCCAACATAATCATACAACAATCCATGATATTCCACAAAACAAAAAACATTTAACCGAACAGAGGGGCAAGCATGTCATCAGGCTTCCAAAAGTTTCTTGTACATGGATAATATCAAAATCCAGAAAGACTTCTGCAGAACCCTAATCTCGGCAGCCGCGTTCAATTTACAGGCTTCAACATGTAGGGTAACAAAATCTATGGGCTCATGCTATACAACCAAATAGGAAAATGGAATTTTCTGTTTTTTCAAGGCACTGGAGAAGCATTTTTGGGATATCTTGCAGACGATGGCATCCTCTGAAAAGATCGAGAAAAACTCTGGTTTAAAACCTTTTGGTTGGCATCCCCTGCAATGACCTGATCCATAAGGAGTCAGTAACAGAGTAGAAATATTTGTAAATCCAGTACATAAAGAAGTTCTACGAAGCTGACAGAACTCATTAAGGATATACAGAGTGCATAAAATGTAGACGAAAGTGACTTATTTTCCATATTGTCCAACATGGAAAACCAGCATCGTGAAACAAACAAAAGAAGAAAGCTGAAGGCTTTGATTATTTCTTCTCAAACCTTGCAAACATTGAGTGATTATCTTTTACACAAAGCTCCCAAATTCTAGCATGTTTCAAATAAACCTACGTGCCATATAACTCAAACAAGTACATAATCAGGGTCATACTGTTCTCCGGACTAAATTTCTCACGTAGAGCAGCTTGAAGTTCAATTCTAGATGCAATCATTTAATCAAATGTCAACAGACAGCAAAACCCACTAACCTTGGAGAATCCTGACGTTTGTAAGAAAACTGACTGGGCATGGATCTCAAGGTTCCAAGAGCCTTTTCAGCAGCCTAAGGCGAAATAATATGGGGTTTAAAAACATTAAGAGAAATTTAATGAACAAAGAATTTAAAACATTCAAGTCACTAAAAGAATATAGGAGGGAAGACAAGACATATACAAGAAGGAAGCAGGAAAGCAACATAGTACCTGTGTCTTAGCTTCATCCCATGTTAGTCCAATTCCCTTGCCTAATACCTGTCCATCAATTTCAACCTAATATCCCCAAAACAGCACAATTTATTAACAAAGAATACTTGGATATATCACCATTATGTGTGTACGTTAATCGCCCATATAAATTTGGAAACATCTTCATGCGTCCTCTATTCATTTTGGTTTAACAAGAAAATAAACGCCCAATGTTGAATAAAACCAGTGAGTTCTACAAAATGTAAGTTGTCATTCTGATGCACATAGAAAAGCATTTAATACAACAGCATGGCTAGAAGCATTGGATTAAGATCTTAAAACCGAAATTCAAAGATAATTAAATCAAATTTATATGGCCCAAATCTAAATCCAATTCAGAATTCCCAGAGACATGCTATCTGACACAATCTAAATGACCATGAATGCATATCAACATGAAATTCACAATAATTAATCTGCCAAAGAGACTAATATAAGACTTCAGTAGAGTACAAGAGAAGACATTGTTCTGTTATATCCAATCCATATTAACCATTATGAAATGGTGGTATAAAATGGTAGGGTGGGGGGGGCGGGGAGGGATAGAGGTATAGAAGGTGTTAATCACCCCAGAAAAGAAAGTCTGCATATGAACATGAACAAGACAACATTATTTTATTATTTAATTGCCAACAACACCTAAATAGCTGACCTGTGCATATACTTCGTTTTTCTGGCCTGGATTTGCAGAAAATTGTGGTTGAGTTTTTGAATGCTACAACAAGGCCCTGCATCATGCACTGAAAGTAGAGAATGACAGCATGTGAATGGAGGAATAGCAAGTGTAGAACGCAGAAATTGTAGAATTTTAACCATATGAAGACTCACCAGTTCTTTAAGCTCCGCGATTGAATCCATAGACTTCTTGGAAGCCTCCAGTCTTGGGTCCAGAATCCTGGGTGACTCTGAAGACATTGAAAAAGACGCAGATTCCTCTTTAGGCAATGGATGATACCCAAAAGGGTTGACGGCACCAATAAAACCATTATCGTTTGGATTAGCAAATCTACTCCCATCCCCAGGCAGAGAACTGGAATCGGGCTTACGCGACAAATATTTATCTGCAAACAAACAGTCCTTAATGGTCAGCACATGAGTGCCAAAACCATTCCATAATCTGAAATTTTTGACAGCCGAATAACTCAAAACCGTGATTTTTTTAGACAATCGTTGGACATTCCATGAAAACTAGCAAAATTAACTATGCAACATTAAAGAATAGGAGGAGTTTAATAGATTTATTGTGCTAAGACAAAATTATTAATCATCTGCCCTCATTACAGATTGGCTAAGATATTTATCCCCTCATCAAATTGTAATCCAAAAGCAAACGGTTCCCTCCAGATTCCATAACATGATAAAGAGGTTAGGCCGACATCTAAAAGGATCTAAGCTCATTTCCAAACAAGGACTCAAGAAAATCTGTAAGTGCAGACCATTGTCCACCTAACAATTTGAGTCCTAAGTTAAGGGACTGAACAACTTGCAGCTGCATTACACAAAAAAATTTAGAGCATCAATTGATATTGTCAAGTACACATACTTGATAGGTGTTTGGAGTGTAAGTTGACAGGTATCGATATTGACGACAAGAAAAATATTTGTTTATCTTGCTTATTTTCCCCTTGCTTTAAAATACAGGTAAACTAGAAATTTTTTTTTAGTAAAAGTCCTCCATTAAGACACAAAATTTAGAATCTTCTATAGATTGAAGAAGAGTAACCCCAACAGTATACGGTAAAACTCAGATGGATTTCTCAAAAGTCAAGAGAAATAAACCACAATGGCATTTAAAAATCTAGAGCAGGGGGAGAGGAAGGAGAAGGTCCACGTAGTAGTGATGGAAGTATAGGAGTATTCACAAGCTGACATAGGGGAAACAAGAACCTGGAATTTTGTTCTTGTCCTCCTTTCTTGTTCCCTTCCTTTCATGTTTGCCAAATCAAATTATTGGAGCACTTATAACAAAGAAATGCAAAAGACTTGCTCTGAGTCACTTGTGCTTTAAGGTTACTAACAAGAAAAAAAAAATATTGTCAAGGTCATGGAAATAACTACTCCAGAGAGGGTATAAGAAAATTAACTCCGACACATTAAAGCTATAGCCAGCGAATATAGAACTACAAAGTTTGACCTTCCAATCTGACACTTATACTCACACCAGAAGCTTAAAATCTTCAGAATCGTCATAAATATTTTCTTTTCTCTAGAGAATCAATTTGCATACAGTCAAAACGATTTTGTAATCTCACCGAATGTTAATTCCAGAAGAATATGTAACTACTTACCTTTGAAGGCAATACAGAGATTTTGAAGTGCCAATCAAGAGAAGAATAAGAGTTTGTGACAACCTGACAGATTACTATTCAATCTGCATCTAACGACAATGATTAATATTTTCACTAAGGGTCTGTTTGATGGTATTGAATTCTATGAAAAATGTCACATCCGAGGATATTGAATTCTACTTTGGCTGATTGATACGAAAGTGAAAATGGAGTTCGAATTCCAAGGTACAACAACTTTAAGCTTGTTTTCAACCAATTTCATAGAAATTTATTTCCTATGGTATAGATGGGTTTTTATTTTCCAATTTACATGAAATTGGTTTGCATTTCCACCTTCGTCAATCAAACGGACCCTAAGAGTATATGCAATGTTGTATGTGTCCCCTCCCAAAGAAAACATGACATTTGTTTACAGAAGTAAAGAACCTTAATGCCAGTTTGGGATTCAATAGTTACCACAAAAATATTAGTAGCCACATCAGTATAGCTAGGTCATCGTGATTAGAAGTATCAGGGAATCCAACTTAACACATTTGATCCTGCAGTCCTCTAATCTGCCAGGTTAAGAAAATAACAGATCTGACAAAATAGGTGGATAGGAGCATACTTTGAATTGAAGGCATGGGAAAAACTTCTAAATTGTTCCCTCAGCACCATATTCTGATTTCTTTGGTGTGCAAAATATCCTGTTGGATAATTTACATTAATCTCCATTACTAATCCTTTGTCTATCAAAGTCTGCATGATACACAATGCAATGCACCTAACTCCATAAGGCCAAAGCCTAGCTAAAGCGGTAAGAGCGAAGCCTTACTAGGTTAGGCTGATGACCTGAGTTCGAGCGTTCTTTTGGAGGAAGGGTGAAATCCATTGATTGCCCTTTAGTAAAAAATAATAATAATAATAAAATAAATAAAAAATAAACTCCACAACATTAGCACATGGCCAGTCTATATAAAACTACAAAATTTGGCCTCACAATCTGAGGCTTGAATTTCGGCGAGAAACTGAAAGTGTCCAAGAAATAAAGATTTTCATCTCTCAAGAATCAGTATGCATATCCCTACAATAACTTATTGAGCTGGATTTCATTATCTTACCTACGATAATTCAATAAGATAAGAATATTTCCCAGTAAAGGCAATAAATAAGAATTTGAAGAGCAATGGCACAGGAAACTACAAAAGCTGGGAACAACCAGTGGGAGTGCTGTTTATAATACAATAAGAGAAAGAGTTTACAAATGTACTCTATTTCCCCTCTCTCAAAAGTCATGACATGTATGTATTTACAGAAGTTAGCTTCCACCTGCATAACTTCAAGACTAGAAATATTACGAGTCCAACTTAACATAATTGATCTCCAAAGTCCTCTGATCAGCTCAGTTAACAATAATAATAATATTATGATTCTCCAACACTTCAAGTTCTTATAAATTCTAGGAGACTAGACAATAAAGCCAGCAATTTTTTGTTACAGAGTGGTATATTCTTTGGCACACTAATGCTTATGCAGCGAAGCATTTTATACAATTTATATAGTTAGAAGAAGTAATAGGAGGCTCATTTTAGGGAGAATAATTAGACATGGGTCCAAAAAAATCAGAACAAATGCTTAATGACAAAATTAATGATCTTTATGTTTCAGGGATCTGGAAAGGGAGAGGAGCATGTATAAGTAAATCAGGATGAGAAAAGGAACATGCCAAATGTCAAGTTTCAAAGGCAAATAACCAGCTAAGTTCTCAAGTAATTTCACAGAAATATATGTACGAACTTGCATTGAGAAGCCTCTAGTAGAAATGTTGTCCCAAAACAAATATTAAGCCAGGGCTTCATTCCTCGCTGTGCCAGAGAAAGTGAAACTTTATCAAGTGAAAGCAAAAGTAATGTGATAGCTACTTTCTAGGGTTCAAACCCCTTGTCCTTTTCGATGCCTAAAATTTTCTCAAACAGATCATACTAAAATCAACCAAAAGCTGACAAGATAGCACCATGATAATCTTCAAGCCTGGCAATCAAAGAGAGCCAAGCTGAAGTGCAACCTCAAGTAGATGTATCACGTGATGTTAAAGATATATCCAAAAGCTGAAGTAAAATTATTAGAAATATCTCGTTGCCAGCATTGTTTAACTTTCTTTTTTTCTCAAGGCAAGTAAATGAAGGCAAAAGAGATTGAACTGCAATACATAAAATAGTCAAGCTATGTACAGTAACTAAATGTATATTCAACTATCAAGAAGACAACAATTAATATCTTACCTGCCAAGTTCATAAGAGATCCCTGAGCAGCCTCATGCTGTGCTTCCCTTCTTGTTCTACCTAATCCTTCACCAATTTTCTGCCCCGCAAATATAACCTGCAGAAGACCATAAGATAATACGATCTCATTGGGATTCTCAAAAAAAAAAAATTCAAAAATAGAAAATGAATCAGGAGCCGCTGAAGGTATTGGGAATATTTTAAAAATTCTCAATGGTGCACCGATTTGGCCTGAAAAGAGAAAACATTGTTACTCATTTAAAGACAAGTTCTCAATTGTTTAATTTTCAATGGTGCACAGATTCAGCCTAAGAAGAGAAAATGTTAGTAATTTAAAGATCAGTTCTTAATTGTTTAGTTCTCAATTATCGTCTTCACTATCGGAAGGTACTGCAATGCAACTAAACTGTGAAGGAAGCAGTGTAACCACCTCTACGGAGAACAGTAGTTCCAGGCTTGAGACAAGACCATGCCTGAACTCCACCTACAGATATTTAAAATAACTATTAATACCTCAAATGCGACAAAACTAAGTCGTGAAGGAATCCAAGGAAAACTACCAACCGTTTACATACCTTTGTTCCACACTTATACGCAATATCCTGTAAAGCTCCTACAGGAGTTTCCGGGTAGGGATCTATTTGCCCAGCTTCAAGGTCAAGATCCTTGTTTCCTGAAGATGGTTGAACAATTGGAGCATCCTCGCCTTGAAAACATAACTCGTATAGTCAATAACACTATCTTTCAATAAAAAAAAGTTGTAGAAACACACCCTTGTACTGTTAGAACAGGCAAGACATATATGACATATCAAATGAAACTAAGCCCCTATTTGGTGGATTTTAGTTAAAGTCAATGTCAAGAATTAATTTTAACAACATATTTCTTGGTACCTCCAACTTTTCAAACACGTATTTCATCAACTTTTATCAAAATCTGCTAAAAATCTGATTTTTATCTCCACCAAATAGGGGCTAAATCTACAATAAGTCAAAGAAATGAATCGCATTTTCTTTTGAGCTCAATAACTCTATTTACAGAGAAATTGAGGAAAAAGTCACCCAAAAAATCCTCCACAAGTTTTTTCAAAATCCCCAAGAGGGGATATAAGAAATAAACTTGCCCA
Source organism: Osmanthus fragrans (assembly GCA_019395295.1). NCBI lineage: Eukaryota > Viridiplantae > Streptophyta > Magnoliopsida > Lamiales > Oleaceae > Osmanthus > Osmanthus fragrans. The sequence goes on along the minus strand of CM033344.1, from coordinate 2,372,592 downwards.
GGAAATCAGGGTGGAGCACCAACAGCGTAATGCCTTTTATTTTTTCAGGATGGCAACCCAAAGTGAAGCAGAAAAGATAAGCCAGGATTTTTGGTTTGGGTGACCTTTTACGGTCGAAAATTGGTCGCTGGCAAGGAGAGCTACATTTGGAAAAAACAATAAAGCTACAACTTTTGTTCGAAAACATTGTTAAGAAAACATAAAATTAATCAAGTTAGGGTTAACCTAAAATAGCGAAGAAAACAAAAAATGGAATCATAATTACGAAAATAAAGCAAAAACAAATTACAAAAAAATTCATTCCCGATATATAAGTGAAAAAAAAAAAAAAAACAACAACAACAAAAATTATGCTTTAGTTAACTAAAAATGAATGAAAAAACTCTTACCAGGTTCCTGTGGCATGAAGATTTTTAAAAACTTTCTAAATTAGAAAATGGCGGTGCATTCAACCAGTTTTTGACATGATTTGTGCGTATAAAAAGGTAGGTTTTCCTTTCAGATTTGGAATTGAAAATAAATATATTAAGTTAGGTGAGAAGAATAGTATTTGACAACTTTACCCATCGAAAAGTTAACTTGTGCAGGTCACGTGAGGAAAATTTAATGCTAAAGTTTATAGAATTATATAAAAAGGGTGAAATCCAAAAGGAACTTAAGGTTGTGGAATGAAAAGTCCAATTATAAAGGTTGGGATAAAAAAATTTCCAAATGAAAAGGAAAAAATAATATTGTGGACAGGAGGATTTGAACCCTTGCCAACAAAATGAAAAAGAAACGTTTACCAATAGACGGCAAGCATATTCTATGTAATAAGCTTAAGTTTCCTTTTTATAGTCTCTTGTTTTCAAATATTTATAAATAATTCAAAAAAAGAAAAAGGGAGAACTTGTGGGGCCGGGGGGGCTAGCTTTGGCCAAGCAAAACATTAATATTTCCGCTCATTGTAAATGTTGATACTTGAGCTATCAAGAAAAACTAATTAATGACTACAAATCATCAAGAAAATCCATTTCGGTAGTCATAACTTTCTGTATTCATTTTGAATTCACGCATGGTTAACAAATATAACAAAAAGAGCCAGATGAATCAATGAGCCTGAAAGCATTGCATTGTGAAGATCTTTGTCCAGAAAAGGAAATATACACGGTGCCTCCATTTCTATACAGGGTGAGTAATTCATTATATGATATTTTTCTTGTTTTCACGTCAGTCTTTATCATGCAAAACAGCTTCAAAGTCAAAAGCAAACAAAAAAATTGGGAAGAAATACTATGAATAAGTCCATATCAACTTAATCATGGGAAACTTTCTCTCGGAGGCACAAATGTACCTGTGAAACTGATTAAGCAAACATCAGGGATATGTGACTTACCAGACAAGGAATGAAATTTAGGCAGTGACTGGTTTAACCTTAATGGTTCCTCCCTTGGCAATGCCTGCATATAGAAACCTTAGAATATTAGTATTTAGTACCCACTGTCAGCCACAATAGTCCTTTTGATTTATATTGTATACATTTGAGTGCTATAAACCAGGTAAATTTTGATGTGAATTACCTCCTTTGGCAACCTTTGGCTTTCAAAAAGAACTCTACTGGGTGGGACTGAACTCTCCACTTTATGGATGAACGGTGGATGGTGAGGGCGGTGCTTGTCGATAGGAATAGACTCAGGAATTGCTGGAATTTCCTTAGGTGGTGTCACCTGGTTCAGTTGCCTCGGACTCATCTCTTCTTCAACAGGAAACCAACCACGTGCCTGAACCCTTGGTACTGAGACTTGCATGGAAGGTCGTGCAGGAAATTGAGGTTCAATTGGTGCTTGGTCTCTTGTGTCTTGACCATGTTGCAAAATGAGTAGTCTCCTCCTCGTATCAGGATCTAATTCAGATTCTGGTACCTCACCCTCTTCCCTTGCAGGAGAGTTTTGCAAGGTTGTTTCTGCTGGGCCACGTTGAGCTAATTGTGGTTTAAGTAGTGTCGTCAGTTGAGATAATTGCTGATTGGGAAAAGATGTTGCTGGCCCTTGCATCGTTGTTGCTGGGACTGAGAAAGAAGAAGACGGTAAAATACTCTGGAGAGCTGAAGCAATTCTTGGATCTATACTTGTCATTGTCATGGGGGCAGTTGAAGAAGCTGTACTTGCCTCCTGAATGTTTAAAGTTGTTAATCAGCTAACAGAACAATTAGAGATAGTTCTTAGTACAAGAAAAAAACAAAAGGCAAAAGAAAAGTAAAAGATATTAGAAGACAGAAGAAGTTCATCAAAATGGGACATTGCACCTTTAGTAGCCTCCTTTCCACCTCAGCATCCGACATGCCATCAAAACCAATTGAATCTTTATTTCCACTAGAAACAGAAGGATCGTCCTATGAAGAAAGTAATTGAATAATGTCAATATAATCTATATTAATAACCATAAAAACGGTTAAATGATAGCATCACATCATTATGTCAGAAGCATGACAACCCAATATAATTGCAGGACTTGCTCAAGTTACAAAATGATGTCCTCACTGACCTCCGAAATCAAATAGTTGCTCACATCTGGCGGAGAAGGAACTTCTTCAATATCATCTTCGTATGCAACTCCAGACATTCGTTGCAAGAGACCTTCGTCGAATTCCCTGCATCATATATCCTTTTCAAGTCCAATACTAACATTATCAGAGGTACATGAACCAAAAATCTTGACGAGCTAAAACTAAAGAACAACAACAGCGGTCTCCCCCCAATGTTAGTTAATGGTTGTGCATCAAAAGCAGGGTCATTGTAAACTTACTTGAAAAAAACCACCTCTAATATTGCAAGCTACATTTCTTGCAACACAGAGAACAGGGACTGTGTTATTGGCCTGTGGAACATAATTTTCAACCATGTCATCTATTGAATGAGCTTAGATTTCCATAAATTTAAAAAAATTATGTATGGTCTGCTTATAGAAAGTACTTCAGCTTGAGGGGCATAATATGGCGCAAATGCAGGAACAACGTGCACTCGAGGCTGATCTTTCTCGTCCCACACTTTTAAACGATCGTCAATCACTAATGCCATCTTAGGATGACAGTTTCCATCTTGGAAAACATTGAATAGTGATTTCCTACAGCCTGTTTGAAAGTATAAAAGATTGAGTCAATAGATACAAAGAATGTGCTATATATGTAATCATCGACAAATTCTACCAAAAGTATGAAAGATTGAGTACAATAGATACAAAGAATGTGCTATACATGTAATCATTGACAAATTCTACCAAAAGTGGAAGTTAGAGCTACAGTAATCAAAACTTACCAGCCTTTACACAAACAATGCGCTCCAACAGCTCTTTGGAGTCAATCAAATTTGATTCTGGATCAAGAAGCCTCCACATTTCTAATGCGTAATCTCTTTCAGCCATTGTGCAAACAAATACCTCGAATCGTTTTCGACCTCTAGCAGTTAAGTAGCTTCTAAGATCCTCCCATGCAGGCCTCAACCTAACAAGGACGCTAGTATCACGTACCTGCAGTAAAGAAAATAACTTCCAATATCACATATCAAACTCATTATATGACAAAAAAAGTACCAAGCCCATCAAATCTCCTTGAATTTGTTACCATGGCCCAAAAGGGTACATATTTACCTTAACTATTAGGTAAATTCACCTCATATCTGCCACCACCAGCTTTACCTCGCTCCACCCAACAAATGGCGGAAATTAAATTTTAAAATTAAACTTGCTCTTACTAAGTGCCATGAGAGCAAAAAAAAAAAAAAAAAAAAAAAATTTATAGGTTGCTATGAGAGCAAAAATAAGCCTCACTAGACCAACATAACAAGACATAGCTGAATAAATTAGTATTATATGAGAAATAATGTGCAGTACACGTACCAGAGGATTAATGCGAGTGAGAATAATGTTTTTATCTTGCAGGCGTATAAGGGGTCGAACAATAGGTTGATGATTGTCTGACAAAGCTGGAACCACTTCAGACTGCGATTTGATCACCTTCCCATTGTCATTTACCTGATCATTTTCAGCATATTGCTTCAAAATACTTTTGTCATCTTGGTAACGCTTAAACTCAGCCATCATACCAGCGACGCGCTGTGGATCAGATTCAGAATTTATTTTTCGCAGCAAGGCCTCTATTCTATCCTCAAACGACCGCATTGTATTTGCAACTATAAGTGTTTCATCGAGATCAAATACAATGCCAAGGCATCTCAGATTCAACATGACAAGGCAAGAATCGTAAAGTCCTAATGGTACATTGAACCCCCAAAAGCAAGAAACCTGTCCTTCAAACTTCCGAGCATGCATAGCAACTAAATGAAGTTCCTCTCCTCCAAGTGACATAACAGCAGTCTACAAATACATATTATAATTAACAATGAGAAGTGGAACCCAAATTAAACTAGATAGTTTTTTATAGCATGTAGAGGAGAAAAAAGGGCAAAACAAATGAAGAAGATAAAATTCATTCTGAAAGCAAAAAAAGTATAAACCTTACTTAAACTTCCATACAAATTCCACAAGACATAACAATAAGGATTTTTTGTTTACATATATACATACATATATATATATATATATATACTTGTGGGAACCTATAACAGCAGTAACCATTTAGTAAAAGCCTAAATTTTCCATCTGAAAAAAAATTCTAGAGGCAATATCAAAACAGAATGGAAGAATATCTCAGTACTCAGTACAATTTATGATTAAAATAATGTTCTTTTCGATCCATCATTCTCCAGTATCGTGTGCTGCCCTTCGTTATGGATTAATAGATGGGAAGAATTATCCTCTCCAAAACTGAACATGTTTGAATGTTTCTATAGGTTCCAATAGAACTCGCATTTTGCCAAACTTACTTGTAAAAATCATCATAAACAACAAAAATAACATCATCGGCGTGTCAAAGCCATCATAAGTGTAACTGCAGAAAGAATCAACTTCATTAATTAGTTTAACAATTCCCCAGGACATTCTTTCTAATAGAATTCACTTCAAAGATCAAAAAATTCGTGGTACGTGCCAAAGCAGTAGTTCCATGATCCTGCAATTCTTCAAAATGCAATCCAATTCATCAAAATTCATAGTAAATTTTTCCAGCGTCATTGTTCATTTTGTCCAGAGTTCAATCTTTCTTTAGCAAGTCCAGTTTGGATGAGAGAAATTTTCCAAAAGACCAAATCTTACAGTTTTTCTGCAGTTCACTCCTGAATCAGAGTTTATTTTTCTTAAGTTGATATTAGGGTTCTTTTAATGTTGCTTAAATTGGGGTTTTTTTAATGTTTCAATTGAACTAAATTAGGGGATTTTAGTTACTCCAGTTTTGTTTGAAGAAGTGTGTTCTGTACTTGGTTGCGGGCAATGCGATAATATACCTTGTTATCTCTGAGACATGTTGCATGCAAAACCGATAGCGGTGAGTCCTGATGTTGTGGTGACTGTGACGACTCCAATTTGAAGGCAATTCCGGTGGACGTTATGGTATGAAGCACTGCCAGTGGCGGGCACCTCTCACTGGGTTGTGAATAGTGAGATATCCGAATTTCCTTAAGAAGCTCCCCCCATACGACACCGTCTTGTGACTGTGTTGGATACACAACCACATCTCCCAGCACCCTTTCTCCTTCGTAAACCACCGTAGGTTTTCCATGCATTTTTCTCAAAAAATTCAAAATTCAAAATTCTTAGCCAAATTCTCTTCTTCAATATAGCCGTACGGAGTTCATCAGTCTGTGAAATTTCAGGGGAAATCAATCAATCAATCTATCGTTCCTTGAAATTGGATAATTTCTTCTTAATAAGATCCGATTTTTCCAGATTTATAGATCTATTGCTGATGAAATCAAGAAAAAAGTAAAACTGTCTATAGATTAGGGTTTCATCAAAATAATTGGTGGTGACGGTAAATTGCTGATTTCTTGATGTGTCCGAACTTGTAAGTCAGAATTCAAATACAGGGTTCGACGATGATTTGATAATAGTAGTAGTATAACAGTATATGTGAGTCTGTGACAATGAAGAAAAAACCCTAGATCTGTGAAGGCCAATCTATCGTACTCTCTCTCTCTCTCTCGTGACGCGGCCCTACACGTGAATTGGTAATTGTTAGGTCACGGCATATACAAATATTTATTTTGTAGATTTTACGTTTATATTCTTAAGGTTGGGAATTATTTCATTTTTTCATTACATTTCCGAATTTTTTTAGAAAATGGCCGATTAATCAATCTAGCTTTATTCATATCAGTAATTTAAAATCGAACCATATTGGATAGATCATCGGCAAGGTACTCTGTGATGAAATATTAGAGCCATTTATTCATTGCTATCTTCTCTCGATCCAATGGAGGATATTTGGCAAAAATAAAAAAATACGTTATTTTGAAGAGGAAATTAATGGTTAACAAAATTACTTCAACTTTTTATTTTTATATAACTCTTGTTTGAGCTCTATTTTTTTTTTTTTTTTTTTTTTTTTTGAAATAGATTGTATAAATAATTTTTGAAGGATATGTAGTTAAAAATGAAGAAAAAATCTTGAATTTAATTGCAGGTTATTTTAATGGAATAATATGAGGTTGAAAATTAATTTTGAGGAAAATGAGTTTTAGAGGGGACTTATAGTGGAATAGACTAATAGTTTAAATGTGAACGATACATTTTTAGGCTTTGCATTGGTATAAAATTAATATTGTGCTACGAATTTTTGTTATAGGAAGTGTTTTGTGCATTTTTTTTTTATCTCGTTTACAGTTAAATGTCGAAAATTACTTCTATTCTGTTTTCTCTTCATAACAACTTTAAAAAAAAAAATGCCAGCCATGCACGAGCGTTTCGAGTCACGCAATTAGAATTGATGACGAATTTTTACGTTTGTTTGCTTTTGTTGGAGGACATTTGATGATAGCAAGTTTTAATCTTAATTATCAAAAGTGACACCCTAATTTTATGCCCATTCTAGAATATTGTTACTCGGGGTTTCAATTGTCACCTTGATGCATATATAGACATACCACGTAATTTGAGTTATTTAGGAAAAACTTTGAGGGGGTCCTTTTCAAGAATAAGAATAGAACGCAACATCATGACAAAATTTTCATTTGCTAAGACGGTATTTGTTATAGATGGAAATTATGTAGTCGTTCTTGAAGTTAGTGATACTCGCTGAAATATTGACTTTTGTTGGTCGTCGTGAATGGAAATTATTTCATGATCATCGAGGCATTAATGTCAATGATTTTGACTATGATGGCAACAATTTGATCGATGAGCAATGATGATTAAAAGGTCACAATTGAATTTCAACATTCTCATTCATCTGTGGAAGAAAACAGACTTACCCTATAGATTACAAGATTCAACTTAAGTCTCTTATATGATAGAGGTCTTGAGTTTGAATTCTGGGAGACGCGATAGAAAGTCGTGAGGGGTAAGTGGGCTTTGATCACCCCATATAACGGTTTCAACGTAGAGGTCAGGTCGTTACACAACATAGGCTTCATGATCTGTTGGCATCCATGATATCAAAGAGGCAAAGTTCCTCTTCCAAAATAAAGACCTACGAATGGCCATGCCGAGTTCAGTTGCGACTTAATTGTGATTTCGACGAGGAAATTTGCATTAGACCTTTGAGCCCATGAATACCATTAGGCATCCCATAATTTTTTATGTATCTTCTCCTTATGCATCAATTATCTTCCTTCATGTTTTTATAGCAAAAGATGATTACATTTCAAAACATACTTGTACTCATTTTTTCTTTCATGCATTTCTAGTTTAACTTCTTCACTATGTCATACAGTTTATACAAGATCTTCTTCAAGAAAGTAAGAGGATGTCATTCTTTTTCTCCCATTGCCTTAGAAAGGCTTATAGCTATATGATGAAATACCACGTTGAATTTTCTTTCTCTTTGGTAACTATTGTTTCGTAACGAATGCTCTGCAATTGTATATACAATAAAACACAAACACATAAAGCTTAAATCCAAATTCTGCAAGTAATGAATACATATTGAATCGGCAGTATTTGAGGCTTGTGTTGTATAATGGACATCGATCTCAACACGCATATGGACGGCTAATAAGTGTGTTTTACACATTTGTCGGTGGTTTTAAACTTGATAAATAATTATTAATTGAACGAATTTTTAAACATGATAATTGTATGTAAAATATTGAGTAAGATGTATTAGACACAAAAATGATGATTTTGAGCTTATTTGGAGTTGGTTAAGAACAATTGAATATTGACAGGTTGCACACGAGTGACATGAAGTAATAAAACAGCAAGACGAATAAAGGATCAAACGTGAAAATTTGAATATTGTGACAAAACAAATGACCAGAATTGAGCAATAACTTGAAATAAGAATTAAACTTTTATGAAAAATTCGTAGTGGAAACCAAAATGGAGCACGATACATAATTTGGTGTTACTGTAACGATTCAACCTTTACGTCGAAATAGTTATATCATACGTATTGTCCGCTTTGGAGTGGGCAGAACTCACTTATCCCCTCACGATTTTCTATCGCGTTCCCTAGAATTCGAACTCAAGATCTCTATCATATGAGAGACTTCCAATTGGTACCGGGATGCAACTTAAATATCTCATATAATATAGGTCTTAAGTCCGAATTATGAGAAACACGACAGAAAGTCGTGAAGGGATAAGTGGGTTCTGCCCACCACAAAGCGGACAGTACGTATATACAACGGCTTTAGCGTAGAGGTCGGGTCGTTACAAAAAACGAGCATTTTTTTCCGTAACGACTTGAGTTTGTACCCAAGCCGTTATCTTACGTACTGTCTGCTTTGAGTGAGTCTATGCCTACTTACCCCTCACGACTTTCTGTCGCGCCTCCTAGGATTCGAGTTTAAGGCCTCTATCATATGAGAGACTCGAGTTGAATCCCGGTACCAATTGGATAACTTGGATACAGAACCTGGTCGTTAAAAAAAATGTGCATTTTTTGTAACGACCTGACCTTTACGTCGAAACTGTTATATCATATGTATTATCCTCTTTGGGGTGGCAGAGCCCACTTATCCCTTCACAGCTTTTTGTAGCATTCCCCAGAATTTGAACTCAAGACCTCTATCATATGAGAGACTTAAATTGAATCATGGTAACGACTTCGACGTAGAGGTTGGATCGTGATAATAGTGCAATTATCACATTTTTCATCCACTATTAATTGCATTTTCATGATTTATTAGCTCTTAAATGTTCTAAGTACATTTATATTTTGGTTTATATTGCAATTGGACAAATACGGTGAAAATTAGAAGAAAAGAGCGATAATGACCAAAATGGAAGGAAGTGCAAGTTCAGGGACTAAAGTGAAAATGATCAAAACTTGTTTCTAATATTGTGATGAAGATTCGAGAGTGTTACAGGTCAATTGGATGAGGAAATGAGTCAAAGGGATGAAATATAGCCAAAACATTATCACATGTCAACTTTTCAAGTTGAAAAGTTTTGCGCCGATTTTCAACCTCATATTGAGGCCTGTTTTTGACATATCAAACGATCGAATTAGAAGATGATATCTAAAGAAAAGTAGTAGCATTTGAGTCATCTTTCCAAAACACTTTAAATCACTTCAATCGAACACTGGTAGAGAAAGATATGATCAAAACACTGAAAATCTGTCCGGCGGAGAAAAAATATACTACACGTACGCATAGGCCTGCAGGTAGCAACATTCCCAAACTGAAGCCAATTTATGTGCATTGTACGTACACACTAATAGAACCATGCTTACGCATGGTTCATCCTGCACGCGATTTTCTAGTTTCCTTCTACGACTCAAACACTTATGATAGCTAAAATTTCACGCATCTCTCAACTCTAAAACACACCAGAAGACCACGGACGCCTCATTCTTCATCTTTATCATCTCTTGGGCTCAAGAAACACCATGAACAACTAACCCTTGGTGAAGTTATGAAGGAACTCATTGAATTTTGTGATTTCACATCTTTTATTCATGTATTTTGGTATTTCTTGATGAACAATTCTAAATTTTAGGCTTTTTTTTTTTATCTTGAATTTATATTGAATTTGGTTTAAGAATTACTAGATATTTCATGGATTTAGTCATGTCTTTTCCATTGTTGAATTAAACTATTTGTTGAGTTTCAATTTCAATTATTTTGTGTTGGGATTTGTTTAACAATTACTAGAATTTTCATAGATTCAGTCACTTTTTCTATCGTTAGATCAAACTATTTGTTGAGTTTCAATCTTAATTATTTTATTGGTGTGATTCTTTATTACCTTATGCTTGATGTATATGGTCAATCTTGAATCCGAGTTCAATAAAATTGTGCGAATATGATATAAGTCTAGATTCTAGGATTACAATTGTGAATTAATTTATCTTTATTGTTAAATATTCCAATTAGAGAGTTGTGATGAAAACCTCTAATTGAATTAAAAGATATGAATTATTGATGTAATTGATCCGATCCAATTTAGGGAATTCCGACGCTTCACTACTTCATACCTTGATTTAAATCACATTCAAACATACAAATTTCACTACACATTCGAGAGAACATTCATCCTTTGAGTAATTTTTTATCTCCCTGTGGAATTGACACCCCAAAGCCGTACTACAACTACCGCGTTATTCTTTGGACGTAATCAGGTCTTTACAAAAAAAGAATCTTGATACCAATTGGTCAATTGGTACTAGGGTTCAACTTAAGTCTCTCATATGATAGAGGTCTTGAGTTCGAATTATGGGGAACACGACAGAAAGTCGTAAGGGATAAGTGGGTACAGGCTCACCCAAAAGGACAGTATGTATGATTTAACAGTTTCGACGTAAAGGTCGGATCGTTACAATTACTTTATTATAGTATAAATATTACATTTTCTCGTTTACTTGTTGAGTTTTAAGTTAACAAATATAGTTTTTGTAAACAAATAATGCACCGTGATTATGTAAACATGATTAGGTGATATTTTAAAAGTTGAGTTTATAACAAAAATAGTAAACACAAAGCTAGTTTAATGATGCAAATTAAAGTCTCGAAAATGTAAAGGAAAGTAAAAACTTATTTTTGAACTAAACTTTTAAATCAAAAGAAAATACAAAAATATTATTAATGAACTAATCTATATTTTTTCAGCACACCGCCCTCGATCAATTTATTCATATTGTTATATGGATTAGCAAAAAAATTAAAGACATCCGAGTGACTCACATCAATTGAGCATCGAAATCAACAAAAATTGTCTCTACGTTTTTCTTTTCCATTGATTGGCTTTTAGTAGAGATTCACAAAATGTTTTGTCTAACAACAGGCACATGACAAAAACCTTTTATCTTACATCTAAAGCAATTTTATCTAGACAGATCTTTGAATGGGTTGTTTTCAATTGCTTTGTGCTCTTAAAGTTGTTTTACTGTTGTTAATAGTTTTGCCCATTATTTTACCCATGATCTTTCCAAGATTGTGTTCACGTCTATCACTTGATGTTTCATTTGGTTCAAAAAATGTAGTATCGTTTGCTTAAGAACTAGTTGGACATAACCTATAATTTTTTATTAGCAATTCATTATTTTGTTCAACTACAAGCACGTAAGATATAAATCATGAGTACTTTTTGAAATTACTCTCACGATATTGCTTCTACAAGAACACATTCAAGATATTGAAAGTAGACATTTTTTTCCAACACATCTCCATCAATGATTTTTTCTCCATAATGAGTTAACATTGAACAATCGTGAGTTGTACTTACCAATAGTTTTAAAGTTGTGCAAACAAATGTGCATTCATTCAGAGCAAGAGGACTACATTCATTTGGTGGTTAAATCTTTCCAAGTAACATATGGATCCTTCACGACAAGGTACTTAATTTTCAATCCACCGTGAAGGTGATGACAATGGAAGATAGTTACTCCTGTACAACTATGTATCATCAATTTTCAACTTTCTTGATATGTTGAGTACAACAAATTCAAGTTTAATGATGTTCACAATTTGAGTAACTATACAATGAAGCAAAAAGAGACACATTAATAGCACGATCGTCTTCAAAAGAAAAGTTTAGAATAAGATTAAACTATATTATCTGGCATGAAAATAATAGATGAACCGTACAATAACGAAAATATATGGTTAATTCTTCATGACATTAGCAAAACTAAGTACTTTGTAAAAAGGGTATGCCAAGCACATGGTTATTGTATGATTTTCATCGAAGTGTACGAAATTGATTAACAAGTAATGAAGTGGATTCGAGAGTGTGGAATATCCTTTTTTTGAGAATTATATATTTAACTATTGATTTAACTATTCAAAACTTCAATTCGAACAAAAATAATTTATATTTATATTAATTAAAGTTCTAAATTATAAAATCTATAAAAGCGATTAAAATTTCAAGTATCAATTATGGTTTTAACTTGTATAGGAAAGTGTTAGGACTCACGATTTTAATGTAGTTATCCCCTTTAATCTTGCATCTCAAGTTCAATTCTAAAGTTTTATTCGATCGAATTCGATAATTAAATTAATTTATATTTATCGAGTTCAAATCAATCATATCTAGTTGAGTCAACTTACTATATCTCTACATGAATTATAATAAGCATCAATACAACATAAGAACTCAACTAAAGATTGCAACAATAATAAAAGTGTATCTCAAAACTTTTATCCAAATGTTGAATTTTACAAGTGGTCTAAATTAACTTACCTCTAGGTTCATTAAAAATTTTACAAGTCAATAAAATAGATGCCAATTACTCCAAGAGACAATCAAGAATAGGAGTATAATAAACACATGAAATAATTAAATTAAATTAAATAATCTTGATAATTAAAATTACATGTTCAAAACTAGGTTTTATCAGTTGTCACTAGTATGATTTTAATTACACATCATGGAAGAAGAAAAATATAAAGAAGAATTGTATTACATCACTGGATTTTGAAGGGAAAACGAGAAAAAGTTGATAATCTTGCACCAAGAATCACATTGTTCCTTGTCAAATCTTGAGAACGTGGTTCTTGGTTTCTCTTTGATTTCTTTATCCCTAAGAGTGGATGTAGTATGGTTCGGTCCGATACCGAATACCAATGGAAATATTTGGAATGGAAAAAAATTGTAAAAATAAAGTAAGAAACTACTTGTGAGACTGAAAATAGATAAAAGTAGAATATAAAATCACTTGTCGTTCATGTAATCTAATAATACAAAAAAACAATTAAATAAGGCAACAAGCAAAAATTCACTCAAAACCTTAACATCAACTCATAAAGACGAAAAAATGAATAAGCTATGGAACACATCATAAATGGTAAAATCTCGATCGAAAATTAATTCTTACGAAAGTCCATATAACAATAACCTGATTATCTTTAACAATCCTCCAAGATCTCGATTCTTAATGGTCGATCATTTTAAAAACAATGAAATTTTTGAATTCTTGTGAAATATTGAACTAAAATATTTTTTTTATCTATTGAGTTGCATTAAAACTATGAATTGTGAAGTATTTATAAGATTGTTTAAATTTTAATTTTAATTACCCATTAAAGAAAAGATGAAGAAGTGTATGAAAGATGAAATTTTAACGTGAGATAATTTTTGGGTCTAGTGTTAAAATGCCTAATACATATCGATGCAAGCAAAAAGAGAAATTCGAGAGAACCGAATTTACTACTAGTTCTCAAGATAGTACCAAGAATCGGACCGAAACCGATCGATTCTCGACGTACAGATCCAGAGTTGACCCATTTAGTAGAAGAATCAGACCGAACTGACCGATTTCTATTTGGTTCTGGTCCGATTTCATTGGTTCCGGGAAAAAAAATTCCATATTTATCCCTTTTTTTTCTCTTTCTCTTGGGGGGTTTGGAACATTTAGCCCATGTTCGGTATAGATTGAAATTCAGATTTTAATTTAATTAAAGTTAACAATTAATTTTAACTATGCATTTTTTTTTTCAAAATCACTTTCCATCAAACATTATTCCAATAAATTAATTTTAAACACAAACACTGAACTTTTTTTTTTTTTTTTTAACTTTTTAATTACATATTCTGCCAAAAATTACAATTATAAAATCTATTTTTATAGAAAAGGATCTCAAACAATGGCTTATGTAACGCCCCGACCCCTAGTGGATCGGAACGCTACTTACTTTACTTAACTTAACTGGTGATTTAGCAACAAGTGTACATATCTTAGCGGAAACTTAAATCTTAACAAACATTTTTTTGAAGGATATTGAATTAAAATACTTTATAACTTTCCAAAATAACGAAATATAATTTATTTGATGAAATCATGACTTGTTCAAGATGCTCAAAACAAATAACGTTGGAAATAACATTTGAAACGTTAAAAACTTTAAATCTAAATAACTTGTTCACGGGGTTCCCATAGGCTTATTGCGTCTCCTTCTATCTCTTCCATCATCCAACCCGGTGCATCAACATTTAATATGTAGATATAGGGTAGAAACCCGTGAGTTGAAAACTCAATAGGCGTCATAGGTGCAATCGTGATTAAGCTAAGCATTTCATAACAATTAACATTATAATTTTCATAAAACATGCCGTACCCGGAGGTACTATTTGACATGAAAATGTATGCCATACCAACGGAACCATTTGACATGAAAGGTGCATGTCGAACCGATGATACCATTTGACACACAACATTAACCTTTAAATGTATGCCGCACCGACGGAACTATTTGACATGAAAGGCACATGCCAAACCGACGATGTCATTTGACACACAACATTAGCCTTTAACATAGAACATTACTTGCTAGAAATTATAACTTAAACACGTATAACAACTTTATGCACCTCTACCTACCTCGATTTGATGCTTGATGAATTTTGAAAAGAACTATGAAAAACTTTGGATGAACTTCAAAACTTTGACGAAATTTGGACGTTTGGGCCTTTCTTTGTTGTTTGAAAACATCTTTTGAAATCACAAAAACCTTCTTGCAGAATATTTTTGCCCACCCTTAAAACTTCTGGAAAACACTTTGAAAACCCACCTTCCTTTTCTCTCCCAAACTCTCTTTTTTTTCTCTCAACTTTGAAAGCAAATTGAAAGTGTTTTTGGTGTGAAAAATCAAATGAGTGAAGAGGGTATTTATAGGTGAGGTTTAGGGTGGGTGAAAGGTCATATTAAATAGGGTAATTAAGTAGTGCAAGTAGTGGCCATTAATTCAAAAAATCGTGGATTTTTCTGCTTTTCCGGTCGACCGGTAGTTTCTCCGGTCGACCGGTTGTCTGGTTGTCACTGCACAGCCTTCAATATTTTTATCATAACTTTTTCTCCCGATATCCAATCGAGATGATTCAAAGTGCGTTGGAAAGCTAACTCAAAGAGCTACAACTTTTATTCAGATATCATTTTCACATTCGAATATTTTCTATATCGAAAATGGGTCTCAAAGGAGACTAAAAATATTTGAAGTATACTTTTAGCCATAAAATGAAATACTTTGCATTCCGTCCAATCTTCATCAAATTGTTTTTAAGAAAATATTTTATAAACATCATTTTACTTTTAAACATGTATTGGACTATCTTTTGGGCTTATATTTCCTTTATTGGGCCTAATGTGAAGTTAATCACACAATTATGAGCCTAACTTTATAGAAAGATTTGGGCCTCTACAACTTATATCTTTTAATTTGACCTAAACGATGTCCTCATATAGTGGTAAGAATGTATTTGGAGTTCCTTTTTCTTTCTTTATTTCTTTTTTCCTTGTTCAGAGAGTCGAGGGTGACGACTGTAATGTTTGAAATGTTAGGGAAAAATCTCCTAGTGTTTCAAAAGTTTGGAGTTTTGCTACAATTATCCCTTTTTTTATCAATTTTTTAACAACTCATTTTGACAAAATTTTATCAAGATCTACCAAATCAAATAGGGGCTTAAATAACATTGTTGTAATTTTAAATATCATATATCAAAAAAGACTTTATTATCAAGTTAGTTGTTTTAATAATCACCCAATTTGTATCATGGTTACGGTTTACTCACTAAATTTCAAAGTGTTTTATAGTGCTTTATGAACTTTGTTAGTATGTACTCCATCCATCACCCTAAAAAATTCATTACATTATTTGCTAACGTGGTTAACGAAAATCTGACATGTCAAATTACGACACGTTAAAAAAATTACAACTTAGCCAAACCGTTGTTTCATTACTCATCAAACTTACACTAGTTTACAATTTACTCATCAAACTTCAAAATAATTTCCAATGGTCACTCATCTTTGAAATATTGCACTGCATCCATTACATGTCATATTTCGTTCACTTCATTGCTAATTTATTTTATAAAAATTTCACGAGTAAGTACGATCATAAAAAAAATTACAATTCAACCAAACCGTCAACTTTCAAAAATCATCATATGTGAAATGCGACTTCCATGCCCATAAACTTCTTTAACATCAAATAAAGAGTCCCCAATTTTAGCCCTAAAAAACCCAGTGATAAGTGCTTTATGTTACACCTATTTGGCACTTAAATTAGAGTTTGTTGGATATCTTAATGAATTATGGTTTAATTCTATATGTTTATTAGGTAAAGATGAAATTGATGGAATTAGAGATGATGGACGAGAAAAAGTGTGAAATATAGACAAAGTATGATCGAAACACAAAACGATGATTGAAGATCACATATGATCAATTGAATGCAACTAGAAGTTAAAGGGGGTGAAATATAGACAAAACATTTTCACAAATCAATTTCCAATCGAATAAATTATGCTTCAAATTTTCAACTTTAGATTGAAACCCATTTTTCACACAGTAAACATTTGAATTGAAAAATTGATATTTATAAAAGAATCACAGGGGTGTTTTATTGGGTTTTAAAAAAGTTTATGGGATGTGGAAGTCACGTATCACATATGGTGATTTTGGTAAGTTGATAGTTTTGTTGAGTTGTAATTTTTTTAATATTTGTAACTTACCACGTGAAATTTCTACGCGAACATTGGCAACGAAGGGAACAAAAGATGGAGGATGATGGATGAAATACAACATCTCAAAGATTAATGACCATTGTGAAGCATTTTGAAGTTCGATAAGTAAACTGTGATCAAATGTAAGTTGGATGAGTAATGAAATAATACTTTGATTGAATTGTAATTTTTTTAACGATCGTAACTTGTCATGTCAGATTTTCGTTAGCTACATCAGTGAATAAGATAACGAATTTTTTAGGGTGATTGATAAAGTGCAAACTGATAAAGTTCAATGAGCATTGTGAAATATTTCTAAGTTTAGTGATTAAACCATGATAATAATATAAGTTGGGCGATTATTGAAACAATTAACTCCTTTATTGCCTATGAATTTGGGCATGAGATTCAGCCTCACTTGCGTAGCCTCGTGTTTATACGCATCCAAGCATAGACATTCTAAAAAAAGGTTGAACTTCAACCATGAAGATCCCATACCATCTCTGTCCTGGAGTATCGTGAGAGAGGTAAATCGCAGGTTATGCCTCCAAAGGTACAGGGTGGAAGACTGTTTGTACACTGCACTTACCTAAAAGTCAAATCCATATTTCAGGATTCGAACCCTTGATGCGGCAGCCTCAAGCAAAACTGAATTTCTCCGTCCTCCCATTTTACCACTTGGAGATGTGTCCTCAGGGCCCAAGCATACACATTCTAACAAGTACTTTATGTGGATGATCAAATAGTGAAATACGAGACTTCAAGGTATGAATCTGTAGAAGTGATTAAGAGCTTGTTTGATATGAATTTTGGGAAAATAAATTTTTTTTTTTTTTTTTGTGTGGTTGTAAAATAGGAAAAAATTATAGGTCCAAACACAAAATTATTTTATTAAAAAAATGTATAATTGAAAAAGTGTTTGAGAAAAGAAAAAGAATTTAAAAAAATCTTTACTAAATTAGGCTAAAACTCCATGATTTACCTAAAATTATATGTAAGCGAGAGAATTTGGCAGTTTTCAAATTGTATAATCACAATTAGACTCGCACTGTAGAGAATACTACCAACTAACAGAGGGATCAACGAAATTAACAATCAGCTCCATCCGTCGTTAATACCATAAAAAAAGTGAAACCAACGGCTCAGATCTTATCAGGTTTCAAAATTTACTCCATTTTAAATTTTACAATTGAATTGAATTCAATTTCTGTTCTTAAAATTAAAATTAGAGCAAAAACCCAGGAGCTCACACCTCAACGAAGAACCCTAATTACTTGTAAACTCACGAGTTGATTACTCAAAAATTCAACCTTTTGATTCCGTGAGAAAGGATTTGAATTATTTGAAGGATAAGAATATGATTGATAGAAAGTATGGTCGTCGGAATCGAAGCTTGTCAAGGAGCTGTTCGGAGAGTAACGGCTTCCAAGATGTTGATACGGACTGTCTTTCCCAAGAATGCCCTCAAGATGTTTACGATTTTAAGTACTCATCTCAGGGCTCAACTCAGTGTCACTGGCCTGATTCATATGGTTTCAATTCATCGCAGGAGTCGAGGCAATTGACGATTTTCGGTGCAAGAAAGGGTGGGGAATGTGAGGATTCGGATGGGGATTTATGGAAGCCCAAGAAAGTGAAGGTGTTTGACGTTGATTCGGGGCCGAATGGATCGAATTCCTCGCAGGGCACGAGGGAATTGGCAATTTTGCCCGGGACGGGTGGCTATGAAGAAGGGGTTTTCGAGTTTTCTGATGGGGATTTTTGGAAATCGAAGAAGGCCAAGAATGTTGACTTGGATTCCTATGGATTGAATTCATCGCAGGAGTCTGGCGAATTGGGAGTTTTGCCTTCCAGAAAGAGCAACGATAATTGGTTTTCTTGGGACTGCGGTGGGATTTCTGGAAAATATAAGGTGGATAGTAAAGAAAATGGGGTTTTGCAGAAAAATAAGAATAAGAATAACAACAAGAAGAAGAAGGCTGCGAAATCAAAGGAGCTGGGATCGGATGTAGTGGAGCTGTCAGCGACCTTGATGGAGACTCAAGAGATTGGGGAGATGATGGAACATATGGACGAGGTGAATTTTGCAGTAGATGGGTTGAAGAAGGGGCAGCCTATCAGAACTCGAAGGGCGAGTCTTCTGTCAATTCTTTCAATATGTGGAACTGCTCAGCAGCGGCGCTTGTTGAGGGTTCACGGGTATCTAAATTTCATCCTTTATTTTCCAACTTGTTTGATTTATCTTGATAATTACTTGTTTATCTATTGGACTAATTTTGAGATTTTTCGGGCAATGAGAACTTTATACGATGATAGAATAGATGATTACGTGAATTTTCAAGGTTTGAGGCTTGGTTATGTTATTTTTTTCTCTAGTTTTATTGGGATGGTATTCTGATTGTGTGACCCTTTAGGGCATAAGAGCTCAAGAAACTTGCTGATCAATATTAATATTAATGAGGATGAATACGAGAACATTCAAGAATTTACGATATATTCTTAGAAATCTATATTTCACTCGGGGCATGTCTCTTCTTGATTTCTTGGGGCCAATTTTTAGGTTCATATGAGGTAAGCATTGAGATTTATTTATACAGGAAACTGCAAAATTGTATGTAAGAATTTTTCAAATGTTTTTAGGACTTTCCAGATATTTGTAGATACTTCATTTTAGTATAATTCAACACACCTTAATTATGAAAAGCCGATATATGCTTCTACAATTCTATCTTCTCTTCATTTCACTAAAAAATGTTATGGATTGACTTATAAATACTATTATATCAGTGTTTAAAAATGTTAACCCCCCGTTTGATAGTCATTTTTTTCCATTCTCATTTTTTTACTCATTTTCAACCACATATTCTTCAATAAAATAATATTTTTCATCACATCAATAACTTTTCCTTCTTTTTCAACCACATATTCACCATCACATCACTCCCAAAAAATTAATTCTTACAAAAAAAAAAAAAAATGGCTATCAAACGGGGGCTAAATCAAGTTCAGAGGCATTTTACTTCTATGAGGTGAGGCGTAAGTCTCGAGACGCCTTGAGGCTCAACCCCCAAACCTGTAAAATAATTCAAATGTTGAAAATAGATAATTGTACTTCTAATAACCCATAAATCATCGAAGAAGTCATATAAAACATTTGAACAAAATTAAAGTTTAATTTACAGCTAAAAATATTAATGGATAACGAAATAACAAAGAATGAATTAACCTAGTTAATAATTGCACAACAAAACTGCTAATACACCACTAGAACTAAAAGTCTAAATCTAATGAAACAAGTGACTAAATGTTTAGAATTTTGCTTGCTTAGAAGATAAAATAAAAGCATACCCTGAAGAAAGAAAACAAAAACATTTAGACAACAATATAAATATAAAGGAAAGAGAAAGAAGAGTGAAGTTACACTTCACAAGTCTTTCGTCTCCGGTGCAGCCAAAAAGTTGCAACTTCACTTTGGGGTTAGCGCCCTTCGGTTGTAGGAGTAGAGGACTAGGGCACGCTCAGCTATTCACTTTGTTCTTTTATCATACCTTCAATTTCCTTAGTATTTAGGGTAGGGTTGTATTGGAAACAATCCAAACCCTTAAAATGTTCAAAGATATGAAACGCTATCCCAAAAAGCTGAGGTTGGTAACAAGAACAGCTCATAAAGGGCAAGACTAAGAAGCACGTGTAAGGGTGAACAACTCAAAACATAAGCTTTTGAAGCTTTTAACAAAACTTTGCAAGAGGCATGCCTCAAGGTGCAAGCCTCGGGTGCTTTTTAAAATACTATTGTATTTTGATATGAAATGATTATGCACTCATCAGAAAAAGAAATTCTACAGCAGATATGTGAATTTTATATATTCTGTCTCCACAGCGCTTGATTTTTCCCTTCATAATTATTGTGAGATCTGATTATTAGAACACAGTCAATTGATTCTGCATCATTGAAATTTGTAATACCCTTTTTGAAAAATTCTAGTTGGTTAGTAGTCAATCAATGACGCTGTATAGACCAATATAAATTTTTCGTGCAAAATATCGTGTGAGTATCAAAACTGTGACGCCTATCTGAAGTGGTTGAGATTAACCTGTCATCAACCCATTTCAAACAGTAAAATCTGTAGGCAATAAAATATAGCTGTTTGTGAGATAACAATGTTCAAGAGGTCTGAATTTGTAAAACTGAAACTCTTTGGTATTGCCTATTGGGGGAAAATCAACATGCTTTTAATGTTGAATCATGATCATACAGGACAAAAATAAAACACTGGGTCGAACTATTCTTTTCTGTCAAGGTAATATCAATAAATAAGCCATCCTGTTATCAGTGATCAATCTATATCTTCACACGTACACAATTTGGATATATAGATGATCATTGGCCGAAAATTCTGACACTTTATTTTTAGTTATCAAATTGTTGCTATTTGTTTGTTGAGTACTCTGTAACTTGCTGAGATCATTCTTAGGATGGGCAAAACTATTATTCACATGGTTTCAGAACTGAGTTTTGATGACCCTCCCAGCAACCTTGCTGCTTCTGCTTTATTCTACATCCTGACAAGCGATGTAAGTTCTGTTTTC
The DNA here is from genome assembly GCA_019395295.1 of Osmanthus fragrans. Taxonomy (NCBI): domain Eukaryota; kingdom Viridiplantae; phylum Streptophyta; class Magnoliopsida; order Lamiales; family Oleaceae; genus Osmanthus; species Osmanthus fragrans. The sequence continues at coordinate 2,351,022 of CM033344.1, read as the reverse complement.
ATTGTGAAATTATTTCTGATGGTAATAGACTTTATCGGGGTTTGACTACTCGTTTCAATTTAATAGCTTCTGTTTTTACACTATGCCCGTAATTGCTAATGGCAAACTGAGAATTTCCAATTTTTTTACTTAAGAGTTAAGTGCATTTTGTTCAAGTTCCTTGAAGAGGTATTAAGCATCTACTGCTGATACTTATCACAAAGAACAGAGAAGGGAGGAAAAGTGTACGATAGTATTTCTGAGAGGAAGAAATGATTTAGTTTTATACGTTGTTGGCAATGCTGACCATACCCCTTCAACATTTAGTATTGCTCTTGGTTTGAAATTGATCTTCTGGGTTTCAATTTATTAATTCTCTTGGTTCGTCTTGTCTCAACAACTTTATATCCTTAGATACACCCCATTAAGTTAAAGCAAGTAAATTTTACTGCATAAATGCAACAAATATAATGGTAGCTACCTTCACTAGGAGGGTTAGCTCTGAAATATTGTATTATAAGAGCGAATTCTGGAAATATGGTATAAAAAGTACGAGATGGTACTACACTCATTTTGCTTTCCCAAGTCTCATGCCAAGGGAATTCAAGTGTTAATTTTTTATTGCATCAAATTGTTTCACTGGTGGGACATTGAAGAAATGTACCCAGAGAAAAACTGGATCATATCATCTGGGGATGAAATTTTGTGCATTACCAAGTTTCTAGTTGTGTGTTATAGTAAGACAGTTGTGCTGGTTGTCTATAGGTCACGTTTGGTTTTTTTCCTTGCCTATGGTATTCAATTTTGACTATTTGAAGTTTCTAGTTGTTTACGGTACAAATTGACAATTTTGCTGGTTGCTCTACACATCGACGTGTTCAATTTGTTTTTTGCCCATGGTTTTAGATTTCAACAATATATTGAATTTGGTATCTTCTGTTTCATTTGTAGTGACTTATCTATTATCTAGACATCTATCAACAGTCCTAATAAAGACTTAAATTTTCTTGAATACTCGCTCTATCAGGGTCAAGATGATCATCTTCTCGATTCTCACAGTTGCATTCGCTTTTTGATAAGAATGTTGAAACCACACACATCAGGTGCTGCCAAAGAAAAGACACTGACCATTGGTAGCAAGCTTCTGGGCATATGCAAGGATGCTGGTAAGTTACAAGATTCAGCCAAGGGACCAGATTCCAGCTCTGCTGCAATAATGCTCAAGGTTCAGGAGCTTCTTATCAATTTCAAGGAAATGAAGCCAAGGGATAAAAAAATTAATGGAGGGGACAGACCTGAGTTGACTCCTAAATGGATCAGTTTGCTGACAATGGAAAAAGCTTGTTTATCCACAGTCTCTATTGAAGGTTTATAAATACTACCTCCCATTTGTTTTTATGTACTAGTAGTGGATGTTTATTGTTTAGTTATTTCATTTTAGGGTTTTATTTCTATTTTTAGCACTCATCAGCTTGTTACTTTATTGCCTATATGGATGAATATATGTTGTTTGGTGGTTATAAATTTGTGAGATTATGTGTGGACATTTACTTATTCATTGCTAGCAGGAATTTATGATAATCTGTGGCAATTTTCTAAAGCTATGGACACCCTTGGAAGGCGATTGACTCTTTCCTTGTATACAGTTCATGCCTCAGAATGTGCATCTCCTTTATTTATTTATTTATTTCTTCTTGTTGACGTGTGACCTTTCTTTTCGAATTCTGCATGTCTTTCTCCTATTCAACCTTTCTGTCTCCTTTCCATCCATTGATTTAAGAAATGCCTGATCCATTTGTTACTCTATAAAAACTCAACAGCGTACTGCAAATGACCACTTCCCTGTCAGTTATTTTTTGCTTCGGCAATTAAACTAGCTACTTCCAGCTCACTTTTTCTCATGCATGTTCTGTATAAAATGCACTGTCATTATTTTCTGCTTCTAACTATAAAAAAATGATTATTTATCTTCCTCTGAAATATTGTTTGCATAGGAATCTCTGAGTACCATTCTATCTCACCCAAAAAATTGTGAAAATTATCACATTATTTTAAATTTATAGCTTGACCTGTTTTTGCTGCCATCTTCCCCTGCAATGTATTTAAACGTTTATTAATTTTTCCATTGCTCCTTTTCTTTGATTTGGATTCATACAGACACCTCAGGCACTGTCCGAAAATCTGGGGGCAACTTCAAGGAAAAACTAAGAGAATTTGGAGGACTTGATGCCGTGTTTGAAGTAGCGAGAAAATGCCATTCTGCAATGGAGGTGTGACCTGTATATTCTTATTTTATGTTATTATTGGATCTGATAAGGACTAGCTCATCATTCATTGGCAGGGGTCATTGTTACAGTCATATAGAGTTTAAAAGAGACACCTGCTGAAGTAAAAGATATTCTGATAGAGTGGGATGTTCTAAAAGTTACACGATGATTGAGCTTTTATCCAGTGCAAGTTGAAATTATTAGCTTGAAAGACCACTTTGTAGCATAATTGATAGATCAAAATCCAAAGAAGATTTTTGCATTTACTAATAATAAGTTGAAAATTATGACCGTACTTTTATGACCTTGGTTTTGAACTAGCACTTATAGATGGCTTGACAATCTTACTGTATATTTGTTTTTGCTAAAATTTATGTTTGTTCCTGTCTAGGTTTGTGCTACATGCAGATCCTGAATATTTTTCTTTCTTCCCTCATGTATATAACTTTGACAGAAATTGAAGTTAAACCCACAGCTTTTAATAAATCACGGTTCTCTTCTTTGAATATTTTTCTTGACTATTTTTAACATGAAGCATGTGCATATACTGCAATTAATTTGTTGAATGTAAGAGCAAATAACGCAAGGGAGAAAAAATAATGTGGATGACTACGATGATATGAAGGAAATGGAAGAGTTCTTCTTTTTCCCATTCTTTTTTTTGTGGTTTCTCTAGTTGTCACCTTTTCCCTTTTTAAGGAGTAGGGGAAATGAAGGACCCTTCTTGGAGCATGGCAAATCCTTTTCATTGGAAATGACCGAGTGAGATGGGCTTCTACCTCTAAGCACTTTTTCTGGAAAAAAACGATGGAACCTTAATCAACGGAGTTCATTAACACTAAAACTTGTGTCCTATATCTGAGGAAAATCATAGCGCTCTCTTGCATTTGTTCTCTTTTCTCCTGGTGATGGTTGTATTTAGCTTTTGCTGTATCAGAGTGAAATAATGGAAACTTATAGTAACTTATCATGAAGATTGAAAGTATGAAGTTACCAAAATAGTGATATGAATTCTTGGACCTTTCCAAAATTTGTCTGAAACCCTAGTGGAGCATTTAATGTGAAGGGAATTATATTTATATAAGCTGTTTGAACCTGTAGGAGTTGAGCTAGAAATTTCTTATCGGCAGTATATCCTTTATTTCTGCCTGTTCTTCACCCACACAAGTTTTAGAAAAAAATAAAAATAATGGCTTCTTTAAATGACCCTCTACCTTGAAAGACGTTTCTTCTGGAGGTAAATCTTTTGCCCAAAGATGCGAAATAATAGATTATTGCACGTTCTTGTGAGCCATTTAAACAAGCTCTCTTTTTGTTTATAGAAGTTATGTTTTTCTAAAATTTATTGACTTTATGCAGGGATGGTTAGAACGAAGTCCATCTTTAGTGCTAGATTCAAAAGATGTCACAGGGATAGAAAGCCTAGTACTGCTTTTGAAATGTTTAAAAATCATGGAAAATGCCACATTCCTTAGCAAAGATAATCAGGTATCGAGCTTCAATCTGGATCTTGCATTGCTGACAGCATCGTCTTATACTTGCTTCCCTTTCCTTCTAAATGATAAACAGTCGATTAGCTGATATTGATTTGTCCAAAGTTGTTTTTAAATGGGTTATAAATTACAGTGCCATTTGCTTGGAATAAAAGGAAACTTTGACAGTCAGCGAGCTCCACGTACTTTCACAAAACTGATTCTAAGTGTCATTAAGATTCTCTCAGGTATCTTATACCGGTAGAATTTCCCCTAGATATCCTTATTTCTTTCTTTTAAGATATCCTGATTAGTTCCTTTGTATTAACCGCACACTAGATTTGAGGATTGTGTTTATTGCAATTAATGTTCTCATGATATGTTTCAATGATAGGTGTTTCCTTACTGAGAAATTCGTCGGGCAGTTCTCAAGATGAGAAACTTGGAATTTGTAATATGAGCGCAAATTCTTCTGAAAGGCTTTTAACAACACATGGTAAAGTTACTTAGTCCAAATTTCTCTTGTTATATATTCTAGTCTGTGTTAAGAGAGCTTATGCTTTCAAATGAAAATGAAGAGCAGGTATTTCGCATTAGCATTTTGAGTATTTGCAATAATATTGTTTATTCTTGAAAATTAAAAATCACATATTATAAAGATACTCAGTCTAAATCTCGCTTGATATTTATACTCCTCCATGTTAAGAGAGCTTATGCTTCATATTAAAAATGAAGAGCGGGCATTTCGCTTATCAATGTGAGTATTTGGAATAATAAGTTTATTTTTGAAATTAGTAGTTCAATTGTTTTCTTCTGAAATTGCAGTGGGCAAAGTTGAGAAGTCTTTCAGTCCTTGCGCAGGGTGTGGTAGCATGGAATGGACCTCCTCTGAGAAAGGTTTTTGTGCATCTCAAGACGATCGATGCATTAGTTCTGATCAACTAGGATGCTCTAAATCCAGTTTGGAAACTACTAACGTAGCTTCTGATCCTTGGTTGCTGAAGATGAGAATTGAGTCCTCCACATCCGGGTCATGCAGTGGAACATCAGGGAATTCAATCAATGGATTAACCTTGAGAAATAATGGTTCAGAATTAAAATTTGGTATTGGCAAGAGAAATAAAGTTTCTGAAGGTGCTAATTTCGATTTTGTCGAGGACAGTCAGGATCCTTTCGTATTTCATGACGATGAATTTGATGAGCCCTCTAAGTGGGACTTATTATCTGGAAGGAGAAAGAAATCTCGAAATGAAAATAGTGGTACTAGAGTAAGTGACCATCGAGACAGGTATCACTCTCGACTGATGTCGAGCCAACAAGAAACAAGTAACTTGGAAAATCTCTGTTCTCAGGAGGCCTCTTGTTCATCTACTGCTGATGAAAACAACTCCGATCTTCTGGCAGATTGTCTTCTTACGGCTGTCAAGGTAATTTAAAATTTCATTTCGTAACTTTTAAAGAAATGAGTTTCCCATGGAAGACTAAGGATGAAGAGTTTTTATTTGCTCTTTCTATAGATATCCTATATCGTGTTAAGGAGTTATTTCACATTACGTGTCATAAGGTTATTATCGATCCATCAAGTTTAGCTGAAGACTGTTGGCGAGCCCTTTCCTTTATGTTCTTTTCATAGGTGCTTTTTAATTTTTCTTCTTCAGAAGTGCACATTCTTTAAATCCTTTTCTTAAGTTTAAAAGAATATTTGTGTTCTTTTGCTTATTTTTCTCGTACATTGTTGCTTGTATTATTGTTTTACAGGTTTCTTCATGTTTTCACGTGTTCATGCATCAGCATTCTGGAAATTACCGAGTTTCTTTATTATTAATCTGCAGGTTCTGATGAATTTAACCAATGACAACCCTGAGGGTTGTTGGCAAATTGCTGCCAGTGGAGGTCTTGAAACGCTGTCTTCACTGATTGCTGGTCACTTTCCATCGTTTAGCTTATTGTCGCCTCCCTACCTAAGGGAGAATAGTCTCTCATCTAAATCAAGTGTGGAGACTAACCAAGAGAATTACCCACTTCTCACTGATCAAGAGCTAGACTTTCTTGTTGCTATTCTAGGCTTGCTTGTGAATTTGGTGGAGAAGGATTGTGGCAACAGGTAAATTGTTCTCTGTTTTTCTTCATCTTTTGTTTGTTAGTTTGGATTTTAGAGAACTGGATGACTATAATTTCATTGTTTACTGATGATGTTTTCTATAAAAAGTGAGAACTTGATATATTTTCCTTGCATTGATACGTAAATAGAAATTCAGTGAGATGAGAACATTAAGATGGGTTTATAATAAAACAAGAAGGTAAATAGAATCAGCATATCTGTGAATTGGTTAATATGGCATCTATGAAGGATAAGTTGTGAGAGGATCTGTTAAGATGGCTTTGGACACCTCCAAAGAAGGATATGCCAGATGCACCAGGTTTGAGAAGTGATGGAATAATTAATAATGATAAGCTCAGAGGAAGAGGTCATCCAAAAATTACAGTGAGTTTTTAAAGAAAGATTTCAACCTTTGCAGGCTATCCAAAAATTGCATGGTGTGGGTTTTTAACCAGTTTAACTTTGTGAATGTCTTTGATGTGGTGGAATGGAAGATCCATATAGTGAGAAGAAAGAAAAAAAAAAAAAAAAAAAAAAAAAACTGGGATAGGGAAGCCTGACATGTGTGCACCACAGTATTGTTGTTTCTATTTGGTTTTGTTTGCCTTTATGTTGTGAATTGAACAAGGTCCCGACAATCAGAAGAAGGAAATTGTTACTGGTCACCGCCATTTAGAACTTCAACAAGGGTGCTAGATGAGATCTTCATTGCTTTGAATTTGCACATTCTTTGCATTTATGAATTGAGGACATATGTCACCTGGCTGGTAAGAACTGGTTAACTACACCTCAAATGTTTACCACATTCTACACTTGTACTCAATAATTATTGTTATAGTAGGGGTAAAAAGGAACTAAATTTGACAATGTTCTCTAGTTGTCTGATTATGTGAAATCTCTAAACACTTGAGGAATGAGCATAATTCAAAGTGATGATTTTTCTGTTGGCTGCACATTGTTTTGGACGTCTGCAAAGTTATTATGAACTGATGATCATAGTAAGCCCTTTTTTGAGAGAAAAATGCATTTTTTGAATAGTGATTTTTGGAGAATGTGTGGTTAAAAATTAAGAAAAAGTTTTCGATTTACACGTAATGTTATTTTATTGGAGAATGTGTGGTTGAAAATGAATTTTCGAAAAAATGGGGCTCGAACAACCCCTAAATCAGTTTTGCATTTTTTACCTACTTTTGAATGGCTTCTGATCATTGCCAGGCAACCTTGGCTTATGGTAACATATTTTGCTATTACAGGTTTGAAATAATTAGTGTCTCTGCTATATCTTTTAATGCAGATCACGGCTTGCTACAAGTAGTGTCTCATTACCCAGCTTGGAAGGGATGGAGGACCGTAAGGATGTAATTCCAATATTGTGCTCTATCTTTTTGGCTAATCAAGGGTCTGGTGAGGCCACTGGAGAAGGAAAATGTTTGTCCTGGGTGAGTGAATTGGTGTCATTTTCTTACAGTATTATTTCCATATTTGATTCAGCTTTTCTGTGTTGATAGTATAACTTAGTTGCATGTTTTAGTTCTATTGCCTTTGTCCCTAGAAATCTTGAGAAATAATTATCTTCTATTTGAGCGATTGATTTTTTCTTCAAAAATCCTAAGGAGAATGACATCATTTGTCTCTAGCCTGTTGCCCGAGTAGTAAGTTGGTGTCCAATTTCAAAAAGGAGTAAGTTGGTCCTCAACCTTTTATTATAGTTGCGCAGTCAGTCCCAATGATGAAACCATCCAAAACTCTCTGTGTGCAGCTATAATGAATGGTTGGTACCGTGGTGCGATTTTTCCCTTTTTATAATATGAAGAAGGGAATGATTAGTTTCTACAAGTTTTTGAGAGCCATTGGGAGATGGAGATTTTTATTTTTTCAAAAATGATGTGAACATCATTACATCTATAAATATGCAGGAAAAGAATGTATTTGTGGTTGACATCTATGTGCAAAATGTTATTATGCAGGATGATGAAGATTCCATATTACAGGGAGAGAAAGAAGCTGAAAAAATGATTGTAGAAGCCTATGCAGCTCTTCTTCTTGCGTTCCTTTCTACTGAAAGGTTAGTACACCTTTGTCGGCTTATCCTTTCCCTAAATACATTTTGACTACCTTTGTCATAAATAATTGTTTTTTCCCCTGTCGTTTACCCAGTAAGAGCATACATAATGCTATTGCTGAATGTCTTCCGGACCACAACCTGGCAATACTCGTTCCTGTGTTGGAAAGATTTGTGGTATAGATTTCTTGTGTAACTCTTTAAAATAGCTCGTGACTTGTATAGCATGCCTAGCATGGTCAAATAAACGTCATTCATATCATCGTTTTTTTGGACTTCCAGGAATTTCATATGACGCTGAACATGATATCCCCGGAGACACACAAAACTGTGCTGGAAGTAATTGAATCATGCAGAATTCAATGAGAGCTCAAGTTATCAGACACTGTATATGACGCTGAAAAGAGTGAAGGTTTGCGCGGGTGCATTAACTAACTTGCCACTGGAGTGTTCTATTGTTGCTTGATTTTTCTTTGTTCATATTACTATTCAGTATATGTATTTCCAGCCGCTATACACTGTTAAAGTTGGAGGCTAGGATGAGTGTAGGAAAACTAACAAAAAATGTACCTGGAGTACTTGAATGTAATTCGAAGTTTTCAATAGTGGTTTATAGTTCACGTTATAAGGCTAAATATTCCATTTGGGAGGTTAGTTATTGTCTTTAAGAGTGAAGTCTCACGTTAGTTACTAATCTTTATTTAGGCCCTTTTTGATAGAAATCATAATTTAAATTTTTTTATCAAAATCGAAGTCAAAAATTAATTGTAACTACAAATTTCATGGGATTCATAACTTTTTAACCAAATATTTCATTAAATTTTATCAAAAATTGTTTTAAATGTGATTTTAATTTCCAAACAGGGGCTTAATTTGATTTAAGTCACTATTTGCTATCCCATTGAAATAAATGGGTAAAAACAAGATAATGGCTGGTTATACATCAAACTCTTCAGTTTAACAAAAACACAAGACCCCAGTGTGTCTATTCAAACTCAACGATACATTTTCCCCTTCATATAGTAGAATGTTTACACAAACAAAGGGCTTATTGAAGAGGAATGATCAACTATGGGCTTTGAGGAAAATAAGGATAAGGTGGTTCACCTGGTCAGGGAATTGCTCTTGAACAAAATGAGTTCCTTCTGGTATGTAGATTATCTCCAAATTGGGTACAAAAGTTTTCACCTCTCCGCTCCTTATGTAGTCTTCCCTTCCCGGGAACTTGAAAACATAATCCTTCTCGCCCATTATTAGAAGAGCTGGAACTTCAACTTTTGGATTCGGTATACTATTCTGTTCACTCTTCCGATCAAAAGGGGCCCTATAACAGAAAAAAAATAAAAAAAAATAAGCACGTAAACTTGAAGGGTTACCTTCGACAAGCAAGTTATCTGTTTTCGGCCAAGGTGCAAACTTGTTCTGTATTTTTCTTAAGGACACAAGACCACAGTATTTTTCATGTACAAAACTTCAGTTTACCTATAAGGAAGTTGCAATGCAGTTTGAAATCCAGATTTCTCGTACAAGGCTCCATAGGCGGCAAGATCTTCCTCAGAGAACCAAGAGGGTAGAGGAGTAGAGGGTTCTACCAAGTCCATGATTTCCTGGTTCTCTTGAGCTATTGGAATTTCGCTTCTTGAGAACATGATGTAAATATTCCTCACTACCGTTTTAGCATCATATCGACCAAAATCAGCTTCAGCACGTCCAGGCTCCTGCAAGAAAAATCTATCAATAATTTGCTGATAGAGTTGGAAGCAGCCAAATCTGGGTATCCCGAGGAAGAAAGAGGACCTGCCATCTGAGAACATAGAAGCCTTCAGGAAGGAGCTTATGATGTGTGGGAGGACGTGGAGGCATAAATGGCATGCCTAATGTCACGAACCCTGAAACTCTCTCCTGATGGAGGAGAACAAATATGGAAACAACAGAAACTCCAAAATCTTTGCCTACCAGAAAAACCTGCAAATTAATATTTGAAGATAAATGATTGAACATTTAGGTGATTCCACAGAAACCCCAATGTTCAAGGCAATCAACTGAAAAATAAGCGCAAAAACACAGTTATCACCAAAGGATCACATACCTTGGAGATGTTAAGAGCATCAAGAATTGCAAGGAGGTCAGATATCAGATCCAAAAAGACGGCCTTCTCGGGTTGGGGTGGAGGATCAGACAACCCGTACCCTCTATAATCGAGTGCGATTGCTCTGAAACCAGCCTTGGCAACTGCAATCATCTGGTGGCGCCAAGAGTACCATATTTCGGGAAATCCGTGCAGAAACACCACTGCCGGCGACGATTCACTTCCGATTTCGGCAGTGTGAAGCTTTAGCCCGTTCACTCCGACGTAATTGTGCTCAATTTCGTCCATTATCGACGATCTCGAGGAAGAAGCTTGACTACACCGAGTTAATAATTTCAGTTGGACAATTATACGAGTCAGGCGTTAAAACTAAGCCCCGTTTGTTTCCAATTTTTCCACCCAATCAAAATGCATTTTTTGACCGTTGTGGAACAAAGAGCCGTGATTGTTGACTTCTTCAGTTCTTCTCCGACAATGGATCCCAAGTGCTGGCAAAAAAGTTCAAAAAATCATTATTATTATTATTATTTTTTGATATTCAGATGTTCCAATTTCGTCAGACTAAATCCTGGACTTCGAGCATTTGGCTCCTCTCCAGTTCGAGGAGGTAAACTGCGGGATATGCTCTCCATAGCCAGTGTCCGTGCGCCCTTCTACTTGTTGCTCCAAGAAAACCTCCTCCATGAGTCTTATAACACCAAGCTGTTCTGTTCAAAAAATTTTACATCACTTGACTGCTCCTTCCAGGATTCGAACTCTCCACGCTGGGTTGACAAACTCCAACACACACGATCTTTACCACTTTGAATGTGCCCCGGAGGGCAAAAAAATGCATTATTTTCTTCTCACGCTAGGAAACGAACAGGGGCTAAAAGTTTTTAGAAAAATTAAATCGTTAACTTGTCAAGTTCAGTGCTATATCTGTTAATTTTTCCAATCTTACTCTCAAGGTCGGTTAAGCCCAACGTCTATAAAGCCCCATTTACGTTTGCCACGTTTTGGATTTAGGATTATTTTCGGACAACTTACAAAAATATTCTTAAAAAGTGTGGATTGAGGAGAAATTTTTGATTACCAAATTTACCCCTACATATTTAGTTATATGTCCAATATATCCTCATTTATCCTTGTATCTTTAATTTTTCATTTTATCCTTATATTTTTATGTTTATGGTCAATAATACCTTTAAAATTAAAATTATTTCAACTAAATTCAATTATTATTATTATTATTATTAATATTATTTATTTTTAAAAATTAAGTCAATTAATTTTCACTAAACACTATTATTACTAATTATCAGTATATGATTAATAAAAACTTATATAAAATCAAAATAAAAATTATAATAATACTACATATATAATTAACATGAAATGACATAGACTATTAAGTCAATTAATATTAATATATAAAATTTATAAATATAATAAATTTATATATACAAATTAATAATGTAGATAGTGTTTAACTTAGAAATTTCTTATAAAAGAAACAGATATAATTTAGTAAAAAAATAATCTTCAAAATGATCATCATAATGTAATGACCCAAGTCTTTATACTCAAGTTGTTATATCAAATGTATTGTTCGTTTTGGGAGAGCTCAATTCATTTTATTATTCACGGATTTTTATCGCATCTCATAGGATTTGGATTTAAGATTTTTGTTTTATGAGATGTTTAAGTTGAATTTTGGTTTAAGCAAGTATATAAAAGTATTTATCCTTTTTCATCTTGTCAATTCTGCAAGCTCTAAAATGCAAAAAGTTATAGTTCATCAAGTTATTTGCCATATTAATATGAACAAGTCCATGTCTGGCCTCCGTTTTTTTAAGAACTCATCTTTTTCTAACTCGTTCTCAATCACATTTTCCCATAAAATAATATTACTTGTAAATTTGACTTTTTTTTCTTTATTTTTTTGACATATTTTTTTAAAAATCACTATTTTAAAATATATGTATCCCAAAAAAGTGGGGCTCAATTAGGGGCTAAATTAACAGGTAGTATATATATTTAAGTGTAACAGAATCGCTATTACCTTTTAAAGAATAATGCTACCTAGCATGTTGTGACATTATGAGATATGTGAAATTATGTAATTTATTTAATTATATATTTTATTAAAGACACTTAGCCCATGTTTGAGTTCCATTATAATTAAGTTTTGGAAAAAAAATATTTTGTAATCATGTTTCTTTGAAGAATGCGTGGTTAAAAAGAAAGAAATTTTTTGGGTTTACGTTTAATATTATTTTATTTGAGAATGTGTGGTTGAAAAGAAAAGAGAAAATGAATTTTAGAATTAATGGATCCAAATAGGGACTTAGTGTTATCTAGATTGATATTACAACCACTCGTGCTAAATAGCATTACTCATTTTTAAATTCTAGAATCTGACAGAGAAATCTCCAATAAAAGAAATCGCCTATGTCATCCAACTTAGCGCACGAACTATTATGAAGACCTATATAGAAATTATCAGAACATTTAGACTCCGTTTGATAGGCGAAAATTTTCCTAGGACTTCCACTTTTACGCTGTTTGATAACGTTTTTTTTTTTTTTTTTTTCCCATAGAATTGGTTTTCCACCCAATTTCAAGGTACAACCACTTGAAGCGTGATTCCGTGGAATTCAATAACTTGCCATATGGTGGGAATTGGTTTCCACCTTTTTTTTTTTTTTTTTTTTTTTAGCAATAGAAACAAATTCTAAGATAAAGTTTAAAAAAATTTATCCATTTAATTGACAAATTTCATGCAAAACAGAGCCAAACGTAAAAATAAAAAATAAATTTTTTTTTTTTTTTTTTTTTGCCAATCTAAACATATTTTGTCTCCAATGGTAAAAAAAATTTATCCATTTAATTGACAATTTATATAAAAAAAAAATAATAATAAAGTCAAACGTATTATAATAGAAATGTGGAAAATTATACCAATCAAACACTTTTAATTCAATTCCCGGTAAAAACAATTCCAGGCAATTCAATTCCCTGGAATCCATCTCCTTTCTACCCATTTTTCACCCTTGCAATCAAGCGGACCCTTAGTATTTGTGGAGGTAGTTTAATTAATTTCAACAATGATGGTACCGAACATTTGATGCGAGTCTTGATGGAATTCCTACAAGAAAACATGTGTTTAATGATGTCAAAATACACGCACTCAGTCGCTGTGACAGGCTCGACATGTATGAAACCAATACTTACCCTTAACTTCATAGAATTTGTTCTCGTACGATGTTCCTATTTATTCTCTTCTCTTCTTCGCTCTCGACTCCCATGCTAAATACTTTCCTTTGTAGTTTCTTCAATTTTTAACATGATAATATAGATAGCAATATAGATGACTAGTGATTTTGGGCATATTCTTCAAAGAGTAATGCTATAATTTAGGGATTTTGGCAATAAAACTGGTAGTGATGTGCCGTGTTTGGAGGAGAGATTATATCCCTTGAATAGATTAATTGATGAGAGATGTAATTTTGCTGTTATTATTTCTACTATATAAAATGCATTATTTTTGGTATAAAAAATATTTTATAGTATAATATGAATATGTATTGAAAAGAATGTATTGGGCGTAAATTCCACTTATTTTTAATCCTGGTCTTCAAACTAAGTCAAGCTGACTTTACAATGAGAAACTTAAAACCCAATTTGGAAATTAGATCAACTTCCATTCCCATTTCACATTAACAATGGGGAAAAAAAATGGTTTATAGCATATATCTTTAATTTTTCATTTTATCTTTACATTTTTATGTTTATGGTCAATAATACCCTTAAAATTAAATTTATTTAAACTAAATTCAATTATTATTAAATTTAAAATGATTTATTTTTAAAAATTAAGTCAATTAATTTTCACTAAACACTATTATTACTAATTATCAGTATGGTTAATAAAAACTTATATAAAATCAAAATAAAAATTATAATAATACTACATATATAATTAACATGAAATGACATAGACTATTGAGTCAATTAATATTAATATTAATATATAAAATTTATAAATATAATAAAATTATATATACAATTAATAATGTAGATAGTGTTTAACTTAGAAATTTCTTATAAAAAAACAGATATAATTTAGAGAAAAAATAATTTTCAAAATGATCACCATATCTACAGTGTAGATAGTGTATTGATTGATAGAATTTTTTAATTACTTGAAAATTGATTGAGATCTCATGGAGTACGAGAATATGAATTGACTGCTAAAACGGAATTATCGGGAAGATGAGATTTTGTAATGACTATGGACTCTAGATGTACAGGTCGCTAGAGCATGTCATATGAGTGAGATGTTGAATTCTTTACTAAGTTCAATGTCTTTTCCTTTAACAATTACATCAACTACTTAAAAAAAAAACATTATTAGTATTTAAAAAATATTACGCATATCATTCTTTCGATACATAAGACGTGCAACGCACGTACTTACTACTAGTTATATTAAAAGATTATTTCCATTCACGTGGAGGTATAAGGCTCGTCTAATGGATAGAACTGCAAGGGTCATTCTCTATTGGATTCGTTGTTCTAATGTCCGTATTTTTCCCAGATACGAGGAAGCAAGAGAAGAAGAGAAGATACGGAGCCAGAAGGAGGATTTCAGTGACATGGTTGCCGAGGTTTGTACTTCATGGCTATGCATTTTCTATATCATGTCTATAGTTCTTTTCCTCCCTTTCCTCATTTTCATGGATGAATATACTTACAACTTTATAAAATTCATCCAGAATGCAAATAAAAGGAAACGAAAGATGCAGGAAAAAGTGGGCAAGTCAAAGAAGAAAGATTTCAAAGTTTTAGGTGCTTTTGGATATTATTCAACTTTTGGAGATGCCAACTGGAGGATATGCTTACGAGTAGTACGTCCCATACTAGTCTGATAAATTTGAAAACTGTAGTTTTACTACTGGCCCTTTTGTGTCTTGATAAATTGGGCCCCGTTGAGAAGCCAGCCCCTACCCGATTCAAGCTCCTCCATCTTTAAGAGTATTTGTTCTTTCCTATCAAAGATGGATTGAACTTTCTCGCAAAAGAAATTCTCATTAGGCAGGGCTCCCTTTCCCCTGTACTCGTAGTTAATTGGCTCTGTTGACCTTATGAGTCATGACTTCGCTGGTAGTACAAAATTATTAAGGTATAGACCTTGGAACTGGCCTTTATATATACTTGGAGACTCAATATTGTGGTGGGATGTTCATTTGAAACTAGTCCATATAAAGATTATTTTTGGTGCGTAATGTAATGACCCAAGTCTTTATACTCAAGTTGTTATATCAAATGTATTGTTCATTTTGGGAGAGTTCAATTCATTTTATTATTCACGGATTTTTATCGCATCTCGTAGGATTTGAACTTAAGATTTTTGTTTTATGAGATGGTTCATCTTGTCAATTCTGCAAGCACTAAAGATGCAAAAAGTTATAGTTCATCTAGTTATTTGCCATATTAATATGAACAAGTCGATGCTTGACCTCCATTTTTTTAAGACCTCATCTTTTTCTAACTCGTTCTCAATCACATTTTTCCATAAAATAATTTTACGTGTAAATTTGACTTTTTTTCTTTTATTTTTTTGACATGTATTTTTTCAAAAATCACTATTTTAAAATATATGTATCCCAAAAAAGTGGGGCTCAATTAGGGGCTAAATTAAAAGGTAGTATATATTTAAGTGTAACAGATTCGCTATTTACTTTTAAAGAATAATGCTACCTAGCATGTTGTGACATTATGAGATACCTGAAACTATGTAATTTATGTAATTATTTATTTTATTTAAGAAACTTAGCCCATGTTTGAGTTCCATCATAATTAAGTTTTGGTGGTTAAAAAAAGAAGAATTTTTTGTTTTTGGGGGATTTATGTGTAATATTATTTTATTTGAGAATGTATGGATGAAAATAAGAGAGAAATGAATTTTAGAATTAATGGATCCCAAACAAGAACTTAGTGTTACCTAGATTGGTATTGCAGCCACTGATGTTAAATAACATTACTCATTTTTAAATTCTATAGTAGGACAGAGAAATCTCCAATAAAAGAAATCGCCTGTCATCCAACTTAGCACACAAACTATTATGAAGACCTATATAGAAATTATCAGAACATTTAAGACAGCGTTCTCTTCGTATATCAGTTTTGCGTTTTAAGTTTTGAATTCGTTTTGTGTTTTGTGTTTTGTGTTTTGGGTGTCTATTTTGAGATTGTTGAAAACTCGTTCTTTTTGTCGTTTTGAAAAAAATATTTCACAACCCGTATTTTTTGAGTTTTGGCAAATTTGTGAAGAAAATAGTCAAAACGTAAAAAAGTTATTTTCTATTTTCTTCACAAAATTTTCAACCATTTTCAAAAACTCGTTTTCGAAAATGGGAAAAAGAACGAGTTTTCAATATTTTGAAAAATCGAAAACAGAAAACGATCCGAAAATAACAAAGAGAATGCACCATTAGTATTTGTGGAGGTAGTTTAATTAATTTCAACAATGGAGGTACCGAACATTTGATGCGAGTCTTGATGGAATTCCTACAAGAAAACACGTGTTTAATGATGTCAAAATACACGCACTCAGTCACTGTGACAGGCTTGACATGTATGAAACCAATACTTACCCTTAACTTCATAGAATTTGTTCTCGTACGATGTTCCTTTTTATTCTCTTCTCTTCTTCGCTCTCGACTCCCATACTAAATACTTTCCTTTGTAGTTCCTTCAATTTTGTCTACTTGCAAGTTGCATCATCCCAAAAACCACAACATTTGCAATTGCATGCCAAATATATAAATCACGCTAGACAAAAAAAATAATAATAAAAAAAGATTGTTGCTTTTATCACTATTTTTTTTTTTTTTTTTTTATAAAAATAGATAAATTATATAAAAAAAATTTTGAGTTATATTTTAAGAGGGATCGATATAGTCCGTTGACTTCAAGGATTTATCTTTACTCTATTTTTCTAGGGATGGCAATACTCCGTACCCTCGGGCACTTTGACGAGCCGGGCTAGGGGCAAGCTCAGCTCAGCCCAGGAGCTCGTGAATTCACGAGCCGAGTCGAGCCCAAGAGTTTTTATTTTATTTTTTATTTTTTTGAAGATTTTTCAGGTTTTTTGGTCAAAAATTGTCCAATTTTTGACTGCTTGTGCAAGCCACTTGCGAGTTCAACGAGCCGAGACTTGCTCCGCTCGTTGGGCAAAACTTGTACTCAGCTCGGGCTCAGACTCGTCATTTGACGAGCCCAAACGGCCCACAAGCCGAACGCCGGATCGACCCGTTTGACATCCCTATATTTTTCTCTATATTTTTTTTAGTAGAAATTACTCTACTTTGATAAACCTCTTTCTTTACGACCTTGCTTTGTTCAGTCGACACTTGATCAGAAGGGCTTTGGGGAGTCCACTTGATTATTATTTGCAAACCTTATAATAAATGCGTATGATATAATCGCCATCAAATTATGCAATGTGGTCCTCATTCTTGATTCAACATATAAAAATATTATTAATTTAAATAGGGCGTGTGAATCTTACACGTGTGTACCATTATTTGAGTGCATACCAAACAATTTCTTATAATTAATCTAAAATAATTTTTCGATGGAAAATGATGGTAAACGAAAGGCAGCTTAAATCCGCCGGCAACAGAAGGGAGCCAACAAATTATGAATGCGCGTGTACGAGTCAGTCAATTAGCATAAATTAAGACTTTAATTAATACAGTACCAGACTGGAATACGAAGGCCTTGGTCGCTTGATGATACTTAATTATTAAGCTGAGTCTGTCCAAGTCGTAATCCGGCCCGACAAATATTCTGTTTCGACTACTTGTATTTAAATGAAATAAAATAATTACTAAAAAGTGACTTTAATCAGCCGACACGCTCAAATTATAAGAATTAAATATTCGTTGATTCTTCACAAAAATATCGAATACATACTTGATCACGAATGTGAAGACTAATCGTTTATTCCTTAGAATATCAACTTAATTTTTCCTCTTTGCTTTGTTCC
This sequence comes from Osmanthus fragrans, assembly GCA_019395295.1. Classification (NCBI taxonomy): domain Eukaryota; kingdom Viridiplantae; phylum Streptophyta; class Magnoliopsida; order Lamiales; family Oleaceae; genus Osmanthus; species Osmanthus fragrans. The sequence continues at coordinate 2,333,014 of CM033344.1, read as the reverse complement.
GTGTGGAGAAATAGAGTGTATTATAAAAAGCATAAGATCACTTCTTTGATTTTGAAATAGTGATAGTTAAAATTTCTTACTATTCGAGAGATTGAATCTCACCTCTTCTCAACAAAATTTATGTTATTACGTTATGAAATGGAAAAATTCCTTTTGTACGGAAAAAATCTTACAGAAATTGTACAGATACTCCCATAGTGAGTGAACCCCATGTAAATTAAATATTGCCAAAAAAAATGAATCCCACATATGCCTCTATTCTGTAAAATTTCTGTATGCTTCCCATCTGTACGCCTAGCAGATTTCTTATGAAATTCATTGATGGATTATTCTCCTTTGCCAGACTTGGTAAGGGTCTGGCAAAGGAGATTCACTCACATGACCCACCTCATTAAGAAATTCCCCCCCCCCCCAAATGTTAAACACCCACTCATCCCATGACCCAATAGTTGTGTTAGATTTTTTAACGATCTAGCACAGCAGCACGGCTCATTCATTGATACAATTGAGAATAACGTTGTTCCATTTGATTCATTGCTCGAAGACTTTTTGACGTGACATTTGTAGATTTCTTCAGAGTATAAATCCAAGAAGTCATATTTTCATGAAATTGTTTAGTATAATTATATCAACATTGTCCCTATAATCACAATGATTCTTGTGGAGACAATGATGCCGACTCTCGTGGCACCTATATGGCTACATGCTAGGCCTCCATGCACCGTTGATGAGAATTCAATAAATGACTAGTGACACTGAACGTGACATTTGTTGGGTCTGTATGTCCTTCATAGAGCACATTCAACAAAATAAATGGTCCCACATCATAAGATATACAATTATATATGATAAGTAACCTTAGATATGACTGAATAAGATTAACGAAATATTTAATTATTTTGCTATTTGATGATTGAATTTGTTAGTCTTAGTGCATTTACACTCAGATGATACGACGTGATTAAAGAAAAAAATGAAGTTATAACATTGTTTTGATTATGCCTTTGTCCACGACGATCATACGATTCAATTAGGATTCCGTTGAGAAGATTAGTCTGATCCCTACCAACTCAATGACTGTGTGGCGAAGCTATAACTTGCACTAATATTGAGATATGAGTAGAGTGAACAAGTCTATTTGTTTAACTACACGTATTGCTATTGAGTCTTCATCCACGTCGAAGCACAAATCTAGTGAATAAGGCTTAGCTATGGTGATCCCATCTTCACGAAATTATCCCATGAGATGATGCCCGTCTACAATGGGCCGGACAAAGAAGTTGACAATTTCAACATCACATGTAGCGTGCTCCTCAACTGTTGTCCTAAGCTCAACACTAGTATAACACAAATGGTGGTGTACTCATCCTTACAACCCACACGAAGCATGGTCCACGACTTCTCTCCCATACCTTTCAAATTTAGAAATATGACCTCTGACAGTGACAATAGACGAGAATAACCAGGTAAGACATAAGATCAGAGACGTATACAATATTATTCAATTACATATTTAGTACCAACACATCAAGTTATAACATCACATGACTAATGAGCATGTTTGGCTATGCATCGTTACTTAAACTTCTTTCTACAAAAGAAACCAAACATGTGGCTTCTCCCTAGAGTAGAATAAAAAAGCAAACCCAAACATGATCCAAGCCAATGAACACACCAAGTTGAACATCATGTGATTACATGTAACATATGACACTGATTGGCCCATAGGATGATCACAATCTTTAATCACTAAGAATCACTTGTTGACAACTGTAATTCACCCTAGAATCAACTAAAAATTCCTTATTTTATTATTATTAGCAATCTTTACTTACACCACCTTTATTTTAACTCTATTAGGATTTCCAATCGAATAGCAGACATTACACCGACCAAACACGTGCGTACCCATCCGAATCAGACCATGGATCGTAGTACTCCACTCCCATTCTTCTCTATATATTTATTTTAAAATAATTATATAATCTATTCGATCAGCTTCACATTAGCAGCAGTGGCTTGCATCGGCCGATAAATAGGTTCAACGTTAATTATTAATTTTAATTGCATATTTAGCATTTGTTTAAGATTATTTTTGGGGTAAAATGTGTTTTTGAATAGTAATTTTTTGGAGGATGTGTGGTTAAAAAATAGGAAAATGCAACTTGTACATAGGGGAATCCATAATGGACACATGGTGGCCCCCTATTGGGGGCGACTGGTGGGCCCTGCACCCCCCAATCGGGGGCCTCCATATGTCCATTATGGATCCCCCTATGTACCCATAGAACAACCCTAAAAAATAAGGAAAAATTTGAAGTTTACATGATTGAAAATGAATTTTAAAAAAAATAAAACCTAGACAGGAACGTAATGTGATTCACAGTTTCTATCAACTAATCTAATACTTTTATCAAAATCTGCTAAATTGTTTTTATCTAAAAGTTCATCAAACAACCCCTTAATTATTTATCATCAATCACATGTTCGTCGCGTTACATATAAATAAATTATAACCCTAACAAATAAATCAAATTATTTAAAAATCGTACTCTATATATTCTTCCATGCACTGTAGATACATTCATATATAATTAGAAAGAGGGAGGGAAACAAAGTGGCATAATTATTTTATATAATTGACACCCTCTCCCTCTGGACCATACATTACAACCTTGAGTGATAGTCGTTGTCATAACAGATAGATATATAGATATAGCTATAGATATAATCTCCGACATTAAAACATTTTACAGTCTCTTATAAGAGAAATAAATTCTCCTCGTACTTCATAGTTTGATCCCTTCGTTATCTTGTTCATATATCGATCTTTTTTTTTTTTTAAATTTGAATTCTGTTATGGGTGTAAGTGCTTGGACCCAAAGTTTGATGCAATCAGACGGGGCGGAGCAGCCAAAACCGCCGCCACCTACACGGCGGAGCCACCAACAATCAGAGCTTTTAAAGTGTCCAAGGTGTGATTCAACGAACACAAAGTTCTGTTATTACAATAATTACAACAAATCTCAACCTCGCCATTTCTGTAAAGCTTGTAAGAGGCACTGGACTAAAGGTGGCACTCTACGTAATGTGCCTGTCGGCGGTGGCCGGAAAAACAAACGGCTCAAGACATCAAATGCAAGTTCCACCACCAAAGCCAGGGGCGCTGCCACCACAAATCCCACCACCAACCCCACCACCTCATCTATTCTTACATTTGGTGCTTTTGGTACCGCCCACAACATTAGCAGCTTTTCAGGGAAATCTTTCACTGGAAACAATGGATCAGCACCAAAGGATCAAAACCCAGAATTTCAATTCTCGGGTTTAAGCACTTTTGACATTGATTCATCATCTTTATTAATCCCCGCCGGAAATACATATGACTATGCCGGAAACTGCCTCGACGCGGCGGAGGAATCAACAATTACAACAGTCAATCCGAGTACAAGCAGTACTGTCATAGAATTTCCATGGGGAGATCCAAGTACAGACACCGCCATGGACTTACCAAATTACTACTGGAACAATTGGAATGATATTGATTTGTTAACTTCAGCTGATCTTATCAATATATCATGGGATGATACAGAGATCAAACCTTAAAGAAATCGATCGATTTCAATCTTGCACGTGGGTACTCGAATCTTAGACGAGTATTTGGTATGCAGTACTCATACTCTTGGATTCGTTTTATTCTTTAATTAATATTATCCAGCATTGATCCACGCTGCCAAATATGTTACGAGTGTACATTATCATTTGTCGCGCACACCTCTATAATTAATGTCCATGTCCACATGTGGCTGTGGCATTATAGATGTAACTTGTAAGTATATTGTTTGAAGCTGTCCTTTTATTATTAGCTTCAGGCTATATTGCAGTTTGTGTTTGTTTGTATTAACGTAAAGTTATCCAAGTTGCCGTAAGTATATACTGTATTTTTTATATGTAGTACTAACAAAACAAGACAGTATAACAAATAAAATTTTAACTTTTTTTATCCTTCACATTGTCTGCTCGAGGTCACCGGACAAATCAATATTGCTTTGGATTGGGGATTGATGGATTTTGAAAGATATGTAAGAGAGGAATGAGACCTCCTCCGCTGGGTATTGAAGACTGGATGTTATGAAAGATTCTTGCCGCTATGTAAGAAATTTGTACAAGAGAAATGATTTACTGAGCAACAACGAAACAGTATGTCAATTCAATAAGTTTAGCCCATGTTTGGTGTTACTTCAAATTCTGCTAAAATTTTAGTTAAAGTCAGTTTTTAACCATGCATTTTAGGCAATCTACAACTTTGCAACCATGCATTTTATCGACTTTTGTCAAAATATACTCAAAAATATGATTTTAGCTACACTAAAAAAAGAGGTACTTGATACATCATTTCAAACTCTAATGAATTGAAATCTGTCCAGCAAAATGCGGAAATGGTTAACGGGGATCAGACTTATCTTAACAAACCAAAATCAAGCATGATTCGATGCTGACATCGTATCTCTTGCTTTGGGTTCAGACAAATGACAATGGGTATCAACCGAAGCTTGTAATATTTGATTCATTGACACTCTTGCTTTTGGTCGTTGGATCATTGAAATGTTTGTTTTGTTAGCTTGGGTATGTTCAAAGTAGTTGTCCTCAATTTTTTATCTATACAAATTTATTTACCAGATCTAAAATAAATAAATAAATAAAATTGTTTCTTCCTTAATCTACAAAAATAACAAATCATGGTTTTAATGAAGATGTTACCACTTCAGATTCTCCCCCAAAATTCTTCACTCTGTTATACTAGCAACGTAAAATGTAAGTTTATTTTGGGCACAAATATTGGAAGGTTACATAGTGGCCAGGTAAAAATACAATTTTAAAATTTTAAATTAGCAAGTCGAAATTTTTTTTAGCAAAACTCTGAATTGTTACTATGAACTAACAAATTTAACAGCTTTTGCATGAGATCGAATCTTGGCGAACGCCAAACAGCTCAAAAGTTATGAATATAATATACAAGAAATATGGATGAACATAATAAAAGTTTTTACCACACATTGCCTATATCACTAAGCTCACAAACTCTGCAGCAACATTAAACAAAGTTCTGCATTTGCTATCAGCCAAAAAATATGCAAGATTGTGCGAATAAACTGGAGGGAAAAATGCTCAAAATGCATAAACCCGGTTGTATCTCCCAAATTACAAGATTAGCATCATATGGCATAATTTACCAGGATGCATAACGAATCACACTCCGACTCAGATCCCATCCTACAGAGGGTCGAGTGACCCAGTTTTTAACCTTTCCATACGAGCCTGAAGGCCAGATAGAGCCTTCTCGTCCATGGGAAGGACCCCACCATGCATAGGATTCTCGGTACCAACACCTTCTGTGACAGAAGGATGACCAGGAAGTCCGTGGGTTACATTCCCATTCATAGGTACCAAAGGCCTACTTCTAGCATCTGGGTTTACTGCAGCTGCTGCTAATTGGATGCTCTTCATCCTTTCCCTAATAGCATCTAATGTACCGCTTGAAACTGCAGTTGAAGTGAATCCGTCAGTTGAATATTCCCCACAGAAACACAAGCAACAAAGACAATAAACGCATGCTTGGTAGGGAGGATTGGATAGCAATGGTCAATATGAAGGGAGAAAAAGTGGTTAGAATCTCGTCCACTATACTTTTAAGTTCGGTCAATAATGCATGTGAAACATGCACTAACAAGTAACAATTTGCAGGTTAACTAACCTCCAGATAATAACCTGTCACTTCTTAGTTCCCCCAAATTCTGTTGTAAACCAGATTGATCTGAAAAAGGACCTCTTGCAGAGATGGTATTGGTAGCCCTATCTTCTTCAGCATAAGATGGTGGTAAACTGAAGTTTGTAGGTTCAACTTTAGCATTCAGATTTCTTGAATCATTTGTATTTACAGGTGATACAGGGCCGTATTTTGGAGAAAGGTCAAGTGCCACCGGTGGAGGAGTCGACAGAGGTACACTTGAAGGTGTCCTTCCTGCAGCTGCATTTTTCTCCATCTGTAATAGAAGTTAAAAATAACTACTTGAGAAAGTGTTTCCTTCGTATCTTTAACTATGAACACACAAAATTAGATCTAGACCTGTGCTAAACCATCTCTAATGTATGTTCTAAATGCCTCGCTAGCATTTTGCAATTGAGCAAATATATCAACCTGAAACCAGATTTAGTCAATAAAATTTGATAAATGTACATGTTCAATCTTATCAAGGATGGAAGTTATATATGGAACTTACCTGAGGATATAACTGTGTAATTCGATAGAGTTCATAGAGACCAATTGTGCAAGTTTGCTTGTCACCAATTTTCTTAAATATCGCCGCTAATTCTTGCTGTATGATCCAAACATCACCACAAAATTTATTTGAGAAAGCACGGATAACACAAGGACAGGACAGGACATGGACAAAATAAACCAAATTAGATATGACAAATCAACCATTCAAATAAAAGAGCTAAAGACAGCATATATACCTTTAATTGGGCATCTGCAGAATGAGTTGCAGGTGCTGGACCATTGGCTGCTGAATCACCCCAGTGAGTTTGTCCAGCAGGTCCAGAAGGGGTCAACATTCTTGCAGCTGCCAAGGTCTGCTCAATTTTGTTTCAAGATGAGAAAAAACAACACGGGAAACAAGCGTATTATCAAGAGTTTGCCACAAAGTACCTGAAGATTAAGATCAATGTAGGCAAGAATAATTGGCTGCGGTTGCATGTCTATAGGGACCATGGAAAGATGGCCCTTTATGGAAGTTCCACGAAGCTTAACAAGCTCGTGCAGAACAGTTTTCACCATGCGAAGTGGTTTGTCCATCAGCTCCCGCTCTTTTGTTAATTCAAAAGATATTGGCAGTGACCAGTTAAAAACATTTAATAAGTACAAATTGTGAAATTAATCAGAACAGCACTCAACAGGTATCTCATTAAACAAGGAACAAACTCCCATCGTTTATTTTAAAGGTTTGAAAAGGTACCTCCTTCGTATTTCTTCCATTCCTAATTCTTGTAGGTATATATGGATACTTTGAAGGATACGATCAAGATCAACATCATATATGGTATTTTGGAGAACCTAACACGTGCAAGTATTAGTAATCAACAATCAATGTACTCTGTAATATTACTTCAAAAGAAAGACGCGACACATTTCTGAAAGATGTGAAATGCGCGAGAGAAGGCAGCAGACCAAGTTTCACGAGGAAAGGAAAAGAAAAGAGTGTCACCTTAGTAAGTTTGATTAAACATTTGACTACCAAATCCAAAAATTTCTGATTTCTCAAGGTTAGGGTCTCGTTCACTGCTGGAGATGGCCCCACCTTGAAGGGTCAACAGGACTTAAAAGATTTATGAGCACGACAAATGATGAGGTCCGGTCGGCATTATCCTGAACTCAGGATTAGTTGGGCAAAGGGGCAAGACATTAGTATCTCGAAAATTAAGCACATTTTTGCGCGCGCACAGACACTAAGAGTTGCATTTCAGGAAACAAATATACCAGAATTTTGAGCATCAAAACATTTAGAGCTCTCAAAAGTTGACTGCCATCATCCATCCGAGGAACCCTTTCGTCCAAAAGCCAAAGCAATAGCTCCGTAATTAGACCATCAAGGGTACTCTCTTTGACAGCATGAGCGAGTCTCTTGTTCTGAAATGTCTGCAGCAGAAAGATCAAAACTTCAGCAACCCTATTTATGTGGGTTGATCTGAGAACCGAGGGATACAAAAAATGAATTTCACATTTTTAGCGATCGATCTTTAATATGTTTCAATTCATGTATCAGTCCGAGATTCTCTATCCAACATATCCATAATGAAAATTGTTGGGAAGGAATTGATGGAAAGAGGATCGATGTACCTGCATGAGAGTGTTGAGAACATATTTACAAGACCTTGAAGAGGCGCCAGTCAGACTAAAGTCAAATGTCTTGGCTACCTGAAATAAACCCTTGCCATGAGCATTTATAAGCATTTCCATGTAAACACGACATAAATGGCCTTTTAAAACAAGGAATTAATGTAGCAATTGCCTTGTTTGCCAGGCATGAAACAAGTCTATCAGCATCTTTCACAATATCATCCATTCCACTGCTTTCAGGATCCGCGGTCGCCTGTGCCAGTTCATGGCACACAAGCTTCATTCCTTCAACAGACTGCAGCCAACAACATTTATCATTATAAACACCCAATAAAGCATTTCTTTTCATTTCTTTGCAAATCTCAAAGTTCAAAAATTTGAGGTATTCAAAGCAAACCTGCTCAGGCGAACCACGTGTTATAATATCAAGAGCTTCATTCCAGTCCGCTGGACCAGCGGGTCCAGAATATGGTCCTGGCATAGGATGTCTCTCCATCTGATCTTCAGTGTGTCCATAATTCTCCCTAGAAGTAAAAAAACAAAAATTAGATTAATAATTTACTTCAGCCAGAGTCCTTCATGCAATGTGTGCACATGTGCACGTAGTAAACAGCTTGAGGAATAGATTCTCCAGTACCTATTAAAGATTGGGCCAGATATAGATTTTGAAACTTCCCCACTTTGCTCGGCAGGATCAAACCTGCATTCATAAAACCAATCTCATGGGAGTTCAAAAGGAAAAATCATTACAAGTCAACAGACCGATTAAGAGAGACACAGATCGTTCATTCTTCTGATAGTTCTTTTAATTTTTCTTTTTTTTTCCAAATAATAAAATCTATAGTGTGATAGACCATAAAAAGCAAATTAATGCTTCAACCACAAGATATGAAGGATGCATGAGGAGAATAGAAGAAGAAGAAAAGGTCAAATTTCATTATTAGTTAATGAAATTCTAATGTGATAGAAATGAATGGGCGATAAATGAGTAGTAGTTGTGGATCTTATGAAATGTTTGGTTAAAAATTAAGAGTCTGTTTGATGCACATTATTTTGAAGAAAATGCATTATTTTGATGTGATGGATGATGAATATGTGGTTGAAAAAGAAGGAAAAGTTATTGATGTGATAGAAAATATTATTTTATTGAAGAATGTGTGGTTGAAAATGAGTAGAAGAATGAGAATGAGAATTAAAATGGGAATCAAACAGGGGCTAAAGTTTAATTTGACTTCTAAATTATAATGTGCTTATATTGAAATCCAAACAAGCACTGTTGCCAAGTGAGAAATGGTCAACAAAAAAGAAATCAACAGCATGACACTGCACATATCACTAGTCTGGTCACAAATGATATACATGACTAAAGAGCAAGAAAACACATGCAACACTTCTATACGGGTCATCTTTATTGCAATAAACCGTCTCCAGCTTGTTAATTTATAATGGCACAGGCAACATGAAAGAAAACATCGCATCTTTTACAAGAGTCCACAAAACAATGAATAGGTCCATCAGGAATACCAACATTTAGCAAGACACCCTTATTCTTTAACATACCCATTATCTCTCACTGATCGCCTTAAAGCAGCCCTAGCTTCACCAGGCCGGCCGTCCTTTCTTCTCTCCATCTCGCGTGCCTGACAAACAAGATATGCATCCATGATTTGGAGAAAGAAGAAAGAAGGCAACTAGCAGAAATAGAAAGCACGTGAACATACTAACCTTCCACTTAAATCTGTCATCTAACATACTTCTTTGTGCCTCTGTAAGCTTCCCAACATATCTCCAAATGTCATCACCTAACCCATATTTAGATTGAAAAATTAAATTGACGGGCATTAGAATGAGTAGTGCCATGTTAATGGTCAAAAGTTGATGACCAGTTTACCAGTTTCTGATGACACGCAATATAATATTTAATACAGAGACACATTTTTTCCACATCCATCCCATTTAACTGAAGATTCAAATATCCATACCACATTAACAAAATTAATCGAAAATGTATCACTTATCCACAGTAGTCAAGATAAAACTAACCAAGAATCTTATATCCGATAGCCAGAGTATTTAAAGCAGCTTTCCTAGTTTCACCATCTCGCTCTGCCGTTAAGCTAGCGACAATTTGCAAGGATTTTAATTGGCCACTTATCTGAGTAGAAAGAACAAAAAAAAACAATTATGTACCTTTAAACAATAGAAGGAACCAAAAGATATAAATGTTCATAAAGGAAAAGTACATATAATATAAAATTCACATTATACCTCAGATACATGATTATCCAGTAAGAATCCAACAAGATCAGCACACTCAATCCTAGTTCTATTATTTCTTGAACGCAAACCCTCTAAAATATAGGGAAAAGTTTTTGCTGCAGAATATGTATGGATTATTTGCTTCATCAATTCCCTCATTTTTTCTCGTAATTTTTCGATGTTATGTCCCAACTGCAACCAAAAAATAATTATAGATCAGACAGACACTTTGATGTCACCAAGTGTTAACAATCACTTTTGGAGATAAATAAGAAAAAAGCAAAAGACACAGGAATCAACATCATAACTGACAATAATAAATTAAATAATGAACTTAAAACTTGAGAATCAGAAAGTGAGCATAGTCTGTGTAATTTGCCTCATTTGCAGGTATAGAACAATTCAGAAGTATGAAGGGAACTTCCATAGAAACAGCTCATGTCTTTTATACCTTCTCGATCAAGCAAGGAAGAAAAATGGATGCCTCTGCTTCAGTCATAGTGTAGCCCTCATTCCTCAACATGTCGAAAAGCTCAGGAAGAAATTCCAGCACCTTATAATCGTTTTTGAAGAACGTGAATGGAGTTAATTCAAAGTGAAACAGCTAAAACAATTCAGTTAATTACACCATTCATACCACATCAATGTCATGACAATAATGCTTTACGTTAGTTCACTGGATTTGTAAAAAAATTATTGGCAAAATATTCCTAGCTTTCAAAAAACTAAACTAAGACTTAAAATATGCTCAAGTATAGGAGATAGTTGATTTGCTAAGCCATTGTGTGGGAGAGATTATTTGAAAAGTGATTTTATTGGAGAATGTTAAAAGTAGGGAAAAGTCATTGGAAAACATGAAAAAAAAATTTGGAGAATGTGTGATTGAAAATGAGTGGAGGAAACTGTTTTTCAAAAAACCACTTCCACACAAGCACTAAAATATCTAAATAATGATACTATCAGATGTATTAACAGTTTTCGACATAACTAAAATATTATCAATTATCACGCCACAGAAGACTAGAGTACACTAATGGTGGCACACGATCTGCATTGAATGAGAACGCCAAATTATCTTTCACATGCCAATGACTAAGAAATGATAACTATATACCTTTAATAGACATGAGGTGTTAGATTCACAGAATCTCAAAACAAACCACTTCAAGAGAATGTCTAAAACTTCAATTATTTCCTTTCCAATATATGGAAGGCCCTGAAAGCCAACAAGAAAGTAAAGTCAGGAAGCCCAATGAATACCCATATTCAGAATAACATGTACTTGATAGTAAAAGCACCTTCTGCAGAATCTCAATCCCATCAACTTGCTTCTTGAAGTCAGTGTTTAACAGCCTTCGATACAAATCTTCTCTAAAATACTTCGCAATGTCATTCTGTGGCAAATTCATATAACACACTTAAAACCACATTCATGAGAAAATAATAACTGCAATTTTATACAACATCTCGAGAGAAAATTATATGTGCATATGTAATGTTTTCATGAACCAATTACATCAGATCCCAAAATTAACAAGAGTGCCTATAATATGATATTTTTCTTCCTAAGCAACTATCTTTACAAAGCAATTTGTTTGGAAGTCATAATATCTATGTAAAACTAAAACAGATCAAAAATCAAACCAAGTAGCAATACACAATTGAATTATGGAAATATCATCCATTAGTCCAAGAGGGCTATAACAGCGTCAAAAAGACTCAAGCCAAAAGGACAAACTGTTTTTTTTTTTTTTTTTTTGAGATTAAAATGTATAGACAAGGTTATGTATTACAAGAACTAATAGACATAAATCTAGATTGAGATGTAGGGTACATAAAGGTCCTGTTTTATGATTATGCTCTTCTTCTACACTTTTAAGGACCAAAATAAATTAAGAACCTAAATAATGTATCAAAATTCTTTAATTATGTAGCAGAATCAATTTAAGATGATGAAAGAAACCAAATAATGACTGGAAGATCAACATTAAAATAAAAAAACCATTCAACAAGCACCCAATTAATTCAAACCTCAAGATCTTGTATCTGTTCCAAGCGTAACTCTTCAAACTTATATCTGCGAACAATTATTCTCTCTCTATCATCCTGTGCAAATAAACTCAGATGATCATTTCTGCGGTTTACATAAGACAGTACTTTACATCATGCATTCTATGTATGACATACACAAAACGAAATGTACCTTATTTGAATCCTTGATGTTTAACAATGCTTGCAACTGTGTATTAATTTCTTGAACGGATGTAATGATCTCTTGCCTTGAGCCCTTTGCAGGAATAGTTCTCTAAACAAACATAATTTCAATCAATATTCATGTTATATTTTCAGACCAAGCAATTCAACCAAAAGAAGACATACTGATGGTGCAACTCTGCTTCCATGCCGTGATCCACGATCACCATGACCATTAGGTTTTCCGATTTTTGAGCTGCTTTTGGATGCAAGACCTGTTGAAACTGTTCTTCCCAATTCAAAATTTTCTGTGAGCCAACAAGCAACATTAGCAAATAAATGAAGTAGATGTAGATCAGAGGAAAGGAGAGAGAAGAAACTATATACCTTGAAAAGTTCCATGTGGTTTAAGTCGTTCAACAACAATAGCTAAAGCAGGTCCCTGTATATCTTTCAAATTTTTGGTCACCTACGAAAGAAATACATGAGAAAGTATTAAATAAATGAACATCAACTAGAACAAGAGTGAAAAAAATTGCAAGCAACGCACCATTTCCTGCCCACAAACCCTCAATATTTCACTAAAGCAAGTTTCTGCAGCTTTACGAACATCCGCTGATTTATCCTAAATGTATGACGCAGTAACAAGTGCTTGAGATGGAAGCAAAGGATGAAAAATGAAGAAATCCATGCTGTCTATTTACAGATGAAGAGAAAAATACCGTCATAGCAAATGCAGAAGGTTTTAGAAGATGTATAGCATCAGAAAAATCTGCCAATCCAGCAAGTTGTCTTGATAACCAATCAAAAAGATCCCGGCGCCCTTCCGCACCTAGCTTAGCATCCGTTAGTGCAGCTGCAATATAAGGGACCTAAAGAAGAGAAATTCTTGTTATACCATCAAAACAAAAATAGAAAGTGAATAATAGACATGAGAATGCAAAGGTGTTGACCATTTTATCAAGATGAACAGCGGCAAGCCAAGAGTCTAAAGCGGTCAAAGTGCACTCTCTCATGTGCTTTTTATTGTCACCTAGGCATTTCAAGATATCTGACAGAATGCCCTGCAATAAACAACATAAAAATAGAACAGAAAATCTGGCTCAAATCTAATGGAGAGATGATGAATAGAAATAAATTTAATTGCATTGTCAAAAATGAACCTTGCTTGACTTCTCAACTGCCGGACCCATTGCAGAAGCAAGACCACCAATTGTAGATAAAGTTGCCATAATTAGATTCTTGTTGCTGTCGTGAAGGCGGTTTTTTAGAGCCCCAAACAACTCCACTGGAAGTAATAGTCGAAATATAAATCAACATACATATATTGCCAAGAAATTATGAAAATGATCACTAGTCTCAAGAGTCATAATACCAGTTCCAGTCGGTTGAATACGTTTGTTGGACTCTTCCAGAATTTTATTAACAGTTTCAATAGAATCCAAGCGAATCTAGAATGAAAAGAGCAAAGTCAAGAGTGACTGGTATGAGTTTGAACAATTAAGACTCAAATATAATCTCATCTATAGAAATATACCTTCCAATCTGAACACTCCAGGCCCTTCAACAAGGAAGGTGTGACCTTTTCACTAATATCTTCACGTGGAAGGCCATCTAACCCACCAGCAGCCAAAGATGATGCAGAATCCGATACTTTCACGGTCTTCTTCGGAACTGCAGATATACCCTGCAGGTGGTAATACACAAACGATAAGCGTCAAGGAAAAAAATTTCATCAAGATGGATATGTCAAATACTAAATGATATACCTCAAATGGATTTTTTTTCATACTCTGCATCAAGTGCACTTAAAAGAGCAGGTTTAACATCTAAGAGGAATGCCTTAATATCTGCAGAGACAGAAGTGTTTAGACCATATAATCGTCCATGCCATACAAGCAGACATAGTAAAAAGTGGATATGTCACCTGGACCAACAAATTTGTGCAAAACACCAATAAGTTTAATTGTAGCATTTCTAGTGGCAGCAGCACTGGATTGTAAACCAGTATCCTTGCAGAAGTCAATTAAATCCTGTAACACACAGCGATACCTCATCCCTAAGATTATGTGCAATTTACATAAAATTGTGTAAATCTGTAATTGAAATATTTAGAGGGAGCCAACACCACAAAAATTAATGCTGCACAAAGGAGATGAAGTACACCTTCAGTTTCATATATGAAACACCAAAATCTTCAACTGCAGATACCATCCATAAAATGCCTTCACTGAGAACCTTAGGATTCTTGTGCTCTTTCATGATTTTATACAGCTGAGAGAGAGAGAGAGAGAGAGTCAATAAGTAAGGAAGACTATAATGACAAAATAAACAAAGTAGTAACGTGCCTTGCCACTACTGAAGGCACAATGGCATATACATCTATAAACACCCACTATGACCATTCATGTTAAATGACTTCCTATAATGAACACAAAATTCATTATCATTTCAATACTGCCACTCTTGTTATTCAATAATTAGAGCTACAAACACGAACAAGGAAAAGCAGCGGAAATTGTGCTGCGTGCTGCCACCAAAAGAAACCAGGTTGACAGATGTATCTGACTTTAAATTTGTCCTTGCCACAGAAATGCCTCTGCAACCCAAACTCCCTCATGCAACTCAAGAACATGGTTTTGAGTGTTCTATTGCAACCATTATGATTTCAAGAACCAGATGTGACGACTTGGGAATGAAGACAACATCTTTATCCTAAACCTGTAAAAGTTCCTCCATAGTTACAACCCCCTATCCCCTACCCAAGAGAATCAACTATTAAGGTGCAGGGCAGATATAGATTAGAGCTTTAGAAGTCACGAAGTAACATCAATCATATCTATATCCTAGTTTCAGCTCAATTATTTTCTCTGAAAATAAAAATTACTGAAATCCCTAGCAGTAAGTCTCTGGACAAGTGTTAAATAACTATGCTATTGAGGTACTTAAATTGGCTGGAAAACAATGAGAACTGCAATGTAACTTGGCTTCCACCTGGGTGGTTAACTACTACCATGGGACTCATTTTTAACTTTGGAATGTGATCAAGAGTTAATGTTCCTTGATTTGTTTGGAATTGGAAACACTGCTTATTTCTTGAACTTTCTGTGTAACGATCACCAGAACAGCACTCCAGACTATGAGTGGAAATGCATCTGGATCCATCCTAAAATCCATGCCAATTGCTGAGTGCTTGTACTAAAAATATTAGAAATACAAAGAACACGTACCCTCTCAAAAATTAATCCTGGACCCACAGCTTCACAAAAAGAAGTAAGGCACTTCATGGCCTGAGCACGAGTCTTGATATCAGCAACTCTTTCACTTATACCTGTCAGTAAGGCATATCAACTTCAGATATATAGAATCGCGGAAAGCCCGAAAGAAGACAAGTTCAACTCTAAATTACAGAAGGAAACAATGTGAGCACTTCAATTCAGAAAAAAAACACATGCAAATGGTAGTTACCAGCTGTTGGATACAAGCAGGATCAAATAACAACATTAAAACTTACAGTAAAGAAAGCCAAAAAATGAAGGAAGATCGCAGGACCAACACATGTAGTGTAGTAATAAAGGAAACAAGAACAACTGACCTAAAAGGCAAAGCACCACACATTTCTTCGGAAACTTCGATGCTGTCGAAGCTATGTGTGTAATAACATCAATAACCTGTTGCTGGACCTGCTTGAATGTATGACATGAGTTGGTTTGTTCAAGTAAAGGTGATAATACAGCCATATCCAGAAAGAAATATTTTTACATGCCTGAACATTTTTCTCACTCCAGCCAGGAACCACACAAAGTAAACGTATCAAAATCTCCACAGATGGATTAAGGTCTTGCAGCACTTCCACCTGCTCTTTAAATGACACGATAGCTGCAACAGGAAGCGTGAAATATTCATAGTAGTTCATTAGACTTTGAACAATTCAAAAATAACTAAGATCAGTTCATTGCCCAATACCGTCTTGATACATTTACCATGATAGATAAGAAGTACGAACGCAAAGGAAGCCTAAGAAATAGGTTAAGAATTGATGGGTAATGAGCAATGATATACAACTCTTAACGAGCTAATGATTGTCATAACATGTGAACGGCTGAAAATAGACACATTAGCCTGACTTCAGACTTGATTATAAGAAACAGAAGCTTTAGACAAATTTCTGTCTTCAAAACAAATTAAAAGAGCACGGAAAAGACATTGTTAAACAAAACCAAGCAGAGCAGCCAAACATCGTACAGTCACATGTAATGAATACTTCAAGGAGTGTGAATATCACATTAGTGGTTACGGATACCATCACCCTAAATATAATAGTAAAGTATGAAAGATCTTAAGACTGACCATGATCTTCTACAAACAAATAGAAATGTCACAAAAATAGATTCAAGGAGTGAATTAGATGAAAGACACTGACAGGAGGTGCTCTCAGTACCAGAAGATGATATCTATCATAAAAAGGCTTGAGCTGTAAGTCCATATAAGAACAATGCATTCAAACTTCAAAGCTTACTAAAAAGGAGTTTCATTTTGAACCTCCATACATAACGAAACAAGACGGTTTTTAAGTTTTTATTGCCAAAAAATATTAGATTATAGAATCAAGTTCAATGAACTCAACAATAAAGAGAACAAATTATAAATATAAACCTTCAAGCCGCTCTTTCCACACCGCACTCTTCAACTGCGAAACTGTATCTGCTTGAATAAGGGAGCCTAATTTATTTTCAATCTCTTCTAGACTCATATCTGCTGGCTGTAAAACGAAGTGGATTAAAAACCCACTATAAACTCGCCAATTAAGAACAGCATCACAGAGAGTGAACAGAGGTGCATCAACTATATACCTCAATATCTTCAGGCTCCACAACCTTGGAACTTTTTGATGGTCCACCTCCATCACCTTTCTTACTGACACCAGATTTCACAGATGCTGCTTTCTTATTAGCAGGCTGCAAAAAGGAAGAGGAGAAATTAAAAAAAGGAGAGAGCAAGTGAGCATCAACAGGCAAAGATATGTTGCATATCATGTCAAACAGATCACATAAGTTACATAACACAAGACTAATGTCTACATGAGTGAGCAATTTTTCGCCATTTCTCCTTTATTCTGCACAAGTTTTGATAATAAACATCCAGAGCCATGGGGATTGCAAAGAGAGAACGTACAATTGTTTGAACAGTCTTCTTTCCACTAAGCATGCTAGCTGCTGACCTTCTAACAAGTGATCCATCTGAAGTCTGCAATAAGAAATATTCAGGAAAGAACGTTCAACATGATGCTTCAATCACAACCTACTACTTGGAACCAAAGAAGCAGAGAATTTATTATTATATATTTATAACAATATGAAACTATATAAATCATTCATGGGGATGATATTATCCCCTCCAATTGGATGGCATAACTTCCTTTTGGGGATGTCCACAAAGAAGAAACCTTTCCACGAGTTGTTTTACTCCCAGAAATGCTCACACTAAAAGTACAGGAAATAATGAGAATGGAAAGAAATTCCTAACATTTTGAAGATAAATGAAATGTAACTCAAGTCTCAATTTTTCAACTCTGACAGAGGAGTCTGCCAAATTAGACTAATACATTCAAATGGAAGAGTATATAATACTCATATATCCCAACATAAGCCATCGTCCACAGACACATTATGAAAGTGAAAAACAGATGCCTTCTCAACCTCCGTTTTGTGCATGTTTGGTAAGTGATTAGATTAAAATTTAAGTGATTATAAGTTGTGGGTCCTACAAGATGCATGGATTAAACTATAATCACTTCCCAAACACGCTCTTGATCCAAGGGCAATAAAAAATGAATGCACGCCACATTCAAGAGCTTTTTGTCCCAACAAGATTTATTTAATTAATTACAGCCTAAAGCAGAAAAGAAGTAAAATTTCGATACAATCTCAGAAAGCAATTCGGTAATTTAATTGCTCAGAAATAGGTTGAGGGAAACAATCAACCACAAGCAACTGTTGGTTTTAGCTGCCTCCTAGTAAAATCTATAATACTGAAACAGAAAATACTGTGAGAAGTATTTATGTGCAAAATTTACGTACCTCTTTGGAAGACACACCTCCTCCTGAAGATTGGACTGTAGCTTTCACAAGAATAGATATGTCAAACAGAACCCTCGACTAAAAAGTATAACAATACAGAAATATCCAAAGTATGTTAGATCAGAAACACTTCAAATTACCTGTACTTGTAACAGTGGGTTGAACCCCTCCAGAACTCTCGATCATTTCTGATAACTTCTTTTTCCTAACATCATCAAGTTTCTCCAGAGACCTCTCCAGAGGTCTCATTCCAACCAACTGAAAGTAGGGAAAATACAATTGCACAAATAATATCAGCACTGCATGAGAACTGACGGATTGACAATGGAAAGGAAAACCCAGAAGGGTACCTTGGCTACGGCGGCCAAAGCTGAAAATGCTGCATCCCTTACTTCAGGTGTTCCATCATTAAGGCACTGCAAGACCCATAGACTTGAAACATAACACTTGGCAAGAGGAAAAATAATTAAAGATTAATTCAAAGATTAAAATTCATAGGTAATAGCAGAAATAACAAAAGATACAATTACACAGCAAAATTTAGGGGGCAGCAAAATTTCAAAGAAAAAGAAAGCTTGAGAAAAACGGAAATTGTACTTCCGCTAAAAACATCATTATGAGGACAAATCTACACGGCTGGTTTTTAGAGTTTGTACACCATGTCTATTTCTCTTGGGTGTTAAGAAGTTACTGTGAAGAGAGACCTGGTGTATAAGAACGCCTGATCTAGAACAATTTTTTTCCGTCAAAAACAGTGCACATTGCAGTAATTAAAGGATAAATGAGTCAAAAAATCTATGATATATCCAATAAAAAAAAAGAGGTAACAAAAAGAAAAAAGTCAAGTGGAAAATTCTTTAAAACATCCCAGAAACTTTAATTTCAAGAGATACTCGTAATCCACCACAATATATTTCACGTTGATAATAGACATTCCACTATATTGTGTCAAAAGTAGGATAAGATCAGGAATATTTAAAGTCAATGCACAACAGCCAGCATGTGAGGCACAGAGGTTCTGCTGTCTATCCACTAACCTCCATGCAGATTGGAACATATTCCTTGTGAACTTTCAGGATAACAGCCTTGTTGCTTGTCTCAATACAAAAGGTAACCCAGTTCAAGGTCAATGACCTTACAAGAGGAACTTTATTTTTTGTTGCTGTCTTAACATCTGCAACAAAAAGGCATTTATAATCAGCAAAGCTTCCTAGTCTTTTTTAAGGATAAAATCAAAATCAGATACCCAAAAATTGGCACTTTCTTCACTTTGATGCCAACTTAAACCACCACGTTATTGAAAATGAAATAAAGATGCAACAGATAGCCATTAATCAGAATAACAGTACCTCGATATATATGATATAAATAGAACCAGCAAATTTTATAAAGGACCTGTTCGATGTAGAATTTTTTTTTTAGAATAGATTTTGTTGTATTTTTGGAGAATGTGGTTAAAAATTGGATAAAATTTATGGGTCCACCTGTAAAATTATTTTATTGGGTGGTTGTATCATTGAAAATGAATTTAGGCACTGTTTGATAGCAAGAATTTTCCGTGGAAGATGGATATTTTTTTCCATTTTCCACCTTTTGGCTTGTTTGATTGCACAAATTTTATAGGGAATTGGTTTTCCACTGTTTGATGTGACCAGCTTTTCTTGGTTTTTAAGGAAAATCAATTCCCACCATTTTGGTGATTTTTCGTTTTCCATCCTTTTTTTTTTTTTTTTGGACAATCCA
This sequence comes from Osmanthus fragrans, assembly GCA_019395295.1. NCBI lineage: Eukaryota > Viridiplantae > Streptophyta > Magnoliopsida > Lamiales > Oleaceae > Osmanthus > Osmanthus fragrans. The sequence continues at coordinate 2,312,839 of CM033344.1, read as the reverse complement.
AGCAAATTCTATCCTCAATTGTAAAAAAAAAAAAATAATAATCCCTTTAATTGACAATTTCCATGAAAAATAAAGTCAAAAAAACCAAAATTTATTTTTATTTTTATTTTTGGCAATCCAAATAAATTCTATCTCTAATTGTAAAAAAATTATTCATTTAATTGACAATTTCCATTAAAAACAAAGTCAAACAAACGAATACCATAAGATAAAAAATTTCAACATTTTTTCAGATGAAAAATTATACCAATTAAACACAATTAATTGACAATTCTCGATAAAACAAATTCTAGGCAATTCAATTTCTTGCAATTCATTTTTTTTCACCCAATTTCCATCTTGCAATCAAACAGACCCTTAAGGAAAAATGAATTTTATAAGAATTTGTACCAAACAAGGGAAAATATCTCTATTTTCAAGATTAAACCAAAAGCGGTCATAATGCAAGCAAGCATAGCCAAGTAAATTACAGGATACAATGGTAAAATAATAAATAAGTGGAATGAAGGAGTTCACCAAATGGATTGAGAAAATAAGCGAAAATGATATATTCGCCGAATGTCAAAGAGCAATGTCAGAGATAACAACTGAGAGTTTCAAAGTAGCAAAAGAAACAGTTTTGCTATTATCAAAACAATCAAAGATCAACAAATCTCAGAAAAGCTCTAGTACATTCGAATGGCACATAAGAGAACACTCAAGAAAATGACAAAGCACTTGCATGAATGTGGTATAGAACTAAAAAATAAGAACAAAAAACTTGCCTTCAACAATGTCAGCAAGATTTAAGCATCCCGACTTGTGCATTGCCTGAAGAGTTTGAGTAAGCGCCTCAATCAAAGTAGGTTTCTTCTCTTTAAGTTTTTCCTGTACCATGACAAAATCAACAAAGAACAAGCTGCAAGGCCAACTTTAAAAGAGAGAAATTTAATAACAATAGTTCCTTTAAGAAGCATATTTATACAAGACACTAAATAGCTAAACATATTATAAATTCATGACATAGGTACATTAATGCCGAAAATAGTGCCCAGATAAATAGCAGAATTATAGGTTTCACAAAGCGTCAGGCTAGTATATGTAGGCGAGTTTACAAATTTTTCCTTTTAGGGGTGTCATTTTCCATCAAAAGGGAGTCAGTATATGGAGAAATGTATCATTCGTATTGGATCGTCAGCCAATAATGATATAGTGACTGTATGATTCCTCCACAAATGTTGAGAGGTAGATGAAGCTTTAACAACACAAAAACCCCATCCTCTCCTCATATATTATCAATTATGCTAACAAATCAAATTGGTCAGATGTCGGTCGCAACCCTATTTTTGTATATCAATCACCAAGCCACTTATCCAACTTGATTGATATCATTAAAAAAATTCAAATTTATAGAGATGTACTAACCAGCAATACAGGCAATAAGAAGCGAGAATTTCCTGAGAAATGAGTTCTCAGACCAGTGGCAAGGTTTCCAATTGCTTGGATCGCTTCAACTGCAACAGCAATGTTCACGTCTGTAATAAGCTGCAAACTCCAAAAAGATAATGCAATCACTACATGGATAAAAAATTTAAATCGATAGCCAAAAAAAACTATGATATTTTGAAATGCAGATAAGGGTGAAAGAGTTGCACAAGCATGGAAAAGATATGTCCAGGGTCAAGCTTCCCCGATGTTTTTGTTGTATTAATATATTGTGCCTGACATGATAATACCATGAAATAGAGTGTCCATTGAACTACTGGAAGCCTATCGGCAATAGAAGAAGTCAACAAGAAACGCAGAAAAATAAATTTAGCAGAGCAAATGGAGAAGTTGGCCTAATCTCTTGCTGTAACTCGAGTGCTTGGACTATATTCTTCACTCGATGCCAAAGTTTAAAAAGGCGAAACTTAGTACTGAGGCGGTTTTTTGTTATGAGGTGAGGCGTAAGCCTCGAGGCGGATTGAGGCGTAAGCCTCATAAAAAACAAAAAATTGAAGTAAAAAAATTATAAAATAATACAAAAAAATAAAATAAAATAAATTTATGTAAAAGAATTTAAGTAAAAGAGTTATAAAGAAATACAAAAAATTATTGCATCACATATATAAGTAAGTTTGGTTTTTTTAATGGAGTGTGAAATGGTAAAATAATTAATTTACATAAAATTTTACATTTTTTTTTTGGTTAAAGAATAAAGTTGGAAAAAAAATTAAATATATGTTGTAAAAGAAATTTTACAGAATACAGCATATATTTAATTTTTTGTAAAATTATACAAAAGAGATTATTACACAAATTAAAATACAACATATATTTAATTCCCAGAATTTATACACTTTTCATTTTTCAGTCAAAGATGTTATTGGGCTCAATAAAAAGATATTTATAATTTTATATTATATACAACCACAGGTCCGGTCTTCTTCTTGGGCTCACTTTCTTCATTTCTTCTCTCTCGGTCATCTCCTTCTTCTTCACACAGGTCCGGTCTTCTTCTTCACACAAGGTCAGAGGTTCTGACTTGTTTCTTCTTCTAGTCTCCTGCTGGTTCACTCTCCAATTCTTAAATCCCCCTTCACCAATAAAATCTCAACAAATTAAACACAATCAATTGAAAACCCAAATTTTAAATGAGGCGCACGCCTCATGCTCCGTGAGGCGCGAGCCTTGAGGCGTGCGCCTTAGCCGCAGAGGCGTGAGCCTCATGTATTTTAGCCTCACAAGACCGCCTCGAGGCATGGACCATATGCCTCATGGTGAGGCGCGCCTTGAGGCACGCCTCACCACGCCTTTTTAAACCATGCTCGATGCGTTTTTGTAATGTCATATTCAGGCAGCTTTATTAGGATGTCTTAAAATCATGGTCTACCTTATACAAACTGAGCAGATTATATGACTTAAAAATCTCCAAATGTACGAAAAAACTCACATAGGATACATTACATTCAATACTAATTTATATATGTCATAAAAAAAAGATAAATATTTTGGAGTTATAATAAATATATATATTCGGCCAAAGAACCAGGAAGCAAACAGAAAAGGTAAAATATATCATCTCAATCAAGAAAAAAACCAATAGCAGAAAATCGCACATATCAACTCTAACTAGAAAGAATCAAGAATGTGACAAGTAATTCAGCGATGGAATATGAAGCTGAACCTTCTTTAATGTTCGACAAATTTCTGTAAAATCTCCAGGAGCAATCCTTTTAGTAGAAGCAAGTTTGGTCAACTCTGAAACCGCTTCTTTTCGCTCAGACCACTTAGAAGCTTTCTGAAATACGAATAAATTTAAACCACCATGAGCGAGGTAATTGTCTGTGATGCAAAACCACGAAACTGATAATATACTAGAGATAACATATCAGACATTGATTATTACTGGACTACATAATAGACATGAAAAGAGCACTCACCACTCCATCCCAAAATCCCGACTTCTCCAAAGGTGTCAATATATCGACTGGATCAACAAGTTCATACTCATCTATCACCTCTGGAACTGGTAGAAAACATGAATGTCAGACCCAAAAAGGTAGATTTTACAGAGCCCGCCATGGCTATAGCATTATGATTGTCTAACAAGATTCATATCGCCAGCGAGCTTAAGATGAATGCATCCTAACTCTGTTCAACCAACAGAGAGAAATATCATAGATTCAACTAAGAAAATTCTTACTGTCAGCAGCAGGTTCTTCAGAGGGGCCAGATCGCACAACTTCAGAAACGGCTTCCTGTTCTGGCTCCTTGTCTTGCTCAGATCTAATAAATGTCCAAAAGACAAATTACCTAACTGTAGATGACTAAACTTATATAAATAAATGTGTACCTCTCTAAAAGCTTAAGCTTTTAGATAAGGTGATTCAACATGTACTAAACTATGCAAAACTAATGAGTTCAATTAGTACCGCAACACATTTAGCCCTTGTTTGATCCCCATTTTTTTCAAAATACATTTTTCTCTCTTATTTTCTACCCGACATTCTTCAATAAAATAATATTACACGTAAATCTACAACTTTTCCTTATTTTTTAACAACAAATTCTCCCTCAATCTACTAATCCAAAATACATTCTGCAACAAAAATGGGGCTAAAACGGGCTCTTAGGAAAATTAGGCATATGTCATGCCTTTAGTGAGAAATTAATCCAATCACTGCCAGTACTGAGGGAGCATGTTGAAAACTAAATTTAAATACAAAAATGCCCCCCCCCCCCCCCCCCCCCAAAACTTGAACTTTTAAATTTAAATAAATAAATGTGTTCCCTCTCTAACATTTTTAGGTTGTTAGATGAGATGGTTATCATTCAACGGGTCACATACAACAAGGTAACCTGTTCATATACACCTAGGTTAGACTTATATGGATCGCACTAAACTCGAGTGTCAAACTCAATAGGACTCAACCTCCAAGGGCATAAGGTACGCAATTTGTGTGAGTGCATTTTAATGATCTAATTGAAAGTAAAGGCTCTAGTCTCCACTCCTTCAACTGAATAAAAATTATTCGCAAGTTTCCTTCGACTCTGAATTTCAAAAATGATGTGAAGGCCCCCATTAAAAATTGAAAACTCTAATCATTTGAGACTTGAATTTAACTTCAAACTATCCATCCATAAGAAATGATTATTAAAAGCAATCAAACTTGTTTGGGGTGAGAATTTCAAAGTTCAACTGGACAGAGTCAAGCCAAAGATGGAACATCAAAGGAGGCAAGGTGCCAAAGATGGAACATCAGAGGGGGCAAGGTGAAGCAAAACAACGAACATCAAAATTTAGGTCTCACATATCTAAATCACATTCTCCTCAATCACACTGCAGATACAATAAATCAAACATCCATTTCATAAACATCAGAAAATGCTAGAGAATTTTCCCATGGATCACGAACACAAAATAAGCCCCTGTTTGAGCCACATTCTCATTTTCAACCACACATTTTTCAATAAAATAATATTTTTATCACATCAATAATTTTTCCTTCTTTTTCAACCATACATTTTCCATCATATCACTATTTAAAATACATTCTTTCCCCAATAATCTCCATCAAACACACCCTAAGTATCATGGAAAATAAAGAAATTTTCAAATATCCATACCAATAAAAAGTACAAGCTAAATCACACCATACGGCCAGAGCAGATGAATAACAAGGAAACATTTTCAATACAGTTATGTTGCTAAAACCAAACAGAGTCCATAAATTGGATCCAAGTTAGAAGAAGAAAAACAAATCTTCACCTTATTTTGCGAGTTGGCTTTGCACTCCCCTTGACATTGACAAGTTCAGCTTCCAACTCTTTTTTCTTAAAACGAAAAAGGCCAAACAATAAAAGATTTAATCAAAATATACGATAAGTATGAGAGACATGAATTCAGACCAGTGTTTTAACATACCATAGTATCTCGCATCTTTTCAAATAATATTGATTTGACAGGATCCTTTCCAATCCAACGACATAGTTCTAGTGTCAGTCCTTTGGAAGAAGCACGAACATTCTGATCTTGATGATCAAAAAGTTCAGGGAGCATTTTCAATATCCTTTTTGGTGGCACTATCTTCGACCCAAATTCACTGAATCATTATTGTCCACCCAAACTCATTATTATGCAAAATAACAAAGTCACAATAAATCAAAACAAAAATTTAGTAACAGCAATTAGTTCCAAACCTTAAAGCCTGAAACATGACATCTATTGCAGGAACAACTGCCTTTGCAACTTTATTTTTTATTGCTTTCTCCATAGCATCCTAGTCAGGAAAATCATATTAGAGAAATATGCCTATTTAACGAGCCTAAACTTAAATTTCTTTGATGTAAATAGCCCAACTACACATAATTTTAGAATGGAAATATTCAAAGGAGCAGTAGATTCAAAATTTCTAATGGATCACGACAACAAAAGCCAGTAGAATAAATACTAACAATTGCTTTACATGAAATTGAAAATGCATACTTGCATAGCATTCAAGTAGCAGAGGAGCCGATATCACTATACATTCTTTCCAACTTTCTTAATGTTTAGCTCATTATTTCTGATGGCAGAATAAAGTTGCAAATCGAAACCTCGAAAAGGTAAGAACTACTGAGTGATTCAAAACCAACCAAGTAAAATTGCGAAACCCAACAAAGTTGACTTTATTTTTTTCGGACACTGGTCTTAATTCTATATATTCACAACTAAATTTCACTTCTTTTGAGCTCAGAGCATTAATAAGCCACTTCATGCCTTTTAGGTTCAGAAGGCTCATTTACACTCTTTTCAACCAGCAATCCTTCAAATTGCATTAAGTCGCATAGCTAAATTCACATAATACATCAATATCCTAATTTAATATACAGCAAGCACCTCAAGCCAAATTGGGAAATGCATCACTTATATAAATCATCTTTATGACCATTTAAGTGAGACATTGTTTAATAGCTCAATTAATCAGATAAAATTTATAATGCCAAGTATGCTCCTCGTAGCTAAATTGCAGAGCAGATCACATCATTGCACTGATAAACTAAATTTCTGCATTGTTGAATATATAACGTACTAAGAAAGCCTCAACAGCCTCCAACTCTACCCACAGCATAAAAGCTGCTTGCGCCTTCTCCACTGTTTTCGGCCTCCCCGTTAGACATTTGGCCACTATCGCATCACATACTTCTTTGGCATATCTGAACCCACAAAGGAGCGAAACAAAAATCAGCTTTAACGGGTAAAATGTAAATTAAATAGATGAAACCTAAACAAGTATCTGGGAAAAAAAATACCTCCCGGCATCAGCATCGGCAGCTTTTAAGTATGCAATTAGTGCATCCAGAGCCTTCTCTTGAACTGGCGCATTCGAATCCGCCACTGTTTTCTTAAAAAATTGACCTAAAAGTTTTTCAAATTTAGAAAAATAAGATAAAAGATCCGGGATCTACCAACAAAACGCCCACGTTACATCTTTTTTTCACACAAATACCAATGCTAATAATATCAATAAATAAATAAAACAGATCTAAACCTAAAAGTAAAACAAAATTCTCACCATATTCACGGAGGCGATGGTCCTTGGGATCCGTGATGGAGTCGCAAACAGTGGCCAAATCAATGTTCGCATCATTCCGTACTTTCCAGTTCTTGTGCATCAACCGATCCTCCCATGGCAATTTCTTCGCCTCCTTCAACAATTTCTCATCCTCCGACATCTCTATTTACAAATAAGTAGAAATGCCTATAAATCTCACGCTTATGTATCTGTAACCGTGCGCAAATGTAGAAATTGAGATTGGGAAAAACGTCGTCGTTTGAAGCGGATGTTGTATTTTTTTGAATTTTGTTGTTATAATATTCTCACTCACTCTCTCTCTCTCTCTACTCTTGCCGGATGCCGGCGATAAACAAGTGAGGGTTGGGTTACAGTGGGGATGCATACAACATTGCTATAGATAGATTTGGGAAAATCCACGGGAGGTCACCAAACTTATAGATTTATTTCACGTTAGACCTAAGTTTATTGGACGTTGAAGCCCTGCTTGATTTGGATTAAAATAGTTTTTTAATAAATTTTAATAAATATCAATAAATATGTGTTGAAAAATTGATACAAATTTTGAATTCATGAAATATTTGATTGAAAATTAATTTTAAAAAATTAATTTCTAAATTAGCTTTTTTTTGTCGACTATGTAAAAAGTAAGACTAATGGACTCTCAGCCACTATTTGATTTTATTAAAAAAAATAATTTTTTAGTACATTTTAATAGTCTTGAAGAAATGTGTAATTTAAAAGTTAATAAAAATTTATGAGTCGTATGGAATTAGGGCTGTAAGTAAAAATCGTCAAATTGAAAAATTAAATCGAAACCTCATTTTGGAAACCGTCGATTTGGTGTCATGTGGACCCGTCGACGAAATAGTTTTGAACCAAACCTAAACCAAAAAATCAAACCGGTCAAAAACGATTTGGTTTAGGTTTGAGAAATTTTATTGCGGTTTAAAATCAAATCGGATCGGCGAAAAAATTAAAAAAATTTAAAAAAAAATGAAATTTTCTAAATTGCAACTTGTAAGACTTTTGTGTTGAGTTTTTTATTTATTTTTAAATGAGACTCATATATTCTATAGGCTCTTAAACTGGAAGTCTGAAACGATTTATCAAACAATCTCACGTTGTATTCCATATAAATTACTATCACCAAACAATCATCAACTTATATAAATTGCATAGTACTCCAATTATTAAACAAATTTCAATTAAAATCAAAATCCTATATTGAATTGAATATCTTTTAAAAAATTATTACAATTTCTGATTCTGTCGATTATAATTTGTAAAGATCTAGATGAAAATTTTTTATCGGATCAACAACTATGTAATCAAAGTGAAAACAAAATAAAAATTTCTTATCTTAAAAATGAAATTATATATTATAAATAAATTTATTTAGGTATAGATTTACCAAATATTCTAATTTGGCTTGATAATGAGTTAATCAAAGAATTATAAGAAGAGAGAAGAAATGAATATAAAAAAAAATCATATCAGAACCGTCCGATTCCCGGCGGTTCCCATACTAGAACCGGGAACTAGATCGGAACCGGTTGGTTCTTAATAATTTGTCCCAAAATTAAATTATTTTTTAGAAAATTCGAAATCAAATTGACCGGTTCTAAATGGTTATGGTCTGATTTCATTGGTTCTAGAAAAAAAATGTTTACTCCTAAATTAATAGCATAAAAGTAGACAAAAAAAATATACGGCGAAATCGACGATTTAAAATCTGACGTCGGGCAAAAAAAATATGCGGCGAAACCGAAGGTTTAAAATTGGACCAAATCGTTAGATTTAGGTTTGAGTTTTTTTCAAACCATTCAAAATGATTTAGTTTAGGTTTGAGTAAACTCAAACCGGTGTAAACGGTTTGGTTTGAAAATCTGTGAAAAATCGGTAAAATCTGACCCCTTACACCCCTATATGGAATGTATGGTTAAAAAGTTGATTAAGTTATGAGTGTGTGGTTGAAAATTAATTAGAGAAAAAATGAGTTTTAAAAATTGGGACCAAACAACGTTTAAGTTTATTTTTATAAAATTCACATCGTATGAGTGAGTTCAAAACTCTTAATTTGCATTCTTATGGTTTTCTTTCAACTTAATTAAAAATCAATAGCTCACTTGGAACGAGTATTAGGGCACACATTCCCTCTGCTATGAATGATTGACGGTTAACTTGGATCACAATTACAAACAAAATAGTCAAATTGAGCTATTGTTTGAGTTTGGTTGGACGTTTTCTTGAATTTTCGGGTATTCAATAAGTGCAATCGTCATGTCTAAATTTGATTATGGAACCAGATCGATTCAATTCCATTCGGTTCATTATGTTCGGACAACAACACTACATTAATTCAACAAATGACATTTTTAATCTTAACTCTTACAGAATAACATAGTCCAATTTCATTATATATTTGGTGTCTCTCTTTGTTGAATTCTTCATTGATTTAATTATTAAAATCACGGAAAAATCGAGATATTGATCTCACAATAATGAAGAGAGACGCAGCTGAGTTTTCTTTTTCGATTTCTCCATAATGACAATAATGAAGAGAGAATCAGTTGGACTTTCAATTTGATTTTTCTAGAACGGAAGAAATGATGTTACGTTACAATGAAATATTTAGTAAAACTTAAGTCAATTTGATGAAATTAAGCTTATATTTGGATTGAAAATTAGAAATATGAAAAACATATTTTGAGTTTGGACTAAATTAATTAATTAGCAATTTTATTTTTAAAAATTAAATAATTTGACTTATTTAATATATAAAAAAATTTAAAAATTAGGGAAATTCAATGATTCAATTCTTGATCTAAAATCGAGAATCGAACTCATTGGTTTTGGATTTAAATACTCGTTCGGGGATTTAGTTTAAGAAGAACTGCTCGATATAATTCGGTTCGGGTCTGGTTCGATCAGTTCTCTTCGAGAGTTTTGTTCAACCTTATGTTTGAACCACGTTTTTTTAGAATATATTTTGTAAAGAATATATGATTAAGAAATATGAAAAGATTTTAGACTTACTTGTCACATTATTTTAATGGGAAAATGTAAGATTGAAAATAAGAGTATGTATGATGGAGATTTAAATTAAATTTTAATTGGAACACTAGTCATTAGTGGGTCTCATACGTGAGATGAAAGTTAAATATAACGATTATATTTTCAATTAAAATTGAATTTTAATCTCTATCGAACAAACTCTAAGTTTGGGGAGAAAATGAGTTTTGGCCAAATTTAAAATATAAGTCATGTGATAAAATTATTAAAAATCAAAATTCAAGGGACCAATATAGAACAACTCTGCAAGTTGAGTACCTGTAGTGAAATTCCCTAAATAGATCTTCTCTCTGTCTCTGTCCTTTCTCTCTCACGTACACACGCACTAAAAACAGAGGAGAGAGAAAGTGAGAGAGTGGCTAATTTTGAGTTTTACGTTTTTGGAGAGAACGAGACCCAAGTCAGTGACCAGCGAGTAAAATTACCAACGAATAGTTAGTTGAAGCGTGGTTATAGTAAACCAATTGTGAGGGGTGTTGAATACATGATTAAAAGAGGCGCGTGGAAGAACATTTGGATCTGTTGTGGTTGAGCGGTGTAATTTGAATGGGAGTGGTCGTGGGGTCCAAGGTGGAGCGGAAAGAAGACAGAATGCTTGTAAGTTGTAACTTGTAACATATTTGTAATTCGCATTATGCTGGGAGGTATAGCACCCTTTTCGTTTAAATAAAAATTAATAAAATATATGATTGGTAATAAAAAAATTTAAAAATATGTGATAGAAAATTAATTATTAATTTTGATTTAAATCTAATTAATTTTTTGTCAAACCCATAGGTTAGATGAAGTTAAATGATAAAAGTTGGTAATATACGTAATTGAGCATGAATTTGAGAAAATGAGTTGGGCCATGTTTGATAACTCATTTTTTTCCTCAGAACTAAAAAAATATTTTTTAACTTTTTTATTTTTGTTGTTTGATACAACATTTTTTCCTTGAAATTAAATTTCTTGATTTTGCTCACATGGTTACATTTTCGTATTTTTTGGAAAAAAGTTTTTCTCACCACTTTGGTGGGAAAAACAATTTTAGATTTTTTTTTTTAATTTTTTTTTTTTTGCAATATAAACAAACTTTAAACCTAATTGTAAAAAATTATCATTTTAATGAACAAATTTCATATAAAAAAAGTCAAACGAATGGTATTCGGTATATAATTTTTTATTTTTTTTTTGACAATTAGAACAAATTCTAAAGCCAATTATAAAAAAATAAAAATAAAAATTCCTTTTATGGACAATTTTCCTGAAAAATAAAGTCAAACGAATATCAAACTTTAAAAAAATTTCAGGTAGAAAATTATACCAATCAAATACAATTTCTAATAAAACAAATTTTATGAAATTCAATTCTCTGCAATTCATTTTTTTTCCAACCAAATTCCATATTTGCAATCAAACAGACTCTTAGAGAAAATAGGGGTTAAACAACAATCGCGCCAAATGTATAAAGTCAGTTGACAAAACATGTTCACAAGGTGAAGTGACATTATCCTTATTAAAAAAAAAAAACTCAAAAAATTAAAATCCAAAATCGTGTTCTCTCTCCCCATTTTTCACCAAATCAAATTCTTCTCTTCCAACTCATTTCCTCCCAAAGCACTAATCTTCGGCAGCCACTCAGCTCCGACAGTCTCCACACCTTCGACGTTGTCTCCATCTCCAGCGGGGTCTCAACTCTCTGCGCCTCATCCCCATCTCCAGAAGGGTCTCAACTCCAACAGCGTGCTTTCGCCCCGTCTCGCACTGTGTGAAGTGTGGGTTTTGGGATTGATGCAAAGATGGAGAAGCAGTCGCTGAATCTAGTAATGCTAAACCAACGACCCACAAAGAAGTTGACGGTATGTTGCGAAAGTTCCAATCTCAAGTTCAGCTAAATAACGAAGAAGAACTCTTGATTTATGTAAATGTGATGGTCATCGATGAAAATCACCTTCAAAAAGGAAAATTAAGGGGACGGACATGGCTTGATTAGTAGTTTATGGTCAACTAGTTATGTTACGTTAACTAGCAACATGCTATAAATTTGAATTTGGTCAATTAGTTGAATGCAGTCAATTGATAGATTTTAGTTGAACTGGAAGTTTTTACTTCATTTACCTTGTGTTTTGCTAACACATTGGATGTTCATTAAATTATAAAGTAAACAGTTTGGAGTTGGTTAAATGATTGGCTAGTTATGTTTTGGAATCATAAAAACTAACGAACAATAATCCAAATAGCATTACTATACTTTTATGCTTGCACTAAACATTTATTATAGTAATCATAAAAAATATAACTAAATCTATGCTTGCGCTAAACATTTATTACATTAGAGTGGAGGCAATTCGCAATTTACATGAAATCACGTCCATTACAAAATTCATTGTGGTAGCTAATTGTAAGAGTTCAACAAAAAATTGTTTCCAACAAAATGCACCAAAACATCTTGTTAGTCATACTGCAATTGCCAGAAGCATTAGGTGCCTTCGGAGGCTGTCTTTTGCTTCATCAAATGACACATTTGCTTAGCTGTTTGCCTCAATTTAATTGGAGCCATCGTGATGTGGATAGTAGTATGGGTTCACATTACTTGACGTGCAAATTGAAATTAATAAGAGTAGAGACAGTTCTCAATTTTAAGTGTTGTGAGTAAAATATATATGTATATTGTGAATTGGGAAAACATTTGTGGTTGTAGTAGGGATCAACGTAGAAGACAGCACTTATTGTGTGAACACTCGGTTCATCCCGTCACCCTAATGTTGTTGGCATTAATGACACAAAAAGTGCTTACAAAAACGTGAAATTAATACAGTAACCAATAGGAGTTGTGAATACGAGAACGACATTGGCATTGAATATTGATGTTGAGGGGGTGGCAGGACCTCGGCTACACCATTTGGGATACAACTATGCCTCGGTGTTGGTCACTTTCATTTGGTGTGATTCGATCGCACCTGTATGTACACCATAACTAATACTACTTACTGTATAAAATGAAGGGAATAAAAGAGTATAGCATAAGAATATACCTTTGATTTCTTAGCGCTTGCTTCCAATGGGACTTTTATTCGTTTTATCTTCGGGGCTCCATTTTTCTTCGATAATATCGGATCATTCACACTCCTACTTTTTGGATTTTGAGATACAACACACTTAGAATTGTTATTACTACCTGAACTCGATTTCGTCAAACTAAGCTCTTTATTTTGAAGTTGTATCAAATCCATGATTGTACAATACCTTTCTTCATCATTTTGTGCAAAGTCTATCACCATAGCAAATGCCTGACACATCTCGTCATATCTCAATTGACCAGGAGTACTAACCAAATCGTCATAGTTAACGGTGACCCTCGTGTTCGCTCTGCCGACGTCTCTCCTCCATCTTTGCAATATATACTGATCTAGCATCACAATCACATCATTACATATCAACACTGCGATCGTATGCCTATATACTATTCCCCGAAATTCGAACAAGTGACAATTGCAGATGATTTCACGGTTCTCTCTATTGAATGAGATAAGAATTTTTTTCGTCGCTCAATATAGACTACGTCCTCACGTACTTCATACGACGTCCCCATATATCTTTCTAAAGCAGACATCAGGTCGCAATTAACTTTTCCTGTAAACTTGACTTAAACTTTCCCGAACTTCGAAATGGTGTACAATACCTAATATTGCTTTTCTGTTTCATATGTTGCACATAGTAGCATTTGAGTTAAAGACTTGAAATCAGCCTAAAATTCCTATTCAACCTTATTCCGCATTACTCATTCATACTGTTCGACAAACTGCTTCAACGATGTCTTCGAATGCATATAGCCATTGAATAAGATGTTCATACTTTCACTTAATTTCTCTGTTGACATACCAGCCCGAAAAGTTGTTTTGAAGAAAAATGGCACCCAACATCCTCTGTTTTCGTACAATCAGACAACTAAACATTATCACATAAGTCATACATATCGATCATCACTATCCAACATTCCTCAAATCTTTGACAAATTGTGAATCATAAACCAATACGTGTATAGCCGAAAATATCAAAAACTTATCCAAACTTTTTTGGATTTTTTTTCAAAATGTGTCACAAACACCGTCTATGCTTTGTATTTAGAAAAACAATCTAAATTGCATTTTGATGGCTCTATCTTGATCGATAATTATTTCATACGAAACTCGACCATACATGCACTTGAGCCATGTCCTAAACAACCACACAAATGTACCGTGTCCTTGTTCGATACCAAACCACAACCGAACAATGTTGATTGCCCGTGATTATTCACGCCAACAAAAGGGACGAATGACATATCATACTTATTAGTAAGATATGTTGTATTAAATGTAACAACGTCCTCAAAGTCCTTGTATGATTATCTACACTGATTTTTAATCCAAAAAATATTCTTTAAACGCGAATCATCGTCCAAGTCAATACTAAAGTAAAATTTCGAGCACCAGGATTGCATTTCAGAAAAGTAAGATAGTATTGCAGTTGTACCACCCTCACCAAGTCTTAGACTCATTTGTTCGATATAGTTTCGACAATTCTTTTTTATGCAAGTCATATTCTCATAGCCACCGGTTTCAGCAGCTGCGGAGTTAAAACATTTATGCATTGATATTCTTGTTATATCATTCATTTCGAGCTTTCGTTTCATGTGTACACTCATTTCTCGATTGCATCGATATAACTTGAACTTAGTACGACTCGCCTTATGATTGTTGCCAAGGTAGACTGTGTTAATTTTCTAGTAACCATAGATATCTAAGGATGCAGAGATAATAGCTTTACAATCCGTTTGAATTGTTTGTTGTGCCTTCAAAGAAGTGCTTGTATTACCAATTCTTCATCCCTCCCGACTACACGTTAACGTGACATATTTCAAAACACCATTATCATCCCTCGTCGAACTCTTCTTGAATACCTACGGCATAAGCATATCTTGTATAAAAATCATGCACTTCTTTTCCATCGTTGAACTGCATACCAACCTCAGACGCAGACAAACCATCTTTTCCTATCGTTTCATCTTCCACGACACTCACATTTTCGTCCACATTCTCATTTTCAGAATCGACAAACAAAACATCTTCCATATTTAGCCGATCCTGCAAAATATAAACACTCACCAAATATTTAAGTGTTCGAAATGTCCAACCTTGAGTCAAAATCTAGCCGAGTTCTGTGAATATGTGTTGTTCCAATCTTTCACATATTTAATCAGCGAATACATATAGACAAAAATCCAATAGTTGCTTCTTTAGTTTAATTACATTTAGCAAATGAATTAATTGAATAAAAATGAAATCTTACAATTAATAACAAAAATTGATCATTTTCATATGTCATTCAATTTCCAATTACCTAAAATAATCTAAATGTTTCGAATAAGGTAAGTAGACACTTCACATTTCTAACAAAAAAAATTAATATTTATGTAACGCCTTTAATAACTTATATCTAATTGGATCTCTAATGATTGGACCCTTTTTTTATCTTGTAAACCCACTTATATTAAACTATTTTTTGTTGTTCAGGCATAGGGATCAAAACCTAAGCTTTATTTTTGTTAAAAAATTCATTTTTTTTTCATTCATTGCATAAACTCAATGCTTAGATTGACGACATTTTAAAGTCTCAAAAAAAAATTCTGGTTGATTAAATTCAAAATTTTTGACTATAAACGTCAACATGTATAAAACTAACTATAGAATATTTCATATTGGATTTATATATGCATTTAGCTCCATTTCTAACAAATTAGAAACTCCCGAGAGTAATCATCGATTCTAAAAGTTCATCAATATGATTGAAGTCTGATTATCTATTGATCAAAATATCTGAAAAAATGGGAGAAGATAACATAAAAAGTAGCTGCAAGAATATGAAAAAATTCCAACCATAAGATGGACTGGATGAGTGAGACTTTCAATTTCGGGTTCTTGGCAACTTTTCCAGTAGTCGCAAAAAGGCTTTGTATTTTGCTGCCTAATTGTAATTTCCGCCAAATTTCTGTCTCCGTTTTGTGTCAGTTTTATTTCAAATGGGTTATGCATTATTGTTAAAATCTCAGCAATGCCTTTTATTTTCAACCGCACACGTCATTTTGTCGAGCATCCGTGTAACCTTATATGTACAAATAGCATTATTCGCTAAACAAATGCTCAATTAAGTGGACTAGAAGGAAATGTATTAGTGAGCTTCATCGAGTGACTTTTCAATCGCATTTTCAAATTGTATATAACATGACTTGTATTTGATAAAATTAAAGAGGGTGATGTGACAATCTGGGATAATGCAGGAAGTAGGCTTAACAATGAAATTGTCAAACTATAAAATTGAACCAAAATCCTTTTTTTCAAAATTGTTGATTTGAAATCACGCGAATTCCTTAATGTTTTGATTTTAAACTGAATCAAATGGCATTCAAAGTCATTTTACCGATTGTTTGTCCAAGAGACACATTTTAAGTGATCGCGGCTTTATATAACTAATTTATACAAGGTTGGGACAACATCTTAATTTTCCCTTCTAAGAAAGTTCTATTCTCAATTGAGAAAATAGGACTGTCTAGTGAAAAGTTCTTTTATGTGTATTGTGAAAATTTATATGTTGTTGGCCCCTTAGGGATTTTAAATAAGTTTATTACATTGACACAAGTTGGGATTGACAAATTTTAATATTTAAGCAAATTTATTAAATTATCGAAAAGTGATTTATTAAGTGACGAAAAAATTGGTAATTCAGAATATCAGTCTTAACTTAAAAATTGAATTGATGTTTGAAAGTCACAAATTTGTCCTTCAAAAGAACTAGTTTCATCAATATGCAAAAATCAAATATATAAATATTAATGATGAAAATTATAATAAAATTACAACCTACAAAAATAAGCCAATAAGCCCTTGTTTTGTTTCGATAGAAATCACATTTTTTTATTAAAAAAATTGATACAATTTGATTAAAGCTATGCTTAAAATATTGATAAAAATAGTGGATTTCAATAAATGTGTGGTTGAAAATAAATTTGAAGAAAAATAAATTTTAATAAATGAAGGTCAAACATGGGCTAAATATCAACCTAAGAAAATTAAGTTGGGTCCGAAAATAAAATTATTTTTATTAGTCAAATTAATTATAAAATATGCACCAAATCTATAAAAATGGAGGATATGTTTTAGATTTACGTGTACTATTATTTTATTAAAGAATACGTGATTAATAGTAAAAAGGAGAAAAATAAGTTATAATTTTAATTGAGCCCAAACCAGAGGTGGAGGATACACAAGCCCATGTATAGCCCATATTTTTTTAAATTTTATTTATTTTCAATCATACGTTATTTTAATAAAATAATTTTAAATGTGGACCATTACTTTTGCATTTTTAACTATAATTTTCCTCAAAAATCATTTTTTTACAAAATTTATTTTCAAAAAGAATTACAAATTTTTAAAGTCCTAACAACCCCCATTCTTGTAAAAAAAAAAATGCATTTTTGAATAGTGTATTAAAATGAAATGTGTGATTAAAAAATAAAGAAATTTTTTGAATTTGCGTATATTATTATTTTATTGAAAAATTTGTGGTTGAAATGGGATCTAATCACTATTGAAAAATGTATTTTGATGAAAAAAATAGGGCTTAAACAAGGGCTGAATGTGGACGATTACTTTTTATATTTTTAATTATAATTTTCCACAAACATCAATTTTTACAAAAAAATATTTTCAAAAAAATTTACAAAATTTTCTTTCGTCCTTGTTTGATCACATTCTCTTCAAAATATTTTTCTCTATCTTCTTTTTAATTATACATTTTTCAATAAAATAACATTACACGCAAGCCTAAAACTTTTCGTTCTCTTTTACAACGCATTTTTCATCAATTTACTATTTCAAAATGCTTTATTAGGAAATAATGTGGCTCAAACGGGCCCCTCCGATTGATATCCATTAAAATGAGTCTTTGAATATTGATTTTTTGGAGAATGTGTGGTTAAAATGTAGAAAAAATGATTTTAAGTTTCTGTGTAGAGTATGTAGTTAAAGAACCATGTTATTTGTACAAATTAGATTGACAAACTTAATTTACAATTTATGTGTTGACAACATTTATGTCAATCATTTAAAAAATAATTTTTGAAATCAATGGTTTATCTTGTCAACACTTAGTTTGTAAACGTTAACACACAAAAACGAAGTCCAAGTAAATTGCCCAAAGAATGAAACCCGGCTCGAATGATAGACCCAAACAAGACTATCCAAGAAGAAGTTATATTGCAGTGGCCCATAATCGCTCAACCCTGCGAGACGTCGCTCAACCTCATGATACGCCCAAGATTTGGGCGAGCATGGTGTTTTATTGATATATGGGGCGATGATTATCGAAGCAGTTAAATTGACAATCTTATCACATTCCACGATCCAAGAATCTCGACCACAAGCGATTAAAGGGAATAAGGGTAGCAGTTAAAAACTATAGTTTCTTGACAAATCATTTATCATGGAGAAAATAGGTAGTTATAGGGTGACAATCAGTTTTCAGACAGTTCTATAAGAGAAACTGCCTAAAGAGTATAAAAAAGAGAAAAGAACACAGAAGCAAAGATCGAACAAATCACTCTCAAACAGAGAATTATGTAATTTAGTTTCTTTAAAAAAAAAATTTGTCAACTGTCAATTACCTTTTGTGTTTGTGCCTATTGGAGGCATTTCGTTCTTTGTGAAATTGTAATATTCATAAATAAAGCACCCATTGTTGGGATTTTGTCTTGAGAGATCGTTGTTTCTTACATAATCGTCCGAACCTTCTTTTAATTGTTAGCGATTATCACGCGAAACAGTAAACAAACTTTGTTTTGTACAATTGGATTAATTCATAGTTGAAAATGAGTTTGACGAATAAATAATTTTTTTTAATGATTGTTAAATCAGGGTTTAGACCACTAAAATCTATGATGCGTTTGATTGTAAGTATGAAACTTGCATGTAATTAAAATTGTCAATTAAGTGTGTTCGATTGACTTAAGTTTTAACATATAAAATATTGTACGTTCCATCTTTTGTTAATGGGTAGATGGGAGAGAAAATGTGTGTGAATTAGTTGAAAAATAAAAATTTATCTCCCACCAACGAAAACGTTTTCCTTGATTCTAAGAAAAATATGATCACGTGACAAACTTTTAAAAAATATTTTTCATGAAAAAAATGTCAATTAAACACGAGTAGAATTTTGAGCGAAAGATGACAATTTTCATAAAAAGTAAAGTTAATCGAAGACACCCTTAACGAATCTATCATATAATTTGGGCTCCAATAAAATTAAATTTTGGGAAAAAAATGTTTTTTGTTATAGTAATTTTTTAAAAAATATGTAGTTAAAAAATATATTTTTAAAATTTACATATAATATTATTTTATTAAAGAATATTCAGGAGAAGAGAGAACAGTTAAATAGGACTAAAGCCATTTATACAGACGGAAGATGATAGAAATTGTTGATAGACATTCACAATCATACGGGCTCCACGGGCTCAATGTGAATTTAATATTCCTGAAAAAAGCTGATCCTTCTATTATGAGTATCTATCATCTTCTCCTGTCATCCCAATTATTTGCATACAACAGGGTTCACGAAATAGAGCCCAAATAGGGCTAAATTTTACCCAATAATTATCTTCGCGTGGAAGCGCCTCCCAACACTGGCAGTATGACACGTTTTCAGGTAATCATCCAAATGCTCTTTCTTTTTCTCTCTGTTTCTAGATCATATTCAAAAGATGGGTTTTTAGTTTTTACTACTGTGACAGCCGCCCTGTCGCAGGCCCCTGTTTGAGTATCTTTGTATATATCCCTCCCTTTTCCTGTTGCTCATAAAACTCATGCGCGCCAACTCTCCTTCTCTCGCTGAAGGTTTGTGATTGTGCCATAAGAGATCCGCGGCTTGTTGCTTTTAATTTCGGAAAATAATTCTGTTTTTTTGGGTATTTTTTGTTATTGTTGTGCATTTTCTTATCCTTCTATACATTCTGGCCCCTTTCGCTGTTATTAATAGTTTTTGCCAAATTATTTTTATTTATTTATTTTCTGCTGAACAAATGTGTAACCATGAAATAACCAGTGATTATATGAGTATCTTAGTAAGTGATTCAGAAAACTGGATTAAGCTAAAGTTTGAAAGATGCTTTGGAATTTTTTAACTGCCACTCTCATTGTAGGTGATTACAGTCTTTGTTATGTAGTGATTACAGTGTTTTAGCATACAATATAAAGATATGTATGTATGTTCTAATTAAATTCTGAAGTATTATTAGTATTTCGACGAGATCTGTTGTAGATCGGACTACGTAAGATTTGTGCATCTAGACAAAATTCTTTGCATAGATCACAAACAATAAATTAAAACTCTCTAAAGGGATCTACCTTTTTTTCGTGTTTCAGAATTTGATTGAGGTGATAGTTGCAACGGGAGTTAAAGATAACTTTACTCAGAGCCATGGATCAATCGGACCACATACTCCAACAACAACATCAGAATCTTCAACAGCAGCAGCCAGTAGTCGGAGTTGTACCTGGCAGTGGCCCGATGACCTATGCTAATCCTTATCAAGCGGCACACGTGATTGCTACAGGCACAGCTGTGGCCGTTTCTGCCCCGACTACTTTTCCGGGTTCCCAGGTTGCTTACCACCAACCCCAGCAATTCAGTAGTCAGCAGCTTCAAGCTTTCTGGGCCAATCAAATGCAAGAAGTCGAGCACACGATTGATTTCAAGAACCATAGCCTCCCACTTGCTCGAATCAAGAAAATAATGAAAGCTGATGAAGAAGTTAGAATGATCTCTGCTGAAGCTCCAGTTGTTTTTGCGAAGGCATGTGAGATGTTCATCCTGGAGTTAACGCAACGATCCTGGATTCACACAGAAGAGAACAAAAGGAGGACTCTTCAGAAGAATGATATTGCTGCTGCCATTTCGAGAACTGACGTTTTCGACTTTTTGGTTGACATTATTCCTCGAGACGAGTTAAGAGAGGAGGGGCTTGGTGTCACTAAGGCTACTATCCCATTAGTAGGATCTCCTTCAGATGCTATTCCATATTATTATGTTCCTCAGCATTCAGTGGGACCAGCTGGGATGATCATGGGGAAAACGGCAGATCAAGCCACGCTCTTTACCGGTCAGCATCCTCAACCTCCTCTTCACTGTATGCCATGGCAACCGGCACAGAGTCAGCTGTCTCAGCCTCGAGAGCAACAGAGTGACACCACAGAGGGGTGAGACTTAGGGAATGTGTGGTTAGGTAGGCAATTAGAAGATGAACCGGAATTTCTTTGCTTTGCTGTTGTAGTGTTTCCTAGGTCATAAGGACTTGGATGGATGATAGTGAATTGAATTTCGGGTAGTTATGTCACTTGTGACCTTTGATATTGCTTTTCTTAGGAGGGTTTACACCTGCTTATCTCATAGGTGGCAAGGGATGCATAATGGAAGATTTGTTTGGCAAAAACTTGGGGCAACACAGAGCAACAATCGTCCTGCCCAGTCCCTTCAAATCTTGAAATTCTTGACCAAAATTCTGAGCGCTATGCAAATGCAATACACAAAGTACTCATGTTCTGCGTTTTGTGTTTCGCTTGTTTCTCAGCCAAACATTGTCATATATCTTGTTTCACTTATAAGTAATGCTATTCGTAGTGAAAATTATCGATAGTTGTCAAACGAGAGGCATATACATGGCAATTTGTTATTTGATGCATTAATGTGATAATTTTTTATTGTTTCATACATCAAATAACAAACTGTCATGTGTATGTCACGTATGACGACTATCGGTAATCTTTACTATGAATAACATTATTCTTCACTTATCTATAGCACTGCTGAATAACCATTAGTGGTGGCGATCGCGTAAGGAATACCTGGATTGTGAGATGCCGTCTGCCCTACGAAGTGCTTCAGTTTTATTAGCCACTGCTAAGCTCTTTGCTTTTTGAACGCTTAGCTCACTTTGATTGCAAATGAACTAATTAGGGCCGCTCAAAACCATTTTGATTAAAGCAATATTTTATGCCTGCAACTTAGGGTTGAATGTGAAGGGACAAATAGGAAAAAGTTCTAGGGATCATAAGTGACCGTTTGGTAGGGCTATTGCGTTTGGTAGAAAAGTTTTCTAAGGAAGTTACTTTAAATCAATTTTCTCCAAAAACTCTATTAAATCGGACAAAGCACTGAAAATTATTCAAACGTGTTCAAAATTAACTTTTTAGCGTCAATATTAATTTTGATTTTTTAAAAGTTCTGTCAAATAGATCATTATTCTTTTATGAAAGAACTTCCAGTAACATGCTTAATTTAATAAGTAGATGAATATTGCGATTATTTAATTTGTCTGAAGTTCATGACAGATTGTAACAACGCTGTGTATATTGCTGGTAATGAACTCCGATTGATAAATCTTGCGGTCTTTTTCCCACTAGGGGAAAGCTGTTTTAACTGCATCTTTGGGAAGATGGCGAGGTTGATTGCCATTTATACGTCTTGTCCCCTATTGTTGCTTACCAAATTATGACAAGTGGGGATCCTCTTGGTGCATACTAATTGGGTTAAGTTAGTCAATCCATAAATGAATATCCGCCTTTTCTCCTTGTAGTGGCCAAAGGAAAATCAATAGTAATATGTTTTAACATTTATAATATCAAAGTAAATTGTCATTACCAAAAAGTAATAACAAGCAGAAAAAAGGTGATGGGAACCGTTATTTTTTAAAAAGGTGTGTGATTATATATATATATATATATATATATATATATATATATATATATATTTTGTTATTATTAATTTTTTTTTTTAAGGAAAACACATACAAAATTATTTCATTGAGAAAGAGTCATTTTTAACGAGTTGAAAAAATAAATTTTAAAGAATTCATACCGAACATAGGCTAAATTGAAATGAGTTGCCATGTTCAATACATTTTACCAAAGTAAAATTGATCTTTAAGGGTTAAATTTTTTTGCGAACATTCGAAAAATGATCATGGAGGATTTGGCAAATAAAGGTAGACACCCATTGAAATTTGTTATGGACAAATATACCTCCTACCATTTATTTTGTCAAGAAGGTTCAAGAAAAGACAGTTGCAAAAAGGGAAAATAGAGTTTAATTATTTTAGATACTTAACTTCAAAATGTTTCAAATAACACGTGAACCAAATTCATATCAGTAGTACTCAATGATTCAGTCGATAAAATCGCGAGATAGAGTAAAACTGAAAACAATGAACCAATTGGCGGAAAATGTCATATAATCCTAAAACTATCATTGATCATAATAAGTATTTTTGTTGGTACATGAAATGATTCTAATAAAATCTTGGCTCTACTACAAACCTCGGGAGATATCTAAAGCTCTTTCCTATCCAGATATGCTCACAGCATGTCGACCAGTTACACCAAATCACTCATTGGTCGTCTCAGACCAGAGTAGAAGGCTTTTAGGAAAAGTGGATGCACGTCTTTTGTTAACACCTCGGCATCTAATTTCTCAACATGCGGCCAAATCTGTTGATCATTGCAAAAGAAGTCAAGTTTTTAGTACTATCCAGTAACGTCCAATCTTCATACCAAGTATGCTATAAGGAAATTAAAAGCTGCTGGTGCACCTAGCAGCATGTTTTCATAAACTTAAAAGTTTGTTGAACTTACTTTTTAACTTCTTATTTCCGTACATGTTTGGATGTATTATCTTTTGAGTGATGCTACAGGAACATCATGAGTGATCGCACATTCACATGCGAGGAAATATTATTTTATTCACATGGACCCGCACACTCATATGCGGTCACCCCCAATGTACAAATAACATTGTTCTTATCTTTTTCCTACTGAAAGAATTTATTAAGACACTAAAGTAGGAATTACTTTCACATAAATATCTTGCTTATTTCCAATTTTAACCAACCAACAAATTACTTATCTTCAGATTTCCTTCCTTAATTGCAAGTAATTTTTAAGTTTAGCCACACATATACCACCGATATGTCCCAGTGCCAGGCTTAAGGGCAAAACAGGGACTCTGATTCCAGGTAGGCACATAAAGCCTCGAACTAAAGCAAAAGAGTACAAATTGACGCGCTGTTCATTGTTGACACCATATTTTGAAAATTGAAGAAAGCCTGATCATTCACCTCTTTACCAGAAATTAAAAATATGCAATTCAGAAAATCGTCAAAAGCATCACTTACACACAAGCTGAGTGCAATTGTCATTCTCGAACGATAGAACAAGAAAAGCCAAGTACAAAGTGGAAAAGAACCAGAAAAGGAATCATAGGGAAGAACTTACCTCCGAAGCATATTGGCGAGTGAAGGCTTTGACATAACCCAGAGTTGATAAACACCATTGCTCTTTCTCACCAACAGTATAATCATTTCCGCTCCTGTCCCCGTTGAAGTGACTGCAAAATCCACCCAAACCAAGGAAAAGGAACATAAAATACCCAAACAAAAAAAAATCAAAAAAATTATTGGGTACACAATTTCATCAGAAAACAGAGTTATGGAAAGAGTCGGGGCACCTTTTCTTTGATTTTCCGCTCTCTTTGTCCAATTCCATTGCAGACGAATCTTCATCGTCAATGGGCATTTCATCTACCGCATCAGTCCGCCGCAACATTCCATCTTTAAATGCATCACGAAGGGGTTCCACCAACACATTGGAAAAACTTTTATATAAGGAAATAAATAAAGCCTGTGGATAAAACATGGATCCAATAAGAAACCAGTTCTCAATTAACTTAATATTAATGCAAATTATTTCGACATGAAAATATTTCAGATCCACCAAGCATTATTTAAACTTCTCCTTGTTCTATAATACCCAGTCTGAAATCTAAGAATACCTCAATTTCATCAACAGCTTGAGCAAAAAGAGCCTCCTTTGCCTCCAATGATTCACGAACAGATAACTCCTCCTCGTTTGCTTTGTCAGCTTGAGATTTCAAACGCTTCATTCCATCTCACAGGATTTTCACCAAGAACAGGTTCACCATCCATAAGTGTAAGCTTTGACTCAGCAGCTGACAACTCTGCTCTGGCTTTAGATGCAGATTCTTCAGCTGATAAAATGCTCTTTTTCAAGGACGACATCTCCTTCCTTAGATCGGAAATACGGTTGTACGTCTTGTTCACAGCATTCCTCAGAATCTGCAATGGCAGAGGGATTTTAACTAATATTCACATACCGAAACAAACATTTGATGAAAGAATTACTGATATCATAAGCCGACTAAAAGGTTTCCCCTGGATTTAATTAAACGATTAACATCATTTACTATTCACAACATGTAAAGTAAAATACCATCAATCTAATCTTGTAATCGTTCTGTGGACACCGAACAGTAATCAGAGATTGCAATGCAACAATTTAAAACAGTAGGGATACATAAGAGATAAATATGGCTAACCCTCTTTTATTTTCCATAAGCAATATTTGAAAGTTCCAGAAGGTATCCATGCAACCCAATCCTTAATTGTTCAAAATAATTCATTCAATTTAGTAATTTGGGAAAATCAATTCAGGGAACTAACATGTACTTCTACAAATTTTGTACTTTGATAGTGAATGAAACAAGGTAGATGTGCTAGAAACTGAAACTTAAAGAGATTAGAGCAATACTAATTGCACAAATCGAAAGTTTTTTCTCTGGAAAATGTAAATCATGCTAGCTCGTGTTATCAATGTCCTGGCAGGCCACCCCCAATTCACCCCTTTTGATTTCTCTACCCCCCTCTCTGAGAACTCCTGTCAAGATGATAGCAGAAGCATCCAGTAGTAGTCCCTTCTAAATTATTACTGTGATCTTAACTCTAAATTTAGTTGCCTATATAGGTGTGTCATTGTTGGAATGTATGCATGTGACAACTAGCTACACTAAAAGGTACGTGTTTGCCTACGTGTAATTACAAAAGGCTGTCCGATTTCTCAATCTACAACTACAACCCCTTTCCTAGAAGCATACAATATTATTTAGAATCATCCGTGTATACAGGAAAAAAAATTATGTGAAACAGAAACGAAATACTTCCCATATTTCTAGCATAAATTTACTAAGAATATTATGAAAAAAATACTGTTGTACTTTACCTCCCATGGACGATCTGAAATATGAAATTGATCGACATTAGATGGTGAAAAAACCCATCTCAGAATTGCCAAATTAGATATAAGGCGATAACCCATCATTCTGTCAATGGCTATAGCTGTCATTTGAGCATTGTTCTTCCAGAATGAACTCACTTCAGATATCAGCATAACCTGTTTGTCCTGATCTGAACAAATCCTTGAAATGACTTGACCATATCTCTCCAAAACAGTGATCAAATGTGTAAAACTTTTTGATCCAATATTGAGAAGGGTTTGAACAACAACACCGAGTGCAATATCCAAACCATGAATGGCAAGCACGCTATCTTCAACCCATGAAACAATTTCACGTGAAGATAGCCTTCCTTTCACCATGCCAATAAGTTCTGAGGAAAGGGCATGCTCAGTTTTACCTCCGTCTTCTGAACTGTATTTGAAGTTTGGTGTACCTTTTGGTGGAAGTAACTCTTCTAAAGCAGGGGCACTCTCAATGCTCTATAAGCACCAACAAATGAAATAAATTACGCAGGACTAGTCAATCACACAAAAGACTCAATTTTCGCCACTAAGAAAACACAATTTATACCTTTTACTTGCTGGAGTTAATAATTCTTGAATAGAATTAGTGCGAAAACCATTCATATACCAGCACTCAAAATTTTATTAAGCAACAAACACATGAAGACGTGTTCATAAAATTGGCAATACATGCAAGCTCACTATAGCATGTATTAATAAAAATTACTATCCCATCTCTATTCATCTTATCCAATATGCAATCCTATATTGACAATACATGCAACCTTACTTAAGAAGCATATATAATCCATCCATGCGTGGAAGTGCCTCCAGTGGCCTTCCAAGAGGTGGCTGTAACATGGAACCATGGACTATCACACTACTCTGAAAGTACAACTCCTTGATACATCACACATCCATTATCAGAACTTAATCAATGCAAAATAGAAATTATTTTAGCAGCCATTGATCTTAACAAATGAAATTACTTTTTGACATGCTCATACGTCACAGCTCATTATATAGTCATTACTCACAAATATGCTCAACATATTGTCTGTTGCCAACATATTTGTTTGCTTACTGACATAAATGAAAAGTAAAACAAGCAAATTAAAATAACTAACCAACGGTATATATATACCTGCTTAATTTTGTCCCAATAAGACAAACGCACTTCTCTTTCCAAAATTTCCTGGACAAACACCCGTTGTGGAGCCCATTTTGGGAGGTCTAAGACACAAGCCCATTCTTCCCACGGCCATATGAATTGAAAATTTGATCTGCAATCCAAAATACCACGAAACAATGAAGCGGTGAGAAAAGTTTCTGAGAATGATGTGTCAGCATAAGTCAGGGCATGCTCCACATTCGCACAGAAAGATGTCCAATGATGCACAAATGAGGCATGGAGAATCCTAAATAATATCATTTTTATACATAAACCCATAAGGAACAGCCACTTCAAAACACATTTTGGGGTCAAGAGTCCCTACCGCACAAATTGATCAAAATGATTTAAAAGTACCTATTTTCTTAAAATGGCACCTTATATTAGTTTCATACTGAAGTCACTATAAAATATACATAGTAACAACAAGGAAAGCTTTTTTCCAATTTTTACGCACAGTTCCTACTAAGCTCTAATTAATGTTCTGTTTTGCCACCATGCATTCATCAAGGAAGAGACTTTTACAGAACTAGATTGCTTCAGCTTTATACCAAAAACACATACAAACACTTGCCTGTATTGGCATGTAATTATTGTAATCAAATGTATCAAAGTGGCACTAAAAAGCTGTTCTGTGTTTTGGTTGTAAGGGTTAGTTCTCAACAATATGTATGAAAATGTGAGTAGGAGTAGAAAAAAATTAATAAATATATTCCAAGGAAAAATAAAACTATTCTTTTTGTACACAACCTATATGCATTCCAAGAATCTGAATGATAACATGCACTACTTGCACAAGAAATATTTATTAATTGCGATGTGATATTTGCACAAATAAAACTTCATAAACGGACTTCACAAAAAGCATAGAACTCTCCACCTGAATATAACCAAACATACTTGTCTACAAGAGATAAACTTACAAGTGATGTGAGAACCAAAGGATAAGGCGTGTACGGCACTCCATGTCTAAATCAGCAATTCTGTCAAAAAGAGCACGGACTGCCCCTGCTACAACTGACGGGAAGGCACCAGGAAGAGCCTGTAATGTAACCCCCACAGTCAGAACACTTGATAGCGCCTTCTAAACTATTACTGTCGAATGCTTGAAATTGTGTTTTACAGAACAGAATAGCATCTTGGGAACGAAAGAAGTTAATAAAATTGGCAAAATATGGTACCTTACAGAGGTCAATAATGACCAAAGTATAATACATCGGCTTGAACGGGGGCTGAGGCAACAAAAGAAGCTGCAAAGCCAAAAAATTTGAAAAGCGAAGACACGTTAGTGTATCAATCAATTATAACCCCAAATGAAAATACCAACTGTCATTCTTGAATCAAAAAAACTTTTGTTGGATAAATCCACTCACCTTTCCCCATTCAATTTTAATTATTTATTATTATTAATATATATTTTTTTTTATTTTTTGTGTTTTCTGTTCTGGTTGGAGGAGTATCCTCAATCCTATGAACATGGTAAATTTCCGCTGCTTTTAGAATAGTATACTGAATAATGGAAGGACATATGAACAATTTTTTTGGGAGAAAATATCGATCACAAATATGTGAAAGCAATTTTCTAGATGAGAGATAAACGTAAAACTAAGCCCCCATTTTCTAAAACTCATTTTCAACCACTCATTTTATGGGACCACAACTTTTATCAACTTTTTGACCATGCATTTCATCAACTTCTATCAAATCTATAAAAAAATCTGATTTTTATCTAAACCAAACAGTGGCAAAATAAGCAGATATTTCCATACACTCCGCGCATCAGCTAAGGCTTGCCAGTTGCCACTAAAATATCCTGCTGCCTAAGATTACAGAGATCAAGGGTAGTTAGCTTTGCCAGACATCATGTGATACAAATATTGACTTTCAAAAATCCTATTCTTCTATGTCTCTGTAAATCAACGCAAGCCAAGGGATGGCCATAAGACTCATCTCCCCAAGATCTTTCTGCATATTTTATGAGTTTGTATACTTCATAATGAAATCACTGACATGGGTACGTCTAAACTCAACTCTTCATAAGAAAACATCAAAATGCACAAACCCTGCACCTTCCCATGCAGGGCACCCCTGCTTTTGTTTGGTTAATTAGCTTGACAACTTCAATAAAAAACCTAATATTGCCATTCCAAAAGGATTGGATATCTGCTTATTTGGATAAAATTGTGTTAATGAAATTATAGAGTGATAGACATGAGCAGTGGATGAGTGGGTAGTAATATTGGGTCTTACGAATGTGTGGTAAAAATTAATGTTTGACTTTGATAATTAAATTATAAGGAAATTATAACATTTCACAGATGCATAAAATCTCACTTCATACCTGAGAGAAAATTGTCTCAGCCATAAGGTATTCATATCGAAAGGAAACAGGCAGCCCAACCATGCATGAAGCACATTCCTTTCGACTGGCTTTGCAAGAACCAAAACAAAAGAATAAGAATATAAAGTACCAATGCAATCATATTCATAAATTTCATGACATAAAAGAAAACATGCTCAGCCAATGCACTCAACCTAAATCTGGACACAGTATGCCAATAACAGGGTAGGAAGTAGGATGAACATTTCTACTCCAGAAAATTTATATCACAAAGAAAAATCACGAGGCAGGAAACAACTCCATTTACTCAAATCCAAAGATCACCAAGATAGGAAATAAAACTTCTACATGATGTCAAATAGATGCATTTTGCATAATAGCAACATAAATGGTGAGGAAAATGGGAGTACAAGTTGCGCTGCAAGGTGAGATAGCAAGGTTTCTGAATGATCACCATATAGAAAAAAGTAAAGAAAATCAAGTGTGGTTGGTTTAGTTGAAATGTCCCCAATGTATAAAAATTCATGCAAGCACAACATAGGTAGAAAATCTTTAGCAGTATAAATAGTCTCCTTTCTCGTCGTATGTCAAAAAATTTCTCTTCACAAATGATTCTCCCTCTTTGGAGGAAAAATGGAACAGTGAAGTTCTTGGAGATGAACTATCTTGTAAAGTCACCAACAGACATGCACACTGGCAATTCGTCGCTTTCTTCATTTATATACTCTCAATGGTTGACAATCAACAAGAGACAGAATAGCACTTAACAAGAACTTTAATGCAAAAGAAATTCAAGTATCTCTAGTGGGCATATCTGCTTAATAGAAGTATGAATGCCCAATCCTCCTTTCCAACCTACCAACATACTTCAAATGCCAAAATTAATTCCAAGACTGTTATCCGACATTTACCAGAAACCACTGTAGCATTAATGTGAACTTAAATGAACAAAATGAGTTGAGCCAACACATCTACTAACCAGCCATTTAAGAACATCATCACATCCAACAAATACTCTTCCACAACAAACCGATCTATAGGCTGCACATCCTGCCATTAGAAAAAGAAGGAACAGGGGAAAATGAGCCACTAGTGAGAGTATATTAAACATCAAAGCTATACTCAAAGGTTCTACCCAGATACCCTCTCTCAAGTGCAGAACTTTTGAAGTGGTAAACAGTCTCAAGGCACACAAGTTGAACTTCCAAAGTATAAGAAAAAAGGAATTATGTCGATTTGGAAAATTAAAGAAAGAAAACATCAAAATCAGTGCAGATCGATAAAGTTTTTCATTCATACCAGCCAATGTGACATCCTCAAAACCTTGTTGATCAATTATTATATAACATCATGATGTCAAAAAATTAGCCATTCCATAAAGATTTGCCAAGTGCAGACTTTTTGCAACCAACATAGAGTGGTTACTAAATTACTCAATTTTGCGCGCACACACAGCAGTAAAGACAAAAATCAATTTTTTAACTGTCAACGAGAAAAAAAGAGTTCCGACAAAATTATGTGCTTACATTAAGATGAAGACTTAGTTATTACGGCTAACCATGATGGACCTATTTTACAAGGTACGAATAATCACTTAAATCTTTTCACATCCAGTGACCCCAAAAGTTGAGCATGATAAAAGACTTGTTAAACATTCAAAAGAAAGGGAATGCAGAACATTTAAGGAAAAGCACAGACAAGCTAGAAAAAGCTATAGAGTACCTTAAGAAACTAAACCCGCAAAGGTAACTAAATCTTTCAAATAGATCAAACCATCAGTGTGCTTGAAATGGATGGATTACTAAAAGTAAATTTCCCAAAATACCACTGGAGGAAGAAAAAACAGAAAGACTTCTAAACTTAAAATTTCAGTGATAAGGACGATAAAGCAAGTCTAGTGGTGAATTGCCCATTACACTGGGAAGCGAAAATGTGTTTTTACATACCATAATCTATACTCATTCATGAAGGCTAAAAATATTATTATGCTAGTAATGCAAAACACAATCTTGGTGGGGAAACCAGACTCCGAGAACATTGAAGCATTGTGGTTAAAGATGTAACAGTAGCCATTCACTGTTAAGGAACTTCAGTGGCAGAGTACAAATATTCCCATGACAACGGAAGCAAAATTTACCCACCAGTAATTAATTCAGGTAATAAACAGACTTATTATTTTATGCCCTCTCTGGGAATGACAGATGCACATTTGGATATGGGTTAAAAAAAGTAATACAGACTTCATAAATACGAGAATTTGAAAATATACGCCTACATTCAATCAATAAGAGCATGACTCACTACAGTACCTCATATTTACTAGAAGGAAATATATTAAGCCTCCGTATCCTTTGAGGATATTTTGATTCAGCTTCGTGCTTTTGTCTGCCAAAGGCAATCCCAGATAGTGCAGTCGGAGGATCAGATTGGTCAGGGCAGCTTATGGGACCAAAATCATGAGACTTCCCCGCAACCAGCTGTGCTTCAAATGAAAGGTGTGGTCTTGGAACTGGAAAGGGATTTATAACTCAGAGTAGAGGAAATACATTGAGAATATAACTTTATTGCAGAAACCAAAATGTAATAAGCACCAGTATAAATATGCTAAGAATAAGCATTTGGGTGGGAAGTTGCTCATATAATGCTGATGCCATTTGAAAGTAGAACCCCCCCCCCCCCCCCCAAAAAAAAAAAAAAAAAAACTTTTTTGAACATCTTACCTTTTCCTGGTTGATGAGGAAGGACGAGGCATTGAAAAAATTATTTGGCATAATATCATGGGAAGTCTGAGTGGAGCACAGGATAGTATATATACAGCAAAAAGTGATGAAACAACCAAAATTAAAGACAAAAGTAACAGTACCACTATCAAGCTTCCACCCGTTGTTAGAAAGATCTTGAATCCGACTCCACAAGTCCTCCAAGAAATCCTAAACACAAATAAACTAAAAAATTAATAGTCGAGAATCAATAGCCAAGTACTTTATGAATGCAAAATATCATAATTTCTCATCCCCCGAAGGGAACAAGGAAACATGCTAAAATTTCAAAACCTTGTAAGCAAGACCACAACACATACTTTTTCATTGTCAGATTGGTTGCTTTCATCAATATCCTCAAAGACAGAGAAGCCAGTGTCGGAAACATGTCTTCTAATGCTCATGTATGCCTGTATGCCGGCCATAACCCTCTCAATCTCCTCAGGAACTTGCTGGCAGTCACACAAACTTAAATTATCATCTCTCATGTTAATTGGCAGCCATAGTACAAGAAAGAACTATATAATTCTTCCAGAAGTCCACTAAGGCTAAAAATGTGAAGAGAAAAGAAAGAAAAAGGAAGAAATCGCAACGATATTTGTTGTCACGGTTATATATTTTTTTTATCAGAAGAAAAAGGGGGACGTGAGAGAGGGAGATAAAGTGATGCTAAACTAAAGAAAATTATAATCAGGGAAGACCTCTAAACAATGCCATCAAATGAAACCTGAAATAGTTAATGCCTATCTAGAACCAAAATGAAAATTGCCTATCAAAGAAAGAAGCTTTACCTCAACCAGTTCTCCTCCCCCCCAAGGGAGACACGACAAAATACAAGTTATATAAAAAGTCAGCACGAGCTTGCCAAGAGGGATTTCCTTTATCATCATCCACTGTTGTTGCCGCTGATGATAGTAACGTTTCGAACAAAACCACCAATGAACTCGGTTGAAGAACTTTGCTGCACATCTGTACCCAGAAAGAGAATGAAGCAAATTATGTAATACTCTTTCTTGAAAAATTATATTTTTCCAACTATTTCAACAATAAAAAGGATAGAGTAACAAAGTATAATGCTAAGACTTGGGATGTCAATGAGAAAAGTAACAAGGAATTCTTTTCTCTGTTTTTCCCCCCTCTCAATTATCACGTGAACAGGATTGAAGACAATATCTGAAGTTCAAAAGAGTCGGGAAGACACTGTATTTAATTGGAAAACTGTACTTCAAAATCTTTAGAGAAGAGGAAAACAGCTTCCCCTTATATTCATATACAGCACAGGTGAGAATGTACATTAGACTTCCCTCTTACATCCATCTAATCCCAAGTAACTCAATGTAATAACAATTCATACCCAGTTGATTCCTGGCTAACCAAGAGAATAACAAATATTTGGCAATAAAGACACAAAAAGGAATCCTAAGATTAAACCCATAGAGTTTTGGTTTTTAGTTCAGGCTTTTTGCCAACGCACCAACCCCTGAACTCCCCACCTCGATTATTTAAAGAGTCTAAATATCTTGATTCAATCCTGAAATGTTAATCCTTGTATCTCAGTTAAACATGAGGTAAGAAAGAAAAACCTTATTTCTTTACTAAATCCAAGATACTAGTTAAGTTGTAAAGGTTCAAAACTTCTAAAATAAGGCAATGTTTTCTGAAGCAGTAGAGTAGCCAGCTGACACATACCAATCCAGTCAAAAAGCGCATCAATACACGGATCCTATCACATTTTCCAGAGTCCAAAGCAGCCTGAAATACATGAGACAATTATAAAGGAACGAATTCGTCTCACAAAACACATTATAGGATTAGATAACAATAACGTGAAACTTTTTCTTTCAACCAAGATATACCATTTGATGGGGAAAAAAATCACTGATACAGCATTCACGTACTGATCGAGCAAAACAATGAATTCAAAACCCAACATTTCCGGTTGACCGAGACAAGTTCCAAAGTTTCTGTTGAAAAGAGCTCCGTAAATCTGACGTGAGTTACTACAGACAAAAGGCATCTGGCCATCTACAATTTTATCCTATGATATTGGGACAAGATAATGACCAGTTTTCAAAAGTTTTGCTCAACCACAAACCCTTGAAATATGCATCAATGGAGCAAAAGGAGAACAATTTTGCCAAACTTTGATGATCGTAAGGTTTGAAAAGTCTAAATTTGCAAATATATCAGACTGCAAATGCGATGACCAGATTCATCAAAACACCGGATCAACATATTATTTAAAATGTCTATGAAGGGGAAGAGGATGTACTTTTTCAAGATTGGGGGGAGCAAAACAGACGACACGGCAAGAGGAATGAAGGCAGTTTCATTCATTAATAGAAAGTTTAGAACCATGCCTACTGTATAAAGGTTAAATGAAACATACAAGCAAATATGGTCTCTATCTTGGGATCCCTCACCTGCAAATTAGCTTGAGTATTCTCTACAACTTTTGTGACAAAATCCTCATTCTCCAGATTTAGTAGACCAACCTAAAGAAATAGGAGAGCGTTAATGAAAACAAATGGGAGAAGTGGGTTGCCATCAGCAGGAAATCAAAAGTATAAAAATCACCATACATCAGAAGGAATTAGTTAAAAGTGCTAATGTAAAGTCGTACTGTTAGCAAACATATATTACATGACTTGCATTCTCTAATACATATAGTGGGAAAAATTAGCACCCCACAAAGGATTTACAATATCAAATGCTGCTTGGAGAATAAAACCCAGCTTTAATAGGCATAATTTTGGCATAGGCAAACCCTAGTTCGTTCAAATTATTTGAGGCAGAAGTTGAACAGCGTAGCAGTCAAAAAAGGTGCTCTAGTGTGTTATTGATTTGTTGGACTCACGCCTCCCTCTGTTTTTTATCTGCCACGCGAAAAAGAGACTCGCCCTAATACCTGTATTATACAGGAGGTTAGGAGGAAATATTTCTGTTGCAGGATATGCTTTCTCCCAACATGTGGTATCCACCGGAAAATTACCTGTTCACTACGGACTTCTACCTTAAAAGATCCCCATACAAAAAGAAATAACAGGAATTATAGCACTTCAAGGCTGGCTCTCTTTAGAGTATGCGGTGATGCAATTTGATGAGAGGGAGGGAAGGCACCAATAAAATAGAGTTTCCAGTCTCCAGGCAGAAGAATATACTCACATTTTTTAATTTTGTAATGATGAACCACCTGTTATGTCTGCTTTAAATTTTTATTCATGGGTGCTTTGTGCTACGGCAATAAAATCTTCATTTTCATTTAAAAAAAAAAAAAAAAAGGTAAGGCAGAAACAATGGTGTTCAAAACATTAAGAAACCACTGTTACAGAGCATATTTATGCCCCACTTGACCCAGACCACATCGGACTGGAGAGCAAAACAATGTTTTTCTTGAGCCCAAGTCAAAGCAAAAGCTAATAATGCAGTAGAAAAAAAATCAAGAAATACATAAAGTAATTACACAAAATCAAATATAAAAAGGAATAGAAATTTTGTCACTGTGAGAAACTAACTACATTATAAAAAGATTGTTTTGATGCGAACTATCAAATTATAGTTAGTTCTAAGTGGCCTGCCCAATTTTTTGCTTCCCAAAAATGGCATCAGAACACCAGGTGGAGTGTGGAGTTAACTTTCATAATTAAAGAGAAAGAGCTGAGAAGCTTGAATCAATTCTCTAAAAGTCTTTTACACAGAATAGGTCTTAAAATATCATCCAGTTATATTGATTTTTTCCTACCATATCATACGTATAAAGCAATTTGCAACAAGAAACCAACAGTAGTTATGCTCATACTGCATTCTAAAAAATCAATCCTTAGCTATACATTTATCAATTCAACTTCCAGTTTCTACCAGTTGCAATTTTATGCTTCAAATCTTTCACGTAAAACCTTGTATGCTTCTGACAAAAAATGATTTCAGTATTTTATCCATCATCCACCTTGGCATTGATACCGAGCAAAAACAAAGATTCACGAAAGGAACTTGAGGAAATAATAATTAAAGAGTATACTCTACCTACCAATGTTCCATACAAAGGTATCTTGTGAGGCAATTGCTCGGCACACTGGAGAAGGAACTGCATCAATATAACAAAGTAAGTTTTTCAGTCAAGATAATTTTTAAAAAAGGAAAATGGCAACTACTTATGTTGTAAAAAAACCATCTTCACATCCCACTTGACAAGACAAAACAAGTGCATAATATGAAACGATAAATTTAACTAGCTTGATTTAATATATTTCGAAGGGAAAGAAAAAATCAATATTTCAGGCTTCCACATCCGTGCCTACATAATTTTCAATTTGAGTCAATAACTAAGAAGCACGGATACTTGTAAACTTATTGTGCACGCGTATCCAATACATATCTGAGCTTGGATATGCTTGGACACGTATCCGCATATCTAAAGTTTTGTTTAAAAGTTGTATGAACATACCAGTATCCTATTCGAATTACTTATTCGAAACCATGCTTCTTAGGTCGTTAATAAGGTCAACTAAAAAAAATTTCCTCTGACAATTAACAAAGTGCGAAATTCATCTTTGATTCACAAACCTTTCCCTCTGATAACAAACCTCGATGACAAACTTGTTTTTAGTCCATAATCCTTTTGTACAGTTAATGCTACTAAAAAAAACTTTTATTCTAGTCCAGTAAGTGATGGAAATAAATATAGAGATGAAAGGTTAGGTAAAATAAAGAATACTAATAAAATAGACATAGACATAGAAAACATTTCACCACTAGGATATCGTCCTCGGAGTACTCCAATTCACGGCGAACGGCACCAAAGCATGTCTCCTATGAATGCAATTAAAACACACTTAACTTCAGATACAAGCAAACATAAACAAAATTCAAATCCTTGAGTACATAAGATGGCGGCTTCACGGCAAATTTTCAAAAGAAACTAGGGTTTCGGAGGAAATTGGGAGTGTAACACTTACAATATGATCTTTGAAGTCGTCATTTCCACCATAGTCAGGGCACTTCTCACCAATTCGAAGCACTAAATTTCTCCAGCTGCTCATTCCAGCGGTGGAAAAGTTTTGACTATGACCGTTTAGCTGAAGGGCGTAGGTTGAGTGCGAGTGGAATTGAAGTTGTACAAGGTCCAAACTCTACCGTGCGTATTATAAGCGAAAAAAGATTATTAACATCTTCATATTTTTGGTTTAAATAATAATAATAATAATATATATATTAGAAATTTAAGTCAAAATGACAATTAGAATGGTTCCGATTAAAATCAATCAAAGTTAAATAATCATTATTAATCACATCGAATTCCACAATTTTTCGATCACACATTTTAAAAATTTCTATCATAATTCACTGAAAAATTTAATTTTAATCTTCACCAAACACCCCCTTAATTTTATTCATACAATTGATAAATTATTATTTTTTTAACTTTCTATCGTATATTTTATTATTTTTATCAAAAATTATTAAAATATGACATTTAACTAAACCAAATAGGGATATAAAAAATATTTTAAATATCTGTTATAAAACTACCCTCGTTAGGTTGTGATAAAAATTAAATATTTAATATTTTTTGATAAAAAAAATATATAATTGAAAAGTCGTTAATCTCATAAAATTTATCACTATAAAATAAAAGAGTGAATGAAAGGCTGGACACGTGTCGTTATTTCCCATCGTCCTGATTTTTTTTTTTTCATCCTCCTCCTCTTCACGCAACCATCCCATCTTCCATTTTCACACGCAATTAACTTCATCCATACCCCATCATTCTTCTGTTTTTATGGCTTAAACTTGCATTCCTATTGAGAAACAGAATGCACATAGTTCTCTGGGGAGGTTGGGCGGGGTTCACAGGAGTAATTCGTCAAGTTCTTTGGGTTCCAAGCAATCTGAAGAAGGCCTTAGTCTGTCAAATATGAAGTGAACGAAGAAGAAACAGATGAGTTTGATACAACGACCATGGAATCGGGGGAAAGCTGAACCTTATCGAGACTCTGTTGGTGTGAAGAGGATACAAATAAATGCTCACAGATACAAGGCTATATGTAAGAGAAAATGGATGGATGTTTTATCAGGTAAATTAAATCTCCATTCGCAGCTTGCTTCATCTGCAAACCAGGAAGTGCAATCTGGAAAAGCTGAATCTGACCTGCAATCTATTGGTGTGAAGAGGAAGGAAACGGATGATCAAAGTTACAAGGTTAAATCGAAGGAAACGCGAATGGTGGACACTTTACCAAGTAAACTAAATCTCCATTTGCAGCTCGTTTCCTCAGCACTCCAGGAACAAGGTGATGTTTATTTAGTTTTTCACTTTAAGTTGTATTCCATTATTTGTGTATATTAGAAAGGGAAGATTACAGCTGGGTTCTCAAACGTTCCATGATATTGGCAGACCATCTCTGTAATTGGGTTGCAGAAGTTCGAGAAGCAGCTTATGACACAGAGGATAATGTCCTCGTATTTGTTGCTGCCAAAATTGGCACGAAAAGTCGAGAAACTTGTTCAAAAATATAGGTTGCTATTTTAGAACAATTATTACAACTTTGTGATCAGATTTTAGATATTAAGAACAAACATTTTCTCTTAAATATTAATGAACCAGTTAATGTAATTTGCATTGCATGGATTTTACTTATTTTTGGATTTTCTTCTTTGTTTGATCCATGAATATAAACAATACTGTGGGAGCCTATGTTTTGGAATCTTGAATTTTGATATTATTGATGTTGTCAGCGTATCTATCCTGAATCTCTCAAGCGTGAGACACGGAAGTGCAAGCCGTGTGCAGCGGCGAATCCAGGCCGCCAAATCAGCTAGAGCGGGTTGACTTTGACCGTTGACCCTCGACGATCAACGATCGTATTAGTCCGGTTTGGCCGGTCATTTATTTAGTTTTGATTAAATAATATTAAAAATTATTCAATATATATATATATATATATATATATATATATATGCACTGAAACGTAAAAATTATATATAAAAATATAGTTCAATACAACCTTAATTCCCCAAATGTCACAAATTCTCAATTCCCTAAATCCCCAATTACCTAAATTCCCTATTCTCAATTCCCAATCCACAAATAAAAAATAAAAAATCATAAATTATAAAACAGGAATCATAATTCCTAAATAAAACCCTAATTCAGAAATTGACAAAACCCTAATTCATAATCATAAATCCATAATTCATAAATCATAATTCACATGGCCATAAATATAATCCTTAATCCAAAAACAGTCAACACAAAAATCACAATACTTCAAGATTCCAATTTCCAAGTCCAACACACAGGCACAAACCAACCGCACAACTCAGCAACACACACAGGCACAGCCACGCACAGAATCACAAATAGTTAGAACCACATTACCGGGTTCAGCGCACAGCAGGCTGGCTCAGTAGCTCTGGCACTTCAAAACTGCAATCCCAATCTCCAACGGTGTAACTGCAATCCCAACCTCAATCTACAGGCGTCGAAGAATCCAAGTTCGAACACAGAACACTCGGCCCTCGCACACTCGCACTCGCACACTCACTGTCACAGACCACTGTCTCTCTCAACTCACTCACCCTCACACTATCACAGTAATAGACGCGTCAACACTCACTCACAGCGAAGGGGACGCCGGCGCAATTTCACCCAATCGTGAATCACCCAAGGGTTTGCAAAATCGTTTTGGGCGTATTTGGCTAATTGGCTCTGGTCCTGTGCTGTGGTGCCTCTAATAGACGGTTCTTCAAGTTGGGCGGGCCATTGGGCTTATTTTAAAATTGAAAGGCCCAACTGAAAAAAAAAAATTGGCCCATGTCTCACACACCACCGTCTTCTTCACTGGCTTCTTCTGCTGCTTCTCTTCCACTGTGGCCGGCGCTCCAAGCCAGTACTCCATCCTCTCAGCTGAAACTTCCGACGAATTCAGCTAGAGCGGCCGCTCTAGCTCGCCGCTAGCTGGATCCGCCCCTGGCCGTGTGTCATGCCTCCGTGAGACACGGAGGCACCGTCGTGCCTCGCGGTGCCTCTGTGTCTCATGGAGGCATCGTCGTGCCTCCGTGAGACACGGAGGCACCGGGTTCTATGTGAGACACAGAGGCGCACGATGCCTTTGTGTCTCACACAATGAGGCTTTTTGTCTTTTTTTTTATACGTAATTCTTTATTGGCCTAACATTGTCTAAGTTATAACTACAATTCTTTTGAAAATTAAACTCGAAATAGATAAAAACTTGTTCCTTTGTTATACTTGTTGTGTATTATTTGTTCAATTTTTTGCTTTTGTGTATATTTTTTTCCTATTTCTTCAATTGTGCTTTGAATCTGAGATTTTGCCTTTTTTTCCAGTTCGAACCCAAAATACCTAAACTATGTTCGTTCATATTTTTATTGTATATTTTTGGTTCCATTTTTCTACTTGCTGTTTTTTTAATTTCTTTTGTTTTGAGGAATTGAACTTGAAATATCTGAAGTGTCTTCCTTTAATGTTCTTGTGCAGTATTTGTTGGTTTGGAAGCCAAACAAGTCGGATCGGTATCAGGCTTGAATCTTTCAGAGTTGGGTTTCACCTTTTAACTTAGAAAATTTGAGATCTTTATTTTATTTTATTTTTAAAATGAAAACTTCTTGCTTTTCTGATATCATAGATCAGTTTCCAAGATAACCATTTTGTTCTTAGGCCTGTTTTTCAAGTCATTATGATTTGATTTCATAGATCAGTTCCCAAGATAACCATTTCTGGTTAATAGGAAGATTGGAAAATGTTTTAAAAATTGAATGTTCTGTAATTTACGAAATGGATTTTTTTGTCCATTTGATTTCATTAATGTGTGTTTGCAGAGGGTTGTGTTCTCCTACATGTTCCCCAATCTATTCTTAAAGACATTAGCCTGTTGACGTTCCAATTCTCTATTCCAGTTTTGGTGCTGTCATCAGTCTTTTAAGCAGATTTGGCTTGGTTTGAAACGAGTTGTATTGAAGCAGCCGTGGTTTAATTTGTCCTGTTTATCTGATCTGCCATGTACTTTGTTTTGTAACTAATTTTGTTAGGTTTACATTTAGTTTGGACAGTGTTGCATTTATTTTCGAGTGGTTTCACACATGCACGAGTATTCCTTTTTTTTTTTTGTTTTTTTTGGTGGTCGCATAATCTTGCCTATTATTTATCTGGAACTGCACGTTTTCAAAGCATTCATGATTAATAATTTCTATTGATGTCATTGTGTAGGTTATACCATGGTGAGGAAGAGGCTAACTGAACTTCCTGGTGGAGGTGAAAGCTCAGAGTCTCAGGAAACTGGAGAAGGACGTGGTGGTGCCCAACACCCACCGACACAACAGCCACCACAACAAGGTGCAGGAAGAGGATGGGGACCCCAGCATGGAGGGTATGGTGGCATGGTGGGGTGGCAGAATCCCTCCACAGCCATATCATGGTGGGTCTCCTGAATATCAGTAGGGTCGGGGCAGTCAGCAATATCAACAAGGACACGCGTAGCCATTTCCCATCGTCATAATTCCCTTTTTTTCTTTCTTTTTTTCCTTTTTCCGGCCACTCCTTTCTCTTCGGCCATCACTCCTTCAGTACCATTTTCCCTTTTCTCCATTCTTCCACGCAACAGGGTACTCTTCATTTCCCCTCTCTCCATTCTACCAAGCAACCGACCACTCCATTCACCATGGCCTAGCTTCAGAAACCCAGGTTCAATTTAGTAAGCTCTTCATTTTTATCCTATTTATGAAGCTAATTTGTCAATTTGTCATGTTTATTCTTCTCTTTTCTAAAGCTACTACGCAATTTATGTCGGCAATGTTTTTGAGTAATTTATCTTGAATTTATTAGGTTTATGAGATACTTAATTTGTTGAACTTATTGTTTCTTGAATTAGAACAAAACGAAATGGGAAAGGAAAAATTCTGAAGATTTGGTGATTTTCGATCTCAAAATGCATTTGAGCTCGGTGAAGCTGTCGTGCAATAGTTGCTACATGGTAAAATGTATAGATCTAACAGGTAACACATAAAGATAATTGTGGATCCCTGGTTGTTTTTCAATGCTTTTCATTCAAATAGATAAATGCTTGACAGTGAAGTTTCAGAA
Source organism: Osmanthus fragrans (assembly GCA_019395295.1). Classification (NCBI taxonomy): domain Eukaryota; kingdom Viridiplantae; phylum Streptophyta; class Magnoliopsida; order Lamiales; family Oleaceae; genus Osmanthus; species Osmanthus fragrans. The sequence continues at coordinate 2,270,212 of CM033344.1, read as the reverse complement.
TATTTAGTAAGCATTGTATACATTAAATTCCTGGGCAATGACTCCTTTTTTGAGGTTTGAGAGTTTCCCATCTATCTTTGAACATGCATAAAGAAAATTAGGAAATGTTACAGTAGATTTATGTTGGGAATGTGCCTTTTGAGATTTCCTCTGAGAGATAACTGTCAATAATTTATTTAATTTTGTCAATAATTGTCTTATAGATTTTGCCTTTTTTGTTTATAGAACTGAGGAGGGGGCAAAAGCTTCATTGCTTGAACGAACTCATCGAGCTCCAGCCAAACATTCCCAAAACAACCCCCAGTGCCAAATTTCATTAATTTTAGTGTATTTTCCTTTTTACTTTGCTATACAGAGGTTTGAGTTTTGGTTGAATCTGGAATGCTTTCTATTTTTTCTAGAATCTGCGAGTTATAGATGTTATTGATTGGTTTAATTTTATCGATAATTGTCTTATAGATTTGGTAGAAAATTTTGTCCAATTTTATGAAAAGAAATGAATAGGAGCTTCCATTAAGGAATTAAAAGTGCCCTAATTAGAATGAAATTGGACACTATAATATTGAATGAAATGATTAGATGCTGAGGGTATATGACTCTTTCATTTCTCTTAGTATATGTATTATATTTGTGTTTCTTGTATCTTTATTCTTCATGTAGATGAATTTTGTTTAATGAGCAACTCTTATGTATGTTCATATTTAAGTTGTAGCTCTGGCACCAGGTGTGTTGTGAAGGCCAATCACTTTTTTTCTGAGCTACCCGACAAGGATTTGCATCAGTGTCACGTGAGTTATATCTGCCTTTGGCTACATCTGATTCTTGTCAATTTTTTGGTAAATTTTCCACTTCCAACAATTTTGTCAACTCTAATTCCTGCTCTGTGAGTAATAGGTATCTATTACTCCTGAAGTCACATCCCGTGGTGTCAACCGTGCTGTGATGGCGCAGTTAGTGAAGCTATATAGGGAATCTCATCTTGGAAAGAGACTTCCAACCTATGATGGAAGAAAGAGTCTTTACACTGCTGGGCTACTCCCCTTTGTCTCAAAGGAATTTAGAATAATGCTTATTGATGAAGAAGATGGTCCTGGTGGTACCAGGTCCTTAATATATCTTGGCTGTTACTTTTGCCTCTTCGGGATCCTAGAATGTTTCGAAGGCAATGAATATTTTATATTTTTATTGGATGCAGAAGGGAAAGGGAGATCAGGGTTGTAATCAAGTTGGATGCACATGCTGATTTGCATCATTTAGGGATGTTTTTACAAGGCAGGCAAGCTCATGCGCCCCAAGAGGCTCTTTAGGTTTTGGATATTGTTCTGCGGGAATTTACAAGGCTAAATCAAAGAAAACGCGAATGGTGGAAGATTGAGTTGTGTGCTTAGCAACGCACAGATAAAGGCATTTTTATGTTCTGTATTTGCAGTTTCGTATATTTATATATGCTGTTTTTTGTTAGGTGATATGGAAATGGTTAAATCAAGGTAAGTAGTGGTTTTAGGAGAAAAGAGAAATGAAAATTAGTTGTCTAAGGTAGAATTGAATGGAAAATTTATGAGAAGATCTAGAGCCTGGATTGCAACTTAAATGTATTTAGTTTTGAAATATGTTGAGTCATGAAAATGCGGACTTTTAAAATGATATTTGCATTGTTTAGCTGGTTTTGTCTTTGATTTCTTCTCTATTCTTCACTTCTTCTTCTTTTTCGATTAATCTGAAAATGGGTAATATTAAGTTTAGTTTCTTCCCAGTTGATAAAATTTCAGCTAAACAACATTGAAAAAAATCTGGAATTGAACCTTTGATGAAGTCGAGCAAAGCAAATTTACCCAAAATCCCCCAAAAAATAAAGCTAATAAATTAATACCCAAAACACACAACAAAAGCATGAAATGAAAATATTTTAGGTACATAAAATAAAAGTAATAAATGGTGGAGTAAACTTAAGGCTGGAAATTGAAAAGTTCCACACATAAAAGCACACTCTTCAATACAAAAACACAAACTTCAACTAAACTTATGTAACCCATATAATTAATACAACGGCATATTGAATCCATCATAAACAACAGAACTAAACCTAATTTACAAGTTCCGAATTCATTTCTCACCTTAGTCTTCTTCCTCTAAGGGTAACGCAAAAAACCGACCAATAGTAAAAATGAATCAAGTTTTATAATAATCAACCAAACCATGTCTATTACTTTGTCACATTCCACAATTTATACAACATCAGTGGCTTATTACATTCTTTAACTTTTTCCAAACCTTTCTTCAAATTTCCAAGTTACAACGGCCTCTCAATAATATGAAATATAAACATAGTTTAGGCATTTTTTGGTCGATCTCCTAAGAAAACCAAAAAAAAACAAAAAAATGTCCATTTTGCTGTAAGAGTTTCACACAACTCGAATCAAAGATAAAAGTAATAAATTAAAAACACAAAAAAACAAAACAAAAATATGAAATAAACATGGTTTAGGTATTTTATGTTCGATCTTATAAAAACAGAACAAAAAGTGGAAGATCTAAAACTAAACACCAAAAGATTGAAAAAGTTTTCCTGGGAAGGTTGTTGGAGTTAGAAGTGGAGGTCTGCTCCTGCTATAAGCAGCACCAGCTAAGGAGGAATCCAAGGTCCTATTTTTCATTTTATGGTAGACTTTGATAATGTATTTGTTATCTTCTCTCATTGAAGCACTTAGTTATTTTGAGGTTTTTATGGAACCCTGCTCATGATTTTAAGATTAAAAAAAATGTTGATTTAGCCTGAATGAGTATGCAATAGTTAGACATGTCGCTTGTTGCACATAAGCCAAACCTTTTGTGTTTTTTTTCTATTTCTTCAATTGTGCTTTGAATCTGAGATTTTGCCTTTTTTCCAGTTCGAACTCAAAATACCTAAACTACGTTCGTTCATATTTTTATTGTGTATTTTTGGTTCCATTTTTCTACTTGCAGTTTTTTTAATTTCTTTTGTTTTGAGGAATTGAACTTGAATTATCTAAAGTGTCTTCCTTTAATGTTCTTGTGCAGTATTTGCTGGTTTGGAAGCCAAACAAGTCGAATTGGTATCAGGCTTGAATCTTTCAGAGTTGGGTTTCACTTTTTAACTTAGAAAATCTGAGATCTTTATTTTATTTTATTTTTAAAATGAAAACTTTCTTGTTTTTCTGATATCATAGATCAGTTTCCAAGATAACCATTTTGTTCTTAGGCCTGTTTTTCAAGTCATTATGATTTGATTCCAAAAAGTTGGGTCTTGAAGTCAATGCTGATGCTCTTGACCCCAATAGGCCATTGCCATCTTGAAAGTCACCGACTTTTGTGGGTGTGGGGGCATTTTCTTTGGGCTACTATATATTTTGAACTTTTTTCTTAAACAAAGTTGTTATATCTAAATTTTCCTGCTGCAGATACTAAATGAATTCTGAAGAATGATGAGTTTTGTTCATAACCACTGAGGTTCTAATTGGAAACTTGAAGTTTGTGGCGAAGTAATTATTGAGAAATGTCCGAGGATTCAAAGGAGTTGAGGTCATTGGCCTTAACTCCAACTTGGTCTGTTGCTTCTGTTTTGACTGTATATGTTGCTGTTTTACTGTTTGTGGAGCGGTCAATTCACCGTTTGGGTAATGTAAGTGACGTGTTGTTAAATTTTAATGAGCTTCTACTTGTCCTTTTGTCCATTCCTGATCTCTCTGTTTTATTATAAAGATAAAAAATCAAATAAATAATTAAATAATATAACATGCTATTTTTTTTTTCCGAATCTTAATATTTCTATTTGCTGATGAAATTGAAATGCACTTTTGAAGTTTTCATGATCAGTTTTGCACATGATTACTCTACATAGTTGGGTGTTTCCTAATTAGTTATGTTCTTGGATTTCTTCATATAATTTGTTTTAAATCGTCATTAAATTTCTATATATTGTTTGATATTTCACTTGTGGTTGCATTGATGGGACTTATGGTGGTTTGTAGGTAATACATCTGTTGGGTATACTTGGTTTTGAAACATTCTGCTTTATTTGGATGCAAATAAGTGAAAGAATGACTTGAATAATCTGCTTGCTTGTGCTTTATTCTGGATTTCTAAAAAATTGTTGCGATTTATTTTGGAGCTTAGCTTAGATGGTTAATTAGTAAACATGGACATTTATTCCTAACATTAACAAACTTACTAACTAACTAACTAACTAACGTGCAACGCACGTTACCTCCACTAGTAATTGAAAATGAAGTTTAAAAAATGGGGACCAAACAAAGGAGTACCCACTATTTGAGGCCAAATATAGGCACAAATGACCGCACAGGTATGGAAACATTGTGGTAAAGAACTCAAATAACTTGGGATGTTAATATTGGCATTTTTAAAAATCATTATAAAATATATTTTGAATGAAAACAAATATTGTTGGTAGAATCACTAATTCATATGGAATTTTCGACAACTGTTTTATCAACGTCATCGTAAATGTCAATGATTATCAATGATAATGTCGCTCGTGATTTTATCGACAATTACAGATATTATTTCATAGGATTATGCTATGTGTACATAACCATGTACACATGTATTATCAGGGACGAATCTAGAATTCGAGTTCAATTAGAGCGAACCGCGAATATTGAATGCTTACTTTCAACAGTCAACGTTCGTGATAACGATATTGTTTATTACTATTTAATTAAATAATATTAAAAAATCGTACGGACTAGAACTAGATACACCACTAGAACTAGAACTACGTACCAACTTTCATCTCAAATGAAAAAATTGTTCTATAATCTACAAAATGTTATCATTTATTTTTCAGTCAAACATGCAATATATTTTTTTTCATAAAAGAGACAAAAAGACTCGTGTTGAACATGTTTAGGTTGGATCGTTCGTCGTTAACGTAAGTAGTTGTCCAAACCAAATTTACAATCCTAGTAAATAACAAGAATCTCACCACATGACTTGGTAGATCATTTTATATTATGTAGGTGAAAGAATGTGAAAAGTGAATACAGTAAAAAAAGAGGGATATTACTCATGCGCACAATAAATTGATTAATTAAACAATGAAGAGGGAAAAGCAGCAGCTAATTTTTTTATGTTCACTGCCTGACCAAAATGCTGATTTAGCAGTTCGCTATTATTTGCTATTGGCCACACTTATAGGCAGACCCTAAGAATCTGATTTTACTTCCCACAAAACTCCAATTTTTACCTACAAAGCTGTAATCTTTTGAGCTTTTCCTACTTTATATTTTCCCATCCCTTTAATAATCAGGTAGATCTTTGATTGTAGGGCGAAACTCTTTGGGCTATTCCGTCGATTCAATTATTGGTTGTTTTGAGTTCTTGATTCTATGCAGATAATCTGTTTGTAGAAATTCAATAAAAAATGAAATCTGGAAAGGGTCATCAAAAAGAGGAAGAGGAGGAGGATGAAGAGTTTTATGCTAGAAAAGATGCCACACCATCCACTAGTAATGCCAAAGGTACTTACAAACAACTCAATTTTTTTTTTTTTTTAAAGGCTACCACAGTCAAGCCCAATTCACAAACACAATCACACAGCCTTCCTTCTTCCCTCCCTCCCCCAGTCCCCCGCTCACTACTCACTTAAACTTTCTGACGGATCCAGCTAGAGTGGCCGCTCTAACTTGTCACTAACTGAATCCGCCCCTGTGTATTATGTACACCCCATAGTATACACATAGCATAATCCTATTTCATATTGTCAATAAAAAAAACACTTATTATTTCTTCACCCTTTTCATTTTTCAAAACACTAACGATGTCATTTTATTTTCTATTTATAATACTATCCCTATTATTTTATTATCGAGTAAATTTTCTTCAACAATAATTTAGTTATATTATAATTACTTTATTAGCCCTTGTTTGATTTTCATTATTTTTCAAAATGTATTTTTCCTTTTATTTTTAACCACACGTTTTTTAATAAAATAATATTACACGAAAATTCAAAACCTTTTTTTTTTTAATCACGCATTACTTATTAATTACTATTACAAAATGCATTTTTTTGACAAATAATGGAGCTTAAGCAGGCCCTTAATCGACAAAATCGTTATTGATAAATTAAGCATTTTTTGGTCTCAGATTCTTAAGGTTCATTTTTTTTTTCAAACCTAATTTAATCTGTATATTTTATAAAATTCACAACTTTTACCAACTTTTCAATTATACATTTCATTAATTCTTATCGTAATTTACTAAAAATCTGATTTTTAGATTTTTATTCAAAACATAAAAGTGCTTTTCTAAGAATTTTAATCTCACTTTTCTTTTAAATTAAGAATACAATTGTATTATCAAATAAACTTCGAATTTTATAGTTTAAAATTGTGTTTGATTCTTTTAAAAATTTGAATTTCACAGATTTTTCTTTGATTAAAATTACAAATTGTTGTATTGCAAATAAGCTTCGAAATTTATCGTGGAAGCCATCAATGTGCAACAACCAAACTTAGCTATCAAAAATAAGTGAAGAAATCAAATTGACTGTAAGCCCTCACTGCACTTCTCCTTCCCTATTATTTTCACCCAACTACAAATTCAAAAGATGATATTCAAATAAGTTTATTACTAAACTAAACTTTCATCTCGTTTATTACATTGAGAGGCGTGTTCCTTGATTTGCTAGTCTAAATAATATTCACACTCGTACAACAAAATTTTCATACAATTTCACAAGATGTCAGGTCTTGGCCGTCTGCATACCGAAAACTCTGCTCCTAAGTCCTCTTACCATCAATAAGCTAAGCTTAAAAGTAACTTTCAAAAAACAAGTAGAAACGTATTAAGAAGTCAAGCTAAGCCGAACATCTTCTGGAAACACGCAGTCAAGACAGTAACTAGATTACACACTTCAGTAAGATTTTGATGCATAAAGATATCTTTTGCAGCGAAAGTTTCAGTTCAAGTCTCAATGAATAGATCCTTGTAGACCGACAGACGTCCCAAAATCCAAAACAAGGCCATCCATTACAGTCTGTAAGCAGGGATCACCGATGAAGAGCACATGGAACCAGTGTTATGCAACATTGCCCGTGAATTCACTTTCTCTAAACCAAGGTCCCAACATGTTCTTAGTGATTTTCATTTATAAAGATGTAGCATCCTGGGAGGATTTGGAGTCATCAGAAACTCTACCTGGTCTTATGTGACGATGAACAAAACGCAGTTCATCGAATAGAAGACACGGCTTCCTCAATTCTCCGTATGACTACACTAAGACTGCCTCCATTTTCAAGAGCTTTGACAGCAGCACTGTGAGCACGTTTATGCCATTTGATCAGATTATAAGATTGCAGCACCGACCAACGCGCTTGATTTGACATCTATTGAAGAAAATGCCCCGTGTCAGAATTCATACTGAAATGAGAGTTTACTGGGAATTCGTAATCAAACCCCTTGAAACTTATAAGCAACTGACATTTAGCTATCACAAGTAATGAAAATTGGTAAGGAGAATTCTTTATATGACATTCCAGTCAAGTATTTGTCCAAATTCAAAGAAAACTATAAGCTTGTTCGGGAGAGATTTTTCCTAGTGAAAAATGATTTTTTTAGAGAATGTGTGGTTAAATATAGTAAGGAAAAATCATGGGTCCCATAAATTGTGCGGTTGAAAATGTGTAGGAAAAATGATTTTCAAAAAGTCTCTCTCAAACAAGCTCTACATTTCCCCTCATTCACAATAAGCTGTAATGCATCTTCTCTAATAAAGTCATTCTATACATAATTCCAAACATACATACCTAAACTGTTTCCAATCCTTTCTTCTCAACAGAACTCTTTTCCCAAACCCTGTCCACTACTAAATCTGAACTGCCTCTACTATCTCCAAAACCACAATTACCAGTACTAGATTTAGCACCAAATATTGCTTCCACCTTGCAGGCTCGGGGCTTTGATCACCCTTTCTTCACTCACCACCAAGTGTTAAACACCATTTTCTGTTTCCGTCACCATCTGTTGGTTCATATCATCATCTCTAACATCAGCTACAAGTTTTATCATCAGTCTCCACCTATGCCATGAACTATTGCCTCCTATAATGGCAATTGAATCACGACATCCCCACTCGACATCACCCATTCAGCCCTCTATCTTATTCCATAGCCCTCTAACGATGACTATAGGGCTAGCATAAGACAATCAAAACTTACAACTTCCTATTCCAATCAGCAAGATCGTAATTGGGTGGCCTCACCCATTTCCGCGATCATTCATCAATGATAAGGGAATTTGAATTTTAGCATCAGGATGATGAAAATGTGAAAGTTGTCTGGACAACATTACGATAGGAAGGGACTTGGTTGATGGAGGTAGAGCTCATGGGATCATTATTGTTTTGGGTGGGTAATTACAGTGGTGAAAAATGCAGTTGCAAATATAGAGGTATTCCAGTAGTAACAACGTGGTAAATGATGTTCAAGAGTGGACATTGTTGAGTATATAGGTGATTTTCTTTTGTTTTCACCTCTCTGTACAAATACAATTTCTGGCAGCTTAATGGCATTTCACATTTCTTATTTTATTATGCTCGTGGGAGAACTAAACTAAGGACATGTTTGGGAAGTGTTTATAAACGTTTTAAATTATAAAAAGATAGAAATGAGTTGGGGATAAGTGGGTAGCACCTCAAAATGTATGGATAAAAAGTGACTTGAGTGTTTATAAACATGAGCAAAACATAGGCTAATACATCCATCAATGGAATGGAGAGCAACTGAATCCTAACAGAAGTGTCTCCCGAAAATTTATAATACTTGTGGTTGATAAGTTTCCCAAGAAGAGGGACTGATTGTTTAGTTTTTACCAAAGGAAACAGTTATGATCAGAAACAGACCTGTGCAACAGAGAGTGGAGGTTCCAGAAGAACACAGATGCTCCTAAATAGATTTTCATCATCATTTCTCCACCCTCAGCATCTTCATAGACAAGAGCTTCAGCTGCAATCCCAGCAAAGAGAACCATGCAATACCTGACATTTTCCAGCAATGCAACATTTTATTAAAGGAATTGAATCTTTACACGAGTTCTAGCAAGAAAAGATTTACAATTACATCCACTCAAGCTAAAATCCATTGCTTTAAACATTAGAGAACTATCTTAAAAATCTAAAAGTGATGCAAAGAACGCTTGGAAGCAACTTTGACTAGAACCTCACACTACAACCTGTCAAAGGCAGTACCACTGACACGGCCTTCAGCAAGCTCATTTTGCAGTTTCTCATCCCAAAACTGAGTTCCCGCCTGCAAAAGCCACATCCAGATAAATATGAGCCCACGATAAACACACACACTATGATCATCGAAACAAGATATTGGTAGGTAATGGAAATCATAAAGAAAGTTCAAAATGTTATCCAAAAACAGTTGTCATAGAAACATCGTTTTCAAACATCACTTGTAAATTATTTTAATTTTCCGGGCAGGGAATAAAAAAATTCAATATTGAAAACTAAATTCTATCTTGTATGACTTCTCTCTCTTCAAAATGACTTCAAGACAAATGATGGCAGAACAAAATTCATAAATGTTGAAATTAGTGTGTGTGATGATTGACAAATTATAAGACACCATGTTCATCTAGTAAGGAAGAAGCCTATAAAAGCAACAGCTGGTGTGGTGAACTTATACAAAAGAAAAAAAAAAACCCTCAAAAAAAATTGATGTCAGCAATAAAACACGGAGGATTAAATTAAACATAATGATTAATGATATTAGGAAATATGAGACAACAGCACGCGCCAGAGTAGATACCTGCCCCTGAATGCCCATTTGCATTGCAACAATTGGGTCTAAAATTACACCTCGAATTGGACAACCCATCAGGTATGCTGCAAATTCAACATCTATGTTAAATAGGAGAATAGACAAACTACGGCTGTTTCTTCCTAGAATCAGTTTTTTTGAGTAAGCATATTATTATTCCCAAAATCACATGGTTTAAGCATGATGGAAAACACAACAATGTTCTGCTATTATTTCTTTATCCAGGCTTTTGGGCAGACAACAGAGTATGCAGGTTATAAGTGTATTAGACATCATGTCATAAAGCACTAAAAAAGTATTCTAGGCATCATATGCACAAAACAGTAATCCTGAAGCTCCTAAAGGTGGCCCTTAATTTTTAATAAAGACATAGTAATCAGGTATGGCTGGAGTTTTGACATATTTTGCTTGTTAATGCAGTACCATTTCAACATATTGATGGCGAACATAACTTACCTACAAGAAGATGACCAGCTTCATGCACTAAAATGCGGCGCTTATATGGAGGCCAGTAACTTGAGATTTGAGCTAAGCATGAACCACCAAGAAAAATAGCATCTAACATGGCCAACCCCAATACTGCTGCTAGGTTAGGTCTGATATCTATTCCTTGATTCAGAAGAAGAGACACTCCAGCAAACAGAAAGATCGAAACTACACTAGAGCTTCCAGAAACACCCCACTTTTTGGGTGAAAATTTTGACACTGGAACAGGAAAAGTAAATAGAGGGACAAATAGTAAAGCACGTTGATGCAAATCTACAAAACAGTATAGAATCTTAACCGCTTCAACTAAACACAGTAAGCAGAAATACTAATTTATGTAAATGGTAAGAGGTATGACTGGTAATGCCTCTGAAAAGGTTGCGTAGCATTTCCTATCTCCGTGTAGGAATTGTACCTTCTAAACCAGTTGAAGTCTTCAACACAATTGGTGTAACTTCTCTTGGTCCCTCCAATACTGCACAAGACAATTATTCAAGCACTGGCTTCAATAATGCTCCTAATGATAGGTTTATGCATCCAGAATGATTTTGAACAACTAGTGCATTCCACGTGGAATAAAATATTTGGTGTTGGAAAGTAAAGATATACCAGAAAAGAGCAAAAATCCATAAGATCGAGTATTTGAATTCATTGATTAAAATGCTTTAGTAATTTTTTAACTTAACAACATAAGGGAAATTGATAAGACGTGTTTTCACCATTATCTCACACAGAAGTTATGTTAAATTGAAAATTTCACTCGGTGATAGAGGAACCATTCAGTAACTTAATCCCCCCATGTGGTATAATGTGGAAGAACAACCCAAGCAGGCCAACACCACTAGTCACCCTATGAACAAAATCGGCGTTTAATTGCCATGCAGGTTGTCAACTAAAATACCTCATCATGTATACAGTACAGGTGAGTAATCTATCTCTCTCTCACACGCACACACACTCTCCCGCACAAGTGGCTAATTTTACTGCATGGGTAGATTAGGCATTGAAGTCCCAGCTGATCATGTACTAAAGCCCCCGATATTATCCGTTTGATGCTAGATTGCATGGAAACTTGTAAGTTGTAATATACAATGGAAACCAAAACTCTTAGGAAACTCAAAAAGGTTTCCTAGTTACATTTTAATATTTTAATAAAATTTGGAAACCTTGAGGAAACTTAAGGAACCTTTTGACCAAAATATTTGAAAATCTAAATTAAGAATTGCACATGATTATGGACCTTTTACAGGTTTCAACATAGTATTAACTTAATTCAAAGCGTCAACTATATATTTAAGTAATTTCATGCTTTAATTCTTATAATACGGTGAAATTAACAAGTTAGAACAACCTAAATGGATGGCAAGATGAATATGCAACCAGAGTATGTCAAATAATATATTTCGACCACATTGAGGAAAATTATCCTTGAAACCGGTTTATAAGTGAGCATAAGCTCAAAAGTCAAGCCCTCAGTTAGGTCACTTCACTAAATTGCTGTTCTACTGCAAGTAGCCCTGAGTCTACTCAGGTCCATTGCATACGGGGATCATCAGAAGGGCGACACCAATCATTGCAATTACATTAATCAGGAGAGGTCTTTAAATAGTTAAAAGAACAGACAAGCCTTATATTATCTATGTGGGACACAACGCAGTTAAGGTAGTTACACAATAACAGCTCAAATTACACTGTCATCGAATGCAAATCAAAGCATAACATTCAATAAAATTACCAATATTGCGGAATCCTATGAGAAACAGGTAAATTACCAATATTGCGGAATTTTCCGAAATTGGGCAAGAACCCCCTGTCTTTCAGAAAAGCATAAGCACTACCCACAAGCCTCATGTCATCAGCATTCAAGCACGTGTCCAGAACCTCCCAATCCCTATCCGATCCAAACAAACCCGACACACCACTCGATAACTGGGTTGACTCAATCGTAGAATTTTCAGATTCAATGGGTATATCTTTCAAGAATCTGAGAGCTTTGGCCAGGTCTTTGTGCTTCACCGCCTCCTCATATTCCTGCCACTCCCTTAGAGCCCTGGTTCTGGTGAGTTCATGATCCTTTCTGGTTACAACTTGGGGATGTGTTGCAAATGGAAATGGGTGATATATGATAGGATCATTTGGGCGCGTAATCCCATTGTGTGGAAGAATTGGAGCGTTAAAGTGTAGAGGAGGAAAACAGAACAATCCAGCCATTGGAGATTTTTTATTCTTTGCCCTGAGATTCCCGTTTGCTAGAGAAATTTCATTAGAGCATGATTGGCTATGAAAACGTTTCAAGTAACTTTATCTCCCAATATATTATTGGTAACTTGATTTTTTGAACTTTTTTCTCAATTAATTAATTTATTTATTTATTTTAACTTTAATTAATAGAAATATTATTTTACTTAGCATTGACTACCTCGATCGGGTGGAATGTCTATTTAATCGAGATGCATGAATCGAATGGGATACACATGATCTACATACATTCCATAAGCTGGGTAAAAATCTCCACCCAACATTATAAGGTTTATTGGTTCACTCCATTTTCATAGGTCTTTTTTTTGTTAAACATGTTTTACAAGTGGATACTCAATGGGGGTCGGCGGCATATACATATGCGACATGTTTGATACTCTAACTAAATTGAACAATCAATGAGTTTGTATGACATGTGTTTAATTATTTAGTTATTTCTTGATCTTGCTAGTTATATCTCTTTTCATGTACCAAATTTACACTTGTGAGATATGTGATGGTGAACAGTATTAAGTTATTGTTTGATCTTCGTTATTTTTAAAATATATTTTTCTATGTCTTTTTTTTAACAGTGCATTCTTTAATTAAAAAATATTACACATGAACCCAGAAATTTTCATTATTTTTTATCAATTTACTACTCCCAAAACTAAAAAATGTTGGGGCTCAAATGGGTTCTAAATAATAATAATGATGATGATGAAGAAAATTCTAGAAAAATTGTCCATGGTTCCTTTTTGCAACAACCACAATCCCATATTGAACGAGGGAGGAAATGGGATTAATCTATAAGTGAAATGACCATTACTAATTGGTACGACCATGCCGCTAGGTCAAAAGCAGATAATATCAAGTAGAATTTGACAACGTTGGACTGCTAAGATGATGGATTGTAGAAGACACAATTCAATATCACACAAGGAAAAAAGAAAATGAAATTATATTGATTTCAAAGTGAGAGGGCTACCCAATATTGGTACGAGACCTTTTGGGTGAAAGTCCAAAATAAAATCAAACGAACTAAGCTCAGAGCAAACATTATCATATCATAGGACCATGATGTAACACTTCTAATTCTACACCATCTACAAAATATGCTATCAAAGTATCATTCGCATATTATATTAGGTTAGATTGAACACTAAGACAAAATAAAATTTTAATTCATTTTTCTTCATTAATATTGTCATCTATTGAACAATTTCATCATGATTGGTATTGCCTAGTAAACAATATTAAAAACAGGGTAAATAGTAGTGAACACCTTTAACATTTCATGCCACTTGCAAATTCATTTTCAACCTTTTTTTGGATCACAGTATCTCAACCCGTAGAAAAATTGCGTCATGCATATAAATAGATGATTCTTTTCCATTTTTCTATTAGTCAAATTGAATGGTATATTCAAAAATGCCAAAAGGGCTAAATAGTCATTCTATTATTATTCTAAACTAAAATGCCGAAAAGAAAATTATAAAAGAAAATATAAAATCACTATAAAAATAACTTTTAAGAAATATTTTAAGAAAAACAAAAATGTAGAATCATATTTCCTCATTTCCCTTTTTTAATGGTGTCAAAATGAGTTGTACGACCTACACATTTTGGTTTCCCTGAAAATTATAAAATAAAATATAAAAATAAAATATTTAAAAAATATTTTAAGAAAAAACAAAAATGTAAAATCATTTTTTCGAATTAAGCTATTTGTATCATTTTATTTATCCGATATCACCCGTCCTCTCACATGAAGGCAAGTTCCACATTCAATAAATGCGTGAAGCTTGACCTCCATTTGAGAGAACGAATGTGATCTAGTAAATTAAAGTGTAAACAAGTGAATACATGTAACAATGTCCTCATTTTTCTTCATTTCCTTTTTTTTAATGGTGTCAAAATGGGTGTGTACAACCTACTCATTTTGGTTTCCCTTCTCCTTCTTGTCTTTTTTTATTTATTATTATTTTATTTATGGAGCATCTTCTTCTAGCCTTTTCTCATTTTGAAAAGAAAGTACTAATTGTGACAAAAATGCAAAAAGTATAAACAAGACAGAAAATTCTGGCCAATGGAAGGCAAAATCAAGAAAAAGCAAAAAAACATAAACCATAAGCATCCACAAAACTTCCATGATTTGCACAGTGAGCCAGAAAATTATCGAAGATCTACGAGACTACAACCTCAGCTCAACGATAAGAGAAATCCCTTTAAACCCAATTGTCCACCTCATTCTCCACATCCACATAAGCCCCACCTCAATCTCCATATCACCCCCTCTTTCTCCAAACAACAAAACAAAGAGAAACAGATAGAGAGACGCTGTTACCAAGAATGGCTTCAACAGCAGCATCACCGGCCTTTTGTGCCATCCCAAAGATCTCAACCACCACTAGGGTCGCCACTAGCTTCCTCCTCAAGACCCCTCTTCGTGGCCTGGGTTTCGCCGGAGCCGCTTCTGACCCACTTCTCGCCCACATTGTAGCCACCAAGCTTCGATCTTTTAAGAGCTCTTCTGTCCAGCCCGCGAGGGGCGTCGCCTCTATGGCCAAGAAGAGTGTTGGAGCTGATTTGAACGTCCCACTTGATGATAATCAGAACATCACTGATGATACTAGGATTAGAGCTGCTGTTCCCACCATCAGAGCCGGTCCTGTGATTTTCGGGACCTAAGGCGAACTCTGTAAATTATTAACTTCTAATGCCCAATGATTAACCTAAATAAAATTACAAAATATCTCAATAATCTCACAATTATAGTTTTCAATATAGCTACTTCGTGCGCCTGTGCAATTGTTGATCATACAATAATCAATCATATAAGTCGACCAAACTGCAATTATATAAGCCGACAAGATTTAAAACATTTCAAGTATAACTCTTAAATAACAAGTTAAGGCAAGTCATTTGCTTACTTGAGAAGTATAATTTTAA
The DNA here is from genome assembly GCA_019395295.1 of Osmanthus fragrans. Classification (NCBI taxonomy): domain Eukaryota; kingdom Viridiplantae; phylum Streptophyta; class Magnoliopsida; order Lamiales; family Oleaceae; genus Osmanthus; species Osmanthus fragrans. The sequence continues at coordinate 2,254,727 of CM033344.1, read as the reverse complement.
CAAAAACTATGCAATCGCACCCTTCAAAATTCCACCATCACAACTCACAAGCCTAAAATAAAAATTTAATATCAAACACCAATACAAATATGAAATGAATGATTGAACGAAATATATAAATAAAAAATTAGACTAAAATTCTGTGAAATTGCTTATTCTTATACGTTGCTACCATTGAACGAAATACATCCAAGAAAGACAAAACCATGTACTATCCATTCCTCCTTAACAAGTGTATCAATGATAACAAAACCCCTTTATGTGCCCAAAAGTCTTAAAATCGCAATACATACAATTGTGCAAAATAAGAACCATATATTACTACTTAATTCTGTTGGTTCATAACTATCGAGTGCCGATAATGGGAAAGACTCTTCAATCTATCTAGTACTTATTGGTATGAGAATCGATTGTAGAAAAATCGTTTGTGTATGATTCACTTTTTAAACCATAGAACACAAAGGGGACACAAACCATTTACTTAAATCAAAGAAATCTCAGTGAAGTCAAGAAAGAAATGAAATTTAGGTTCAATCCACATTAACCAAAACACTTAGGTGCAAAATCCCATATAATTTCATGACGAATCTGTATAGCTTATCTACAATCAAGCAGCATAAATGTGCATAAATCAATATAAATTGCTTGATATCGTTAAATTCTTTCTTTTTCAATCAAAGATATTGGCAAGCAACATCAGCATGTGAGTAGTCCTTGACAAAACTCACAACATGAATAACAACTTAAATTCGTTCAATAAATTGACTTGGACAAGTAGATTAAACGTATCCAAAGAAATGGTTCTGAAGACAAACCCCACCAGTCTCATTCGCTTCTTCATTTTCACTAGACCAACAAGTAGTATGTGGAGCCTATTAAGCAATTTGTAAACATAAGAGTCCATTCAAAGTCAAAAGCTATGCTAAAACATCAACATAATCAACTTTGAGAAACTGGACCTTGAGAGTAATTTTAATATACAAATTTCACATTAGAAAGAAAATTTCCATAGCAACAAGACTACAGAGAGAAAAATGAGAAAGCTTCAGAGAAGTTAAATGATTGTAAAAATCTAGTCAGCCATCAATTTAGCACCATCCAAAACAAGATCAATTATTTCTAACATCAGATGACCAAAAATTCTTTATCTTAATATTATCGCCAGAGACACCATAAGAATTTCCTGTTCCACTGCATAGATTCTAATTTATTCTGTATGCATTGCCATAACGAATTTTCTCTTCATTTTTTTATGCATACATTCCCCAACTCATCAACAAGAACGCGAACAAAATTATAAAATACAGTTCTTCTGAGTCTAACATTATAAAACACTGAACTACAAAATAAAGATTTGAACACCAAACATACACCCAAATCAAGATTTGAACTCTAAACAAAAAACAAAAGAGGAACCAATTGAGGAAAAAAATTGAAACTTACAGAATCACTGAGCTCACTCAAGCCTCAAGGTCAAGGGCCCAAGGCCACCATTTATGAGTTCTCCTTTGCCGCTACGAGCGTCGAGTCGTGCCGGAAACTCCAAAAGAACCTCCAGTTGTCGGCCGAGCACCTGGAGGCGTCGAGAATGACGCTACGCAGGTTTGGAAACACGTCATCTACGCCGTTCGGGAAAAAATGGTCGGATTTGGCTTTGAGAATTTGGGGAAATGGGTGGGAAATGAATGAGATCCTGCCATCAGAGACCTGGTTCGAATTCTAAGCGTGCTCAGTGCTCTAATGCCATTCAATATTTTTTTTTTTAAAAAAAAAAAAGGTTGGGCCAAAAATGAGGCCCCCTTAAATTTTGGGCCTGAGGCTTGGGCCTCGTTCGTCTCAGCCCAGGACCGGGCTTGCCCACCATTAAGCACTTGATTAACAATGGCGCCAAGGTTATTCTTTCAAGTCACTTGGTAAGTCGAAATTTATAATTTGATGAAGATAACAGTTTTTAATATTACTGTATCTGATTGAATTTTTCCATGGATTTTGGTGCATTATCCTAACTGTTTTTTTAACTGTCATGATTTATTGGAACTGATCTAGTTAATTTCGCCATGATTCTGTTTCCTAAGATCAATTGCGGATTAGATTTCTAATGCAAGAGCATGCTTGAAATGGGATGGGGTTTATTGTTGCTATTTTGGAAGGCTCAAATGGAGTGGGCTTGGGATGGATTCCCAGTCCTGATTCTAGGTGGTATAGGGTGGATTGCACCTCCCCCATGAGCAATTGCTTTTGGGCAACATTGTTGCATTGTACATCAATTTCAGTCCGGGGTCTAATAGTTGAATTATGCCTGGTTCTGTAACACATAAAGATTATATTTATTGGTGCTAAGTTCTAATTGGGACATTAATCTGGAAATAATAAACCATTCAATCTTCTAATAAGCTAATATGTATAGGTTGGTTATGTTTTCCGTGTATGAGGGTGGCTAATGGTTTCAAATCCCATTTTCCATCATGGTTGATTTTCTAATTCTAGTTTTGTATCACTGTCTTGCAGTGCATCATTAATGTTATTGTTTCTTTTCATTTTTTCCTCTTATTTGGTTTCAATTGGTGACAAATATTTCTTTGTTGTTTGTCTTTACTCTATATGCCGGCATAATATTGATTGTACATGATTTCACCGGCAACTCTTGTTCTTTCCCGGCTTTTCAGGGACGACCAGAAGGCGTCACTCCAAAATTTAGCCTTGCACCTCTCGTCCTAGGCTATCTGAACTGCTTGGCGTCTCGGTATGTCTTTGTCAATATTCAAAGTAAAAGTTTTGTGGTAAAGGAAAAACAATATAATAAGTGCCGTAGTATAATATTGTAATATGCCCCTGTTTGGGGTGGATTAAGCCCATGTTTGGCCCTCATTGAATTAAAATTCTTTTTTTTTTTTTTTTATCAACCACACATTTTTCAATAAAATAATATTACATGTAAATATAAAAACTTTTCCTTCCTTTTACACATTCTTAAAAAAATTACTATTTCCTTCATTATAATTAGAAATAATGGAGCCCAAACAAGCTAAAATTTGGATTAAAATCTATGTAAAAGTGAATAATTAATTTTAGCTAAAGGTTTCATGGACCTACAACTTTTCAATAACACATTTCATCAATTTTTATCAAAATCTACTAAAAACTTATTTTTATCTACACCAAACAGTGGCTATATGATGTGATACAAAGGCTACCAAAAAGTAACATATTTTGTTTTAACTTTTATCCCTTGATGTATAATGAACAGGCTGTGAAGGCTGATGACTGCATTGGTCCAGAGGTCGAAAAGTTGGTTGCTTCACTACCTGAGGGCGGCGTTGTTCTTCTTGAGAACGTTAGGTTTTACGAAGAGGAAGAAAAGAATGAGCCTGAGTTTGCTAAGAATCTCACATCATTGGCTGATTTATATGTGAACGATGCATTTGGTACTGCACACAGAGCACATGCTTCTACTGATGGAGTTACAAAATTCTTGAAGCCCTCCGTTGCTGGTTTCCTTTTACAAAATGTTAGATTTTCTTGATTATACTACTACTGATTTATGCCAATGACTGAGCAATAGTATATCAGGTCTATAATATACCATTTTACTTCTAATTTACTGTTTTAGGGGCTGGACTATCTTGTAGGGGTAGTTTCAAACCCTAAAAGGCCATTTGCGGCAATTGTCGGTGGTTCAAAGTGTCCTCTAAGATTGGAGGGATTGAATCACTTTTGGAGAAGTGTGATATCTTGCTTTTAGGCGGAGGAATGATCTTCACATTTTACAAGGCACAAGGTTTTTCAGTTGGATCGTCCCTCGTGGAAGAATACAAGCTGGATCTTGCGACATCCCTTCTCGAGAAGGCTAAAGCCAAAGGAGTTAGTCTCTTGTTACCTTCAGACGTGGTTGTGGCAGACAAGTTTGCTCCTGATGCAGATAGCAAGGTCTAGCACTCGAGCTCGCTGCGAAAATTTTAAGTTGAAATTTAATTGCCTCCAGCAATATTTTATCGAACTATTGTTTGATAGAATTCTAGGCCTCTTGATTTTCGAATGAAAAGTTAACAGTTAAAGGCTAAATTGTTTGTTGGTTACTGCAGATTGTGCCGGCATCTGGTATCCCAGACGGGTGGATGGGATTGGATATTGGACCAGATTCTATTAAGACATTTAATGATGCCTTGGAAACAACAAAGACTGTTATTTGGAATGGACCAATGGGAGTGTTTGAATTTGATAAGTTTGCTGTTGGCACAGAGGTATGGAATACCCACATAAATAGTATGTTCCCCAGACCTAGGTCTATTTTCATTTTGTCATGTCCATTGGGAAAAACCTGCTTTGTGGTTCCATCATACAAGTCAACAATTCCATTATTTTTAAAAGATCAAGTGTCTAACCTCCATTAAAAATGAAAGTTCAGTTTGCGATAAACATTAGAAGATTGGTGACTAATAGTGTTTCTAACCGATTAAGAGGTTTTTTAAGCTAAACTATGTTGAACCTGAAACATTGTTCTACTTTGTCCTGGATGGTTATCATGAATCTTACCGTATTGTCTTTTTTCCGCGTTCCTCAATCTAGAAGCATAGTGCAAAAAGTAGATGTTTATTGAGAATGCGATTTTGGTTGCAGGCTGTTGCAAAGAAGCTAGCTGAACTCAGTGGGAAGGGAGTTACAACTATTATTGGAGGTCGAGATTCCGTTGCAGCTGTTGAGAAAGTTGGAGTTGCTGATGTGATGAGCCACATATCGACTGGTGGTGGTGCCAGTTTGGAGCTCTTGGAAGGCAAAGAGCTCCCTGGTGTCCTTGCCCTTGATGATGCTGTTCCAGTTGCTGTGTAAGGTTTATTATAAACAAGATTCTTATTCATTTTATTAACCCCATATCTATCTTGACGTCCATGTAAACTAGAAAAGTTTAGTACATGAGGAAGTTTTACTTTACTATTGATTTTATGGCTCGACCAGCCTTTTCTTGTTGAAATTATGAGAACAAATAGTGAAAATTTGAGGAAGAGGTATCTCTTGAAATCTCGAACTATTTTGTTTAATTGTATAGAAATTGATGTAAGAAGTGAGAAATTCTCTTGGTTATTCATAGTTTGGATGCTAGTGACGTGAAAAAGATATGTAGAGATATGTAGTTGCAGAGAGTTTGACGGGATACAAAAGGTAACATCACGAGAATGTAAGCCCCGTTCAGTTAGTCCATTTTGGACCAAGTGAATAACTGTGTACAATCAGCCAAAGGACTCCAGCAGGGTGGCTATAGGGCTCCACACTTGTCTCAGCCCTTGCACTAAGGCAAGAAACACCATGCTGAAGGTTACTCATTGCTGAGCCTGCATCTCTGCAGTCGTGGCTCGGGGACTTTCCTGAGTCGGAACCAAATAAGAATTTGGTACCGTGACCCATTCACTTCATCTCGTGGATGTTAAAGATTGTCGCTCATCGTTTGCTATTTAAAGTGTATAATAATTTACTTAGCCTCCGATGTGGGATTGTATAATGCCGATGATGGGCCACAAATTTCAAGAACTTTCGGCCCAAGCCCGTGAATTAGAGTTAAAAGAATCCACGCAGGGCTCCCGCATTCTAATAATTTCTTTCTATCGTTTATGTTTGGTAACCCTAATTATTCATCTCACTTAACAACTAATTTAGACTTTTAGTTTAATATTTTAAAAAGTTTTTTTTTTAATAGTTTAAAAGACCTTCATTCATATAATATAAAACGTATTGTATAGATAAATGAACTTCTAAAAATCAATTGTAAGTCTCGTCTTCTTCGTGACGACATTTTGTAGAGGGTAATATCTGAAGGGAATGATAAAATTATTAGTTAAAAAATCATTTTTTTGATTAACTGTATGTAAATTATGCAAACGAAGCTAAATGTGAAGCAAATTTACTAGAGATGTTACAAGTTGAGGACTAATTCCAAACAATTGAAAATTTCCCTAGCACAAAACTAAGGGCCCGTTTGTTTTAGATTAAAATCTGATTTTAATCTAAGTTAAAGTCAAACAATCAATATCAACTACATCTTTTTTGGATCCCACAACTTGTTAACCACATATTTCAAAAACTTCTATCACAATCTAATAAAAAATCTGATTCTAATCCCACCAAACATCCTCTAAAACTTTAAAATCAAAGTGGGGTAGTTCCCCATTGCCTCCACATTAAGTTCCAAAATACATAGAAGAATGAAAAAATATACATCATGATTCATGAGAGTGTAAGCTCAGTTCAATTAGGGCTCTCCACTTGTCTCGGTCCCTATTAACCTTTCAATAGAGTAAAAATAGAATTTTGGTTGCATTCCAATCATTCTTATTTTTTAATTTTTTTTTATGTTTGGTCTCACCCCAATTAGAATTTAGATTATTTTATTTATCTAGAATTCAGTTTCAGTATTTAAATATAATTTTTTTTTCTAATTTTATTTGAAAAGACTTTTGAAATGTAAAATGTATTATTGAAAATGACTTTCTTAAATTGGTTGAATCGATTCAAAATCAGTTAAAAGTGGCGATTATTTTTATTTCTTCAAAAATGTCTTCCAAGTCTAGTCTTCTTCATGATTTTAAGATGAAAATAAAATATACAAATCGAGGATGGAAGAAGGTTTTTCTAATTTTTTACTATATCGTATTCAAAAAGAATTCTCTACGCGTTGATGAAATTCAGATGGATAAGACTCGACTGGAAAATTATTTCTATCCCAATTTAGTTTAGTACTGATTAGAAATTCAAACAAAAGTTGAAGGAGCAAATCCCATTTTCTTTGTGAGCTTCAAATGTGACCAGGTGAGTCTTTTGCAGGAAAGGGGAGGAATAGATAAAGCATTTGTCTTTAAAAGAAATATATTCAATAGCAGCGCTGCAAAACGATCGCGATGGGACTCGAACCCACAATCTCCCGCTCCGGAGGCGAGCGCCTTATCCATTAGGCCACGCGATCCTGTTGTGGAACGTTTATCGTTTAATTAAAATTATAAAGTCTTAATTCAAGTGATTTAAGTTATCATTGAAGTTTTTCAAGTTAACGTTGTTGGTAACTTTTGCTTAAATTTAGATTAAAAATCACGAAATTAATTGAGTTTTTAATTTGCTTAAGAGTCGGAATTAACATAAATCGATAATTACATACAAATTACATGAAAGTGAAATCGACTTTCTAATATTGCAATTTATTACTTGTAGGCAATATCAACCAATTATGATTTTGCGAACATTAGTCTTTCTATTCTATTCGAGTGACTGTATGTAAAATCATAGTAAACTCTATTGACTAGTAGCTAAGAAAAGTGCTTTTGACTACCAATTTGAAGTTTCTTACAAATTTCAGGGATGATTGGTGAAATGAACAGTAAAAAATGAATGCCATTTGGGAAAATTACCCTGAATAAAACCTCTTCGCTACCACATAAGCCAGGCCCACTTTGGAATATGAACATTTCACATTCGGGTCATTCAACGGGTTTCAGTAGCTGCATAAAACAAAGTGGAAATTACATCACACCCTATTTTTAGAGATCTCATTTCCTAATTCAAGTTTAAGGTTTGTAATTTTCGAAATCAGGTTTAAGTTTTCCGAAATCAGATGTTAATATTAATATAATAAAATATTTTATTATTAAATAATAATATTATAAAATTTATTTAATATTAAAACCCTAATTTACGTTCACTCCATTCACTCCTGCCTGCCCCTTCTCTCTCTCCCTCTCTCCAGTCACCACCTTCCCCACGTCGGCGCCGCCTCACTGCCCATGACAACCTCGCTTCACAGAGTCACCAGTCACCACCCATTTTCCCACGTCGGCTCCACACCCATTTCCTCCTCTCCGTTCTTCTCTATCTCAGTCGATCTTCTCCTCCATTGCCATTGCTGGAGCACACCGGCTGGAAGTGAGCGCTGGTGCTTCGACGTCTCTTCTCCTCTTCCTCTTCTCCACTGCCGCTGCTGCAACGCCGCGATGTGAGCGCTGCAAAGAGGTGGTGGTGGGGGTGTTGGTTGGAAATGGTGGTTTTGGCGGTGGGTGTTGGCGGTTTGTATCTGATTTTGTTGTAGATCTGGCGGTGGAGCATGCGCGAATCTGGGTGACGCAATCTGGTGGTGCGGTGGTCGGTGGTTTGTATCTGATTTGTTGGTAGATATGGATTTTGGTTTTTATTCGATCTGCTGTGCGGTGGTGGGTGTTTGCGACGGGTGGTTTGTGTGTGTTTGGTTTGGTGAGGTTGTGGTGGTGGTGGTGGTGTCTGGGTGACGACGACTGTGTTGGAGGCGGGGGTTATCTTAGATGTGGCGAAGGCTGTGGGTTTTTTGGTGGCGGAGGTAGTGGATCTTGGTGATGGTGGTGGTGTTGAGATGTTTGTGGCAACAGGTCTCTCGAGGTGGTGGATTAGTGCAACGACGTAGCGACGGAGGTGGTGGTGGTGTGGTATGGTGGAGACGGATGTCGGGCGGTGGTCACAGTTAATCGAATAATCTGTGACCACCACCCGACATCCGTCTCCACCATACCACAGATGTCGGGCGGTGGTCACAGATTATTCGGTTAACTGTGACCACTAAATTGGTTAATCTGTGATTAATTGTGACTTATTAAAATTCACATATGTGACCTTGAAAAATATCTGTGACCTAATAAATTTTGACCTGTGATCTTGAAAATAAATTGTGACTTATTAAAATTTCAATACGTGACCTCGAAAATAATTTGTGACCTAATAAATTTCAATCCGTGATCTCGAAAAAAATCTATGACCTAATAATTGTCAATTTGTGATCAAATTGTAAATCTGTGACTTAATTTTGTAAACCTGTGACCTTAATTTGTTTAATTAATAAAATATATAATTAATTGAATAAATTAAAAATATTTTTTAAATAAACATCTGATTTTAGAAACTTCAAACTTAATTTCTGATTTTTGAAATATACCATTCTTATCCCCTGGTTTTGGAAAATTTCCCTAAAACAAAAGGTGATCTTTAATTATTCTACAAGAAACCAGCAATAAAACCCATCTATCTGCTTCGACACTGCAATTGCAATCGCATTTCGTCGGAGAAGTTATCCAAAGTACACAAATCTCCTTATAATAATTTTCGTTAATAAGTTGAAATTGCAGGGTTTTTTTGTTTGGAAACCAAAAAATGGGATTTTTCTTTTACGAAGTCTTTGCTATCTTGATTTAAACTTGCAATTGGTTTATTTCGTTTAGATCATAAGGGATGTAGAGCTGTACTTATAGATTCATGTTTCCGAAATAATTTCTTTTTATTTTTCTGGTGGAAATTAATGGCCAGTATGTCAAAATTGAAACTCTTTTAGGGCTCTGAGTTTTGCGTTTAGCCCTAGTGTTTTTATTTTTTCTACTTGTATGTACACTCGACAAATAGTCATAATGTATATCTTTTTCTGTCTTTCTTTCAGTTCATTCTTCAGGAGCTCAGTTAAAGTTTAATCTAGAAATCAATGGGCGACAGTCAGTATTCTTTCTCTCTCACCACTTTCAGGTATGCGTTCATCCACGGTGTATGTGTTCTAAATTTATTTTAATTTTAATTTGAAATAGTTAAATTGCACTTATTTGAGCGCATATGAATATCGTCTCTATTAAATTCTGTATATGCGTGTATTGATTATGACTTTTTATTGTTAATGGCACAGCCCTTCAGGAAAGCTTGTCCAGATCGAACATGCCTTAACTGCAGTTGGATCTGGTCAGACATCTTTAGGGATCAAAGGTAAATCTGGAACTTTTATTTCGATATTTATTTATTATTAAGCCTTAATATGTAGCATTTGTATAAGCAGACTGTTTAAAAAGGTGACTTGGGCCGTTGCTATGTTTTTCATGAGTACTGCATTAGAAATATGTTGAAGATTTCAGCATATGATATATGTCTGTTGATGATGATCTTCCCTGCTTTCGAACCATAACTTCATTGTTTAAAGTTTTGATATGGTGGTTAATCCTCAATCCTCACCTGCCAAGTCTCATAAAGACATAAGCTTACTCTTTAGCGATTTAATAATGATGTCAATGGTATATTGGTCTCTATATGTGTATACTGGGTCGTTGATGAATAGAAAAATTTAAATGCATTTGTTAACAATGGCATTTCAGGTGAAGGATAGACAGGAGGTGCTTTGTGGAGCGAAATAAAAGTTTTGCCTGTTGCTTCTCATTAAATGTAGCATACCTTGGTTTTATGTGAAGAAAAATGACACTTCATTGAAAAATCATCACAGCCATATGAGTGTCTTTACGTGGTACTTACTTATATGCGGGTTTAATTGCAGCTGCTAATGGTGTTGTTATTGCAACGGAGAAGAAATTACCATCTATCTTGGTTGATGAAACATCTGTAAGTATATTTTACGGGTGCATTGGCAGCTTTTGAGTTCTAGTGGTTGCAATTACCATCACCATTCTTTATTTTACTTTTGTATGATGAGCTATATCTAAGCTCGGCATCCTTTTTGCCTCTCTGATGTGGTAATGGTTATTCTATGCCAAGGCAGCCCTGGCTTTTATAACAATATAAATGTGTGAATTGTAAATACACCTTTTTCTGGGTATAGTCAAACAGAAAATACACACAAGAATATTTCTTTGATGTGGATTTTCTCGACAAATGTGTCCATGTTTCATGGAGTTTCCTAGGTATGGTAAAATAAAGATCAATTTGATTGTATTCTTGCAAAAAGATGAGAGGCACTTGTGTTAGTTGATTACTTGACGTGAATGATTTATCATTTGCATTGTGTTTGCATCTTACTTGGTGCTTGCCATGATGTAAATTTAAGTATATAATCGTTTTGCAGCATTTCCTTTTTCTTTATTTTTTTCTCTCTCTTTGGATCATCGTGTTTTCATCTTTTGCTTTTTGTGATCTGAAGAATTTGAGCCCTCAATTGAAAGCTGACAGTTTAAGTTTGAATTACTATTGTCAACTATCAAGAATTTTTATGCTGTTTTTACTTCTAGTGCAAATCTAGCACCTTGCAAAATACTTACGAAATTTTGAAATAAATTGGTTTGCAATTTTTCTTAACTGTTAGAGCATCTCTTTTTCTTCATGTATACATATTTTCAATGCCTTTGATGACTGTCCTTGCCCCCTTTTCTTCTTCCAGGTGCAAAAGATTCAGATTTTGACTCCGAATATTGGAGTTGTTTACAGGTTTAATACTAATTTATATTGAAGCTGTTTTTGTTAATACTTAATTTCATGGGATACCTTTGCCATTGTTATCCATTTAAGTACACAAAATAAACTAATCATTCTATTTTAAGCATGATAGGGTTATATGCTTTTAAAAAAAATAAAAATTTGAACTGTAGATTTATAGGCTGGGGATTTAGAGAAATATTTGGTAATACCAAGAGAGGCCTTAAATCTAAGACTCAGATTATTGAGAGCTCTATCCTTTGATAATTCTACTGCTCAAATTCAAGTTTATCCTACATCACAAACTTAAATTATGGTTTATCGGAAACTGCACCATGGGATCATATTATATTGTGTTATGTTTAGCCCCCATTTACATGTAATAAACTTACTGAGTTATAAAATATTTTATGCTTGTATGCATTGCTTCTGTGCAGCTCATTGCTGAAGTTAACCTGTTATATTTTCTCTTTGGGCAGTGGCATGGGCCCCGACTCTCGGGTGTTGGTTCGAAAAAGTAGGAAGCAGGCTGAGCAATATCACCGGCTTTATAAAGTATTTATATTTCTCTTGTATAATATAATTTTTTTTTCACTCTGCTTTTGTGTATTTTAATATTAATTTTATGAGTATCTGTTTCATAGTCTTCTGCTATAGAAATCTCTATATCATGATAGGAATTGATCGAGTCTTGAAATATGGCTGTAATGGTTGAAGTGGTGCTAAAATCTATTCTTGTATGCATCTTCAGTTCATTAATTTGTTGATCTAATAAAGCATCTCGAGTAATTCTTTTCCTGCATATCTGCTTCTGAAGTAATAATTTTTTTATGTTTCATCAGTTAATCTCAAAAGCAAAGTAAATATACATCTGGCTAGTTCACGTCCTATCTGGACGACAAGGGTCTTTAAGGTTTTATGATATGGTGGTGAAGGTTATTTGTAAATTGGCTTGGGGATGTATGGAATATGGAGTTCATCTTTATCTGAACATATTGAAAGCATGAGTCACTTGATTAATATTATCGTTTAAACTTCTATTTAGGTCCTATTACACAGTTTTATTTGACCATCCACATTCTAAGCCCCGTTTGATTCCCATTTTGGGGAAGAAAATGCATTTTGAATAGTTGATTGATGGAGAATGTGTGGTTGAAAATTAAAGAAAAGTTTTGGGTTTACGTGTAATATTATTTTATTGAAGAATGTGTGGTTGAAAATAAGAGAGAGAAAAATGAATTTTGAGAAAATGGGAATCAAACAGGGGCCTAATACGGCTTTTCTTTCCTCTAGTTATATTGGCAGACATTAATATTTCCTGACACTTTATATATATATATTTTGGTTGTGGGTGGGAGGGAGGTTTGTAAAACCATTTCCCCAAAATTCGTAGGGATCTTTGAACTTTTTTTTTTCCCTCTTATCATTGAAAGCAGTTATTCAATTGCCTCTTCTTGAGCTTCTTTGTATGGCTGCACTTCTACTTGAATGATACTTGAGATTGTTAAGAAGTGGAACTTTCTTAGCTTGAACATATGACCTAATGCTGATCAGTTTTCTTGTGCGTGTAATTTGTAGGAACCAATCCCTGTTACTCAACTTGTGAGGGAGACTGCTGCTGTTATGCAGGAATTCACTCAATCGGGGTAGCTATTTTATATTGTTCCATTGTTTCGCTTTCATTTTAGTGAAGCAAGTAGTGTTTGTTTGTGAAATTAATTTCGAGACTTCCTTTTTTCTAATACCAGTGATATCATCATGAGGCTGATCACCTTATGGTAGCACTACTCTCTGGGCCATGATTTCCTTTTCCCCCTTTGGCCATCGTTATGGTTGCTACTAATACCAGCCCAACAACCCATTTAGACCCATTCTGGTTTTTTTTATAGATTTGATGCCTAAATTTTTAACGTGTGAAATGTATTTAGCTTGTAGGAGATTGGCTAAGGTGGCAAATATAGTATTTGCAAATCAAAGATTTGGTTTGCCTGATTAGGTTTTATTATCCATGCTTTGCTAATATTTCTTCTCCATGACATTTCCAATAACCCCGGGCATCACGTCACATTTTGTTAACACATGGTAACAAATTGGTTGAAGTAAATTATCTCTAGATAATTTTATTCATGCTCTATCTGAAAGAGTTAAAGTGACTAGCTTTAGAAACAAGATTCCTGGAAGAGAGAGTTGAATAGTAACTAATGAATGGACAATCTGATCTCAGGACTTAACTATCACAGAGAACAAAATTGGAGGACTCTTAAATATGTTTCTTATTTAACCTTTCATGGAATTTTGAAAGGACTTGTTCAATATGTTTTTTCTATTATTATATCAGGCATAATTGCATTGCTTTTCTGATTCAATTCGATGCCTACTTTCTTTCAGTGGTGTAAGGCCATTTGGTGTCTCTCTCTTGGTTGCCGGGTTTGATGACAAGGGACCACAACTATATCAGGTATGTCAGTCATTTCTTTTTGGCATTATCCTTGTATTTCCTCTTCCTTTTTCCTTACAAAACTCATTTCTAATTTTTTTTATAAACTATTGCAGATTATGTGTTCTGCATTTTGGCATGAATTACTTCTCAAATTATGCCCTAACAATTTTTTAACACTGGGTTTCTTAACAAACTATGCAGATATCATGTCTTGCATTTTGGCATGAATTACTTCTCAAATTACCTTTTAATTGTTCTTCTGTTTTGTGCATGTTGAAACATCCATTAATGGACTGAAACCAAGGCACATTCTTTTCTTGCCCCATTGGTCTTCCCTATTAAATGGGTCGCCACTCTGAACTTTATCTATACAACCCTAAATATGTGCACTAGGATAAACTTTTTTTTTTACACCTTTGTAAAACTTTCACTGTTTTGTTGGCTGAAAGCTAAGCTTGTAATCAAATCATTCTCTATCTTTTTTCTCTAACTTTTTTTCTCCCTTAATTACATGTTTGTTCTATAGGTGGATCCATCTGGTTCGTACTTTCTCTTGGAAGGCATCAGCCATGGGGAAGAATGTGTCCAACGCAAAGACTTTTTTGGAAAAGAGGTGGGCGGTTATTCATTTCTTTAGATTTGATTTGGTAGGGTTCAACCTTTGCCTTCCCTTCTCTCATGTTTGTTCATATTTGACATTTTCTACACACCAGATATATTAATCTCTTTGAGCAATTTTGAGCTGTAGAATGTCTACTAGCTTTTGTTCCTTTAAACATAGTTAATCTTGGCTTTCCAGCCATTGGTTAATGAACTCTTCTGTTGACTTCTCTTTTGTACAGAAGTTGGTTGTTCTGAATTCACTTAAGGTGTTTAAGATTGTAGAAAATTTTCATTTTTGCAGAGAATTTGAGCATCGATTCCTCTTCTGGTTGGAAGATAAAATTGTGACTGTTAAATTAAAGTTTACCAGACTATCTTTTTGGATGAACATGGTTTGTTATTCAATATTTAGAAACATAAATAGAAAAAATCACATGGTCTGTGATACGATCCACCCGATTTTGCTAACCTATATACTATTAACCAACTCCAAAAGGGAAAATTAATAAGTAACAAAAGTTAGTATTATGTACGGCATTATGACTTTTTATAGTGCATTGGTAATCCAAGTTCAACTACCATTGACTTTTAGAACTGCTATAATCTCTTTATCATGTTTCCATTGATCAGGATTTATTTGGATACTTTTTGCAGGTACACTGATGATATGGAGCTTGACGATGCTGTGCACACGGCAATATTGACACTGAAGGAGGGGTAGGCACCTAAATTTTCCAATCTTTGTTTTCAGAAGCACTGTTTGCCCTTGAATTTTTTTATTTTTGACGGTGAAAGAGAGCTTTTTAATTATATCCTAGGTTCATTTTCGAATTTTCAGTTTAGTTGGTTCTTCACAACCACCTGCTTTCTTGATTATGATCAATCTATATTGTTGCAACAGGCTTGACTATTTCTTTCTTCACCCCTGAAGGCTTGCATGTAGTTTATTCTGTA
Organism: Osmanthus fragrans; assembly: GCA_019395295.1. NCBI lineage: Eukaryota > Viridiplantae > Streptophyta > Magnoliopsida > Lamiales > Oleaceae > Osmanthus > Osmanthus fragrans. The sequence continues at coordinate 2,239,552 of CM033344.1, read as the reverse complement.
ATTTTATTTTAGTATTCAAATTATTCGTGATGATCACCCTTCGTTCCCGCCATCTCAGATTTGAAGGACAAATTTCGGCCAAAAACATCGAGATTGGCATAATTAGCAAAGACAAAGTGTTCAGGCAAGTGTCTTCTTTTCTAAGTTGTTGAACCTAAGTTCCAATTGATCGTTGGGTGATCGGTAGTGGTAATTTCCTCTTTTGTTGCAGAGTTTTGACTCCTGCCGAAATCGATGATTACTTGCAGGAAGTGGAATAGTGTTAACTGTGTTATTACCCCAGCTCAAGTTATACGTTCTCGTTAAAATTCAGTGTTGTATAACTATTTGAGCTGCTACTGTTAGATCTTGTTCTAAAAGATGTTACAGTTTTCTCTCTGACCATGAATTTTTATGTTGATTGTGAAACTTTGAAGTAGAATTTTCAAGTACCATTTGTTCTCCTTGGAAGTAGCATAATGGTTGATCTTGGTTCGATATTTATGGCAAACTCTTATTGGAATCTTGTTGTGGTTCCCTTTTGGTCTTTTCCTTTTTATCCACACACTTCGAGGAATAGACTTGTTCATTTAACCCTACTTTAAACAATATTTGGCTTTCAAAAGTATTAGTACTTTGCTTACATAAAGTAAAAGAAAAAGGATGAAACATCTTGACAAGCGTAAGTATTGGGCAAGGAAGTTGCAATTTCATATCATGTCTTGCTACCTTCTCTTTACTCGTCCAGGAGTGTTATGATTTAACAAAGAACTAACTAAAATTTTGTGACTAAGTAAAAAAAAAATCTCCTTTTAATTCCAAGTACCCAAGTTCAGTAATAGAATAGTAACTTATTTTCAATCTAAACTTCATCCGTCCTCATAGGTTGTCAATATATGTTGGACAAAAACGAAAAATAAATGGACAAGTTACCCCAATTGCTAACTATACTATACATCTATGGGCAGAATAAGAAAGTCTTAATATACACTTGTAATTTTGTTTCTTCTCAAGCTCTCATAGCTTTGGTTAGAGCACCATTTAGTAAGCGGGAGGTCTTGAGTTTGACTCCCGACGAGACAAATTTTTCATGTAATTATTTTAGTTCAATATTTTTCACTCATTTTGAAGAGTGAAAAACCAACAAAAAAGAAAATTAAATAGGCTGCTGATAAATGCTAAAGCTAAAAAAATGTATTTGTTTTAACTTTGCCATTATAGACTATTTATTCGGCAAAAAAACATTGCAGGAGGGATAAGCATATTAGCAAGTCGAACCAAGAGAGCAAGTAATTAGATCATTTTTCAAACTTCAAATTATTATTCAATCAATATTATTAGACTGGCAATAATGTTACATTAACACTTGCAATTCTAACTATGATACAAATAATTTCAATTCACAGTATTGATTTATGTTACACCCCCTGTGACTTCCACGTCACCAAACATGTGCCACACTCCGATGCACCGATGCTCCCAACGTCAACACAATGCAAAGCAGACTCGACGTCAACATGGAGCGTCAACACGAACCGAAGCATCCCCGAGACGAAGTGGTCAGGATCCGAGATGGTATGCCTCTTCGAGGCGGATATCGTCGTCGGAGGTGGTAGGTTGCCCGAATTGGACGCCTACAAGCCTCAACACGAGATACAAATCTTTTGGGCAAGGATCTGTCCAAGAAAAAATCTTGCGAATGATAGATGTGACATCTCTCTGCAATAGACGTCAATGTGTCAACTGCAATTCAGAAACATTAAATGCCCGTCCACCTATGAATTGACAGATGGACACCTATGAGGGGACGCTTCGGATCGGCGAATGAAGCCACGTATCTTCCATCCAACGGTCCTCCTTCCTCCCTTCTCTCTATAAATTCCTAAGATGTACACCTTTATAGAAAAAAAGGTAACTTCACTATCAAAATATTTATCTTCTCCTTCCCCTTTGAGAGAATTAGGTCCGATGATCTTCACTACCGGAACCAGTCGACTAACTTGATCGTCAGAGTGTTTGCGGCCGCAACCACCTTTGTCGAAAACGGCCGTTTAAATCAGATCTTAGATAATTAATTCACCTCAATCAGCAACTCTTCCCACATCGTAGTAGTCCTGCAAATTAAATGCATCTCGATGAATTTAGCAGACCGAGATTCTTTTTAAATGTGTACACACTATAAAGTTTGAATCCTTGTTTTCAATTAAAGTATCCATAGCAAAACATGCAATTAAGAAAGGAGCTGTCCATTATTAATTAAATTTATAATAAGAAAATTCATAAACCACATAATAACTTCAAATTGAGTTGACTTTGGTGTTCATCTTGATTATAGCAAATCATGTTTAGAACTCATTTAACAGGACTTTTGAAAAGTTAAAAACTGTTTATGAGATTAAGAAATTGTTTCCAAATGTGTTTGTATAATTTTCTATAAAGGTAGGTTTCTTGAGAGTTGAGAAGCTCTTCTACAAGAAGCAGAAGCAAAAACAATAATCTTGTCAAACGGGCTCTTAATCTCCTTAACAAGGCATTAATAAGAACATAAAAGGGCCAATCTTTCTTCTTGTCTGTATAACATCATTGTAATATTTTGTTCGTAGAAACTAGGAATAGAGTCGAGAGAGAGAGTATACCGGCTTGTTTGGGGAGGGAGCGCCAATTTTGATGGTCATGGTTGTGAATGAAAGTGAGAAGTCGCAAATCTTCAGCAGGAGTCCAAGTAGGGCTGGACAAAAATTTTGAACCGAAACGAGCGGTTCTTCGTAAGTGAAATATCCGAACAGGTATTTCAATCGAGAACCGACGGATTCGGTTCGGTTATCGATTCTAGACCCGGAACCGAATTTTTAAAAAAATTTAAATTTTTATCTATGGGATAATTCAAAAAAAATATGTTATATGAAAGTATTGAGACAGGTAAAAAAAATATATTATATTTTTCTTATTAAATCTTATTAGTTGAACAATTTTTAGTTTATTTATATTTGTTAATTGTGATTTTTCAATTTTTCTTGTAGAGTTTCTTAGAGCCCGTTTGATGCACATTATTTTGAAGAAAATGCATTTTTTTTGATGTAATGATGGTGAATATGTGGTTGAAAAGTTATTGATGTGATGGAAAATATTATTTTATTGAAGAATGTGTGGTTGAAAATGAGTAGAAGAATGAGAATGAGAATGAGAATGGGAATCAAACAGGGCCTTAATGTCTAGTATGACAAGTCAAACAATTGATGGTTAAATCAAATAGTTGGTAAGTACTACTGTATTAACAATATTTTAAAATATTTTATCTCTATAAGTATGACTTCTAATTTATATGGATCACCGATATTTTGGTATTACTAATTTACTATCTACTTTTTGTTATTTGTATACATTCGTAAAATAATTTTTTTGCACAACTTATTATTTATATGTTATTAAATTGGAATACGTTAATTTGTAAAAGTTAACATTGAATATGTCAGACTGTAGTATTGTTATAAATGTTAAAAAATTTAATTATAGTATGGAACCGAACCAGAACGGTTCTAAAATTATATTTGGATCCGATGATTCCGTTTACTAACAACCCGAAAACGAATCAAATCGAACCGTGCCCCGCCTAAGTCCAAGATCCTTTCTGCACCTCACTCTTATCACAGCAAGTGGCACGTCCTCTCCCATCTCTCTTCTCTCTCTCTTACAAAGACAAACAGACAGAATTCTTAAACAATATTGTTTATAGTAAGTGACGAAGTGAAGACATGCAGATTGGGTAATTTACCTGCATGGTGGTTTCTATATCACAACCACTTCTCTCGATATATAGTTTGGACAGTGAGACCTCGTGTGACTACCAACAATTTATCAACGTCATGCTCGATATGAAAATTTTCAATTATGGTTACTAATTAGCTAATAACGGTTTGGATTATTGGTTTTTAATAAGATTTACGTGTTAAAATGGAACCACAATACCAAAGTCTTGAGATAGGGTAGCGAACATTTATGGGTTTTTACAATTCGGTACCTGATTTTGACAAGATGTCGCTTTTTTCGGGGTCAGTAGAGTTCATTATACACACGATTTCAGGTTGACTGATCTTAAGAACCCTGTTGTGTTAACAGAGAGGGTTTTGACACCCTCCTTGATCGACCCTCACAGCAGGGGGGGTTCCATCTGTTTTTTTTTGCATATTTTATTCGCACGGACCCCATCACTGTGAGATATCTGTCATCCAAGTTGTCGGATTTCATCTGGCAAAATAGTTTAATTCCTGATTTTATACACATAACCGTACGTGGAATTTGATTTTGAGAGCTTTGGTTCAACACGTGTGTTATATGAGTAAAATAATCGTTTTAGTTTTTGAAATGGGGTTTCAAATGTTTGAAAAATAGCAGGCAATTTCTTACTTTGGTAGAATGTTGTTAAGAAACACGACATTTGTGAGGCGTGTGGAAGTTTTTCTTTTGAGTATTTCGGATGAATTCCTATTTTTCAACAGCATTAACTTTTAGATATTATAAATTTAGTATATTTTACTCGAAAAATCTTAAAAGCACTGTTGCACTAACTTTTAGATATTATAAATTTACTGAAATTTTGATTAAAAAAAATTTAATTAATTAATGAAATGTGTAATTGAAAAATTGATAAAAATTTTGGGGTCTAATCTTCAAAAATTTGGTGCATCTTTGTGCAATACAGTAACAAAAAAAAATAATTCAAATTCAATGTTAATTCTCAAGATAGTATCGAGAATTAGACCAAAATCGATCGTTTCTCAATAGTCCCAAAATGAATCTATTTAGTAGATGAATTAGAATTGAATTGAACCTATCGATTCTATATGATTTCATTTTAGGATAAAGCTATGTGTACACCTCATGGTGTACACAATAGCTTACACCCCTCTCACATGAAGAAGGGCCCACGAATATTTTATTATGTGTGGGTCCCCTCTTTATGTGAGAGGGGTGTACACCATTGTGTACACATAGCATAGTCCTTCATTTTAGTTCCATCGATTCCCAAAAAAACACCCACCCCTAATGGAAAGACACAAAAAGTCAACATCCAATGACATACATATATGGCATAAGAGTTTTGTTGTTTCCACAGTACGGTGCACAGTCCCCTCACGGTGCGGTGCGGTGCGGTGCCCCTAACTCAGCTCTATGGCATAATTATAGACCAACTTAGTCAAAAAATAAAAATACAAATACAAATGGTAGATTAAGTAGGCAGGTTGCCTAGAAGACTATAATAATTCAAACCACTTGGTCAATAAATATGCTTTACTTATATTGACATAAAAGAGTGACATTCATGTTTGATACTTCGAATAGATAAGTTTGGCCTCTTATTAACACGAATTACATTGTCAATATATTATTATTAAATATTGGTTATCTAACGTTATTTGCACACAAGCTCACAATATATTGCACACGACGTGAAAACTGTTATGGTAAATTGGGCTCGAAATGCACATGTGAACATTGAACCGCATCGTGAACACGGTGTGTGCTTCAACATCATATTGTAAGGTCGTAAGAATAAATTTTATTACAATTTTTCTTTTAATCTGATACACCGAATATATCATTATAAATTTCTAGTTTAATGAACTTGTGATGCATCCCAAATTTTTATTATATCCATTAGCATCATGTGCCGAAATGTTTACTAATGCAAAGAGGCCTTCAGTTCTCGTATATGCACCAAGATTTATTTCAATCAATCTTGAAATTCACCATTAACTTGCGGTGGCAATGTGGGGTGAATTGAGCCACAAATTTTTGGTGCGAGTCGCTCATCGGTTCGCCCAGACTAACTGGCCGGCTTAACTCGTATGGCTCATCTGCCAAATTATTGGCGGACCTTTTTTAGGCCATAGTAAAAGCAGCCCTCGTGGCTGGGTACTTGATGTGATGGCAGCGGCCAATCATTCTTGAATTCAAAACCTTTTATTTTGTTATTTTTTAAATGTTAAGCTTACATTTGTAGCTTGAAAATAATACATCCTCTGCATTCCCTATTAATATTGATGTTACAATAGTCGCTCTGAATTTATAGCTTCGCCACGTTTTACTCACGAAATTTAAAAATATTTTTGAATGATTATCGATCTTTAACACATTAGACTTCATCATTCACTAACCATATTTCATAAGTTATTGAACTTTGCAATATTTTTGAGTGATCACTAGACATTAACATGTTGCAATCCATTACGTTTTACTTATTGAACTTTTTAAAATACGTTCGAGTGGTCACTAAATTTTATAATATTTTTCGAATAAAGTTGATTTTTCAATGAGATTCGACCTAAATAAAATAAATATCAACTAGATAATAAAACTTTCAATTTAAGAGGAAAATATTGATATTGATCGAGAAGATATATAATTTCTCTGGTCGTCAAAAGCTATGTTTAACGGAAAAGAAGAATGCTAGCTTCAAATTAATATAAATTTTAATTTAGATCATAATCTTCCTTTACGTCAAAAAAATATAATGGACATACTATTTCTTCATTTCGATTGAGATCGTAGACTCAAATCAAGAAAATAAAAAACTATATCTCAAAAAAAGCAATGAAGTTTTCATTTAAAGTGAATACTATTAATCAAAACGAAAAAAAAAATTATGATTTTTAAAGTTGTCACAAGATAATCCAAGAGAAATGCAATGCGTCGTCTTCGTGTATAGTATTTTATACTTCAAAATTTTCAATTTTCAAATAGTTGGATTCAGTGAATAAAGTTCAATGATCATTTGAAAATATTTTAAAATTCAATAAGTAAAACGTGATGGAGGTATACGTTTAATGCTTAATAAAATATGGTGAGTGAGTGAGTGTAATGCAACATGTTAAATTTCAGTGATCCTTCGAAAATATTTTAAAATTTAGTGACTAATGAAAAATGACGAGTGAAGAATAGAATGCAATGTATTAAAATTTATAAATCTCTCAGAAGTGTTTTAAAGTTCAATGAGTAAAATGTAATGGATGTATAAGTTCAATGAATAATGAAATATTTAAGAGCAATGCTACACGAATATTGGGGATGATCGCATAGGTAATCGCATGTGAGTGGGGGGAAAAATATTTTATTCACATGGGACCCGCATACTCACATACGATCACCCATGTAGTCACACCCAATAGTAAAGTAGCATTTTTCAATATTTAAATCCTTAATATTCATAAGGCTTCATCTAAATTCCTCATTCACTTTAATATGGTTGTTTTTGTTCCAAAGGACTCTTAAATGTAATTTTTCAATCTTGATGAGACTGTTTTACCTGAAGCTCCAATGTATACACGATAAAATCGGTCCCAACTCGGATAAAGAGGGAGGTATTTTATTTAATATCCATAAAAAATGTACAAGAAATATTTAATTTGAATACAAGTCTAACTCGCCTATGGGCTACGCATCCATATAGTCGGTTCCTAGCCTGAATAGAAGAGGATTTTACAATCTTAATTTTTTTTTTATGAAACACAATGACAACTACGATTATTCAAGTTTACCATTTTTAATAAGTTTTTGTTCAAACCGAAGGGACCTGGAGTCCTAAACTTAAAAATTCATATTTAAGTAAAGAAAAAGGTAGAGTTGCGAGCTTACTCGACTCATCCCCTTTGTTAGGTGAGCCAAGTCCAGATTTTGGTATGCGAGCAAGTGTTACATTCTATTACTTGTCAAATACAAGGATTTAAAATTTCTACTTATTTATGATTTAAAAATTACTTATTTAATAGTACAATACATGGTGATGAGGCGATAAATGGCGACCCCGAAGACATACCGTCGACGAGTATCGACCTAATAGGCCCGACCTTGGGCCTCATGGAAAATCTCCCCGGTGAGTTCGGGGTCATAAGGTCGGGGGTAACATGTCGAAAGCTTTGCGACTCCAGATCGGGCTAGGTCCTTCGTGCTGATCCTATAGTTCGTTTCGGCATCCCCCTTTGTCCAAAGACCTTACCTAATCTTACTCAAATACCGGTGGAACAGTTTAAGCGAAACACAAACTCTTTACGAGATAAGGATCACACTTGATAGACTCCTTCTACAACGCAACTACTCACATGTATAAATAGGTGATCCAAGCTCCTTTTTCAGGTTACGAGAATCATTATTATTTTCCAGTTATATAACCTTACGCATATTTTCTCTCTCTAACTTAAGCATCGGAGGGGCGACGAGGACAAACCTCGACGCCTTTGTTTCAGGTCTTTGGAGATCCTGCTCGCGGTCGATCATAGCAATCCAGTTCGGAAATCATCAGGTACTATTTTTTGGTATCATCACATGGTATTATTAAATATTTCATATTCATGGTTTACTATGGTAGAGAAATGTAATTAAGTGATATTCATGACATGAAATTATAATATGTACAAACTATTTAAAACGTTAAATCACGACGTCGATTTAGATTGGATATAATTAATTTACACGTGCATAAGTTGTTTCTTTTCTCTAAGGTATGATGTCTCACAATTAATTAGAATTATGATGAATAGAATAATGAAAAGAGTAATTAATTCTTGAGGAGATGTGAATTGAATTAATGCCATTAAATATTAAAATTGAATATTCCAACTCATTATTGGCAATTCACCCATTAAATTTTGTTTCTTACCATTCATAATAAAGAGAATACACAACTAATTATTATTTTAATTATTTTATTATTATCTTGTGAACGTGATTAATTTTTTCTATATAAATTTTCACTTCAATCAATCTTTTGTGACCAACCACATAAAGAGGCTCCAATTTTAGGACATTCAATGTTGGATTACTCTTGCTTGATATATTTGAAATTAATGTGCCTCGAATTGCTTGATATAGGCTTTCACTTCCCTTTTTTTTTTCTTTTTTTTTTTAATTTAATTTTTTTGCTTGTATTGATTACAAGTAGGTGTAGGCCATGTGACGAGGTCTACGTGCCTCAATAGCTAGGCCTAGCATAGCTACAAATGCGACCCAAGCAATTTAGGGGCATAGAAAATTCTCAAGGTAATAATAGCCTTCGAAACTTTTTTAAACTTGCATTTTGGTCCCCAAAATTATGAAATCTTTCAATTAGCTTTTGTAATGGATCAATTCTCTCATAATCTTTTGGCCTTCATCCAACTCCATTATTTTGTCAAACTAAAATTCCAAATTACTCCGTTTTTCTTTATTCAAAAGTCAATTACACCGCGCGTATAGAATTTTGTTTAATTAAATAACTAAACACGTTTTGATGTATCTTGACCTTAATAAGCAATTTTTGGTGGTTTGATTATCTCAAAATCTTGTTCGGTGACCAAATAAATCAACAAGAATCAATTTTGATTTGACCCATTTATGTTTTTACATAATGCGTTCAAGTGGATGGATTCACCAAATTATTCTTTTGAATACTAATCAAGTTAATATCATTCTATTCTTGAATATGATTGTAATCATGTTGATAATTAGAAATAGCATTCAATAACTAAAAATAAAACGATGACTTAGTTACAAGAATTCAAGATTGAGTTTTCGTTATCTCTTCTTCAGAGGAGTAGAGGGTTTTTTTTTTGGATTACGCCCCATTACTTGCGCCTCCACCTGTCTTGTCCTGGGTATTGGTGAAGGAGGTAAATAGCAAGTTATGCCTCCAAGGGTACAAAATGGAAAACTGTTTGTACACTTGCACTTACCCAAAAGTCAAATCCATATTTGAGTAGAGGGCTTATTTGTCATATCTTTTGAGAAGTGAAAGAAAACTTTTGATCGAATTTAATTACATTTTTAGAAAATTTTCGAGGGAAAGTTGGTTCAATGTGAATTTATTTTTAAAAAAATTCAAAAAAGAAAGCTATTTTAGAAGTAATTCATTAGTGAACGTCAAATTTATTGAAAATAAAGCTCATTTTTCTCATATGATATATCACAAACGGTCAATTAGAACCTAAATTCTTAACTAAAGTACGGCAATTAATGAAGAAAACTAAATGGGATTAATGAACAAAAGAAAATGAAATCAAAAGTTTTTAAAAAGAATGATGACCATAATTAATGAGTTGCCTAAAGAAGCCAAAAGGTTTTCTGTACTGTTCTTGTGCACGCATTGTCACACCATTACTGACGGCCCTCCCTTCTCCCACGTGTCCAAATCTCCACCCAATGTGATTTTTTTTTTTAATTTACAAAAATAGTAAACATTTCTATTTATCCATAAAAAATAAATTACAATTTAATTTATCCTTAATGACGTTAATTAATTATAATTCGTATCATTACCTTGTTTTATCTATAACGGACTCCATTTACTTATTATTACTTCATCCCCATTTAGAGCCTGTTTGGTCCCCATTATATTCTCATTCTCATTCTCATTTTTTTCTCTTTCTTCATTTCAACCACACATTTTTCAAATAAAATAATATTACACACAAATCTAAAACTTTTCCACCACACATTCTTCTATCAATCACTATTCCAAAAATTCTATTCTCATTAAAATCAACATCAAACACACTCTTAATTGAAACCTTCCACGCACACTCTCTCTCTCCCTCTATATAAATTTATACGTGCGTGTATATCTATAAAATCTCTCTTTCTGCAAAACAAAAGATATTGTCCTTGGTGAATTGTGGGATGGCAGCTGAAGTGAGTTCTCTGGTTAGAGTAATGGACGGTGGTGATAAGAATGATCAATCAGGGGGTGGTGGTGGGAATTCAACGGCCTTGATTACAAAGGATTTACTTGGTGGATGTTTTCCTCTTGAATCCAAAGAGTTAGACCTCGACTTGCAAGTACCCTGTGGCTGGGAAAAACGACTTGACTTAAAGGTATTATAATTGTTCAATTTTTATTTCACTTTGGGCTTTTGATTTTCTGTTTGATTACCCAAAAATCAATGGAATAGTTGGGATTGGCTCACTGTTTTCTTTTGTGATCTAGAATTGAATTTTTCATATTGTTGTTGTTGATGCGAGCCTATCCCATAAAACTTATCGAGCTAGGGTCCAATCGAACAGTGTTTGATCGGATTCTCCGTCCTGATTCTGATGATGAACGGGTTAATTGCACATCTCCTTCTAGCCAAGCTTTATGGGAGAGAATTGACTTATTAATAATCTTATATTAATTGTTGTTTCTCTGCTATTTGTTTGCACATACATGTTTATATATGCTCATTTAATCAGAATTTTAATTCCATGTGATTGTAATTAATTCGTGGATTAATTTCATTTCCGTGAATTTATTTCGATTGATATGAAATCCATATTTGAATATTTCAAAGCAATTAATTAATAATTTTATCAGTTACTTTTTGAGGATATCCGCGAATTCTATCCACTGTTGAAAGCAGTAATATATTTTGGTTTATACCATCTTCTTGTTCGTTGATTTGGATAAGAAAAATCCACATGAAATTTTACAGCTACTTAATGTTTCATTTGGTACGCGAATAGCGGAGCATTAATCAATGGATTCTTGCTAAGCTAAAAAATTTCATAAATAAATCATTTTTAATCCGTGGACAGTTGGAAATATGCCAGTTACTTATTTGACAGTAAGTGGAAGAGTTAGTTTCAAATGAATTTTTTTATTTGTGCTTCAATGTATAATGTGCAGTCATTTTTGTAAACAATAAGTTCTCACACTGATGTGTTATTCTTGATTTCAGTCGGGGAAAGTTTATATCCAGAGATGTAATTCTTCAAACTCATCCTCGTCGACTTCAGAGAATAAGCAGCAAAATGCGAAATCTGTTGTCAAGTTTCAAGATCTCAACTTCCCTCCGGCATCAAATGAACCATTGACTCTTTCTGATGATGCTGGTTTAGACTTAAAGCTGGTTCCATCATCTACCTCATCGCCTTCGTCCTCCAATTATCGAAGTGTGTGCACTCTAGACAAAGTAAAATCCGCCCTCGAGAGGGCAGAGAGAGAAACATCTAGGAAACGCTCAATATCAATGTCGATATCATCATCACCACCTTCAAATTCTTCATCCTCGGTTAAAGATGGCGATATCGATTATGAAGAGAAGTCATCGGGCTCGTTAGCTGCTGGCTGTCCCAGTTGTCTGCTTTATGTGCTGATATCAAAGAGCAACCCAAAATGCCCACGATGCAACTGTATTGTTCCGTCACCCGAGGCAGTCAAAAAACCTCAAATTGATCTTAACATATCTATTTAAAAAAATTGTTGAGAGAGCCATCGGATGGTTTTGATTTTTTGTAAAGATAGATAGTAGTTTTGTAAGTGAAACAGTGATGTATATACATTTTAAATTGGGGTTTCTTCTTCGATAATCTGAAGTTAAAGTCATTTTCTTGGTTCTTCTCTCATCCATTTCTGGTAATAACTTATTCATTTATCATTGTCTTTTGGTGTTAAAAGAAAAGTAATGCAATGTATCAGTACGGGTGCTAAGCACCCGTCCACATTGCAGTGAATCCGTTCATTGGACAATGAGACGACGTGAATAATTAGAAAAATGAAAGACAGATTCAAGAATAGATTTTTTCATTGGCCAAGCCGAGCCGAGCCGCTTGCCTCAAACGCCGCAGGGCTCAGCGAGCCATCTCTTGCTCGATTGTCCGTTTTAAAAATTGAAAATTGCTTTTTCAATCCTTGATGGCCAGTTGGTTCCCACGAGGTTTCGTGCCTTCTGCCTATTGTTCACCCCCACTTAAAACCCCTAGTGGTGTAGTTGTAAATGCTATCTTCTAATTCTGTGTTCTGTTTTAATTCGACTGAAACTTCTGTCTTCGAGTATAGACAAGGCACTTGAATCCATTCAGATTCAGAAGAAATCACATGCTATGTAGGAAATGTTTCAAGTTTTCTGCTAAGTTGGTGCAATACTACTCCACCCTTAAAATTATTTTAACGGTGCCAATTTCATTAAAAGCGCCACTCATTCCCGCTCTGTCGAATCGCATTGGGATCAGTTATAGAGGCTACGAGGCCTGTGGCCATGTAAGCCGGTATTCAACTTTGCACATTCATATGAAGTATTGAATTAGAATTATTCTTAGCGTACATGAGGGGCTTGACAGGGGGGTTCACAGGCCCCTCGTTGTAGTGCGGACCCCCCAAGTATTTTTTTAAAAAAAAAATTTGCAGTGGGGCCCACCTGTGAGTGGCTTGGCATGGGCTGTCAAGCAGGCCGAAGCACGACTTATTGAATTAACTAGACAGCATGGGAACCTTCATTTCTTTCTTGATGATGTGGAGGCTTCGAGTATTGGAGATCTTCCTTGCAAAACGTGTACACTTGTGTGTAATTTCGACTGCACGTCTTTAATATGTATGCACAACTCAACTGCAACTTAAGGTGTATTCTACTGACCATCAGAAAATGAATACATTTGCACGCAGCCTCCTGGATTTGGTGGAAATCATTAATACGAGCTATAAATGGGTGATAAGAGCAATTCACCTAAAATGTTGTCAAGGGATGTAAATGTTCTTTGGTCTCTTGAAGCACTAAATTATGCATTTCTTTTATACACCTAACAAATAGTAAATGAGATTTATTTCTCCTACCATTTTTGAAAAAGCCCATCCACAAATTAATTTTTATAAGGGTAAATTCTTCGAGGAATTTCAAACCTCGCACAAGTAGTACTCATGTTCCCATCTTTTTAATACTAGACGAGTAGTATTTCACTTGATGAAAAATGTCTATCAAGACGTTAAGACAGTGTCTGGATACAACTTAGAAATTAATTTATAAATTCTAATAAAAACAAACATTAATTTTAGCTACACATTCAAAAATACTCTTACCATCCACAATTTTTGTGGGACTCATGACTAGTCCTATTTATATGTCATTTATAAATTTGGCAAACGAATGCTAAATGTCCATGGATATATGACTGAAATTAGGCTTGGGCAAAAAAATCGAAAAATCGATCAAATCGAACCAATTCGGGTTGGTTTGGGTCGGTTTGATATAGGTAATTGATTTCGTTTATTTTTCTTTTAAACAAAATCATGGTGGGTTGGTTCGATTATGGTTTGAAGTCTCAAATCGTTGGTTAACCAAACTAACTCAACCCATTTATATGTTTACCTTTTTTTTAAAAGAAAAATAAAAATCAAAAGATAAATCATAATCTCATAACTATATCTCGATTCCCTTCAATCTATAATGTTGTCGGTAAGTAATAACATTGAAAAAAAAAATTCACAAGTTCATTATGTTATATTTTGTTTTTTCTCTACTCGGGCAATCAAACTAAATAATGCATAAAAAAACAAAATCTTAACATTTTTATTGATCTATCTTTATTAATTTGATTTCATTTGTTAATCAATAATTATTGTAATATAAAAATATTTAATTATTTTAGTTCTTATAATTTAAGTGGACCCAAAATTTAGACAATTTTTTTTTTAAAAAAAAAAATTAATTTGAACTAAAAGTCCAAACCGACTAACCAAATCAAACCAAAATCGACTAATTTGGTTTTGGTTTGAGTTGAAATTTATCAAAATCGACTAATTTGGTTTTGATTTTGGTTTCGGTTTGGAGTTGAAGCCGACCCAAACCAAATCGCGTCCAACCCTAACTGAAATGGTAAAATTATCCATGAATAAGATTTCTTTCAATTTAAAAATTAAAATCAAACTGAGATAATTGAACTCACATTAAATATTACTCTTTTTTTCAGAAAACTTTACATTTTCAATTAGACATTGCGTGCTTTTCGCTTCATCATATAACGTCTTAATAAACGTTTTCCGTCAATTTCAACATACGGTGCTCCATATTAAAAATGTTAGGGTGTGAGCGTGATAAATGGAGTTGTGGAGAATTGAGAAAATGGCTGTGAAGCTGGCCGACACATTTGTGAAAGGTTGGGGACTTGTGAAGAAATTTATCTTTTGATAATTATATTTGAAAAATAAATAACTTAAAAGTATACCTAACTTTACATGCTCAATTTAGGTTTTAATTTCTATACATATGGCATCTTTTTTGGTGCAAACTTTCAAGATGTAAGGCTTTGTTGACTTTTATCATCCAACAAAGTCAAATATCGTAAAATACCTAGTTAATATACTCATCGTGAATCAAATAAAAGTGAAAAGGTATTAAATAATGAGGAAATTACATTGGGTGTCAATTTCCTTGTATGAAATTACAAAAATGTCATTTTTTTTGGGCCATATCAAGAATGTCTCTTTTTGACATTTTTACCCTTGTAAAGAAATTAATTCCCCAACAGGTACACCATTAAATGAGACTGACATGAGCTTGAAAATTGTACAAAAGTACTGTACGGATCAGACAAACTGCTGTACGATTGTCAGAAAATGTTCGTTGCTACAGTAATTCTCGACAGATGGGTAAATCTCGACAGATGAAATGTCGTTCTCGACAGATAAAATGTCGTTCCCCGACAGTTTACCTCAATAATTCTCGACAGATGAGTGTATAAAATTAGATAAAATTTGACTTGTCAATCAGATGGGTGCATAAAATCAATCAACATTACAATTAAATTATAATTTTAATTGTTTATGTATATTATTTGTTTAATTGTTTATTTAAAAAGTAAAGAAACAATTAAATTAAATATGAAATAAGTAATGAAAATAATTCATTAAAATAAATAAATTAAATATTAAGTATACATAAATAATTAAAATAATTGATGGCATATTTAAATAAAAACGAAATTAAATATTAGATAAATAATTAAAATAAGTAATTTAAGCAAATAATGAAATAAAATAATGAAATATTAAGAAAATAATATACGTAAACAATTAAAATAATTAATGAAATATTTAAAAAAATCAATTAAATATTGAATACACAATTAAAATAAGTAATTAATATAAATAACTAATTAAATATTAAGTAAATAATATACGTAAATAATTAAAATAATTAATGAAATTAAATATTACATAAGCAATTTAAATAAATTATTAATTAAACATTAAATAAATAATATACGTAAACAATTAAAATAATTAATGAAATATTTAAATAAATGGTGAATTAAATAATAAATAAACAATTAAAATAAGTAATTAGTGGAGTTAACATGTCAAATTATTTTATTTTATTTTTATTAACAAATTTTTATTAACAAAATTCATATTAGACAATATAATATACATATATTTAATGTTTATAATATAAAAATTAAATCATCACATCAATACATTAATGATAATGAAAGGTAGCATTAATGTGCATTAAATGCTCCTAGAATTGTGTGTAAGGATAATATGGACCATTCACATCCAAAAAATGACATTTTTGATAAAATCAAATGCCAATGAAAGTTTTTGGTGCATTTTCAAAAAAAATGACATTTTTGAAAATTCCCCTTAAATAATCTCAAAGCAATGCATACAAATAACTTGTAATTTATGTCGTGAATTTAGCTCTCTACGTAAGGTAAAGTAACTGTACACGTTCTCAAAAATAAAATAATAATAATAATTCTTTTCTTACATAAAATCGGCATGACTTCATTTTTTGGTAAAACATTAATTTGTGCTTTAAATATGACATTTACTCGAGCTATTCATTGTGTACCTAACTTATAATAAATACAATAATAATTCTACAACTTACAGGCACTATAATAGTACACCTACTGTTTCAGATGCGACTAATGTTAAATTACCATTTAACGTTGTTTGTCAATATTTGGATCTAGCAGACTCGAATAGCTTTGTCAGTCAATTTCTTTATTTTTTTATTTTTTTTTAGTGTGGACAGTAAATAAAATACAAAGGACCATTTGAATGCTTCTTCTTCTACTTCTTGTAAAGAGTTCCAACTTCCTTTTGAAATCTTTTCGGCCGGATAAAATACTTTTAAAAAGTTATTCAAATATGTTAAAAACAATTTTTGACATTTCAAAAATGTTGACAAACTAGCACAAAATCAATTTGGAGTCTACCGTTAATTTGATTATTTTTTTTTTTAATAATAAAAACTATAGCAATACAAGCTAATTACACGAATATTTTCGATAATTTGTAAGAATTCAAGTGAATATCTGTTACCTAGAAAAAGTAAAAAATGAAATATTGATTGTGACCGAGAATTTGAATGGGTTGCCTTTGTTTGAGCACGTGATTTTGAAGAGCAAAAGTAGTGGTCCTCTGATGGGGATTTTATTTTAGTGGGTATTACAGGAACTAAGGCTACATTTGATTATAACAATGAAAATAAAAAAAATGGTAGAAAATTAAATTGTCTAAAATTTATTTTAGAGAAAATTGTAATTAATGATGTTTGATTGATATAATTTTTCACCTAATCCATTTGACTTTATTTTTCATGCAAATTGTTACTTTTTAAGATAAATATTTTTACAATCTGTATTAAAATTTGTTTGGATTGCAAAAAAGTAAAAAAATAATTAAAAAATAATTTTTTCATTTTTTTTTGTGTTCGTTTGACTTTATTTTTCATGCAAATTGTCAATTAAATGGATAAAAAAATTTACCATTGGATTTAGAATATATTTCCATTGTCAAAAAGTTCAAAAAAAGAAGAAGATGGAAAATACTTTCTCATCAAATCCATGGAAAAATAAAAGGTGGAAAATGTGTTTTAAATAGTTGTACCTAAAAAATGGGTGAAAATAAATTCCATGAAAAAGTTATAGAATCAAACACCAAAATTTCACCCCAATCAAACACTATCTAAGGTTGTTTGATTGCAATGGTGAAAAATATATGGAAAGAAAATGAATGACAAATAATTGAATTACCTATAATTTATTTTAGATGAAATTGTAATTAACGGTGTTTGATTGGTATAATTTTTCACCTAATTCGTTTGACTTTGTTTTTTTATGCAAATTGTTACTTTTTGGGATAAATATTTTTACAATCTGTATTAAAATTTGTTTGGATTGCAAAAAAAGTAAAAATTTAAAAAATTTGAAATTTTTTTGTTTTCGTTTGACTTTATTTTTCATGCAAATTGTCAATTAAATGGATACATTTTTTTTTTTTATCATTTTGTTTTGATGGCCAAAAAGTAAAAATAAAATAAAATAAAATATTTTCATAAATTTTGTGTGTTCGTTTGACTTCGTTTTTCATGCAGATTGTCAATTAAATGGATAGATTTTTTTTATCATTGGATTTATAATATGTTTTCAATGTCAAAAAGTTAAAAAAAAAAAAAAAAAAAAAAAAAAAAAACCCCAACAAGGTGAAAAACAAATTTCTACCAAAATTATAAGAAAATAAATTCTTACTTTTGTACTTCAAGGAGTTGTACCTAGAAGTTGGTGACAAACATTTTTCATAGCAAAAAATGTCAATCAAATACAACAAAAGGGTTCCACCCAACTTTCCACCATGTCAAACAGGACCTAATTTATTCGTCATAATCAACCAAATAATTGGTCCCACCCCACAATCACTGCTAGACCACCACCGCCAATAAAATCACCTCAACATCACTACACCCTGAAAATCATCACCACTAACGAACAAAAATCAACCAAATATGGCGTGCCCGCCTATCCTTCATGCCCAAAAATCATCTTAAAATCATGGCGATACGACGCCGCTTCAAGAGCGGTGGCATAGCCCTTTCTACATTGGTTTTAAGTAGTGGCCCTCGCTTCGCCGACAAACGATGGGAGATCTGCGAGCGGCTGCGGTATCACTTTAAGAGAGGAAAACGACGCCATCGACAAAGATGGGAGGTGGTACGAGGCTGCGTTGTGCAATGTTATGCTGTCTCACGACGACAGTGTGAGGCTACGCCATCAGTAGAGAAGAGGAGAGCGGCGTCGACGATGAGGGTTTGTAGGGAGAGTGAGAAAGAGAGGGACAAGAAAGTGGAAATGATTTTTAGGGTTCGGGGAAAAAATTGAATTGGTGTATAGGTGGATGGGGTAGATTTGTTTAATTTTATATTATTATTATTAATATTTAAATTTTTAATTATATCTGATTTTTAAAAGAAAAACTTATAACTCTTAATAATGGATTGAAATCTTGAAAACACTTAGGATGTGTTTGATCGTTAGTATGAAATTTGCATAAAAAGAATAAATTTTAGGCAATTCAATTGCTTATGAATTATTTATATGAAAATAATTAATTAAATGTGTTTGATTAATCTAATTTTCAATATATAAACATTATACTTGTCCATTTTTTATTGGTGGTTAGATGAGAGAGAGTGAATGATGAGAGAATTAATTACCTGGGAAATAAAAAGCATTACTCCCAAAAGAAAATGTTTCTCTTATTTTTGTAGGAAAATATGATCACGTGATCAAAAGTTGAAATAAAATTCATGGAAAAATTGTCAATCAAACATCCTAAAAATGAAAATTTTGAATGAAAAAATGATATTTTTCACGAAAAATAAATCAATTGAACACACTCTTAGGTAGCGTTTGATTGGGGTGGAAAAAGAAAATGTTTGCCTTTTCCACCCTGAATTTTGGTGTTTGATTGCATAACTTTTCCATGAAATTCATTTTCACCCATTTTCTAGGTACAATTATTTAAAACACATTTTTCACCTTTTATTTTCTCATGGGTTTGGTGGGAAAGTATTTTTCATCTTTTTATTTTTATTTTTTATACTTTTGGGCAATGAAAACATATTTTAAATCATTTAATATAGATTGTAAAAAAATTTATCCCAAAAAGTAACAATTTACATGAAAAACAAAGCCAAAAAGATTAGGTGGAAAATAATACCAATCAACCACTACTAAGGGCTTGTTTGATTGTTATTTTGGAGGAAAAAAAAGTATTTTGAATAATTGATTGATAGAGAATGTGTGGTTAAAATTTAAGGAAAAGTTTTGGATTTACGTGTAATATTATTTTATTGAAGAATGTGTGGTTAAAAAGAATAGAGAGAAAAATAAATTTTGGGAAAAAATAGGAATCGAACGGGGGCTTAATTACAATTCTCTCTAAAACAAATTCTAGATAATTCAATTCCTTACAATTCGTTTTCTTTCCACCCAAATTCCACCATTGCAATCAAACGCACCCTTAGTAAATTTGTGTCAAATAAATAATATGTGATCGTGACTTATATTTTATTAAGTTGCGATTGATAAATAATTTGTGACTAATTAATTTATTATTTTATAACAACGAATAAGTTGTGACTTCAAAATTTACGATTTGTGACCAAGAAATAATATTTGACTTATAATTTTATGATTAATGATTTTGAAATAATTTGTGACCTATAATTTTTTATTTATTTGTGACCAAAGAATAATTTGTGATCAAAATTTATAAAATTGTGACTTTAATATATTTAATTAATAAAAATATAAGTTTAATAATTAATTATTTTATAAATGAAATTTAATGATGTCTAATTTTGAAGTTTTGAACTCCACTTCTTAGTTTTGAAATTTAATTAATTTCTTAGACGTGAAATTTTCCCTTAGTTTTATGTTTTCTCCACTTGACTGGATTCCGATTTGGGTACTGAATTGAACTTTAAGTAGGCGCTAAACCAACATGACTTTAATATCATATCTGTCTTTTGATTTTTGAATTTGTGGCAAGATGTATGGCTCGAACAGAGCCTTACAACTTGATATTCATCTCATATTCTTAGCTAAATCAGTTGGTATAGGTCCATAAAAGGGTTTTATCACAAACGTTATTATCTTTCAATGTTATTGTGCAAAATCTTATTATCTTCCTTTTTTAATATTTTCATTCCTATTTTCACATTTAATTGCGAAAAATATCATTTTCATCCAATTTCTTAATAAAAAAAAAAAATATAAATTAACAAATATACCCTCTTATTTAAATTTCAAATAAATAATTTAAAAATAATACAAATTTCAAATAACTAATTAAAAAAGAAAGTTCTTTATTTATTTAAAATTTGCATTTATTTTTTTAAATTTTTTTGGGATTATGAGTATAGTTATAATTTATTCTTTATTTTTATTTATTTAAACATGAGGGTATATTCATCATTGTATAACTTTTAATTGATAAAATGGATTAAAATGATTACTTCCCCGATGAAATGTGAAAATGCCAAAAAATTAAAATTATAGACGTTTTGCACAATAAAATTAAAAGATAGTGACATTTTGTGCTAATTACCCTTTTAATAATTTATTTGGACTCATTTGTAAATTTTTAAAAAGTTTGGGAATATAATTACAAATTGTTCTTTAATTTTTTAAATTTTTTTGGTTTTATTTAAATAGAATGGTAGATTAGTCATTTTATATTTTTATATTGAGAAATTTGATGAAAACGTTATTTTTCGCAATGAAAGATAAAAATAGGGGTGAAATTTTTTTTTAAAAAATGGTAAAAATATTTTGCACATTAACATTGAAAGGTGAGTACGTTTTGTGCTAATTACCCGTCCATAAAATCTTTAGCATGACAAATTTTACATGTAACATCTGGCTGGCTAGCTTAGATCTTGCGAAGAAATCTACATGACGTGTATCGAATAGAATTAGTTCACAACATGAAATTTTATTTTAAATTCATAGAACACAACATGGGAATAAACCAGATTTATACCACCAATACAGAGTATACATTCAAATTGTTGTCTTGAGAAAGAAGAAACAATGCGACGAAGATAATTAGCTTGACGAAATCTTAACGAAGTATGTGTCCATTCCAATTAGTTCCCTTTTGAATTTGACGATAGATGCAAAGTGATTACATATAGGGTTAATTTCAGAAATGGTCACTGAAGTTACATGAAAATTACAAAATGGTCACTGAAGTTCAAAACTTTTATGAACGGTCACTCAAGTTTCAAGTGCTTTCAGAAATGGTCACTGAAGTTTAAGATTTTCACCAACGGTCACTGAAATTTAGGAGATGTTTCACTAACGGTCACTGAAGGGTCATGCATTTTTTCAGTTTTTTGGGCGACTTTTTCGGCCACTTCAGACCACCAAAACCGCCGGATTTTGATACCTTTGAAAAGCCCACAATCTCCTCTTCAATTACCACCCAAAATCTCCCCCAAATTCCAAACGATTCGACCGAAAAATCGTCGCAAAAGTCGCCCAAAAAATTGAAAAAATCTGCCCAGATTTTTCCAATTTTTTTGGCGACTTTGCGGCGACTTTGCGGCAACTTCCGACCACCAAAATCGTCGAATTTTGATACCGTTGGAAAGCCCACAATGTCCTCTTCAATTACCACCCAAAATCTCCCCCAAACTCCAAAAGATTCGATCGAAAAATTGCCGCAAAGTCAGCATGAAAAATATTGGCAGATTTTCGGCCTTTTTGGGTAGCTGACTTTGCGGCGATTTTTTGGTCGAATCTTTTGGAGTTTGGGGGAGATTTTGGGTGGTAATTGAAGAGGACATTGTGGGCTTTCCAACGGTATCAAAATCCGGCGATTTTGGTGATCGGAAGTTGCCGAAAAGTCGCCGGATTTTTAGCCCAAAAAATTGGAAAATTTTAGGCAGATTTTTTCAATTTTTTGGACGACTTTTACGGCGATTTTTCGGTCGAATCGTTTGGAGTTTGGGGGAGATTTTGGGTGATAATTGAAAAGGAGATTGTGGGCTTTCCAAAGGTATCAAAATTCGACGATTTTGGTGGTCGGAAGTGGCCGAAAAAGTCGCCCAAAAAACTGAAAAAATGCATGACCTTTCAGTGATCGTTCCTGAAACTTTTTGTAACTTCAGTGACCGTTAGTGAAACATCTCCTAAACTTCAATGACCGTTGGTGAAAATCTTAAATTTCAGTGACCATTTCTGAAAGCACTTGAAACTTGAGTGACCGTTCATGAAAGTTTTGAATTTCAGTGACCATTTTGTAATTTTCATGTAACTTCAGTGACCGTTTCTGAAATTAACCCTTACATATAACACTAGACATTGTGTTTGGTGCCGAATTAAACACGGACCGACCTCATTCATTAACATTTGACGTCCACAATTTGAGGCATTAATTCTGTATTCTGGTTAAATTGTTGGACGTAGACATCAGTCAACCGAAAGCCATAATGAGGGAATTCAATGCATTGTTGGCTAATAAAATCTCTTACATTCTTAACTCATTTTCACCCGTGTTTGAAAGCTATTTACAACCATAAAAGAAGGAAACCCTATTAACTAATTAATAGGGTCCCAATCAATTTAGTATGTATATTAATCATAAATAAACGCACCGTAAACAAATGTATATGAGCGATGGAGAAGTAGATAATACTTGTGAATGATGAGTCGAGTTCGACTCGCGTCCAAATCTTAGGATCAGCTCAACCCTTGATTAATAGGCTTCAAATGCAGAGCTGAGCCCACTAGTCCAAATGAATCACCAAAAGCCAAAATGAGTTGAGTTATCTATAAGCTGACTCGTTTTTTATAATAATTTAATAAAAGCGAAAAATTGAGCATTATTTTAAGAAAAATAATAAACAAATTAAAAAATGAGAATCGTTTGTTGATTTGTATCCATGCATCCAAACGAGTTGTCTTTTGAGCTCATTCCCACCAACAAGCGACTCGATCAGAGAAAAAAAAAACGAGTGCTCGTCTCAGTCATGAGTTAGCGAGCTTGACCTTTTTGCCACCTCTAGGTATCATATGGTCTAGCGGATGTGTTTTTTTTTTTTTTAAATTCTTTGAGTTGAAGGGAATTACAGTAATTAGGAACGATAAATGAAATGTAATTGGACATTATTATTTTTCGAAAGATACTTAATTTTCTAAATTGATTGATGGCAATCAGAAAAGCAAAAAAATGCAAATTGATTTAGAGATTTTTTTTTATATAATTGATTGACGTGGAATTTAGGGAGCCAATTGTGGTACACCATTACCGCATTTGGCGTGAAGAATAGAGAAACCGGATGTTTCAAAATAGTGTTCAATTAGCGTATTTTTCAATTTTTAGGTTGGGCTAAAGGGCTTGCAGTATGGGACAAAGTCTGATATTGGGCTGGTCTGAATGGGCTAAGTTCATGAAATAAACAAGGGTAAATTAGGCATAATACCCCTATTAAATTAATGGGAAAAATTCATAAGTAAGATAATAAGTATATTACTCATTTCAATAATAAGAAAACAAATTTTAACTTTCAAAAATCAGATTTTTATTAAAATTTATTTATAATTTAATTAATTAAATATATAAATGTCACACACACACACACACACACATATATATATATATATATATATATATATATAAAATATTTGGTCATAAATTTATTTATTGGTCACATATTGTCAAATTAATTAGTTCCAAATTATTTTGAGATCACAAATCAAAAATTTTATAAATCACAATTTATTTTACGATCACAATTCAAAAATTTCATGGGTAACAACTTATTTATCGGTCACAAATTACAATTATTATAAGTCACAACTTATTAAATAGTCACAAATTATCATATTATTGGTCACAAATTAACAATTTTGTAGGTCGCATATTATTTTTTAGTCATAAATTATCCAAATAATTGATCACGTATTTTTTATCGGTCATAGTCAACCAAATAATTGGTGACCACCATCCAACAATCGTCTCCACCATGCCACACCACCATGACCAACCAAAACATTCCCAAACTTCACATATTATTTTTCGATCAAATCGTAGCTACTGCAAATCGCCCCCAGATCCGACCAAACCCACCTCACACAAAACAGCATGCCACAACGCCCACCACGTCGTCGCCACCAACCCCCAGATCCGGCCACACCCACCACTACCACCATAGATACAACCCGACCCATAACATATGTACTGCCATCAACATAGCCCAACAATCGATCGCTGCAAGAGCTATACTGCGGGTCCACAAATCGCTACTTCCGATGAGAGTCGACTCCATCTTTGAAATGAAGCTATTAGAGAAGTGAAATAAAGTATCACCCAGAGCACTGTGGACTAAAGCATCACACAGTCATCGTGCAAGATGGCCTTGCGCAGCTTCGAGAAGCAACAAGGCTCTAACAGTGAGGGAGGCGTGGTTTCGGCACGGGGTAAGGACGTGGGTGCGGAGCCGATGGAGTTGCGTAGGTAAAATGTGAGAAGAGTGAATGAGGGAAAGGGAAAGTGGGAAGTGGTTTTTAGGGTTTGGATGAAATTGAATTGGGTTGGGTTGGTTGAGAGGATATGAAATATTTAATTTGTGAACTATGAAACTTTTCAGTTGATTTTAAAATACATGATTTTAATACTAGGTTTCCTATAATTTATAATAATTAATTAAAATGAAAAATAGACTTTTTAAAGTATTTAAAATAAGTAATTAATACGTCCTAAAAGTTCAAAACTCTTAGGGTGCGTTCACTTTGTTATTTTGGAGCCGTTTTGTGTTTTGAATTTTTCAAAATGATGAAAACGTATTGTCTTTTCCGTTTTCAAAAACGAATTTTGCAGAACAAATTATTTTTTTCACTGAAAAACCAAAACGGCATTTCTACGTTTTGGGCCTTTTGAGCCTTAATTCCAAATCACGCGAAACGAGCCCTAAAAACATATCTCACATACCTCTCCCTCTCCCTCTCCCTCTCCCTCACATCTCTGGCTCTCTCTCTCTCTCTCCCCCCCCCCCTTCTATTGCCGTCTTCCACCGGCCGCTGTTAAGGATTTTGTGGGTGCCTTTACCCCGAGCTTATTACCTTCGAAGGATCCCCTCTCTGCCGTTTCCGCCGTTGCTGAAGTGACCGAGTATTCAACGGCCGCTGTGGTGTCATCTTATGGTTTTAGGTATGATTATGTCTAGATTTGTGGGTTTTATGAATTAGGGACGAATTCGTGTTGATTGGATGGCAACTTATTGCTTATGTGCTCGGGCTGAAATGTGGTCTTCATCCTTTATTTGATATTGAAATGATGATTTTAAATTTGTTTGGGCTCATTTGCTTCTCACAAATCGTATGCTGCTATTAATTTTAAGGTTAATTTCGAGTTTGTAAATTTATTGGTTTTTTCAGTTTCGAGCGTCCGCCATTTTCTTTCGTTTTGATATACAGGAAGGGTGTTAATATTGGGTTTAAGTCCCTGAATGGTCTGCCTTCCCATTACTGATGTGTTTCATAATTGTTTCGGTTATTAGGTGGTTGTTGATATTTTGATAGATGGCGAGGTTAGACCATTGAAGGGTAGTGTTGCTCCTTCATCACCGGAGTCAGTCGTCACTGATAAATCGGTTAGCACTTCTACACCTAATTCTAGTGGATGAAAAAGCCTTTCAGCTGCTTGAAGTTATGCTATAGATACAGATGCTCTGACTCTTGTTGGTGATTGTCATCAGATATCACTTACTGGGGTAGAGTTTCATTTTGTTTCATCTATTTGCATGTTTCATTTTTATTCTGAGTATATGGTTTTGAAAGTCACCTATTACTGATTTTAAATGTAGTTATGATGCAGAAAATATAGAAAGGAAGACGCGCAAGGAAAAGATTAATGTAACGAAATTCAAAAAAAGTGACACAAAATAAATAAATAAATAAAAAGTGTCAAAAACTCAAAAAGTGAGAAACTCAAAATGTTTTCGGCCTATTTGTTTAATTTAAAATGAGATAGCCGTAAAATTATTCTATTTCACACATCGATAGCATTCATGTATTGAATATAGTAATGATTGGTCTCATATGTAAATAATCACATGATTAATGTATATATACCTATGTTGCTCGGACTCGGGTGCGGGTGTCGGATACGGGTACATATCTAGGAGTCGGATTCTTCTCATTTTAAAAATTAAGATACGGGGATACGGTTAAAAAGGATCCGAATTTTGGATACGGGTACGGGGATACGTCTTACAATTTTTTCCTAAAAAAAAATGATTCAATTAAAGTATACAACTACAATATTAAAGCAAAACATCAAATTATCACAATACAAATGTTTCATATATTGATAAAATAAATAGAGTTTACGTGTGTACATTTTACGTATTAAATAATTTAGATTTGGGTATTCAATAATTCATGTAAAGATAGCTTTCGATATTTAATTATTTATACTTCATCCGTAATATATTTATCATAGATGCATTGTAAGCTTTGTAACATATTTAAATCACTCAAAATCGATAATTATAACTTAAGCTATTGAATCAAGCAAATTTAAAATTAAATATTAAACTAATATTTTCTTAAATAAAACAATAAATCACTTCACTTACAATAAATAATAATACAACCTGTTTAAGACAATCCTAATTTATGGCAGTATGACTTTTAAACTACCTAAATCCCATTTAACACACGTAAATATTCATTGGGAGTGAAGAAAAATCCCATTTAAACTACCTAAATATTACTCATTTCATTAACTTATTCATTGGGCTCCACAAAAGCCCATTTAACACATACCCAAACCCTACATCTTCTCTTCCATACTCTCTGTCGTCTTCTCCAACTTTCCCTCTCTGCAAATTCTGTAAATGCTGCAGCCATCTTCCATTCCTCCACAAATTTCGTCATATTACTATCACAAGACTTGAAATAAATGGGTTCGCTGCCGCTATAACCGCAAGCCATGAGCAGTACTCCACCGTCCATTGTCTTCTCCATTTTCCAGCCGTGTCCGAGTTCAAAGCCACGAATCCGACCCGTATCCCGTGTCGGTATCCGTGTCGTGTCGTGTCGACACGGATACTTTCTCATTTTTGGAGAGTCCGAGCAACATAGATATATACTCAATTCATAGACACATTAAGTAGGTACTTCCTAAAAAGAATAGTCCAAGTTCAGGCAATCACGGAATAATGGATTTTGTTTGTATAAAAGTAGGTAATAAATGGGTATTAGTTCAAAGTCTAATAATTAAAACACAAGTAGTTTCATTAGCAACTAATAACCACTGCATACATAAAATTAGTCAAAAGCCTTTTGAGGATCTATCTTGACCAAACTCTAATTTGCCCCTATTGTTGAGAACCCTTTTTGGCGAACTTGTTTCTGGAAGCATTCGCAGTTTATTTTTTCCTTGGTCCTTCCAACATCAGAAAGCCAGGTTCATCTGCTGTAGCAGGGGGTTCCAAAAGTGCAACAACTTCAACAGCTTCAAACTATGAATGAATCCAGACTATAGACCTGAACACCACATTGATAATAATTAAAACATCTCAGAATAGTCAATTACATACACATATATACACAGATACATTATTAAATACAGATACGTGTATATATATGAAGGAGGAGAGTGATATTTACTGGAGAACAATTATTGTTGTAGTCGACGAATTAACTGGGCTTCATTTCCACCTAGATTGGCCGAAACCCTATGGCGGAGATGATAGAGAGAAGAAGGCAGAGATTGGAGAAGAGGGTTTCTCTTTTGAATTGGAACGGGAATTGGAGAGCGTGAACGTTACAATTTCACGCTCTCCAATTTCCGTTCCAATTCAAAAGAGAAACCATCTTCTCCAATCTTTGCCTTCTCTCTATCATCTCCGCCATAGGGTTTTGGCCAATCTAAATTAGAGTTTGGTCAAGATAGATCCTCAAAAGGCTTTTAACTAATTTTATGTATGCAGTGGTTATTAGTTGCTAATGAAACTACTTGTGTTTTAATTATTAGACTTTGAACTAATACCCATATATTACCTACTTTTATACAAACAAAATCCATTATTCCGTGATTGCCTGAACTTGGACTATTCTTTTTAGGAAGTACCTACTTAATGTGTCTATGAATTGAGTATATATACATTAATCATGTGATTATTTACATATGAGACCAATCATTACTATATTCAATACATGAATGCTATCGATGTGTGAAATAGAATAATTTTACGGCTATCTCATTTTAAATTAAACAAATAGGCTGAAAACATTTTGAGTTTCTCACTTTTTGAGTTTTTGACACTTTTTATTTATTTATTTATTTTGTGTCACTTTTTTTGAATTTCGTTACATTAATCCTTTCCGTGCACCTGTCTTCCTTTCTATATTTTCTGTATCATAACTACATTTGATATTTTTTTTTTCAGGTTCCAGATAGCAGCGTGAGTAAATGGGGAAGAAAAAGCAAAAGGTAGTATTGCCACCGGAGCTTCCACCGGAAGTTCTGGAAGAAGATATTGAAGTTTCCGATGAGGACTTGCAATTTGTCAACCAAAATTTGGACTATGCAGGATTCGTATCGAATTTGGACACTCATACAATTACCAAGTAAGGTTTTTAAATTTTTTTGGATGGATTAAAGTTCTCCCGCTCCTGCTCCTGATAACGGATTTTGTTGCTTTTGCTTCTTTGTTGTGTTTTATTAATGACGATTTTTTGATAACATGCCTAATAATGAATTTCCTGCATGCTAGCTATGTGAGAAGAGGAACTAATTACAGGGTAACTGGCCTAAGATCAATCTATTTTGCCACCAATTTGCTTCTTTGATTTTACGTTCGATGTATGTTTGCTCAATGATATGTTCAGTGTATTGAATAATTTGGAAATGAATATCATCACTATAAGCCACCTGTCAGTCATGTAACCTGATATCATGCATTTGTGAGCATTTACTGCCAAGATTTCTTTTAGGATTCCAGGAGAGCAAATCCACAGGCATCTCTAGTACAAATTTATTTTGGTGAAACTCAGCTCAAACATTTCAGTTCACCAAAGAATAGGATCAAATACTTCTCTCACTCTCATGCTAATTTAACATTCATTTAGGATTCCAGGAGAGCAAAATTCATTTATTTTTGTGAAACATAGCTCAATCATTTCAGTTCACTAAAGAAGAGGATCAAACACTTCTCTCTCTCATGCTAATGTAATTTTTTTGGTAATCTTTCATTAGTACTTGACTTTAAATTTTTAACTTGTTTAAATGCATGCCACTGGATTAATTTTGATGTTATTTAGCATATACTATGTAGTATGAGGATTTATTCATTCTTCTGACAGGCCAAAGTTGAAACTTACAATCACGAGTTTCCTCTCAAATAATGATTTCTGTATATGTTAATTCTATATCTGGTCTAAGTTTGCTTCATTCTAATTGAAAATAAATGTCAAAGATTTGGGTGAATTTGAAAATTCGAAACTTCATTCTTATCTAAATGACCTGATTTTTAAAAGTCTTCTTTTTGTCAGTATCCAAGTATAACTTTTGCCATTCAGGTAACCCCCTGAATTTTGCCGAAGTGTTCTTTTTGGACACCAAAATTTCTACACAACTGTTTCTTGAACCAGTTTGCTTACTGTTTGGGGCATGCAAAATGATCTGAATTCCTAGGGTTCAACTCAATGGACTCTGGAGATAAGTTGTGAAACACCATTAGGTCCTTGAATGAGGTGCTAAACTAGTTGACAAATCTGTGTATAGATATTATTATTATTATTATTATTTTTCCGTTCTGTTATCGGATGCCGTGGCTCGTCCGGGTTTTTTTCCTCTTTTTGGTTGGTGAAGAATCTTGGTGGAAGAGGTTATTTGGTATCCTTCATGTTCTTCGTCTGCCTCTCCAATTTTCCAAAAATATAGGCCTCATACACCTAAATATAACTATTTATTAGAAGAGGATGAAAAATGTTGTCTTTTAATTATGTGACTGTTAAAAATACTTTTCTAATAAAAATAATGAACAGGCATGTTTCACGAGTGGCTGACGTAAAAGAGGATGCTTTGGAGTCATTGTATGAGAAAAGGTTAAGAAAGAAACAGCCAAATAAGGAAGTAGAGGAAAACGCAATTGAGGTTGATCCTGTTGATGCGCTACCTGTTTTTACCTTGGATGGAAAACTATGCTATAGAACAGGTATTATTCTAATATTTATTACTGGTGAAAAATTGTTGTCTTTGCTACTTTAAATGCAAAAATAAAAATTGGTTTGATTTTTCAGTGCCCAGGGAGATTAAAAAGGTTGAATGTGAATCTAATGAAGGTGATGCCACCGGACA
Source organism: Osmanthus fragrans (assembly GCA_019395295.1). Lineage (NCBI taxonomy): Eukaryota > Viridiplantae > Streptophyta > Magnoliopsida > Lamiales > Oleaceae > Osmanthus > Osmanthus fragrans. The sequence continues at coordinate 2,208,687 of CM033344.1, read as the reverse complement.
GGACACGGGTGAGGTGAAGTTGACAAAAGCAGAAAAGCGGGCCAAGCTTAAGAAATCAAGGAAAGAGGCAAAGAAACAAGCGAAAGAGGAAGTGCAACAAACTTCTCAAGCTGATGTTTTGGTATGCATTTTTATGTGCAGCTTGTTTGATTGGATTACGCTAATGACATCCACGTGAGAATATGAGAATGAAATAACTAGTGATTGAATGGAGTATATCACTCAATTGGTTACTGATTATTCTTTACATGCTAATATGAGATCTTCATTAGTTACAATATTAGCATTTTATAGTTCATTTATCATCAAATTTGAATGTCAGTGTCTATGCTTGATTTACCTTGAAAAACGTTAGTTTCTGGTTGACTTGAAGAGTTTGGAATTGTAAATTGTGAATAGATATGACGGATCGTACAGTAAGGTGTATGTGTCTTCAGAATGCTAAAGTGTAATTGAATTTGTAGATTCTAAAAATCTATGTAGGAAAATTTAGTGGACAAATTTCAGAAATCGGAAATTTAGGGAGAAAATTGACGTTTCAGGAGGGAATAATCAACAGGAAATATATGTTGTATGGAAATTATGTGGTTTTTGTGTGTGAAGTCGCTGTTTCATGGAGTTTGCAGTCTAGGCTTTGGATCTTTTGCAATCTGGTTTCGAATGAACTAGTTTTGTAATTACTTTTATATATTTTTTCAAAATTTGATAACTTTGGTTTCCCCTGAATTATAGTCTCAAGATTTTGACGAGAAACCAAAATGTTCTTTTTAACTATGATTATTTTTTACACGTTTTATTTAGTTAAAATATGCGTCTGTGTACAGGATGAGGTGAAAAATGATCTATCAGCTGAAGAAGCCAATGAGAGCAAGAAGTATAAACTTGCCGAGCTAGGAATGGCGCTGCTTGCAGATCCAGAATCAAACATTAAGTCTTTAAGGGAGATGCTGGAGATTTCTAAAGATGGAAACTGGGCAATAGTCGTACTTGGCTTAAAGTCTTTGCTTGCTGTTTTCAAAGACATAGTTCCAGGGTAATAATGTTGCTTTAGTTAGTACTTCTGTTTCCATATTTTTTTCACACTTTTATGTTTGCATGAAATATGCATTTACATTATTTTTTCATGATATTGCAGCTACCGGATCAGGCTGCCAACGGAAAAGGAGCAAGAAATGAAAGTTTCTAAGGAAGTTAAAAAAATGCGCCTCTATGAGTCCACCCTCTTGTCTTCATACAAGGTTAGATATGGCACTTCGTGCATTCATGTCAAGAGAAATGATCAATAGATGACTGTTTAAATTTTTGTAGGTTCTATTAGCTCCTCAACATACATGTATATATGCACACATGCACTTGTTGACAAGTAAACCTTGCTGTACAATGGTAATCAAGCTTAATGGGTTCTTATGTCTTCCTATGAATAGGCATATGTCCAGAGGTTGATAGCAATAGAACAACAGACTGTCTATAAGCGAGTTTCTGTCCGGTGTATATGTACTTTGCTTTCAGCAGTTCCCCACTTCAACTTCCGTGAAAACTTGTTGGCTGCTGTAGTAAGAAACATAAGCTCCCAAGATGATGTTGTCAGGTCATCCTTATTCTTTCTCCTTTGCTTATAATTGTTTCCACAAATGTATTGGTTTTTTCTTCTTTTCGAATATTGTTATGGCATTCGTAATGGCATATAAATTGCATGTGATGTGTAAACTCTGTAGCACGGATACTTCAATTAGGATAGTGTGTTCGTGTCCGACACGTTTCCACGTGTAGATACCGACACTCTTCGGATACTGTACAAAAGATTTTTTTGTTAAAAATAATTTTTAACTTAGTACTCATATTTAAAATATTTCAATAAGAAAAATTAATAACAAGTATCAAACTAAATTTATACTAAATAAAAGAAATTTTTTAAAGAATTTAAACAATGTGCCGATGACGTGTCATGTCAGTACTTTTTTTGAAAAATCGCTTGTCGGCGTATCCGACATGTATCGTGTCGGACACACGTGTCCGTGTTGATGCATCATAGTATGTAAATATCTCACTTCCCTTTTATTGTCTTAGCTCATTAATTTTCTTTTGAGAGCAATGCTATTTTTTATGCTATTACTCTCTTTTCCTTTTGGTGTTCCATGGTAGAATTCTGCATTTTCATTGCAATCAAAGGAATGTAGAGTGCTAGTGATATGTGGGAATATCCTATGTTTATTATAGAACTAGCAGATTGTATGGGTTTGTTTATGTCAAATCTATGTGAATAAATAGTTGTTAAGAACCAGCCTGCTAATAAATGTCTTACTACTATTGTTTTCTAAAATTGTGAAAATTGTCATTGACTTCTCTCATCCTTATCAATAGAATGATTTGGTTCTCTCTTAAGTTCTTACATTGCACAATTGGTGTCAGCATTACCCCATCTGTTGTCTGAAGTGCACATGCATCTTGTTTTTGGCAGAAATCTCTGTTGTACCACTGTTAAGTCACTGTTTATCAATGAGGGGAAACATGGTGGCGAGGCTACTGTAGAGGCTGTTCAAATGATTGCTGAACTTGTAAAAACTCGTGATTGCCAGCTACATCCTGACTCTGTTCAAGTAAGGAATCTTTGCTTGTGATCAGGGTTCATGATTCTACGCCATATAAATTTTGGATTGGTTTTTGCGTTTTGCACATTACAAGTCCAAATCAAACGCACATCTAAAAGTTAGAGCAACCAGCTAGAAATATTAGTTCACTCACCAACGTTCTTGTTTAGTGTAGCATACATTGCTCAAGCCATGTGTGCTATTAACTTGTTAACTCTTGTGTATTTATGGTGATCTGTAAGTATTAATGCTAATACGTTATCTTAACATTTTTCAATGTGTTCACAGTGTTTATCTGTGATGTGAGTTGCCTCGAGGGATGTAGTGAGGGTGGGGGATTTTCTTTTTAGGCGGTGGTATAAATTTTATTTTAGACAAGATTCAAAGATACGAGAAAATTTATATATTTTGAAACAAAAATAAAAAAATTATAAATTAATTGTTGGAACAATAATAGTTTTACCGACTTTACATACATATGGGGTGTGTTTACATAAGACAAAGTTGTGTTTATGTAATAGATCAGGTGAACAGTCAACTTATCGAGGATGAAAGATATTGGAGATTTTTGTTGCTGCGTGTTGCAGGTCTGGACATGAGGTTTTGTGTTTACATGGAATTAGTGCTAATAAATAAACTTACTTTGTGGTTTTTACTTCTGAAAGAAAATGGGATTTGTTCTTAGTAATAGAAGGTTAGTTATAATATAATGAAGTGCATTCTGCGAAAGCCACAATCAAGCGATAAACTTTCTTCTTATCCTGCTTTATATAAATGTAATTGGCATTTGTTTGGATAGATTTTACTTGTAGATTTGTTTTACCACTGTGAAAACAAGCCAAGTCTATGCTAGCAAAATAACCTTTCCTCTGGAACAAAAGAAAACCCAGTAGCTTTCTATTAAAGGTAAAAAGTGAGAATGTTTTGCAGTTTTCTGCACAACTTTGTCTATATGTACTAATAATTCAACTTAAGAGACAAACCTCATGATTCTATAATATGTGGCGGGAGCTAAATGAAATTTTTTAGTAACACACTGAGAGGTATTCTGACTCACTAACCATGGGCATTCTGTGGCTTTTGTTTGTGATTTTGTTTCTACACGATCCTGCTTTCTCATTTTCATTTTTAGCTGTAGCTAACAATAACCTCCTTATATGTTAAACCTTGTAGGCAATGCGGTATAGATGAATTAGTGGAAATTGGAATCAATGGTGTGTCATGCAAATGTCAGTTTCCATATCCCCAGTCAACTTCCACTTAACTGAAATTGCAGTCACCAACTTCAATTTCAGCCATTAAACTTAATTATGACCAAAACCCAGATCAGCAGAAGACTTGAACGTGAACCCCCAGAATCAGAATTCACAGATACTGTTAAACAATATATAAATTAACAGATTTAGCCTGAAAACCAGAACCCAACTCGAGAAAAACCACAAAAAAAAAGTCCTTGCACTTATTTGGGCCCACCGGAGACCAATGGCCGATACATCCCTAGTTTCCACATAATATGTGCACGTTTTAACTTATTTTTCTTTGTAATGTCTAGTTCTCTGTAACCCCCTATTTAACATGTTAAATTCAGGTTGTTTAGGAACATAAATATGGTTAAATTCATTTTTCTCGCTCAAAACCTATTTCTGAAGGTCAAAAAGTGCTACTGTGAATAATTATTTGTCTATCTTTTCCTTCTTTTGGTAGTATGATGGTTATGAGGTTTATATTTTTATTGAATCTGACTTCGCCACCACCCCCACCCAAAAAGATAAAAAGACAAAAACTGGAAAGCTCCAATACACCGGTGCCCAAAATCTGATTGTGGCCAATGTAATACATTATTTATCATGTCCACTGTACTTCCATTTGACAGAGAAGTTCAAAGTCTTAAGATTTTTGCCAAGTGTGAAAGACTATAATAATTGTACTTGACCTTTATCTGTTGTGCTAGCTGCCTTTACATTTCTTCTGGATAGTTTGTCAAGATAATGTGCAGATGGATATAATCAAATGTTGGATTGTAATCTGAAGTTCGTATTATAAATGCTCAAACCCTTTAATAAGTTGCACTGTCTTTTAAGGTCTTTTTGTCTCTATCATTTGATGAGGATCTTAGAAAACCTCAAGTTTCCGATGTGGATAATAAAAGCAAAAGCAAAAAGTCTAAGAAGAGAAATGGTTTTGAAGTGCCAAATCACTTGCCAGATAATGGGAAGAAGAAAAATAGGCAAGAGATGATGACAAAGACAAGAGAGGAGGTATAGTGACTCTCCCACAGGAAGTAAATCTTTTTAATTTCTTGTCATCATTTTTATGTATTTAAGGTCTGAACAGGTCAATGCAGACTTCGAGGCTGCTTCGTTCACCCAAGATATTTCAGAGCGGAGAAGGATGCAGTCTCAGATTCTTTCAGCTGTATTTCAAACATTCTTCCGTGTCTTAAGGCATACTATGTACCCCACGTAAGTTTTCTTTTTGCCCTTTTTGGTCTTTTATGTGGTTATCTCTGCTTTGAAGTTGAGAAAGTGTCTTTTAATATTGAATGTGAAGGCAATTAACTAGTTCTAATGCGTAGTTACGCTTAATAGCAATTTATGCCTTTGTTTTTGGCAAAAATGCTGATTGTCCTGTGGTCCTGAAGTAGTCTAATAAAGCGAGTAATTCAAAAATAGAATTTGCAGATGTCCTCAATTAGCTTAATGCACGCAGATTTTACGTTTCTTAAAGTTTTTGCATGATCAGAAGTTACAAAAGGCTGTTCTATGAATTTTGCGATCTGAAATTGATGATGGAATTGTAAATGCTTTTTTATGTTACTGGATGCACTGTGTTAATGTCTATTTCAAGTAATTATTTTTGCGGACTTGCTATACGAACCTCGCGGTTGACTGCGAGGATGACACCCCACACACACATGAGGGTGTGTGAGGGGGTGACTTTTTTTATTCACGTGGGGACCCACGCATTCATGTGAGTGCGCGGTCAAGTAGGGGGTCATCCATGCGGGCTAAGTGGCTTTACCCTTATTTTTGTATTGATGACCTCTTCATTGTTGAAGAATCTAAATCTTTCTTCTCTAACACTCTTTGACCAAATTTGCCTGTTTCTGTGTAGTTTAGTTTGACCAATGTTCCCTGTGTTATTTCTTGTTACCTTTTGGGATTATATTATAAAATGTTCCACCAATTTTGTTACCGGGGTTTCACTCTAATCTGGTGAAGCACTGATTTTTCGATGCAAGTATTAACTGTGATTCATTTTCTGTAGACCATCATACTGCATCTACAACAAATTATTGGTGCTAAAACGTTTTTTTCCCTTTCAACTCTATTATTTTGGCCAGGGCAGCATCTCTTATCTCTCTCTCTCTCTCTCTCTCTTTTTGGGTGCTCAGATCAGAAGCCAGTTCCTTACTTGGTGCATCTGGGAGCCACCCCTTGCTTGCTCCATGTTTGAATGGAATTGGAAAATTTTCTCACCTGATCGACATGGATTATATGGCCGATCTCATGAATTTTCTGAGGGAGCTTGCTGGAAAGAGCAGCAAGTCGGGAGATTTATCTGAGAAATCAAACTATCTAACAGTATCTGAACGGTTGTTGTGCTGTATTGCTGCTTTTAAAGTGATGAAGAACAACCTGGATGCTCTAAATGTGGATTTACAGGATTTCTTTCTCCACCTTTACAATCTAATTCTGGAGTACCGGCCTGGAAGGTATATTTATTACTGTCAAAATTATTTTCTCTTATCAGATCCATAGATTTGCTTGATTATCCTGCATATACATTTTTCATTCTTTGTTCTTAATTGTTAAAATTTTACTTCATCATCAAAGCAGAAAATTCGAGTTTGGCTATATATTTTCTGCTCAAATTGTCTAACTTCAGAGTTATTGGTTAGCTATTGAATGCGTTATAAGGACTAGATTGTTATGTGTATCCTTTATCATTCCATCTGGAAAGCAATTCTTACAAGAATCGTTTCTCATTTCATCCTTGCTAGATAGTAATTTCCACGTGAACCATCTACCTTCATGTAAATAAACTGCACAATGTTTTCTGAAGAGTGGTGGTGAAGTACACTTGGCTGGCTTGAACTGAAGGAATCATTTTGCATGAAAGTTTTGCGTCTGTGATGATGTGAATATTTCAGAATTTCATTGTTTCACTTTTCTGAGTTGCATTTGCTCTCTCTATCTGGTAGCATCCACAGTGTTTTTTATTTTGGGCAAAAAGCTGATACTTTGGCAACTTGACTTGTAATTTCTTTCATTTATGTGCAATATTTTGTTGTATATTGTCCCCCGGTTTTCTGTTATCTACATTCCATTTCCTTGCTCCATTTGTCTTCTTCCTATCATTTTCTTATATTTTTCGTTTCCAGAAGTAGGAAGGACAGAGGGACACCTATTGTTTGTGGTGTGAGCTGTTTTATATTTGTATCTTTTTACTGCAAAATGCTCGTTGGTTTGACATTTCTAATGTGTTTGTGAGCAGGGATCAGGGTGAGATATTAGCTGAAGCTCTGAAGATAATGCTGTGTGATGATAGACAACATGATATGCAAAGGGCTGCTGCATTCATAAAACGTTTAGCCACGTTCTCACTATGCTTTGGGCCGGCCGAGTCCATGGCTGGTTAGTTGACTTCAGAACTTTTAGTGCATGTTTGGGATAGTGTAATGAACAAGATTTTAACTTTTTTCTTTCTATGACACTATGTTGTACTGTCCTTCATTCTTACTAAACATGTCATTATGCTACGCTAAAAAATGTTCTATTAATTTCCTATTCCACATGTAATTTGTTTCTTTCTTGTAAAATATTTCAGCACTAGTTACCATAAAGCATCTTCTCCAGAAGAATGTCAAATGCCGCAATCTTTTGGAAAATGATGCCGGAGGTGGTTCTGTTGCAGGAGCAATTGTGGTCAGTCCTCGTATATCTCATATTGGGTTAAAAATATGCATTCTGTCAATTCAGTTTGTTGACGTCTGGTTTTCTGTTACTCGCAGAAATATCAGCCGTATGCTTCAGATCCTAACCTTAGTGGTGCACTAGCTTCAGTTCTTTGGGAGCTGAGCCTTCTAACAAAACATTATAATCCATCGGTTTCTACTATGGCTTCTGGTATTTGGACCATGGGCAGCGCAAATAATCAAGTTTATCATTCCGTCGTCTCACCTCAACTAGCTTTTAAAGAATTCTCACTGGAGCAGGAGTCGATTGTCCCATCAGGTGAAACAAAAAAATCAAACAACAAAAGAAAGCGAGGAAATGACAAACTCTCTTCTGTCAAGGTTCAGCCGGAAGTAAATATGAAGCATCAATCCGATGAGAATGAGGTTAGAAAGAAACTTACTGAGCATTTTTTGCTACTCCGTGATATTACTGAGAACCAGAGATTAAGGGGTGAATTGGACCGAACAACTTTGTCATTGAACCTCTACGAACAGTATAAAAAGCAGAAAAAGCAGAAGAGGAAGACACAGAGCATAAAAGTGTAACAGAATTTTGAATTTTTCTCAATGTTTTTCGAATTTTGGCCTTGCCATATTTAGCAGGTTTTGTAACACAACTTGTATCAGGATCAGTCTATTTATAGCATTTTTGGTAAGATGAATTGACAAACATTCGGCAGTAGAGAAAAAGGAAAATAAGTTCAAATTTTGTTCATTGTATTAGGGTTTTTGTTTACTCCTTTGTTCAAGTATTTCACTATCCATTATTGCTTCGGACGACTGAAGTTGCTAACTACCATCCTTGACCAAGTGGGTTTACCTTTGACATCCGTAGATGTCAACTTGAGTGAACCTGCAGATGGGATTATATGTGGCGTGGTATACCTGATCATTTAGTCAACGAGTAGTGACGAGTTCAGAATTACGACTGAAGGGGGAGAAGCTTTGCTTTGTAGACAGCTTCGCTTCCTTATCACTTCTTTCACGGGCCAGGGTGAGACTTTGAAAGCTGTTGAGTGGGAAAGGTGTTTAAAGTTCTTTGCTACCCATTGACTCTAGCTCTCAGTCTAATCACAATGAAATCACTTCACTAACTTGAAGAACCCTAATATTGAGTTATTTCCTCGAGTCTCCACATTTTCTCACCATGCAAATCATAGTTTGTTCGAGTGCATATTCTTCTTCTTTTGGAAACTCTTTGCCTTTCAATGATACATAAAAATATTTTCTCGACCAATATTAGGCATTTGTTTGGCAGAGATTTCTTAAAGTGAAAAATGATTTTTTTTAAAAGAGAACTTGTAGTTAAAAAGTAAAAAAAATGGTGCAATCGAAATTGATTTTGGAGAAAAAAATATCTCTTAAACATAGGCCAAATCAATTTCAATTATAGCTTTTGTTATCCTATTAAAATGGGATCGCCACCTGAAAGCATCTTATGGAGATACCTGACAATAAAGCCAAGCAAGACCAAAATCTATCTTTAGTCGAAGTACCCAATAGGTAGTCGAAATCATCTTCCTCAAGGGCGAAGTGCCTCTATGATCAAGTTGAGCTGCTGAACCTTTCTATTGAATTGCTTCACATCCGAAGTTCCACCTCATGCATTGAGGTCCTCAATACAAACAAATCTAGAGGATATCTTTGAGAGTGATCGAATGACGTCTGTATTAATTAACATCACACTAGGAATATAGGCGGCTGACTATTATTGTAAATAATATAGTGAATGAGTGATGGGAGGTTTAGGTAGGTAAGATGTTGCCACGTGAATATGATCCAACAATGGGCACTCCGGTTCCTTACTATAAATAGCAAGTCTTGTAACATAACTAAGGATGCTAAAATTGATATTGGAAATACTTTTGTTTGAACTCTCTTGAATACAAATATACACATTTTGTTTGAAGCTTATCTTATCTTTATCCTTGATTAATATTTTACAAATATTATCAACTTGATACAATAATCACCCGTTGGTATTCCAACTCGCCATATTTTATCGCCTCCACCGTTGTCTTCGGCCGCATCTCGCCGAATTCCGTCCACATGTCACAAGTTCGATATCGACATCTGTTAGCAACATTTTTTGGGATCAACAATTTTAACAATTTATGATAAGAATTCTAGTAGAACTGCTAAATAAGTATCCGTTGACATTTTATCTACCACTAATTTGTGAATTGACATTTTATTCACTCGACAAAATTAATTATTAAATAAATATTATTTATTTATTTATTAATAGGAGGTTATTTTATTTGAGATACGTGAGATCACCATTATAAGGAAACATGCAACAACACCAATTGGCCTAACTCAGACCCTGAATATAAATTACTATAAATCAGTGTATGATTATTTTGGGGGTAGAGACTAGGATTTACTTTATAACATTCAATACAAGAGAAAGCCTTCAAAACAAATATGCTCTTCTCAAGATCGTTGTTTATAAATTAACGTGTATACATACACCTAAGGGCTAAGAAATATAGAGTACAACCCTAAAACATATATTTTTTCTTTTCCTTTTTTGTCAATCCTGGACGTAGGAATTATCTATGCTAATCATTATTACAAGAATCATAATACAAAATTTAAAAACCCTAGTAAATGAATATTTTATTGAATAATGCATATATTGTGGGATTTTCATATTTTCTTGAAAGCTGGAGTTTTGTATGTCATAGCCTATAGAAGCTTAAAAATAGTACGAAAAGATGCAAAATCAAGATCTATTGCACATGGCAAGAAATGAAAGTAGTTTTCTTTCTCGAATTCATTATGCGAATTTCTATATTTCACAACGACTAAAAATAGACTATGAAAAACGAGATTAATAAAAGATTTTAACTAGATAAACAAGAAATTCATGTAGTATGACAAAATCTTCTATTGTATATGCTATACACGATAAATACAATTGTAAAGAGCAAAATATTGGTGTCTCACCGACTAATTTTTCAATCTTTAACATGAAAATGCTGCTTTTATTTTCTTTCTTTTTGTATGCCAACTTTTTAAATTATGCTACTTGATTGGTCTTCATGAATTAAAATCATTATTAATTAATTTCATGAATGTTGCTTAATTAGATTTTTAGCTAACATCATTTAGAAATTGGAAGAGTCAAAGAGAGGTAGGTCGTCAGAGTGGATCAAACTATAGCATTTCTTGCTCAATTGCAATGATTGAACAAATGATAAATTAAAAAAGTAGTCCTCTTATTTTATTGAATGATGGAAGGAAATTCACCATTCTTGTCAAGAGTTTATCAGCCTGTTTATGTTAAATGCCAACTCATCCTACGTGTAAGTGGTGCTATTTATTTGCGTAATTTGTTTAATATTTAAGTTTACACTAAATTATCGTTTACCTCATATTGAATAAAATTAAGATAAAACAATATGAAATGTTGAAAGAACTTCTATTAATAACAAGTTGTATATCTGTCAACAACCACGATATGTTGTGAATCAAATAAGAAAGACGATTATCACTTGTGTAGTCGAGTAAATAAATGAGTTATAAATAATAAGTTGTATGTAATACAATAACAACACAAGATTGTGGATATCAAATAAGAAAAGAAGTTTTACTCATTGAGTAGCCGAGTCGCTGAAGAAATATTTTATAAATAATAAATTGTACTTACAATAATAACGACACAATATTGTAAATACTAAATAAAAAAGACTTTTACTAACCAGGTGGTTGAGTTAGTAAAAGAAGATCATAATGTACTAACGTATTTACCGCCTCAAAATAAAATTATAAGTATTTTTGCTTTCGCATGTAACCGTAATCAATAGTCCCTTGATGGCTGTGGCTCACCTAACCTATCATATTAGGTGCAGAATTAAATGCCAAAGATAATCATAATATGGATTAAAATTAAATCAAGGACCAAGCTATGGTGCCATGGGTCTGTCATGGGGGTGGTCAACCCCCATGACAAATTAGCAAAATCCTTAAATCAAATTGACAAGTTTAATTAATTAATGCTTTGACTAGGACTCCATTTCGTTTTATTTATTTATTCAAAAATAAGTGGGAAATGGAATAAAATTATACTAATAATTTAGATAAATTTATTATTAAAAGATATAAAATATATGGAAAAATATCCAGCCAGGAAGAATCACAAGAATTTATTAATTGCTTTCACATTACTCTGAAGTCATATCTTGATTTCAAACAATCACTTTTAAACAAGGATTAAGTAAGAAATATAGAATTACAGTTTTTATTTTTTTTATTTAAAAAGAGTATTATGTAGGCCAACTAGTGTTACATAACCAACTAGGCCAAGCCCCGAGGAACTTAACCAGTTGTTGATTGTATATTTTATTGTATTTTAAGTCACGTATTGTACATGTTCTTTAAAACTTTTTTTTTTTTTTCGATTTATTTTGAATTATATGCTAATAAAATAAAAGAATCCATAACTTTTCTTAGGTCATCTCCTATCTTACACCAAAATTTGTAATAAATTCTGTATCATTATACATCAAATTTTTCCCCAAACTAAAAATCATCTCTAACTATTACACCAAAATTTACACTAAATGAACAGTATTTAATCATTTCATTCTCTTTTTTTATTCTTAATAATTTATTTTACAAATACATAAATTACTAAATAAATAATTACGATAAATAATATTAGAGTGATGTATGTATGTAATTGTTGTAATATATTTCATGCTAATTTTAAATAATAGTGTTTGTTATATTTAATTTTTTTGTATTCTTATATTAATTCATTCATTAAGGGAATGCCGCCACTGGCGCTCAAAATCTCCTTTTTCTGGTAGTTGGGCAGTCAAGGAAACTTGCAATCATACTATTTTTTACATTATTAAAATTTATTTTAAATTCAAATAATAATAATAATTTATTGTATTAAAAAATATATAACACATATAACACAAATACCCTCCATCAATTAGTTTTGCAAATTCAAAAAAAAAAAATGGTAAATTTGACTTTTCAACATCTTACGCCAAAATGGTGCAAATTTTGGTGCCACATTGAAAAGCTTTTGCACCAAAATTTGGTGCATTTTTATGTTTTGATGTCACCTTTGGAGATAGCCTTACTTTTTAATCATGAATTCTCCAAAAATATCACTTTTCAGAAAATTTATATCAACACCATCGAAGTCTCGTTTATGTAAATATAACTATCGGTCGCCGAAATTACATGAAAGAGAGCAAACAAAATGGAAAATATATAAAAATACGTGAAGAATTATAATTATGCACTCAATCGGCATGTACTCTTGATTCTATCGACACATTATACTAAAATTAGGGGAAAAGGATGAATTTTTCAATATCATTCTGTTTTTTGCTCTCACATTACATTCATCAAAACCCTAAAACCTGATGCTTCTCCACTTAATTCGTTAATGATCACAAAGTATTTACAAAAGGAGAAGAAAAAACTGTTCTAACTGTAAAACAATTATCATCATTCTGTTAATCTCACAAATTGTTCTTCCATTGATTTCTTTTCACTACCGGAATTCATCGGAGAGATAATTCAGGAGATCCTGGAGGTCATTTGAATCTTCAGCTCCGCCATTGATGCTCAGAGACTCCAACACTCGCTGGAAGAGAAACACATGGCAAGGGATCCGCAAAACACCTTTTTGTTCGTAACCATACTCTTGCGCCGATTTATTCAGTAGCTTTATAAAAATCGGGTGATTCAAAAGCTCGGCACTCACAACGAAGCGTTCCATTTCCTCGCCTACATACACCGGCAAGTGTCCCTCCGGTACACCGCCGCTCCTCCTGAAAGACACAGCCCCTCGACGCCTCGTCCTCGACTCCGATCGAAAAAGATAGTACTGCGAAGAATCTGCCACTCTTGCTAGCCTCCGTATCAATCTCTTCATTTTTTCAAGGAATTTTCAGAAATTTTGTTTACAGAGAAAGAGCTTTTGGAGATTTGAAGAAAGATGGAGGGTTTAAATAGCAGATGCGGTGGGTGGGAGGTACAAATAGGCGTACTGGCAGGTACATTATTGTAATTAAATAATATTGTACGGTTTACTAAGCCGGTTTTGTAGAATTGGAAAGAACCATTGTTCTTTGGTAGGATGGAAAAGTTAAAGAGAATGAGACAATCGAGAAATACGGTGTTTTTCACGGGAACGACTTTCATGTGAATTTACAACTTGTTTGTCACGAAACCACCAGTCGATAGAACTTACAATCAAGATAGTATTAAAAAATTAAAATTTTGACAATTGTACGATTTGGACGGCAAATTTTGTTGAGCCCTGGTTTGACAACTATTAGTTTGGTAAAATGGAGTTTTGAATAATGATTTTTTTGAGAACGTGCGTTAAGAAATATTGAAAAGTTTGAAATTTACGGGTACAATATTTTATTGTAGAGTAATGCTACTCGTACAACTTTCTCTTACAATCTCGCACACGATGAGGGGTCCCACAGTGAATAAAAAAATTCACTGTGAGAGATTGTAAGAGAAAGTTGTACGAATAACATTACTCTTTATTGTATGAATGTGTGATTGAAAATGAATATGTGAAAGAAAAAAAAGTTCTAAAATAATGATTGTAAAATAGGGACTGAGTAACTTTCTAATTTTTTTTCCAGAAATTTAAGGGTGAACTAAAAAATTAAGACAATAGACTGAGAGGTGCTTATTGCTTAGTCTCCTTTCGTCTTAATCATAAGTGTGTTTTTTTTTTTTTTTAGAGGTTTGAACGCAAAAATTCTAACTTAACACTCTGGTAGCTAATTAATTAATCATCTAGATGCCGACATTTATATATATATAAATTGATTAGGTTCACAGGTAATACAGGTATAGTGAGATTATTTCTAAAATAAGCCAGTCCTCATAATTAAGATAATTAATCTATTTTCGTCTTAATCATAAGTTTTTTTTTTTTTTGAGGTTTGAACTCAAAAATTCTAACTTAAGACTCTGGTAGCTAATTAATTAATCATCTAGATGCCGACATTTATATATATATAAATTGATTAGGTTCACAGGTAATACATGTATAGTGAGATTATTTCTAACATAAGCTAGTCCTCATAATTAAGATAATCTATTTTATATGGATTCTCTGGTCTAATTCGCATTTTATTTTGAACTTAAAAAAGTTTACTTATAAATAAATAAATAAGATGTTAATCCAAATTAGAAACAAGCAAGTTACCGTCATTGAACTTTAGTAAGAAAATAGTATCCAAATATCAAAATATTTGAAAATAATCTTATGTTTTTTATTCGACCTTAAATAAACATGCTCGAACGACACAGAGTTAACATAGCACTTAATTTTATATTTAAATAAGATTCATTGAATTCGATTCTTGTTTCTGCTGCAGTCTACTAATATTATATATTATCAAATAAGTAACTCATTTATTTATAAATTTGATTAATAAAAAAAAATACGTAATTTACTTATTCACTTATAATTAAACTCACTCAAAATTATTCCACGCTCGTTGAGCTAGTTTTGGTATGTTTTTTAACCCGTTTTGGACATGAGAAAAGTATTAATATTGTGTTTGATTGTTTATGCATGTCTCCCAATCCCAATCAACTTTTGCTCCATAATTTCCTACAAAAATTAAAGAAATTCATACAATAAAATTTGACAAAATCTACATTATTTGTTCACCTATCACAGTCTACAATTTTTTTTATTCAAACTGGATACTGGCTATAGATATGACAGAGTTAAGGAAGAGATGAGAAATTAAATGTTTTGATTCTATCATACTCTTATTTTGATAAAATTTCCAGGAAGGAAGAGAATGTCCATAAACTTATTTGTGTCAAAGCTTATTTATTAATTATAATCAACTTTGTGCAGGAGAAAAAGTTGGTTGTTCAACCGTACAATGGTCCACAAAACATGAATTCTTAAGGGTGCGTTCTCTTCGTGTTTCTGTTTTGTGTTTTGAGTTTTGAAATTCGTTTTGTGTTTTGTGTTTTGGGTGTCTGTTTTGAAATTACTGAAAATGCGTTCTCTTTGTCATTTTGAAAAACAATTTCTCAAAACAGAAAACAGAAAATGCGTTCTCTTTGCACTTTTTTATAATATTATTTCATAATATTTTATTCAAAAAATCTGATTATTCAATTAATTTTAATTGTTTAATGTTAATATATTATTAAATATATTATAAACCTGAAATTTTCTTTGAATTTTGAAATATCTTTGAATCATGAAATATATTTTCATATATTAAAATAACATATAAATTTGTGAAAATTTTTATTAAGATGATTTTATTCTAGATGAATAATGGGGTGTTAATATATTCATTTATATTTCTAGACATAACTCATTTTTGAATTTTTGCTCTTATTTGAACCCTTCCTATTTTCTAAAACTATCGAAATGAAGAAAGCCAAAGTTCAGGGACTAAGAGGGATGGAGAGAAGGAAGAGTGGAAGAGGGAAGGAGAGAAGTCGCGATTGAAAAAAATGGGAGGAGTGAAAAATTTGAAGCTACAGTATTTGTTTTGGCGTTTTGGAAATTTTTCGTGTTTTTAACTGAAAACGCCCAAAACGGAAAAAACCCGTTTTGTGTTTTGTGTGAATTTTTTTTTTGTGTTTTGCAAAATTCGTTTTCGAAAACGGCAAAGAGAACGCGTTTTCGTCGTTTTGAAAAACAGAAAACAGAAAACGGCCCCAAAACGACAAAGAGAACGCACCCTAAGTGATCTAGTCATTCTCCATCGAGATGTGCTACATATACATAAAGTTTTGTACATAGGGATGTCTACACCCTCACATGGGTGTGGGCCCCACTTTAAAATTAAAGTGGTTTAATTTTAAAGTGGGGCCCACACCCATGTGAGGGTGTGAAAACCTCTATGTACAAAATCTTATGTATATGTATCTTTTTCTTTCTCGAAATAATTATTCCATATAGTACTCGCTATCATTTTTTCAATCTCCACAGGTCATTTATTTCTTAAGAAAAATAAGCAAAACTTTATTTTTTTTCTTTAATCATCTCAAATAATAATATTAGAATTTGAAAATATAAAATAAAAGTTTTCTTTGGATTGGTTGGTAGTAAAGTTATAGCGTAGCCACTTGCATTAATAAATAATGGCTTATTTCGGTAGTAAATTTCTTCACGAAACAAAAAATGTTAGGTGTTAGACAATGACCTAATACATGATATAGCATGTAATTAGGAACATAAGTGGTCTCATAACCTCTTAATTTCATTGCAAATTATAACTAATCATGTGAAACTTTATATTAGGATATAGTTTGGACTTAATAATTCCAATTTTTTTTTTAATTGTTGTTAAAGGGTAAAATAACATTGAATAAGTTAGATCTTAGTTGAGTTATCTAGCATAACCTAAATTTTTTGAACCAAGAACCAATATAATAATAATAAAACGATTATTGACGTCAAAAAATTAAGTTACTAGGGTGCGGCAGCTCATAGTCATGCAAGAGTTATTAATCTTTTTTTTTTTCGTATGTATTTCTGAGTAAGATGACTTAAGAGAACACGAAAAGAGATTTGATTGAGTAAATAAGCCACCAAGTCAACTGTATGAGCATGTGAATGCTACGTGATACAGCTAACATGATTAGCGCACAACGATCAAATCACTGGAGTTTCTAGATTTGATCTTTCAAGTTTTTGGTTGGTCGATTGGCTTAACATTTTTTCCCCCAAATGTGCGAGTCCCTCATGTAGACACAACACTACTGCATGCGTATATATCATTCATTTACTATGTCTAATATTATATTCTTAGAAGAACCGAGCATAGTTCAATATTTGCATTAGATTGATTTAAAAAACTATAAATTTAGCCGGTAAAATTGGAAATTGAGCAACCCGGGCGACATGGACTTTAGAAAAGTTGGACATGTCTTCATACTCACGACTCACGAGTGAGTGTTCACTTGGATAATTGGAATTTGACAAAGGAAACAATGTGGGGTTACCTTTGAAAATAACATTACAACTCCAAAACCAAGTTGGCTGTCTGTCTTGGCAATTGTCTCTGTTCAATTTTCATTTTCTTTTAGGCTAAATCACTGCCACAAGTTCTTTCTTATTAAGAGCCACTTTGGTTTAGCTAATAATAATAATAATTTAAGTTAAAATCAACAATTAATTTTAACCACACATTTCTTGAGAGCAACGACTTTTCAACCATACATTTCATCATTTTTTTTTATTAAAAATTGATTTTCCACCAAACTACACAAAGCTTAATTGTAAACAAGTTATTATACAAGAATTATATGTATCTTTTTAATTTCGTGAAAAGACATTGTTCGATCAAGAATTTCTTTAAAAAAATTTCATATTCGAGGCGAATGAGGGAGAAAAAATGAATATTTTCTTCTCGCTGCTAGCTAGCATCGAAGTCTTAAACCTCATGATTTCAAGTATTAGTAAATTCAAGAGGCTGAAAAATTGCAGTAGCTCTTGCAGATATATAAGAGCCATTGAACTGTTTCAGACGTCATCATCCAGTGTCACACTTCAGACCATCTCCAATAGTTGCACTTGTTGGGGTATATGGTATAAAGGCTATTTTGTATGTGGACAATATCGTAGCACAAGTTCAACAACACAAAAATGATGTTAAACCACAAAGGAAGATGGTAGAACCAAAAATAAGAAGAAGAAGAAATTTGGATGAAATGATCCGAGACAAATGGTAACACTCTTTCCTTAAAACAAATTTGTCCCTTAATGGTGCTAACGTAGTAAGGACAATTGTCTTTCAAGATATAATAGATTTTTTGTAGTAGAAGCACTTCCAACAACAAGGCAACGGTGAACTTGAACGGATTATTCTTTCTACAAAGAATGATTTCGAATGCAGAGTTTGAGAGAGTTTTGGCAAGAATTTTTTTTATGTAAAACTCAACAATATGAATTGGGAAGCCTAAATAACGTCCAACAAGTCCAATTTATAGAAGAGAATAGTTTGTGAATGGAGAGACACACCTCCAAACTAAGCAACCTTCATGAAAAGGTCTACCTCTCTTTGTCACTTGCCTATCATTAGATCGCTGCTCGAGCTCCAAAAGTAGAAACATTGTTGCTCGCCTTGCGCTGAGCTGCTGCTTGAGCGATGGTCATAAGTGCTGAAAATTAAAAAAAAAATTCTTCCAATTTTGGATTTCAATCATTAATTCATTTGAAATTGGTTTTGAGATTTCAAATATACCACGATAATCTATTCGACGAGTAGAACAAGTTATTTTATTTATTTCCATAATTTGACTATCGGATCAAGTTCGAATATTTAGTTGAATTTGACACGAAAATCATTTTTCATGATTTTATACTATACCAATTTTTATCTCTTTTAAACAAAATTCCAACAGCACCAACATTTGAGGTCAATTTTGCACAATTTTTGTGCAAATCTTGTACCAACTTGAAAACCGTCTGTCCGTCTCCAACTTAAATCACTAAAAGTTGTATCAAATGAATAGTATTTCATCATTTTTTTTCTTTTATAATAGTTCTCAACAATTTATCTATCAATATGATAATAATACAATTAAATTAAAAATTTAAATATATTGTATAATAAAAAAGAGACACGAGGGAAATAATTTTTTTTTTCTATACCAAAATGAAGGGGAAAATGATACAAATTTCCTTTAGGAATAGTGTTGCACATGTGCACCAAAATGGTGCAAAAAACGGTGCATCACTGGAGGAGGTTTGCACCATTCTTTTGGCGCAAAATGAAACATTTTAGTGTTTTGGGGACTCCATTGAAGATGGCCTTAAAATGAATGGAAGTGTCGAGAATTTAGTCTCAACAAAAGTGGTAAATAATACTGTATGTTGCCGATTTGTTGTGAGAGAAAATTCAATTTAATATAATTATATATTTCAAAACCAATACAAAAACTGGTGTATACACTATACAGTCTCTTGGTCACTCAACATATTCGCGTCCTAGTCGTGTGTGACTATAATTCTGATATCTACAAGAATCTTGGCTATATTTTTCAATTCTGCCATTTTTCTTTGCCCATACAATTTTCCCAATAGGACATACTTAGAAGCCACACATCTGTAGATATATGTTGGAAAGTCGAATATGTTATATTATTTGTATTGATATCAAATATATGTTTTCCTTATGTAGTCCACAATTATGGTAATCTCCTTGTATAGAATATTAGTTGGATGTATATATTTGCACTACAACATTAATATAATTATTCTAGCAATTCTTTCTTCCATTCATCTTTACATGGTATCAGAGCAGGTCTGAGACCTCGATTCATTACTGTGCTGCACTCTAATATCTCGTGTAGAACCTTCCCCAGTTTCTTAGTCACGACGGCCAACAATGAGACTCCCGTTTCCGGCAAGACAGCTGCCTCCTCCGATTCATCCAAGTCAGAATTTGCACCAAGTTTTTTAAAAGCCGACACCTCGAATCCTTATTTCACTCATCACTCAGATCATCTAGGATTGATTCTAGTCTCCAAATCTTTGAATGGAGACAATTATTCTGGTTGGAAAAGGGATATGACTCTGGCCTTGAACTCCAAGAATAAGCTTGGCTTTGTCAATGGTTCGATCGAAGCTCCCTCAGAAACGACAGATCCCGAAGGCTATGCGACTTGGTTGCGATGCAACGACATGGTTCATTCCTGGATCATCAACACTCTCAATCCAGAAATCGCAAACAGCGTGATTTATTACCCTTATTGTTTAAGAATAATAGAGCACAATGTGATTGTAAGAGGCAAGCTATGTTCTATTTTCAAATGCTTAAAACACATGTTGAGTCAACTCATTCGATACATCTACAAACTTATCGTTTTGATATTGGTGAGATTTTTTTCCGGGTTAAAGGCTTTTTTAGGGTTTCACATGGAAAAGTAAACACCATTGATCTACCTTCACAACTATTATGGTGTGATTAGAAATTCATGTTGTCAAATAACTTTTCTAATTATCGAGTGAAACTATTGAAAAATATATCGAATTATCTCTACTTTCGCAATCAATTTTTGTTAATTGTTTTGGTTGTTAGTTTTCGGTTTTGGTAACTTTCTTCGATGTTGTTTTGAGAATTTTGAGTTTAAATTAAATACGTTATTTATTAATGTGGAAATTATTTTAACTCTATGGGCACGTCTGGTAGGGATTTTGGCCACAAAACAAATTGCTTTTAGTACTGTTACAAAAGAAAAGGGACCCACTGCTGCCTTCTTTTGTTGACTACCCCATTCCCCTCAAATTTAAATTTATGAGTGGAAAGACTATATCACCCCTAACATTACTAAAAATTACTTGTACACATTATCACCAGCCACCATATTTGACTATGTTAGAGGGTATATCCGTGAATGAATTTTTAGGTAATAATTTGTTGCTAACAAGTCTTCAGAAATGGCATCACTGGGACCCACTTCAACGGCTATGTTTATGTTAATTTTCAAAATGACCTTAATTTTAAAGTTAATTGTCCAAGTTGCCTATAAATAGTCCATTAAGCTCAATGGGCGCAGTAGTGACATCATGTGCTATCAAGGAAATCATTAGCAGTCTGTTTGGTGAATTAAGCAATTAAGTTCTTGTTTGAACCTCGTTTCCTTGAATTGAGGGAATTGTTTTTTTCACCACTTTGATAGAAAAAGTAATTTTAGGTTTTTTTTTTTTGGGCAATTGAAATTTATTTTAGATCCAATGGTAGAAAAATCTGGTATGGTAATTTTTTTTTTGGCAATTAGAATAAATTTTAGATCCAACAGTGAAAAATTTATCACTTTAACTGATAATATCTATTGAAAAAAAATAAAGCCAAATGAATACCGAAAGATTTAAAAAAAAGTTTTTTGTTTACGCGTCATTTTATTTTATTAAAAAATGTGTAATTGAAAAGAAGGAAGAGAAAAATGTATTAAAATTTTAATGAGGCCAAACAATTGCATATTCTAACTATATTAATTAAAGGATAAATTGTAAATTATAAATTATTAACGATTGTATTATTCTCCAAAATATTTCTCTAACATTTTCCAGTGACAATCAACTTCTCTCTATGAAATTTGATATTTGTAGTGTAATCTAGAAGAAGTTATCGAGGAAGACGCCAATGCAGAAGCTAAGCCACCAGATGGGTTCTCACGCGCCGCCTCTCCTCACCTTGTACTTTGTTTTAATTAGTTTCCTCCTCCTGCTGGAGATTGCTCGAGCTCAAGATAACAGAAATACCACGACTGATCCTTCCGACGGTGTCTCTCTCCATCTCTTTCACTATTTTAGTGCAAATTTCAGCTTTTTTTTTCTTTCTTTTTTCCCGAATATTTTGTTTAAATGTTTGAGAACTTGATCCTTTTACAAGATTTTTGTTCATGTTGCTCTTAATTTCTTCGTTTGACCTTGATGTTGATGTTTTATAATTGTATACATGTACACATTTTAATCGAGGAAATTATTCTAAAAATGAATGATTTATAACACAAAATCTCATAACCACCAAATTAGAGCTTCCACTGTCGAGCTGTAGTGTCCAACCTGGTGATGAGTTCTACCACCCCGTTTGGAGAGATTTTACTAGTATGACAGTTTTGACGGCAATGAATCATCATGATGCAGAGGTTGTCGTGTGCAACTTAGGCCATCACAACTCTTCATTGATTGGTAGCGATGAACGGTAACCAGGTCCAGGGGTTGATCCAGAATCGGGTTTTTTTTTTAATAAAAGTTACACAGATTTCTTTCTTTCTTTTTTTCTTTCTTCTTCTTTTTTTTTTTTAACAAAAAAATTTACCTTGAAAAATTTATATGCTGAGGGGTGGTGTGTTTTTTTTTTCAATATAAAACTCGGCATGGCTCCACGTGAGTTGTCTGATACATGATGCAATTTTCTTTTATAAATAAACAAATAGTAAGTTTTGAATTAAAATAAATTTTTAATATAAATTAAAGTCAAATAATCAATATTAATTATATTTTTCATTAGTCTCACAATTTTTCAATCACACATTTCAAAAACTTTGATCACAATTTATTAAAAAAATCTAATTTTAATTGCCATCAAACACCGCCCTTGTTTGAATTTCATTTTTCTCTCTTCTATTTTCAACTAAACAATTTTCTATAAAATAATATTAAAAAAAAACTATTCCACTCATTTTCACTCACAAAAAATGGAGCCAAACGGGGGCTTAAAACTTAAAAAAAAAGGCTCCCTAGGGCTCGATGACTGGCGGATGAAACTTCATTGATGAAATAGTTGTGGTACATGTATAATCGGATTGTACAATCACTCACATGGGTCCCACAAATTTTTTATTCATCGTGGCCCCTCATGTGAGTGGTTATACAATGGGATTGTATAATTCAGTTGTCCAAGTAGAATAATTGTTGATGAAATGCTTAAATTTTGTGTGAAGTGTGAAATTTTTTATGAGCTTATTCATGCATGAATGATGCACAATGTCATACTAATCAATAACTTGAGCTTTGAGTTTGCAGCAAGAGCTGTGAATGCTATGTTTCAGCGATGGAGAATTTCTGGAACAGATCAGCGATGGAACATTAGCGGCGAATTATGCAGCGGTGTTGCAATCGATACAACAAAAATTTGGGATATCAATCCGGGTATCAAATGTGATTGCTCTTACAACAATGGCACCACTTGCCGCATTACTGCGCTGTGAGTTAACAATTGCCCCTCTTTTACCGATTCGAAATTAGTCTTTTAAAAAAAAAAACACTGTAATTTGAGACACTAACTGTGTTTTTAATCCTTGGTCGTGTTTGACAATAATATGATATATCTTATTTGTTTGTTATGCACTTAAGTTGGGAGTTGTTGCGTTGATTTTTGGCTCCTAACCTAACGTTGTACTTGTACAGCAGAGTTTATGAATTGGATGTTGCGGGTCCAATCCCGAATGAGCTCTGGAATTTGACTCTGCTCGATGATCTGTATGGTTAATTTTTTTCTATTATTTGTTTTGCTAATTTTTTATTTGGTTGTTCACATTTCTATTTCTTAGATGCTGATGATACTGGGGTTTTCCTTAATTTGCAGAGATTTACGCAAAAATTATTTGACAGGGCCACTGCCTGCTTCTGTTGGAAATCTCACTCGCATGCAGTATATGTAAGCTACATTGTTTGTGATTTACGACTTAGGACTCCTGTCAATTAATAGTGTTTTGAGTGTTAAGTAAATATATTGCAAATTTTTTATTATCGTCCTTAGGAGTTTTGGATTTAATGCATTATCGGGGGAGGTTCCAAAGGAACTTGGGAAGCTGGCAGACTTAAGATCGCTGTAAGAACTTTTAAGTTTTATTCATAAGGTTTAGGCCACAATTAAATCCCATTAGTCCATGTACATATAAATTAAGTACTTATGTATCTGTGATCTCTACTTCCTTGTGTAGGGGTTTTGGCATGACCAATTTCTCTGGTCCTCTACCATCTGAGCTTGGAAGTTTAACAAAACTAGAACAAATGTAAGTTCTGATGCTACTTCACTCTTATTGTGTCTTTCCTATATAACTATAGGAGATGTAGTAGATGCTGTTTGTCTTGTTATGGCTGGCATATGTAATTTGACGAAAATTTTGTGAAATAATCACGGGCATGAAATTTCTAGTATCTTGCCCTCATTTTTATTTAGGATTCTATGTTTCTCTACAGCCTTAACATCTGTTAGATATGCAGTCATCTCTAAACTTTACATTGGACAATGTGAAGAACCTTTTCCTTTTAGGTTTTTTTGTGTTTTTCTTTGTTCCTTGACACGCTATTTGACAAATGTGACCTGATTTGCCTTTTGTATTCAATTATCTTCTAATCCACGTTGGGTAAGCTCATTTGTAATTCGTTCAAGAAGTCCTTTGGCGTTTTGTATCTACTCCATAGTAATGTTTGCATTTAACCATCTAAAAATTTCCGAATCTTAATTTATTGATTTATGAGAAGCCACAAAATTATTTTTGTGCTAGGAGAAAGAAAAAAAGTTCCTGCTCTATTTTTCATTCATATCATGTTATTTTCCTGGCAGTCACTTTCCTAGCGCTGGAGTTAGCGGTCCAATACCCAGAACATTTTCAAATCTAACGAGTTTACAGAATATGTAAGAACATATCCTCTCTGCTCCTTTCTTTTGTAATGACAGATAAGTTTATTGTTTCGAATTCTCTAATCAAGTTCATAGGAATACAATTTTGGGGATTTCAGGCGGGCCTCGGACAATGAACTCACTGGTCGGATTCCTGACTTTATTGGGAGTTGGTCAAATCTTATTTCCCTGTAAGACAGAAATCAATTCATTTATATGATTCAATGATTTATAATGCTGAAATTGTTACATGCCATCTTCATTCAAGTAATTCCTCTAGAGTCAAGATTTATGTGTAGTTTGTGATCAGCTATAAATATGTTTGCAGGAGGTTTCAAGGAAACTCCTTTCAGGGGCCAATACCAGCATCGTTCTCCAATTTAACATCTTTGAATGATTTGTGAGTTCTGTTGTCATTTATATGTTACAAATATTTCCTCTATGCTTTCTTAAGCTAATATTATCGTACAAGCATGACAAGCAGGAGAATAAGTGATCTATCTAATGGAAGCTCTACACTGGACTTTGCAGGAAGTATGAAGTCGTTATCCACCTTGTAAGGATTAAACACAGCCTATAATTCTGTAGTAATATGATGTAATATTCTTCTAACAAATTCTCTGTTGTTTTGGCAACTTGTACCATAATGAACTTTTTGCTTGATTGGCAGAATTTTGCGGAATAATAACATTTCTGGTTCTCTACCTTCCAATTTTGGTGAATACCAGACTTTAACACTGCTGTAAGCCTTCTTGCTGTGGTATGACTTTCAAAGATTGATGGTAACTAGGGAGATGGGACTCATGCAGTCCAGCCTAATGCATTCTCAGTCTCAAATCGAGAACATTAACCACATATAATGGGTTTACCTGGAAATGAACTTGATAATATTTTTTAGCTGATTGAAGTGACTAACCTGTAAAGGAGCTCCAAAGCTACTTCATTGCCTTGCTCTACAATCTTTTATAATTTTATTTTTCAGGGATTTGAGCTTCAACAGTTTGACTGGTCGCATTCCAGATTCTCTTTTCAATCTGAGTTCACTCTCTAACTTGTAATAAATCATCCATTACTTATGATTGTGATCTCACTGCAAAAACTCTCTATCCCAGAAAAAGAGACTGGGTCCTAAATCAGTTATTTATTTTTCATCTTCAGATTTCTTGGTAATAACAAATTTACTGGTCCCCTGCCAGCGCAAAAGCGTACATCTCTCCAGAACATGTTAGTATTCACTCCGTTGTGCTTTTCAGATGTTCATATCCTAATCAAATGGTTCAATTGCTGCGTCCTATATTTTAGTGGTTCTGATTCAAAAAAAAAAAAAAAAAACTTCTATAAGTTGCATTTCTTTTGTCTGAAATACACCCAACAAGCACTATTTGGGGTTTCCCTCATTATTTCTACATGTTTTAAGGGAACTTTAAAGAAGACTATGGCTTTGTTTGATTCCCATTTTCCCCAAAATACATTTTTTTCTCTTCTTTTAAACCATATATTCTTTAATAAAATACTATTATACGCAAATCTGAAATTTTTCCTTATTTTTTAACCACACATTCTCCATCAATTTACTATTGCAAAATACATTTTCCAATTTAATGGGGCTCTAACAAGTCCTATATTTCTATATATCTGCATTAAATGTGAATTTTAATTATGACTCTTTATTACACGAGTTAAATGAATATGAAACGCGAATATTTATTAGATTTTGTTGAGGTATATGCCTCCTCTTGGTAATATTATTGTTGTCTTCCTTGCAGAGATTTATCATACAATGAATTATCTGGAAGCTTTCCATCTTGGGTCAGCGGACCAAATTTACAAATGTATGTGTGAATGAAGATGAGGAAGCTGCATATTCTTTATACTCTGTGGCATTGTTCTGCTTGATATTTCGTTTGAGATCTCTTCATGATTTAAATTGCCCTTTCTATAATTTTACATAGAAATCTTTCTTGATGTATTATGCAGCAATTTGGTTGCCAACAACTTTACCATAGACAATTCTAATGGCAGGTAAATATTTGAAGTACAAATTTATATAGATTCACTTGGTAAACTTTACAATTGGTTTCCTTCTTGATGTAGGCATGCAAAAGTTGTAAAGTGTATATTGGTCATCCATATTTACTTCTATCATAACATAACCATGGCAGGATCAGCCAATAACTAAATCTATGCCTGCTAGTTTTCATCTTTCAGTAGAAATTGGTTAACTTACCACAAACCATTTTCCAAGAGAGAGTACACAATATGATACTAGTTGAACTTGCAACTGACCATACGCATCCACACTGTGAATGATAATGGTTCATTTTCTCATGTCAGTATCATATGTCAAAGCAGTTAGCAGCTTCACGTAATTTCTTTGTACTTTAAACAAAAATAACAATAATATAACAATTCATTATGACTTGGAAAATACAGTAAACATTGTTGAGAAGAATATCACCAAGTCCTAGTAACTAGGAGAAAGATAATCTCAGGAGAATAAGAGTTCTCTCAGCCACAGAACCTGAGGCAATTACGTTGGAAAGTCTGTTCTCCTATTGTTCTTGATACAAAAAGGAGCATGCTTTCCTAACCAAAGCTAGAGTAAAAAGTACGTCATTATTATGTGCTTGCATTTGGTACATATGGCAATCTTTGCATGCATGTTTCACTTCCAAATCACTCCCTTCTTTATGTTTGAGAAGCGCAATTTAGTCATCATGAATGATTTGAAATATTGATATTCACAAAATTAATGCTTGCTGCTTTTATACCTCAAATACAACACTTTTCCCTAATTTCATACATTCTTCTTGCACTTTTTAGTGCTCTGCCTTCAGGATTGAATTGCCTACAGCGGAATTTCCCCTGCAATCGAAGACCACCTCTCTGTAAGTGATGTATTTTATCCCAACACCTATACGTAGGACCGTAGGTAACAGGTTTCGAAAGTCTGAAAACTAATAAGGAACTTACTTTTCCTTTTGTGAATCTAAACAAAGAGTTTAACATAGTTGTGGGGAGCAGAACCGTGTATACAACGTAAAGGTCTGTGCACTGATAAAAACTATTAAAGCCTTGCTCTGCATTGTTACTAAGAAGCAGAAGCTAGGTTTATCCAGTGTTTTTTGCTTAAGAAGAGCTGACTTACCAATATTTGTTCCTGACTATGGCTAATTAGTGAAGTTATTCTATATACGGTAGATTTTGACACTTTACACTTCTTTCTTTCCACCCATTCCCCACCAGCTTACCTCACACCTTCCATCATCACCAAAAGCTTCACTAGTCCCCCAAATGTGGTTAAAGTTGTCATTAATTGAAGGCAGAATGATGCTTTGTCTAGTAATTTTGTTGCACTGCTGGATTGGACTTTATTTCTATATGCACATAGAGTTGTAGGCACATTAAAACATACAGTTGATAGTTTTAATATGACGTCTGTTTCTATTTCTGTTTGTGTTTCAGATTGATATTTTGCTAACATGTTCTCTAAATATTAAAATTGCACCATAATGTTCCAGAGATATAAATTGATTGGGAATAGTCCTAGAGCATTTTATTTCATAATAAATATTAAAATAAACAAAAAATAAAATTGGGTAACCTGTACATGTCTTAATTTTTTTTAACAAAAAAGACACCAATTATCTTTCACTCAGAAACAAAGGTCAATATATGTATTTTATAAAAATGAAATGTTTTGATCTTATTTTACAGTAAAGAATTTCAACCTGTTCTAGCTAAATCATAGTTGCTCATCCTAATTTCAAAAGTTCCATCATATCTTCTTACAACAAGCACTTGCCGGTATTTTTTTTTTTTTTTTTTTAAAAAAGAAAATACTGCTACAAAATATGATGCAAAACAGGCCAAAA
Source organism: Osmanthus fragrans (assembly GCA_019395295.1). Classification (NCBI taxonomy): domain Eukaryota; kingdom Viridiplantae; phylum Streptophyta; class Magnoliopsida; order Lamiales; family Oleaceae; genus Osmanthus; species Osmanthus fragrans. Next base: position 2,180,147 of record CM033344.1, on the reverse strand, counting down.
TATCGTTCACAAAATTGTTTCCACTCAAATTATTAGAGCAAGTACTTTTGTGAAGTTGCATTGATAATTGACAAGTTCACGATGGTTTGCAGATTCCAGCTTTGCAATTAAATGTGGCGGTCCACAAATTAGGTCTTCAGATCAGATTGTATATGAGATGGATAATGAGACTCTTGGTCCGGCAACACATTACACGACCAGTACAAACAGATGGGCAGTTAGCAATGTTGGTCTGCCTTCTAATAGCAACAACCCACAATATAAAAGCTCCTTTTCATCCCAATTCACTGCTACTTTGGACTCAGAGTTGTTTCAAACTGCACGAATTTCTGCTGGATCTTTGAGATACTATGGATTGGGTCTTGAGAATGGTAATTACACTGTGAAACTTCAGTTCGCAGAAATCGGAATTCTAGGTCCTAAGAGGTGGATGAGTCTTGGAAGGCGGGTTTTTGATATATATATCCAGGTCTCTGTTTGAGTTCTTATTAAAACTATTGCATTCATATTTTTCGTTGTGCTTCAACTACACATTGGTTTACTATCATCAATTGATATGATCAAGGTGGGTGTATCTGATGGAATAGTTATGTAATCGGTGCACCTTCAAGCCTCATCTTTGTCTAAAACACCAGTTCACCTTTCATCATGTAGTACTTGATGGGGTGTTTGATATTTGATATGGGTGATATAGTATGTATTTTTGAAAGCAATACTTGTGATAGTTACCTTTTATTTTTGTTCAAAGAACATTCATGACTGAAAATCATTGTTCACATGTTCTATTCCAAGATTTTCTCTAGTTCAAATTTCAATAGCAATGCTTGCCATGACATTTCCTATTTCCCTTGTATGAATATGGATAGTTAAATTTAGAATTTCAAGTATCTTGTAAATTTTCCTTTTGAAGTATACTCCGAAAATCAATGTATCTTTGTTTCTCTTCATTTATTATTGAACCAAATTGTCACTCTGTGGGGTCCAGGGGAAGCTGGAGTTCGAAGACTTTGACATAGTAAAAGAGGCTGATAGGACCCCTTTGAGAGCTGTTGTGAAGGAATTGAAAGTTCAAGTGTCTGAAAACTACCTTGAAATCCATTTATTCTGGGCTGGAAAAGGGACTTGTTGTGTTCCTACTCAAGGTACATATGGGCCTTCAATTTCGGCAATAAGTGCCAGCCCAGGTAAATATAAATTCAAGATATTTGACAGCTTGCAAAAATTCTCATCTCTGATTCCTATTATCTAGATGCCAATATTGATCACTAAGCTTTTCCACAGATTTCATTCCCACTGTTAGAAACAGTCCTCCAAGTAGGAAGAAGAATAAGACTGGTCTGATTGTGGGGATTGTAGTTGGAGTCGGAGCTGTAAGTCTTCTTTCTGTATTTGCAGCATATTATTTTGCTCAGAGAAGAAACAGGAAGAAGAGCTACGAGGATGAAGGTAAGAAAGGAAAAGTATTGTGGCCTAAGTATCCTTTCCTGTTCAGGAGTTGTTGCTTCTATTATTTTTGTTTAACTTTATGTGATAAATTGCATCCTAAATGTTCCACAATGAGAGAGAGGTTACTGCATATTTAATTAATACCAAACTTATAATGCCTATCCTCGTATGGAACAATATGATATGAGGTAAGGAATGAATGAGCTAGGGTTGGATGAATAATCACTGCCCTTTGGAAGTGAACAGATAAACTCTCTGTGAATTTGCAGATTTCTTGGGGATGGATGCCAGACCATACATGTTCAGTTATGTGGAGCTAAGAGCTGCAACAGATGACTTTAATCCAGCTAATAAGCTTGGAGAGGGAGGATTTGGACCTGTGTACAGGGTAAATTCTATTCTGAAAATTTTGTAGATCAAAGATAATAGAATGGTGGAACAATTAAGAATCAGGCTTTATTTATAAACCAACACATGAAGTGTGTGAAGAATTAAGACAAAATAAAGGTGGTAACAAGTCCTTTTAAGTTTCAGTATTCACATTATTGTTATAACTCGATGTTTAGCTGACAATTCCTTCGTTATTTTCTCCTTTACCTTTTGTATATTTGTATATCCCCAACCTGATATTGTATCAGAAGGAATGTGTGCGCAACTGTTTCAGATCCTATCAATTCCTATCTTTTTGTAACTTCTAAGTTCAATATACCTGAACTTTTTGTGTTGTGACCAACAGGGAACACTTCAGGATGGAATAGTTGTTGCTGTTAAACAGTTGTCTATTGCATCCCATCAAGGAAATAGTCAGTTTGTTGCAGAGATTGCCACTATATCAGCTGTGCAGCACCGTAACCTTGTGAAATTGTATGGATGCTGCATCGAGGGAGATAAACGGTTGCTTGTTTATGAGTATCTCGAAAACAAGAGCCTTGATCAATTATTATTTGGTAGTAATGAGATAGCTTGTCTGCAGCTTCATATTAATTTCAATATACAGGTGACTGAATCACTTTGCTTTGATGGAGTAGGGAATAAAAGTTTCTCTCTTAACTGGCGAACACGCTTTGACATATGCTTGGGAGTAGCAAGAGGTCTTACTTATCTGCATGAGGAATCTCGACTTCGAATTGTACACAGAGATGTTAAAGCTAGTAACATTTTGCTTGACTCTGATCTGAACCCCAAAATTTCAGATTTTGGTTTGGCAAAGTTGTATGATGACAAAAAGACCCATATAAGTACCCGTGTTGCAGGAACAATGTAAGATTCACACAAATTCTTAATCCATGATGTTCCTTCATTTTGTCTTAATCTTTTGTTTAGTGACCTGCATTTCCAGTTGGAATGTAGTCTAGAATGGGGGTGGTTTAATTGCTGATTTTTTCATTTTTCAATCATTTAGTGGGTATCTTGCGCCAGAGTATGCCATGCGCGGACACCTTACTGAGAAGGCAGATGTATTTAGCTTTGGAGTTGTGGCCCTAGAAATCGTCAGTGGAAGGCTGAATTCTGACTCTAGTTTGGAAGAGGATGAGGTGTATCTTCTTGAATGGGTATGATCTATTACGCATTTTGATCCTTTAGGGAGCGTTCTCTTCGTGTTTCAGTTTTGTATTTTGAGTTTTGAATTCGTTTTGTATTTTGTGCCTTGGGTGTTCATTTTGAGATGGTTGAAAACTCTTTTTTTTGTCGTTTTGAAAAAATATTTTCCAACCCGTGTTTTTTGAGTTTTGACAGATTTGTGAAGAAAACTGTCAAAACGTAAAAATGTTATTTTCTGTTTTCTTCACAAAATTTTCAACCGTTTTTAAAAACTCATTTTCGAAAATGGGAAAGAGAACACGTTTTCAATGTTTTGGAAAATCGAAAACAGAAAATGGCTCAAAAACAGCAAAGAGAACGCCCACTTAGAGTTTAGAATTTAATAGTTTATAAATAACCCGGTTATCCATAAGATGTTTCTTAAAAATCTTGCCATATTTTCTTCAGTTTTTGGCTGTGACTTACTTAGCAAAAGGAAATTGTAGGTCATTTCACAAATTTTACCTCAGCAATACTATTATTTTTATTCATGCTTGTGGTCACAAAATAGTACTATACAATGCACACTTGAAGTTACGAACAAGATTTCCATAATACTACTATTTTTTGCAGTTCGATTTTGGTAGCAATGACACGATATTAGGAGACCACTTTTATTACAGTTTGATTCATTGTTCAAACTTTTCTGCTCATTCGGTTCGTGGTAGATGTCAGGTAGGAAAGTTTACTTTTGTTTGGAATCCGTGAGAGATTCACATTTACTAGTAATTAAACCAATTAAAAGATTATAGTCATAAAAAAATAAGCCTAGGTGTGAGGCTCACTAACATTGAGTGTCTAGGTAGAAATTACATGATATCAAAATTCTTTTTGATGAATGTGCTTGTTTTACGCTTTGTTCATTTAGGTAATTTCTTTCTTTCTTTTATCTCTTTCTTGCTTGTGCTCCCTTTTTTGACATTCAGCAGTGTTTTTGCCTCCCAGTGGAATCTGAGAAAATCTAAAATTTTCTTCATGGGGAGATTTTCAAAAGAATGTATAGACCTGAATAGGATTGGGGCCTCAGCATTGAGATTAAGCCTTCTGAGGCTCTTATCCTCTTGTTTTCTTCTCCAGTTCACCACCCGAGAAGGGAAATGAGGAAGAGACACCAGAGGGCAGAAAGAAGAAAAATGCCCGAAAGATCAGGCACTTAAGACCTGAAAAAAGCTTTCTATCGTTCTCTTTTGCACCAGACTCAACAAAAAGGAATTAGTTTTCTCAACCCAATGTTTATTCAGGAAGGCTCCCTTTCCCCTTCCAAAATTTATGCAGATATAATTTGTCTCAGGATTAGAATTTATCATCCCCGATGGGTCCTAATCAATTAAGTAACGAATTCGCCCTTTCTTTTTAATCACCTTTCCTCTTCGCTAATAAAACAAGGGAGAAGAGGATCGAATCGACTCTTTTTCAAATTCGATAAATGTTGGTTGATTGTATATTTCATTATAGTTCTATACGGGACCACAAGAGAGATTGGATCGGTTAAGAAAACAAATTCCAATCTCTTATCTGTTAGCAAGCACACCTCAATGTTCAAATGTGTTTGTGTTTTCCATCATCGTTTGCCTCTGTAGGTACTAATTTAAATACAATATGCTTGCAGGCTTGGAATCTTCACGAGACAAACCAAGAAATGGAACTTCTTGACAGAACGCTATCTGAAGTGAATGAAGATGAAGTGAAAAGAATTATAGGAGTGGCTCTTCTGTGCAGTCAAACGTCTCCCAATTTGCGGCCTTCAATGTCCCGTGTGGTGTCAATGCTTTCTGGAGATATTGAGGTGCCCCCCGTCACTTCGAAGCCGGGATACCTGACTGACTGGAAATTTACTGATGCAACAACCTTTGTGTCAAACACGGATGGTTCAACTTCCAGAATTGATATTAGTCATTACAATTCGTCAAACATAACAAGCAGGGCAATAGATCCATCTTATTCGCCTATCCTTGATTCCAAACCCATTCTTCCGTCTTCATGAGATTATTGGCGAGGGCAGGTGATGAATCATATTGTTCTATCAGAGAGAGAGAGAGGACGTTGTGTGGTTTTTGTATTCATAGTTTAGTTACTTCTCATACTTTTTTATTTGAGTTATGCTATTTAGCCTTCCAATTGGAGTCATAACTTCAATTTTGTTGGCATTAATGTGACATTAAAAGATAAGTGGAGCTAAATAAGTCATTTAGCCTATCATCTAAAGTCACTTAGACTTTGATTATATCATCAATAGAGCTAAATAGCATTATTCTATTTAATTAGATTATACTGTTAAAAGAACATGTTCTATAAAAATGTTTGCATTAATGCTATAATTGTGACATGCAGTAATTTTTTCTTTTCGGTTATTGCACAAAATAGATTTGGATTCGTTTCGTTATTTGTGCCATAGTTATGCATGAATTGGGACAAAAGGTTGGGGGGGAGGTCTCTTTGCTGTTTTCGGGCCGTTTTCTGTTTTCGATTTTTCAAAATATTGAAAACACGTTATCTTTTCCATTTTCGAAAACGAGTTTTTGAAAACGGCTAAAAATTTTATGAAGAAAACAGAAAATATTTTTTTATCTTTTGACTGTTTTTTTTTCACAAATCTGTCAAAACTCAAAAAATACGGATTGAGAAATATTTTTTCAAAATGACAAAAAGAACGAGTTTTCAATAATCTCAAAATAGAAACTCAAAAAACAAAATGCAACGGATTCAAAACTCAAAACACAAAATTGAAATACGAAGAGAACGTTCCTTTAGTGTCATAAGTTTTTAAATATTAGTTTTATCTTTGTGTGCATGACTCCTAAGTGGAGGTTGATTAATTGAAGGAAACATGGGAGAGGATTGATCGAAAAGAAATGTTTATTTGTTCAGATTTCATAATTGCGATGAAGGATATAAAAAAGATATTTTTTAAAGCTTAGCCAAACAATATAAGTTAAAAAATATATATTTACTTTATTTAAGAAAAAAAATTAAATTATTTGCTTCCAACTTAAAAGTTATATATAAGTAAACTTTATTTCATTATCACCAATTAAAAAAGAGTTATGTTACATGAACACCCTAATTGACACTTTGGTTGACACCGCACTTGCATGGAATAAATGTTATTTTATTTGCACATGGCCTATACACTCACATGTTGGTCACTTATGTGGTCAACCGGGATGGTTGAGTAGCATTTTTTATTAAAAAATACACTAGGGTGGGAAACCCCCAAATCTAAACCCTAACAAGACAAGGCAACACACATATCTACTATCAAGAGCTTTCGTACAGTGTCTACGTGATTAACACCGTACACACATATGAAGAAAAATATTATTTTATTCACGTAGAATCCACGCATTTCATGTAAGAGTGGTGTCATCCGTGTGATTATTCATGGTGATCATTTAGCATTTTTTCTGAAAAAATTATTTTTTGTACACCATATTTTACAATATTGTGTATAGCTCCCTGCTCCCTCACATGAGAGGGGACTCCACGAATTTTTATTCGAGAGAGGCTTCGTGTACATTAATGGTACACAGTTTTGTACACATCCCTCTCACATGAGAGGGAATTCGCGAATATTTTAATTACCATGAGTCCCCTCTCATGTGAGAGTGATGTGTACAATGATATGCACCATTGATGCATAAGAAGCTTTTTTTTTTCTTTTTATTCGGTGGACCTTATTGTGAAAGAGACTGTACACCATACTGTAAAACTGCCAAATAACTCTGACGTTTCTTCGATTCCTAAAAGAATAATGCCAATCAGGAAATAGAAACAGCCAAATAAGGAAATAGAGGAAAACACAATTGAGGTTGATCCTGTTGATGCGCTACCTGTTTTTACCTTGGAGGGAAAACTATGCTATAGAACAGGTATTATTCTAATATTTATTACTGGTGAAAAATTGTTGTCTTTGCTACTTTAAATGCAAAAATAAAAATTGGTTTGATTTTTCAGTGCCCAGGGAGATTAAAAATGTTGAATGTGAATCTAATGAAGGTGATGCCACCGGACAGGACACGGGTGAGGTGAAGTTGACAAAAGCAGAAGAGCGGGCCAAGCTTAAGAAATCAAGGAAAGAGGCAAAGAAACAAGCGAAAGAGGAAGTGCAACAAACTTCTCAAGCTGATGTTTTGGTATGCATTTTTATGTACAGCTTGTTTGATTGGATTACACTAATGACATCCACGTGAGAATATGAGAATGAAATAACTAGTGATTGAATGGAATATATCATTCAATTGCTTACTGATTATTCTTTACACGCTAATATGAGATCTTCATAAGTTACAATATTAGCATTTTATAGTTCATTTATCATCAAATTTGAATGTCAGTGTCTATGCTTGATTTACCTTGAAAAACGTTAGTTTCTGGTTGACTTGAAGAGTTTGGAATTGTAAATTGTAAATAGATATGACGGATCGTACAGTAAGGTGTATGTGTCTTCAGAATGCTAAAGTGTAATTGAATTTGTAGATTCTAAAAATCTATGTATGTTGGAAAATTTAGTGGACAAATTTCAGAAATCGGAAATTTAGGGAGAAAATTGACGTTTCAGGAGGGAATAATCAACAGGAAATATATATTGTATGGAAATTATGTGGTTTTTGTGTGTGAAGTCGCTGTTTCATGGAGTTTGCAGTCTAGGCTTTGGATCTTTTGCAATCTGGTTTCGAATGAGCTAGTTTTGTAATTATTTTTATATATTTTTTCAAAATTTGACAACTTTGGTTTCCCCTGAATTATAGTCTCAAGATTTTGACGAGAAACCAAAATGTTCTTTTTAACTATGATTATTTTTTACATGTTTTATTTAGTTAAAATATGCGTCTGTGTACAGGATGAGGGGAAAAATGATCTATCAGCTGAAGAAGCCAATGAGAGCAAGAAGTATAAACTTGCCGAGCTAGGAATGGCGCTGCTTGCAGATCCAGAATCAAACATTAAGTCTTTAAGGGAGATGCTGGAGATTTCTAAAGATGGAAACTGGGCAATAGTCGTACTTGGCCTAAAGTCTTTGCTTGCAGTTTTCAAAGACATAGTTCCAGGGTAATAATGTTGCTTTAGTTAGTACTTCTGTTTCCATATTTTTTTCACACTTTTATGTTTGCATGAAATATGCATTTACATTATTTTTTCATGATATTGCAGCTACCGAATCAGGCTGTCAACGGAAAAGGAGCAAGAAATGAAAGTTTCTAAGGAAGTTAAAAAAATGCGCCTCTATGAGTCCACCCTCTTGTCTTCATACAAGGTTAGATATGGCACTTCGTGCATTCATTTCAAGAGAAATGAACAATAGATGACCATTTAAATTTTTGTAGGTTCTATTAGCTCCTCAACATACATGTATATATGCACACATGCACTTGTTGACAAGTAAACCTTGTTGTACAATGATAATCAAGCTTAATGGGTTCTTATGTCTTCCTATGAATAGGCATATGTCCAGAGGTTGATAGCAATAGAACAACAGACTGTCTATAAACGAGTTTCTGTTCGGTGTATATGTACTTTGCTTTCAGCAGTTCCCCACTTCAACTTCCGTGAAAACTTGTTGGCTGCTGTAGTAAGAAACATAAGCTCCCAAGATGATGTTGTCGGGTCATCCTTATTCTTTCTCCTTTGCTTATAATTGTTTCCACAAATGTATTGGTTTTTTCTTCTTTTCGAATATTGTTATGGCATTCGTAATGGCATATAAATTGCATGTGACATGTAAACTCTGTAGCACGGATACTTCAATTAGGATAGTGTGTTCGTGTCCAACACGTGTCGACGTGTCGATACTGACACTCTCCGGACACTGTACCAATGACTTTTTTTGTTTAAAATATTTTTTTAACTTAGTACTCATATTTAAAATGTTTCAATAAGAAAAAATAATAACAAGTATCAAACTAAATTTATACTAAATAAAAGAAATTTTTTAAAGAATTTAAACAATGTGCCGATGACGTGTCATGTCGGTACTTTTTTTGAAAAATCGTTTGTCGGCTTATCCGATATGATTCGTGTCGGACACACGTGTCCGTGTTGATGCATCATAGTATGTAAATATCTCACTTCCCTTTTATTGTCTTTGCTCATTAATTTTCTTTTGAGAGCAATGTTATTTTTTATGCTATTACTCTCTTTTCCTTTTGGTGTTCCATGGCAGAATTCTGCATTGTCATTGCAATCAAAGGAATGTAGAGTGCTAGTGATATGTGGGAATATCCTATGTTTATTATAGAACTAGCAGATTGTACTATGGGTTTGTTTATGTCAAATCTATCTGAATAAATAGTTGTTAAGAACCAGCCTGCTAATAAATGTCTTACCATTGTTTTCTAAAATTGTGAAAATTGTCATTGACTTCTCTCTTGTCCTTATCAAAAGAATGATTTGGTTCTCTCTTAAGTTTCTTACATTGCACAATTGGTGTCAGCATTACCCCATCTGTTGTCTGAAGTGCACATGCATCTTGTTTTTGGCAGAAATCTCTGTTGTACTACTGTTAAGTCACTTTTTATCAATGAGAGGAAACATGGTGGCGAGGCTACTGTAGAGGCTGTTCAAATGATTGCTGAACTTGTAAAAACTCGTGATTGCCAACTACATCCTGACTCTGTTCAAGTAAGGAATCTTTGCTTGTGATCAGGGTTCATGATTCTACGCCATATAAATTTTGGATTGGTTTTTGTGTTTTGCACATTACAAGTCCAAATCAAACGCACATCTAAAAGTTAGAGCAACCATTTATAAATATTAGTTCACTCACCAACGTTCTTGTTTAGTGTAGCATACAATGCTCAAGCCCTGTGTGCTATTAACTTGTTAACTCTGTGTATTTATGGTGATCTGTAAGTATTAATGCTAATGCGTTATCTTAACATTTCTCAATATGTTCAGAGTGTTTATCTGTGATGTGAGTTGCCTCGAGGGATGTAGTGAGGGTGGGGGATTTTCTTTTTAGGCGGTGGTATAAATTTTATTTTAGACAAGATTCAAAGATACGAGAAAATTTATATATTTTAAAACAAAAATAAAAAAATTATAAATTAATTGTTGGAACAATAATAGTTTTTACCGACTTTACATACATATGGGGTGTGTTTACATAAGACAAAGTTGTGTTTATGTAATAGATCAGGTGAACAGTCAACTTATCTTGATGAAAGATATTGGAGATTTTTGTTGCTGCGTGTTGCAGGTCTGGACATGAGGTTTTGTGTTTACATGGAATTAGTGCTAATAAATAAACTTACTTCGTGGTTTTTACTTCTGAAAGAAAATGGGACTTGTTCTTAGTAATAGAAGGTTAGTTATAATATAATGAAGTGCATTCTGCGAAAGCCACAATCAAGCGATAAACTTTCTTCTTAACCTGCTTTATATAAATGTAATTGGCATTTGTTTGGATAGATTTTCCTTGTTGATTTGTTTTACCACTGTGAAAACAAGCCAAGTCTATGCTAGCAAACTAACCTTTCCTCTAGAACAAAAGAAAACCCAGTAGCTTTCTATTAAAGGGAAAAAGTGAGAATGTTTTGCAGTGTTCTGCACAACTTTGTCTATATGTATTAATACTTCAACTTAAGAGACAAACCTCATGATTCTAAAATATGTGGCGGGAGCCAAATGAAATTTTTTAATAACACACTGAGAGGTATTCTGACTCACTAACCATGGGCATTCTGTGGCTTTTGTTTGTGATTTTGTTTCTACACGATCCTGCTTTCTCATTTCCATTTTTAGCTGTAGCTAACAATAACCTCCTTATATGTTAAACCTTGTAGGCAATGCGGAATAGATGAATTAGTGAAAATTGGAATTAATATTGTATTGCTGGAATCAATGGTGTGTCATGCAAATGTCAGTTTCCATATCCCCAGTCAACTTCCACTTAACTGAAATTGCAGTCACCAACTTCAATTTCAGCCATTAAACTTAATTATGACCAAAACCCAGATCAGCAGAAGACTTGAACGTGATCCCCCAGAATCAGAATTCACCGATACTGTTAAACAATATATAAATTAACAGATTTAGCCTGAAAACCAGAACCCAACTCGAGAAAAACCACAAAAAAAAAGTCCTTGCACTTATTTGGGCCCACCGGAGACCAATGGCCGATACATCCCTAGTTTCCACATAATATGTGCACGTTTTAACTTATTTTTCTTTGTAATGTCTAGTTCTCTGTAACCCCCTATTTAACATGTTAAATTCAGGTTGTTTAGGAACATAAATATGGTTAAATTCATTTTTCTCGCTCAAAACCTATTTCTGAAGGTCAAAAAGTGCTACTGTGAATAATTATTTGTCTATCTTTTCCTTCTTTCGGTAGTATGATGGTTATGAGGTTTATATTTTTATTGAATCTGCCTTCGCCACCACCCCCACCCAAAAAGATAAAAAGACAAAAACTGGAAAGCTCCAATACACCGGTGCCCAAAATCTGATTGTGGCCAATGTAATACATTATTTATCATGTCCACTGTACTTCCATTTGACAGAGAAGTTCAAAGTCTTAAGATTTTAGCCAAGTGTGAAAGACTATAATAATTGTACTTGACCTTTATCTGTTGTGCTGGCTGCCTTCACATTTCTTCTGGATATTTTGTCAAGATAATGTGCAGATGGATATAATCAAATGTTGGATTGTAATCTGAAGTTCGTATTATAAATGCTCAAACCCTTTAATAAGTTGCACTGTCTTTTAAGGTCTTTTTTGTCTCTATCATTTGATGAGGATCTTAGAAAACCTCAAGTTTCCGATGTGGATAATAAAAGTAAAAGCAAAAAGTCTAAGAAGAGAAACGGTTTTGAAGAGCCAAATCACTTGCCAGATAATGGGAAGAAGAAAAATAGGCAAGAGATGATGACAAAGACAAGAGAGGAGGTATAGTGACTCTCCCACAGGAAGTAAATCTTTTTAATTTCTTGTCATCATTTTTATGTATTTAAGGTCTGAACAGGTCAATGCAGACTTCAAGGCTGCTTCGTTCACCCAAGATATTTCAGAGCGGAGAAGGATGCAGTCTCAGATTCTTTCAGCTGTATTTCAAACATTCTTCCGTGTCTTAAGGCATAGTATGTACCCCACGTAAGTTTTCTTTTTCCCCTTTTTGCTCTTTTATGTGGTTATCTCTGCTTTCAAGTTGAGAAAGTGTCTTTTAATATTGAATGTGAAGGCAATTAACTAGTTCTAATGCGTAGTTACGCTTAATAGCAATTTATGCCCTTGTTTTTGGCAAAAATGCTGATTGTCCTGTGGTCCTGAAGTAGTCTAATAAAGCGAGTAATTCAAAAATAGAATTTGCAGACGTCCTCAATTAGCTTAATGCACGCAGATTTTACGTTTCTTAAAGTTTTTGCATGATCAGTGTTAGGAATATGTACCACCACATATTCCACTTGTTAAAAGTATGGGCTCACACATATCTCCACATTGGTATGATATTGTCCACTTTAAGTCTAGGCCCTCATGGATTTGCTTTTGGACTTACCCAAAAGGCCTCATACCAATGGAGATATATTTCCACACTTATAAACCCATGATCATCCCCATTTGTATTCGATGTGGGACTTTGGTCGCATACCCAACAATCCTCCCCTCGAACAAAGGATCACCGAGCCTCCCCTCAAACGATCATCTATCCGTCCATCTTCCTCACCAAGAGCTTGCTCTATCCAGAGCAACTCCTCTCCACCGCGTTCTGACACACGCCTTACGTGAAGCATCCAGAGCACACCGCCTATCCAATAGAGCTCATCAACGGATCCCATCGCGAGCTAACCGAGGCACCACCTTCATTCGGCATTTCAAGGATTCATCCACATGGCCAATTTTTTGGGGCTTGGCTCTGATACCATTGTTAGGAATATGTAACACCACATATCCCACTTGTTATAAGCATGGGCTCACACATATCTCCACATTGGTATGATATTGTCCACTTTGGGCCTAGGCCCTCATGGCTTTGCTTTTGGACTTACCCAAAAGGCCTCATACCAATGAAGATATATTTTCACACTTATAAATCCATGATCATCCCCATTTTTATCCGATGTGGAACTTTGGTCGCATACCCAACAATCAGAAGTTACAAAAGGCTGTTCTATGAATTTCGCGATCTGAAATTGATGATGGAATTGTAAATGCTTTTTTATGTTACTGGATGCACTGTGTTAATGTCTATTTCAAGTAATTATTTTTTTATTGATGACCTCTTCATTGTTGAAGAATCTAAATCTTTCTTCTCTAACACTCTTGACCAAATTTGCCTGTTTCTGTGGAATTTAGTTTGACCAATGTCCCCCGTGTTATTTCTTGTTACCTTTTGGGATTATATTATAAAATGTTACACCAATTTTTTTACCAGGGTTTCACTCTAATCTGGTGAAGCACTGATTTTTCGATGCAAGTATTAACTGTGATTCATTTTCTGTAGACCATCATACTGCATCTACAACAAATTATTGGTGCTAAAACGTTTTTTTCCCTTTCAACTCTATTATTTTGGCCAGGGCAGCATCTCTTATCTCTCTCTCTCTCTCTTTTTGGGTGCTCAGATCAGAAGCCAGTTCCTTACTTGGTGCATCTGGGCGCCACCCCTTGCTTGCTCCATGTTTGAATGGAATTGGAAAATTTTCTCACCTGATTGACATGGATTATATGGCCGATCTCATGAATTTTCTGAGGGAGCTTGCTTGAAAGAGCAGCAAGTCGGGAGATTTATCTGAGAATTCAAACTATCTAACCGTATCTGAACGGTTGTTGTGCTGTATTGCTGCTTTTAAAGTGATGAAGAACAACCTGGATGCTCTAAATGTGGATTTACAGGATTTCTATGTCCACCTTTACAATCTAATTCTGGAGTACCGGCCTGGAAGGTATATTTATTACTGTCAAAATTATTTTCTCTTATCAGATCCATAGATTTGCTTGATTATCCTGCATATACATTTTTCATTCATTGTTCTTAATTGTTAAAATTTTACTTCATCATCAAAGCAGAAATTTCGAGTTTGGCTATATATTTTCTGCTCAAATTGTCTAACTTCAGAGTTATTGGTTAGCTATTGAATGCGTTTATAAGGACTAGATTGTTATGTGTATCCTTTATCATTCCATCTGGAAAGCAATTCTTACCGGAATCGTTTCTCATTTCATCCTTGCTAGATAGTAATTTCCACGTGAACCATCTACCTTCATGTAAATAAACTGCACATTGTTTTCTGAAGAGTGGTGATGAAGTACACTTAGCTGGCTTGAAGCTGAAGGAATCATTTTGCATGAAAGTTTTGCGTCTGTGATGATGTGAATATTTCAGAATTTCATTGTTTCAATTTTCTGAGTTGCACTTGCTCTCTCCATCTGGTAGCATCCACATTGTTTTGTATTTTGGGCAAAAAGCTGATACTTTGGCAACTTGACTTGTAATTTCTTTCATTTATGTGCAATATTTTGTTGTATATTGTCCCCCGGTTTTCTGTTACCTACATTCCATTTCCTTGCTCCATTTGTTTTCTTCCCATCATTTTCTTTAATTTTTCGTTTCCAGAAGTAGGAGGGACAGAGGGACACCTATTGTTTGTGGAGTGGGCTGTTTTATATTTGTATCTTTTTACTGCAAAATGCTCGTTGGTTTGACATTTCTAATGTGTTTGTGAGCAGGGATCAGGGTGAGATATTAGCTGAAGCTCTGAAGATAATGCTGTGTGATGATAGATAACATGATATGCAAAGGGCTGCTGCATTCATAAAACGTTTAGCCACGTTCTCACTATGCTTTCGGCCGGCCAAGTCCATGGCTGGTTAGTTGACTTCAGAACTATTAGTGCATGTATGGGATAGTTTAATGAACAAGATTTTAACTTTTTTCTTTCTATGACACTATGTTGTACTGTCCTTCATCCTTACTAAACATGTCATTATGCTACGCTAAAAAATATTCTATTAATTTCCTATTCCGTATGTAATTTGTTTCTTTCTTGTAAAATATTTCAGCACTAGTTATCATAAAGCATCTTCTCCAGAAGAACGTCAAATGCCGCAATCTTTTGGAAAATGATGCCGGAGGTGGTTCTGTTGCAGGAGCAATTGTGGTCAGTCCTCGTATATCTCATATTGGGTTAAAAATATGCATTCAGTCAATTCAGTTTGTTGACGTCTGGTTTTCTGTTACTCGCAGAAATATCAGCCGTATACTTCAGATCCTAACCTTAGTGGTGCACTAGCTTCAGTTCATTGGGAGCTGAACCTTCTAACAAAACATTATAATCCATCGGTTTCTACTATGGCTTCTGGTGTTTTGACCATGTGCAGCGCAAATAATCAAGTTTATCATTCCATCGTCTCACCTCAACAAGCTTTTAAAGAATTCTCACTGGAGCAGGAGTCGATTGTCCCATCAGGTGATACAAAAAGATCATACAACAAAAGAATGCGAGGAAATGACAAACTCTCTTCTGTCAAGGTTCAGCCGGAAGTAAATATGAAGCATCAATGCGATGAGAATGAGGTTAGAAAGAAACTCACTGAGCATTTTTTCCTACTCCGTGATATTACTGAGAACCAGAGATTAAGGGGTGAATTGGACCGAACAACTTTGTCATTGAACCTCTACGAACAGTATAAAAAGCAGAAGTGGAAGACACACAGCATAAAAGTGTAATAGAATTTTGAATTTTTCTCAATGTTTTTCGAATTTTGGCCTTGCCATATTTAGCAGGTTTTGTAACACAACTTGTATCAGGATCAGTCTATTTATAGCATTTTTGGTAAGATGAATTGACAAACATTCGGCAGTAGAGAAAAAGGAAAATAAGTTCAAATTTTGTTCATTGTATTAAGGTTTTTGTTTACTCCTTGGTTCAAGTATTTCACTATCCATTATTGCTTCGGACGACTGAAGTTGCTAACTTCCATCCTTGACCAATTGGGTTTACCTTTGACATCCGTAGATGTCAACTTGAGTGAACCTGCAGATGGGATTATATGTGGCGTGGTATACCTGATCATTTAGTCAACAAGTAGTGACGAGTTCAGAATTACGACTGAAGGGGGAGAAGCTTTGCTTTTGTAGACAGCTTCGCTTCCTCATCACTTCTTTCACAAGCCAGGGTGAGACTTTGAAAGCTGTTGAGTGGGAAAGGTGTTTAAAGTTCTTTGCTACCCATTGACTCTAGCTCTCACTCTAATCACAATGAAATAACTTCACTAACTTGAAGATCCCTAATATTGAGTTATTTCCTTTAGTCTCCACATTTTCTCACCATACAAACCATAGTTTGTTTGAGTGCATATTCTTCTTCTTTTGGAAACTCTTTGCCTTTCAAGGATAACCAATATTAAGCATTTGTTTGGCAGAGATTTCTTAAAGTTAAAAATGATTTTTTTTTTTTTTAAATTGAACTCGTAGTTAAAAAGTAAGAAAAATGGTGCAATTGAAATTGATTTTGGAGAAAAAAAATATCTCTTAGACATAGGCCAAATCAATTTCAATGATAGTTTTTGTTATCCCATACTTGGCAATAAAGCCAAGCAAGACCAAAATCTGTCTTTTGCCGAAGTGCCCAATAGGTAGCTGAAATCATCTTCCTCAACGGTGAAGTGCCTCTATGATCAAATCGAGCTGCTGAACCTTTCTATTGAACTGCTCCACATCTGAAGTTCCACCTCATGCATTGAGGTCCTCAATACAAACAAATTTAGAGGATATCTTTGAGAGTGACCGAAGGACATCTGTATTAATTAACGTCACACTAGGAATGTAGGTGGCTGACTCCTTGATATTGTAATTAATATAGTGAATGAGTGATTGGAGGTTTAGGTAGGTAAGATGTTGCCACGTGAATATGCTCCAACAATGGGCACTCCGGTTCCTTACTATAAATAGCAAATCTTGTAACATAACTAAGGATGTCAAAATTGATATTGGAAATACTTTTGTTTGAACTCTCTTGAATACAAATATACACATTTTGTTTGAAGCTTTTATCTTATCTTTATCCTTGATTAATATTGTACAAATATTATCAACTTGACACAATAATCATCCGTTGGTATTTCGATTCGTCATATTTTATCGCCTCTACCATTGTCTTCGACAGCATCTCGTCGGATTCCGTCCATGTGTCGCAAGTCCGATATCGACATCTATTAACAACATTTTTTGGGGTCAACAATTTTAACAATCTATGATAAGAATTCTAGTAAAACTGTTAAATAAGTATCCGTTGACATTTTATCTACCACTAATTTGTGAATTGACATTTCATTCACTCGACAAAATTAATTATTAAATAAATATTATTTATTTATTTATTAATAGGAGGTTATTTTATTTGAGATACGTGAGATCACCATTATAATCTAGTGCTTTATAAAGGAAACATGCAACAACACCAATTGGCCTAACTCAGACCTTGAATATAAATTACTATAAATCAATGTATGATTGTTTCAGGATAGATACTATGATTTACTTTATAACATTCAATACAAGACAAAGCCTTCAAAACAAATATGCTCTTCTCAAGATCGTTGTTTATAAATTAACGTGTATACATACACCTAAGGGCTAAGGAATATAGAGTACAATCCTAAAACATATATTTTTTCTTTTCCATTTTTGTCAATCCTGGACGTAGGAATTATCTATGCTAATCATTATTACAAGAATCATAATACAAAATTTAAAAACCCCAGTAAATGAATATTCTGTAGCTTGTTCATGAGCCCAAATGGGAAATTTAAAAAAAAAAAAAAAAAAAAATTATAAAAAACATTAGTCAATGAAAGAACTGAAATTTCTTAAAACACTAAATAGATGTGAAAAAGAGTAATAATCAAGAAAGAAAAAGCTAGAATGCATGCGCATCATATCACTATTCCCATGTTTTCTTTAGTGCTAAGGCCCCCTTTTCCTCGGATCGTTTTATTGTTTCTATCAAAAGAGAATCATAACAGCAAAGCAAAAATACCTTGGCTTATTCAAACTAATGACTTAAAGTTAAAATAATTACATTTTTTTTTAAAAATATAATGTTTGACGAAGATATGCACTTAACCTAGGTAGCATGTGCCTTGTGCAGCATTATATGCATTATGATTAAAAGCAGAAAACAGCTTATAAGTATATTTATATGTTGTCATGGATCAAGAAACTATGAGGGAGATGAATGAGTTTGAAAGGAAGGAATGCCAGGTGGAAGAAAATCAAGAAACGTGAATATTTTATTGAATAATGCATATACCATGGGATTTTCATATTTTCTTGAAAGCTGGAGTTTTGTATGTCAGTGTCTATAGAAGCTTAAAAATAGTACGAAAATATGCAAAATCAAGATCTATTGCACATGGCAAGAAATGAAAGTGGTTTTCTTTCTTGAATTCACTATGCGAATTTCTATATTTCACAATGGCTAAAAATAGATAATGAAAAACAAGATTAATAAAAGATTTTAACAAGATAAACAAGAAATTCATGTAGTATGACAAAATCTTCTATTGTATATGCTATACACGAGAAATACAATTGTAAAGAGCAAAATATTGATGTCTCACTGACTAATTTTTCAATCCTTAACATGAAAATACTGCTTTTATTTTCTTTCTTTTTGTATGCTAACTTTTTAAATTATGCTACTTGATTGGTCTTCATGAATTAAAATCATTATTAATTAATTTCATGAATGTTGCTTAATTAGATTTTTAGCTGACATCATTTAGAAATTGGAAGAGTCAAAAAGAGGTAGGTCGTCAGAGTGGATCAAACTATAGCATTTCTTGCTCAATTGCAATGATTGAACAAATGATAAATTAAAAAATTAGTCCTTTTATTTTATTGAATGATGGAAGGAAATTCACCTTTCTTGTCAAGAGTTTATCAGCCAATTGTTTATGTTAAATGTCAACTCATCCTACGTGTAAGTGGTGCTATTTATTTGCTTAATTTGTTTAATATTCAAGTTTACACTAAATTATCGTGTGCGTTAAATTGAATAAAATTAAGATAAAACAATATGAAATGTTGAAAGAACTTCTATTAATAACAAATCGTATATCTGTCAACAACTATGATATGTTGTGAATCAAATAAGAAAGACGATTATCACTTATGTAGTCGAGTAAATAAATGAGTTATAAATAATAAGTTGTATGTAATACAATAACAACACAAGATTGTGGATATCAAATAAGAAAAGAATTTTTACTCATTGAGTAGCCGAGTCGCTGAAGAAATATTTTATAAATAATAAATTGTACTTACAATAATAATGACACAATATTATAAATACTAAATAAAAAAGACTTTTACTAATCAGGTCGTCGAGTTAGTAAAAGAAGACCACAATGTAGCATTTACCGCCTAAAAATAATATTATAAGTATTTTTGCTTTCGCATGTAACCGTAATCAATAGTCCCTTGTTGGCTGTGGCTCACCAAACCTATCATATTAGGTGCGGAATTAAATGCCAAAGATAATCATAATACGGATTAAATCAAGGACCAAGCTATGGTGCCGTGGGGTCTATCATGGAGGTGGTCAACCGCCATGCCAAATTAGCAAAATCCTTAAATCAAATTGACAAGTTTAATTAATTAATGCTTTGACTAGGACTCCATTTCGTTTTATTTATTTATTCATAACTAAGTGGGAAATGGAATAAAATTATACTAATAATTTAGATAAATTTATTATTAAAAGATATAAAATATATGGAAAAATATCCAGCCAGGAAGAATCACAAGAATTTATTAATTGCTTTCACATTACTCTGAAGTCACATCTTGATTTCAAACAATCACTTTTAAACAAGGATTAAGTACGAAATATAGAATTATAATTTTTATTTTTTATTTTATTTAAAAAGAGTATTATGTAGGCCAACTAGTGTTACATAGCCAACTAGTCCAAGCCCCGAGGAACTTAACCAGTTGTTGATTGTATATTTTGGGCCCGTTTGACCTCCATTCCATTATCATTTTTTTCTCTTTCTTTATTTCAACCACATATTTTTCAAATAAAATAATATTACATACAAATCTAAAATTTTTCATCATTTTTTCACCACACATTTTTCCATTAATCACTATTCCAAAAATTCTATTCTCATTAAAATCAATATCAAACACATTCTTTATTGTATTTTAACTCACGTATTGTACATGTTCTTTAAAACTTTTTTTTTTTTCGATTTATTTTGAATTATATGCTAATAAAATAAAAGAATCCATAACTTTTCTTAGGTCATCCCCTATCTTACACCAAAATTTGTAATAAATTCTGTACCATTATACATCAAATTTTTCCCCAAACTAAAAATCATTTCTAACCATTACACCAAAATTTACACTAAATGAACAGTGTTTAATCATTTCATTCTTTTTTTTTATTCTTAATAATTTATTTTACAAATACATAAATTACTAAATAAATAATTACGATAAATAATATTAGAGTGATGTATGTATGTAATTGTTGTAATATATTTCATGCTAATTTTAAATAATAGTGTTTGTTATATTTAATTTTTTTGTATTCTTATTTTAATTAATTGATTAAGGGGATGCCGTCACTAGCGCTCATAATATGCAGTGACCTCCTTTTTCTGGTAGCTGGGTAGCCAATCATATTATTTTTTACATTATTAAAATTTATTTTAAATTCAAATAATAATAATAATTTATTATATTACAAAATATATAACACATGTAACATAAATACCCTCCATCAATTAGTTTGGCAAATTGAAAAAAAATTGGTAAATTTGACTTTTCAACATCATAGGCCAAAATTTGGTGCATTTTTATGTTTTGATGCCACCTTTGGAAGATAACCTTACTTTTTAATCATGAATTCTCCAAAAATATTACTTTTCAAAAAATTTATTCTTAAAAAATTTATATCAACACCATCGAAGTCTCGTTTATGTAAATATAACTATCGGTCGCCGAAATTACATGAAAGAGAGCAAACAAAATGGAAAATATATAAAAATACATGAAGAATTATAATTATGCACTCAATCGGCATGTACTCTTGATTCTATCGACACATTCTACTAAAATTAAGGGAAAAGGATGAATTTTTCAATATCATTCTGTTTTTTGCTCTCACATTACATTCATCAAAACCCTAAAACCTGATGCTTCTCCACTTAATTCGTTAATGATCACAAAGTATTTACAAAAGGAGAAGAAAAAACTGTAAAACAATTATCATCATTCTGTTAATCTCACGAATTGTTCTTCCATTGATAATTCAGGAGATCCTGGAGGTCATTTGAATCTTTAGCTCCGCCATTGATGCTCAGAGACTCCAACACTCGCTGGAAGAGAAACACATGGCAAGGGATCCGCAAAACACCTTTTTGTTCGTAACCGTACTCTTGCGCCGATTTATTAAGTAGCTCTATAAAAATCGGGTGATTCAAAAGCTCGGCACTCACAACGAAGCGTTCCATTTCCTCGCCTACATACACCGGCAAGTGTCCCTCCGGTATACCGCCGCTCCTCCCGAAAGACACAGCCCCTCGACGCCTCGTCCTCGACTCCGATCGCAAAAGATAGTACTGCGAAGAATCTGCCACTCTTGCCAGCCTCCGTATCAATCTCTTCATTTTTTCAAGGAATTTTCAGAAATTTTGTTTACAGAGAAAGAGCTTTTGGAGATTTGAAGAAAGATGGAGGGTTTAAATAGCAGATGCAGTGGGTGGGAGGTACAAATAGGCGTACTGGCAGGTACAATTATTGTAATTAAATAATATTGTACGGTTTAGTAAGCCGGTTTTGTAGAATTGGAAAGAACCATTGTTCTTTGGTAGGATGGAAAAGTTAAAGAGAATGAGACAATCGAGAAATACGGTGTTTTTCACGGGAACGACTTTCATGTGAAGTTACAACTTGTTTGTCACGAAACCACCGGTCGATAGAACTAATAATCAAGATAGTGTTAAAAAATTAAAATTTTGACAATTGCACGATTTGGACTGCAAATTTTGTTGAGCCCTTGTTTGACAACTATTAGTTTGGTAAAATAGAGTTTTGAATAATGATTTTCTTGAAAACGTGCGTTAAGAAATATTGAAAAGTTTGAAATTTACGGGTACAATATTTTATTGTAGAGTATGCTACTCGTACAACTTTCTCTTATAATCTCTCACATGATGAGGGGTCCCACAGTGAATAAAAAAATTCACTGTGAGAGATTGTAAGAGAAAGTTCTACGAATAACATTACTCTTTATTGTATGAATGTGTGATTGAAAATGAATATGTGAAAGAAAAAAAAGTTCTGAAATAATGATTGTCAAATAGGGTGTTTGTGTGTTTGTGTGTGAACTGGTGATTGTGTGTTGATATATTAGATGGCCTTGCCGGCATAGGAATGTGTGAGTGTGAAATTGTTATGGATTCATAAACTATGCATGCGCAAACCAAATATGCTATTTGGGCTAAATTTTTCGCTAAATTTTTCAAAAATTGCTTGTCCATGTGAGATTTTGAGTTTCATTGAGCACAATAGTCATGTTTCATTGTCATCTAGATGTGGAAATGATTGAGACATTAATTTTCTCTGTCACTTTACCTGACTGTGTATGTAAACCGAGTATTTACTAGTTGAGTAGTTTCATTGAAGATGTGGTAACTGGACAGTGTAGACATAAAACCTGGTGAGACTTTGAGCCTATAGACTGACACATTCATTACAGTCCCATTACTTCTTCTTGTGTGACATTCTTCCATGATTGTACTTCTCTAGAACTTGCATTGGTTCTCTTCAAGATCACATTGACACATGCAAGCATGAATATGATTAAGGCCATTTTTGTTATAACCACGTTAGTCAAATAGCCTACCCTGAATTAATTTTTCCTTTGATCAACCCCGTTGTGCCTTGTTGACATTTTCTTTGATTTACCCACATTACGAGCTTATAACCAGAAAAACAATATCTTTATCTAGCTTTTAAAGTTAGTGGAGTGTTGTTGATTATATTGAATGTTGGGTGAGCGAGAAAAATAAGTTTGGGGGTATCAATATTGAAGGTGGTGCTATATTTGGTGTAAACAGTTTTATGTTGAAAAAAAAAAAAATTGACAGGAGAAAAATGTGTGTGTGGAGGAGACTGATTTTCATGTCTATATGTATGATTCCTCCTGATATTTAAAAGAAAAAAGGGTGATTGTACTTGCACTGATGATGAGTGAGAAGTTATTGTTTGGAGGGATAGGATTGTGTACAGATCCTATCTATGTTAAGCTAAGTTGAATACTTTTACTCTATTGATTGATATTTGAGGCTTCTTAGTCACTTATCTAAATATTTTTCACACCTTAACCTAAAGCCACATTTTTAATCCTATAAAGACCTTATGATTTGTGTTATGCATATGATCTAATTGGTGGCGAACGAGAAAATATGCAAGCTTATGGTAGAACTCTGTCATTGGAATGATTTTGAGCGAAACAGTTATCTAATCCTAAACACATGAGAGTTGAGTGTTTATATATTATCTTGTGAGGTCTTAACATGTTCAGTTACTCTATCTTCATTTGAAATGCTTGCTAGTTGACCTGTGTAAACTCAAAAGAAAAGAGTGATTGAGAATAACCTTTAAATGTACACCGGGGCGTGAGAAAGCAACATATATTTAGAGGTGTGAATCTCACAAGCGGGAAATGATATAGTTGACCATTAAGGGTTGTGATTGAGCTAATCTGATTCCTTTTCTGTGTTGATGATTGTTTCCTATTTTAGATGCTAATTGAAAGTGACTATGCACACACATACACTGATCGAACATTGGACAAACTAAACTTATTTTAAGTTAGCATTATTTGGTGTATGGTTGTGAATTGATAGACAATTTTAAAACTCCTTTATATATCTGGCAAATCATCTCATATATTAATCATTTTCACATTTGCATGATTGTGTGTTAGAAGTTAATCTTGCTCGAGACGAGCAAGAGCTCAAGTTTGGGGGTGTGATAAGTGTGCGTTTACACACTTTTTGGACACTTTTTGGCTTATAATTATTGATGAAATTGAGCATATTCTATGCATAATTGTGTATTATTTGATTTTATAGGCAAAAACCCCGACCAGACGAAGAAACGAGCTAAAAAGGAGCAAAAGGACTAAAAGTGTACAATTTTGTGAAGTTGAGGACTGAATTGCACTTGACCAAAAGATGGAGGACTTTGACTGCAATTTAGTAAGGGCCTAAATGAAATGAAGTTCAAAATCTGGGGACTGAAATGGACTAATTCAAAGATGAGGGATCAAAGTGCAAGACGGCCAGACTGATCAAGGACCTAAGCAGCAATTTTTGCTTGAACCATGCGACCGCATGCATTTTGCCTGTGCGGTCGCGAAGTGGCCACAGAGTCCTTGTACCGTTTTAAGGTTCTTCTATGCGACCGCATAGAAATAGCCTATGCGGTCGCATAGAAGAAATTTTCAGAGGTGGTGGATTTTGCATTTTTCTCGAGTTTTGGCCAACATTTTGATTATTTTTTTTAGTTTATTACCTAAGCTTATCTATATCTAATATTATATATTATATATATTATAATTAATAGCATTAGTGGAGAGATAGTTAGTGAAAAGTTATGGGAATGGAGGATAAAGGATAAGAATTCATTCATTTGGGGGGATTATGGCTTATCTCCTAAAAACCTCTTGCTCTTTCCTCCTCCCTCACGAAAAGCTCTCTGATTTTCTTCTTTAGGTTTAGTTTTAACTTGTTTTTATTTTGTTTTGTAGGATAATTGAAGGGGTTGAAGGTGGTGAACAAAGAGAATCCATCAAAGGAGAATTTGGAGAACAAATAGAAGATTTCAAAATTGTTATACAAGGGTTTTATCTATCCTTTTGACTTTCTTCCTTTAGTTTTCATGTTTATATTGTAATGGAACAAAATTCTCTTTGTAACACCACTTTTATAATGAGCTAAATAGTTTTATGTTGGAATTTATGTAGTAACTTAACCAAAAGTTTCATTAGTATGTTGTTTTGTATGGTAAGATGCACGTGTTACAAGTTCTAGATGTTTTAATTGTTGTGTTTTATTGACTATCATGTACTTGATCAATATGTGATATGGTTAAATGGTTGGTGCAATTATTGAAAAATTGTTGTACTAACTAGATCAAGATAATTAAAACCCTAGGTTTGTATAGTTTCGACTATACTCGTTTAGGTGTTATAGGAATATACATCTACCCTAGGTGACCCTTAAAGTATTCTCACAACAATTTAATGCAATTGGTTAAATTGTATCCACATAGAGATATAGTGGATAGGTTAATCAATTAGGGTTAATTTCGCTCGGAAGAGGTTGTTAACTAAAATTGGAGAATCGGGTCTAATCTGACACTTTGGTAACACTAACATCTTTATTTTATTGATTTTAATACTAATGAAACAATGGTTAAGTGAAAGCATAAATTTCAACATTTTTCAAATCAAAAACCCTTTTTTATCATTTATTTTATCTTTTTAAAATTTAAATCAAGTTTTTTGTTTTATTTTCTTGCTTTTAAAATCAATTTTTAAAATATGGGTGTCTATCGTTAATTTGAAACACTTTAACTTGTGATTGAAAAAACACTCCTCGTGGGATCGATTTGGGCTTTAAAAGCTCTATTATACTACTTGATCCGTACGCTTGCGGCATTCGTAATCGGCCCGATCAAGTTTTTGGCGCCGTTGCCGGGGAAGTGTTAAATTTAATTACTAGTTAATTGTTTTTCACTTTAACGAACTTTTGAATTCTTATTTTATCTTACCCTTTAAATCCAAAAGTTACTTTGTTTTTGTTGTCGTCGAATTTTTAAATCGTTTACTGTTTATGAACCGTTCGCGAAGTCTCAATCTTCTTCAATTCGATCCTGAAATCGAAGAGACTTTTCGCAAAAGGCTTAGGGAACAGAACGAGTTAAGAAGACAACAACAACAAATGGAGCGTCAAGAAGGTCAGCTTGAACCGATAATTCGACATGAACCAGCACCTCGGGAAGGTATACCGCCTGGTTTTGATCACCAAGCGGGTAAGGTTCAAAATCCTGGTATAAATGAGGAAGACATGTTATTCAGGGATTATCTAAACCGACCCGTGGTTGAAAATCAAGGTGGTATTATTTACCCTTCTTATGGGCATCCGAATTTTCAACTTCGCCCGGATGTAATTAATCTATTCTTCAGTAACATATCATTTTATGGGAGATTAGATGAAAACCCACATAATCACATTGCCCGATTCATGGAAATGGTGAGTAATTTCACTTATGAAGGTGTGAATATGGAGGCGATTCGGATGAGGTTATTTGTCCATACTCTGAAAGATAAGGCAAGAGAGTGGCTTGACACTCTGCCTCCGGGGAGTATCACGAGTTGGGTAGAGTTGATACAAAAATTTACAACTAAGTTTTTCCCACCTGCTCGTGTGGTCAAACTTAAACATGATATCACCACTTTCCGTCAACATGATACAGAACTTTTTCATGAGGCGTGGGAGCGATTCAAAGATATGCTTAGAAAGTACCCTAATCATGGAATTTCTTTAGGGGAACAAGTCCAAATTTTCTATTTTGGTTTGACTCAACCTTATCGTTCCAATGTGGATTCATCCTCAAATGGGTCACTCCTTAATATAAGTATGCGAGCAGCATATGATCTACTAGAGATCATGAGCGAGCAGAGTGCCATGTGGCTTGATAGAGGTATACAAATGGGAGTTGGTGGAGCTAGAGATAGTGAAGCATACAATCTTATGTTATCAAAGATCGACTCTCTAACGCGAAAAATAGAAGGTCTTTCTACATCTCCGTCCACATCTGGCTCTCGTTCAGGTCATATGGTCCAATCCTCACCGGCCTGTGAAATGTGTGGAGCTAATCATGTGAGTTCAAGTTGTCCATTACTTGCCAGTAGTTCGGGATCCACCGAGCAACTGGCATATACTCAAAACTTTCAACGTCCAGGGTACAATCCGTATGCTCAAACTTATAATCCTGGATGGCGTAATCACCCTAACTTCTCGTATGGGAATAATCAAAATGTGTTAAACCCTAAACCACAAGAGAAGAAAGAGGGTTGGGAAGAGGCCATTGCCAAATTAGTAAATCAGCAATTGCAGTATTAAGAACGCAATGATGCCTCGTTGAAAAATTTGGAGCGGCAAGTGGGCCAAATTACGAAACTTCTCTCTGAAAGGCCACAAGGGGCGTTGTCCAGCAACACCGAAACAAACCCCAGAGAAAATGTACAGGCCATTACTACTAGGAGTGGGCTTCAATTACCTGCACCTATAGTAGTACCCCCAAAAATCCAAACTGATAAGGTGCCAATCGAAGAAGAAGAGGTAGTACAGGAACCTCAATCAAGTGTTGAGGAATCCAAGGAGCATGACCAGGAAGCATCAACATCAAAGGCTCCACCAGTGGTCAAAGCTTATGTACCACCTATTCCCTTCCCGCAAAGGCTGCAAAAGCAGAAAATGGACGCTCAATTTGGTAAGTTTTTGGAGGTATTCAAGAAGCTACACATAAACATCCCGTTTGCTGATGCACTAGCTCAAATGCCGAGCTATGCCAAATTCATGAAGGATATCTTTTCTAATAAAAGGAAATTGGAAGATCATGAGACGGTGATGCTAACGGAAGAATGTAGCGCTATCCTTCATAACAAGTTACCACCTAAAATCAAGGATCCAGATAGTTTTACTATTCCATGTGCCATTGGCGATGTAAACATTAGTAAAGCCCTGTGTGATCTTGGAGCGAGCATCAATTTGATGCCACTGCAAATTTTTAGAAAGTTGGGAATAGGGGAAGTGACGCCCACCACGATATCGTTACAATTGGCTGATCGGTCGATTACACATCCTCGGGGTATCGTTGAGGATGTATTGATCAAAGTGGACAAGTTCATCTTCCCTGCGGACTTCATTGTTCTAGTTATGGAGGAAGATGAAGATATCCCAATAATTTTGGGACGACCGTTTCTTGCCACTGGTCGGGCATTGATCGATGTACAAGAGGGAAAACTCATTTTGAGAGTGCTAGATGAACAAGTCACGTTCAACATTTTGAAAACCCTCAAGTACCCTTCTCAACCCAATACTTGTCTTCGGGTTGATGTTGTTGATCAATTGATTGCTGGATTACTTTATGGACGCTCTGAGGATCCTCTTGAGACATGCCTAGTGCGTTCTTCGCATATCATTAATGAAGACCCAAAAATTGCGCACATGGCATATTATTTGAACACTACACCTTCTCGAAGGACACCGTATTTTGAAGAGTTACAAAAGACTTCCTCACCACTGCTTCCATCCTGTCGAAAGTCCCCCACACTTGAATTAAAGACTCTTCCTCCTCACTTGAGATATGTTTATTTGGTAGAATCATCTACACTCCCAGTTATTATTTCTAATTCCTTGAGTGAGGTAGAAACAGATAAATTACTTCGAGTACTGAGGGAACACAAAGAAGCTATAGGATGGACGATTGCAGATATTGGGGGAATCAGCCCATCTGTATGCATGCATAAAATACTGATGGAGAATGACTATAAGCCATCAGTTGAGCATCAGAGACGATTAAACCCGAATATGAAAGAGGTGGTGAGAGCGGAAGTTGTGAAATGGCTTGATACATGCATAATCTATCTAATTTCTGATAGTTCATGGGTAAGCCCTGTACAAGTCGTGCCGAAGAAAGGTGGTGTCACAGTGGTGGAAAATGAAAATAATGAACTCATACCTACCAAACTTGTGACAGGTTGGAGAGTGTGCATAGATTATCGTAAACTCAACAATGCGACTAGAAAGGATCACTTCCCTCTTCCTTTCGTCGATCAAATGGTTGAGCGATTGGCGGGGTATTCGCACTATTGCTTTCTAAATGGGTATTTGGGCTATCATCAAATTCCAATAGCCCCTGAGGATCAAGAAAAGACTACCTTTACATGGCCATATGAAACTTTCGCATATAGAAGAATGCCCTTTGGCCTTTGCAATGCACCGGCTACTTTTCAACGGTGTATGATGGCTATATTTTTCGATATGGTCGAGCACTGCATCGAGATCTTTATGGATGATTTCTCAGTATTTGGGAATTCATTCGATGGATGTTTGATAAATCTCGATAAGGTACTGAAAAGATGTAAAGAGACCAACTTGATCCTGAATTAGGAGAAATGCCATTTCATGGTCCAAGAAGGCATAGTTCTTGGCCATCGCATTTCTCTGGCGGGTATTGAGGTCGATAAGGCAAAAATTCAAGTGATTGAAAAATTGCCGCCACCAACCACCGTAAGAGGAATTAGGAGTTTCTTAGGACATGCTGAATTTTACATGAGGTTTATTAAAGATTTTTCCAAAATTTCGAAACCTCTTTACTCCCTACTTGAAAAGAATACTGCTTTTAATTTCTCCCAAGAATGTTTGGAAGCTTTCAACATAATTAAGGAGAAACTTATTACGGCTCCTATCATCGTAGCTCCAGATTGGAATCTTCCATTCGAGCTGATGTGCGATGCTGTGACTATGCTGTTGGGGCAGTCTTAGGGCAAAGAAGAAATAAAATCCTGCATGTGATCTATTACGCAAGCAGAACTCTGACAGATGCACAATTGAACTACGCTACTACTGAGAAAGAAATGCTCGCAGTAGTATTTGCATTCGATAAATTTCTATCATACTTTATTGGATCAAAAGTCATTGTCTATACTAACCACTCGGCTATCAAATACTTGTTAGCGAAAAAAGATGCCAAGGCAAGATTGATTCGGTGGGTTCTCCTTTTGCAAGAATTTGATTTAGAAATTCGCGATAAAAAGGGGACCGAAAATGTTGTCGACGATCATCTGTCTCGACTTGAACAGGCCGAGGAGGTGGTAGAAGGAGAAATCAATGAGGTATTTCCTGATGAGCAATTAATGCAAATTGTGCAGCTGTTACATGTCACTCATATACCATTGTATGCAGACCATGTGAATTTTCTTGTAAGTGGCATTATTCCCCCAGATCTTTCGTATCAACAAAGGAAGAAGTTCTTCTCTGATATCAAGTACTATTTTTGGGAAGATCATTTGTTATTTAAACGGGGACTGGATCAGATTATCCGGAGATGTGTTCCAGAAGAGGAAATGGAACAAATACTTGACCGATGTCACTCGTCCCCATATGGTGGTCACTTTGGTGCCGCCAAAACCGCATCAAAAGTGTTACAAGCGGGATTTTATTGGCCCACATTGTTCAAAGATGCCTACACGATTGTCTCCAAATGCGATAAATGCCAACGTACTGGCAATATTTCGAATCGCAATGAAATGCCATTGAACCCTATTTTTGAGGTGGAGATTTTTTATGTGTGGGGTATTGACTTTATCGGGCCTTTCCCATCATCATATTCCAATCAATACATTTTGGTGGCGGTTGATTATGTATCAAAGTGGGTTGAAGCGACAGCTCTACCTACTAATGACGCTAGGGTGGTGGTAAATTTCTTGAAGAAAAATATTTTTTCTTGTTATGGCACACCCAGAGCTATCATTAGTGATGGTGGTTCACATTTCTGCAATCGTCTCTTCGCCTTACTTATGGCCAAGTATGGGGTGAAACATCGTGTGGCCACTCCATATCATTCACAAACTAGTGGCCAGGTAGAGATTTCAAATAGAGAGTTGAAAAGAATTCTCGAGTTGACGGTTAATGCATCGAGAAAAAACTTGATCGGGTCGATTACGAATGCCACAAGCGTACGGATCAAGTAGTATAATCGAGCTTTTAAAGCCCAAGTCGATCCCACGAGGAGTGTTTTTCCAATCACAAGTTAAAGTGTTTCAAATTAACGATAGACACCCACATTTTAAAAATTGATTTTAAAAGCGAGAAAATAAAACAAAAGACTTGATTTAAATTTTAAAAAGATAAAATAAATGATAAAAAAGGGTTTTTGATTTGAAAAATGTTGGAATTTATGTTTTCTTAACCATTGTTTCATTAGTATTAAAATCGATAAAATAAAGATGCTATTGTTACCAAAGTGTCAGATTAGACCCGATTCTCCAATTTTAGTTAACAACCTCTTCCGAGCGAAATTAACCCTAATTGATTAACCTATCCACT
The DNA here is from genome assembly GCA_019395295.1 of Osmanthus fragrans. Lineage (NCBI taxonomy): Eukaryota > Viridiplantae > Streptophyta > Magnoliopsida > Lamiales > Oleaceae > Osmanthus > Osmanthus fragrans. The sequence continues at coordinate 2,148,982 of CM033344.1, read as the reverse complement.
ATATCTCTATGTGGATACAATTTAACCAATTGCATTAAATTGTTGTGAGAATACTCTAAGGGTCACCTAGGGTAGATGTATATTCCTATAACACCTAAACGAGTATAGTCGAAACTATACAAATCTAGGGTTTTAATTATCTTGATCTAACTAGTACAACAATTTTTCAATAATTGCACCAACCATTTAACCATATCACATATTGATCAAGTACATGATAGTCAATAAAACACAACAATTAAAATATCTAGAACTTGGTAACACGTGCATCTTACCATACAAAACAACATACTAATGAAACTTTTGGTTAAGTTACTACATAAATTCCAACATAAAACTATTTAGCTCATTATAAAAGTGGTGTTACAAAGAGAATTTTGTTCCATTACAATATAAACATGAAAACTAAAGGAAGAAAGTCAAAAGGATAGATAAAATCCTTGTATAACAATTTTGAAATCTTCCATTTGTTCTCCAAATTATCCTTTGATGGATTCTCTTTGTTCACCACCTTCAACCCCTTCAATTATCCTACAAAACAAAATAAAAACAAGTTAAAACTAAACCTAAAGAAGAAAACCAGAAAGCTTTTCGTGAGGGAGGAGGAGAGAGCAAGAGGTTTTTAGGAGATAAGTCATAATCCCCCCAAATGAATGAATTCTTATCATTTATCCTCCATTCCCATAATTTTCCACTAACTATCTCTCCACTAATGCTATTAATTATAATATATAATATTAGATATAGATAAGCTTAGGTAATAAACTAAAAAAAATAATCAAAATGTTGGCCAAAACTCGAGAAAAATGCAAAATCCACCGCCTCTGAAAATTTCTTCTATGCGACCGCATAGGCTATTTCTATGCGGTCGCATAGAAGAACCTTAAAAAGATACAAGGATTCTGTGGCCACTTCGACCGCACAGGCAAAATGCATGCGGTCGTATGGTTCAAGCAAAAATTGTTGCTCAGGTCCTTGATCAGTCTGGCCATCTTGCACTTTGATCCCTCATCTTTGAATTAGTCAATTTCAGTCCCCAGATTTTGAACTTCATTTCATTTAGGCCCTTACTAAATTGCAGTCAAAGTCCTCCATCTTTTGGTCAAGTGCAATTCAGTCATCAACTTCACAAAATTGTACACTTTTAGTCCTTTTGCTCATTTTTAGCTCGTTTCTTCGTTTGGTCGGGGTTTTTGCCTATAAAATCAAATAATACACAATTATGCATAGAATATGCTCAATTTCATCAATAATTATAAGTCAAAAAGTGTCCAATAAGTGTGTAAACGCACACTTATCAGGATTGAGTAACTTTCTAATTTTTTTTCCAGAAATTTAAGGGTGAACTAAAAAATTAAGACAATAGAATGAGAGGTGCTTATTGCTTAGTCTCCTTTCGTCTTAATCATAAGTTTTTTTTTTTTTTTTTTTTTTAGGTTTAAACTCAAAAATTCTAACTTAACACTCTGGTAGCTAATTAATTAATCATCTAGATGCCGACATTTATATATATATATATAAATTGATTTGGTTCACAGGTAATACAGGTATAGTGAGATTATTTCTAACATAAGCCGGTCCTCATAATTAAGATAATTAATCTATTTTCGTCTTAATCATAAGTTTTTTTTTTTTTTTTTTAACTCAAAAATTCTAACTTAAGACTCTGGTAGCTAATTAATTAATCATCTAGATGCCGACATTTATATATATATAAATTGATTAGGTTCACAGGTAATACAGGTATAGTGAGATTATTTATAACATAAGTCAGTCCTCATAATTAAGATAATTAATCTATTTTATATGGATTCTCTGGTCTAATTCACATTTTATTTTGAACTTAAAAAAGTTTACTTATAAATAAATAAATAAGATGTTAATCCAAATTAGAAACAAGCAAGTTACCGTCATTGAACTTTAGTAAGAAAATAGTATCCAAATATCAAAATATTTGAAAATAACCTTATGTTTTTTATTCGACCTTGAATATACATGTTTGAACGACACGGAGTTAACATAGCACTTAATTTTATATTTAAATAAGATTCATTGAATTCGATTCTTGATTCTGCTGCAGTGCTACTAATATTATATATTATCAAATAAGTAACTCATTTATTTATAAATTTGATTAATAATAAAAAATATGTAATTTACTTATTCACTTATAATTAAACTCACTCAAAATTACTCCACGCTCGTTGAGCTAGTTTTGGTATGTTTTTTAACCCGTTTTGGACAAGAGAAAAGTATTAATATTGTGTTTGATTGTTTATCATGTCTCCCAATCCCAATCAACTTTTGCTCCATAATTTCCTACAAAAATTAAAGAAATTCATACAATAAAATTTGACAAAATCTACATTATTTGTTCACCTATCACAATCTACATTTTTTTATTCAAACTGGATACTGGCTATAGATATGACAGACTTAAGGAAGAGATGAGAAATTAAATGTTTCGATTCTATCATACTCTTATTTTGATAAAATTTCCAGGAAGGAAGAGAATGTCCATAAACTTATTTGTGTCAAAGCTTATTTGTTAATTATAATCAACTTTGTGCAGGAGAAAAAGTTGGTTGTTCAACCGTACAATGGTCCACCAAACATGAATTCTTAAGTGATCTAGTAATTCTCCATCGAGATGTGCTACATATACATAAAATTTTGTACATAGGGGTGTCCACACTCTCACATGGGTGTGGGCCCCACTTTAAAATTGCACAACTTTAATTTTAAAGTGGGCCCACACCCATGTGAGGGTGTGGACACCCCTATGTACAAAATCTTATGTACATGTATATTTTTCTTTCTCGAAATAATTATTCCATATAGTACTCGCTATCATTTTATCAATCTCCATAGGTAATTTATTTCTTAAGAAAAATAAGCAAAACTTTATTTTTTTTTCTTTAATCATCTCAAATAATAATATTAGAATTTGAAAATATAAAATAAAAATTTTCTTTGGATTGGTTGGTAGTAAAGTTATAGCGTAGCCACTTGCATTAATAAATAATGACTTATTTCGGTTGTAAATTTTTTCACAAAACAAAAAATGTTAGGTGTTAGACAATGACCTAATACATGATATAGCATGTAATTAGGAACATAAGTGGTCTCATAACCTCTTAATTTCATTGCAAATTATAACTAACCATGTGAAACTTTATATTAGGATATAGTTTGGAATTAATAATTCCAAATTTTTAAATTGTTGTTAAAGGGTAACATAACACTGAATAAGTTAGATCTTAGTCGAGTTATCTAGTATAACGTAACAATTTTGAACCAAGAACCAATATAAGAATAATAAAACGATTATTGACATAAAAAAATTAAGTTACTAGGGTGCGGCAGCTCATAGTTATGCAAGAATTATTAATCTTTTTTTCTTCGTATGTACTTTTGAGTAAGATGGCTTAAGAGAACACGAAAAGAGATTTGACTGAGTAAATAAGCCACCAAGTCAACTGTATGAGCACGTGAATGCTACGTGATATGGCTAACATGATTAACGTACAACGATCAAATCACTGGAGTTTCTAGATTCGATCTTTCAAGTTTTTGGTTGGTCGATTGGCTTAACATTTTTTCCCCAAATGTGCGAGTCCCTCATGTAGACACAACACTACTGCATGCGTATATATAATTCATTTACTATGTCTAATATTATATTCTTAGAAGAACCGAGCATAGTTCAATATTTGCATTAGATTGATTTAAAAAACTATAAATTTAGCCAATAAAATTGGAAATTGAGCAACCCGGGCGACATGGACTTTAGAAAAGTTGGACATGTCTTCATACTCACGAGTGAGTGTTCCCTTGGATAATTGGAATTTGACAAAGGAAACAATGTGGGGTTACCTTTGAAAATAACACTACAACTCCAAAACCAAGTTGGCTGTCTGTCTTGGCAATTGTCTTTGTTCAACTTTCATTTTCTTTTGGGCTAAATCACTGCCACAAGTTCTTTCTTAATAAGAGCCACTTTGGTTTAGCTAATAATAATAATAATTTAAGTTAAAATCAACAATTAATTTTAATCACACATTTCGTGAGAGCAATGACTTTTCAACCATACATTTCATCATTTTTTTTTATTAAAAATTATTAAAAATTGTTTTTTTACCAAACTAAACAAGGCTTAATTGTAGACAGGTTATTATACAGGAATTATATATATCTTTTTAATTCCGTGAAAAGACATTGTTCGATCAAGAATTTCTTATAAAAAATTTCATATTCGAGGCGAATGAGGGAGAAAATGAATATTTTCTTCTCGCTGCTAGCTAGCATCGAAGTCTTAAACCTCATGATTTCAAGTATTAGTAAATTCAAGAGGCTGAAAAATTGCAGTAGCTCTTGCAGATATATAAGAGCCATTGAACTGTTTCAGACGTCATCATCCAGTGTCACACTTCAGACCATCTCCAATAGTTGCACTTGTTGGGGGATATGGTATAAAGGCTATTTTGTATGTGGACAATATCCTAGCACAAGTTCAACAACACAAAAATGATGTTAAACCACAAAGGAAGATGGTAGAACCAAAAATAAGAAGAAGAAGAAATTTGGATGAAATGATCCGAGACAAATGGTAACACCCTTTCCTTAAAACAAATTTGTCCCTTAATGGTGCTAACGTAGTAACGACAATTGTCTCTCAAGATATAATTGATTTTTTTTGTAGTAGAAGCACTTCCAATAACAAGGCAACGGTGAACTTGAACGGATTATTCTTTCTACAAAGAATGATTTCAAATGCGGAGTTTGAGAGAGTTTTGGCAAGATTTTTTTATATGTAAAACTCAAGAATATGAATTGGGAAGCCTAAATAACGTCCAACAAGTCCAATTTATAGAGAGAAGAGTTTGTGAATGGAGAGACACACCTTCAAACTAAGCAACCTTCATGAAAAGGTGCACCTCTCTTTGTCACTTGCCTATCGTTGGATCGCCGCTCGAGCTCCAAAAGTAGAAATATTGTTGCTCGCCTTGCGCTGAGCTGCCGCTTGAGCGATGGTCATAAGTCTGAAAATTGAAATTTTTTTCTTCCAATTTTGGATCACAATCTTTCGTTCATTTAAAATTGGTTTTGAGATTTCAAATATACCACGATAATCTATTCGACGAGTAGAACAAGTTAGTCTATTTATTTCCATAATTTGACTATCGGATCAAATTCGAATATTTAATTGAATTTGACACGAAAATCATTTTTCATGATTTTATACTAAACCAATTTTTATCTCTTTTAAACAAAATTCCTACAGCACCAACATTTGAGGTCAATTTTGCACAATTTTTGTGCAAATCTTGTACCAACTTGAAAACCGTCCGTCCGTCTCCAACTTAAAACACTAAAAGTTGTATCAAATGAATAGTATTTCATCATTTTTTTTCTTTTATAATAGTTCTCAACAATTTATCTATCAATATGATAATAATACAATTAAATTAAGAATTTAAATATATTGTATAATAAAAAAGAGACACGAGGGAAATAATTATTTTTTTTCTATACCAAAATGAAGGGGAAAATGATACAAATTTCCTTTAGGAATAGTGTTGCACATGTGCACCAAAATGGCGCAAAAAACGGTGCATCACTGGAGGAGGGTTGCACCATTCTTTTGGCGCAAAATGAAACATTTTAGTGTTTTGGGGACTCCATTGAAGGTGGCCTAAAAATGAATGGAAGTGTCGAGAATTTAGTCTCAACAAAAGTGGTAAATAATACTGTATGCTTCCGATTTATTGTGAGAGAAAATACAATTTAATATAATTATATATCTAAAAACCAATACAAAAGCTGGTGTATACACTATACAATCTCTTGGTCACTCAACATATTCGCGTCCTAGTCGTGTGTGACTATAATTTTGATATCTACAAGAATCTTGGCTATATTTTTCAATTCTGCCATTTTTCTTTGCCCATACAATTTTCCCAATAAGACATACTTAGAAGCCACACATCTATAGATATATGTTGGAAAGTCGAATATGTTATATTATTTGTATTGATATCAAATATCTGTTTTCCTTATGTAGTCCTCAATTATGGTAATCTCCTTGTATAGAATATTAGTTGGATGTATATAATTGCACTACAACATTAATATAATTATTCTAGCAATTCTTTCTTCCATTCATCTTTACATGGTATCAGAGCAGGTCTGAGACCTCTATTCATTACTGTGCTGCACTCTAATATCTCGTGTAGAACCTTCCCCAGTTTCTTAGTCACCATGGCCAACAATGAGACTCTTGTTTCCGGCAAGACAATTGCCTCCTCCAATTCATCCAAGTTAGAATCTGCACCAAGTTTTTTAAAAGTCGACATCTCGAGTCCTTATTTCACTCATCACTCAGATCATCTAGGATTGATTCTAGTCTCCAAATCTTTGAATGGATACAATTATTCTAGTTGGAAAAGGGCTATGACTCCGGCCTTGAACTCCAAGAACAAGCTTGGCTTTTTTAATGGTTCTATCGAAGCTCCCTTAGAAACGACTGATCCCGAAGGATATGTTACTTGGTCGCGATGCAACGACATGGTTTATTCCTGGATCATCAACACTCTCAATCCAAAAATCGCAAACAACGTGATTTATTACCCTTATTGTTTAAGAATAATAGAGCACAATGTGATTGTAAGAGGCAAACTATGTTCTATTTTCAAATGCTTAAAACACATGTTGAGTCAACTCATTCGATACATCTACAAACTTATTGTTTTGATATTGGTGAGATTTTTTTCCGGGTTAAAGGCTTTTTTAGGGTTTCACATGGAAAAGTAAACACCATTGATCTACTTTCATAACTAGTACGGTGTTATTAGAAATTCACGTTGTCAAATAACTTTTTTAATTATCGAGTGAAACTATTAAAAAATATATCGAATTATCTCTACTTTCGCAATCAATTTTTCTTATTTGTTTTGATTGTTAGTTTTCAGTTTTGGTCACTTTCTTCGATGTTGTTTTGAGAATTTTGAGTTTAAATTAAATACGTTATTTATTAATGTGGAAATTATTTTAACTCTATGGGCATGTCGGCAGGGATTTTGGCCACAAAACAAACTGCTTTTAGTACTGTTACAAAAGAAAAGGGACCCACTGCTGCCTTCTTTTGTTGACTACCCCATTTCCCTCAAATTTAAATTTATGGGTGGAAAGACTATATCACCCCTAACATTACTAAAAATTACTTGTACACATTTTTACCAGCTACCATATTTGACTATGGTAGGGGGTATATCCGTGAATGAATTTTTAGGTAATAATTTATTGCTGACAAGACTTCAGAAATGGCAGCAGGGACCCACTTCAACGGTTATGTTTATATTAATTTTCAAAATGACCTTAATTTAAAAGTTAATTGTCCAAGTTGCCTATAAATAGTCCATTAAGCCCGCATGGGCGCAGTAGTGACATCATGTGCTGTCAAGGAAATCATTAGCAGTCTGTTTGGTGAATTAAGTAATTAAGTTCTTGTTTGAAACTCATTTCCTTGAATTGAGGGAATTGTTTTTCCTATCATTTTGATAGGAAAAGCAATTTTAAGTTTTTTTTTTGGACAATTGAAATTTATTCTATATTCAATTATAGAAAAATTCAGTATGATAATTTTTTTTTGGGCAATTGAAATAAATTTTAGATCTAATGATAAAAAATTTATCACTTTAACAGATAATATCTATTAAAAAAAAATAAAGTCAAACGAACATCGAAATATTCAAAAAAAAAATTGTTTATGCGTCATATTATTTTATTAAAAAATATGTAATTGAAAAAAAAACGGAAAAATATATTAAAATTTTAATGGGACCAAACAATTGCATATTCTAAATATATTAATTAAAGGATAAATTGTAAATTATAAATTATTAACGATTGTACTATTCTCCAAAATATTTCTCTAACATTTTCCAGTGACAATCAACAGATGCTAATGCAGAAGCTAAGCCACCAGATGGGTTCTCACGCGCCGCCTCTCCTCACCTTGTACTTTGTTTTAATTAGTTTCCTCCTCCTGCTGGAGATTGCTCAAGCTCAAGATAACAGAAATACCACGACTGATCCTTCCGAAGGTGTCTCTCTCCATCTCTTTCACTATTTTAGTGCAAATTTCAGCTGCTTCTTTTTTTTTTTTCTTTTTCCGAATATTTTGTTTAAATGTTTGAGAACTTGATCCTTTTACTAGATTTTTGTTCATGTTGCTCTTAATTTCTTCGTTTGACCTTGATGTTGATGTTTTATAATTGTATACATGTACACATTTTAATCGAGGAAATTATTCTAAAAATGAATGATTTATAACACAAAATCTCATAACCACCAAATTAGAGCTTCCACTGTCTGTCGAGCTGTAGTGTCCAACCTGGTGATGAGTTCTACCACCCCGTTTGGAGAGATTTTACTAGTATGAGAGTTTTGACGGCAATGAATCATCATGATTCATAGGTTGTCGTGTGCAACTTAGGCCATCACAACTCTTCATTGATTGGTAGCGATGAACGGTAACCAGGGGTTGATCCAGAATCGGATTTTTTTTTTTAAAAGTTACACAGATTTCTTTTTTTCTTTCTTCCTTTTTTTTTTTTAAAAAAAAAATTTACCTTGAAAACTTTAAGCCCCGTTTGGTAGTTATTTTTTTCAAAATGCATTTTTCCTCTATTCTTTTCAACCAAATATTTTTCAATAAAATAATATTACTAATAAATCCAAAACTTTTCTTTAATTTTTAACCACACATTCTCCATCAATTAGCTATTCAAAAATATATTTTTTCCTCAAAAATGACTACCAAACCTGGGCTAAATGAGTTGGGGGCCCCCTAAATTCGCCTCTGCTTACATCATGGAGGAGACACCCCTTTACTTTTGATTAGTTACGAGCTGTGGTGTTTATGTTATAGGGGGGCATTTATTCAGTTTGATCATGATGGCGTGTTTTTATGACATTTCCTATTAATCGACCTGTTACGATGTATCCATAAGTAGGCCTCCTACATTGTCTTGTTTTGAATTTCTTGATAAATGAAGCCCTTTTGATTGCTTTGAAGTGAAACTCATGATGATTCGACGTGAGATTTTAGATCGAGCACAAACAATTATATTGGTAAAAGGATTTCTATTTTGAATATCATCACTGTCAACTCTCAATTCGGATCCCCTACGTCCTCAAAATTTTATGTGTCGTTCTCTTTGTTGTTTTCGGACCGTTTTCTGTTTTCGATTTTCGAAAACATTGAAAACGCATTCTCTTTCCCGTTTTCGAAAACGAGTTTTGAAAATGGATGAAATTTTTGTGAAGAAAACAAAAAACGACTTTTTTACGTTTTGACTGTTTTCTAAACAAATCTGCCAAAATGGGAAATGATTGTTTCCTTCTCCCCAACTTCCTTCTACCAAAACAATGGAGCTGCCACTTTCCAAGACAGTAAACTCCGGTCAACCTCCTCCAAAACGGCCGGAGTTATATACCATTGTGAAGCCCTCAATCCCCTCTTCAATTATCACACAAACAAAAACCCAAACTTATAACAAAATCGATCAAAAATCATCCTCAAAACTCCCATTGGCGCAAACTGAAACGGCTGGAATCTCCACCTCCAGCAACACGGTCAATTGCACACTCTCAAACGACCCTAGCAATGGCTTCAAAATTCAACAAAATCGATCAAAAATCATAATCAAAACTCCCACTGGTGCAAACTAAAACGGTTGGAATCTACACATTCGGCAATACCCAAGGTCGCGCACCACCATCGGTCGATTGCCCACTCCCAAGCGACTCTAGTCAAGGCTTCAAAACTCCAGTGATAGCTCGGTTTGTTGGAGGCTTCAAAACTCCGGCAGTTGTTGGCCAAATATTCGTCGGATATTGTAGATGGAGGTTTGGGGGTTCGATTGATTGTGAAATCTGGTGGTCTAGGTGGTGGGTGGTGGTCGATTTGTGTGGTAGAAGACGGCGGCTATGGAGGGGGCAAAAATCGCCCAAGCTGGAAAATGAAAAACACGGGCAAAAATCTGAACGCGTTTTTTGGGAAATATTTTTTCAAAACGACAAAAGAACGAGTTTTCAACAATATCAAAATGGACACCCAAAACACAAAACACAAAACGAATTCAAAATTCAAAACACAAAATTGAAATACGAAGAGAACACCCTCTTATATTCTGGATCTGAATTTTAATATTCATTTCATTAAAATATTTGGAAAATTCCAAATTCCAAATTCCTGGTCGAATAGCCGTATAAGTTTGACATTTCTCATTATTTTAATATTTTTATAATAATAATCTATGTAGGTCCACGCTATAGAAACTTGGTCAAAGATTAAAATATCATAAAGTGATTCAGACTTAACTAATCTAAATAAATGTTAATTAACAGTTTCCTCTGTCATCATCAACTTATCATTTTCTTTTATTTATTTTTTATTTTACTGGTTGTATGCTTAATATATTGGGAAATTGATGTAAATAGTTCCTCAGTTATTTATTCGTGTGATTTCGGTTCTAACATATTTTTTCTGGGCATGGACGTTTTCAACTTATGATTATGTGCATAAATGGTCCTTTTTCACGATTTATATAATTTAACCATTAAAAAAGGCTAAATATATTCACAACACAGTATTTAATAACTAGACTAGACTATATTTTAATTATATACAATATTTATAGTCTTTATATTATCATGTTTATATCTCAACTTTTTTTATCGCATTTTTATTCTCAAATTAACATAAGTTGTTCTTGATTTTGGTTTCATTCCAAAATTTTGTATAAGATAGAGTAAAACGACTCATTTGTTCATTTTTTTTTTTTAAATAAGCTAAATAAATAATAATGGAAAAGTGAGATTAAATATTTTGTCTCTTATTTTAAAGTATGTTAACAATATTTTTGAAAGAAAATCAATGCAAAGTTTTCTGATCAATAAGATGTTAAAAATAAGAATGTTATGAATAAAAAAATTAGGGATATAATTGTGATATTGAAAAAAGGTTAATTACATTTAATATAATTAAAATATGGTGTGAGTATAATCACCCTTAAAAAAATTAACTTTTTTTAATCTAAAAGACTACGATGTCCTTACTTTTAGTAAATATATTGAAAATAAAATATAAAAGGAGAAAAAAAGAAAACAAAACGAAGAATAATTTTATTTATATATTTTTATTAACCTTCTACAAAAGAGATTTTAAGCTGCAGAAAATTGAAGAATAATTATTTATTTCACACTTTGATTAAAAACATATTAAGTCCATGTTTGATCTCCATTTTTTAAAACCCATTTTCAACCATATATTTTATGAGAGCCACTACTTTTATCAAGTTTTCAACAATATATTTCATTAATTTTTTTTTTCAAAATCTACTAAAATTTAATTTTTAGCTAAATCAATCTAGTTGGCTAATATTAAAATTCCCAAGTTTTATTTTTAGCAAATAATATAAAAAGTTTCCAAGTTTCTCAATTTTCATAACTTAATTGATTTAGATATTAAGTCCTGTCTGATTTGGTTTAAAATTATATTTTTAAGCCTCGTTTGATTCTCATTATTTGTAAAATGAGAATGAAAAATATAGTCGTTATGGCCCCATACAGAAGATGAAAAAGTAAAAAATGGTGGCTGAATGTGATGGATAACGATCATATTTTTCATTTTTATGGTTGAAAAATGGGAAACAAACAGACTGTAGTAAATTTTGATAAAAGTTGATAAAATGTGTGATTAAAAAGTTGATAAAAGTTGTGGATACTATAATACTATAAAATGTGTAGTTCAAAATGAGTTTAGAGAAAAATGAATTTATAAATTTGGGGCAAACAAATATCAAATTTCAAGCCTAGATAAGAAATTATGTACTATATCAACTGCTTGGGAAATAAATATTTTTTGGATCTAGTATTGGAATATCAAATTTGAATCGCACTAATAGAATTTCAAATCTGGATCGTTCAAAAAAATTTCAGAAAAATCTCAATGATAATTAGGGCCTGTGATGCTCGAACTCGTTCAAATGGCCGGAGTACCCGTGTCGTGTTGGTATGAAATACGGGGCGGGTTCTTCAATTTCTCAGTCGACACGGCATCTTATGGATTTGGGGTGGAGGCGGAAATAGGCAGCGACGGGAAGAAGCAGTAGCAGCGTTGGAGAAGACGAAGCTAGAGGATTTATGGCTTGATTATACGGATGAGGGATGGAGGTAGAACGTGCGCAATAGGAAGAAGACCTGGAGAAGACGAGGAGAATTGGAGAAGAAGACCTGGAGAACTGGACTTGGAGAAGACGAAGGGATTTATGGCCTAGGTCTTGTATGTAACGCAGGATGATTGTATGGGTTGGGTTGGGGTAAAATAATTTTAAATAAGTGGGCTTTGGGGTAAAATAATTTTAAATAAATGGGCTTTGGTTATATGGGCTAATTTTCTTGGACTACAATTGTTTTTGTATTTAGGGCTGTTGGGTTTACATGTATTTGCCAATTGCCATTGGTATGTAATTGGGGCTGTTTTGGGCTTGATTTTGTTAGTTGGGGTGGGATGATTTATTTGCTACTTAATTATTATTTAAGAAATTTTGGGAAAAAAAATAAAAAATTGAATTGAAAGACGTACCTACATACCCGCATCCAAAATTTGGACTCTTTTTAACCGTATCCTCGTATCCTACATTTTAGAAAATAAAATATCTGACACTTAGATACGTACCCGTACACGAATCCGAGCATCATAGATTAGGGCTGACAATTTGGCTCGTCAGCTCAGACTACTCGTGGCTCGGCTCGAAAAAAGCGCCGACTCAACTCGAGGCTTGGGTCGAACACCTTTTTGGGCCCAAAAAAAGCTCGGTTGATTTTACTCAAGTCGAGTTCGAGCCTTAAGTTTCAGCTCGTTGACATCCCTAGTGATGATGGAGATGGTTGCTTTATTGATCATGAGGGTTGCGGTGGTGGGGTTGGTATTTGAAAATTGTAACTTGTAAGGGAATATTTAGGATTTTGTGGTGTTTGGATGGTGAGAGAAGAATTGATAACTTAAAATTGGAGTTTAATTAAAACAGAGTAAATTTTATCAAATAATTGATTAAAATGGATAAGTATCATTAAGAATAAAAATGAAACATATTTTAATTTTATTAAATGTTTTTATACATTTTCTACTATAGCTTTTTACAGTGTTAAAATGCCCTGTGTTAGGCCAGCCCAATAAAAAAAAAAAAAAACCTAGATTGGCTTGCCTTTATTGGGCTGCTCCTACAGGTCCGGTCAAAATCTTTGCCCGACTTTGGACGTGTCAACATTCAAAGAGTGATAATATATTGTTATCTATCCGTTGAACAATGAATCAAGAAGTCCATTGTCACCTAAATTAATAATAAAATTATTTACTTTTTTTGGCATTTTGAAGCTATTCTTTTTCTCTCCCATGGCTCGATTTATTTATTTGTTTTAATCTTTTTAAAATTTGAGGTAAGTTAAAATGCATCATATTAATAATTTTTAGTTCTAATTAATTCGGTTAACATTAAATAAAGATTTTAAATTGTCTCTGTCACATGCTGCTTTTCTTAAAAAAATTAACAATGTAGGTTGACAAGGAAAGTTTTCATACAGAGAACTGCTATGAGTACAATAAAATATCCACAAAATCCTTACAAGAATTCTAAACATACACATATGCTGAGGGTAGTGTGTTTTTTTTTCAATATAAAACTCGCATGGCCCCATGTGAGTTGTCTGATATATGATGCAATTTTCTTTTATAAATAAGCAAATAGTAACTAGGCACTGTTTGTTTTGAATTAAAATATGATTTTAATATAAATTAAAGTCAAACAATCAATATTAAATACATTTTTCATTAGTCTCACAATTTTTCAATCACATATTTCAAAATTTTCGATCACAATCTATTAAAAAAATCTAATTTTAATTGCCACCAAACACCGCCCTTGTTTGAATCTCATTCTATTAAATTTCATTTTTCTCACTTCTATTTTTAACCACACAATCTTCTATAAAATAATATTAAACGTAAATCAAAATCTTTTCCTTTTTTTTCAACCACTTATTAAGTGTGAAATTTTTTTATGAGCTTATTCATGCATGAATATGATATGTTGCCATTTTTGTTTATCTAATTGGGCATGTATTAGTGGGCTAGCCCAAGCCCATTTACTATAGGGTTGTTTTGTTAGATATATGGTTTTGTTTGGAGGTTTTGGGGGTCGAGAATTGTTGAATTAATCTGTGGCTGTTGCTAGTCGTCTGTCCTCTCCCTCTCTGTTCTTCTTTTCTTCTCTCTCATCTGTTGCTGTCTTGCTCCCATCTCTGGTAAGCTTTTCTCTTGCTTACTCATCTTCTCTTCATTTCTCAACCTCTTCTCTTCTTCTGCCGTTCTCTTTCTGCTTCTTCTCTTCTTCCTCTTGCTAAACCATTTCTTTCTCTTTTATAATTGTTATTTTACTTTTAGTCCCCTGTATTGTAAGGGAATGAATATGTTGATTTTGGTTGAAAATTAACTGGTTCTTGTTTGTAATTTCAATTTATGTTTCTCACTTCGAGTAATTACAATATATATCCTGCATCTTGAATTTATAACTGCTGGTTATTGGTTGATTGAGTCTATAGTTGTGTGAAGTTGGTTGGTTGAAGTTGAATTTGTGTTAATTTGTTCTTTGCTAGTTTTGGTTGGAAACAACTCAACCATTACAAATGGTATCAGAGCAGCTACAATCCATGGGTGTCTCTCGATTGGATGGCATAATGGAAAGATTTAATAAGAATCATGAGCTGATGAGTTCGATGTTGACTAAAATGATTGAGGCTAAATCTTCCTCCAAAGAGGAAGAACACGAGGAATTGGAAGTGGAGAGTATTGTCCCACCAAGTGACACTATATCTTAAACAGTTTCTGTTGAATTTACTAATGGTCTACAGTCTAATTTTGGTGAAGGTGAGCACAAGCTGATTCACTTAGGCAAGCCAGAACTTGGGCAGGAACATTTGCATTTGCTCTCTGTAAATTTACCCAGAGTAGATAACCCTGAAGTTATAATTGAAGATTTTGTACTTTGCTATGATGTGAATAGTGCTGAAACATTAGATACATAGATTGTGGAGTTGAAAAAACAAGTTAAAAGTGTTGAATCTGAGAACATGGCTCTTTGGGTGGTGGCCTCTCGAGCTGCAAAGCTGGAAGCTGAGGTGGTACCCCTGCAACATGACTTTGTAACCGCGATGAGTAATTTGCAAGAATCAAATGTCGAGTTATCACAGGTTGGAGGTGTTCACCCTGGAAAGGACGGAATAGAACACTTGGGACCTCCTGTTTTCAACTCTGTAGCGAAGGCAAAAGTTGAAACAAAGGCTAGTGCAATAGTAATTTGTGTTCCTCTTCTTTTACGGCTAAAACTATTATGAAGGCAAGGGAGGCTGAGCTAGATTTGGCTATTTGCATCACTGAGGTTGATGAGGAGTTGGAAGGATCAAATATACTTACTCTAGTTGGCAGTGGCGATGTCAAGGAAATTGATTCTAAGCTGAAAAGAAAAGAAAATGAGGACATGAGTCATGAGTGCAGTGGAAGAATTATAGAGAAAATGAGAGTCGAACCACCGGCAGGGTTGGAGTTTGATTCAGCAGAAGATGCACAGGAGTTGCACAATGTTTATGCCACTGAAGTGGGGTTCAAAATTCGGATTGGTCAGTTGTATCAATCCAGAGTTGATGGTTTTGTTAATTCTCATAAATTTTTGTGTTCAAAGGAGCAAGAATCTGTGCCTGTAGGTCAGGAATGTTCAAATGAAATTTCTTCTTCTGTTGAGATGAGATATATAAGTGGCAATGTTAGCACATTAAAGCCTGTTGGCATAGATTCGGGTTTGGAACAGATTCGTGATGGTGACCTTGTAGCATTGAAGAACCATTCACCCATCTCAATTTTAAAAGAGTTAGGAGCTCCACCTTCCAATTCTGAAGTTCTAAACAAAAGTTCCGATGCTTTAAGTAGTTCAATTGAGAGTCTCGAAGGGAACTGAGAATCAGTCTTTTCCTTGCAATCCGACCTGACACCTACTGCTGAAACAAATTCTCAAGTAGCAGAAAAATTAGAAGCTAATATACAGAAGCAGGAGGTTAAATCAGAAAGCCATCCTCTCAAGTCAGATGATTTTGAGCCTCCATCTTTCGAAACATCAGTCCATGTAGAATTTGCAGCACAATATGTCGACTTGAGCATTATGAACAAAGTGGCTAAGAGAAACCAAGAAGATGAGATGAATGAATCGAATGTCACCTTACACTACCTCCTTAATCCAAGGATGGTTAGGAGAATGAGGAAACTAATTTTATACAAAGAAGATATCAAACCTTCAACCTTGAGGACAAGGTTAATTTAAGGGGGAAGGATGTCATGGTGCCATTTTTGTTTATCTAATTGGGCATGTATTAGTGGGCTAGCCCAAACTCATTTACTATAGGGTTGTTTTGTTAGATATATGATTTTGTTTGGAGGTTTTGGGGGTCGAGAATTGTTGAATTAATCTGTGGTTGTTGCTGGTCGTCTTCCTTCTCCTTCTCTGTTCTTCTTCTTCTCTCTCATCTGTTGTTGTCTTGCTCCCATCTCTGGTAAGCTTTTCTCTTCATTTCTCAACCTCTTCTCTTCTCTTCTTCTGCCGTTCTCTTTCTGCTTCTTCTCTTCTTCCTCTTGCTGAGCCATTTCTCTCTCTTTTATAATTGTTATTTTACTTTTAGTCCCCTGTATTGTAAGGGAATCATCCATTAAGGGAATGAATGTGTTGATTTTGGTTGAAAATTAACTGGTTCTTGTTTGTAATTTTAGTTTATGTTTCTCACTTGAGTAATTACAATATATATATCCTGCATCTTGAATTTATAACTGCTGGTTATTGGTTGATTGAGTCTATAGTTGCTTGAAGTTGGTTGGTTGAATTGAATTTGTGTTAATTTGGGGTCTATTCTTTGCTGGTTTTGGTTGGAAACGACCCAACCATTACAGAATGATGCACAATGCCATACTAATCAATAATAACTTGAGCTTTGAGTTTGCAGCAAGAGCTGTGAATGCTATGTTTCAGCAATGGGGAATTTCTGGAACAAATCAGCGATGGAACATTAGCGGCGAATTATGCAGCGGTGTTGCAATCGATGCAACGGCAATTGGGGATATCAACCCAGGTATCAAATGTGATTGCTCTTACAACAGTGGCACCACTTGCCGCATTACTGCGCTGTGAGTTAACAATTGCCCCTCTTTTACTGATTCGAAATTAGTCTTTGAAAAAAAAAACACTGTAATTTGAGACACTAACTGTGTTTTTAATCCTTGGTCGTGTTTGACAATAATATGATATATCTTATTTGTTTGTTATGCACTTAAGGTGGGAGTTGTTGCGTTGATTTTTGGCTCCTAACCTAATGTTGTACTTGTACAGCAGAGTTTATGAATTGGATGTTGCGGGTCCAATCCCGAATGAGCTCTGGAATTTGACTTTGCTCGATAATCTGTATGATTAATTTTTTTTCTATTATTTGTTTTGCTAATTTTTTATTTGGTTGTTCACATTTCTATTTCTTAGATGCTGATGATACTGGGGTTTTCCTTAATTTGCAGAGATTTACGCAAAAATTATTTCACGGGTCCACTGCCTGCTTCTGTTGGAAATCTCACTCGCATGCAGTATATGTAAGCTACATTGTTTGTGATTTACGACTTAGGACTCCTGTCCATTAATAGTGTTCGAGTGTTAAGTAAATATATTGCAAATTTTTTATTATCGTCCTTAGGACTTTTGGATTTAATGCATTATCGGGGGAGGTTCCGAAGGAACTTGGGAAGCTGGCAGACTTAAGATCGCTGTAAGAACTTTTAAGTTTTATTCATAAGGTTTAGGCCACAATTAAATCCCATTAGTCCATGTACATATAAATTAAGTACTTATGTATCTGTGATCTCTACTTCCTTGTGTAGGGGTTTTGGCATGAACAATTTCTCTGGTCCTCTACCATCTGAGCTTGGAAGTTTAACAAAACTAGAACAAATGTAAGTTCTGATGCTACTTCACTCTTTTTGTGTCCTTCCTATATAACTATAGGAGATGTAGTAGATGCTGTTTGTCTTGTTATGGCTGGCATATGTAATTTGACGAAAATTTTGTGAAATAATCACGGGCATGAAATTTCTAGTATCTTGCCCTCATTTTTATTTAGGATTATATGTTTCTCTACAGCTTTAACATCTGTTAGATATGCAGTCATCTCTAAACTTGACATGGGACAATGTGAAAAACCTTTTCCTTATAGGTTTTTTTTGTGTTTTTCTTTGTTCCTTGACACGCTATTTGACAAATGTGACCTGATTTGCCTTTTGTAATTCGTTCAAGAAGTCCTTTGGCGTTTTGTATCTACTCCATAGTAATGTTTGCATTTAACCATCTTAAAATTATCCGAATCTTAATTTATTGATTTATGAGAAGCCACAAAATTATTTTTGTGCTAGGAGAAAGAAAAAAAGTTCCTGCTCTATTTTTCATTCATATCATGTTATTTTCCTGGCAGTTACTTTGCTAGCGCTGGAGTTAGCGGTCCAATACCCAGAACATTTTCAAATCTAACGAGTTTACAGTATATGTAAGACATATCCTCTCTGCTCCTTTCTTTTGTAATGACAGATAAGTTTATTGTTTCGACTTCTCTAATCAAGTTCATTGGAATAAAATTTTGGGGATTTCAGGTTTGCCTTGGACAATGAACTCACTGGTCGGATTCCTGACTTTATTGGGAGTTGGTCAAATCTTATTTCCCTGTAAGACAGAAATCAATTCATTTATATGATTCAATGATTTATAATGCTGAAATTGTTACATGCCATCTCCATTCAAGTAATTCCTCTAGAGTCAAGATTTATGTGTAGTTTGTGATCAGCTATAAATATGTTTGCAGGAGGTTTCAAGGAAACTCCTTTCAGGGGCCAATACCAGCATCGTTCTCCAATTTAACGTCTTTGAATGATTTGTGAGTTCTGTTGTCATTTATATGTTACAAATATTTCCTCTATGCTTTCTTAAGCTAATATTATCGTACAAACATGACAAGCAGGAGAATAAGTGATCTATCTAATGGAAGCTCTACACTGGACTTCGCTGGAAGTATGAAGTCGTTATCCACCTTGTAAGGATTAAACACAGCCTATAATTCTGTAGTAATATGATGTAATATTTCTTCTAACAAATTCTCTGTTGTTTTGGCAACTTGTACCATAATGAACTTTTTGCTTGATTGGCAGAATTTTGCGGAATAATAACATTTCTGGTTCTCTACCTTCCAATTTTGGTGAATACCAGAGTTTAACACTGCTGTAAGCCTTCTTGCTGTGGTATGACTTTCAAAGATTGATGGTAACTAGGGAGATGGGACTCATGCAGTCCAGCCTAATGCATTCTCAGTCTCAAATCGAGAACATTAACCCCATATAATGGGTTTACCTGGAAATGAACTTGATAATATTTTTTAGCTGATTGAAGTGACTAACCTGTAAAGGAGCTCCAAAGCTACTTCATTGCCTTGCTCTACAATCTTTTATAATTTTATTTTTCAGGGATTTGAGCTTCAACAGTTTGACTGGTCGCATTCCAGATTCTCTTTTCAATCTGAGTTCACTCTCTAACTTGTAATAAATCATCCATTACTTATGATTGTGATCTCACTGCAAAAACTCTCTATCCAGAAAAAGAGACTGGATCCTAAATCAGTTATTTATTTTTCATCTTCAGATTTCTTGGTAATAACAAATTTACTGGTCCCCTGCCAGCGCAAAAGCGTACATCTCTCCAGAACATGTTAGTATTCACTCCGTTGTGCTTTTCAGATGTTCATATATTAATCAAATAGTTCAGTTGCTGTGCCCTATATTTTAGTGGTTCTGATAAAAAAAAACTTCTATAAGTTGCATTTCTTTTGTCTGAAATACATGATTAGAACTCCAATGTGTGGATACAAATGCGACGCTTTTGAATTTCATCATTATTTGTAGGCATATTTGATTTATATAATTATAAAAGTAGTGTATGCATACTCTTAAATTTACACTCTAGATTGCTTAATTAAAAGTATTAAGTTGGAAAAGGACGTTCAACTTGATACATAAAATGGAACTTAATGAAAGTAATAACTCTCTCTTCCTCTCTCATGGCCTGTTCAATATGCTCTCCACCTTCCCCCATCTGCATCAAGCAGGATCCAACAAGCAGTATTTGAGGTTTCCCTCATTATTTCTACATGTTTTAAGGGAACTTTAAAGAAGACTATGGCTTTGTTTGATTCCCATTTTTCCCAAAATACGTTTTTTTCTCTTCTTTTCAACCATATATTCTTTAATAAAAAAATATTATACGCAAATCCAAAACTTTTCCTTATTTTTTTAACCACACATTCTCCATTAATTTACTATTGCAAAATGCACCAATTTAATGGGGCTCAAACAAGTCCTATATTTCTATATATCTGCATTAAATGTGAATTTAAATTATGACTCTATATTACACGAGTTAAATGAATATGAAATGCGAATATTTATTATATTTTGTTGAGGTATATGCCTCCTCTTGTAATATTATTGTTGTCTTCCTTGCAGAGATTTATCATACAATGAATTATCTGGAAGCTTTCCATCTTGGGTCAGCGGACCAAATTTACAAATGTATGTGTGAATGAAGATGAGGATGCTGCATATTCTTTATACTCTGTGGCATTGTTCTGCTTGATATTTCGTTTGAGATCTCTTCATGATTTAAATTGCCCTTTCTATAATTTTACATAGAAATCTTTCTTGATGTATTATGCAGCAATTTGGTTGCCAACAACTTTACCATAGACAATTCTAATGGCAGGTAAATATTTGAAGCACAAATTTATATAGATTCACTTGGTAAACTTTACAATTGGTTTGCTTCTTGATGTAGACATGCAAAAGTTGTAATGTGTATATTGGTCATCCATATTTTCTTCTATCATAACATAACCATGGCAGGATCAGCCAATAACTAAATCTATGCCTGCTAGTTTTCATCTTTCAGTAGAAATTGGTTAACTTACCACAAACTATTTTCCAAGAGAGAGTACACAATATGAAACTAGTTGAACTTGCAACTGACTTCCACACGCATCCACACTGTGAATGATAATGGTTCTTTTCTCATGTCAGTATCATATGTCAAAGCAGTTAGCAGCTTCACGTAATTTCTTTGTACTTTAAACAAAAATAACAATAATATAACAATTCATTATGACTTGGAAAATACAGTAAACATTGTTGAGAAGAATATCACCAAGTCCTAGTAACTAGGAGAACAAGAGTTCTCTCAGCCACAGAACCTGAGGCAATTACGTTGGAAAGTCTGTTCTCCTATTGTTCTTGATACAAAAAGGAGCATGCTTTCCTAACCAAAGCTAGAGTAAAAAGTACGTCATTATTATGTGCTTGCATTTGGTATATATGGCAATCTTTGCTTGCATGTTTCGCTTCCAAATCACTCCCTTCTTTCTGTTTGAGAAGCGCAATTTAGTCATCATGAATGATTTGAAATATTGATATTCACAAAATTAATGCTTGCTGCTTTTATACCTCAAATACAACAATTTTCCCTAATTTCATACATTCTTTTTGCACTTTTTAGTGCTCTGCCTTCAGGATTGAATTGCCTGCAGCGGAATTTCCCCTGCAATCAAAGACCACCTCTCTGTAAGTGATGTATTTTATCCCAAAACGTGTACATAAGACCGTAGGTAACAGGTTTCGAAAGTCTGAAAACTAACAAGGAACTTACTTATCCTTTTGTGAATCTAAACAAAGAGTTTAACATAGTTGTATACAATGTAAAGGTCTGTGCACTGATAAAAACTATTAAAGCCTTGCTCTGCATTGTTACTAATAAGCAGAAGCTAGGTTTATCCAGTGTTTTGCTTAAGAAGAGCTGACTTACCAATATCTGTTCCTGACTATGGCTAATTGGTGAAGTTATTCTATATACAGTATATTTTGACACTTTACCCTTCTTTCTTTCCACCCATTCCCCACTAGCTTACCTCACACATTCCATCATCACCAAAAGCTTCACTAGTCCCCCAAATGTGGTTAAAGTTGTCATTAATTGAAGGCAGAATGATGCTTTGTCTAGTAATTTTGTTGCACTGCTGGATTGGACTTTATTTCTAAATGCACATAGAGTTGTAGGCACATTAAAAGATACAGTTGGCAGTTTTAAGATGACGTCTGTTTCTATTTCTGTTTGTGTTTCAGATTGATATTTTACTAACATGTTCTCTAAGTATTAAAATTGCACCATAATGTTGTAGAGATATAAATTGATTGGGAATAGTCCTAGAGCATTTTATTTCATAATAAATATTAAAATAAACAAAAAAATAAATTGGGTAACCTGTACATGTCTTAATTTTTTTAAACAAAAAAGACACCAATTATCTCTCACTCAGAAACAAAGGTCAATATATGTATTTTATAAAAATGAAATGTTTTGATCTTATTTTACAGTAAAGAATTTAAACCTGTTCCAGCTAAATCATAATTGCTCATCCTAATTTCAAAAGTTCCATCAGATCTTCTTACAACAAGCACTTGCCGGTATTTTTTTTATTTTTTTTTTAAAAGAAAATACTTCTACAAAATATGATGCAAAACAGGCCAAAATATCGTTCACAAAATTGTTTCCACTCAAATTATTAGAGCAAGTACTTTTGTGAAGTTGCATTGATAATTGACAAGTTCACGATGGTTTGCAGATTCCAGCTTTGCAATTAAATGTGGCGGTCCACAAATTAGGTCTTCAGATCAGATTGTATATGAGATGGATAATGAGACTCTTGGTCCGGCAACACATTACACGACCAGTACAAACAGATGGGCAGTTAGCAATGTTGGTCTGCCTTCTAATAGCAACAACCCACAATATAAAAGCTCCTCTTCATCCCAATTCACTGCTACTTTGGACTCAGAGTTGTTTCAAACTGCACGAATTTCTGCTGGATCTTTGAGATACTATGGATTGGGTCTTGAGAATGGTAATTACACTGTGAAACTTCAGTTCGCAGAAATCGGAATTCTAGGTCCTATGAGGTGGATGAGTCTTGGAAGGCGGGTTTTTGATATATATATCCAGGTCTCTGTTTGAGTTCTTATTAAAACTATTGCATTCATATTTTTCATTGTGCTTCAACTACACATTGATTTACTATCATCAATTGATATGATCAAGGTGGGTGTATCTGATGGAATAGTTATGTAATCGGTGCAACTTCAAGCCTCATCTTTGTCTAAAACACCAGTTCACCTTTCATCATGTAGTACTTGATGGGGTGTTTGATATTTGATAAGGGTGATATAGTATGTATTTTTGAAAGCAATACTTGTGATAGTTACCTTTTATTTTTGTTCAAAGAACATTCGTGCCTGAAAATCATTGTTCACGTGTTCTATTCCAAGATTTTCTCTAGTTCAAATTTCAATAGCAATGCTTGCCATGACATTTCCTATTTCCCTGGTATGAATATGGATAGTTAAATTTAGAATTTCAAGTATCTTGTAAATTTTCCTTTTGAAGTATACTCCGAAAATTAATGTATCTTGGTTTCTCTTCATGTGTTATTGAACCAAATTGTCACTCTGTGGGGTCCAGGGGAAGCTGGAGTTCGAAGACTTTGACATAGTAAAAGAGGCTGATAGGACCCCTTTGAGAGCTGTTGTGAAGGAATTGAAAGTTCGAGTGTCTGAAAACTACCTTGAAATCCATTTATTCTGGGCTGGAAAAGGGACTTGTTGTGTCCCTACTCAAGGTACATATGGGCCTTCAATTTCGGCAATAAGTGCCAGCCCAGGTAAATATAAATTCAAGATATTTGACAGCTTGCAAAAATTCTCATCTCTGATTCCTATTATCTAGATGCCAATATTGATCACTAAGCTTTTCCACAGATTTCATTCCCACTGTTAGAAACAGTCCTCCAAGTAGGAAGAAGAATAAGACTGGTCTGATTGTGGGGATTGTAGTTGGAGTTGGAGGTGTAAGTCTTCTTTCTGTATTTGCAGCATATTATTTTGCCCAGAGAAGAAACAGGAAGAAGAGCTATGAGGATGAAGGTAAGAACGGCAAAGTATTGTGGCCTAAGTATCCTTTCCTGTTCAGGAGTTGTTGCTTCTATTATTTTTGTCTAACTTTATGTGATAAATTGCATCCTAAATGTTCCACAATGAGAGAGAGGTTACTGCATATTTAATTAATACCAAACTTATAATGACTATCCTCGTATGGAACAATATGATATGAGGTAAGGAATGAATGAGCTAGGGGTTGGATGAATAATCACTGCCCTTTGGAGGTGAACAGATGTTTCTCTGTGAATTTGCAGATTTCTTGGGGATGGATGCCAGACCATACATGTTCAGTTATGTGGAGCTAAGAGGTGCAACAGATGACTTTAATCCAGCTAATAAGCTTGGAGAGGGAGGATTTGGACCTGTGTACAGGGTAAATTCTATTCTGAAAATTTTGTAGATCAAAGATTATAGAATGGTGGAACAATTAAGAATCAGGCTTTTTTTATAAACCAACACATGAAGTGTGAAGAATTAAGACAAAATAAAGGTGGTAACAAGTCCTTGTAAGTTTCAGTATTCACATTATTGTTATAACTCGACGTTTAGCTCACAATTCCTTCGTTATTTTCTCCTTTACCTTTTGTATATTTGTATATCCCCAACCTGACATTGTATCAGAAGGAATGTGTGCGCAACTGTTTCAGATCCTATCAATTCCTATTTGGTTTTCTTTTTGTAACTTCTAAGTTCAATTTACCTGAACTTTTTGTGTTGTGACCAACAGGGAACACTTGAGGATGGAAGAGTTGTTGCTGTTAAACAGTTGTCTATTGCATCCCATCAAGGAAAGAGTCAGTTTGTTGCAGAGATTGCCACTATATCAGCTGTGCAGCACCGTAACCTTGTGAAATTGTATGGATGCTGCATCGAGGGAGATAAACGGTTGCTCGTTTATGAGTATCTCGAAAAAAAGAGCCTTGATCAAGTATTATTTGGTAGGAATGAGATAGCTTGTCTGCAGCTTCATATTAATTTCAATATACAGGAGACTGAATCACTTTGCTTTGATGGAGTAGGGAATAAAAGTTTCTCTCTTAACTGGCGAACACGCTTTGACATATGCTTGGGAGTAGCAAGAGGTCTTGCTTATCTGCATGAGGAATCTCGACTTCGAATTGTACACAGAGATGTTAAAGCTAGTAACATTCTGCTTGACTCTGATCTGAACCCCAAAATTTCAGATTTTGGTTTGGCAAAATTGTATGATGACAAAAAGACCCATATAAGTACCCGTGTTGCAGGAACAATGTAAGATTCACAAAAATTCTTAATCCATTATGTTCCTTCATTCTGTCTTAATCTTTTGTGTAGTGACCTGCATTTCCAGTTGGAATGTAGTCTAGAATGGGGGTGGTTTAATTGCTGATTTTTTCATTTTTCAATCATTTAGTGGGTATCTTGCGCCAGAGTATGCCATGCGCGGACACCTTACTGAGAAGGCAGATGTATTTAGCTTTGGAGTTGTGGCCCTAGAAATTGTCAGTGGAAGGCTGAATTCTGACTCTAGTTTGGAAGAGAATGAGGTGTATCTTCTTGAATGGGTATGGTCTATTACTCATTTTGAACCTTTGCGCGTATTGATCCTTTAGAGTTTAGAATTTGATAGTTTATATATAACCCGGTTATCCATAAGATGTTTCTTAAAAATCTTGTCATATTTTCTTCAGTTTTTGGCTGTGACTTACTTAGCAAAAGGAAATTGTAGGTCATTTCACAAATTTCACCTCAGCAATACTATTATTTTTATTCATGCTTGTGGTCACAAAATAGTACTATACAATGCACACTTGAACTTACGAACAAGATTTCCATAATACTACTATTTTTTGCAGTTCAATTCTGGTAGCAATGACACGATATTAGGAGACCACTTTTATTACAATTTGATTCATTGTTCAAACTTTTCTGCTCATTCGGTTCGTGGTAGATGTCAGGTAGGAAAGCTTACTTTTGTTTGGAATCTGTGAGAGATTCATATTTACTAGTAATTAAACCAATTAAAAGATTATAGTCATAAACAAATAAGCCTAGGTGTGAGGCTCACTAACATTGAGTGTCTAGGTAGAAATTACATGATATCAAAATTCTTTTTGATGAATATGCTTGTTTTACGCTTTGTTCATTTAGGTAATTTCTTTCTTTCTTTTATCTCTTTCTTGCTTGTGCTCCCTCTTTTGACATTTAGCAGTGTTTTTGCCTCCCAGTGGAATCTGAGAAAATCTAAAATTTTCTTCATGGGGAGATTATCAAAAGAATGTATAGGCCTGAATAGGATTGGGGCCTCAGCATTGAGATTAAGCCTTCTGAGGCTTATCCTCTTGTTTTCTTCTCCAGTTCACCACCCGAAAAGGGAAATGAGGAAGAGACACCAAAGGACAGAAAGAAGAAAAATGCCCGAAAGATCAAGCACTTAAGACCTGAAAAAGCTTTCTATCGTTCTCTTTTGCACCAGACTCAACAAAAAGGAATTAGTTTTCACAACCCAATGTTTATTCGGGAACGCCCTTTCCCGTTCCAAAATTTATGCAGATTAATTTGTCTCAGGATTAGAATTTCTCATCCTCGATGGTGCCTAATCAATTAAGTAATGAATTCGCCCTTTCTTTTTAATCACCTTTCCTCCTCGCTAATAAAACAAGGGAGAAGAGGATCGAATTGACTCTTTTTCAAATTCGATAAATGTTGGTTGATTGTATATTTCATTATAGTTCTATACGGGACCACAAGAGAGATTGGATCAGTTAAGAAAACAAATTCCAATCTGTGTCTGTTAGCAAGCACACCTCTAAAATCGTTTGCCTCTGTAGGTACTAATTTAAATACAATATGCTTGCAGGCTTGGAATCTTCACGAGACAAACCAAGAAATGGAACTTCTTGACAGAACGCTATCCGAAGTGAATGAAGATGAAGTGAAAAGAATTATAGGAGTGGCTCTTCTGTGCAGTCAAACGTCTCCCAATTTGCGGCCTTCAATGTCCCGTGTGGTGTCAATGCTTTCTGGAGATATTGAGGTGCCCCCTGTCACTTCGAAGCCGGGATACCTGACTGACTGGAAATTTAGAGATGCAACAACCTTTATGTCAAACACGGATAGTTCAACTTCAAGAACTGATATTAGTCATTACAATTCGTCAAACATAACAAGTAGGGCAACAGATCCATCTTATTCACCTATCCTTGATTCCAAACCCATTCTTCCGTCTTCATGAGATTATTGGCGAGGGCAGGTGATGAATCATATTGTTCTATCAGAGAGAGAGAGAGAGAGACATTGTGTGGTTTTTGTATTCATAGTTTAGTTTCTCCTCATACTTTTTTATTTGAGTAATGTTATTTAGCCTTCCAATTGAAGTCATAACTTCAATTTATGTGGTATTAATGTCACATTAAAAGATAAGTGGAGTTAAATAAGTCATTTAGCCTATAATCTAAAGTCACTTAAACTTTGATTAAATCATCAATAGAGCTAAATAGCATTATTTTATTTAATTAGATTATACTGTTAAAGGAACATTGTTCTATAAAATTGTTTGCATTAATGCTATAATTGTGACATGCAGTAATTTTTTCTTTTCAGTTATTGCACAAAATAGATTTGGATTCGTTTCGTTTCGTTAATTGTGCCATAGTTATGCATGAGTTGGGACAAAAGGTTAGTGTCACAAGTTTTTAAATATTAGTTTTATCTTTGTGTGCACGACTCTTTAGTGGAGGTTGATCAATTGAAGGAAACATGGGAGAGGATTGATCAAAAATAAATGTTTATTTGTTCACATTTCATAATTGCGATGAAGGATATAAAAAAGATATTTTTTAAAGCTGAGCCAAACAATATAAGTTAAAAATATATATATTTACTTTATTTAAGAAAAAAAATTAAATTATTTGCTTCTAACTTAAAAGTTATATATAAGTAAACTTTATTTCATTATCACCAATTCAAAAATGCACTAGGGAGGGAAATGCACTAGGGAGGGAAACCCCCAATTATGAACCCTGATAAGACAAGGCAACACACATATCTACTGTCAAGAGCTCTCGTACAGTGTCTACATAATTGACACCGTATACACATATGAAGGAAAATATTATTTTATTCACGCATCTTATGTAAGAGTGGCCGTCTGATTATTCATGGTGATCATTTAGCATTTTTCCTACTATCAAATACCTTTGACGTTTCTTCGATTCCTAAAAGAATAATGCCAATCACGCATGCTAAAAAATAGGGAATTAGAGATTGTTTTGACAGAAATTAATTAACTATTTTTTTTTTTTAAAGTGTCCAATTATACTTCAACACTGTCCACCTTTTTTAAACCACATGTTGTCGGAGGCTTTAACTTGTACAAGTCCACGTGACAGTAAAACCCTTAATTATAGTAGACCCGGATTTACCACTAGCAAAACCGATCGTCGTAAACTCCATTGCCATCCCTCAATTCTCAAACCCTTCGATTTCATCATTTTTTTTCTTATCGAAATTCAATTTGTGAAAGCTAGGGATTTGTTCTGTGCAATGTCACAGAGCAGCGAAGACAGCAGTCGGGCGGGGCCGGACTTCAATTTACCCGACGAGATATTATCGGTGATGCCTACGGACCCGTACGACCAGTTGGATCTGGCGCGTAAGATCACGTCCATGGCAATCGCTTCGCGGGTCACGAAATTGGAATCGGAAACGGGGATGCTCCGGCAAAAGCTCCGGGACAAGGACCAAGTTATTGTGGAGCTAGAAGATAAGGTGTCGCAGCTCGAACAGGCTGCTCAAGAAGCTGAATTCCGACTGAGAATCACGTGTGAAGATAATGTAAGTATGT
This sequence comes from Osmanthus fragrans, assembly GCA_019395295.1. Classification (NCBI taxonomy): domain Eukaryota; kingdom Viridiplantae; phylum Streptophyta; class Magnoliopsida; order Lamiales; family Oleaceae; genus Osmanthus; species Osmanthus fragrans. Next base: position 2,119,934 of record CM033344.1, on the reverse strand, counting down.
ATATACATTTTTGGAAAAATTGAATTCCAATTTTAATAATTTGTTGGGTTTATATTTTAAAATCGGGTTCTTTTATTTGTGAGTTGTAGATGAAGCTAGCAAAGGAGAGAGACTCTTTGGCTTTGACAGCGAAGAAGCTGGATCGTGATTTGGCTAAGGTAATTTGGCCTATTTGGATTTTTTTGGTTGATGTAGATTTTTTTCTTTTGGAGAAACGTAGTTTTACTATTATCTAAATAAATTGATTTTATTTGAAGTTTTAATCTCTATCTCAATCATTGATGCTCTGCAATTAAGTTTTTTCTTTAACTTTTCAATAGCTATATGGGAAAAGAAGATTGAAAGTTGATCTTTTCGTAGTAAAGTAGGATGTTATTCGTTATTGTTGAAGGAATAGTTTTTAGGAAGAGGCTTGTATTGAATTCATTCTTAAAAATGGTTTTATCCTTGCTAACAATTTATCATTACAGATATTTTTTTTTGTGCATTTTTGCACGGAATTCATTAAATTGTGTTCAATCTTCCTTCAAAAGTATGCTTACGTGAATATATAGTTGTTGATGCCTTAAAACTATGGGTTTTCTGCTTTTTTCTTATGTAAGCTATATGATACCATTATACTGTGATATTGAAAATTTACCAATGATGACAAACTGATTTTATGTTCGCAATAAATTTTGTCCACTATGTGCATCCTTCATCTCCACTTCATTTGGCTTCATTATTAGATCTACCTGAAGCATTCCTTGTTAGTTTTGTCTAGCCTTCATCTCTTGACATGTTTTATCAAGATCATGTAACTCTTATGAACAGGCTGCGACATCTTTAGTCTATGTTCTATCCTTTTGAACCACTTGATCTAAACGCTTAATCTATTAGAAACGGCTACATGTATTGTCTTCAACATGCCATGACGTGATTTATTTTTCCACAATTTCATTTAATGGGTGATGTCAAGACTTGAACCTAGACCTTCGTATGCTTTGATACCACGTTAGTACGGCCATATATATGTCATTTAAATCTTGTCTTTATCGCATCTTTGTCATCCTTCTCTTAATTTATCCTCAATCTGCAACAATTCCAGCTTTAGATGTATATTCTTGTTTTTTATAATATTCTTTTCAGTATGTTTACACACTAATGTTAGCGGTTGAAAATTTAACCTTTGTCAAAAATGTCTGTATATCCTTTTATCTGATTGTTTTCTAACTTTTGCTTTACAGTGTGTGGATTTGAATCGATGAATTTCACATGAAGCTTGTTAATCAGAATCATAAAAAAATTTCTAGATTGCTTGTTAGCCAATACTCCATTATTGCATATTTTGGCAATTTAATTGTCAATCCTGTTCTCTTATCCTCCCAAATTATCCCATTAAATTGAAATGGATTATTGTATAAAGTGCTATTGTGGTATCAATTGCGTCCCTTGCTGCATCAATATCTGATTTTTGTCCTTTGGATTTTCAGTTTTATGTACATACTGGTGCATAATCTAATTTTTGTTTTTTTTACAGTTGGAGAAGTTCAAGAGACAGTTGATGCAATCACTAAATGATGAAATTTCACCTGTATGATTCCCAGATAAACTTGTTTCGATTTTCTGTACTGTTAACTTCATTAAAACTTTTCTCACACATGGTGATTTTTGTCTTTTTGTGACCACTTTCTATATTGAGCACTGTGATTACTTAATTTTTGTCTCATCAGCAAGCAGAAACTGTTGATATTGGCACTTATGACCAATCAGTTCCCAATGGCCATCCTGAAAAGGGTAATTTTAAGTTTTGACAACACTTTTGAGGTTATCATTTTTGTGGGAAATTTTGGGTAATATTTAATAAACTTGTTTTATAATTCATAATTTTATATTTATTTTGGGCTGATATTGCCAGCTATCAGTTGTGTTGTGATAGTATATTATAATTTTATTGTAGATGACGAGGCAAATGGATTCAGAAGAAACCATTCTTTTAGCAGTTCTGTAGAAAGTATAAACATTACTGATAATGGTATTTGCTTCTTCTTGGCGTTTATGAAATATGATAAGCATCTGCAATTCTGTTTCCTAGCATGTGATATAAGCAATATTTTATTTTTTTGGTTACTTTTGGTTTGCAGTCCCTAAGCAAGTTGGACATAGATTTATAACACCGTCCCTTGCTCCAAAAGCATATTCTACTAGTGTGTCTCCAAGAAGATACTCGACTGCTGGATCACCTCACGAAACCTCTGGTACCACCTCTCCAACAACCACTCAATATGGACGTGGTTCACTTTCTTCATGGTACCCATCAAGTCAGCAGTCCTCGGCCGCAAACTCTCCACCTCGTGGACGCATGCTACCAGGTATGAGTACTCAATATTTTTATTTATTTTTATTAGCTTAGAGAAGTTACTGGTTAGTGCTAGCCATTGTAATTACTTTACTCTTGCATTCTTGTACTATCCGTGTCTTTCTTCTGACTTGTCTATATTTTATTTTGAAACTTTCAAGCTCGTACTCCACGAATTGATGGAAAGGAGTTCTTCCGTCAAGCTAGGTAGATTACTCGTATAGAATAATTGTATAATCTCTATAGGAGATCATTCAGCTTATGGTTGCTTTGTTTATTCAGGAGTCGTCTATCACTAGAACAGTTTAGCGCATTTCTGGCAAATGTAAAGGAATTAAATGCGCACAGACAATCTCGTGAGGTTATTAACAAAGTCCTGTATGCAAAACCCCAAAAATTATATTTTTGTTTATTTTTTCTAACTGATTTTATATTCTCATACTTCCAGGAGACTTTGGAAAAAGCAGAAGAGATTTTTGGGACGGATAACAAAGATCTTTATTTATCATTTCAAGGGTTGCTTAACCGCAATATGAACTAGAAGTAATTCTGACAATGGTTAGTTTAATTCTATTAGCCATCTCTATTTTCTCTTTGCCCGTATCAAATTTTACGAACTCTATATTCTTACCCTTGTTCGCCAGTAGATATGATGTATGATTTGCGCAGGAATACAGTGCTCAATCGAAGAAATGCCTGCTTGAGCAACCAATATAATCGGCAGATAGCATGATGTTTATGTTCTAATAATTTGATAAGCGGATGTTGATAAGTGATGTCGGCCGATTAAACATACATATTATGGAAGGGTATTCCATTCTCGCAAGAAATTTCTGTTTCCTCAAAATTTATCAATTGTCATATTTATGTGCGATTTTGTCAATTTTCATTATAAATTTCTGTTTTTATTGGCATTAGCTTCAGCATTCAAAGATTCTGTATGAATATTATGTCAAATCTAGTAGCGAGAAAGGATTAGAAATTGTTTTCATTTAATTAATCACAATAACGATAAAATTATTAATTGCACACTAAATAAAGATGAAGGAAGCATAAACATCTATCATAACTCAGGTAAGGTCTACCTCATTCTAGGTCACACATTCTACTAAAAGAAGGAGCTCAACCATTCTTAATCAGGCCATATAGTATGTCCCTTCATCCAGAAGATGAAAATAGAGAAGTTAGTCAAAGAAATGCCACATAGTGAATCATACAATCCAGCAACGATCCATTTGCCTCTTCAGTCCCCCTAGTCAAGAAAAAGGATGGGTCATGGAGGTTTTTGTGTAGATTTTATACGGCTAAATAAAGTAAAAATCATAACTAGTAAGTTTTGGGGGAGAAATTTTTTGGCATAGACATACACTTCATAATAAAATATTCGGGATGCATATCTATTTGCAATAGCCATCGACTCATTGATATTTGAATTTTTTTTATTTTTTTAAACTTCATGTCTGCTTATGAATGCATTGACATATATGAATATATCATGAGAAACATTTATGACATAAAAAATAATGATCAAATATCATGTTCACGTAAGGATAATTTACGTAACACGTTTATACATTTAACCATATGACGTACACATGAAAATAAGGAGAGGTTTACTTACCTTGAACCCTAGCAATTTACTTTTAAAATGGCAAGCGGGGGCAACCCTAACCGCCCACGAAATCGATGTGCCAAAGACCTAATTCATTACCATTTTTTTAGAAATTTCATTATATACATATTTTTTAAACCCCTGGATATATCCTTAATATCAAGCTATTCACTTTTTCTTTGATCATGTAGTTATTTAATTTCTGGTTCCGCGTTGTACATCCCACGATTTACCTTATCCACATGGTCCTAGGACAAGGATTGTGAGGACGTTCATGATGGGGCGTTACTTAAAAAAAATAATATTATAATATTTAAGTACCTTACAAGACCATATAGATTACATAAAATAATCATATAGACTTTTTAGTGTTAAAAGACTTTTAATGCTTTAAAAGCGGGTTAGTTGCCTTAGTAAAGAAAATTGAATAATTACTTGTATATTATGGGTGCCCTAATGTACAAATGGCAGGCCCCCATTAGGGGGCGCCTGATGCATCACCCTCTCTCCCCCCCCCCCCCCCCACCCCCAATTTGGGGGCTTTCATTTGTACATTATGGCACCCATTCGAACACCCATATTGTACCAATAGCAGGACTGAAAAAAAAATTAGGATGTTAAGAAGGTATACCACTAGTGAACTATAGGCTGACATCTTAGATTTGGTTAGTTGCCAATTTTACATAAATTAAATATACACGCAAATTTGTACTTTATCACTCGTGTTAAATAATCACATTGAATTTTAATATTTTACATATTCTAATGAATAAGGATTAAGAATATTATTATTTCTAAAACAACTTTTAAAAAAAGTGTACCAAAACATAGATGTTAAAGATTAATTGATAATTCAAATAGAGCATCTTAAGTTAAGATTTCAAGTTTCTATTTTTATTTTTTATTTTTTATACTAGGCCGTTAGTCACGACTCACGAGGTGTTCAAATAAATTCCAAAATCATTTAGGGTCCGTTTGATTACAAATGTGAAATTTGAGTGAAAGAAAATGAATTACTAGGAATTGAATTGTCTAGAATTTGTTTTACTGAAATTGTAATTAATCGTATTTGATTGAATTAATTTCTCATCTGAAAAATGTTGAAAATTTGGTGTCCGTTTGATTTTATTTTGCATGAAAATTGTCAATAAAAGTGATAAATTTGTTTACCATTGGGTCTAAAAAAAATTTCAATTGCCTAAAAAATATAATAATAAAATAATAAAAACTGGAATTACTTTTCCTTCAAATTCAAGAAAAAGTGCACGTGTGAGATGATAAGTGCGCTTTTGCACACTTATTAGACACTTTTTGGGATTTAACTGTGATAAAATTGAGTATATTTCTACCGATAATTGTGTACTTTTTGTATTTATAGGCTAAAACCCTGAATTGGAATGAAACGGAGGCAAAACGAGTGAAAAAGGACTTCAATTGCACAAAAATGTGAAGTTGGGGACTAACTTGCACTTGACCAAAAGATGGAGGGCTTTGACTGCAATTTGGTAGGGGCTTAAATGAAAGAAAGTTCAAAGTATGAGGACCAAATTGTACTAAATCAAAGATGGGGGATGAAAACGCGCAAGGACGGAACGTTCAAGGACCTCAGCTGCAAATATGGAAAAGTCCATGCGACCGCATGGATTATAACCAATGGACGTGAAATGCATATTTTGTTTCTTCCATGCGACCGCATGGAATTACACCATGCGGCCGCATAGAGATAAAATACTAAGGCGGTTATTTTTCTTTCCACGCGTTTTTGGTCAACTTTGGCAATATTTTGGACTTGTTTAATGGAGATATTTTTGGGATATTTTGGTGTGTCTCACAATGCATTGATATATCCTATCTCTCCCTCATTTTCAAATAAGGAGGAGATAATAATAGTTAGTTTAGTTTAGGTTTCTCTCTAGTTTTCCTTCCATTTTCTTGTTTTCTTTTCTTTTTCTTTCTTTTTAGTTAGTTGTTTTCTTTGATTTTTGGTTTATCTTGGAGATACAAATCAAGAGCAACAAGGAGATACCAAGAATTTGGCAAAGATTTGGAGAAAATCGACCGAGCCTCATAAATAGGGTTTTATCTTTAAACTTCGATTTTTCCTAATTATTTTGTCATCTTTGTAATGGATTGTATAAATATTCTCCTTTGTTTACATTTATATAATATGGGCTAAGTGATTTTGTTGGGATTTGTGGTTTAAGTTTAACCTAGCTTTTAATTAATTTTCATATTTGCTCTTTAACATTAATTTGCTTATTTCATGTGTTTCTATTATTGAATTTATTGCATTTTCATTTATGTGGCCAATAGATGATTATGTCTCGTGAATTGTACATCACTCGAGAGAGGATTGTATAATTTAGACCAAATGGTAGAAACCCTAGGTTTGTGTAGTGACCCTATGCTTGTGGAAGGGATAGAGATATACCCCAAGCCCTAGGTGACCCAATGAGCTATTTTCACAATTATTGAATGCGGTTGTTTGGTTTCAAATCGACATAGAGATATAGTAGGTTTAACCAATCAATTAGGGTTAGTTTCACTCGAGAGAGGTAATTAACTAAAATTGGAAGATCGGGTCTAACATATGAATGAGTAATTGGTTAATTGGCTTGTAGCGAAATTAGTTAGGTGACGGTTAAACGAAACCACGAATCCCAACCACGTGTTTCCTCTAAAATTACCAAGTGTTTATGTTTTATTAGTTTATAGATTTTGTAGTTATTTTCTTGAACCATATGTTTTTATTATGTATTTGTGTTTCTTTTCCTTGTTAGAATTAAAATTAATTAGAGTCGAGTAATCTAAAGTATACATTCCTCGTGGGATCGACAATCCGGACTCTCAAGGTCCACTTTATTACTTGAGCGCGACCCGTGCACTTGCGGCTTGCACTTTTTCGCACAACATGAGACAAAGTGAAAAAATGAATTTCATGAAAAAAAAAAAAATTACTATCAAATATCACAGAGTTGAAACTTGGAAATTGAATTCCTAATTCTAGGGGAAAAAAATGGTTATCAAATGTGGTCTTAGCAACGTACTCTTGTTTTAAGAGGACCAAATGGATAGAACATTTAGCAAATTGAACCAAAAAGGATACCTCATGCATATAACTCGTCTCTTGAAGTAAAACAAATAAAACAATTAAATGAAATCATACAGTGAAAGCACATAAGTTATGATTAATAAAAATAAAACTCTCCTTCATATAATGATTTGTTTTTTTTTTCTTCGACGACATATATTATTATTATTGAATTCATGCTTAAATACTTAAACTCTAGGAGAAGAAACATCGACAAAGTTACAGGTTGGTGTTTCTCCTGCTTAGCACCATCGCTTAAGAAAAAATATGTCCATTGCAAAAACAATTTAGGAGATGGCCGAAAACCTGAAGATGTTAACAACGGAAAACAAGTCGTTGCGTGCCTAAATTGAGGATCCAGAAGGAAAGTGAGTTTAGGAGGAGAAGATCATAATTAGGCTAGATGAATTAAGTTGGTCAAATCAATATTTTATCCACATATTTTATAGGATTCACAACTATTACTCACTTATCTACCACTTATTTGTATCAATTTTGTAATTTAAATAACTTATAAACAATCCCACATAAATTTTTACACAATAATCATAAATATATTAAAGAAAATTTTGAGATGTTACAGATAATATAGTAAAATCCCACCATGGTAAAGTAGAACGAGATCATATTAAAAAGGTGGTCGGATAAGCCCCACCACAAAGGTGGTAGGGCAAGACCCCACTGCGGCGTAGGTTTACGGGCTGTTTGGTAAAAAATTTCATGAAATTTTAATCATAATTTCGGCCGTTACTTCTCACAGTGGGGCCCAAGCTGCTTGCAACATTAATTGACTGCAGTAGCCCAATCAAATTGAAATGTTATTGAAAAGATCAATGTGCCCCTAAAGTTTTAACATTAATGACAAATTAAAGAACATTTTCGACATTTTAATAAACTGAAAACTAATTTTTTATCCTTTGCTTGTCTTTGTCCTGGGCCCCACTCTGAGAATCTGCTAAAGAAGTGCAGCTGTAGGGGCCCACTAAAGGTCAAAAAAGCTATTTGTTTTGCCTAAAAATTTCTACCAGACATGATCTTAATTATAATCGAACAACAAAGATGCTGTGTAGAACTCGACGATCAATCGATCCCATGCACATCTCCATGAGATAAACCCTACCCACAAAAGTGAACTAAAGTGTATTCCATCGTATTTTAAAATTTGTCTATGTAGATCCTTTTACCTTTATATAGATTAACCCTGGATCCAACGTCTGAAAATATATAAGTGTTCAAAGATTATTATTTATGATACTAAAACAAGTTAGCCTAGATCCAAAGTCCAAAAATATGACGTTTGTCAGGAGATCTTTGCACCACATCATCAATGTCATCTCTTATATATGGGAACTCTCATTCCACTTGTAAATTTTTCTTGTCAGTGGGAGAAGGGAAAAGAGTATCGTCATCATTATCATTACCATCAACATCACCCTTGTCATCCTCATTATAATCACCCTCTTCCTGATCGTTAACATCATCATCATCATCATCATCAAAAAAAGACCATTTTGGAGACGAGAAACAAATAGAAAATGTCTTGATGATTCGATTAGATACTTCTGATATAAATCACTAGTTTCAATTGGAGCAAGGGCAATAACTGTTGTTTTTGGGCCATTGGCATCATCAATCACAAACAACTACAGCTCCATGAACATCTACGACACAAAATTTACCATTGTAGAAAATAATATCTTGATACACGCAAGAATGGACGGAGATATTGGTCCAAACAGTATCTCCTAATTTTGTAAAAGCCAATATAGCAAATTCTCCATAAATAGCAACAATAGTAGAATCCTCATTATAATCATGTAAACTTTTCTCTTTTCGAGGATTTGAGGACATTGCTATTTTCCTAACAAAGAAATCCCAAACCTCTTCTGGCTTGAATGTCCAATGGAAGATCATTCCAATTTGCCATGTTCACCTATCAACTGCAGGCCATAAATTCAAGATAAAAATAATGAAATAAGTGAAATAGGAAAAAAAAGATGATACTTTTAATCAGCTCCACAACTAAAATATATAATTATGTTCAGCTATCAACTGCAGTCCATAAAAAGATGATATTTTTCATTACAATAATTCAGAAATACGGTTTATTGATTAGTTGGATTAGAATTCAAAATTATTGATAATTTAATTATGAAATACATATGAGTAAAATGATTGAAATGTACGTTAGGATATTTAATAAAAGATTAACATCAAACTATAGTGTGAACATCGATCATTTATATATCTGTACTTCCTTCCCAACAATCCAGCATAAAAGATTCATAATGCAGGCACATAACTTGAGTAATCACAATCCGTTGCATAAACTCAAATTAAATAAGCAAATAAGTATTAATACTTGAGAAATTGAGAACAAAATACTACTGTAAGAATAAAAGTAAGAGTTGGCTGAAATTTTTTTACAATGTCAAGGTAATTTGTAGTTCACGAAAATTGAAATACATGCTACTGTGACTATTTTTCAGCAAAACGGTTCATTCGTAAATTCACTTTTTTATGTACGATGAATTCTTTTTACATAAATGGGCACACCACAAAAAGAACATCCAAGGTTCCGCCTTTCATAGATTAGAGCATCTCCAAGAGACACTTTAAACATTTTAATTTAGAGAGTGAGTTTGGGCCAAACTCACACTATATAATTTAATGCATTCAAAGTATTTCAATTTTCAATGTAGGAAAATAATAAAATAATTTAGAAAAAAGTTACTTAAAATAAAAGATAGAGAAAAATAATAAATATTTTTTTATAGTAAAATTAAATATTAAATATAAAGAGTTTGTTGGAATACTTTAAAATTTTAACTCTCTGAATTTATACATGCTCTCCAAATTATATAATATGTTCTTTAAAAATATAGAGTCTCTTGAATATATTCTTACTGCACAGCCAACCGTCAAAGATCAAAGAAATAAAAATCAAACTATTTCTACCAATTTTGATTAAATCGTAACATAAAATATACAGATTTGTATAAATTAAAAGTTAAGAACATGAACAAAGAATTGAAATTGACAAGTACATTTGGAGAGAGATTACCAAGAAGGGAAGAATCGGGATCTTTGAAATTCGAGAATTGAAATTGATAGTATTGTGGCTGCTTTTATAATTAGGGTTGGCGAATTTAAAGATTTTTATGAATCCTTGTCGATTTAGGTTTCTATAAGCCAATGATTAGGTTTTTTTTCCCCCTAAATTGTTGATAAATTTGAGTTAACTATTTTTGTGTTCTTAGTTTTTTCTTTATTAAAAAAAAAAAAATGCTAAATAGCCAATAGCCATTGCCAATGATCTCATTGATAAATGGAAAAAAATGTTTGTACCGAGGAAGGATTATCGAAATCGTGTCCCCCCTCTCACATAATGCGTCGGACCCCGTGTGTATTAATTTATTTCGAGCCGTGGCCCCCACCTCCAATGTGAGTAGTAGGTAAACAATTCGGTATATTTTTTCGGTACGTGTAGTATGACTCTTGATAAATATACCAAATATTTTTACCGTTAACAAAAAAAATCGACACATTTAACCTAGTCTACGTTAGCAGATCCAGCCACATACGTATCATTATCATATGTGTCCGTGATGTGAACTCGACCAAGAACATGTTTGGGAACTCATGAATAAGATTAAACAAACCCAAACTAGAAATCACGCTGTACAAAGTTTCAACCCGACCCGTTGTTCGACCCGTACCAAGAACCGAGATTACACGTAAGAAATCCGACCCATTGATTGCTCGGAACAAGAACTGTGCAGTGGGAACGCCACAAAAAGACTGCGATCTCCTTTTGATAAGTTCAAGTTAAGAATTTAAACCACCAAAAACTGGAATAATAAATCTCACAATTTTTATTAAAATCTCTAAAATAATCTAAGTCTAAAGTTTACAATAAATTGAAATAATTATTTATACTAAATCCTACAAATAAGGAAAATACGAAATATTAAGAGTTCTAAAATATAAAAATTATCAAAAATAAGAATTATAGTCAAACTAAACCATCTTGCCAAAATTAGAAAATTCGGCTTCAGTTTTGTTCTAGCGGCCGCTTGGTATGTTTCTAAGCGGTCGCTTAGAAGACTCTTTTCGCCTCCATATATTTTCGGTAGTGGCTTGGGCGACCGCTTGCCATTTACTCTAAGCGGTCGCTTAGAGTTCCGGCTGACTTCTTTCTTCGGCTGCTTGTATCGTGTTGATCCAATTGCTTCCCAGCCTCGACCCCAACATGAAACTTGTTCCTTGGCATGTCCACTTCAACCTTGCGCGCTCCATGTTTCGAACCATCAATTGTGTGGCTTGTAGTGACTTCGTGAAGGCTTGAACCCGGCTTTGGCCCCTTCCCAACGTTCGCTCAATGTTCATTGATATGTTGCGCACTCCGGATCACATCATCCCCTCTCCTTTCGAAAAGGATTCGACCTCGAATCTGAACTTGCACCAAACGAAGCAACATTAGACATGTCAAAAACATCAACGGGCACGTACTTACCCCCAAGGGCCAAACCGTATCTATGGACCCTGCGCATAGCAATGATGTGGAAGTGGTCATATCCCTTAGGACGGAGCCTAGACCGCCATCGACTTCGTATGCACTTCACACGCATGAACACCTGTGTCTCACTAAATCTAATACTAACACCAACAAATGAAACAATTAAATTGAACAGTATCAATAAATTAGAGACACCTCCTAGACTGACATACGATATAAAATTATAAGACACTAAATTTAATCCTAACACATTCCAGAAATCTAACGTGAGACATGTGAGAACACTTTAAGTAAAACCAACATGCATTTCGTCAACCATAATGCACTATAGTTACTTGTTATACACAATTAACCAATGTTCTAAAAGGCGTAATGTGTTGCGAGACGTCGAGATCGAGAATCAAGAATCACAAGTTTAGGCGTGTCAATGCGAAGAATAAGCGTCATAATGCGTTTCGTATTTTTAATATTATTTTAATTATTTTTAAGACATTAAATATATTTTTATATAAAAAATAAATTTTTTAATTTTTACTATATCATAAAAAAAAAAATTGGCCCAAGTTTTTTTTTTTTTTTTTAATGTTAGACCTATACATAGGCCTTGGCCCAAAATTGAAGAGGCCCAAATGCATTTCAAGTTTTCAACCCCAATCTTCTCTTCCACATTTCGACCACAACTCCATTCCATTTCACTCGAGGCTTCAAACTTCTCCAGTTCTCCTCCCGTCTCCATTCTCCACCACCGCTGGCCTCGTATACTGCTAATTTCTCAGGAACCAGGATAGGGACAAACCTTCAGTCCTACGCCTGGGCCTGCAGGAGTACCTTCGAGCAGCCGAGCTCTAGACGCAGCAACTTCCGAACTTCACGTCTTCACACCTTATTTGGATATTAGAGTATCTCCAAGAGACACTTTAAACATAAAATACTCTCTATTTTAAATAATCAACCCCTAAAACCATGCTCTAAAAAACTCTTTAAATTAACATTTTAATTTAGAGGGTGAGTTTGGGTCAAACTTACTCTCTATAATTTAATGCATTCAAAGTGTTTCAATTTTCAATGTAGGAAAATAATAAAATAATTCATTTTTCATAATCTGCTCATTGTGTTTCGAAATTTTTTTCTTCCAATTTTGGATCATAATTTCTCATTCATTTGAAATTGGTTTTGAAATTTCAAATATACCGCAATCATCTATTCGACGAGTAGAACAAGTTAATCTATTTGTTTCCATAATTTGACTGTCGGATCAAGTTCGAATATTTAGTCGAATTTGACACAAAAGTCATTTTTCATGATTTTATACTTAAACCAATTTTCATCTATTTTAAACAAAATTCCAACATAACCAACATTTTGGTTCTACAATTTTGGAGAAATCTAATTGAAACTCGATAGCGTCTCTTTTAATTATTGTGAGCTCGCTATCTTCACATTCATGTTATTTTAACAATGAAAATTATGAAGAACTCAATAAAGAGAGACGCAAAAAACACATAAAATTGGACTACATTATTTTGTAAGAGCTAAGATTGAACATGTTATTTGTAGAATTAATGTAGTCTTGTAAATATTAAAAAAGTTAATTATAGTATAGAACCTGAGAATCGAACATGAACAGTTCCATAATTAAATTTGGACCCGACGATTCCACTTACTAAATACTAAAAAATTTTGGGTCCAATTCGATTCTCATTAGAAACCAAATCGAACCAGATCATGTCCAACCCGAAAATCATAATTCATGTTGCATGGGGGCAATGCCAAATTTTGATTTTCGAAAGAAGTTGCTTCCACGTTAATTATAATTCATTTTCATAATCTGCTCATTGTTCTCAACTGTGCTCTTTTTTCGTGAATATTTTCAGTATCCATAAGTAGGCTCACGATCTTTTGCTTTCTTTCTTCCCTTTGTAGAGACCATTTCCTCCAAATCCTTATCAATGTCAATGATTGTCGATTTGATAGCACAGTCATTTTTTGAATTTAGAAAATCTCAGTTTTGATAAAAATCAAAGACAAAAGGATTTAGAACTACCAAAGAATCGGTTAACATTCTTGTTGAGGTTCGTTAATTCAATGTAATTCATAACGAATTTAGGACCACAACTAGTAGAAATAATTTATACAAAGAAAACTGGAATTGAGGAAATGTTTGAAAATAAAGGAACAAATGTTTGATTATTGCAAACGTGTACTATTGAAGAGAAGATAATGGTATAGTAGCAAGATTGTAGAGAAGTTCGAAATGTGATAAAAATTGATTTGCTAATGATTCCTATTTATAAATCTCGAGTTAAAAAAAGTTTCAAATTTGAACAAAATTGAACGTCGAGGACACCTAATGCGATGGCACCACTTAACACCCATAGTCAATATCGACGTTATCACTTTATTTGGGGTTGTACTGAGAGCATTAATATTTTTGGTCTTATGATTGTAGTGATTGGTCATATAAACGATACTTATGGGGGTCCATTAGTATTTTTGGTCTTATTATTGTAGTGATTGGCTATAAAAACAAACAATATTTATGGGGTTCAAATCACCGACTTTCGACCTTCATTTAGGACAAAACCACAGTGACAACCCCGCGACAGATATTTATGGGGTTACATTAATATTTTTGGTCTTATTATTGTAGTGATTGGTTATATAAATGATATTTATGGGGTTCAAAATCAACTGACTTTTTTAGGGGATGAATAAGTGGTTCGATTTTATCAATTTTTGACAGATTTTCAAATCAAACCGTGTAAGTGGGAGCTTCGGAATTGGGTGGGCGGAGGAGGAGTCGGAAGGAGACGGAGCGGAGGTGATGGAAGCGAGATCGTGTCGCATGGAAATGAGAGTTGTGTTGCATATGAGGAAGAGACGTGGTGGAAGTTTGGAATTGTGGAAACTGGAATGGAATGGCAGGAAGAGAATTGTTAGGTTTTGAGTTTGATAATTGATGCTTTGATTTTCAATTGAAATAAGAAATGTATGGATTATGTCGTTATGGATTGGGGCCGTTGGGCAGTTGAGCTGACAGTTGGGTTAGAAAATTATCTATTCCAATTGGACTGAAAAAACATAAAATTGAGATTATTATAATTTATATATAAAATATAAATTAGTATTATTGAGTAATAATAATAATTATAATATATATGTAGTAGAAAATTAGAAATTGAAAAAAAAAAATACCCACAAATGACAAAATTATTAAATTTTACATATTTAGAATTTTGGATAAATTTTCAAAAAATTTCATTTTTTTATTTTTTATTTTTATATTTTTTTTTTCCGCCGGTCCGGTTTGGTTTTAAACCGTAATTAAAATTCTCAAACCTAAACCAAATTATTTTTGACCAATTTGGTTTGGTTCAAAATCATTTCGTTGACGAGATCCACGTGACACCAAACCGATAATTTCTAAAATGCTATTTTTATTCGATTTTTCGACTTGACGATTTTTGCTTACAGCCCTATCTTCAACCTTCATTTAGGACAAAAGCAGTGATGTCAAACCACGCGGTTAGGAAAAAATTATAATTTAATAAGTAATAATGGAGGTGAAACATCAAAATTATGCTATTTTTTAAAAGACAAATATAGAGACATTCACATTCCTAAAGTAATTAAGGAAATACTAGTTAAATTTTTTTTAAAAAAAATCGATGTAAAATTTATCCTCAACATAAAGTTGTGACGTAAAATCATCAAAACTTTGTGTTGATTTTGTGGAGAGTTGAAAATAATTTGAATTATTTCATCAATTGGGATATCACTTAATAACAGACAAATTCACTTACCACTCACTCGATAAGATTTAATAAAGATAATTCATCTTAGATGATTTAATGAAAAAAAAAATATCAATACATTAAAACTATTTTTAATGATATAAGTTCTTTGCATGAATCATACTTAAACTTAATCAAGACCCCCACCTCCCCCCCAAAAAAAAAAAACACACACACACACACACACACAAACAAGGAAAGAAAAAATAAAATAAAATGGAAAACTGATACAAAATGTACTAAAATTTTGACTTTTAACAAAATCATATTTCAATGGTTGTTGAGGGTGGACTTTGTCGAAAGAGGTTCTTAAATCTCTAATTTAGAAGTAACCACAAATTAATGAAGTAGTTAGAATTGTTCAACCTACTACTAATGTTATTATACCTTTGTTTGGCCCCGATTATAATGAGATTTTGGAAATAATGTATTTTAAAATAATAAGTTTTGGAAGAATATGCGGTTAAAAAAAAGTTTTTTTTTTTTTTTTTACGCGTCATATTATTTTATTAAAAAATGTGTAATTGAAAATAAGGGAGAGAAAAATGTATTAAAATTTTAATGAGGCCAAACAATTGCATATTCTAAATATATTAATTAAAGGATAAATTGTAAATTATAAATTATTAACGATTGTATTATTCTCCAAAATATTTCTTTAAGGTAGTGTTTGATAACCATGGAAAATGGTGTAAAATGAAAAGGTAGTTTTTGATTGCATAACTTTTTCATGAAATTCATTTTCACCATTTTTCTATATACAACCATTTAAAGCACATTTTTTACATTTTATTTTCCCATGAGTTAGGTGAGAAAGTGTTTTTAATTTTTTTTTAATTTACTTTTTTACAATGGAAACATATTCTAAATTCAATGGTAAAAAATTTATCCATTTAATTGATAATTTGCATGAAAAATGAAGTCAAACGAACACAAAAAATTACAAAAATTATTTTTTTGTTTTTTTACAATTCAAACAAATTTTAATACAAATTATAAAAAAAATTATCCCAAAATATAATAATTTGCATGAAAAACAAAGTCAAATCGGATTAGATGGAAAATTATACTAATCAAATACCATTAATTACAATTCTCTCTAAAATAAATTTTAGACAATTCAATTCTCCCTAAAATAAATTTTAGACAATTCAATTATCTGTCATTCATTTTATTTCCACCAATTTTCCGCCCATTCAATCAAACCGACCCTAACATTTTCCGGTGACAATCAACTTCTCTCTATAAGATTTGATATTTGTAGTGTAATCTAGAAGAAGTCATCAAGGAAGACGCCAATGAAGAAGCTAAGCCACCAGATGGGTTCTCACGCGCTGCCTCTCCTCACCTTGTACTTTGTTTTAATTAGTTTCCTCCTCCTGCTGGAGATTGCTCGAGCTCAAGATAACAGAAATACCACGACTGATCCTTCCGAAGGTGTCTCTCTCCATCTCTTTCACTATTTTAGTGCAAATTTCAGCTTTTTTTTTCCCGAATATTTTGTTTAAATGTTTGAGAACTTGATCAAACATTTAAACAAGATTTTTGTTCATGTTGCTCTTAATTTCTTCGTTCGACCTTGATGTTTTATAATTGTATACATGTACACATTTTAATCGAGGAAATTATTCTAAAAATGAATGATTTATAACACAAAATCTCATAACCACCAAATTAGAGCTTTCACTGTCGAGCTGTAGTGTCCAACCTGGTGATGAGTTCTACCACCCCGTTTGGAGAGATTTTACTAGTATGACAGTTTTGACGGCAATGAATCATCATGATGCATAGGTTGACGTGTGCAACTTAGGCCATCACAACTCTTCATTGATTGGTAGCGATGAACGGTAACCAGGGGTTGATCCAGAGTCGGATTTATTTTTTATTTTTTAAAAAAGCTACACAGATTTCTTTCTTTCTTTCCTTTTTTTTTTTTTTTTTTTTTTTTTTTTTACAAAAAAATTTACCTTGAAAAATTTAAGGGCATGATTGGTAGCCATTTTTTCCAAAATGTATTTTTTTCTCTATTCTTTTCATCAACGCATTCTTCAATAAAATAATATTACACGCAAACCTAAATTTTTCCTTAATTTTTAATCACACATTCTCCATCAATCAACTATTCAAAAATGCATTTTCTCCTCAAAAATGGCTAAATGAGTTGGGGTCCCCCTTCATTCGCCTCTGCTTACATAGGACACCCCTTTACTTTTGATTAGTTACGAGCTGTGATGTTTGTGTTATAGGGGGGCATTTATTCAGTTTGATCATGATGGCGTTTTTTTATGACATTTTCTATTAATAGACCTGTTACGATGTATCCATAAGTAGGCACTGTCTTGTTTTGAATTTCCTGATAAATAAAGCCCTTTTGATTGCTTTGAAGTGAAACTCATGATGATTCGACGTGAGATTTTAGATCGAGCACAAACAATTATATTGGTAAAAGGATTTCTATTTTAAATATCATCACTGTCAACTCTCAATTCGGATCCCCGATGTTCTCAAAATTTTATATTCTGGATCTGAATTTTAAAATTCATTTCATTAAAATCTTTGGAAAATTCCAAATTCCTGGTCAAATAGCCCTATAAGTTTGACATTTCTCATTATTTTAATATTTTTATAATAATATCTATGTAGGTCCACGCTATAGAAACTTGGTCAAAGATTAAAATATCGTAAAGTGATTCAGACTTAACTAATCTAAATAAATGTTAATTAACAGTTTCCTCTGTCATCATCAACTTATCATTTTCTTTTTATAGATTTATTTTTTTATTTTACGGTTGTATGCTTAATATATTGGGAAATTGATGCAAATAGTTCCTCAGTTATTTATTTGTGTGATTTCGGTTCTAACATTTTTTTCTGGGCATGGACGTTTTCGACTTATGATTATGTGCATAAATGGGCTTTTTTCACGATTTATATCATTTGACCATTAAAAAAGGCTAAATATATTCACAACACAGTATTTAATAACTAGACTATATTTTAATTATATACAATATTTATAGTCTTTATATATTATCATGTTTATATCTCAAAACTTTTTTCATCGCATTTTTATTCTCAAATTAACGTAAATTGTTCTTGATTATGATTTCTCTTCAAAATTTTCTGTAAGATAGAGTAAAATGACTCATTTGTTCATTGTGTTTTAAAATAAGGTAATATAAATAATAATGAAAAAGTGAGATTAAATATTTTGACCCTTAACAATGTGGAAAATTCTGTTTGTACAGAATTTTTTTGCACATAAAACTTACAGATACTCACATGGGAGGGTCTCATGTGAGTATTTTATTGTTCAAAAAATCACCCACCCACCCCCTATTATGTCTGATCTGTACAAGTTCTATAAAGTATGTTCTGTACACCAAGACCTTCTCTAACAATGTAGGCTGACAAGGAAAGTTTTTATAAAGAGAACCGCTATGAGTACAGAAAATACCCACAAAATCTTTACAGAAATTAAAAACACACATACATGTAGACGGGTGGTGTGTTTTTTTCAATATAAAAGTCACATGGCCCCATGTGAGTTGTCTGATACTTGAAGCAATTTTCTTTTATAAAATAAGCAAATAGTAATAAGAGGCTGTTTGGTGAAAATTAAAATTAGATTTTTTCATAAATTGTGATAAAAATTTTTGAAATATGTGATTGAAAATTTTTAGGACGGGTTAATATTAATTGTTTCACTTATATTAAAATCAGATTTTAGTCCGAACGGTAAAACTTAAAAAAATGCTCCCTCGGGCTCGATGACTGGGGGATGAAACTTCATTGATGAAATGCTTAAATTTTGTGTTAAGTGTGAAATTTTTTATGAGCTTATTCAGGTATGAATGATGCACAATGCCATACTAATCAATAACTTGAGCTTTGAGTTTGCAGCAAGAGCTGTGAATGCTATGTTTCAGCGATGGGGAATTTCTGGAACAAATCAACGATGGAACATTAGCGGCGAATTATGCAGCGGTGTTGCAATCGATGCAACGGCAATTGGGGATATCAATCCGGGTATCAAATGTGTTTGCTCTTACAACAATGGCACCACTTGCCGCATTACTGCGCTGTGAGTTAACAATTGCCCCTCTTTTACCGATTCGAAATTAGTCTTTGAAAAAAAAAACACTGTAATTTGAGAGACTAACTGTGTTTTTAATCCTTGGTCGTGTTTAACAATAATAAGATATATCTTATTTGTTTGTTATGCACTTAAGGTGGGAGTGGTTGCGTTGATTTTTGGCTCCTAACCTAACGTTGTACTTGTACAGCAGAGTTTATGCATTGGATGTTGCGGGTCCAATCCCGAATGAGCTCTGGAATTTGACTTTGCTTGATAATCTGTATGGTTAATTTTTTCTATTATTTCTTTTGCTAATTTTTTATTTGGTTGTTCACATTTCTATATCTTAGATGCTGATGATACTGGGGGTTTTCCTTAATTTGCAGAGATTTACGCCAAAATTATTTGACAGGTCCACTGCCTGCTTATGTTGGAAATCTCACTCGCATGCAGTATCTGTAAGCTACATTGTTTGTGATTTACGACTTAGGACTCCTGTCAATTAATAGTGTTTGAGTGTTAAGTAAATATATTGCAAATTTTTTATTATTGTCCTTAGGAGTTTTGGAATTAATGCATTATCGGGGGAGGTTCCGAAGGAACTTGGGAAGCTGACAGACTTAAGATCGCTGTAAGAACTTTTAAGTTTTATCCATAAGGTTTAGGCCACAATTAAATCACATTAGTCCATGTACATATAAATTAAGTGCTTATGTATCTGTAATCTCTACTTCCTTGTGTAGGGGTTTTGGCACGAACAATTTCTCTGGTCCTCTACCATCTGAGCTTGGAAGTTTAACAAAACTAGAACAAATGTAAGTTCTGATGCTACTTCACTCTTATTGTGTTCTTGTTATGGCGGGCGTATGTAATCTGACGTAAATTTTGTGAAATAATCACGGGCATGAAATTTCTAGTATCTTGCCCTAATTTTTATTTAGGATTCTATGTTTCTCTACAGCTTTAACATCTGTTAGATATGCAGTCATCTCTAAGCTTGACATGGGACAATGTGAAGAACCTTTTCCTTTTAGGTTTTTTTGTGTTTTTCTTTGTTCCTTGACACGCTATTTGACACGTTATTTTCTATTATCTTCTAATCCACGTTGGGTAAGCTCATTTGTAATTCGTTCAAGAAGTTCTTTGGCGTTTTTTATCTACTCCATAGTAATGTTTGCTTTTAACCATCTTAAAATTTTCCGAATCTTAATTTATTGATTTATGAGAAGCCACAAAATTATTTTTGTATTGATTTATGAGAAGCCACAAAATTATTTTTGTGCTAGGAGAAAGAAAAAAGGTTCCTGCTCTATTTTTCATTCATATCATGTTATTTTCCTGGCAGTTACTTTCCTAGCGCTGGAGTTAGCGGTCCAATACCCAGAACATTTTCAAATCTAACGAGTTTACAGAATATGTAAGAACATATCCTCTCTGCTCCTTTCTTTTGTAATGACAGATAAGTTTATTGTTTCGACTTCTCTAATCAAGTTCATTGGAATAAAATTTTGGGGATTTCAGGTGGGCCTTGGACAATGAACTTACTGGTCGGATTCCTGACTTTATTGGGAGTTGGTCAAATCTTATTTCCCTGTAAGACAGAAATCAATTCATTTATATGATTCAATGATTTATAATGCTGAAATTGTTACATGCCATCTTCATTCAAGTAATTCCTCTAGAGTCAAGATTTATGTGGTTTGTGATCAGCTATAAATATGTTTGCAGGAGGTTTCAAGGAAACTCCTTTCAGGGGCCAATACCACCATCATTCTCCAATTTAACCTCTTTGAATGATTTGTGAGTTCTGTTTTCATTTATATGTTACAAATATTTCCTCTATGCTTTCTTAAGCTAATATTATCGTACAAACATGACAAGCAGGAGAATAAGTGATCTATCTAATGGAAGCTCTACACTGGACTTCGCTGGAAATATGAAGTCGTTATCCACCTTGTAAGGAATAAACACAGCCTATAATTCTGTAGTAATATGATGTAATATTTCTTCTAACAAATTCTCTGTTATTTTGGCAACTTGTACCATAATGAACTTATTGCTTGATTGGCAGAATTTTGCGGAATAATAACATTTCTGGTTCTCTACCTTCCAATTTTGGTGAATACCAGAGTTTAACACTGCTGTAAGCCTTCTTGTTGTGGTATGACTTTCAAAGATTGATGGTAACTAGGGAGATGGGACTCATGCAGTCCAGCCTAATGCATTCTCAGTCTCAACTCGAAAACATTAACCACATATAATGTGTTTACCTGGAAATGAACTTGATAATATGTTTTAGCTGATTGAAGTGACTAACCTGTAAAGGAGCTCCAAAGCTACTACATTGCCTTGCTCTACAATCTTTTATAATTTTATTTTTCAGGGATTTGAGCTTCAACAGTTTGACTGGGCGCATTCCAGATTCTCTTTTCAATCTGAGTTCACTCTCTAACTTGTAATAAATCATCCGTTACTTATGATTGTGACCTCACTGCAAAAACTCTCTCGCCCAGAAAAAGAGACTGGTTCCTAAATCAGTTATTTATTTTTCATCTTCAGATTTCTTGGTAATAACAAATTTACTGGTCCCCTGCCAGCGCAAAAGCGTACATCTCTCCAGAACATGTTAGTATTCACACTGTTGTGCTTTTCAGATGTTCATATCTTAATCAAATAGTTCAGTTGCTGCGCCCTATATTTTAGTGGTTCTGATAAAAAAAAACTTCTATAAGTTGCATTTCTTTTGTCTGAAATACATGATTAGAACTCCAATGTGTGGATACAAATGCGATGCTTTTGGATTTCATCATTATTTGTAGGCATATTTGATTTATATAATTATAAAAGTAGTGTATGCATACTCTTAAATTTACACTCTAGATTGCTTAATTAAAAGTATTAACTTGGAAAAGGACGTTCGACTTGATACATAAAATGGAACTTATTGAAAGTAATAACTCTCTCATGGCCTGTTCAATATGCTCTCCACCTTCCTCCATCTGCATCAAGCAGGATCCAACAAGCAGTATTTGGGGTTTCCCTCATTATTTCTACATGTTTTAAGGGAACTTTAAAGAAAACTATGACTTTGTTTGATTCCCATTTTTCCCAAAATACATTTTTTTCTCTTCTTTTCGACCATATATTCTTTAATAAAATAATATTATACGCAAATCTAAAATTTTTTTCTTTATTTTTTAACTACACAATCTCCATCAATCTAATATTGCAAAATGCATTTTTCCAATTTAATGGGGCTCAAAAAAATCCTATATTTCTAAATATCATTAAATGTGAATTTAAATTATGACTCTATATTACACAAGTTAAATGAATATGAAACGCAAATATTTATTATATTTTGTTGAGGTATATGCCTCCTCTTGTAATATTATTGTTGTCTTCCTTGCAGAGATTTATCATACAATGAATTATCTGGAAGCTTTCCATCTTGGGTCAGCGTACCAAATTTACAAATGTATGTGTGAATGAAGATGAGGATGCTGCATATTCTTTATACTCTGTGGCATTGTTCTGCTTGATATTTCGTTTTGAGATCTCTTCATGATTTAAATTGCCCTTTCTATAATTTTACATAGAAATCTTTCTTGATGTATTATGCAGCAATTTGGTTGCCAACAACTTTACCATAGACAATTCTAATGGCAGGTAAATATTTGAAGCACAAATTTATATAGATTCACTTGGTAAACTTTACAATTGGTTTGCTTCTTGATGTAGACATGCAAAAGTTGTAATGTGTATATTGGTCATCCATATTTACTTCTATCATAACATAACCATGGGAGGATCAGCCAATAACTAAATCTATGCCTGCTAGTTTTCATCTTTCAGTAGAAATTGGTTAACTTACCACAAACCATTTTCCAAGAGAGAGTACACAATATGATACTAGTTGAACTTGCAACTGACTTCCATACGCATCCACACTGTGAATGATAATGGTTCATTTTCTCACGTCAGTATCATATGTCAAAGCAGTTAGCAGCTTCACGTAATTTCTTTGTACTTTACAAAAATAACAATAATATAACAATTCATTATGACTTGGAAAATACAGTAAACATTGTTGAGAAGATTATCACCAAGTCCTAGTAACTAGGAGAAAGATAATCTCAGGAGAACAAGAGTTTTCTTAGCCATAGAACCTGTGGCAATTACGTTGGAAAGTCTATTCTCCTATTGTTCTTGATACAGAAAGGAGCATGCTTTCCTAACCAAAGCTAGAGTAAAAAGTACGTCATTATTATGTGCTTGCATTAGGTATATATGGCAATCTTTGCATGCTGTTTCACTTCCAAATCACTCCCTTCTTTCTGTTTGAGAAGCTCAATTTAGTCATCATGAATGATTTGAAATATGGATATTCACAAAATTAATGCTTGCTGCTTTTATACCTCAAATACAACACTTTTCCCTAATTTCATACATTCTTCTTGCACTTTTTAGTGCTCTGCCTTCAGGATTGAATTGCCTGCAGCGGAATTTCCCCTGCAATCGAAGACCACCTCTCTGTAAGTGATGTATTTTATCCCAACACGTGTACGTAGGACCGTAGGTAACAGGTTTCGAAAGTCTGAAAACTAATAAGGAACTTACTTTTCCTTTTGTGATATAAACAAAGAGTTTAACATAGTTGTGGGGAGCAGAACCGTGTATACAATGTAAAGGTCTGTGCACTGACAAAAACTATTAAAGCCCTGCTTTGCATTGTTACTAATAAGCAGAAGCTAGGTTTTTCTAGTGTTTTGCTTAAGAAGAGCCGACTTTACCAATATCTGTTCCTGACTATGGCTAATTAGTGAAGTTATTTTATATACGGTATATTTTGACACTTTACCCTTCTTTCTTTCCACCCATTCCCCACCAGCTTACCTCACACCTTCCATCATCACCAAAAGCTTCACTAGTCCCCCAAATGTGGTTAAAGTTGTCATTAATTGAAGGCAGAATGATGCTTTGTCTAGTAATTTTGTTGCACTGCTGGATTGGACTTTATTTCTGACACGCGAAAATGTGTTCGACTTATAGTACCGCAAGTATACGATTCGTTTCAAGTAATAAAGTGGATTTTAAGTCCAAGTATCGTTCTCACAGAGATTTAATAGTTTGACTGTATTTAATTCGACCTTAACCGAAACAAAATACGTGTTTGAGTTTTTATAACTAAATTGCAATTAAACTAGTAATCTACTTATACAAAAGTGAATGAATTAACTAAATGAATGCAAATTTCACTACGTGCAATAATATAACTAAATGCAAGATGTTTTAATAATCAAATAAAAGACTACTAGGTTCGCGAATCCCCATACAACGATCTATTTCAACTCTAGTTTTACAATTTGACAACACATTTGAATTATGACGAATCAATATTTCTATTTTATTCAAAACTCTCTTTCGATTAAGTTTGAACCTATTTTCATATACTACACCGACTATATCTCTATGACGGGAGCAAATATATAAAAATGCATGAATATCTATGAACACCTAGAGATTCACATAGAGTATAACGGTATATCTCTATCCCCTATCGGATCCCACGATGATTTATATCCTGTCTAATCTATTTATTCTCTTTCGAATGGATGAAATAAACCACAACAATCACATAATCATTACGCATATAATTATGGATAAAAACAATGCATATAAATCATTCAATAAAGAATAAATTGTTCATGTTTTGTGGCCTAAATAAGTGCGCAAAACGCACTTATCAATTTCTATATGCACATAGAGTTGTAGGCACATTAAAAGATATAGTTGACAGTTTTAAGATGACGTCTGTTTCTGTTTGTGTTTCATATTGATATTTTGCTAACATGTTCTCTGAATATTAAAATTGCACTATAATGTTCCAGAGATATAAATTGATTGGGAATAGTCCTAGAGCATTTTATTTCGTAATAAATATTAAAATAAACAAAAAATAAATTGGGTAACCTGTACATGTCTTAATTTTTTTAACAAAAAAGACACCAATTATCTCTCACTCAGAAACAAAGGTCAATATATGTATTTTATAAAAATGAAATGTTTTGATCTTATTTTACAGTAAAGAATTTCAATCTGTTCCAGAAAAATCATAGTTGCTCATCCTAATTTCAAAAGTTCCATCAGATCTTCTTACAACAAGCACTTGCCGGTAATTTTTTTTTAAAAGAAATACTTCTACAAAATATGATGCAAAACAGGCCAAAATATCGTTCACAAAATTGTTTCCACTCAAATTATTAGAGCAAGTACTTTTGTGAAGTTGCATTGATAATTGACAAGTTCATCTGGATGATGGTTTGCAGATTCCAGCTTTGCAATTAAATGTGGCGGTCGACAAATTAGGTCTTCAGATCAGATTGTATATGAGATGGATAATGAGACTCTTGGTCCGGCAACACATTACACGACCAGTACAAACAGATGGGCAGTTAGCAATGTTGGTCTGCCTTCTAATAGCAACAACCCACAATATAAAAGCTCCTCTTCGTCCCAATTCACTGCTACTTTGGACTCAGAGTTGTTTCAAACTGCACGAATTTCTGCTGGATCTTTGAGATACTATGGATTGGGTCTTGAGAATGGTAATTACACTGTGAAACTTCAGTTCGCAGAAATCGGAATTCTAGGTCCTATGAGGTGGATGAGTCTTGGAAGGCGGGTTTTTGATATATATATCCAGGTCTCTGTTTGAGTTCTTATTAAAACTATTGCTTTCATATTTTTCATTGTGCTTCAACTACACATTGGTTTACTATCATCAATGGATATGATCAAGGTGGGTGTATCTGATGGAATAGTTATGTATTCGGTGCACCTTCAAGCCTCATCTTTGATATGGGTGATATAGTATGTATTTTTGAAAGCAGTACTTGTGATAGTTACCTTTTATTTTTGTTCAAAGAACATTCATGCCTGAAAATCAATGTTCACATGTTCTATTCCAAGATTTTCTCTAGTTCAAATTTCCATAGCAATGCTTGCCATGACATTTCCTATTTCCCTTGTGTGAATATGGATAGTTAAATTTAGAATTTCAAGTATCTTGTATATTTTCCTTTTGAAGTATACTCCGAAAATCAATGTATCTTGGTTCCTCTTCATGTATTATTGAACCAAATTGTCACTCTGTGGGGTCCAGGGGAAGCTGGAGTTCAAAGACTTTGACATAGTAAAAGAGGCTGATAGGACCCCTTTGAGAGCTGTTGTGAAGGAATTGAAAGTTCAAGTGTCTGAAAACTACCTTGAAATCCATTTATTCTGGGCTGGAAAGGGGACTTGTTGTGTTCCTACTCAAGGTACATATGGGCCTTCAATTTCGGCAATAAGTGCCAGCCCAGGTAAATATAAATTCAAGATATTTGACAGCCCGCAAAAATTCTCAACTCTGATTCCTATTATCTAGATGCCAATATTGATCACTAAGCTTTTCCACAGATTTCATTCCCTCTGTTAGAAACAGCCCTCCAAGTAGGAAGAAGAATAAGACTGGTCTGATTGTGGGGATTGTAGTTGGAGTCGGAGCTGTAAGTCTTCTTTCTGTATTTGCAGCATATTATTTGGCTCAGAGAAGAAACAGGAAGAAGAGCTATGAGGATGAAGGTAAGAAAGGAAAAGTATTGTGGCCTAAGTATCCTTTCCTGTTCAGGAGTTGTTGTTGCTTCTATTATTTTTGTCTGACTTTATGTGATAAATTGCATCCTAAATGTTCCACAATGAGAGAGAGGTTACTGCATATTTAATTAATACCAAACTTACAATGCCTATCCTCGTATGGAACAATATGATATGAGGTAAGGAATGAATGAGCTAGGGTTGGATGAATAATCACTGCCATTTGGAAGTGAACAGATGTTTCTCTGTGAATTTGCAGATTTCTTGGGGATGGATGCCAGACCATACATGTTCAGTTATGTGGAGCTAAGAGCTGCAACAGATGACTTTAATCCAGCTAATAAGCTTGGAGAGGGAGGATTTGGACCTGTGTACAGGGTAAATTCTATTCTGAAAATTTTGTAGATCAAAGATTATAGAATGGTGGAACAATTAAGAATCAGGCTTTATTTATAAACCAACACATGAAGTGTGTGAAGAATTAAGACAAAATAAAGGTGGTAACAAGTCCTTGTAAGTTTCAGTATTCACATTATTGTTATAACTCGATGTTTAGCTGACAATTCCTTCGTTATTTTCTCCTTTACCTTTTGTATATTTGTATATCCCCAACCTGATATTGTATCAGAAGGAATGTGTGCGCAACTGTTTCAGATCCTATCAATTCCTATCTTTTTGTAACTTCTAAGTTCAATATACCTGAACTTTTTGTGTTGTGACCAACAGGGAACACTTGAGGATGGAAGAGTTGTTGCTGTTAAACAGTTGTCTATTGCATCCCATCAAGGAAAGAGTCAGTTTGTTGCAGAGATTGCCACTATATCAGCTGTGCAGCACCGTAACCTTGTGAAATTGTATGGATGCTGCATCGAGGGAGATAAACGGTTGCTTGTTTATGAGTATCTCGAAAACAAGAGCCTTGATCAAGTATTATTTGGTAGTAATGAGATAGCTTGTCTGCAGCTTCATATTAATTTCAATATACAGGAAACTGAATCACTTTGCTTTGATGGAATAGGGAATAAAAGTTTATCTCTTAACTGGCAAACACGCTTTGACATATGCTTGGGAGTAGCAAGAGGTCTTGCTTATCTGCATGAGGAATCTCGACTTCGAATTGTACACAGAGATGTTAAAGCTAGCAACATTCTGCTTGACTCTGATCTGAACCCCAAAATTTCAGATTTTGGTTTGGCAAAATTGTATGATGACAAAAAGACCCATATAAGTACCCGTGTTGCAGGAACAATGTAAGAGTCACAAAAATTCTTAATCCATGATGTTCCTTCACTGTCTTAATCTTTTGTGTAGTGACCTGCATTTCCAGTTGGAATGTAGTCTAGAATGGGGGTGGTTTAATTGCTGATTTTTTCATTTTTCAATCATTTAGTGGGTATCTTGCGCCAGAGTATGCCATGCGCGGACACCTTACTGAGAAGGCGGACGTATTTAGCTTTGGAGTTGTGGCCCTAGAAATCGTCAGTGGAAGGCTGAATTCTGACTCTAGTTTGGAAGAGGATGAGGTGTATCTTCTTGAATGGGTATGGTCTATTACGCATTTTGAACCTTTGTGCGTATCGATCCTTTAGAGTTTAGAATTTAATAGTTTATATATAACCCGGTTATCCATAAGATGTTTCTTAAAAATCTTGCCATATTTTCTTCAGTTTTTGGCTGTGACTTAGCAAAAGGAAATTGTAGGTCATTTCACAAATTTTACCTCAGCAATACTATTAGGCAGTGTTTGATTTGTAAAATTTTCCATGATCTATTTTCCCAAAATTTGGTTTTTTGATTGCCAAAAATTTCCCTAGAAATCGTTTTCCCTCCCCCACCCACACACCCCAATTCCTGGAAAACATTGAAAATCTTTTCCCACCACTTTGGTGGGAAAAACAATAACACCTTTTTTTTTTTTTTTTTTTTAAAAAAAATTTAATTTTTTTTTTTGGCAATTGGAATAAATTCTAGACCCAATGGTAAAAAAAAAAAAAAAAAAAAAAAATTATCACTTTTATTGACAATTATCATGGAAAACAAAGTCAAACGAATGATATTCGGTATGATATTTTTTTTTTTCTTTTTTTATAATTTTTTTTTTTTTGTAATTGAAACAAATTTTAGACACAATGGTAAAAAAATTTATTACTTTAATGGACAATTTTCTTGTAAAACAAAGTCAAACGAATACCAAACTTTCAACATTTTTCAGGTGAAAAATTATATCAATCAAACACAATTAATTACAATTTTCAGTCAAACAAATTGTAGGCAATTCAATTTCTTTTAGGGTCTGTCTGATTGTAATGGTGAAAAATGGGTGGAAAGAAAATGAATGATAGGGAATTGAATTGCCTAGAATTTGTTTTAGAGAGAATTGTAATTAATGGTGTTTGATTGGTATAATTTTTCACTTAATCAGTTTTATTTTATTTTTCATGCAAATTTTTACTTTTTGAGATAAATTTTTTTACAATTTGTATTAAAATTTGTTTGGATTGCCAAAACGTAAAAAAAAATTTAAAAATAATTTTTGAAATTTTTTTATGTTCGTTTGGCTTTATTTTTCATGTAAATTGTCAATTAAATAAATAAATTTTTTTACTATTGGATTTAGAATATGTTTCCATTTTCAAAAAGTAAAAAATTAAAAAAAAAAAAAAAAAGATGGAAAACACTTTCCCACTAACCCATGGAAAAATAAAATGTGAAAAATGTGTTTTAAACGGTTGTACCTAGAAAAGGAGTGAAAATGAATTTCATGAAAAAGTTATGCAATCAAACACCAAAATTAAGGATGGAAAAGGAAAAGGTTTTCCATTTCCACCCTTTTCCATGGTTATCAAACACTACCTTAATTCATTTTTTTTCCACCCAAATTCCACCTTTACAATCAAACGGACCCTTATTTTTATTCATGCTTGTGGTCACAAAATAGTACTATACAATGCACACTTGAAGTTACGAACAAGATTTCCATAATACTACTATTTTTTGCAGTTCGATTCTGGTAGCAATGACACAATATTAGGAGACCACTTTTATTACAGTTTGATTCATTGTTCAAACTTTTTTGCTCATTCGGTTCGTGGTAGATGTCAGGTAGGGAAGTTTTCTTTTGTTCGGAATCCATGAGAGATTCACATTTACTAGTAATTAAACCAATTAAAAGATTATAGTCATAAAAAAATAAGCCTAGGTGTGAGGCTCACTAACATTGAGTGTCTAGGTAGAAATTACATGATATCAAAATTCTTTTTGATGAATGTGCTTGTTTTACGTTTTGTTCATTTAGGTAATTTCTTTCTTTCTTTTATCTCTTTCTTGCTTGTGCTCCCTTTTTTGACATTCAACAGTGTTTTTGCCTCCCAGTGGAATCTGAGAAAATCTAAAATTTTCTTCATGGGGAGATTATCAAAAGAATGTATAGGCTTGAATAGGATTGGGGCCTCAGCATTGAGATTAAGCCTTCTAAGGCTTATCCTCTTGTTTTCTTCTCCAGTTCACCACCCGAGAAGGGAAATGAGGAAGAGACACCAAAGGACAGAAAGAAGAAAAATGCCCAAAAGATCAGGCACTTAAGACCTGAAAAAGCTTTTTATCATTCTCTTTTGCACCAGACTCAACAAAAAGGAATTAGTTTTCACAACCCAATGTTTATTCAGGAAGGCTCCCTTTCCCCTTCCAAAATTTATGCAGATATAATTTGTCTCAGGATTAGAATTTCTCATCCTCGATGGGTCCTAATCAATTAAGTAACGAATTCGCCCTTTCTTTTTAATCACCTTTCCTCCTCGCTAATAAAACAAGGGAGAAGAGGATCGAATTGACTCTTTTTCAAATTCGATAAATGTTGGTTGATTATATATTTCATTATAGTTCTATACGGGACCACAAGAGAGATTGGATCGGTTAAGAAAACAAATTCCAATCTCTATCTGTTAGCAAGCACACCTCTATAATCAATGTTCAAATGTGTTTCCGTGTTTTCCAGCATCGTTTGCCTCTGTAGGTACTAATTTAAATACAATATGCTTGCAGGCTTGGAATCTTCACGAGACAAACCAAGAAATGGAACTTCTTGACAGAACACTATCCGAAGTGAATGAAGACGAAGTGAAAAGAATTATAGGAGTGGCTCTTCTGTGCAGTCAAACGTCTCCCAATTTGCGGCCTTCAATGTCTCGTGTGGTGTCAATGCTTTCTGGAGATATTGAGGTGCCCCCTGTCACTTTGAAGCCGGGATACCTGACTGACTGGAAATTTAGAGATGCAACAACCTTTATGTCAAACACGGATAGTTCAACTTCAAGAACTGATATTAGTCATTACAATTCGTCAAACATAACAAGCAGGGCAACAGATCCATCTTATTCACCTATCCTTGATTCCAAACCCATTCTTCTGTCTTCATGAGATTATTGGCGAGGGCAGGTGATGAATCATATTGTTCTATCAGAGAGAGAGAGAGAGAGAGGACATTGTGTGGTTTTTGTATTCATAGTTTAGTCTCCTCATACTTTTTTATTTGAGTAATGCTATTTAGCCTACCAACTAGAGTCATAACTTTGTGGCATTATTTTGACTTTAAAAGATAAGTGGAGTTAAATAAGTCATTTAGCCTATCATCTAAAGTCACTTAGATTTTGATTATATCATCAATAGAGTTAAATAGCATTATTCTATTTAATTAGATTATACTGTTAAAGGAACATTGTTCTATAAAATTGTTTGCATTAATGCTATAATTGTGACATGCAGTAATTTTTTTCTTTTCGGTTATTGCACAAAATAGATTTGGATTCGTTTCGTTAATTGTGTCATGGTTATGCATGAGTTGGGACAAAAGGTTAGTGTCATAAGTTTTTAAATATTAGTTTTATCTTTGTGTGCACGACTCTTAAGTGGAGGTTGATCAATTGAAGGAAACATGGGAGAGGATTGATCGAAAAGAAATGTTTATTTGTTCACATTTCATAATTGCGATGAAGGATATAAAAAAGATATTTTTTAAAGCTTAGCCAACAATATAAGTTAAAAATATATATATATTTACTTTATTTAAGAAAAAAAATTAAATTATTTGCTTCTAACTTAAAAGTTATATAAGTAAACTTTATTTCATTATCACCAATTAAAAAATGCACTAGGGAGGGAAATGCACAAGGGAGGGAAATCCCCAATTCTGAACCCTGACAAGACAAGGCAACACAAATATCTACTGTCAAGAACTCTCGTACAGTACCTACATGATTGACATCATATACACATATGAAAGAAAATATTATTTTATTCATGCATGATCCACGCATCTCATGTAAGAGTGGTCGTGTGATTATTCATGGTGATCATTTAATATTTTTCCTACTACCAAATACCTCTGACATTTCTTCGATTCCTAAAAGAATAATGCCAATCAGGCATGCTAAAAAATAGGGAATTAGAGATTGTTTTGACAGAAATTAATTGACTGTTTTTTTTTTTTTTTTTTTTTAAGCGTCCAATTATACTTCAATACGTGTCCACCTTTTTTAAACCACATGTTGTCGGAGGCTTTAACTTGTACGGTCCACGTGACAGTAAAACCCTTAATTATAGTAGACCCGGATTTACCACTAGCAAAACCGATCGTCGTAAACTCCATTGCCATCCCTCAATTCTCAAACCCTTCGATTTCATCATTTTTTTTCTTATCGAAATTCAATTTGTGAAAGCTAGGGATTTGTTCTGTGCAATGTCGCAGAGCAGCGGAGACAGCAGTCGGGCGGGGCCGGACTTCAATTTACCCGACGAGATATTATCGGTGATGCCTACGGACCCGTACGACCAGTTGGATCTGGCGCGTAAGATCACGTCCATGGCAATCGCTTCGCGGGTCACGAAATTGGAATCGGAAACGGGGATGCTCCGGCAAACGCTCCGGGACAAGGACCAGGTTATTGTGGAGCTAGAAGATAAGGTGTCGCAGCTCGAACAGGCTGCTCAAGAAGCTGAATTCCGACTGAGAATCACGTGTGAAGATAATGTAAGTATGTATATACATTTTTGGAAAAATTGAATTCCAATTTTAACAATTTGTTGGGTTTATATTTTAAAATCGGGTTCTTT
Organism: Osmanthus fragrans; assembly: GCA_019395295.1. NCBI lineage: Eukaryota > Viridiplantae > Streptophyta > Magnoliopsida > Lamiales > Oleaceae > Osmanthus > Osmanthus fragrans. The sequence continues at coordinate 2,086,756 of CM033344.1, read as the reverse complement.
TATTTGTGAGTTGTAGATGAAGCTAGCAAAGGAGAGAGACTCTTTGGCTTTGACAGCGAAGAAGCTGGATCGTGATTTGGCTAAGGTAATTTGGCCTATTTGGATTTTTTTGGTTGATGTAGATTTTTTTCTTTTGGAGAAACGTAGTTTTACTATTATCTAAATAAAAAATTGATTTTATTTGAAGTTTTATTCTCTATCTCAATCATTGATGCTCTGCAATTAAGTTTTTGGTTCTTTAACTTTTCAATAGCTATATGGGAAAAGAAGATTGAAAGTTGTTCTTTTCGTAGTAAAGTAGGATGTTATTCGTTATTGTTGAAGGAATAGTTTTTAGGAAGAGGCTTGTATTGAATTCATTCTTAAAAAGGTTTTATCCTTGCTAACAATTAATCATTACAGATATTTGTTTTGTGCATTTTTGCACGGAATTCATTAAATTGTGTTCAATCTTCCTTCAAAAGTATACTTACGTGAATATATAGTTGTTGATGTCTTAAAACTATGGGTTTTCTGCTTTTTTCTTATGTAAGCTATATGATACCATTATATTGTGATATTGAAAATTTACCAACGATGACAAACTGATTTTATGTTCGCAATAAATTTTGTCCACTATGTGCATCCTTCATCTCCACTTCATTTGGCTTCATTATTAGATCTACCTGAAGCATGCCTTGTTAGTTTTGTCTAGCCTTCATCTCTTGACATGTTTTATCAAGATCATGTAACTCTTATGAACAGGCTGCGACATCTTTAGTCTATGTTCTATCCTTTTGAACCACTTGATCTAAACGCTTAATCTATTAGAAACGGCTACATGTATTGTCTTCAACATGCCATGACGTGATTTATTTTTCCACAATTTCATTTAATGGGTGATGTCAAGACTTGAACCTAGACCTTCGTGTGCTTTGATACCACGTTAGTACGGCCATATATATGTCATTTAAATCTTGTCTTTATCGCATCTTTGTCATCCTTCTCTTAATTTATCCTCAATCTGCAACAATTCCAGCTTTAGATGTATATTCTTGTTTTTTATAATATTCTTTTTAGTATGTTTACACACTAATGTCAGCGGTTGAAAATTTAACCTTTGTCAAAAATGTCTGTATATCCTTTTATCTGATTGTTTTCTAACTTTTGCTTTACAGTGTGTGGATTTGAATCGATGAATTTCACATGAAGCTTGTTAATCAGAATCATAAAAAAATTTCTAGATTGCTTGTCAGCCAATACTCCATTATTGCATATTTTGGCAATTTAATTGTCAATCCTGTTCTCGTATCCTCCCAAATTATCCCATTAAATTGAAATGGATTATTGTATAAAGTGCTATTGTGGTATCAATTGCATCCCTTGCTGCATCAATATCTGATTTTTGTCCTTTGGATTTTCAGTTTTATGTACATACTGGTGCATAATCTAATTTTTGTTTTTTTTGCAGTTGGAGAAGTTCAAGAGACAGTTGATGCAATCACTAAATGATGAAATTTCACCTGTATGATTCCCAGATAAAGTTGTTTCCATTTTCTGTACTGTTAACTTCATTAAAACTTTTCTCACACATGGTGATTTTTGTCTTTTTGTGACCACTTTCTATATTGAGCACTGTGGTTACTTAATTTTTGTCTCATCAGCAAGCAGAAACTGTTGATATTGGCACTTATGACCAATCAGTTCCCAATGGCCATCCTGCAAAGGGTAATTTTAAGTTTTGACAACACTTTTGAGGTTATCATTTTTGTGGGAAATTTTGGGTAATATTTAATAAACTTGTTTGATAATTCATAATTTTATATTTATTTTGGGCTGATATTGCCAGCTATCAGTTGTGTTGTGATAGCATATTATAATTTTATTGTAGATGACGAGGCAAATGGATTCAGAGGAAACCATTCTTTTAGCAGTTCTGTAGAAAGTACAAACATTACTGATAATGGTATTTGCTTCTTCTTGGCGTTTATGAAATATGATAAGCATCTGCAATTCTGTTTCCTAGCATGTGATATAAGCAATATTTTATTTTTTTTATTTTTTTGGTTACTTTTGGTTTGCAGTCCCTAAGCAAGTTGGACATAGATTTATAACGATAAATCATATTCTACTAGTGTGTCTCCAAGAAGATACTCGACTGCTGGATCACCTCACGAAACCTCTGGTACCACCTCTCCAACAACCACTCAATATGGACGTGGTTCACTTTCTTCATGGTACCCATCAAGTCAGCAGTCATATTTATGTGCGATTTTGTCAATTTTCATTATAAATTTCTGTTTTTATTGGCATTAGCTGAACGTATTCAAAGATTCTGTATGAATATTATGTCAAATCTAGTAACGAGAAAGGATTGGAAATTGTTTTCATTTAATTAATCACAATAACGATAAAATTATTAATTGCACACTAAATAAAGATTAAGGAAGCATAAACATCTATCATAACTCGGGTAAGGTCTACCTCATTCTAGGTCACACATTCTACTAAAAGGAGGAGCTCAACCATTCTTAATCAGGCCATATAGATGCCCCTTCATTCAGAAGATGAAAATAGAGAAGTTGGTCAAAGAAATGCCACGTGGTGAATCATACGATCCAGCAACGATCCATTTGCCTCTTCAGTCCTCCTAGTCAAGAAAAAGGATGGGTCATGGAGGTTTTTGTGTAGATTATATCAACAAAATATACAGGTTTGTGTTTTTCCTGCTTAGCACCATCGCTTAAGAAAAAATATGTCCATTGCAAAAACAATTTAGGAGATGGCCGAAAACCTGAAGATGTTAACAACGGAAAACAAGTCGTTGCGTGCCTAAATTGAGGGTCCAAAAGGAAAGTGAGTTTAGGAGGAGAAGATCATAACTAGGCTAAATGAACTAAGTTGGTCAAATCAATATTTTATCCACATATTTCATAGGATTCACAACTACTACTCACTTATCTATCACTTATTTGTATCAATTTTGTAATTTAATAACTTATCCATATAATTTTTACACAATAACCATAAAAATATTAAAGAAATTTTTGAAATGTTACAGATAATACAGTAAAATTCCACCATGGTAAAGTAGAATGAGATCCTATTAAAAAGGTGGTTGGATAAGCCCCACCACAAAGGTGGTAGGGCAGAACCCCACTGCGGCGTAGGTTTGGGGGCTATCTGGTAAAAGTTTTCAGAAATTTTTAATCAGAATTTCGGCCGTTACTTCTCAGAGTGGGTCCCAAGCTGCTGCAACATTAATTGATTGCAGCAACCCAATCAAATTGAAATGTTATTGAAAAGACCAATGTGTCCCTAAATTTTTAACATTCATTACAAATGGAAGGACATTTTCGACATTTTAATAACCAGGAAATCAATTTTTTTTATCTTTTGCTTGTCCTTGTCGTGGGCCCCACTTTGAGAAACTGCTAAAGACGTGCAACTATAGGGGCCCACTAATGGTACAAAAAACTATTTGTTTTGGCTAAAAATTTCTACTAGACACGGTCTTAATTATAATCGAACAACAAAGATGTTGTGTAGAACTCGACGATCGATCAATCCCATGCACATCTCCATGAGATAAACCCTACCCACAAAAGGGAACTAAAGTGTATTCCATCGTATTTTAAAATTTGTCTCTATAGATCCTTTTACCTTTATATAGATTAACCCTAGATCCAATGTCTGAAAATATAATAAGTGTTCAAAGATTATTATATATGATACTAAAACAAGTTAGCCTAGATCCAACGTCCAAAAATATGACGTTTGTCTGGAGATCTTTGCACCACATCATCAATGTCATCTCTTATATATAGGAAATCATCCTAAGGTAGTTTACAAAAAGTACCCACTCTCATTTCACTTGTAAATTTTTCTTGTCAGTAGGAGAAGGGGAAAGAGTATCGTCATCATTATCATTACCATCAACATCACCCTTGTCATCCTCATTATAATCACCCTCTTCCTGATCGTTAACATCATCATCATCAAATAAAAGATCATTTCGGAGACGAGAAACAAATAGAAAAAATCTTGATGATTCGATTAGATACTTCTGATATAAATCACTAGTTTCAATTGGAGCAGGGGCAATAACTGTTGCTTTTGGGCCATTGGCATCATCAATCACAAACAACTACAGCTCCATGAACATCTACGACATAAAATTTACCATTGTAGAAAATAATATCTTGATACACGCGAGAATGGACGGAGATATTGGTCCAAATAGTATCTCCTAATTTTGTAAAAGCCAATATAGCAAATTCTCAATAAATAGCAACTATAGTAGAATCCTCGTTATAATCATGTAAACTTTTCTCTTTTTCCAGGATTTGAGGACATTTCTATTTTCCTAACAAAGAAATCCCAAACCTCTTGTGGCTTGAATGTCCAATGGAAGATCATTCCAATTTGCCATGTTCACCTATCAACTGCAGGCCATAAATTCAAGATAAAAATAATGAAATAAGTGAAATAGGAAAAAAAAGGTGATACTTTTAATCAGCTCCACCACTAAAATATATAATTATGTTCAGCTATAAACTGCAGTCCATAAAAAGATGATATTTTTCATTACAATAATTCAGAAATACGGTTTATTGATTAGTTGGATTAGAATTCAAAATTATTGATAATTTAATTATGAAATACATATGAGTAAAATGATTGAAATGTACGTTAGAATATTTAATAAAAGATTAACATCAAACTATGGTATGAACATCATTTATATATCTGTACTTCTTTCCCAACAATCCAGCACAAAAGATTCATAATGCAGGCACATAACTTGAGTAATCACAATCCGTTGCATAAACTCAAATTAAATAAGCAAATAAGTATTAATACTTGAGAAATTGAGAACAAAATACTACTGTAAGAATAAAAGTAAGAGTTGGCTGAAATTTTTTTACAATGTCAAGGTAATTTGTAGTTCACGAAAATTGAAATACATGCTACTGTGACTATTTTTCAGCAAAACGGTTCATTCGTAAATTCACTTTTTTATGTATGATGAATTCTTTTTACATAAATGGGCACACCACAAAAAGAACATCCAAGGTTCCGCCTTTCATAGATTAGAGCATCTTCAAGGTTCCGCCATTTCATAGATTAGAGCATATCCTATAAATTTAGACACTTTAAATTTGGGAAAAATTAATTTAGAGAGTGAGTTTGAAAAAGGGGAAAAGTTAAACTCGCTCTCTATAAGAATGTGTAATGAAAATGAGTAGATTCAAAAATGGGAATCAAATAGTATTTCAAAAGTTTTCAATGTTCAATGAAAAAAATAAAAAAAATTTTAGAAAAAAGTTAGTTAAAATAAAAGATAGAAAAAAATAATAAATATTTTTTTTAGAGTAGTAAAATTAAATATTAAATATAAAGAGTTTGTTGGAGTACTTCAAAATTTTAACTCTCTAAATTTATATATGCTCTTTCAGATTATATAATAAATTCTTTAAAAATATAGAGTCTCTTGAATATGCTTTTACTGCACAGCCAACCGTCAAAGATCAAAGAAATTAAAAATCAAACTATTTCTACCAATTTTGATTAAATCTTAACATAAAATATACAGATTTGTATAAATTAAAAGTTAAGAACATGAACAAAGAATTGAAATTGACAAGTACATTTGGAGAGAGATTACCAAGAAGGGAAGAATAGGGATCTTGGAAATTCGAGAATTGAAACTGATAGTATTGTGGCTGCTTTTATAATTAGGGTTGGAGAATTTAAAGATTTATATGAATCCTTGTCGATTTATAAGCCAATGATTAGGTTTTTTCCCCCCCTAAATTGTTGATAAATTTGAGTTAACTATTTTTGTGTTCTTAGTTTTTTCTTTATTAAAAAAAAAAAAATGCTAAATAGCCAATAGCCATTGCCAATAATCTCATTGATAAATATACCAAATATTTTTACCGCTAACAAAAAAAATCGACACATTTAACCCAGCCTACCTTAGCAGATCCAGCCACATACGTATCATTATCATATGTGTCCGGGTCCTATTTATTCATATTATTGATAAATTTATATGCTTAGCTATTGTTTGGTAAAAACTAAAATTCATATTTTAATTTAAGTTAAAGTCAATAATTAATTTTAATCACATATTTTATGAAATCCACAACTTTTCAACTATATATTCATCCACTTTTATCAAAATTTGCTAAAATTTTAATTTTAATCTCCATTAGACGGAATTAAATAAAATATTTATATATTAATTATTATTATCCGTCTAATACAATATTTTCAAGGAAGTTAATATTAGTAGAAAAAAAAATTAATTTCTAATATAAAAGTATTGTTTTATCTATTGTGCTAAATATACATTACCACTTATAATTTTGTCTACCAATACATGATATGCCGAGAATTGATTCGATCAAAATTTCATCAACCAAATTAAAAAAAAAAAAAAGCCCCACCCACAAAAGTGAACTAAAGTGTATTCCGTCGTATTTTAAAATTTGTATCTATAGATCATTTTACAATTATATAGATTAATCCTAGATCCAACGTCTGAAAATATAATAAGTGTTCAAAGATTATTATATATGATACAAAAACAAGTTAGCCTAGATCCAACGTCCAAAAATATGACGTTTGTCCAGAGATCTTTGCACCACATCATCAATGTCATCTCTTATATATAGGAAATCATCCTAAGGTAATTTACAAAAAGCACCCACTCTCATTCCACTTGCAAATTTCTTTTGTCAGAGGGAGAAGGGGAAAGAGTATCCCGCCCTCTTTTCAAGTCAATTGAACATTAACTTTCGCCCCTTGACGTATATAATTTTGACAACGTCATATTTTTAAATAATAGAGTCATGTTTCCAAATTTAGGAGAATATTCAATTGAAAATCATATCAACACACATTATCTTTTCTTAGATGATAATCATCGTCTATAGAGGTGAAGCAATAGACAAATCATTATAAATTTACTGGTACTCTATGCCAAAATACATAAACAAAAGTATACCAAATATATCACTCCCTAACTTGCCTAAACTTTACCTTGCTTTGTTGTCAACTTATTCCATTTTCTTTTGGGATCATTGTCACGGCTCTCATACTCATAAAATTCAGCTTTTGTAAGAAATAACATATAAGTATTTTGTGCATTCTTTGCCTCCTTTGTTTATTATATGCTTGTGCACCTTTTTGCTATGTTCAAAACTTCATTTTTGTTGTGAAATGTTCCACGCAAATGGCAAAAGAACTATTTTTCCTGAGTTTTTGTTTTCCCACCCATACTATAGAAAAATAAAGTACATGATACGTAGTTAGAACCATTCATATCGAATAAAGGATACAACAAAATATAATATATCTTTCAAGCTTTCTATCATGAATAAATGTTTATGATTTAATAGAGAAGATTATTCAAATAGTAGTTATGAATTAAATAAAGTGTAAGATATTCACCTAATGTTGACTATAACTATACTACCCAAAATCCAATTATACAGCTCAAATTAAATATCACGGATCAAATTATTTAGCTAAACTTTCATTACCCAAAATAAAGATTGCAATGGACGTGAATGGTATGTATAAATACAAGTTAAAAATATTGTTGAATCAATTTCGAAGAGGTGAGATGCAATGTAGGTATAAATTTAACATCACCAATCAAGTTATACAACTCAAATTTCATTACCCAAACTAGATATTGATATTCATTAACCAAATCAGATATTGAAATTAGAAGTTTGATTAAATTATTGGAACTTGGTTGAATTTCGTTGAAATTTGAATTGTAGAAGAGATCTGCATTGGATGTTAAAGGTAGTGAAAGTGTAAATTAAACATTATTGATCAAATTATACTGCTCAAATATCATTACTCAAAACAAATATTAAAATTAAAAATGAATTAAATTACTGAAACTTAATTGAACTTCGCTGAAAATTGAATTGAAGAATAGAACTGCACTGAATGTGAAAAGGTATTGAAAGTATAATTTAAACATCACTCATCAAATCATACGATTCAAATTTCATTACCCAAAATAAATATCGTAATTATAGTTGAACTAAATTATCGGAATTTACTGTAATTGAATTCCCTCAACATGATTATCGGATTGAAAGAGAGAAATACATGGAACGTGGAAGATATGTATATATAATCGAGTTCGGGGCTATGTAACTAAAATTGGGTACAAGATTTTTTTAAATTTTTTTTTCTCTTCTGTAGCTATTTTTCGAAACGAAAATGAAGGGCCGACCGGTGAATTCTTTGATCCCTGGGGTGGCTTGCGATGAGGCCCCCAACTGTAGTAAAAACTCTAGCTTGGCCATCCTTTTTTGAATCCATTTTTAAGGAACTCGGATTTTTTTTTTTTTTTTTTTTTTACATTATATCAATTGAAGTAATAATCCTCCCTAGCGTTGGGTAATGGGTCGGGTCAATTATGGCTCGAATCAACCCGATTTGATGTGCTCGATTTTGTACTATTGTGAAATCAACCTGAACCGGGTTGTAATAAAAAACTGACCCAACCTTAATCGGTTATGGCCGTGTCACCTATTTTCCTTTTTCTTTTATCAATTTCAAAACAAATATTATCCGAGACTTCCCAATCAAACATTAATTGATTAAAATAAAAATAATACTTTTGCTATTTCAATAAGGAATTGTCAATGAAATAATATTTATTATTCGTACAACACAATTAATTAAAATTAAATAAATCGCAAATTTTATTAAGAATTGGTTTATAAATTTAAATTAACCCTACTTCGCACCGTGATTCTACCCATTCCACTTTACAATGGTAATAGGGTTCATTATAATCCAACCACAAGAGGTGTTGAGTAGAAATCGACGTCCCAATCAGTCACATGCACAAGTTCATGAGTTGAACCCCACGCACAAAAGTGAACTAAAGTATATCCCTTCGCATTCTAAAATTTGTATCTATAGATCCTTTTATCATTATATTATGGGTGGATTAACATTTAATCCAACGTTTGAAAATAAGATAAGTGTCCAAAGATTCTTGTAAATGACACTAAAAGAAGTTAGGATAGATCCAAAGTCCATAAATATGACAATTGTCGGATGATCTTTGCATCAAATCATCAAGGTCGTCTCTTTTATATAGGAAATCATCCTAAGGTATTTTTCAAAAAGTATTCACACTCATTCCCTTTACTCCGTTACTTGCAACATCTCTCTCTCTCTCAAAACATTAGGTTGTGTTTGATTGGTTTTGTTTTTTATGAAAAATGTTGTTTTTTTTTACCCAAATTTATATTTTTGGGATGTTTGATTGATTTTTTTTTTCATGAAAAATATTTTCCATTTTTTGGACGTAACTGTATTTTCCTCAAAAAAATAAAAAATAAAAAATCTTTAGGGGAGGATAAATTTTTATTTTTCAAGCAATCCAGGGCCCGTTTGGCCACTATTCTATTCTCATTATCATTCTCATTCTCATTTTTTTCTCTTTCTTCATTCAACCACACATTTTTCAAATAAAATAATATTACACACAAATCAATAACTTTTCATCATTTTTTCACCACACATTCTTCCATCAATCACTATTTCAAAAATTCTATTCTCATTAAAATCAACATCAAACACACTCTTACACTTCCCAAAAATTCAACTTCATCTATTCATCTCTCTCTCTCCACTAAAATTTTTTACCCTCGCTCTCATCTACACACAAAAACAAATCAGCAAAAGAACTAAAGACTCCAAACGACTTGATGCTTTCCAAGTCAATTGAGCTTTGAGCATTAAAGAACTTTCGGCCATTCATGTTATAATTTTGACAACCCTGTCTTTTGAGATAGCATCGTTGTGTTTGTGAATTTAAAAGAATATTCAAATGAAAATCATATGAACACACCCTCTTTTTAGGTCAATTCTCTTTTTGTAGGGAGAATGGGAAAGAGTAAACTGCCCTCTTTTCAAGGCAATTGAGCATTAAAGAACTTGCGGCCATTCATGATATAATTTCGACAACCCATATTTTGAGATAACACCGTCATGTTTACGAATTTAGGAAAATATCCAATTGAAGATCATATGAACATACATTTATGTGCTTTGATGATAATCATTCACATATAAAGGCAAAGCAATAGACAAATAATCATAAAGTTTACGGGTACTCTATGCCGAAAAAACATAAACATAAATAATTCAACCATTTGGAGGTCAACACATTTTACTACAATTTAGGGGAAAAAAACCAGTTGGAAAACATACCAAGCACTAATATGTCAACGATATTTGGTTAGAGGTCTACTGATATCAATAGACCTGGTTGAAAATCATATCAAAACACTAACATTGCACGTTCATTTTTTGGAAATTGATTCACGACATTGTTTTAATTTATATAGATTTTAGATTTTTATTAGTACTATCATAGTTTTGAGTAAATTTCATGCACTTTATGGAGTTACAACATGGTGCAACGCCTTATTTTAACAAAAAAAAAAAGGCATCCATTTATACAAGTTAAAATATCGTCAAACTAAATTACTGGAACTTACTGCATTGTAATCGAACTTTGTGAATTTGAGAATTGAATTGGAGGAGAAAAATACATTGTTCGTGAAATGTATGGGTATATACAAGTTTCGCACCCTTGTAACTAAATTTGGGCCCATACATTTAACTAAATTAAATTGGGCCCAAATATTTAACTAAATTAAAATATGGGCCCATCATTTTAATTCTTTGAGAAAATCACCCAAAATTTTACTTTTATTTTTTATTTTCAGTTTCATTAATCAGATAAAATTACCCCAAATTTGATATTCATAACTACTTTGTTGAATTATGGGCTTCCTCGGTCGCAAATTTGATAGAGCACTCACTATAGACCTTAACATCTTGCATCGCATGGCTCATCCTATTGTGATAAAGGAATTTTGTTTGCATTCGAAATCATGAAGCACGTGGAAAATTCTTGGCTTCAAAATCATATATTCAAAAGTCAAGACAATTAGATGAATCAGTCATGATCGAACAAAGGGAAGAAATTGCATTTTGTCACTATGCTCGATATTTTTTATTCTCTCTATTCATTTCTTTAAATTATGTTGTATAATAATATGAACTAGTGCAACTCTATATACCACAAACAATGCATAAAATTCAACTGGAGAAATAACTAAATTTACTGTGTATTCAGTATTTTTATAATGGTTGACAAAATATTTAGATATTTGACGAAGTTTTTGAAAAAAAAAAAAAAAAAAAAATTTAATAAAAATTAATGAAATGTGCCGTTGAAAATTTGATTTTAAAAAAAATAAAAATTGCAACTCCTATAAAAATATGTTGAAATTAAAGTTCAATCGATTAGAAAGTTGATAAATTTTTTGCAAAATCTCGTGTGAACTAAGCACTATGAACTTTTCAATTCTTCCTTAGGGTCCGTTTGATTGCAAGGGTGGAAAATGGGTGGAAAAAAAATGAATGACAGAGAATTAAATTGAATAGAATTTGTTTGAAAGAAAATTGTAATTAATGATATTTGATTGGTATAATTTTCTATCTAATCCGTTTGACTTTATTTTTCATGCAAATTGTTACCTTTTGGGATAAATTTTTTCACAATTTGTATTAAAATTTGTTTGGATTTAAAAAAAATAAAAAATTAATTTTTGAAATTTTTTTGTGTTCGTTTGACTTTATTTTTCATCCAAATTGTCAATTAAATGGATAAATTTTTTTACCATTAAATTTAGAATATATTTCCATTGCCAAAAAGTTTTTAAAAAAATGAAAAATATTTTTCTATCATACTCATAAAAAAATAAAAGATGAAAAATATGTTTTAAATAGTTATACTTAAAAAAATTGAATGAAAATGAATTTTATGAAAAAATTATGCAATCAAACACTAAATTTAAGAATGAAAAAGGAATATATTCCACCCCATTATCCCAATCAAACGGGCCTTATTTCTTTTTGGTCCAGGGGTAGTAGGTAATTGACTCTCCGCTGGCCAAAAAGTCTAGCACGATATTATTTGTGCCTCTACAATCCTTTTAGAATTTCTACAAACACTGTTCCTGATGTAAGGATATTTTTATTTCTAGAAATTATCATCTTGAAACTAAGTGAAACAACCAATTAATAATTTCTTTTACTTTTTTTTTTTTGTCAATCAAACAATTTTTTGGACTTAATAAAGTTGATTTAGTTGAGTTTTTTAATAAGTTCAACATCCTTTTAAGTAATAATTTTAGTTATGAATTTTCATATTTTGTAAATAATTTTCCTTAAATTAAAATTGTTGGGATAAGTTATCATTCTAGAAAGTCTAAATTGATAAAAATAAAAAATTGAGCATTACTAATTATTTTTATTAAAATAGAGGGAATAAATTACATAGTAGGGTTGCTTTTCTTCTTCATCTAGAAACAACCATAAAGTCACAATCCATTTTCTTTTGTACTATGCGAAATATGTTACATTTGCAATCAAGTTCTACAAAGACTTGTCGTTTTCATATATTTCTTTCTTTTTAAAAAAAATAAAATCGGTGGAGGATTAGATTACTACTTACTTACATTTGAGTCCCTATATGTTTAGTTAAAAACCATATTTTTAATAGATTTTGATAAAAGTTAACAAAATATATGATTGAAAAATTAATAGTTGTGAATTTCATAAAATATATGGTTGAAAATAAATTTTAGGAAATATGAATCAGACAGGAGCTAAATAATTAGATATATTTATCTTGATTTAATACAGTATATAGTAAAAAAAATTATATATTGAAATTTCTTTATATCGGTGTTACGTTAGATTAGTTAATATCAACAATTATTGATCATATCTTGTCCACCTAGTGAACAAATATTTTATCGGAGTCTTAAGACAACATTGTGAGATAATTTGTCACTAGAAAATGAGAAAATGTGCGGTCGAAACACTGAAATGCTTACATTAATAAAATGAATTTTGATAATTATTAGTAGTATTGTGAATTCCACATACCTTCTATCAGGTAAGCTCATCCCTTCACAACTTTAGGCTAAATTGGTAGATTATCACGTCCTATAATTTCTAAACATACTACACCTAGATAATGAGTTAGGTACGATATTGAGTAATTGAAATGAAGGGCTATGCATTCCATTCCAAATGACCTTGGATTGATCGTGTGGTTGAGCTCGTAGCATTTAGGTTTACATCATTTATTCAGATAACTTCTTTTGATATATAATAAAAAAATCGTTCTTGAAATAATAAAATTTATTGACAAGGATATCAAGGTAATAACATTTCATTTCAAGTAACAAAATACTCCATATCGTCTAGAGGAATCTTATCAAATGGTCACCCTGCCCTACCTCTAGTACTATGTGAGGTTATATCCTATATATTTTTGTTATAATAAGAATAAGGGAAAATTATAGTAGCGGTTCCAATCCTTTGATATTTTTTTTTTTTTTTTGCAAACTTTGTCCTAACATTCACTTTGTGTCACCCACAATTCCAAATATTTCATAAATTCGCATCAGATGTCCAAATGGACGAAAATCGTTCAATTTGACCATTAGTTGAACGATAAAATTGAACTCTGATCAATTTTGATTAATTTAAAAGGATAACTTTTCATCTTATACTTAAAATAAGTTAAAAGATTAAATCAAAAAAAAAAAAAAAAAAATGAAAACACATACACTGACCATCTTCCCCATTCCCAATCAAAACCAAAAAATCACAGTGTTAGCACTCACCACCACAACTCTTATCAGCCACCAGCCACCATCAACCCACATCGCCAAACCAACAGCATCAACCAATTTTCGAGGAGGAGCAAGGATTGGGCTTCGATATTGCTGCGGAGCTGATTTCGATGGCTCCCCTTGCTAATGGGTCGATTGGGATGACTAGGCCGTCCATAAAGAGAAACCTAAAGGAGATAGCAAAAAGGCCAAGCTAGTTGCCTGATATCTGGACAATAGTTTTGAGGTCCGTTCCTCTAGAGCCATCGTTGGAACCATCGATCGGGTATCCCTGGCTCTCTAATTCACACACATATACACCCACGCACATAAATGGTTTAAATTTGAACGGAAATGGTCTAAATTTTGAACAGATCTAGCCAAAATTACTGTCGTTTCACTAAAAATTTCGGCTGCCATTTTGCTCAAAGTTACTATCGTCTTGGTGTGGGTCTGTGGTGGTTGGTGGCTGAGGGGCTGCTGGTTTTGCGGTGTGGCTCTGATTTTTTTTTGTTTGGGTGGGTCGGGTGAAGAAGGAGATAAATATTTTTTTTTTCCTTTTCTTTTAGTTCTTTTAATTATTTTATAGGGTTAAATAGCAAAGTTGTTATTTTACCATTTTAAATTAGTCAAAATTGGTCAAAGTTCAATTTTATTGATCAACTAACAGTCAAATTGGATTATTTTCGTCCATTTGGACCTCTGCTACCAATTTATGAAAGGTTTGAGACAGTAAGTAGTTCAAAGTGAATGTTATGGCAAAATCTGCAAAAAAAAACTCAAATGTTTGGGACAACTGTTGCAATTTTCCCCAAAAATAATGTTGAGTTTTTAATCCATTTATTGAAATCTTGGTACTACATACCAGAGAAATTAAAAAATTGGTAATTAGCACATAACGTCCTTACGTTTTATTATTATAGTGGAAAACGTTTTTATCTTTCATTTTATTATTATTTTTTTTTTTTTTGCGTTTTAACTCTTATTTTCTTATTTCATTGCGCAAAAGGTCATTTTCATCAAAATTTTCAATTAAAAACTGTGAAATGACCAATATACCGCTTTATTTAAATAAAACAAAAGAAAAAAGAAAGAACTAATTGAAATCATAGTCTCAATTTTTTTTTAAAAATGCAAACGAGTCCAACTAAATTATTAAAAGGGTGATTAGTATATAATGTCCATACCTTTCACTATTATTGTGAAAAACATCACACTACTTTTATTTTTTGGTTTTTCCACCTTTAATTACATATTTATTTACGCAAACCATCTTTTTTTTTTTTAATCCATTTTCATACAATTTTCAATAAAAGCTGTGGAATGACGAATATACACTCCTAGTTAAATAAAAAAGATTTTTTTTTTAATTTTTAATTTTTTAATAATTTATTTGGGACTCGTTTGTACTTTTTTTATTTTTTATAATTGATTTTGGACTCGTTTGCAATTTTAAAAAAAAATAATTTCTAATTTTTTAATAATTTATTTGGGACTCGTTTGCACTTTTTTTTTAAAAAAAAAAAAATAGGATTATTGTTACATTGGTTCTTTATTTTTTTTTATTTAAATACGAGGATATATTCGTTATTTCACAATTTTTGAGAAATTTGATGGAAATGAAGATAAATGATGGTTTGTTCAATCAAATGTGTAATTAAGGGTGAAAATGTCAATAAATGAAAGGTAATGACATTTTTCACAATAATAATGAAATGTAAGGATATTATGTGTTAAATTACCATTTTACTAATTTATTTGAGACTTGTTTGTACTTTTTTTTTAAAAAAAAAATTTGAGCTTGTAGATGCAATTAATTCTTTTTTTAAATTGAAAATGAAATGGTATATTTGTCATTTCACAGCTTTTAATTAAGAAAATGAATAAAAATGAACTTTTTAGCAATAAAGATGAAAAATAAGGATGAAAATGTGAAAAAAATGAAAAATAATGATGTTTTCACATTAATAATGAAAGGTAAAATCGTTATGTACTAATTATTTTCCATTAAAAAAATTACATAATGCAAACCGCAAATTTTTTTTTCTTCAAATGTCATCTTAGTGACGAATGTGACAAGCAAAATGGACGACTTGGACATCTTCAAAACTCGTGACTTGACCAAATACAAAGCGAGCCCTTCGAATCCTCTTCCCTTTATATATATATATTATCAAAGCGTAAACTTGAAACTATGGAAGTGGAAAATATGAGCATAAAAATTACGGGTCAAGATGAAGAAGGTGATGCTTCAGTTTCACTTCCCGGATTTCGATTTCATCCCACAGATGAAGAACTTGTTAATTTTTATCTCCGAAGGAAAGTTGAAGAGATACCAATTAAAAGAGAACTCATCAAACAAATCGATATCTACAAGTATGATCCATGGGA
This sequence comes from Osmanthus fragrans, assembly GCA_019395295.1. NCBI lineage: Eukaryota > Viridiplantae > Streptophyta > Magnoliopsida > Lamiales > Oleaceae > Osmanthus > Osmanthus fragrans. The sequence continues at coordinate 2,070,635 of CM033344.1, read as the reverse complement.
TCTTCCAAGTATGTAATCATCTTCTTTCCCTTTTTTTACTTTCAATAATTTGCTTAATTTTGCATGATAGTATCAGTTCAAGTAGATGCCCAAAAGTGGTTTCGATTTTTTATTGGTTTGTTTGGTAGGGAGAAATAGTGACGTTTTCCATTTTTGCTGGATAATCAGAAGCAAGTAACACAGGAGACAAGGAGTGGTACTTCTTTTGCAAAAGAGGAAGAAAATATAGGAACAGCATTAGACCCAATAGAGTGACAGGTTCTGGTTTTTGGAAAGCCACTGGTATTGACAGACCAATATATTCTTCCGGTAGCGATATCCGTGACTGCATTGGGCTGAAGAAATCCTTGGTGTATTATCGCGGAAGTGCCGGAAAAGGCACCAAAACCGACTGGCAGATGCATGAATTCCGTCTTCCGGCTGCTGTTCAAGATAAAAGCAGCAAAAAAAATACAGATCAAGATGCTGTAAGAAAACCCTCAAATCTTTCATTTCAATAATTTTTTGTTCACATATCGAGTATTTTATCCTTTTTGTTGGACCGTGTGGAAGCCCGACCAGAATGAATAATCCATGTATCGGATCCCCCTAATTCTGTGCATTACCGGGTTTTGCAGGAAGTTTGGACCCTTTGTCGAATTTTCAAGCGAAATGTTTCGTACAAAAAATGCATACCAGAATGGAGAGAAGTGCCTGCTAAGAGGAACTCGTGCAACAAGGAGTCTGCAGATCAAAATAGCCATAGTTTCAGTAATGAGAAGAAACCCTGTTGGATTCATGGTGAAAACACTGGAAACCAACAACACCACGACTCAGACTCAGTAATTCAAGGGCCATTTCCAGAAATATCCTATTCTTCGAACTCGGATAGGGGAGATCTTAGCTCCATTGTGAACTGTGATGATATGCCTATTTAAATCTGCTTCAGTAATCACACCAGTATTGGCCCATATATTCATGGCGTAGAGCATCCATCCATATGCATACTTTACTTATTAGCAAGAGTTAGCATTAATAGGAATGTAATTAATTGTGTGAAATATTAAAATCAACATATATATATATTTGTTGGAGTCAAAAAGTGTCGTGGCAACTCTTGATTTAGTTTAAACAAAAATTATGAAAACCGGAAATGTAGCTAGGCCAGACAAAGGTAGGTATACACACTATACAAGTGCACTATTGAGAGAGAATTTGAATTATTGCGTCCTTATATGAGCAATGATTCCATCTTTATACAATTGTCATCCGCCATAGTTATTCATAGCTACTATAATCAATATCGATTCGCGTGCCACATGTCAAATTAGTAACTTTTGATTGGTGGATTATGTTGGCGATGGTGGTATAATCGTCGCCTAGATCATAGATTTACCATCTATCCTACCTCATCTTCTCTCTTGGTTTTCGAGGTTGGGAGGCATTTCCCCATAAAATGATTTCTACTTAATTGTGATAATCAAGGGGTCAATTAGCCGAACCCACCAGGGAAGTTTGGTAATAACGGTAAGCCAAACTTATTAAGATTAATTAAGTCAAACTCAAATGTTATTAGAATCTTCCGATGTTTGAAGTGGACACGTGGAGCTAACATTACAAGTATACACATGGTCAATTGGGACTTCATCCTAGGTGAGTGATCGATGCCTATAATACTTGTTTGTGGTTAAATCAAAATAGGATTTTGCTATGTGTACTTTTTTTTTTACCTTTTGGTTGATACAGTCCCACTCGATCACTCATATGGGGGTCGGGTCCCACTTCATTAAATTTAATATTTTTGCCTCCCATGTGAGGAGAGCAAGTGAGGTCGGGTAAGGAAAATGGTAAGAGAAATGGTACAAATAGCATCAAAATATATGAAATCCTCTAGGCTAGTCTAGATTTAGAGGGTGTTTGATGGAGATTAAAATTTAATTTTTTAATAGATTGTGATGAAAGTTTTTGAAATGTGTGGTTGAAAAGTTGTGAGACCCATGAAAGATGTGGTTGATATTAATTGTTTGATTTTGACTTAAAATTAAAATCTGATTTTAATTGGTACCAAACAAGCTTTTACTATATTTTTGTTTTGTCAAGAGTTGAGATCGAACAAATGCAATGCATATATAGTTCAGATCTCAACCTTTCTTATCCCAATTTTAAGTACCCAATTCGTATTTGTGACATGAAAAATCAAAAATAATGAAGACTACATTGAGCTTGACCTTCATTAGGGAGGTAAAATGTGAGTTTGTTTGAACTCACGACAACTTTATTAATGAAATGTCCACATTAAATTTGAAGGCCTTGTTACCTTATTTTTATTGGTGACTTCAAATCACGATATAATATATATATAAATAATTTAATGTAGGACTCATGCAAAAAAATTGTAAATAAAATTGAACTACATTATTTTACATTTTTAAACATCAGATGATGGTGCCTAATTTTTACGACATATTTAGTAACCCTTGGAAACTTAAAAATTATTTCTATTTTTCACTAATAACTTTCAATATGTAAGTTTAGAAAAGGAAAAGAAATGTCTTAATCTAACTCAACCAATCGACAAAATGCTTGCATTATATATTTCTTAACACAAAGTACAATTATTAAACCACTAATTATGATTAAATTATTGATTATAAACTGAAAAATAATTCAAGGTATATACGACATGAAAATCAAAAGGGGTTAAAAGGGAGAATAATAATTTTTTTCATGAAATTTCTATTTTTTTGCCAGAGTCATGTGAAAATTAACGGTTAGATTGATCAATAATTTTTGCTTAATACGTTTGAAAGTGTATAAAAACTTTTTAATTTATCGTGGAGTGGTGTTAGATGTTGAGTCTCTCCACCATTTCTGGGATCTTCCAGCTCAGAGAGTAAAGCGATCCACCATCTCCAACTATTTATCCCAGAGTAAAATTTCACTCACGAGCCTTTGGTGTGTTGCGATTTCTGAATTTCAACTCTCAAATTTGATATATCCAATAATAAGGTATTTTATGCACATTCCTTCAATCTGCTTTCATCCTATTTTCTCCAAGTAGATATATTTTTGTTTCCCATCACTAGATTTACGTCGGAAATGTGTAAATCAAAATTGGGTGGATCTTTTCCAGCATAAAACCTAAAAGATGAAAGGGACTCGTTCACTTGAGTGTTTGATTTGTTTTTACGTTTATGTTAGCGTTGAATCATATAATTACCATCTTTTGTTATTGTGTAGAGGAGTTAATTGTTTCAATACTGACTGAACTTTACAATTTGTCACGTTTCACTCATCGAACTTTAAATTGTACCTCATCACTCACTGAACTTTGAAAAAATTGCACTCCATTACTTATCGGCTTAACTCCTTCCACGCCGTTTGCCTACATGGAGGATGGCGTTGCCATTTGATAGTTAAATTACTCCAATTAACTGATGAATATGTCATGTCATTAATCACCAAACACGTCTCGCCCATTTTTACATTGAAATCGTTTTGTCAACCTTCAATTTCGAGCGTTTTTGGAGAGCCTAGGGTTCTAACAAAATGATTTAAGTATAAAAATGGGCGAGACGTTTTGGGGATTAATGGCATAACATATTCATCAGTTAATTGGAGTAATTTAACTATCAAATGGCAACGCCGTCCTCCATGTAGGCAAATGGCGTGGAAGGAATTAAGCTGGTGAGTAATGGAGTGCAGTTTTTCCAAAATTCAGTGAGTGATGGGGTGCAACTCAAAGTTCGATGAGTGAAACGTGACACATTGCAAAGTTCAGTGAGTATTGAAATAATTAACTTGTGTAGAGTATAAATTGTTGTGCTGGAAGGGATTCAGGGGTATCAGTGATTAAGGTTTAGTCACTGAACTTCAATATAAATGATTTCTTGATTCTTCTGCTGCAATGTTATGATTGGGAGATTATAAATAATCTGAAACAATAATACTAACAGGCAGTTTGAGCTTACTTTTGGCTTTAAGATAGTAAAAGAACTGAAATTAATTATTTAATTGGTGAAGCACCTTTTCAGTCTGATTTATAGCTCTGAATGGTGATTTGATTGTTGAACACGTCAAAACTAAAGAATTGTTAGGTATCTTTTATCCTAGGGTCTTAATCGTGGTTGATGGGTTTCATTGTCATCTATCTAAAAATTCAGCAATGTGGGATATCATCTTGTTCACTTTTACTTTGTCATTACTTTATATAGATTTCTGTGACAGGTACTACTTTAAGTCTTTCGCGAGGCATAATAATATTTAATGAGACATGGTACTTTAATTCTGAGAGGTGCTGTTATGAAGCCTTTATTAGGAAGTACAACATGGTTTTTAGAAGGGATTTATCCTTTGAGCTTTAATTTAGAAGTTGTAAAATCACATCAATATGTATTTAGTGGTGTTAAATACTTGACATTGGTGAATTCTCATACATACAAACCATGTAAGCAAATTAAAAGTCTTCGTGTTTCATGTTATTATTGTTGTGTTTGTTCAAGTATACGTGGAGCGTGAAAAATTAATAGAATTCTACACAGTTTACATAAGTCTGTTACATATTTGCTCCTGCAACATGAAGTACATTCCTTGAAATATAATTGTTAGACTTATGAACAAGCAGATCGGTGATAACGACTTCAACGAAGACTTGTAGTTTATATCCATGATCTTCAACTAAGATATTTAGGGAACTCTACCTTCTTGATTCTTGGAATTCAAGTAGGGTTTTTAATTGGGAAAGCATAATCTGACTCATGTTTACGTCTTTTTAAACCAAAAGTCTATGGCTTAGTTTATTCATAACCCTCTTTTCTTGATTGCTAAAGAACTCTCTGGCTAAGAACTATAGAAATTATCGAGGACCAAAGTTCAGTTTTGGGCAAACACATCAGGGGGGCCAATATATAAAATCTCTGCCACTTTACATTATATGACTTATTTGGTACACAATGGTCCTAGTTGGGTTCGCCAATGATAATATAAATTCCAAAATAAACATTTTTTCTGTAGTTGAATGATATACATAAATGGTGACACTTTTGCAGTTGAATGGTAGGAACAGGAAATTGTACAATTAACTGTTGATTTATTTTATGGATGGGGCGAATGCAGCCAACAAGTAATGGTTATAAATTGAATAAAAGAATTTGGAAATTAGAATCTTAAGAATCCAATCTTTCACGTATGTCAACCAAACCTTTTATACCCTCTCTTGTTTCTTAAATATAAAACACTTTAACTTCTATCATATTTTTAAAACAAAAAGTTTCTATCTTAAAATCAGGGAATGTATACAATTTATCTATGATCTTGGCCCGTGCTACGGTTTTTTAGGAGAAAATCTGGTCATTTTTGAAGAGAGCAGGAACGTGGAGTATGGATAAAAAATGGCAGAAGCTATAGAATTTACTTGAAGGTATTAAGTTTCTAGATAGAATGATAAATTTCATTCTGAGGAAGTATGTATCTGTTGTTTTGGTAGAAGTGTGGGTTATATGTACATCGGACCATCGGTGATGCCCTTCGCTTAAATAAGATGGTGGTCGGCATGGATTACAAAGTATATCTGTGCCGTATTGTCAGAATTTCAAAATTACCTAATCTTTATTTTCTACAGACTACAATAATTATTCTTTGTCATTAGCTTAAAACCTCTCAATTAAGAATAGTATAACAGTAATGCATGTAAATAGGCCGTCCTTCTTAAAGTGATTGATGTTATTTATTTTTTAAGCTTCCTTGGGGTGGGGTGAAGGTCAGAGGACCAAATCCTAAAAAGCTTCTATTCCATTTTAGTTCAAGTGATTAAAGAGTGTTATTCCCTTATCCTTTGAAATATTATGTACTTTGTCCGTTTGAGTTAGAATACTTAATCATTTTAAAACAGGATACTAATAAGTAATTCCTAGACCGTGCTCAATTTATTTTGGAAAAAAAAAAGGAAGATTGTTTCTTGTCCTTCTTAACTCTCCTGATTTAGGGCTCGAGCCAGGGGGTTGATAGGTGAATATAAATTGGTGGCCACAGGCTTTTGAATGTGCCTCCCCTCTAACATTGAGCTTCCTCTGTATTATCAGTTATCGTAACTAGTGAGTGATTAATTGTAACCGTGATCTCTCTCTCTCTCTCTCTCTCTCGTGTGTGGGGTAGGGTTCAATCCGCTAAACATTGTTTAATGTTGATATATGAGAATCTATCCCTTTTTAATTGCGTTGGTTCAAAATCCCATGGTCCTATGTCTTTCTATATTACTTGGATAATATAGAAACTCTTGTGCACTATTTGCACTACTGTTAAATTTCCTCACATGGTGAAACTTCAAATGTATTGCATAAGTTAGAAATGCACTGTGGTTTATATTTTTGTTGATATTTCCTTTGGTATTACTTCTCTAATTTTCCAATCTTCTATACTTCATTCAATCATTGTACTATCTTTGTGAATACTAACCATAGAATGCAATCAAAATATTTTAATCAATAGCACAACATCACACCAAAAATTATAGCGTCTCTTAGATTTCTGATCCTCTCTTTTCTGCTCATGATCATCTAAATTATTGTGTAATATTCAGTGATCAGATGGCAGATCATTATTGGATCATTTTCTTTCTAGTGTACTCCTGCCTTATTAGAGCACTTGATGCTAGTGCTGGTGATGCCGACCCATTATATCGGTAATCTTTTCCCATGATGTTCATTTACTTATTTTGTTTCTATGATATTACCTGAATTTGATTTTGTGATTTTTATTTGGCTCATGTGTGTGTTTGGGGACGACCTTGACTATCAACTGTCTTAATTTATTGACAAAATAAGCTGCTCAAAGTTTGTTCTTTTTGACTTGTTCATGGTTGTCTTCAGCTGGATCGAGATCCCCCTTTCTTCCTCCTCCTGTTGTGTGGAGAGTGTTGTTTTGCTTCTCAAATTTTTCTTCACTGGAAGCCATATCTGAAGATTCTTTGATCAGTAGAAACTATTGAAACTTCAATATTTATTTCTGTATTTCCAACTTCCTGCTGAACAGCCAGTTTACTCGCATCTAAAATTATACGTAATTTATATTGGTCTGACAAATTTATTTTCCTGCATGCTTTGAATTGACATTCTTGGCATCCCACGGTGTAAAATTTATTTCTCATTTTATTCCTGAACATAGAAGTGAAAAAGCTAAATATTGAAGGAACTTATTCTGTTCCTATCTTTCTGAAATCCAGAAGGTATTATTCTGGAAGTTTGTATACAGGTCAAATAACATCAACTCTGATTTAAAAAAGAAAAACTTTGGTATTCTATCAATTTCAGGGATTGTGTTGGACAATGTGAGAAGACTGGATGTGTTGGGGAGAGATGCTTTCCACACTGCAAATTCTCCTCAGATGGTTCTTCCCTTGACGGCCCGTGGTACATGCAAGAGCCTCTTTACTTGCGGTGGAAACAATGGGATTGCCAAAGTGATTGCCGTTACCATTGTATGCTTGATAGGGAAAAAGAAAGAGCAGAACTTGGTTACGGGCCTTTTAAATATCATGGCAAGTGGCCCTTCCGACGTCTGTATGGTTTCCAGGTCTGTAACTCTACAAGCTTGTGGCCTTCATAGACAGTCGGACTTTAGCAGAATTCCCACTTTAGTGTCTTGGTTTACACATTTTGAGCACGCATCTGAATTAATGTCCTAAAATCATTCAGGAGCCAGTTTCTGTAGCTCTTTCAGCTCTCAACCTTGCAATGCATTTCCATGGCTGGCTTTCTTTTTTCATCCTTCTTTACTACAAATTGCCACTAAAACAAGATAAGAGACCATATTATGATTATACTGGCCTGTGGCATATCTACGGGTTCTTGTCCATGAATTCATGGTTCTGGAGTGCAGTCTTCCACTGTCGGTGAGCTTTGTACTTCTCACTTTATTGCCCATGCTTGCAATCTCTATTTCATTGTATTAGCTGAGAGGAGACGACAAGGTCTCATATCGTGTCAATTTCAAGCTTCTATTGCATTAACCAGTCTGGCATGTTTGCTAAGCTTAAACATTAGTAAGAAAAATTCTGTTTACAGATAAGTTTGGTTATGTACAACTTTTTTATGTAAAAAAGTTGCTTGTTTCGATAATAACTCTTGACTTACCGTCTAAGTAATTTACTCATGTCCTACTTTAACGAGTAAAAATACTTTTTTTAGTTACTTATAAACCAATAAAACAACTTAATTTATTTTAAAACTTACTTATTTACTTATAAGTGAACTTTTTAAGCTTAGTCAAACTTGCTCCTAGTCTTTTAGCCCTTCACACACAACCTGGCTGCTTGTCAAGTCAATGTTGTAAAAAAAAAAATTCCATAACGGTTTTATGAATCTCCAAATGGCAGAGATGTGAGCTTGACAGAAAAGCTAGACTACTCATCAGCAGTGGCCTTACTCGGATACTCACTTCTTTTGGCCGTAGTGAGAAGTTTCAGTGTGAGAGACGAAGCTGCAAGGGTCATGGTTGCTGCCCCACTGGTAGCTTTTACGACTACGCACATATTGTACCTTAACAACTACAAAATGGACTACGGTATGATAGTTGTCTCCTCTGTATCACTTTAGTTTCTGCCTGATGCTGCTATCTTTGCTTTTAAAAATCATGTTTTACTCTAGTACTAAAATTATTAGAGCATCTCTAAGAGACTCTCTATTTTTAAAGAGCCTATTTTATCATTTGGAGAACATCTATAAATTTAGAGAAAGCAAATTTTGAAGTACTCCAACGAGCTCTTTATATTTAACACTTAATTTTACTACTCCCATAAAATATTTATTATTTTTCTCTATCTTTTTTTTTACTAGTTTTTCTCTAGATTATTTTATTATTTTCCTACATTAAAAATTGAAATACTTTGAATGTATTTAATTATAGAGAGTGAGTTTGGCTCTCCAAATTTGGAGAGTAAAACTCGCTCTCCAAATTAAAATGTTAATTTAAAGAGTTTTTTTTTAAGAGTTGACTCTTTAAAATAAATAGCATCTTATGTATAAAGAATCTTTTGGAGATGCTGTTACGACTCTGAAATATTTGACAGGGTGGAATATGGAAGTGTGTGTTGTGATGGCTATCGCTCAACTTCTCGTTTGGGCAATCTGGGCCGGTGTCACCCGTCATCCTTCTCGCTGGAAGCTGTGGATTGTGGTTGTAGGAGGCGGCCTCTCGATGATGCTAGAGATCTATGACTTCCCTCCATACGAAGGATTGGTTGATGCACACGCTTTTTGGCATGCTGCCACTATCCCTCTTACGTATGTCTGGTGGAGTTTCATCAAGGATGATGCTGAATACCGAACATCTGCCCTGCTCAAGAAGGTAAAATAGTGTGTATTGCTGTCTTAAGAGACGAACCTAAATGGCTTGTGTCATGTCCTATGAGAATCTGTAAGCGTTAGCCCGTCTCAGCTTATGGGACTTGGTTTTTGTTATTTTTTGTTTGGAATAAAGGATGACTGGTTAGACTTGAGATGCCTGCAAATGCTATGATAAGATTACCCTAAAGTATGTTATTCGTTCGTTTCTTTTGTTATGCATATAAAAATATTCAAGTCCTTTTATTGGTCTTTAAATAATTTAGAGACTTTGTGGAGGCACAGAATGTATCTTTCTCGACCAAATGCACTAATTTATATAAATTTATGTGTCCCAAATCGAAATTTTATGGATTTTCATTAAAAATGACTTGTGGATTTATAAGGGAATCTCACGTTGTTTAGATGGATTTCCAGCTAAAAATGCGAATGAAATTCTTGTGTATGATGTAGAAATATAGTAAATATATGAAATTTTTTTCTTCCTTCATTCCGCAAAGATAGGTTTACTTTCATTTTCACACAAATTAAAAAAAAATGTAACTAATATAGTTGAAAATATAAAGTCTACTTATAATTTTTTCTAATACATCCATACATTAAATAATAATTTAGATAGGAGTAGTCATATTTGTTGATTACAAATTACATTAATTTGGGGTATATTAGAAAATTAATAAATTAAATATACTCTCAACAGAGATGTTGTCTATAATAAATTAAAAATATCAACAGAGTGATGAACATATGTACTCTTAGAATTCGAATGCATTAGGGTGCGTTCTCTTCGTGTTTCTGTTTTGTGTTTTGAGTTTTGAAATTCGTTTTGTATTTTGTATTTTCAGTGTCTGTTTTGAAATTACTGAAAATGCGTTCTCTTTGTCATTTTGAAAAACAGTTTCTCAAAACAGAAAACACAAAATGCGTTCTCTTTGCACTTTTTTATAATATTATTTGATAATATTTTATTCAAGAAATCTGATTATTCAATTAACTTTAATTGTTTAATGTTAATATATTATTAAATAACATATAAACCTGAAATTTTTTTGAATTTTTAAATATTTTTTCAGACATCTTAATAACATATAAATTTTGAGAATATTTTTTTATAATATTTTATTCAATTAATTTTAATAGTTTAATGTTAATCGATTGACGGAAAAAAATTAATGAGGTGACGTTGCTGAAATCCTCTCGTCTAATTCAAATACTTTGTCCTATTTTTATGTTCTATCTAAAAAAAAATGCACATATTATCATCATCATATTCTTTATACAAAGATAACAAATTTTTCGAGTTATTTGATTTCAGACAAGAAAGCTATTTTTCACTTTCATGTGTAACTTAAACTAAAAAAAATAGTAATATTACAAGCAAAACATAGTTTTTTTTTTTACAAATAAGTAATGATCATTAAAATTAATTATACGAATTAAAAAAAAGGGTTCCCTCGCCAAATTTTGGTGTGCCTATTACATTAGAAGAGTGATATCTTTGGAACTTATATATATTTCAAACTCTACCATTCTTGAACAACTTGGAGCGATGATCATTATACATGGATTATGGTCAATTACAAAACAAGAGACTACCAATGATTCATTTTAACTCTAAAATATAGCATAAAACTTTGACCCAATGGACAAAACTGCAAGAGATGGCTTAACAAATGGAATCCTGAATACAAATAAAATCTACTTCGCAAGTGAAAGTAAAGGAAAATCTTAGAAGAAAATTTCTAATTTGCTTCGTCACTTTTCCTCCTCAGCCTCATTCTCATTCTCAGCAATATTGAAGCTTACTTGCATATGTAAATATTTCAGGATGGGTTTTCAAGCATAGACATTAGTTAGATTGGGAGGCAATCCTTACTTGCAACAAAATGAACCAAATATAGGAATCTGTGTGAGTACATTTAAAGAAAGAATTTCTAATCCATCAGGTTGAAGCTTTAGTATGAGAAAGTTCATTGCTAACAGAAATGGATCGGGAATCAGCATCTTCCCAAGTGCACCAGTGGAATTTGAACTGCATAAGAGAAAATGACACAAAATAAGAATATTACTAAGGAAAGCATGTTCGACATGAAAGAAAAAAGCGAATGAGTAAACCGAACTTATTGGTCAAAACACCAAAAAAATCAACATATTTGAACTATGTTAATATCAATTCCAACGAGATTGTGCATGTGCATGTAGGAAGTTGGAGTTGTCAGGCATTCCATGTGCACATACCATTACTTGTTACTTTTTTTATTAAAGAAAAGATCATGTTAACTATGTCAATAAGTTCAATAAAGTGGAGACTTTTCTTCAATGCTATGAGAGCATTATAAAATCCCGTCAATGGAAAAAGGATGTGGCCTGAGGTTGATCACCTCCCAATCAAACCACCATCTTGGTATGTTCAGGAAAAAAGGTAGGGAACAAATTAAAAGGGAACAACCTGAAGGGCAAGATCCTTCTCGGTCTAAATCCAAGTGAAGAGGTTCTGTCAGGTTGTAGTTTGTGGTTAAGGTCACAATAAGAGGTATCATATTAGAAGTGAAGCACTGAGGTCAGTAATTGCTTGCATTTTTTAAACGAGAGGCACAAGGAATATCACAAGAGAACATAACTTTCAATTTGCACCTACACCAGGGTTAGTTTGAAAAGATGTACAGTTTCTCAAGCAATGAACAAGCAACAATATGAACACATTGGGGCTGGAATGGACAAAGAAAAGGGAATTAAATGTTCAGAAAATTTGCTAGTTGATTAAGAAATACTTTTAAAAGTTCAGTGACAATGGCGAAACATTGATGGCTTTCACACTAGCTGTCTTTTTTTCTTTTCTAGATCACACAAAGGGATTTTCCTATCTCGACGTCACTATACACTCCAATTGCTTGAAGATACTGGTTTTAAAAATTACTAACAAATTGCTAGTTTATTTTTCCCAAGTCTATCTCGTTGGAGTTGTCAGGCATTCCAACAAGAATCTTGGGATGTTGGATATAGTATAGGAAAGAAGCTGGAATCTTGTATGTTGATGCAACCAAGAAAAATCAAGAGTAAATTGATGAAGTGCTGAGTTTCTTGACAAATTTATTCTCAAAAGCTTGAATATTCAGTCAGTCTGAACAAATATAGTCAAAGATAAATTAAAGCACATTAACCCAGATGTGACTCCAAATTTTCAAACATATACTTCTATCAATTGCATTAACATCGTCTGAAAAATGGCTGACTTACCTAGAATTAATACTTGCATTCTCACATGATTCACCAATATTTTTGGGCTTTTGGATGCCTATCCCATCAAATATTTTAAACTACATAGAGATAATTATGGAATACGTATGCAGTGGAAAACACGGAAAGGACTAAGGATAAATATTCGCAATTTAAGTGAAGCATTTTCTAATGGACATTTTATCAAACAGTTGGGGATCCCACTAAATCACAAAACGAGGTACAACAATTTGATTTCATAAGCCATCAAACATTGCTATCTACTATAAAACTATTAGTGATGCAGTGCAGCCAATATTTCCACACACGAAGCCCCCGGTGGCCACGATTCTATGCAATGGCATAACAACCTCACAAATTAATTAGAGAGAGAAATAATCAAAGAAATAAGCTAATAACATTGAACTCTCCTAGTCTTCAGATTAACATAATCAAAGAAATAAGCTAATACCTTGAGTAAATCAAGAAATCACGTTCATGGCCATTGATTTATTCGACTCCCTTTCTTCATAGATCAAAAACGTTCAAGACCCAACACCAAAATCAACAGATACAGGCGTGTTCTGATTTCGAGAAAACTATAAAGGAGATCGATTGGGTGTAGAAGGGGAAGAAAAGGATTTTGGCAAAAAAGAGAAAAGGGTTTGGATTGCAATGAAAGACTGATTGATGATGTTGCCTCCGGCTCAAATCTGTAACGTAAATCGATTAATGGAGATAGAAGAAAGAAACGAGAAGGAGATGAAATAGAAAGAAACAGAGAAGGAAGGCAAATCAATTGCTCAAGAAGAAAGAGGGAGTAGAAATGGGGCGTTTTCCGCGTTTTCAATTTTTCGCCAGTTTTGTGAAGAAAACGCCCAAAACGTGAAAATCACGTTTTGCGTTTTCTCCACAAATTTTTTTTTTGTTTTGAAAAATTTGTTTTTCAAAACGGGAAAGAGAACGCGTTTTCGTCGTTTTGAAAAATTGAAAACAGAAAATAGCCCCAAAACGACAAAGAGAACGCAGCCTTAGTATTTTAAAGAGGTAATGTTCATTTTTTGTTAGTTGTGTAGAAGGTGATGTTAAAAGTATATTTGATTGTACTTAAGAAAAACACGTAACTATCATACTTTTAAAGTGTAGTTTTAAATTTAACAAATTTAATGAAATCTTTTAAAAATTAGGTTGCCATATTTATGTGACCTTGATAAAATATTGTGACATATATTTAATCAAAATATGTCACGATCACAAATAATTATACAACTTATGATCACAATCACGTATTGTTACAAAATCACACATGGTTACAATTACGTGTCACACAATTCATGGATCAAAAAAGCCCGTCTTAAGTCACAAATCACCTGATTTACAAATCATACATAATTTATTAGTCACAAAATCACAATTAACTAGTCACAATCATTCTTTACCTCGCCTCGCTCCACTGCATTCCACTATTGTTGGCACCACCCAAATCGTGAAGGATGGAAGGTGAAGATGGAGATGCGGAGTGTAGTTCTCGGAATTGGGGAAAAATGGATTAGATGATAGGTGGGTGGAGTGTAGTATTTACTTGAGTTGTGAAAAAATAAATTTAAATTCTGAATTTCTAAATAAAAAAATAAGGGTATGTGAAATTTGGTTGTGCTACTGCTATTGCCATATATATACATCATCACTTACAGAATATTCTACAAACCACGTCGCTATATACATCATCACTTACAGAATATTCTACAAACACACGATGTGGTGATATAAGATTGGATTAAAATCTCTTAAAAAAAAAAAAAAAAAAAAAAAAAAAAAAAATTCCCACTTTTTTTGTTTTTTTAAACCTCATCAATTTTTAAATCTTTTCTGTAACTTTTAGCCCATGTTTGATATACATTATTTTTTTCATTCTCATTCTTTTACTCATTTTCAACCACATATTTTTCAATAAAATAATATTTTTCATCACATCAATAATTTTTCATTTTCTATCAACCACATATTCACCATCACATCAACAAAAAAATGTATTTTTTTCAAAATAATATGTATCAAACATGGGATTAATGTACAAGTAGCATTATTCTGTGTAATCTCCTCTAAAATGTCAACCGCACTACACGACTCGTACGAATGACCGCAGGGATGATACCACACACATGGAAGGTTGGGATTATTTTATTCTCACGGGATCCATGCATCCCATATGACGGTGGTGTCATCGGAGGCAATCGTGGCTTAATTCCTGAAAGGGAAAATTTCCTAAATCCTACTTTATGAATAGAGTATTTCCAAAATCAGAAATTAAGTTTCAAATTTCTAAAATCAGATATTCATTTAAAAAATATTTATAATTTATTCAATTAATTATATATTTTATTCATTAAACAAATTAAGGTCACATATTTACACAATTTAGTCACAGATTCAAAATTTGGTCACAGATCGAAATTTATTAGGTCACAAATTTTTTTCGAGATCACGGATCAAAATTTATTAGGTCACAAATTTTTTTTAAGGTCACAAATCGAAATTTATTAGGTCACAAATTTTTGTCGAGATCATGGATCGAAATTTTAATAAGTCACAATTTATTTTCAAGGTCACATGTCAAAATTTATTAGGTCACAGATATTTTTCGAGGTCACAGATGTGAATTTTAATAAGTCATAATTGATCACAGATTTGTTATTAGTCACAGATTAGCCAATTTAGTGGTCACAGTTAACCAAATAATCTGTGACCACAGCCCCGACACCCATCGCCGCCTCGCCACCACCTCACAATCACCACCGCCACCCCCTCACAATCGCCAAAGCCACCACGAAGTCGGATGCCACCACACCAGTGTCAACACCACCACCACCACCACCTCAAGATCACCACAGCCACTGCAAATTTACAGAGCACCATCACCACAGCAAACCACCACCACCATCTCCATTTACACCACCTCACGATCACCACCCACAGCCACTGCAGATTTACAGAGCACCACCACCACAGCAAACCACCACCACCATCTCCATTTACACCACCCCCACCAACGACTCAACAACCCCCCACCCTCACCACCACCACCGCAGCCGCTACATAGTTCGTCCCACTCCACCGCCGCCGCCGCCAGCAACAACCGCCCATTCTCTTTTTCGACTCCGATCTACAACAACAAAAACCAGATCGCGTCACCCATGCATTACCCACCGCCACAACCACCATCGTCACCACTGCCGACCACCGCACAATAGATCAAATAAAAAAAAATCCCTAAAATCAAGGCGGCGTTGCACATTAGGCTCCACCGTCGCGAAGCGTGCGTTTGCAACAACGATGACCGTTGTGCACATCTTGGAGTGGAAGCCACCGCATCGGAGAAGCCACCATTGGGAGTGGAGGTAGTCACCCCCGGCGTCGTGGATGAGGGAATTTGGAAAAGGAAGCGGTTGGGTGGTGAAGACGTCGCCGAAGTGGGGGGAAGCCACCATTGGGTATTTGGGGGTAGTCACCACTGGGTGGTGAAGACATCGCCGGAGATGGGAATCACTGGGAGGTCGCTGTGAAATGTAGAGAGAAGGGGCGGGGGATGAATAAATGGAGTGGATGTAAATTAGGGTTTTATTATTAAATAAATTTTATAATATTATTATTTATAATAAAATATTTTATTATATTAATATTAAGATCTAATTTCGGAAAAGTTAAACCTGATTTCGGAAATTATAAACTTTAAACCTGAATTAGGAAATTGGATATCTAAAAGTAGGGTGGGATGTAATTTCCACTTCCTAAAATGTCTGGAATTTTGCAGGTTTAGCTGTTTATTGGGCTGATAGCCCGAACTATCATGATTCCGTAAAGCCCAAACCTGTACTGCAATATCTTCAAGTGCTGGCCCAACGACTTTCAGTTTTATCTGGAATATGGAAACAAAAATATATGCATATCTGAGGGAACTGTACGAAAACAAACCGCAGACGAGAACGCATTGACCCTACGCTTATATTAGGGTTTTGAGGACACTTTCCGCCTCCCACTTTATATCTCTGTCTCGGTGCTCCATCGCGTAAGGTAACTGAGAGCAGCCGCCTCCTCGTTCTCCCTCTCTAAATCTGTAAGTTTCTCTCTCTAATTTTATGAATCTTTTAGTATCTGATTGCACGTATTTTTTTTAACGATTTGATTCGTTTAAGTGTTCATATGAATAATTGTTGGTCTCTCGAGATCGAGAAATTTTTAATTTATAGATTGGATGTTCTGTTATGCTGCTAAGTTGTAGAGTAGAAGATAATTTAGAGATTTGAAATACTAGATTTGCTTCTTAATGTATTCAATAGAAAAACATTGAGGACAACAATTTTAATTTTTTTCGCCTGATCTAATTTTTATTGGGTTATATTGCTCATACTTGGCATGAGTTGTTATTTTTACGTAATGTTTCAGTTAAAGAATTTGTTTTGGAGAGCTTGATCGGAAGCTGAAGTACTCCTTTTGGATTTGTGGAAGTGAAATTCTTTTGTTTTTTTTTTCAATTTTTGTGTTCTCTTTCAACGAACTTTGTCGAAGAAATGTTGATTATGTTAAAATTGCTTTAGTTTCTTTCACCAGCCTAGGTTGATGTCTTTGAAAGCTTGAGAAAAATGTTGACTTGTGATTTCAGAATGGTGCTATGACTTCTTTCCATGTTCCTTTAGCATTTAATTTGGGTACTATGGATAATATGAGAAATATACAGTGTTTAGGGGAAACTGGGAGTTGATAAAATTAATGTAATGAATTTTGTTGTGGTCTTTGGGCATGGATTTAAATTTGACATCTGTTATTGATAGAGCAAATTGCTTTTCAGGTATAGTGCAACTCTAGGTATAATCCTGTCATTTCTTTTTCGGTGATGTTCTTGTTGACTTTTTCTTATTCTGATTTATTTTCTCTGGATGGCAGGTGTTTTTTGTTTGTGAAATTTAGAAACCTGTCAGAATGGTAAGCATGAAAAGTTGATTTTCATTTTTAAAGGCAGCCTTTGCCTTTGCACCAGGTAATTCTAATGAATAAATTTTCTTTGATGTGTGCAGGTGAAGTTCACAGCTGATGAGCTCCGTAGGATTATGGACTACAAGCACAACATTCGTAATATGTCGGTTATTGCTCACGTTGATCATGGTGTGGAAACTTCTTACATTTATTTTCACCTCAATATTGTATTTGCATTTTGCATTTTGCACTGCATGGTTCATCGTTTTTTACAGTATAATGCACGCTCTGTTACCATGTCTGCCTTGATGCATGTACTGATTGTAGTTTTCATTTTGTTGTCACAGGGAAATCCACACTTACTGATTCTCTTGTCGCTGCTGCTGGTATTATCGCTCAAGAATCTGCTGGTGACGTTAGAATGACAGATACCCGTGCTGATGAGGCTGAGCGTGGTATCACTATCAAGTCCACTGGTATCTCTCTGTATTATGAGATGTCTGATGAGTCTTTGAAGAGCTACAAGGGAGAGCGAAATGGCAACGAGTACCTCATCAATCTTATTGATTCTCCTGGACATGTTGACTTCTCATCTGAAGTGACGGCTGCACTTCGTATCACTGATGGGGCTCTTGTTGTGGTTGACTGTGTCGAAGGCGTCTGTGTCCAAACGGAAACTGTCCTCCGACAGGCCCTTGGAGAAAGGATTCGACCTGTCTTGACGGTTAACAAGATGGACAGGTGCTTCCTTGAGCTCCAGGTTGATGGAGAGGAGGCTTACCAAACATTCCAGAGGGTCATTGAAAATGCAAATGTCATTATGGCTACTTACGAAGATCCTCTCTTGGGCGATGTTCAGGTTTATCCTGAGAAAGGTACTGTTGCGTTTTCCGCTGGTTTGCATGGCTGGGCTTTCACCCTAACAAACTTTGCGAAGATGTATGCCTCCAAGTTCGGTGTTGATGAGTCCAAGATGATGGAAAGGCTCTGGGGAGAGAATTTCTTTGATCCAGCCACTAAGAAGTGGACCACGAAGAATACCGGTTCTGCTACATGCAAACGTGGATTTGTTCAATTTTGTTATGAACCCATCAAGCAGATTATTAAGACTTGCATGAATGATCAGAAAGATAAGCTCTGGCCCATGTTACAGAAGCTTGGCGTTGTTATGAAGTCTGATGAGAAGGATTTAATGGGCAAGGCATTAATGAAGCGTGTGATGCAGACCTGGCTTCCAGCTAGTACTGCACTCTTGGAAATGATGATCTTTCACCTCCCATCACCTTCTACGGCACAACGGTACCGTGTGGAGAACTTGTACGAGGGACCTATGGATGATGTTTATGCTACCGGTATTAGGAACTGTGATCCTGATGGCCCCCTTATGCTTTACGTGTCGAAGATGATTCCAGCATCTGACAAGGGTAGGTTCTTTGCATTTGGTCGTGTATTCTCCGGCAAAGTTTCAACCGGTTTGAAGGTCAGAATAATGGGTCCTAACTATGTCCCCGGAGAGAAAAAGGACTTGTACACCAAGAGTGTTCAGAGAACTGTTATTTGGATGGGTAAGAAGCAGGAAACTGTCGAGGATGTACCGTGTGGGAACACAGTGGCCTTGGTTGGTCTAGATCAATACATAACCAAAAATGCAACCCTGACCAATGAAAAGGAAGCCGATGCTCATCCAATTAGAGCAATGAAGTTCTCCGTGTCACCTGTTGTGCGTGTTGCTGTCCAGTGCAAGGTTGCATCTGACCTTCCGAAGCTTGTTGAAGGTTTGAAGCGTTTGGCCAAGTCAGACCCTATGGTTGTCTGTAGCATTGAGGAGTCTGGTGAGCATATCATTGCTGGTGCTGGAGAACTCCACCTGGAGATATGTTTGAAGGACTTACAAGATGATTTCATGGGTGGTGCTGAAATCATTAAATCTGATCCAGTTGTTTCCTTCCGTGAGACTGTTCTTGAGAGGTCCTCTCGCATTGTTATGAGCAAATCACCTAATAAGCACAACCGTCTGTACATGGAAGCCAGGCCCTTGGAAGAGGGACTTGCTGAGGCTATTGATGATGGTCGTATTGGTCCAAGAGATGATCCTAAGGTTCGTTCTAAGATCTTGGCGGAGGAGTTTGGTTGGGATAAGGAGCTTGCAAAGAAAATTTGGTGCTTTGGTCCTGAGACAACCGGTCCAAACATGGTGGTTGATATGTGTAAGGGAGTCCAGTACCTGAATGAAATTAAAGATTCTGTTGTCGCTGGTTTTCAGTGGGCTTCGAAGGAAGGCCCATTGGCTGAAGAAAACATGAGGGGTATTTGCTTCGAAGTCTGTGATGTTGTTCTCCATGCTGATGCTATTCACAGAGGAGGCGGTCAGGTCATTCCAACTGCTAGGAGGGTTATTTATGCCTCCCATATTACTGCCAAGCCCCGTCTTCTGGAACCCGTGTACTTGGTGGAGATTCAAGCACCAGAGCAAGCTCTCGGAGGTATCTACAGTGTCCTGAATCAGAAACGTGGACACGTGTTTGAGGAATTGCAGAGGCCGGGTACTCCACTATATAATATCAAGGCATACTTGCCTGTTGTCGAATCATTTGGATTCTCAGGTACCTTGAGAGCAGCAACTTCTGGACAAGCCTTTCCCCAGTGCGTGTTTGATCATTGGGACATGATGATGTCTGATCCAATGGAACCAGGGTCACAGGCTTCCCAGCTCGTGACTGATATCCGAAAGAGGAAGGGCTTGAAGGAGCAGATGACACCACTCTCTGAGTACGAGGACAGGTTGTGAGTCAATGAATGCTTAAACCTTTATCAATTTATAACCTCTGGGCGAAGTATGATGTCTTTTTTTACGATTTTTATATTTACAGTAGTATTAAGCTTATGATTTCACGCCCAGATTCTATTATGCTTTGTTTTTTGATGTCACAAGGACAAAGAGTGTTGATATACTCATTGTTGTAGTTTGAACCATTATGCCCTTTGAGACTATTGGTAATAATTTTTGTTTTGGTCAATGTGTTGTTTTGTGGTGTTTGAGCATATCCTGGTTAATTTTTGGGTTTCATAAGTTTTAAATGTCAACTTTGAACATATGTTTGTTTGGTTTTGTACTTAGTAATTTGTTGCTATTAAGGGTGCAAGTGTGAATGATTCTCGAGTAATTGTTTCAAGAACCAAGTCCAACCACCTACGATTTACTCTAATGTAATAATGAAATTTTCTCTTTTCTTGATAAGCGTGTATCTGTTAAATTTTAGATTTATGAATATTATGTCTGCTTTTCATTTTCTGATTATATTTGTTTCCCCAGTAGCGTTTGTTATGTACTAAAATGATATTTCTGTTAAATTTTAGAAAGTTGATGACTGTACATATTATTATCTGCTTTGATTGATTAAAATTTAATATTTTCCCTTTAGCCCCTCACCCGAACACTCACATGAGAGGGCAAGTGGGGTCCATTAAATTTAATATTTTCGGTGTAAGGGGAAAAGGTAAGTCGGGAGTGTACAAATAGCTTATTTCTTGATTTAATTAAGTCTTTGAAACTTGTATATTCAGGTTTAATGACTTCCATAATTATGTTAGCAGAAATCAAATTAATTGACAAGATACACTTGCCAAAATGGCAAAATATAATAAAATATAAATCAAATATAGTCCATAACAACCAAATATATGAAATAAAACTGTGGATGAATCAATTGTATTCAGAAATATTTGAGCGGACATGATCATATACAACCCAAACCGTACAATACCCGACTGGAAATATTGTTCATTTGTGTCCCTTCATGTATGACTCGTGTGTTTAGAAATTTGTAGCAATGGTAGTAACAAGTAAAATGTTCTTCTGCAATTATCCATCTGAAATTTGTTACCTGTTCCTGCACCTTCACTATATAGGATGATACACCGTCTTACAACTTTACTAGGTGAAGACCTATGCAAGAATGAAATGAAGACGTAAGGTATAACTATTTTTTAAGTTTGTCTGGATAGACACTGACAATATTCTATCTGATGTTAATTATATTAATGATATGAAATTAACACACGACTGTACGAAACAACATTATTAAAATAGTCAAAACAAAAACAGTATCACAAATATGTTGCTGCAACATGTAACCAAAGGAAGCAAAATTCAAATCCCATTGAACAATTTGCTTTCGTGTGAAATGAAAATTAATTAAAAAATACTAGCAATTATTGATAACACAAATGTCGTGTATGGTGAATAACATAGTCGATAACAATCGTCAAAAGTTATGTACAGATTAGTCATTACAATTTCTGACAACAGTTTTGCTACAAGTCTGAAAAAATTAGACAGAATTCTGGTAAAAAGTATACTTGACAATTTGTCATTGATTTTTGACACAACAAATATAGAAAATGCACCATATAGATGCTATCAATGTAGCAAGCGTATCATTTCTGTCAATAATTCCTGTACTTGTGGAATTATTCTTCTAGAAAAATAAAATAAAAATCAAATTCATACACAAAAAAATATTTCAACTTCTCGTTGATTGATGTAACTAACAAATCAATTTCGAACTAATTTTTAGCATGAAGGAAGCTCGAATCCAAATTTGAAGAATTTTTAATTTTGCAACGATTATATCGAGAAGTTTCTAAGAATGCATTTGACTTGTCGTTTTGATTTCATTTTCAGTTTTTTAAAACACACAAAACATTTTTGATATATTATTTTCAAAAATTTACAACATAAAATTCAAAATGACTTTTTAATGTTTTGAAAACATTCGAAAAACTCAAAATAATGAAAATGAACTTAAAAAAAAATTTCAAATTAAAATAATTGATAAAATCAAATAAAACCTATCCAAATACAAATACTCGTCTCTCTCTTGCACACACAAAATTTATTATTTACAGATGATTTTGTAGCGATTGTTAGAGATATATTTACAATGATTCCTTTTTTTTTTTTACCAACTTTAAATTTTATATTTTTTGATCACATATTAGCATAAAATTGATATGCTTTACTAAGTAATCGAATTAATTGAAAAAAAAATGTCATAAAATTTTTTTTAATTTTTTAAAATCTAAATGCGTTTTCTTTTTTTTTTTTTTTTTTTGTTTTGAGAAATAATTTTTTAGAACGACAAACTAAACGAATTTTGTGGAATCTTAAAATAATACCTCAAAACAAAACAAAATTAAAAAAAAAAAAATGAAATAAAAACTGATAACAGAAAACAGAAATATAAACCAAACGCAGCCTAAATTTCTATGATTTTTGCTTCTATTGTTTGGGCAAAATTAGTTTCAGAATGGTTGGAACATCGTGTTGTAGTTTTCCAGATTTTCTTAGATTTTGAAATTGTTGTTCTTCGAATGATGAGGTATGGGTTATTGGACTTTGGGCTTAGTTAATTTTGGCTTGTTAGTAGTATTTTTCACGAATCAAATCTTAGGATTGTTTTATGGTTGGAGGCTTGGAGCTCAACTTCAACCAAAACCAAAACCAAAACCAAATAAAATTCAATCAAAATAAACACAAACAATTTAATATAGTAAACTGGGATTCAATGACCCAGCTGTGATTTCATTGTGTGAATTGAAATTACACCAATAACAGCAAAATATAAACAAAAAAGGAGAAATTGAAATGCAGAGAAAGGTGAATAAGGGGAAGGAGGGGAGAATCAGAGAAGGGAACCTTGAATTCAGATTGAGAAGAAGAACAGGGACGCATATTCAGAGATTGAAGAAGAAGAAGAAGAAGAAGAATTTCAGATTGAGATGAAGATAGATAGAAGCCGATAAGAGAAGGGGGGGATTTTGTTTTGCAACCAATTTCAACTCCTTTTCATCCACACCATGTGCTCTATTTATAGAAAATTACAGGACATCATAGAGTGTCTTGTTTATAATCATTGAGTAGTGGTATATTGATTGAAGTTAGCTGTGACATCCCTTCCCCTTAAAATTAACATTGTCCTCAAGGTTCAAAGTCGGGATGTCTTATTTGTATGTTGTTAGCAGCTGCCTCATTCTTTTCACCATCCTTGAATTAAGCTGGTAATGCAAGGGGGCATATGGACGACCGGAGGCTGCAATGAGGAGGTCATTTCCCATTCTTACGTTCAGGATAAAGCTCCTAGAATTCATATTGTCTGAAGTCTCTTAAGCAAGTTGCGTTTCCTTGGGTGTATATCCAACCATTTGGTGAATGAGTACATTACAATGAAACCGATTTGGTGTCTGACAGAGTCCAGCCCTCGAGTGCAAAGGTAGAAGGGAGCTTGACTGTAAGACCCACCCGTCGAAAGTCAATGGTAAGGTGCAAACATGAACTCCCACTGTAAGTGTCACTTATGGTTCTATCATAGGTGGTTCATTGAATTTCATGTAGTCCTCGAAAAATTTTGGACCACAATCTATGTCCCAAGCATGAAGATTGTACTTCATAACTTGCAGTAAAATGAAAACATCGAGGAATTTACCATCCTTCTTAAGTATCTCTAGGAGTCTTTCCGTAGCCTTAACATTCCTCAGGTTAGCATAAGCATGAAATGTCACATGATATACAGTTGACTGCCTAGAAATGAACCTACCACGGTGATGAATATACTCAGGCGTAGGGGGGTTGTACAATTTTGTTTGATAATATCCTGATTACCCTTGAGAATGCACAGTATAATTGGTGCTACACCGTATTACTAGATGAAACAATTTTTGTTCTTGTTATGTTTTACGTTGTTTTGTTTCGTTTGATCATATGCTGATTAGTGATTACCCTTGAACAATGTTCAGTATATATAATTGGTGCTACATGAATTAATTGATGTATCAATCTTTGGTTTGGTTTGATTTGATTATATCCTGATTGTCCTTAAAAATTCTCCGAATAATTGGTGCTACGAGTATTAAATGTGATGTAAATTGACTCAATTCTCGTGGCTAACTTCCGGGCTTCATAGGACATCATTTTCGTGTAATCGATTTGAAGAACCGAGTCCAACGAGCTACTATTTGCTTTATTAAAACTACAAAATTTGTTCTCTTTTATTGTATTTTACGAGTAAACTGACTTGATTATGCCAATTACACGTACGGCTTTTACGTACTAGTTCCTAAGGTAACGCAGATGCTTTCAACCTTTTCATACCAAAAAGATTCATGGATTGCGTTTATTGGTCTGTTCATCCCACAGTTGCAAATGAAAACATGTCAAATATGACAAAACAAAGAGGTAATACGATTAAAGCAGATGTTTCTCTCAAAATGGTTAGGAAGTCTTTTTATATCATCCTACCAATATAGCATCGCACTTTGAACATAAATCATCTCCCAAAATTTTAAATAACGTTGAATTCAGAGTTATTACAGAGAAGCACAACATTACTCGTCATTTTGACCAAAAACAACTTGCTACGAGTATCAATTTTAATTTTTTTTAAATTAATACAATACACCAAGCATCAAATTTAGGAGTTCTTGGATTTCTTTTTAGCCGCTGGCTTGTCAGAAGCTGCAATATAGGCTTCAGCATCGATCTTCTGAGCAGATCTTTGCATCCGGAGCTCCTTTGCCTTTTTCCGCAGCGTAAAAAACAAATGTCAAAAATTTGAATCAAATGAATGCGCAAATTTTCCACAATTACGTCTAAGCACCGTGACAGTTGGAAAATATTTGGGCGGTTTAAACAAATTCACGCAGGTTCCAATACCCAGTTTTGGCATAATTCAGCCTTGTTTTTTAACTGATAAAGATTTTCAATTAACTCTTGCCATATTTACAAAGTTGTAAATCCTTGAAAACTCTTGCATCACAAATAGAATTTATTCCAAATTGAACTTCAGTCCTAATTACTGGATGTAGGGTTGTAAAAAATTGAGCCAATCTCGAAGAGCTTCTGTCGAACCAGATTCAAGCCAAGCAGGTGAACCAATTAAATTTACTTTAACACGTCATAATGAGACCAAGGAAAAAAGCTCGTTGTCTTTGAATTGAACTTGGAAATTGGTATTTCAGAATACCTTGAGCTTATTTACACTTCAAATTAGAATTTAACTCCCAACATTCATCCACAAGTCGAAATCCAAATAATATTAGTATCATCTCATTACCTTCAAAGATGAGGCTATGGCTGCCACATCATTCTTTTCATCAGCAGCTCTTGAATCTTGTCTTGTAGGTTCCTGCAACAACCCAACAAAAATTCGCTGAGAAAACCGGAGTCATCAGATTGGGACATGGTCCTGCATATAACATTCCAATATTCAAACCTCGGGTGGGACAAATGCTTCCTCCCGTTTCCTTTTGTTTTCAGCTGTCTTTTCTGCTTGTTTATCTTGCTTCTCTTGCCACTTCTTTGCTTGTTTCTTCTTGTCAGCTAAGAAATATTCCCCACTCTCCAGTTGCATATCAACCTGATAACATTTACAAGGCACAATGAGTAATTTATAGTGGCCTAGAACAGACTCAATCAGATAAAGCGGCTCAAGAATACCTTATATTAAACCGTGTCTATACAAGATAAAATAGGATAATGGGAAATTAAAATGTGAATTGCCTTCGAAGGAATAGAAGGTTAAGACATCAAACAACTGATTGCCAAATACAAAGGATTAATTAGCTGCACTCATAACCAAAATCATGTCACTTGCATGATACTGTCCCCCTTGATTTAAGTGTAATATATATATATATAATATTTTCCATTTCGAGCAAATGCACCATCCAGTAGAGAAAAGTGGGCATGACAAGATGCAGATGTCATAACAAGGTGATTAGTCCCTGTGGAACAATGATTCTTGGCTTACCTTACTGGGTGGTTGTGGTGGAGGGAAGGGTGTGTATGATTTCTTCTCTTTACTCTTAACTTTCTTCTGTTTAACATTTTTCCTGACACACAAAAGCAAAGGAATTGTCAGATCTTGCTGCATGAATGAAGCATGGAAAATAGGAGTAATGCTATTTGTACATAATGATGATATGGAAGAGAGGAGGAAAAAAAGAGATGGAAAGAAAAGAAATTCAGTTATTATAATCTCTCTCCCTTCCATGTCATTTATGTACACCATATGTACACATACAAATTTCGGGAACTAAATGGACATCAATGAAGGATGCATACTTCTTAAATTTGGGAAGAAATCTGTCCCAATTCTCATTTGCGAGTGCTGGATTCTCAGCGAGATGCTGCTTCATCATTAAGATCTATATTCACAGAAGGGGTATTGGGTTGGAGGAGCCAGAACATCATCAGATCCTCACTGCAAAGATTAATAGTAATAAACTATCCCAATAAAATCACAGACAAGGTTTCATCTATTCACCTTGATATTATAAACTGGATGCATTTTATTCAGTATGCACTCTTCTACAACCTTCCTCACTTGTTTAAGACCTTTAAATGATCCCATGGCAGCAACCGTGTTTCCCTAATTTTACCAACAAAGAAGGCATTCAAGTAATAGCTTGCAATTTTTGCAGGAAAGGACATAAATTTTCACTACAGAATAATAATCTGATAAATAAAAAACAAGAAATAAGAAGAGAAAAATCATAAATTTGGACCTGAACCAGGATATAGCACTTGGTCAAAATCTCCAGTGCCTGCATTTCATTAGCTTTACGTAAGAGATGAAAAAAGGCTATTCTCTAGTTTGTGAAATGAGTAACGATGTGATGAAGTGTAAGTGTGTGTGTGTCACAGGCATTTATATGACTAGTTGACAAATTCCAAGGTTCAATAGCAACGTTACAGTAAAAAGTAAAGCTTATTTATACCTGCATCATCATTCACTCGGATCAGTTAAAGAGGAGTTAAATATACTCACCTTCAAAGTAGATGAATTGGGGCCGACTAAGTGCTGTCGTCTTTTGACAAATCGTTCCTGCAGACAGGTAGTAGCTATTAAGAGCTGAATCCTATATTTAGAAGAGATTCTACCTAAATATGATCCAAATATTTACCCATTCCACAACGTTCAGTATAACAAGTGAACAAGTTCAGTATCTATATACTTCCCTTTTTTCTGCTTTCTGCCTTAAGAGCTCTTAGGATGCTGAGGGCAGTGTTTAGGCAGGAAGTTCCACACCACAATTTTTACAGGCTTACCCGAGGAAATACGTGCATTTTGATTCCATCAATATTTACTATGCAGGGACTGTGTGCTTTACTTCAAAACATTAATTGAAAGATATCTACTTTGAGCGAGAACGATGTGCATTAGACATCCAAAGGTTATGGTATAATCAAAGGTTATGGTGTTAATGAACTACTAAGCAACAATGATCGGATATATCAATTAATTGGTAAATAAGTTAAAGCTAGGTCCCAAGAATTAGATTAGAATTGTTGAATTAAAGTATCATGTCACTGTTGTTTGTTTAGTATATAAGCAACGGCGCTTAGTAGATCATTCCCCCCTCCCCCTCTATATAATATATGTGGAAAAAAAACATACCTTGTTGCGCACCAAGTTGCCAATCTTGATGATGTCACACTGGATCTCATCATTTAGGATCTTTATAGCCTATGAGATCAAATTGTCGTGAGATACTCAAAATTGATTGAAATTTTTACGGACTTCCTAATGAGAATTAAAGATATTCAAAGAATATCAAGAGTGAAATAATTCCAAAAAATTCTCGGCTGTATGAATGTCGATGTTTATTTAATGCACTTCAATCTAGCTAAAAAAACGTAAAATAGAAGCACAAAATAAATAAACATTTGAAAAAGCAAGAAACTTCAGATTTGAATCATTTGATGATTGGGACATAGGCAAATAGAAATTCACATGGATGATATATCAGAAGAATATTTCTCTGCACTTTTTTCTGCGAATAAAACCTTAAAAGGAGAGGAAAAGATATGTAACCTGAGGTGCAGGGACACTTCTTGACAGAAGTTTAATGAGATCCCTTGCTTTAATTATAATAAAGGGATCCCTAGTCTTCCTAGTAGTTGAAACAGACATGGATCCTTCAACCTAAAACAAAACCATGACATAGTACATTATCAAAGCACAGAAATGAATGAATAAGATTCCAGACGTGGGGAAAAAGTCGAACCACCTTATATTTCTTGTTTTGGTTTCAACTAGTCTAATAGCATTAAAAATCCATTTTAGACAGCCATATATTTCAGCATTGCAGATTCCCCGTGCAAAAACCTTAGCAGTTATCAGCAGTCATATTGATGTGAGGAATATGAAAATACTTACTAAATTTAATTCACAGGCAATTCCATGTTCTTTTAATGCACCTTTAACAATCGGCCAACACTCTTGCAAGTATTTTTCTGCAAATACCAAGACAGGTTGAAAAGATTAAGAACCTGATTATTTTTTATTGATAAGAAGACAACCTCGCTACCTCTTTAAAAAATGGGAAAAAAAAAATCATTTTTTATCTTTACTTATAGCTCCATGCTTAACGAAATGCATATTTAAGAAAAATACATGAAAGCTAAGTGAGAAAAAGACGGTCAAGGCCCAAAGATGAGCACTTTGATAAAAGTTACACTCTCGAGGATTTTTTCTATAATGTCTTATTCTGTTTCCATATATAAAATTTAAGCGTAAAATTTCGTGATCACGAGTGTTCTTAAAGAATCTAGTAACCGACAACTCCCCCGCAAACACACCCAAAAATAAATAAATAAATTCAAGCAGCAGGATTGTGTATTTTCGTATTCATAGACCACCTAACAAACATTCAAACAAGAGTATTACTAAGTCATTAAAAGCACCTCTAATACATTCTAACAAAAAATTTGCCAAGGTCACTCAACACCAGGGTACATTGCCAGGATCGTGTATGTAGCATTGCCCTTAAAACAATAATAACCCCCATCCCCATAGAACTCCGACGTAGCATTACAAATATGTAAACTGATATAGAACTCCGGAACAAGCAAGCTATAAATTAAATGGATTATAGAGGAAATACAAGAAATTAAAATTACTAAAAACAATGAAATAAAACCGAGAAACTGTATGCAACCTCGATATTGAGGAAAGAGAGTAGAGAAGGAGCTGACTTCGAGCATGCCGCTTTCGTTCCACGAAGGATCGAATTTCTCGATTTTCCAATGGTCGATATTTTCGTTATCCCATGGCTTGTCCTTTTTATGCTTTCCTTTGTGCTTAGTCCGAGGATTCTCCTCCGCTTCTCCGCCATTGTTACTGTTATTCTTATCGGTTATATTGTCTTCAATTTCCATTCCAATTGAATTGGTGGAGAAGGGTTCAGACGAGAGGGTATAATTCAAGAAACAGAGAGATTGGGGAGGAGGGTTCTAGAGAGACTAGGGTAAGAGAGGGTTTATATGCACTAATTTGCCAAATACCCCTATCCTTTATGGTCCCTTCGGAATTGGTACCTATAGTTTCAATGTAGGCATTATTCAACCCCTTTCAACCTCTTAGGACCTGTTTGATTGGCACCCGTTTTTCGTGAAAGGTGGAAAACGTTTTCCTACTTTTTACTATTCACATGTTTGATTGCACTAATTTTTCAAGAAAAACGTTTTTCAATATTTTTCCAAGGTACAAGCGGTTGATGCACAAAAACTAGAAAACGTTTTTTCACTATAGTAGTGGAAAAACGTTTTCCAACATTTTGACAATTTTTTTTTTTTTTTTTTTAGCAATTGAAACACATTTATAAGTCAATGATAAAAAAATTTATCCATTTAATTGACAATTTATATAAAAAACAAAGCCAAACGAAAAATTTGTCAGGTGAAAAATTATATCAATCAAACACCATTAATTACAATTTCTTGTAAAACGTTTTTTAAACAATTCAATTCCCTGTCATTCATTTTCTTTCCACCCGTTTTCCACCCTTACAATCAAACGGGCCCTTAATGTGAAAACCACGCTTTTCATCCAAATTCTGCTTAACCATTAAAACGGCAATGTTTTTTTCTAACATAAAAGAGTGAAAAGACTAGACGATTAAATTCAATTAATAAATGAAAAAAAAATAGCATTATAGTCGTTTTCGGTTAAAATATTTACTTTTTAATAGTCAAATAAACAGATTTAGTAACGTTTGATAAAGTACCTTATTCTTGTAGACTAAGAAGCTGCATTTTCACATATTTAAATAATTTTTTTAAAACATTTTATCCAATTAAATTTTTTTCAAGAGAAATCGGCATAAGTTGATTTTCTTAAAAACTTTTCTATGGGAAATAAAAGTAAAAGTCCTCTAAAATGGGTTCTTAAAATAGCTTTCTCTAAAAGTTATTAAAGTCAAAAAAAACATTTTTAAAAAAAATATATTCAACACATGTTTTAAATTATGGTCCCAGTTTGATTTTCATTTTTTCTCTATAAAAATTAAAAATATGACTATTATCCATCACATTCAACCACCATTTTTTACTTTACATTTTTTGTGTAGGGTCATAACGGTTATATTTTTTATTTTCATTTTACAAATAATATTTCAAAAGCAATTTTTAACTTTTTAAAAACCTTCCCTTGGACAAAAAGGGTTGCTTTTGCAATGTTGAAATGAGGTTAATAATAATTTAATTGAAATGATAGGTACCAATTCCAAAGGAACCCTAAACGACAGGGGTATTATGAAAATTATATTCACAGCAAAACATTCTGTTTATGCTACTTTTAAATTGTATGTATATTAAAGATCCTTATTTTTACTTATTATCAATCTTATGCCCCTAATTATTTTTTAGTTTAACTTTTTAATCGTTCTATCTTCAGCTAGCGATGCTTCGTGTGCCGGGTCTATTGCAATTTTGTATTTATATGAATTTCTCTTTGGTTTTCTCAATTTTGTGATCTGGAAAAGTATAACTTTTATGAATATTTTGTTTTTTTAATGATCTTTTAAAATATACCATAATACACAATTATATTTGGTTGGGATAGCAAATTTTATACTTAAAATTCATATAGTTTTAAATGGCTTGAAACGAGATTGAAATATTGTCCAATTGAGTGAAAGATGAAAATAATCGTAAATTTTTTTGCTCTGAATTTTGTAATAATTTTTTAGCTGTTTTAATACTTATAACCATACTGTGCATATTTAAAAAGTTACTAAATTGAAGTAATTGGTGGAAGGCGCCAATTCGTTACCCCAAAATATACGATAACAAATATGTACTCCAAAAATATTATTTTTAATTAAAAATTGAAATATTTTAAGAATAATCTATAAGCAAAGTAGTAACATATGTGTTACCATGACGTGTAATTTGTAAAAAATATTGGTATTAATGAAAAATTAAAATATTGATTTTAAATGATAAGGAGGTTTTTTTTTTTTTTTTTATATTGTTTTTAATGCAAAATGAGTTATTTTTTGGAAACATTGTAGAAGGGAGTATTTTTAAGCTTTTTGGAGAAAAAGGTAATGTAGTTTTGACATTATCCCAGAATTTTTAGCTCGCCTATTTTTCTTGTCAGTCCAGCTCATAAGCCCACCTAAAACGATCCCAATTAAACAAAACAGGCCCAAAATGAATTGCTAAATCAGGCAATAGGTAAAGCCCGAATAACAACATGAAAAAAATGTTGCCCCGCCCAAGAGAGAGACCCAAGTCCTAGTAGCCTTGCTGAATGGGGATGCAAGGGCAGAGGCATTTGGAGTCCCCTCCAGTCAAGAACTGGGGGCCCTATTGTTACGAACATATGATTCATGGGGAAATAAAGAAATACTCGGAATTCATAAGGGATTTTCTTGTCTATGTATTGTTCCATTTGCCCCCACACCATTGCGACAGGAGGAGGCTTGCCCATCAGCCATTGATAGAAAAAAAAAAAGTAACTCTTAACCAAACCCTTCACATGGGTTCGATGCACTCTTGTATGGTTTGGGGAGGCTTACTTCAATTGATTGGTATGAGGTTATCGATAAAAAATATTTGTCTAATCCACTTTATTTCGTGGACAATCATAATTCTGGGAAAATAGAGTCTTAAATAGTGGCTTTTAGAAGAATGCGTGGTTAAAAAAATATGAAATTTTTTTGAGTTTACGTGCAGAATATTTTATTGTGTGAATATAAGGTTGAAAATGAATATATTTAAAAAAAAAAAAAAAAAAAAAAAAAAAAAAAAAGAGTTTCAAAAGTTTGATCGTTAAATAGGAGCTAAGTTTCTTGGAAAAACTTTGAAGATTTTTAATTGATAGAATTTTTTTTTTTTTTTTTTTTTTTTTTTTTTTTTTGTAAAAGTGCAAGTTGTTGAATTGTTTTGAACAAGCTTTAGAACCTAGGGTGTGCTTGATTTAAAAAAAATTCATGAGACATGACATTTTTTTCACTCGAATTTTAACTTTTGGAATGTTTGATGAGCATTTTTTTTTCGTGGAAAATATTTTTCAAAATTTTCAAATATGTCTAATTTATTTTTTAGAAAAATACTATCTTCCATGCCAATCAAACACACCCTTAATTAAGGAGAAAAAAGTTATGGGATAAATGCCTTTGGATCGGTCTATAATTTGTTTATAATCGATCAAATCACTTATCATCCACACAATTTATGAGGTCGACAGTACTACCAACTTATCCATCGTTAATCTCTTTCCATTTATAATTTAAATGGGTGATATAAACAACTCCTAAACTTATTTGAGTAAAATCTACCTCCATCCTTAATTGTACCAACAAATTACTATTTTCGGGTGTAAGTGAAATCATTTCCCTTTCTCAACGAGAGTTCAGTCAATAGCGACAACCAAATCGATAGTCGCTCGGCCACCTCCCCTAATAAAATAAAGAAAATTAAAAAAGAGATATAGATAGAGAACCACCCACACAAAATTTCAGATATAATTATAAGATAACACGATGGGATGTTGGAATGGTCCTTGCAGTCTCCATCCATCTTAAAGCCCAAAAATTCAGAAATGGTTAAACTCAATTAATATTTTCTTTCCCAGCATATACAGAAGAACAGGTTTGCAGGTCATGATTGGTCTCTCCCGATGGCCCAGAGGTATTAAAATCAATTGCATTTTTACCCTTTCGTACTGACAATTTCTACCTCTGATAACAACCTGGAAATTTTGGTCTCTTTCTTTATAGCACCATCAAGATCATTATCGACTGGAGTGATCAATGACATGGGGACCCCTATAACCACCATAATAGTATAGTGAAACCATGATAATTGCAGCACTTTTGTCTTGCACATAGCCCGTGTGGAAGAGTACCATAGAAACGTTCACAAGAACAATAGATTTGTGTGGGAGAAATAATATATGAAGAATTCACCATGAAATGACATTTTCTACTGGCATATTGAGCAGAAGTTGGCCTTAAAATTTACCATAAAAGGAGTATTCAACATGTTTAATGAGCGACGACTCATAAGTAGTCGATATAATTCACTCTCTTTTAGAATCGACGTTGTTGATAACATTCGTTTGGATCACATTTACAAACATATTGGGTATGACTTACTTTTAGAACCGTTCGTGGATGAATGATGTTCTCGATGTGTTTATAAAACTAAATAACAAACTTTTTTACGAGTAATGAAAAAGTCTTAAGTGAAAATGAATTCTTTACACTTTACCTACAATTCATTGACTAAATAGCCATTATTTGTCGGCTAAGTTTAAAAATCTAATCCAAACCCTAAAACCAAATTGGGTGAACCTAAGAAGTATATGCATAATGCATTTAACCTTATTGATGTGAAATAAAAAAAAGGACCATCTCATAGTCACAATCTTGCAACTTGTGTTTGATTTCATTGAAAGATCCTATGGTCCATCAATGGTGGGCCAAAAAAATTCCTACATTTACACATTGAGTAGTTGACAACACACCATAATGCAATTCATCTAATGCCAAAATGTGTAGTACAATATAATTGGTTAAAGTGATTGGTGATTCTTGGTTGTGTCGCTTTCAACTCTCTAGTCCTTGTCTTCTCCACTGTTAGAATGTGCCATTTTTGTAAGAAAAAAGGGTTGGGAAAAATTATGAAAGATTTGTATAACTTATGACATCTATCCATCCCACTATTCTTTGATAAGATTATTGCATTTTAGAATCACTTTTTCCCTAATATATTAATTAAGAATCAAGCAATCTAATCTGTCCACATAGAAAATCCATTCTATGTTAAATGTGTTAGATATCATGCTTTCTTTCCTGTCAACATTTGGTACCACTGCATAAAGTTAAGTAATACCATTCATATTTTTAGGCTCGGCATTAGTGGGTCTTTCTGTATCTCGCACGAACATGTCAAGGGGTCAAAATATGATGAATCGTTCAAAACTAACAAGTGAAGAGCGCAATGTACGGACCAGTACGTAAAAACCAAAAAAATTACGAAAAATAATGTATTTTCTCTTAAACACGGAACGACCTCATCCAAAAGTGAAAATATTAATGGACATACTTATTCTCTAGCAGATGACCATGTTGGGCTAATTTTAAGCGTGTTGAAATCGAGCTATGTTGAAATCAGCCCTATTCGATTTACATCTAAACATGTGCATAACACAATGATGAAGATAGGGGAATAAGAGTTGCCACCACAATATCCATTGTCGTCATTAAGGATAAGTGAGTCTTGGCACATGGATTTTGTGTTAGTGGGGGAGGTTGATGTTTACACTTCAGCATCAATAGGTGGAACAACTCTTTTTCCTCTTTGTTCTTTATTGTTTTTCTTTTCATTCCATCATATCCCACATTGGGAGGTTTTCAATTCAAATTTGCAATTAGTAAGGTCTTTGTCTTTAAGCTCCCTCCACCATTGTGTGTAAGATATGATTTCAAGGAGACTAGCTTATGCTTGCTTTATTTCTTTTCCATTAGAATTCTTATCTCCACGTGCCATTCCTTGACAAAAGATGAGCAAATTGTCATCTTTAAAGGATCATTTGGTACGTTAAATTTGACAAGTTCAATTACGTGACACAATTTTTGTATTTATTTATCAAGATTGTGATCCATGCTAATATGAAATACCATGTTGAAGTGACCTCAACCATAACTCGACAAGTTGAGGTCCTTTAATCTTTTGTAGTACGCAAGAAATGGTATTTGGTGGGGTCCAAATTTGATAAGAAAATATGGGAAGAAAACAAAATCAAAATCAAATCCTGCATGATGATGAAATAGTACGTGATGCCCCCCTTCCACAAGGATAGATAGTTGGGGTACCCATCATGGCTTCCATGCCTCTTTGATTGAATTCATATTTTATGCTTCCAAATCCAACCCCACCTTAGCTTAAAATTGGCATAAGTATTTATTTTGCAGAAGTGGACAAGTTATGTGAGGAGACACATTTCCATCACTTTACTTTCCTTGAATCAAAAGGTTGAATAGAAAACAAAAGCACAACCATGGCATGGGCCTGGATACTCAATGCTTTACTTTGTGACCTCGCCAACAATTTGACATTGGTTCGAGTGTCACTTTCTTCATAGTACATTTATTTGTGGTCGAGTGCGTGTTCCGCTCAAGACGATAAGTTTAAGACGGTTGCATTAGATCGACTCAATTTGAAATACATAGCATTTACGGAATGAATCTTTATATATAGTCCCTGTTTGGTTTTTAGTAGATTTCGATAATAATAATTAAAAAAATTATGGAATGTGTTGTTGAAAAGTTATGGACGAGTTCATAAAATACGTAGTTAAAATTAATTATTGACTTTGACTTAAATTTTAATATAACTTTTTAGTTGAACCAAATCGAGGCATACTTTGTTGTGTTATCCTCCAAAATACGGTAAAAAAAAAAGGTATAAATTTACTGGGAATAAAACTTGATAGACATACAAGCGTACCATATTTTATATGGAAAACTTGATACTTTTCTAGGCAACTGTTATTGGGCCACTAGATATATGAATTTTTGTGTGATTCTATTGGAAGGGGACCATAGCAAGAACTTAGGGTTAGATAATTTTAGACAACTTCTTCCATTTTTAAATCAAGGGAGTTGTGTGATGGAAATTTACGATCATAATTTTAATTAAATCGAACGCGGTAGAATAAATCTTATAGTTCAATTAGCGTGATCATAATCGAACAATCTCACGAAAACTTTTACACTTTCGTTATAACAAGTACTTTTTTTTTATTTTTTAACACGGTCGATTATAAATTAATATATTCTCAATAAATGTAAAGTTGTTATAAGTTTAAAATATAGTGAAAAATGTTTTTCGGTCACACTTTCAGGCAGAGTATTCGTGAAATGATGAATCAGATTCGCGTGTATGGGAGGGTATGTCGGTCATAAAGCGACACATGGTCCGAATGGGTTGGGGCCCGTTGACACAAAAACGGATCTTTACAACAAATCCCCCACAATTATTTTTGTGTTGTCCTGTGTTTTTACCTCGTCGGGTGGGGTCCGTCGGTACAAAACTTGGGGGGCCACCTCCGAATGGGTTGGTTTGGTTTCATTTAATTTTAGAATTAAATTAGTGTAAATTATGAAAGATGGACTGTTACCGATATGAATTAGGATGGCCGGTTTAGTTGGACAAATCATAAGTCCATAATCAATTCTTGCTTTGTGATTAATATGATGTGATAATGTGGGCCGATTAATGAAAAGGATGCCCCTCTAGAAGACATCATGATAGTACTCAAAAGGATTTCGATAATAGTTAAGGTTCGATCCAAGTCATTAATTCAATTACTATATCGAATTATTAAATTACTAATTTATTCGGTGGCTAGGCATTTAGTTTTCATAAAACTTGATTGGATTCATACGTCTTTGATTGATTTGATCGGGAATAAATCTCATGACCTTCGTTTTAGACATTTAAATTAGAACGAAGGGTTTTGTTACATGTATCTGGAGGTTGACACTCTGAATTACTCGGTCCCACCTAATCTCTCACATGGAGGTCAGGCCCCATACATTCATTGGACATGAGATCCGACCTCCATGTGAGAGATCGGATGAGATCGAGTAACCCAGAATGTCAACCTCCGAGTACATTTAACAAAACTCTAGAAAGAATTGGTTGGTTCAATTGCGAACCCATTCACTAAAAGTATAGGTTTCACAATCTAATTTGTCAATTCAATTGAATAAACTTCAATAGTTGTTCATCATTTTAGATCATTGAACTAAAAATCTCTCATTGATTCAACATTGAATCCATCTGATAAGCATTCAGTTCACAATTTAACTCGTTGGTTCTCCAAACTTATTTGGCACATAGTTATAATCTATCAAACTTATTTTATAATACACAGTTCGAATGGTCCACAAGTACTATCACTTATTCACCATTTGTTTCCATACATTTATATCTTTAATAAATTATATCGACTTCATCATTTTAGACCATTGAACCAGAAATTTCTAACTGGTTCAATCATAAATCGATCTATAATAGCACTTGATCTATCGTCTAATTCATCAGTTCTCTAATTGAGCCAAAATTTAAGTTAAGATTAATAATTAATTTTAATCACTTATTTTGTGGATTTATAATTTTTATTAATTTTTTAATCACTCACATTTTTTATATTAAAATTTACTAAAAAAATATACAAATAAATAAATATCATCTATGTGGACCATTGTTCTGGGAACGAATTTTTTTCCTTTCATCTATCTATTTGCAGTACTCTTATTTACTTTCTTATCTTCCCAATAAACATATTGATTGACTGAGTCTGTACAAGATTTAAACAGTTTCAATAAGTCCACTCCCCACAAATTTCTCTCGACCCTCTGATTTTGATCACTCTTGAAGATGACTTTTCACAAAATTTAGCAGATAGAATCTGGACCACTTCATACCCCAGTTACCTATTTTCTCACCCAATGTTACAATAACATCGGCAAACGCCATTATTATATGCAGTCTAATTCCTGTATTCTATCTTCCCATTTTGATAATGACTATAGATAAAGCTGATGGCCCCACTAGACAATATAATTGGTACGCGCCCTAATTTAGAGCCACACCACCATCTCAACCACTGCCAACCCTTAGCCACCGCGTCACCGTCCGTCGCTTACAATTACATAATTTTTCAGTCAATTTTTTTCACTATAGGAAGAATTATAATGCCATCTCAACTAAAATTTTAGGAATTTGATCGAACTTTAGTAAAAGAAAGAATGAAAGTGACGTTTATGTCGATCAATTTCAAAGGATGGACTACCTAACGGAAGCAAGCACCATCACCTCATCACATAAGATAAGAAAAACTCCTAGCGCTCTCAACCCGATTCACAGTCCACATGCCCTTTATGCGCATTCATTCTGAAGAACACTTGCTACTAGCACAGTATCATTAGGAATTTCTTTCTCAAGTCTTGTCATGATCGTGCACTCGATGAAAAAACTTTACAAATAAAATAAACATGTATTATTACCTAAAACCACACATCTTTCTTAGACCCGTTTGATTTTCATTCTTTGTAGAATGAGAATAAAAAATATAGTCGTTACACAAGAGATAAAAATTTAAAAATGGTATCTGAATGTGATTGATAACGATCATATTTTTCATTTTTATGGGAGAAATATTGATACCAAACAGGGCCTCAATATTCAATTTCATTAACAATTACCACTTAGATTTCATCGTCAACAGATTACACAGGGAGCAATATTTCAACACTAATGAATTAATGTCATGATTTAGCCCCATTAATTTTGTTTATAATGGGGAATTATAATGGAGGAATAGTATTTTTTTGAAAAATAGATGGATGTAAAAGAATAAAAAAATTTCGATTTACGTAAAATATTATTTTATTAAAATTATTTAATTGAAAATATGAAAAAAAAAATTTTTAATTTAGTTAGATGAAATTTACTGGAGTATAATTTTCTAGCTCACCTTTCCTTTCTAGAAATTTTCAAACCGGATCATAACAAAAGGCAAAGTATCTAAAGGGCACCGTCTAATATACGCAATAGGGGCCAGAAAAATACGGCATAGAGGACAGATTTTATTTTAATTCTCCGTACTTTTGTCCTCTTTTTTGGCGGGACTCAACAAAAAGAACCACGTGTCGTGTCGTCACGCACTTTCTCCTCTGCCGTGCTCATCGGTGGCACAACACACGAGGTTGGTGCTTGCTCAGTGGGAAAATGAATGCCTTCGTTTTTCTCACCTTCTGTGCAAAACAGCGACATTTGCGCGAGTCCTACGTGTCAGTCTTTACACGGTACGTGTTACTTTCACTGCATCGTTGACATCACGCGCATCCCCACCACGCTCGTCCACGTCTCATCTTCCCCTAACGCAAATGCTAACGTGCGCCAGCTTCCATGGATTCACAACTTCACGTTCAATGATGCTACTTACTGTT
The DNA here is from genome assembly GCA_019395295.1 of Osmanthus fragrans. Taxonomy (NCBI): domain Eukaryota; kingdom Viridiplantae; phylum Streptophyta; class Magnoliopsida; order Lamiales; family Oleaceae; genus Osmanthus; species Osmanthus fragrans. The sequence continues at coordinate 2,030,817 of CM033344.1, read as the reverse complement.
TAAACAAAGTGATAACGAACAAGAATTTATACAATTTCGATGATTTTTTCCGATTTATGAAGGATTAACAGAAATTCAAGAGGACAAGTTTACATTAAGACTAGCTGTTTTAGAGGAGTTACAGACGGGGCAAGTACGAAGGGATGATCCGCAAAAAGTACAGAGGCAGAGATGCCTGCAAGGCAAAAGCAACACGGATGACTCCTCTTTTCCACAGTTCCTGCACAATCTGTTCCTGCTGCTATTACTGTAACTGCAGCTCTTCCATCCTTTGTTGTCCCCAATATTGCCAATGCACTCGTCATTGCAATTGGTGCCGTGCGCATTGGTTGGTGTGCACTCTGCTAATGTTTTCCGCTCAATTTCTTCGAAGTTGCTGCCGCAGCAAGATTGAGCGTCATCGGTTAATGCCTCGCCGGCGCGGTTGCGCTGGTTTTGGTCGACTTGGACTTGAGCGAGAACTTGCTCGAGATTGCACCTTAAAGTGTTTGCTGTGGATTCATTTGTTTGTGCTAAATCTCTCCATAACTGATTCTCTACGCACAGGGACTTCACTCTCTCTTCCAACGCCCAGTTTAATTTCCCAATTTTGTCAATTTCATCTTCCTTTGCCTTCAGTTTCTTCATTATGTTGCCCTCAACAGCTGCCGCGATTCTCCGCGAATATCTCTTTCGTCTCTCTTCTATTTCCATCCTTACTTTCTCAGTCTGTTACAAATGATCGAGTTAATCGCGAATTCATATAAAACGAATTACAATTAAAAAACAGATCAAGATATCAAAAATCTTACCTGTTGAGTAATGAAGCGATCGATTTCTAACTGTTGCTGTTGGATCTGAAACGAAATATCTTCACCGAGGAAAGTGAAAGAACCGCAACGGTAATTTGCATTCTGATTCTGAACAGCGCTAGGGAACGAAGAAAGCACAGGATTCATTGCATCACTTGATCGCTTTCTCGATACCGGAACAGCATAACTGAGACCACTCTCGGATTTCATCGGAGCTGTCTTCGCGGGAATTGAATCCGTAGTAGCCAAATTGTACATCGGCACAATATTCTCCGTTGCGGTCGTCGTCCCGGATAGTGGCGTCACTACTCCGTATCCTAATGGAGTTCCATACATATTTATATTGCCAATGCCTTCCATAGTATTCATCGCCGTTTCTCTGCATTCATTCGAAAACATAAATACACACCCAGTTCTGTAAATTTCAAATCATTAATGAAAACACATACCTATTGCTGAGAATCTGTGGAGGAAATAGATTGAGATGGCGAGCTTCAACAGCCATTAGAATCTACGTAATTTATTGGATCTCTTTCTTGAATCACGCTATATGCGTGCGGTGTGTAGCTGTATCTCTCCGTGTATATGTGTCTCTTTTGTTTGCCTATTTTGGTTTGTGGACAGAGAGGGTTATGAAAGGTGAGTGAAAGGTGGAGAAAAGAACAATTTAGAGGAGAGGAAATGAACAAAAGGCCATGCAATGCACATAGCCGGTGTGGAAAACTTTGAATAGAGTCGGAGTTTATTTAGGGTTTGGTTTGGCTTTATGGATAGAGAGAGAAAAAATAAAGTTAGTGAAAAAAGGTTTATTTTGCACTATATAAAGGCAGTAAGAAAGACTTTGAAATTTGTTTGTTGGGTTTGTTCAGTGGGGTTAGTAACCACAAAGTTTCTTATTCTTGAGTTATTTTCAAAAACCGCAAGGGGCTATTTTTGGTATTTCACAAGACTTTTTTTTTATCTTTCAAAATACTAGAATCTTTTCAAGGAAAATTGCAGCAGATGGCCTCAATCCATTGCTCAAATTGCAAAAGTGTCAAAACATTCATAAATCGTTAGCTAACCTACATGAGTAGACTCCCCCCACTTGAAATTTTTAGGTACTGACCAAGTTGAAAAATAAATATAACTTTATTAAGGTGAACTATTCTGATAGGTTGAAGATCAACTTGTTTTCTTTGACAAAAATTGAAGACATTTCCTATTTTTTGTTACATAGATTGGAGACCATTAAGAGTGTTTTTGGCGTAGATTTAAATTAAATTTTAATTGAAAAATTAGTCGTTAGTAGGTCACATGCGTGAGATGAAAGTCAAATATAAAGGCTATATTTTTAATTAAAATTGAATTTTAATCTCTACCGAACAAACCCTAAATTAATCTTGTTCCATATACATTAAAGTTTCGACATTTGATGGTTTGCCGATTTAGTTGACTTTGGATTGTTTATTACCAATCAAAACGAGCAAAAACATAAATTATCGATCGTGTCATCGTGACTCATATTCTAAGGAAGATATGAAAATTTTTTATGTATTCACTAAATAATTATGTAATAATTTATAAATTTTGTTATTTTTAAAAATTTTTTACGGTCAAAGTGCGAGGAAGATTCCAGGTTAGCTTGGCCGACGTGGCAGTTGAGATTGCAATTTCCTGTGATTCATAAATGAGAAACGCTCACCTCTGCCCAAAGGGCACGGGTATGAATTTCTTTCACATACTTCATCCGTATTAAAAAAATCTTATTTAGTATTATTGAAAAAGAAATTTTTATGAAAAACATTTTTAATTTGCCCTTGTTTATTATCGTTAATTAGAAGTAAATTATTGTTGATAGTGGTAAAAAAATTTGAATGATTGGTCATAACTAATCAAATTAAATAAGAATTTATTAGTAAACGAATAAAATAAAATATTATCAATAAAAAAATATGACTATATAATTGAGACAAGAAATTAAGGAAAATAGAGAATATTAACTTTTGTTGAAACTTGAAAGCAAAATAATAAGTGACGATATTTGATCTCATTGGAGTTACAATTTCAGTTTAAATGACGTTAATGTGACATTAAATGATAGATGAAATTAAGTAAGTTATTTAATTTTCACTTTTCGTCTAATCTATCATCTAAGGCCACCTAAATTAAGGGTTGTAACAACAATTGGGCTACATAGCATTACTCAAATAATACCTAAAATCTGTCATAAATGTCAAATTAATAATTCAAGTTTTTAAAACAGTCAAGTTATTTGATATTTATTGCATGTAGGTCTATTTAATTCAAGAATTGTAGTTTTGGTAAACTTATGTACAAAACTCAACGCTTGGTTTTAAAGTAAAAGAAAAACTATCCTAGAGATATTGCTTTGTTTAGCTAAATAATTAAATATTTAATAAATTTTAATAAAAATGATGAAACATGTGAATTTTATAAGATGTGTGATTTAAAAGGAGCATTGAAAAAACTAAATTTTAAAAAACGGATGTCAAACAAGGGGCTCAAAGGGCTTAAAATTACAATATTATTAGTTTCTTTGTAAACAGTGACGAATTTAGGGAAGGACTGGGCCGACTGGCCTTGGACGGATTTATAATTATTTTTTATATGTAAAAAGAATATTTCGTGTTCATTTTTATTTTTAGTGCAGACACCATAAAATATACCTCATAGAAAAGCATGGAGACATCATAGTTTCGTGTGTTTGTTTGTACATCAATTTTAAAGCATCTTGACAACAGGCACCACCACACTCACGACCCTTGAATTTCGCTGTCACCCTTTGATATTATCATCTTAGATTAAAGAAACAAAATTGCTCGCCCCATTTTGAATTTATATGATTCGATAAAAATGAACAAGATCGTGCTTTATTCTTTTCTAATTTTGTCAAATCGCGTTCAATTCATGACCCAACGCTCCTGTTTATTTCTCATTAATCATCCATAAAAATGATAAATATGATCATTATCAATTGCATCCAGTCACCATTTTTTATTTTCTATTTCTTGTGTGGTACTCATAACGATTATATTTTTCATTCTCATTCTACAAATAATGAGAATTAAACGAGACTTAAATATATTTTAAAGATAAAAATAAACAAAAAAGACAAAAACAAAAGGCGAATATTTTATAAAAATACTGTAAGTGATTCTTTCTAGGTAATTTTCAGTGTAATTACTAATATCTGCCAGTGCAGCTTTGTTGATTTTGATGTAAAATGTTTATTTTCTTTAATGCTCCATTCAGACAAATTAGCTGCAATTAAGGAGACAAATAGAACAGACTATGAATTAGTATCCAAAACAAATAAATTATTTTAATAATTAAGCTTCCATCCTATGGGTTAGTTCGAGGAGGCATGGGTTGGTTTTGCATTATTAATCAACTTGTTATAAAGTAAAAATTAAATATTAATCATTAAAATCCACAAACCCACCCATATAATATTGTACCTTATCTAATACGTAATACAATATTTAGGTACAAGATATTATGGATCATGAGTCAGGCCCTAGATGAATCTTGTGACTTTGCTTGGCATCCAAAGCTTTTAATTTTTGCCTAATTTCCATGCTTAGGCAAGAATTTATTCTAAGCTTGTCCTTCTAGTATTGCTTTACACCAACTTTGTTAATATCATTGTCCGCCATATAAATATTGTATAGATAGCGATAAGTAGTGAAAATAGTAGAATTGAAAAAGCATACCACAACATTATATAATGTCTGGCATACATATACAGGACCTTGTCTAGCCACTCGTAAGTATACTATCGATTTTTCTTTTTCTCGACCGAAATTCCAAGAATTTGGGACCCAATTTAGTCCATAAAAAATGATGAAATTGTAATCCCAAATCCATTAGTTAGATGGAAAGGTAGAACTAAGGATGTGTGTGGATTCCCCAATAAGTGTTCATTGATCTTTTATTAAACGCTATTATTGTTCCCATCAACCCAACCCAATTATATAGACTACAAGTTCCCTTTAACCATCTCAAATGTCTAAAGAGCACAAAAGTAAAGTAAAATAGGCAAAAAAGCGTGAGAAAAAGTAGAGTAGTGGGTCACAAGTCACACTACACATTGCAATGGATGAGAAAAGATTAGATTTTGGAGTTAATGCGTGTTGTTGTGATCAAAATTGAGAATGCATGTTTGTGCTTCCCCTCTTTTAAGGGCAATTGACATGGTGGGTTTTTCTCCTTTTCTCTTTATTTTAAACGTAAAGTTGCATTACCACTTCTACATGTGATGAGCATGCTTTATTACCCACAATTGGAGTGAGTATGTCAGATTCAAAGTTTGGTTTTATTAGCTTGGTGGAGGAGATGAATGAGATTCCCAAGAAAATGTGGAGTGGATTAGGTATCTAATGAATGACAACTTAAGAATTTTTTTTATTTTTACAAAAATGTCACCAAATATATTGGGGAAATTTGCATTGGAGGGCCTCCAACTTTTGCATTATTGAGCACTTTAATCTTTCATTTTTCGTGGTGCTTAAGTTTTGACTTATGAATGTCATTCGACATGTTTGTTAAAGAGTTACATGACTAGTACACGAAATATTGTTTTGTGGGTAAAAATTGGTAAATGAATTTTAATAAAATATGAAGAAAAGGAAAATGAGGAGAGAAAAAAATAAATGAACAAAATAATAGTCCATCATTTTTTCCACTATTGGTCACCAAAGACGTTCCCCCTTCCCAATCTCCTATAGTCGCCCTTGGCTCTTCCATCACATTCGTCGCCTTTTTGTTCCTCTTTGCCTCTGAGCAAGCTACATTTAGAAAAAATAAAAATTGTTATTCATTCTATTATTTTTTTAATCTTTTACTTGATTGGAAAATGGGATGTCATCGTCGTTTGAGTCGATATCTTTCATCACGTGCTCTACACACAAAATTTTAATTACTCAATTGTATGAAATGTATCGATGCAAATCAAAGTGTCAATTGTACAGAGATGGATGTAGGGGGGGCTGGGCAGGGCTGTAGCCCAGTCCCCCCCCCCACAGTCCATTAAAGCAAAAAAAAAAAAAAAAAAAAATAAATGTAAAATTTTTTTTTTTTTTTTTTCACGTATTAGCCCGGTCAAAAATTTTGTAGCTCGATCTTCGATCCAATCCTGGATCCGTCCCTGCAATTGTATAAAAGTTGATTGTCGTTGCTTTTACTTCTTATCGAATTATATTCAAGAACGAATCAATACCACTTTATATGCTATATAGATTTCCCTCTAGACTTTTTAACCAACATAATATCACCTTCTAGACTTATACATCCAATAACTTTTTTTTTTTAACTCCCAACTTCACATGATTTCTAACATTTGTTATTTGTAAATTTTGATTTTTACGTCAATGTCATACAATATATCATTGATATACGCGTAAACGAAGACAATACCGTAAAACGATAATTTTTTATTTTTTATTTTTTATGCTCTTATTGCAATGCAATTGATGTGATATAAATTTCATAAAATCGAATTTGAAAAATGGACAACATACCGTGGTATTTGGTGGGGTCGTGCAGCTGGCTTTAGTTATTTCTTGTACTGGAAACATACCTTCCTCAAAGGACTTTAAGAAATAAATAAATAAACATTTAAATCCCTGCAAGAATGGGGCCGTTAGGTTTGGAGATATTGAGTGCGGGGAATCTACTGCCTTAATGGGCTTTTTAGGCCCATTTCACCCAAAGCCATTTCAATAGGCCCAAATTAAGTGTGTTAAATTATGGGCCTCATGACTTTGGGCTGGACCGTTCTGAATTAGTCCTGTGAGAATTGAGGGTACTGAATAAAATAAGATTTTCTAAATGGACCCATAAAATTTCCCTTATAAGGGAAGTGAAGAATTCATAAATCAGGGCCAAAAATTTTAAAATGAAAAAATTAAGTTTTCATTAATTAATTAATTAATTATTTTAAAGTCACGGTTATACAATTCATAGCCACAAATACGCACTTAAAGGTCACAACTAATTCACTGGTCACATATTATCAAATTAATTAATCAAAAATTATTTCGAGGTCAAAAATAAAAAAATTTATAGGTCACAGATTATGCCGATGTCACAAATAAAATTTTTTTATAAGTCACAGTTTATCTCATTTATCACAATTCAAAAAAATTATTCATCACATTTTATCTGTCGATCACAATTTTCAAACTTGTTGGTCACAGATTATTATTTTAATCACATATTGTCGAATTTTATAGTCACAGTTTGAGAGTTAGTTACAATCAATCAAATAGTTTATCAAATTCACCAAACTCAACTCCGATCCCGATCTAATACTTGGTCACAAACATTGCCCCACCCTTCACAACACCACCATCGCCGCCAACAACACCACTCCCGACTATGATCCCGATCTAATACTTGGTCACAAGCATTACCCCACTACGATGACCAACACCACCACTATGGTGACCAACACTGCACACACTGCCACCGTCAAATACTACCCACCGGCAGAGCCACCACCACCTTCACCGAACCACCCCCACCACACACCGCCGCCTAGACCATAGCCTCCTGCACCACACCACCAACAAACACCAAGTCGTCCCACTAACAAAAATCACCCCCAAAACTTTGGTGTCATGGGGATCGAACGACCATCACAACCACCGCAATCGCCATCAACTCAAACTGCTTAAGCTTTGTGCGCGCTGGTACAGTGATTTCTCCAATGAAGAGTCACCGAAGTGGTGGATTTGCTTCGCGGTGTAATTTTACCACCGCAACTTGCGGTGATTCACGAAGGGAAGGTGCAGTAGCGCGATGGATCTGCTTCGTCGTGTTCTTCATTACAGCAGAACCGACAAAGGGTGCTCCAATGACAACATGCTCCAGCGAAGGCGGCGGCCCCGTCCAATGGAAAGAAGACATGAGAGGGAGTTAGAGAGATTGAAGAAATGGAGAGGGAGAGTGAAAGTGATTAGGGTTTTAATTGAATTGGGTGGAGAGTGGAGATATGAAGAGGAGAAAATTGATAAAGGGTTTGTAGATATAATATTTTAATTATTAATTTCATACCTGAGTTTTGCTTTAAAAATATTTACACCTGATCTATGCAAAGTGAAGTTGAAACACTTGTATCCATGTGATTTACTCATGAGAGAACCCAACACCTAATTTTTCCTATTGTTACTTTGGACCATGTAACCCCCTTCAAAAGAACTCGTAAGGTGAAATAATTATAATTCGAGCTCTGAAAGAAGTATGCTTGGAGATCCAATTATATATTTGAATATGCTCTCAATTTTTTTTATTTTTTTTTATGATAGTGAATATTCATGTCAGCGTAAGCGTACCTCGACTAATTTTCACAGGGTCTGATATTTACATGTTCTGTCCTTTTTTAAATTTTATTACAAGTTAAGATCATCTTTTCAATTTAAGTAATTGGTAACATGTACACAATTTTTCTTACAAATTTACCTCTCTACTCTCTAAAGACGTGTTAAGAAAAGTAAATGTTGATAATGTAAATGCTACACAAAACTGACGATCAAAATAGGATTTAAGCGCTCGTTTCTAAATGTAATTTTCCGTAAAAAAAATATCAATTAAAATTTGTTATATTTGGAAATAATTTTGTGTAAAATATGAAATTTTGATATACAATACCGTATTTCAATAATACCCATAAATCTCTCATTTCTTTTAAGTTGTAATTTTGCATTTACCTTTTCCTTTTACAACCCATCCCATTTGCTACTTGAAGCCTTGAACTGGAGGAGGGAAGAATTCCGTGGAGGTAGAGGTGGAGGTGGAGGGTGAGAAAATGACGTGGTAACAGCTAATTGGTCAGAGGATGGAGAGTGGGTCCTACAGCACACTTTCTAAGATTTCAAATTGTTGACGTGTCTGATGACCTGTGGATAAGTTGAAAGCTCAAATCTTTGAAACAAAAACTCAAAACCCCTTACACAAATCTCTGTTCTACTTTCTCTCCTCTCCATTCAATTAACATGGAGATCATAGCTACTGTAACTCAAGGCCCTTTCCATGTAAACACAAGAGCTTTTGCCGGCCGCTCAGTTTCAGCTTTTGGGCTCTCTTTGCCATGCCTTAAATCTCCACTTTATAGCCAACGGAAAATAAATCTGGTCATTAGGGATTCTGTTGCTGTTGAACAGCAGACTCAAACTAAGGCTGCTGTGATTAGAATTGGCACTCGGGGAAGGTAATGTTCGTAATTTGACTTTCTGGGTATGGGTTGATTATTGTTAAATTTGAGTATTAAAATGCAAGGTTGACTGTTTGATTTTTTTATTTCTATGATAGATATTGCACATTGAGCTTGTGTTATTATGGTTAGGTGTATATTGCAGTTAAAATGGATTCTTGAGCTTAAATTAAGATGGATGAGTGAACATTCTTGGGCTTGAATTCTTGTCACCGTTCTAATATTTTTACTAAAATTGAATCCTGGTTTCAATTGAGAGTACTGAGGTAATGAGAACTAAATGTTATCTCTGCATTCGATGAAAAAATGAGAAATTTACTGAATTTGGGAAGTAACTGTGGAAAGAGATGTGCATCAGGCACTGTGGTTTTCAACTCACTACTTATGTACTTCTCATGTATGAGTATTTGTTCCTGTAATTGCCTCAAAAATTAACCGGACACCTGGCATTCCCAGAGAGGCTAAATAAGGCATTGTAGTTGCTATTAGCATTTTATTTAACTAATATATGACTTGGAAAATATAGAGTGTTTCTTTGTGAGGTCTCATTATGGCTGCAATATGGCTTTTTGGGCATTTATTGAGAGATAAAATGTCCTGCTCTCATCTTACGAATTTATCTGTCAAAAAAGCTAATAATGAATATGTAGGATTTTTGTTTGAAAAATGATATGGACAGGGTATTCGCAATTTTGAAGATGCTATATCAGTTTTGATAGTGAGAGTACCAAAAGTTGCATGAAAATTTTGAAATGTGCGCATCTGCTTTACGGAACTGTAGAAATTCTTCGTTAAGGATTTGTTATGTCATAAACGTGATGTAAGAAGAATGTCCTGATTATGTTCTCATTGTGGGCCATATTATATGCCCCCAAAGAATTAAAGAAAAGAATTAGAGGTCATATTCCATGTCATATGCGGAGTTTTTAGCTTTGACACCAATTAAATCTCTTAGTTTTGGTCAGAGACTGTTATAAAACGAATAGTGCCACTCCAATTTCGGCATTCACCTTTAAGGATTTGGATTTCAAATCTCATGGAGAACTGCAGAAAGAACTGCCTACTTAAACAATGTGGTCCACTATGCATATTCCCCCTCAGCCCTCCTTTTTCTAAGGATAGTTTAATACTAGTGACATTCTGTGGTGCATCATTAAAAAAAAGGGACGGGCATAACCCAGACCTAATTCGCTTGCCAGGTACCAAGCCTTGACAGGAAAGATATTGGTATGTTATACACGTGGTATAAAAATTCCCCTTCCAGTGCAGTCATACCAGCACTGAATTTATAATGAAATGGACTAGTCGTTCACCTTCTGATAATAGCTCAGAATGAATGTAAAAACCTAATGCAGATTGCGGTGATTTGTGTATCCTTCACTTTGTACAACTTGATCTGAAATATATTAGTACATGTCAGCTATTATGAAATATAACCCTGGACATTCTCTCTGCTACCAAGGATAACCGACATCATGCCTTTGTTATGTTGCGTTGTGCATTAATTAGGAATCTTTAAAAGTTCAGTGGTAAAAGAAGATGTGCCATTGACACCAGCAGCCTAAAATTAACACCTATAAAATTATGGACAAACTATACAAAAATTTCTCTCCTCTTCCTTTGTATTACTTTCTTCTTTTTTTCATTTGAGTTAATCACATTTTCACAATGTTGGACAAGAAGCATTCTAACCTTTCAATTGTAACATATTAAATACAATATCGCAAAACGATCATTGGAAAATACGTTTCATTTACTCTTTATGTTCCATAAGCTGCACAATTTAACTATTGATATAGGATTTGATTCTATAAATTTACTCATTAATTTATTATAACTATTGTTTCTGTATTACAGCCCACTGGCCCTTGCCCAAGCTTATGAAACGCAGAATAAACTGATAGAGACACATCCTGAGTTAGCTGAAGAGGGTGCCATTCAAATTGTGATCATTAAAACCACTGGTGATAAAATATTGAGTCAGCCACTGGCAGATATAGGTGGAAAGGGCCTGTTCACGAAAGAAATAGACGAGGCACTCATTAATAGTGAAATTGATATAGCTGTCCACTCAATGAAAGACGTTCCCACTTATCTTCCTGACAAGATAATATTACCTTGCAATCTTCCACGTGAGGATGTCCGGGATGCATTTATTTGTTTGACTGCAGTTTCATTGGCTGAGCTTCCAGCAGGAAGCACTGTGGGCACTGCTTCACTCAGAAGGAAGTCCCAAATACTGCACAGATATCCCTCATTAAATGTGAGCATGTTATGCTATAAAAAATCATCTTGCTTTCTCATTATATAGTAAATTGATTTATTCATTATGTGTTAAGAAAATCCATAATTGTCCTCAGTAAATGACTAAATGTATCAGTGTCAAACCCAAATCAGATATTAATATTTTGGCCCTGTTTGAGCCCCAAATTTGGAGAAATAGATTTTGGAATAGTGAATTTTTTGAGAATGTGTGATTAAAAAGTAGGAAAAGTTTTGAGTTTACGTGTAAAATTATTTTATGAGAGAATCTATGGTAGAAAATGAGTTATATATAAAAAGTTGAGTTTAGGGGAAAATGGAGCTCAAAACATAGGCTTTATAGTTCATTCAATCAGTGGGCATGTCACAAAGACGCCAGGGATGCTTCTAATCTGTTTGCCATGGACAGGGACTCGCTGAAGACATTTTTAAGAACAATTGTTATTTACATAAATTTTGAAATGTGGCAGTTTGCCTAAACTACTTTGTTATACTTTGAGAATTTCCTATTTCCTTTTACTTTTTCTACAAAATTTCTCCTTTCATCTCTTGCAGTTCTCCCAAGGCTGTTATGATCCCTCGGTTGATTATATCTATGTTTATTTGATTTGTCTGCAACACTTACATGTCCTACGTTTTTGTGAATGTCACATTCTCTGACCCTTATCAGGTTATATTTGTAATGTATCTCCAATACGAATGGTACAAGCTACTTGTGAAATTCTCTTGTAACACAACATCTCTCGAGGACATGAGTATGCACCTTGTTAGATATAAAGGCTTGACAAAATTTTACATTTCTCAAGTTAAAGTTCCCTATTGATAGGTAAGTTCGCATGGAGTTGGCAGGTTCATTTCAAAGTTTCTTTTAAAGTTGCAATTACACGATACAAGGTGGATGCTGAATATGAGCTTGGCATGTCCTCTCTGGCTTGCTTGATATGGTTTTTCAGTCAGCATTATTTCTCTTCAAAAATCTTAGGTGGCTGTTTATGCTGTCTCATTCTGCTTCACTGCTATTTTTTCTTACTCAAATTTATTTGTAGGTGCTCGAGAACTTTCGAGGCAATGTACAAACAAGATTAAGAAAATTAAACGAGGGAGTTGTCCAAGCAACGTTATTGGCATTAGCTGGGCTCAAACGCCTCAACATGACAGAAAATGTTACTGCCATTCTGTCTATTGATGATATGCTTCCTGCTGTTGCTCAAGGAGCTATTGGGATTGCCTGTAGAAGTGATGATGAAAAGATGGTATGTGGTACTCTGCACAATCTCTTCAACTAGTTTATTTATTTTTTCTCCATATCTTCACCCTGATCTCTTTTTTGTTCCATCTTCCCGATCTTTGCATTTACATAGGAGAGTTTTGGTTCCGTATCATGCCAAAGAGTACAAATTGATACTGCCACGCTTGATTATTTTTCTGGTTTGTTCAAACCATTCACGTATATAAACCCGTCAAAGGCATCTGTTATATCGGAGCAACAATATTCCCTGCACAGTACTTCTCGTATCTTCAGTCGCACAGATTCAATTGAGATTACCTTCTCATTTTCTGTAGCTAAAGGGCATGTTTATGGAAGTTATAGGAAATTAGCAAAGATTTGTACTAAGTTAGCATGGTCATAAATTTTGGGTGAAGCTCAAGATTATATTCAATCTAATCTGGTTCTAAAAAGTGGTTATTTATTGCACATTACAATTGATATTATACAAAGTTAATGATGTGCCGAACACTGCTACGAGCACACCCTCTAATTGGGAAGTTGCTGGTTTTCCTGGGCATTTTCTTGTTATACGTATATATGTGTTTGGTTATGTGTGTGTACCATTCAAGAATTCTTGTTTATCTTCCCGTGCAGATCGTAGAAAAAAGTTATTCATGCCTCTCTTTGTCGTCCAGTTATTTTCTCTAATTCAAATGTTTCTTCTGCAGGCTAAGTACTTAGCGTCCTTGAATCACGAGGACACCAGATTAGCAGTTTCATGTGAGAGAGCTTTTCTAGAGAAATTGGAGGGTTCTTGTCGAACTCCAATTGCAGGATATGCTCGTAGGGACGAGAATGGAAGTTGTGTTTTTAAAGCGTTGGTGGCATCCCCAGATGGAGCCCGAGGTATGTCAATTGTCAACGGTAACTTGAGGATAGGAAAGATAAATGAAAATTTAGTTTATCGCAGTTTTTAACGTATATTTCTCGTGTTCAACCCTTCAGTACTTGAAACCTCTCGAAAAGGTCCATATGCTTTTGAAGATATGATAATGATGGGCAAGGATGCTGGCGAGGAACTTCTCTCACAGGCTGGTCCGGGTTTTTTTAACCAATAAATAGCTGAATGATGGATGGGGAGAAATTCAATCCTCTAAGATTAACAACTAGGTCATTCGTTCTTCTTGTAATTCTAGCGGGAAATAGATTTTGAAAGCATGCCGGATCAAAATGTGAAGGATATTTAATTTCTTTTCAAGGGTCTTTATCATTTTTTAAGAAATCTCTCTCCCTCTCATATCAAGACCCATCCGAAATAGAATGTTTATGAACGCTTTATAATGGGTCAGATCACTTTTTATTTGCATTTGATGAAATCCACAAATATTACTCACTTATTAAGCACTAATTTTCCATCTTTTAAACTGTTTATAAATATTTCTGAAACGTGTGCTTTTCAAGTGTCTTTATCATTTTTTAAGAAATCTCTCTCCCTCTCGCATCAAGACCCATCCGAAATAGAATGTTTATGAACGCTTTATAATGGGTCAGATCACTTTTTATTCACATTTGATGAAATCCACAAATATTACTCACTTATTAACCACTAATTTCCATATTTTTATAATGTAAACTGTTTTTAAATATTTTCAAACGTGTGCTTTTCGTTCTGGCTAATGAATGGGCTGCTATACCTTTGAATTGTTTATGTTTAAAACTCATCGATTTGGGAAAGGTGGACTTACCCAAAGTATGTCAAAGAGTAAATTCCCATTGAAATAAACAAACATGCTTTTAGATGATTCAACCTTAAGATGTTTTCAGGTCTTGAAGAGCAGCTTTCAAGGTTTCGTGAATGATTCAACAATGATATTGTATCAAATGTTTTAAAATCTTCCCCATTCAAGAAAATTTTACCGGTGACACTTCAATGAAAGAGGTTAGCAATAAAAAAATTTAATAATACATTAAGTTTTTAGTTAAGGTGATTCAACAAAGTGTGTGTCGGAGTTTTTGTAAGTTACTACACACGACTCCGACTTCCACTCAAGTAGTAGATAAATAAGTCGTTCAGAGAAATCTGTTGGAAGAAGTGCAGTTAAGCATACTAACAATATGCCACATCGCCCCCTGTTTCGACCGGGGCCTTTCCAAGAAGAATAATCCTTTGAGAAATGTGCAAATAGATACACAGAATTCTGTATGCTTGAATAAACACTTGATGAAGCCAAAGCATTAGGCTCGAGTTCTTTGTGACCCTGAAGTTGCTGCGAAGCAAAATCAAGGTTCAAACTTTGCACATTCTAACCAACTAATAGTGCACTCAAGTTATATAGACCCTATTTCATGACCAATTCACATCAAATATTGAAAAAATAGAAAACCCTGAGGAATATTTGCACACCCCCTTGTGCAATATACAAAATTCAAGCCAGATGCTGATGCACAGAGCAAAGATTGATATTGAAACAATTATGAGAAAATAATTCTAGTCATCATAATTTATAGAGCAAATAGATGAAATTGCAATCCATACAAGGCATCTTCAAAACAATTATAGCAACAAGATTCTGGCTACATGCTAAAGAAACATTATTGACGCACTTGAAAGCATGGCATTAAGCCTAAGAATTAAAAAGCTATTCATTCAAATTTTGAATTATTTTATAAATTTTTCAATCCTACAGCGCCAAACAATATCACAGGCCCACTGTAACTGATTGTTAGATTCCTATTTTAGACTGCGACAATAAGAATAAGATATAAATTAGAAAAAAGCTTGTTGTACGTCACTTGTACACATCCCCCTCACATGAGAGGGGGCCCATGGTGATTAAAATATTCGCTGGCCCCCCTCGCGAGGGGGATGTGTATAAAGCTGTGTACAAGTAATGTACACCAAGTCCCTCTCTATAAATTATGTATACTGACTAACACAAACCCAAAAAGAAATTAAATTCAGATACCTGACAAGTCTGAACCAAAGACATTCTGAAAGAATCATGACCGAAGTCATCTAATTAAATTAATATCAACAATTATGAAACTTCAAAAATCAAAATTAATAGTAATATAAATATAATCCCTTTCAATCCAAAAACCAATTTTTTCAAACTGATACTCAATCATAGGATTTCTAAATGATATTTGGTTAACTAAATGATACTCAAATCATAGAGATGGCATGCAAACAACAAACTGATTATACACAAACCTATCTAGCAGAACTTGCCTAAATATTATTGAAACTGTTTTGATTCGACTAGGCAAAAGAATCTCTACCAATGATGTATACTCCAAACCTCGATTTAGCAAATTCTAAAATTCTCAAGTTAATAAAACTGGACTTTACAGCAACAATAGAGATGTCAAGTCAACAAATGCTTAAGATCATTGTCATTGAACCATTGTGTAACTCCCAAAATTTACAAGTACTGCACATTCATAAATTTCAAGTCTCAATTTTCATATCCATATACCAGGCGCAAGTTTATAGAAATGCATATTCGATGACTCTGTCTCAGCTTCACAAAGATGAATAGTTATGAATGGAGATAAACCAACCCACACACACCAAAAATATAATTACAAGCAAAATGCAAGTGTATACAGCATATTGAAGATAACATGGTTATTCATTGACATCTTCAATAATCAATGTGGATATAATCATTCGGCACTAGTTTGAAACAAGAAGAATCAAGTTCATGACCATTGAATCAATTCGAACTAATCATGTCCACCCGATCAATGCATTTTACCAACTGCGTGAATCATAATATTTACTAAAAATCAATCCAAAAAGTACAGTAAAAGACCCCACAAGCATAACCCAAGCTATATTTGATAACAGTTATATCCAAAATAAGATAACTTAATCAATAGCAAAAACTATAAAACTTCAACAATCAAAATATCTAGCAATACAATCCAAAATAAACACGACAATTCTCCCAAATAACAAAAATCACAATATTTTATAACTTCTTCGCCTCAGAATCTGAGTTTAGAGAAAAACCATCTATTCTTGCCCGTCTTAAACCTCTCTTCTAACCTGACCTTGATCTCCTTGCTAGCTGTCACCTTCTTGTCGCGCGAGACGAGTGAGTCGGGAGTGACGATGTCCTTGAGATCGACGTCAAGCGTGTAGCGCGTAGGCATGATGTGGTTATAGTTGACGACCTTGACAAATGCCTTCACGCGCGACTTTTTTGCCTGCTTCTTGGCGGAATCCTTGCGGATTACCTTGCTAGGGTACTTTGCGATGCCGGCGACCAGGCAATGACCGTAGGGGCGATCGCGGGTGCCGTCGTCGAAGTTCTTCACAATGGTGGCTTTGTGGCCGGCGAATCGCCCCTGCAGGAGGACCACCGCCTTGTTCGGTTTCAAGAACTTCACCATTTTCGTTGAGCTCAGTGTTTATTAGGGTTTTGTGTTATTATGTGTTTATATATGGGTAATTGGCGTAAAATATCATACTTTTCACATTTATGGTGTAAAACGTCCCTTCATTATTTATTTATTTATTTATTAATTAACTTATTTATTTTTTTTGCGTTAAGCGTCATTTTCACAAATTTTTAACATAAAATGACAATATATCATTATATTTAAATAGAAGGAAAAAAAATTCTCTGCGCCTGCACGCTCCTATACATTTTCGAGTCCTTGCCCCCTCCATTATATTAAGCAAAATCCTAATTTTAAAAAAAAAATCATAAATCATAAATTTTCTGTTGCAGAATTCATATATTCAGATGTGAAAATACATATGGTCAGCAGGCAACGCAAAATTGCAAAAATGCACCTGAAGTGGAGGAACTGCATGTGCTGAAGACCATCTAATTGCAGCCATCGACTGTTAGATGATGATTCTAGAAAGTTATCGAAGTACTGCCGCTGATGATGAACAGTGGATTATGCACCAGATCTCTGCCTTCCAATAACATTCACTCTCTCTCTCTAAAATCCACAATTACAGTCCTAACCTCGTGTTCTCTCTCTACAATGAAGAGATTGAAGAAAAACTTTGAACTTCAACGATTATGATTTGTTTCTGTACATTGAAAAGTTCTAAAAAAAATTGAAAGAATTTCTTGAAGATAGAAAAAATTACAGTAAAAAATTATAGGAATGACTAGTAAAAATTTGAATCTTGATTTCAAAAGGGGCAGAGAGCGACATGAGTTATACTTCTCAATAATAAATTTTAAGGGAATAGTGCTACAATTACAAAAAGTGACGGTAAGGCGTGCGAAGAATGTGAAGTTTGGTAGGTAATTTCACTTTTTAAAAAGTTTGGCCTATAATTACAATTTGTTATTTATTTTTTTCCTTCTATTTAAATATAAGGATATATTGGTCATTTTATGTTAAAAATCTATGAAAATGATGTTCAACGTAAAGAAAGTGAAAGGTAAAAACATTTTGTGTCAAAAAATGAAAGATATGAACGTTTTACACAATAAACATAAAAAGTGGAGATATTTTACGTCAATTACCTTTTTTATATAGTAGGAGTATGAAAGTTGTATGGTGGTAAATCCTTATGATACAACAGTACCGTTCTCCTACCCCCAGTGGGTAGGAGAAATTTTACCCACTGTTTATATGACACATAAGCAGTAATCAAAATGAAATTCAAAAAGTAGGAGACATGCCCCCCCTCCTCCCAAGTGCACCTACCATTTTTTTAAATACCGATAAATACTTTATTTATTTAAAAATTTTATTAATAAAATATTAGAAAAAATTATATGTTTCTTTAAATAGCGATAACTCGAGTTTAACTAGTTGAAAAATATTTTTTTTTTTTGAGTCTAACATACTTTATTTAACGTGAGCTTTAAAATGAGACCAATATCGATATACTTTTGACGTCTTTAAAAATACTTAAATATTTGACTCAACTAAAGTGGAAAAAAAAAATATAAAAAAAAATTGGTCGATGAAGCATTTAATGACAAAGATGAAAAAAAAAAAAAAAAAAAAAAAAAAATTGACGTGCGGACACCACGCACCGCACACCATTTCTTAGAGGACCACAATGCTCCCCTAAGAGATGGTGTGTTCACACACCATTTCTGTGTGGATACCACGCACAAGTGTGTGGTGTCCGCACAATAATTTTTTTTTTTTTTTTTTTTTTTAATTTAACTTTTAAATTACTCAATATAAGTTTTTTAGGGAAAAAAAAAAGTAAAGGAAAATTTGATTTTAAAAAAAAAAAAAAAAAAGAGTTATACGTCTTTTTTAACATAAACGTTTGACGTTCGTTTAATTATTTTTTAACTATAGCAGACATATTTAAATGACCAAACAACATTCATAACAATCGAAATAGAAAATTAATAGTCTTACATCGACATAACACAAATTTAATTTAACTACTTCAGCTAAGTTAAATTTAAGTTGTTTACTTAATTTTACTTATTTAATTTACTTACTTCAATAATTTGTTAAAAATCCTTTTAAATTTAAATAAGTAGTTAATCCTTTTAAATTTAGATAATTTAATTACGTTAGATAATTTGTATCGCTATTTGAAGAAATGATAGGTACGCTTGAGAGGGGGGTGAGGGACATGTTTCCTACCCCTCTTCAAATAGCGATAAAGTATTTATTTTATTAATAAACTTTTTTAATAAATAAAGCATTTATCGATATTTAAAAAAATGATAGGTGCGCTTGAAAGGGGTGGGGGGCATGTCTCCTACTTTTTAAATTTCATTTTGACTACTGCTTATGTGGTAAATGCCACATAAGCAGTGGGTAAAATTTCTCCTACCCACTGGGGGTAGGAGAACGGTGCTGTATGATACAAATGTGGGCTTTTTACTGTTTTGGGCTTTATGGAAAGGGAAAAATTCATTGCTATGATTGTAACTTTAAACTCATTTCAAAATTAAGATAGAAGATTTAAATTTTCAAAAATTAGATATTTATTAAATTTTATTTTGAAATAATAAATAATAAATATATTTTATAAATTAAATAAAAAGTCACAATTTGATCATAAATTATTGAATTAATTGATTACAAATAATTTTTCACGCACAATTGAAAATTTTATACGTCACAAACTATTTCAAAGTCTCAAATTTATGAAATTAATAGATCACATATTATCTCTTGGTCACAAATCACAAATTTTACAAGTCATAACTTATTTAATAGTCACAAAAATATCAAATTAATTGGCTACATTTTATGTTTAGGTCATAAATTATCAAATTATTGTCACAAAATAACAAATTTCTAGATTATAGTTTATCTATTTTCATTGGTTACATATTGTTTATTGGTCACACATTAACCAACTTATTCATCACAATCGACCAAATAATTGGTTACCACCACCTCACTACGCCACCAACTGCATCGTCGCAAGAACCACCTACACCTCCCGATAGCGAAACCATCATCTCAAATCTCGCAGCCAACATCACCATCACCACCACCAGATCCAATATATCTTTCGCCACCGTCAGATCCAACAAAGTCATCGCCTCCCAAACACCACTACCACCACCACCACAGCCCCACCCACCAACTGAAAATACACCTAAAAACCCACATCAAATTGCGGAGTTGCAAATCTCGACCACGATGTGCGATGCGGTTGAATCGACAAAGGAGTAATAGGCAAGAGTCAGTGGGTTGAATTAGAAACGGTCTCACTTGCGACGATGCATCAGCTCTTACTAATTTCACACAAGAAGCAACACCACACATAACCACACCTCGCTTGCATCATCATACGATGACTAAGCGATGCAGCGCGCGACATTGTCCCTGTCTCTTCGATTGCACCCGTTGCCATCGCTTAGCCATTGTAGAGAGGAGTTTAGGAGAGAAAACGAGGGAGGGGAAGTAGGGGGAGAGAGAGATGATTATGGCTGTAGAGAGAGATTGAGAAACAATTAGGGTTTGGTAGGGTATATGATAGTGGAGTGGATATGTAAAATAATTTTTATAATATAATTATTAATATTTACAATTTTAATATTTACAATTTTAATTTTGAAAACACGTATCTAACTCTTTTTAATAAAAAAATTTAAAATACGTGATGAATTTGATTGATTTTTTAGAAAACACGTATAAGGTGTTTGGTGGAAATTAAAATCAAATTTTTTATTAAAATAATAGAAATCAAAAAAATATTTGAACCACACATTCTCAATCAATATAAAAAATTTTAAAATACGTGATTAAAAAAATCCTAATTTAAGTTACAGAGACCCAAAATCAGAATTTAAAAAATATTGGTGGTCACAGATTAACATATTGATTGTTTATTACTTTTTTTCGATGTCACGACTTAGATTAAAAATTAGATTTTTCGAGTCACAGGTGAAAGTCACAATCAATTTGAAACAAACATGGCCTTAGACCCCAATTGATTCCCATTTTTGTTAAAATACAACCCATTTTTCACAATCTCTCACCAACAAAAAATCCCCAAACCATATTTCCCCAAACCATAGCAATCACATTTTTTAGCCAGAGCCGTTAAAATAATATTTCACGTAAATCAAAAAAACCATTGCAGTAGCAGCTTCTTTCCGCCATTTGTCAACATCCCCACTGGAGAGTAGCAGCGTCAAATCTCACTATCAATATACATACAACACCTATTCTTTCCCAAAATACATTATTTTTCATTAATATGAGAATCAAAGGAGAGTTTTAGTGCGATAAGGGGGACTTAAATTTAGGGTTTGATAAATAAATGGAAACGTTTTCAAACCTGGGGATCTTGGTAATCCGACCCTTTTTAACATTTTCCGATTTAAGATTTTCATCATATTTTTATGATTCAACTATTTTTGTTTAATTTGGATATGGGAAAATAAAAATACACATTTAAGACCGTTTACTGAGTTTTTATAATCATTTAAAGTTAAGAGTTAATCAATTGTGGTTTAATAAATGTTAAATTAAATAAAATGATAGAAAAATACATTTACACAGTTCGGCAACACACCCACAACAATAAGACGACATTTTTCATATGGCTATCTTGAAGATAGCATCAGTGTGATTCATCCACACAAGCTATCATAATGCAGGTCACCAATTTTTTTTGAAAAATGCTAGTTGTACATGCTGATCTACCACTTGGTTTCACCAATTTTTTTTTGAAAAATGTTATCCGTACATGCTAGTTCCCACTTGATTTACATAATGCTAATGTGGCAAGATTTCATAAGCTGGTTTAACATCTTTTTTTTTTTTTTTTGGGGTCCAAAATGTTGTGAAATCTTGTCTCCTTAGCATTATGTAAACCAACGTGTACAAGTAGCATTTCCCTTTCTTTCTTTCTTTGCCACTTCTCAAAATTTATGCATTTACAGATATTTTATTTCTGGATGATGGACATAAATTCTTATGTTACATAATATGGGGAGAAAATCGCAAAGCAAGAAACTAGCATCTTCATAAGAGAGAATTTCGGTAAAGCAGGTTTGAACTGGTCCATAAGTACGCTATGACCAAGAGAGCAATATGGTAACTTCGAAAATACATTCCTGTAAAACAGGCCAACACAAATGAACATATTTTAAGGAGGAGATCTAAGATGAAAGATAACAATCTTCTACAAATGGCAAATGATGGACGCAGTAACATTTTTTTCTGTATTGCACTGAGTTAGTTCGGATGTACTGAAGGACATCACCGAGCTCAAAGTTAGATGAAAAAAAAAAAAAGTTAGATGAACTCTAGATAGTCAAAGAGTTGGTCAACACTATGATCTAATGGAGACGCTCTTAGGAAAAATTGGGTAACTCATTAACATGTTATAGAAGCAGGACATCCCAAACACACTGCAAGAAAGTTGAGAGCTGAAAGTTAGATGAACTCTAATGATTATAAATGCATTAAGGCTTGAACTGTGCACTATATTCACTTGGATTTATAGCGCACAGCTTCAAAAGTGAGTTGTAACCAATGTCGTTTTTAACAGCAGGTATCGAAGCAAGCACACTAATAGGAATTACACTTGTTAGACAATTAGCTTAGTGAAGTCATCAAGCCGGGAATATGTGCTGTCATGGATGTCTTTATGAAATAAAGAAAAAACTGTAATGACTCTAAATACGCTATGTAAGGGTTGGCTCATGGGGTCATGATGAACCTCACCACAGAAACCAGTTTTAAGGGTGACTTTTACCAATGTGGTTGTAACATGGACAATAATTTTCTGTTTCATGCTTTTGTTCTTACATGTGCATCTCCAGCATTTTAATCTTAGTGAGTGTCTTTGGATGTCTACTTTTCCTTTTGGCTATAAATGAGGCACCTTTATAACAGAAGATTAGATAGAAAGTATCATGCATAAGGAGACTGGCAGCGTCTGTGATAAAGGCAAGTATTCACAAATTTACAAGTCAGTGGATTAATTTAGAAGCTGAAAGGGGATAGTAAAGGAGACTTACAATTGCAGGTGGAAGTCTGTTAATTCGGCCAGATCCAATTAAACTTTACTCCATATCATTTGTTGCGGACCAACCAGGTTCATATGTTTCAAGAAATCCAATCTTTGCCTTGTTAGGAAGATCATGTGGATGAACAAATGGAACTCCTGGTGGCCATCCAATCTCCATTCTTATATTTGCACAAGGACTGTCTAGTGAATGGACATGATTTTCACACTCCTTCAGGGTGCAGAACCTCAGTTTGATACCCTTCTTATCAGCAATATCTTGAACCCTCTCTTTCAGAACTCTTTGTGCCTCGAGTCGCAGTCTCTTCGAAGGTGGAAGAGGTTTACAACTTGAATTACTCCTTTTCTTCCTCATGACGGGTTTCACTGATCCTGTACCAGCATTTCATCGATCCAAGGGCCTGTTGTTAAAAACTTCTAAGGGCTACTAGTATATTAGCCAAATGACAGAAAATGTTTTACAGTGCTTCAGTAGGAAACAGCATATAATGATATGAATCTGTGATTTCTCAAAGTTAAAAATGGAAAAGATCGATGCGACATCAATCGCACCAACGACACAAATAGATATTGCTGATTCACATGAATTGTGAAATTGCAGATTCATATGAATGGTAATGCATGCGTACATAGCTAACATGGGAGGCTATAGCACTTCAAGGTAAAATTATATTAATCAGGTAGAATAGTGACCAAAACTAGCAGTCCTTTCTTCCCACAAATGAGTCTCTTCATTTTTTGTTTCTTAATAGATGCTCTCCCTGAACACACGGTAACAAGATTCGTATTTCATAACATATAGTCAACCTACTAGGATAAATAAGTAAAGATAATGTATTCAGTGCAATGATAAATAAACTTCATAAGACATCATCAAAAAATTTATTCATGTGAAGATTTCTTAAGATTTATTCTCTTAAAGTGACTGAAAGAAAAGAAGTATCAGGAATACTTCTTACCATCTTGGGCTGTAGGGAAACTGAATACCGCAAAACTATTCCTATTAAGAAGTTGGTCAGTGGATCTCTGCATGAAATCGTCGACTGATACAGGAAGCTGGAACTGAGCTTCCACCCCATGCCCAGCTGCCCTCATCTCTGAACAATTGAGACTTGTCATGGATTTTGGCATGAGTTTGAATGCCAGAGAACAACGCCCAAACATAGAACCCTGCAGATTACTGATATCAATGCGATGCATCGCAGGGTTGATGTAGCCCGCAGTTGCCTGGTACAAAGCAAGCCCAGGATAAATGATTGCTTCTTGGGGCCCAAGATCGCCGTCCACTAGGACCCAATGACCATGAAAGTCTCTTACATGCAAGCCTGCCCGATCTGACTTGACAAGAGTAATGAGGCTTCTATCAACCTGATGTTCATGGTCTGAGAACATTGCTAATTCACCATCTTCTTGAGTCGTTAAATTATGGTGCTGAGCACCCTGAAAAGATGGTCTCCCATGGCAAAAAACAGACAACACTGATGACGATATTTCACGATTTCTAAGAGGCACATTATCAAGTATTTCGCTGAAAGGGGAACTACGCAGATTCAAATAAAAGCCGATGGCATCTAATATGTCCCTACACGCTTTCCCAAGTAGTGCAAATATATCCACCAAACCAGCTGGAGGGATTTCAATTTCATTATTAGGTTCTGCGGAAGTAAGCCCAGGTCTAAAATCAAAACTCTCGTGCCACATTTGCGGGTCTGCACGGTAACCAGATGTCTTGCACCATTCATGGAAGTCATCGGGATGAATAATATCTGCAGGAGGGTAAGGTGGTTTTTGATGGAAGTAGAGATGAGAAGATTCCAAACAAGACCTCAAAAGGGCCCCATCGTACACGGGTAATTGGATAATGGCAGCTGAATACTGAGCTAGAGATTGGGACAAAGTTGAAACTGACAATTTGTACGAGTCCGAAGGAAGGCCTTCACATGGTATTAGATCAATGAGTTTTACACGGCCTAATGTTGACAGGCCATTGCCTGCCATTGAATCTTGCAAGGATGTCAAGTGTGCTAATGAGCAAACTACTGAATTTGCTTCTTTTATTGGCTGTAAAAATTATATATACATCAATAGCAAAGTAATAAGCTAAGGTCTATGAAGACTAAACATAACATAAATAGTAGATATATTAAAAATAGAGGTTAGGCTATACATTTTGATATTCCACTAGCGCAAGTAGCAAAATTCAATGGAATTTATAACATTGACTAAAAGCATTTCTTCTTCAAGAAAAAAAATAATCTTTCATTGAGAAATTACCACAACTTCCGTCCTGTAACAGTAAAACATTAATTCTTCTTTTCAATTTACTTACAAAAGTGACATAATTACTTTCCTTTTTTCCCTCTAATTCCAAAATTTTGCAGCTCCGACAGAATTTTAAAGGCAATGCATTAGAGTCCAAACCCATATAATTCCATAATTTCCACAATCCAAACTTCAATTTTTTTTTAGTTTGTTTCATCAATAACAACACTCCCTGTACAATTAAATAATTTAACACTATAACATATACATAACTTGCATATCTCGTCAGACCCAAGAAATCTCATTCCATCTATGTGTATATATACGTGAAAAACATATCAAATGCGTAGAATATTTTAGATAGAGATAATTTAAAAGGTAAACTAACCTTCAAAAGCTTCCAGTTGGAGAAGTTAGGGTTTATGAGGAATCTGCTTCCGACAATTGATCGAACAAACCAAAGAAAAAAAGTTTAAATTACAGAAAAAAAAATAAAAAATTACACACTAATTGGAAAGAGTTAAAAAAAAATCACTTGATCCTGGCTTGCTTGATTCTCTTCTTCTCCTTCTTACTGGAGTGATAAAATAAAAAATTAAAAAAAAAAATTATTCTCTCTGAACTGGGATATACTTTTATATTTTTGCGCCCGAGCCTTGATTTTGGCTCGCGAGCGGACCCGACTCGTTAGGGGATTAGAACAAGCAAGCCCATAAATAGAAGATGGGCCAGATCTAGTGCCCGTTTGGCACAACTATGCTATTGCTTCGAGTTTCCTAAAAAATTTATAACTGTTTCTAAAAACTCTTTCAACCAAACAGAAAAACTTTTAAAAAATTATTCAAAATTATTAAAAATCAGCTACTTAACTAGAAAAGTAATTTTTGACTTTTCAAAAATATTGTCAATCCTTAACATCCTACAATATTGTGCTTTATTATCTATCAAAAACATTGTCAACCCTAAGCATCTTACAATATAGTGTGTTATCTATCTTCGCTGATGATTGTTTATCGAACAACAAATTCAAGGATTCATTGCCACTTTAAATGATAGTCAATGATGATCGATAATATTAGTTTTTTCACAATTTAAATATTTTTTTTTTACTTCTATTGGCGATTTTGAACATGCAATCCTCAAAATTTGACAAATAGAATTTTTTTTTTTTTTTGTTATTTCGAGGGATTATTCCTCCATCTTGGTACTTGCTTCCTCAACTTATTTTAGGGTTTACTATTCCAATAATTTTTTTGTTGTACCGTGTGCAACATGCCCAACTTTTAATGGGTAAAATTGTCAACATAATATTTACCCATTTTGTCATTTAACCTGAAAACCCTAAAAAAAATGGAAAAAGGTAAAGAAAACAAAAATTTATCGCACCAAAACAATATGCTGAGAACGTCCATTACAAGAAAAATGTAATAGAGACGGAAAACATGATTCCATGACAAAAACCCAAATAAGCAAACTTCCTGCAGCGAACTAGCCGAAGTTGAAGATTAAATAGAAGATAAAGGTTTAATCCTCCAAAATCTCATACTAATTAGTTTACAGCAATGTTTAGAATATTAACGAGGCAAGTGCATCGACTCCTTCAACCATAAAGCACTATCTAGGAGTATTGGCTCATGCAATTGCACCGAGTTCTGAGACAGTGACCAAATTGTGCGCATCAGAATTCTCTTCGTTGCAAGAACTGACCCCTAAGTTAAGGCTTACGGGGTGGTGAACTGCTGCTGCTGCTATTACTGGGTCTCCTTCCTCTCATTGGCCTGAAAGAACAAGCACAAAATAGACAAGAAATTAGTAAAGACAAAGCAACAAGCAATCCTCAAATAGAATGACCCCAAAATTTAATAAATAAATAAATAATCTTTGATAAATGATAATAATCACTTTCATAATTAAAATAAATAAAACCCATTTAACTTCCATAAAACAGAAACTTTAACGTAGTTTAAGTCAAATGTGGTTCATTCTTGGTGAAGAAAAATCATTCATAGCACAAGATTTCATTGGGAAATGTATGAGAAAAGATACCTTCTTGGACTGCGGCTCTTTGATGCCCTCCGTGGAGCCTGAAAACAAATTCATAAGGTGGAGCTGCAATTAGATACTGAACCGAAAGAAACTTATGATAAAGAGAATATTTAGAGACACAAACCCTGCGTGGACTAGGCGATGAAGAGTAGGATGATGATCTACCACGTCTAGCAGGTGATGGTCCACGCCCTCTGCAAAGATGAATACATCATATGGATAAGAAGTCATGACATAATAAGGAATCATAGATACCACATTTTCTTAGTGAACTAGATCAGAAATCAAAAATAAAGAAATGCTAATTCAGACTGAGTATGAGAACATCCCAGCCATATCATGTTTAAAGCTTTCGTAAAATTGTTTTACTAGTGTTCTAAAACTACAATAATGAACTTTTTCTTGCAAGAAATGGGCATACAATCAGCAGAGAAAAGATACTATAAGATGAATTGATATTTTCTTTAACGAGAAAAAAAAAAGGAAAAAAGAAAAACATTGTCACAAGTTATGAAAGTAAGAAACAATGTGTGTGTGTGTGTGTGTGTGTATTACCTTCTTGGAGATACTGATCTTGATCGTGAACGAGCTGGCCTCCTAATAGGAGGAGAGCGGCTACGTCGACGGCTAATTGGAGACCTTCTAGGCGGACTTCGAGCATGTCGTGGAGAACTATAAATGAACATTCCCATGATTACAGAGGACCAACCCAAACACAGTAGGAGGCATGATGCAAAATTGATAACACAACCATTGTTGTTTCAAGAAACACTACCTATACACAAGCACAAGAAAATATATCGAATATAACGCAAATCACAAAATGATAGCTTTACGCGCATAATCAATGTTCCTCAAGTTATTGAAAGGCTTATTCCCATCAAAAATGTATACGGTTGACAATAAATCAAAAAGAACATTTTCTACTACCTGAAAAAGAAATTTCTCTGTTCTCCAATTATTTTCCTTTCAGTTTCTAGGATTGATCATGTCTAAACAACCCAAAAACCCTTAAAACACTCTGAGCTCCTAGACTCCTCTTCTAGCTTCTTAAATTTTCAGCAATTACATTGACACCTAGCTCTATTATACAGATCCTAGACAACCCCTGATAGCCTAAGTAACGGATTCTATAACTTCAACCACTAAAAATCCTAGACAATTAGACAAATGTTCTAGGATCTTGTTAGCCATCCATCACCCATCCAATACCATCTAGTCCCCATATTTCCTGATCTTTGCAGCACTAAAACTAACAAAGAGAGGACGAAACCCTATGTCCTTTGAATGCTAGATTTTGTTTGCCATCAAACCTATTAAAGAAAGACCCACATGCTTGTCCTGTACATAATAATAGATGAATGCTCCTCAGAGTAATTGAAAAGCATATTTACATCGATAAAGCTTATAGCAGTTAATACATCAAATTAGATAACATATTCTATTACCAAATGTTTAGAAAAAAAAAAAAATCACAAAATATTATCTAAAAGGAATGCTGGTGGTGACGGCACCGTGACAAGCAGATAACATACCGTCGCCTAGGAGGAAGTGGAGATCGTCGTCGAACAGGGCTACTACGTACCCTGCGGGGAGATGCCCTATTCAAAATAAAAAAAAAAAAAATAAAAGTCAAAAGCAGCCCCCTAATAAAAGATAATGAGTTAAGGCAAACAATTCAATGAGAGAACATTTGAAAGACCCAACCTGGGAGGTGATCGATAACGCCTTGGTGGAGAGGAGGGAGAACGGCCTCTGGTAGGAGATGCAGGCCTCCTCCTAATAGGAGGTGAGTCACCCCGTCGATAAGTAGTATCTACTCGGCGACGAACTGGAGAATCTGCACGTCGGCGGAGAGGAGAATCTGGTTCCCGTCTGGGAGAACCTCTGCGTGCTACAGGAGATCTCCTTCGAGGTGGAGAAAGAGGTTTGTGCCGAGGAGATGCTGATGATATTGAGGAAATTTGCTAAAACGAATACCAGTAACAGAAGAAAGAATAAAATACCGTTCCACATTGGGCATAAAGGATGAGCATACCTTCTCTAGGTCGCTTTAGTCCATCTCTGTCAGCATCTGCAGCAATGTCATCAGCTTTAGGCGCATCTCTCCTCGAAGTTGTTGCAACAGCTTTACGAGGCGAAGCAGCCTTCTTCCGTTCAGGTAATGTAAACTTGGCTCGAACAACTTTCCCATCAATTTGGGCCTGCATTAACCCCAGTAAAGCAAATTGATTTTCACTACAGTAAAAGAAGCATAAATGATTATACAGCAAAGCATCTTAAAGAAATCATACACCGTCCATGTATAACAGGGCTTTTTCGGCATCAGCCCTACTCTTGAATTCAATGTATGCAAATCCTTTTGGAAGGTTAACCTGCAACAAAGAAACGGTTTATCAAATCCATTATTAAAAGTAAAAAATTGGTTCCGACACCTTCACAAAATATGGGAATTTAACGACTTACGATGTGATCAATTGCCAGCCGTACATTGATAATTTCACCGAAATTACCTACAAAAGAGGGAGCAAGATAAAGGAAATGAAACACAACCTGCCTGGAGGCGCAAATAAGAAAAGTACCAGAAAAGCTGCCTATTAGTTTTCAAATGAAAAGAAAAAGAAATGTCTATTCCACCAACTAATTATCAGTCAATTTCACTAGCTCCAGGATAACTGTTCTATCAGTATTTAGCAGAAGCAACCTACCAGAATTCAGCTGATTCAAAAGAAGTGAGCCTACCAAATATTTCTTTTAGGTGGTTTTCATTGACATTTCTACTGAGCTGATCGACATGAAGTACGAGTGACTCAGGAATTGGGAGAAGCTTTCCTGGAAACACGGAAATAAGCATAATAAAGCCATCCATGATAGTTAGCAATCAAAAATAACAGCAGAACCATAGAACATAAAATAAGATAAAATTAAGCCATGGAGAAATGATACACAAATCTAAGAGGACAAATTCAGGTGCAGACAAAGTGACCACAAAATACGCAACAGATAAAAACCTAAAAGTTAATATGAAATCTAAATCTAAAATGATAAAAGCTGTACCCATTTAATATAAAATATATGTGGAGCTTACATTGAAAGATTACTTAATAATTAGTATGTTTTAAGATAGATTTGATATAGTGGTACAATCAAGTACAGTTATCATTCTTATATATCCAAAATTAGCATTTTGCATATACAAATAGTAGTAGTAGTAGTAGTAGTAGTAGTAGTATAGTAGTAGTAATAATAATAATAATAATAATAGGTATTAATTCCATAAAAACTCTTAACTGGTTCAAAATTTCAAGTGAAAGTTTTCCTAGCCATAGAGCTCAGTAAGTTCCATGTTGACAGTGATTTGATATTTGTCATGGTTTTAAAAGGGGAATGTCCAAAAGGGTAAATAGAACAAGAAGATAAAAGATGAAGAATAACAATGCCAGAATTAAAAATTGTGGGAATTGTTAATTTCATAAGTAATATACTTGAAACTTTGGTTGAATTGAACATTTTGAACATAATGTCACCTCGGTGGTGGAGAAGCTTTCTTAGACAGTGGTGGTGGAGAGCGACCTCGCTTAGCTTCTTCAACAGGACTGTGAAATATCACATTGACAAGAATAAATATCACGTTGGTCAATATGAAAGATGAGAACAGCACGTATACATAAACCATTTCAACAAAGCCCCTCTTTGGAGGGGATTAAGATCATATTTTTAGTAGATTTTGATAATAAAAAAAATTATGAAATGTGTTGTTAAAATTAATTATTGACTTTGATTCAAATTAAAATCTGGATTTTAATTTTCATCAAAAAGGGGCAAAATAATCACAAAAAGTGTGCACGGAAGAACAGGGGGAAAGACCAACAAAAATCAACATACTAAGCCAGTTTTCATTGTAGTTACAAGAATGTTTGACCTAGTTACGAGATTGAGCACCAAAAATCCCCAAATTACAGCATTTTGAATAAAAAGAAAGCATACATAGATATTAAATAAAATTTAGTATACAAAAGGTTAAACCTTTTTCTCTGAGGAGGGCTAGCGCTGCGAGAAGGAGAGGAAGACGTGAATGATTTGGAGCGGAAGCGTGACCGAGGACGGGATCGAGACCTCGAGTGGGAGCTCGAGGAGGAGCGCGAGCGTGAAGTTGAAGGAGAGCGAGAAATCGAACGCGAACGAGAAGGTGAGCGGGAGCGGGAAGAGGAGCCTGAAGGTGAAGCCGGGTGACCACGACCTGGTTTCGCCATGGGTGATTGAGGGAGGATTTTTCAGTGAAAAGAGTGGATGAAGTGACCCCCTTGGATAAACCCTAATTACTAGAGCGAGAAATGCTGAAAAAGGTGCTATTATTGGGAAAAGAAAATATGGGCTGTAAAGCTATTTGGGCGGGCCGAATTAGATGTTGGGCTTCGAATTCTCCGTGAAATGGGATATAATCTGCCTATCGACGGTCAAAAATCCAATGGCAACCAACCTCACTAAAAAATTTATTTTATTTTTGAGATAGTCACATTTCCGACTTCTTCATTTGGTTTGCTCGAAAGGATATCCCTTTTTAATCTATGGGACGGTAAATCCACACTGTACAGAAGCGCTCATATTTTTTCATTTATTCTTTCACTTGAATTTTCAAATTCAACTTTGATCTCTTATCTTATTTACCATTACCATTTTCCTTAACAAGGTGATCTATGTTTTTAAAGCAATAGACATTAGTTAAGACATTGTAAAAGAATAGCATGAGAAAGCATCGTACTCCACCATCATGAGTGAAATCGAATCACAATTGTCTAATCGTACTTCTAACATTTTTTCCACATCTGACAATCCACTTTATTCGAACAACCTTGATACACTTACACTCTTCCTTACACATTTCTATACTCTTCTCCATGGCAACACCTACACTCTTGATTTTGAATTCATCAATCACATCACTGCACAAATTTCTTCACATAGGAGGGAATGTCAACCAAATTGTCATGGTTAATGTTCATAAAACATAATTCTTGTCCGAAAAATTGAAGATTTTGAAGATTTTGTCATTAAAGGCCCCTGTTTGATTCTCATTTCACACATTCTTCAATGAAATATAAATGATCAAATAACCGTGTCTACAGTATGGGAACTATCGAGAAATTTTTTAATAGTTCAGTATTTATTAAAAACAACGTGAATTTAGTAAAAATCGATCTTTTTATTCTTCAATTTACGAAATCTCATAGCAATCTACAAACTATTAGTATAGGCTCCTCTAGATATTCTCGGAAATTACAATCTTGACTCATTCTATTTTACCACACAAGTATAGAAGACAATTAATTAACTTCAATACTATATCGTTCGTGGCCTGTGGCGACTGGGAAACAAGCAAATGCATTTTTCCTTCTTAAGGGAATAAGTTCATAATAACTATTCAAAAGATATTGAAGTACACAACACAAATGACCAAATACGAGTAAAATCTGGAGAGAGAAGACTTAATGCACTTGTTTGAACCTCATTTTATCAAAAACTCAATTTTTTTAATGTGGGTAGCCTTGGTTGAGGAGTGGGTCAATGCGGGTAGTTAACACATTGAATTATACTTTTGAGTGGAATTGTTCTCCTAAGCACCGGTGATGCACCTGTAATCAATCATTATTTCCCACCACCTATTCTACTGTATCATATCACCAAGTGCTTAACCTAAGTTGCACATTGGTGCTTAAGATACCAGTCCTGATACTTCAAACATTTCATATTGTCTCAACAATCACCAATTTATGTACGTGTCTTCGATTGCTCACCAAAGTTTTAGATGTCAAATTTTGGCCACCAAATTTATCAAAATGTTGAATGCTATTAATTGGCATGGCATCCGTTTCACACTCTAACGGAATTGGTGACATGACAGACTGAATGCACACTCAAACATTAAAAAAGACGTCTTCGATTGCTCATTATACTTTTAAATATGTCTTGATTGCTCACTATACTTTAAAGTGGTCGAGTTTTGATCCCTGAACTTGTAAAACTGGAGCTGACGTGTCTTGAAAATTTAGAAATATTGTTCCAAATATCACTTTCACATATCTTGATGCTTGATCTCCCAAAGTCATTTCTATTTACCTCATGCATTATACGTATTAAAGTTAACTTAGACGATCTACAATTTGTCAAATAAGTACTGGCCAACATTTGTTGCTATTAATTCAAAATAGAACGATGAAAAGGGATATTCTAAAATAAAATGGGCAAAAAATATTTACGATTCTGATGACTAATTTTAACAACAATATGTATGTCATTCACTAAAAAAATCCATAATCTACATTAATAGCAAACCAACACGTATTATTTGCAGCCAATATATCTGTGCAACCAAAAACATACACCAAAAATAAAAATAAAAATAATCCACCAAATTTCGGGCATTAAAAAAAACATGGAGCCAGAATTCTGTCATCAATAAAAAAAAGAGTTCGCGTCTTTGCATTTTGTTTACCCACACACTTAGGAGCTCGATTGAAGGAACATCCACAATTGGCTACAAAGAAGAGTTGTTCATTGAATTAAGTATGTTTTCATAGCAAGCTAGGTAAGTCTACATTGAATAGCACCCGTCCAAAAAAAAAATTTGTATGGAAGTGGTATTGGGATTAGCATTCTTATATTTTCAGGACAGACCGATGTCTGTTTTGCAAGTTCAGTGTCCAAAATTTGACATCTAAAATTATAATAGGAAAGGCTAAGGAAGCATGGGATCCAATAGGAAAATTTCAAACAAGACTCAGGTTTGAAACTCTTATTGATTGGACTAGACCTCATGTACATTTCGTGAAAGTTAATGTGGATGGAAGTGCAAGAGGTCAACCGGGTCAAGCAACTGTTGGAGGTGTCTTAAGGGATGGTGGTGGTTCATGGATTAATGGCTTTACTTTTAGAGTTTAAATATTGTGTATCTTCACAGCAAATGCGATTTATCACGATCTCCTACTTTGTTGGGAGCAGAGTTATAGAATGATTGATTTAGAGTCAAATTCTCTAGTCATGATTCAAAAGATCAATAATTTTACAATTCGATCAGATCCTCATTTGCATTTGATCAATGCGATTAAAGATCTTCAATGGCGAAATTGGGTCTATTCCTTAAGACATGTTCATAGGGAGGCAAACCACTGCGCAGATTGAATGTTCACTCATTTCGACCATTTAATCTTAGACTTACATATTTTTAGTTCCCCGTCGGGTGATTTATCTTCTTATTTATTGACTAATACTCTAGGTAAAGGTTGGCAAATATTTATGTAATTTGAGACTTCTTTATTATGTAGTATAAAAAAAAGTATAGCAAGTAATCAAAGACGCAATTAAAAAATATAGTAAGCAATCAAAAATATAGTCCAAATATAGGCCCCGTTTGATTTCTATTTTTATTAAAATGTATTTTTTTCTCTTCTTTTCAACCACACATTATTCATTAAAATAATATTTCACGTAAATGAAAAAAAAAAAAAAAAAAATCTTATTTTTCAACCATACGTTTTCCATCAATCTACTATTCTAAAATTCATAAAAATGGGAATCAAACGGAATCATAGTAAGTAATCAAAGACGCGTTTCTTAAGTTACAATTTGCATAACGGTGTTTGAATGTCATCTATGCATTTTATCTGTGATGTCACTAATTCTGTTAGAGTTGTGAAACATATGTCAAATTGTGAGTAACGTCCAATATTTTGATAAGTTCAGTAATTAAAACTTGACATGTGAAAATTAGTGACTAGTGAAATACATAGTTTAACGAGTATTGAAACAATTAACTCACAATAGTCAATGTAGTTTCAAAGTTAGATTTAAATACTTTTAACATTTTTTTTTCCATATGAAGAGCTTTTTTTTTTCCCCGAAAAACTAAAGATATTGTTGTTGACTTTCAAGGAAATTAAGTGAAGTTAGACAATTGTTTTAAACAAATGGCTATTGAAATGTTTATCCCGCCTGAACGACAAGAAAATCAAGTCACATATAAACCCCGAACCCCTAAGTCCAAACCCACTCCTTCCAATGCAAAGGTAAAATTTGATCTTTTTATTCTTCATTATACGAAATCTCATAGCAATCTATGAACAATTTAGTTTGATTCTACGGTCGAAGGTAGGTTTACCATAAAAAAGTATTACTTAGATTTCCAATCATGGTAACACAGAAAAGGAAATGAAATTTGAGTGCAAAAGAAAAATGTACATGACCAAAACAAATGTGTTTTCTCACTAAACATGGTGAAGTTTTTCCAGAACTGATTAAAACTTCTTCTGCAACAACAATATGTGCTAATCGACATCACACAAATTAAACTAATTCACATTATTTAGAAATTTCTCTGCACACTCCTCAGTGAGCCTCTTGAAGTTTATAGCTCACAAACTAAAAGAGCAAAGATTTTGAATAATACAGATGAAATTGAAAGACAGAAAACAATCAGATATATTAAAGGGATGTGAAGACTACCAGCTTTCTCATACCTGAATATATCGATCGTATGATTAGCAAGGATTTCCATGTCTTTCTACTAAACATGATGTATTGAACTCATAATTACCTACTATTTGTAAAACATACTACCTAGGGCTTTGGCTCAGAAAGACTCGGGTGTTCCAGATACAGCTGCAAACCAAGAGGTTCACTGCTCATGGACCTAATAGGAGTTATTACTGGAAGTTGCTGCCACTGCTTTGTGTCTGTTGGGATCCACATTTCTGCATCTTTGATGGTACTAGTCTGAGGCAGAGAGCGAAAATATGCTGTTATCTCCCATCTGCAATCTGTCAAAGATCAAAAGCAAAGAGAAGGTGCCAATATCTAAACATATATCCAAAAGAAGCAGAATGTATTAACAGTTCAGCAAATTATCACATTTTGCAGCTAAGCAGTCAAATTGACATAATGCCTCTGTCTAAACGAAGCCAAACAAATACCAAGCCTCTTGCTTATGTACCCAAGTTAACCAACATACTGGCAAACTTAAGTTGCAAATTGTGCTCCTAATGTTTACATTGGATTAAGATTTGAACTACTAGGATTTCAAACCCAAAACCCAAATGTGCTGGTTGCAGTGAAAATCATCAAGGATTAGCAGTT
Source organism: Osmanthus fragrans (assembly GCA_019395295.1). Lineage (NCBI taxonomy): Eukaryota > Viridiplantae > Streptophyta > Magnoliopsida > Lamiales > Oleaceae > Osmanthus > Osmanthus fragrans. The sequence continues at coordinate 1,994,452 of CM033344.1, read as the reverse complement.
TCCTTTTATGGAGTATTGAACTTTATTTTACTCCAAAGTTGGAGTTATAAGAAGTAAATGGTCATTCTTGCTCGTTACCATGTAACTCGTGGATTGTTATGTGGTAATCCATATTAGATCCAATCCTAACATTAGACATTAAATAAAAAGTTTGAAATTCAAACATGTAAAAATTCTTCCAAGTTCGTGGTATGTTCCTAGATCCACTACACAATTAAGGCCGTTAATTTTGCTTGCAAGACCTTCCCTACTTAATATTTCTTCATTTTTTTGTGCGCGCTTGCAGCAAGGATTGTAGGTCATACTAGCACTTTGAACTCTATTTCATCTGTAAAACCTATTGCTGCTGCCTTTTTCTAGTTCAGATGCAGTCTGCTAATGTTTCACATTTTCAATTATTTACATTGAAGTTATTAGCATCGAGAAGACATTCGTAACAAGGGAACATTAAGGCATTAGCTCAATATGTTAATATGGCATGATGCAAGAAAAGCTGCAAATGTTTATACTTACTGCGGGGAAGAAACTTCGTCATAGGTTCTGAAACAGGCAATTTGATCAAGAAGGATCTAAGAGAGAACTCCAGGTCAGCTTGTTCCACTTTTGAACCATATGACTGATTCACATTAAGCTTGAAGACAAATCTCTCAATTGGCACCTTATCATCTTTAAAGAAGATAACAGCAACTCTCTCCACCAAACCCTAATTGGTAACGGGGAAAAAATATCAATTGCTTCAAGAAAATCCAATAGTACACCACCCAATACAAATATTAAAAAAAAAAAAAAAAAAAACTACTTTTTGGATGAAAGGGAGGAGTCCATTAACAGCAGAGTGAATGTATTCATAAAGCTCCGGGTGTCTAGCCTTATGAACCACCAAGTTCATGTATCTCCGCCTCTCAAATGCTCCTACATAGATGCAGATACTGGTATAGCAATCCATTTAAAGAATACCACAAAATGAATTTTAGAGTAGCCACTACTCACTAGAAATATGTAATAAAGTGGAATTATCGATCTGATTTTTTATAATACTGTTTTTACCATTTGGATAAACTCCTTTGAGAAAAACAATAGAGGTGATGGCCACCTCCAGGAATTCCACGAGAATCTGAGCACTTTTCCCCTGCAGTTTAGCAACTATTAGAGAGAGAAAATAGGAATAATACAAATTAATGAAGGGTGTCCAGTTGGAATTTTGATGATGAAGAACCCAACCTTGTGGAGTTTGATTATCTTTGAGATCCATTTCCAGGGTTCTGTAGTCCGTCTCAGACAGAAATTTTGCTCAAACGCATTTACTGATGGAAAATGAAGAACATGTGATGCTACATGAAGCATGAAGCAATTGCACACAGGACATTTATTACACAATCCAAACTATAGTATAATTAGTCATATTTGTCGTGTGTGTAATACACATTCAGTTTTGTAAGTTGTACCGATCTCATTTTGATCATCTTCAGTTCATAATATAAGTTTTCTTTAGATATATTTGGGTGGTACCATATGAATAGTTTATGGACACATATGGAACACGTTACAGAATAAAATTCATGCAAATGGAATTTGACAATTCAAGATTTTTTGCTCTGGAGCTTTTTATGTATAAATCTTCGAACCAATGCTCAAATATTTTTTTTACAAGTTCTACTCACGGAACTTCGAAATTCATCTTTCTTCTCAAACGATGTTTTGAAATGAATACAGTGTTCATTCTCTTGAATAGGGTGAAATGAAGTGCAACGTATGCTTGTGAAATAAATAGTAATCTTTGCCTAATCTCCTCGATTCTATTTTATGTATTACTAGAAAATTACAATCTTGGTTCATTCTATTTTATCATACAAGTTTCAAGTATAGAAGATAATTTATTAACTTTAATACCATACTGTCTATGGTCTATGGTGATTGAGCAACAAGCAAATACAGTTTTTCTTTCTTAAGGAAATAAGTTCGTAATAACGATTCAAAAGCTATTGAAGTACAAAACATCAGTTCTGGAAAGAGACTTTACAAGTGATTCCTCACATTCACAGTCATCAATGCGCATAAGGTATTTTCCACAACAGCCGTATGTGTTTGCAGAATGGATTTTAACAGAGTTCAAAGTTTCGTCTTTTTGTCAATAAAACTTCAAAGAAGGTGGGATTTATTCAGACGCCATACCATAAAATTTCTATGCATTTGACAGACAAAAGGTTTCCTTGGGATAAATAGTCGAACACTTTAAGTGCAACACGTGATATAGAGCTTCTTTTTGTGTCAACTGACAACTATTCATATTACACCAAGGGGAAAAAAAGGAAATTTCATAGATGCAATTGACAATGAATATTATCATCTCAGTATAGTAATTACCTGCAGCAATAGATTTTCGAATACAAAATACGGCCCTTGTTCAAGGTTGCAGATTCACGAAGAGAAGAATTGGAAGCAAAAAATCTTGTATTCAATTTGGATTAAAGCGCAGATAATTCTACTAGCCTCATAACATACAGGGCAGGAAGATTAAGCTGACAAATGTAATATATATTGATAATGATGGGTGCATCGGCGAACGGCGAAACCAGAGAACTTATCCTATCGGACTACAGCATTTTGGGAAGTCGAAAAACTGTAAGAACGAGAAATTAAGGACTTGGTCCTAATCTATGAACATTATAGCAACTTGCACCCCAGATTATTTTTTAACAATATTATCCCCAATTTTTAACTCGATAGGGAAAAAAAGGCCTTTTAAAGAATATTTTTAATCAAAATGAAATAATTCTAGTAATATTATGTTTCATTTTACCTTTTTCAATCTTAGGAGATGTTCTAACTAGTAAATACTAGAGCAACAACTCTCACCAACATCTCGATTTTGAATTTTGAAATTGAATATAGGTGCGGCTATAGTGTGGTTTGACGTGAATGTGGTTGTTGCAACTCGCTCAAAACAAACGTGTGATAAATAATTTTTACCTATTAAAAATCACAGAAAACCCCTTTATTTGAAACATTTTGTGTGAAAAACTCTCCTACTGTCAAAATTTGTCAGATTTGTCGTTAAAAAGGTAAAAAATGTCAAAATTAAGAAGAAATAATTGCAATTTCACTACCAAAACTTTTTTTTAAACAATTAAATCAATTTTTTTAATATGTGCTGCCTAGTATCACAAATCTTGGAAACTTTATTTTTCACCCCCACCCCACCCCACCCCACCCCACCCCACACGTCATTTTCTTTCTCAATTTTTTTTTTTAAAAAAAATTGTTTAACAGGTGGGATGGAGAAATATTAATTGCAGTTCATTCTGTAGGAATGAAATTTAATTCATTCTGTCTTATTGTGTACTTTGATGGGTGTGGTGATTTCTATGTTATTCATAGTTTTTTGATGGATTTGATAGAGAAGAGTGCATTGGCACATGAATGTGGTTGTAATGAGCTTATATATTATCCCAAGCATGGCCTTTTAACAAGCTTCCATTTGTAGGGTATCATTTAATTCAAATATAAACCCGATTAAGCCCCTGTTTGATAGTTATTTTTGGGGAGAAAATGTATTTTTGAATAATTGATTAATGGAGAATGTGTGGTTAAAAATTAAGGAAAAGTTTTAGGTTTGCGTATAATATTATTTTATTGAAAAATGTGTAATTGAAAAAAAAATACATTTTGAAAAAAATGACTACCAAACAGACACTAACAAAGTTTCCTCTGCAAGAAAGTAACAAAAACAAAGAACTAAGGAAAAGCTAGGCACTAAAGGTTGGTATTTCGAAATTGTAGTTGATCCGCAGCGGGGGCAGAAAGTGAAGCTTTTGTCTTTAATTGAAGTTTTGACATTCTTTGTTGCATCACAAATATTGAGGAGAGTTAGAAAATATGGTGTATTGTTTAAATAGTGAATTCACGAGGACAGGGACGAGAAGCTAGAAGGTTTAAAATTTTAAATGGCATCTTGTTAACATTTTTTTATTTTTTGGGAACAAGATGATGCGGGGTGGGTGGGTGAAAAATAAAATTTTAAAGATTTGAGATTGTAGTTAGCACAAATAAAAAAATTGGATTTCATTTTTTTTTTTAAATAAAAAATTTTGGGTACTGAAATTATAATTATTTAGTTTTGGTTTTGGTTTTGGTTTTTTTACTGTTTTTAATAATAAATCTGACGGATTTTGACGACAAGGGAGGTTTTCCGTGATTTTCAATAGATATTAGATAAGGGGAGTTTTTTGCTATTAATCTTATAAATTTATAACACAACGTTGGACTAGATCAACAATTCTCGTTTTGAATTAAAATTTTAATACTAGTGTATCTCTCAAGATTTTGTGCACAATACATAATACGTTGGAGTTCAAATTATGTAAGACTTAAAAGTAAATTACCATGTCACTCTATAGAAATTGAATCATCCAAACTTTTAGTTTTGCAACAAGTGAGTCTCCATTCAACGATGAGTTATTTTCAATATATGTGATTCCACATTAAAAATGAATTATGAATTTATTGCTTAACTTTAAGATAAGTCGGTCCACACATGTTCTTTATTATACTTCATCGTACACCCCAATTAGATGTAGACAAAAATTAGATTTTTACCAGATTTTGATTAAAAATGATGAAATGTATGGTTGAAAATTATGGGATCTATAAAATGTAGTATTAAATTAATTGTTCACTTTGAATTAAAATTCTATTAACTTTTAATCCATACCAAAAAGAAAAATTTCACAAATTACAAATTTGAGGGTAATTTTTATCCTTGAGGCATTTCTCCGTAAATAATTAAATAAAAATAAAAAAAAAAAATTTCCATATTTACCAAAGATTTATTCTAGTTAATTGTCTTAGTGGTCACTGAACTTATGTCCATATATCTTTTATTACTCACAAAATTTAAAATGTCGAATTTTTTTCACCAAACTTATCCAAACATTGGATGTTACTTATTGACGTAACATCCGTTGATGAAATTTGAAGTGACTAATAGAATGCACACGTCGCATCTCATCAAGCCATTAATAAATTGTCACATAAGAAAGCATTTTTCAGTGCTTACTAAATTTTGAAAAACTTCTTCAATTGCTCAATAAATTTTTAAAAAATACATTCAATTACTCATTGAATTTTGAAATGGTCGAAGTTTGATCACTCAAAATTTAAAACATCTTTCATTACTCACTAAACTTTGGAAACGTCTTCAATTGCTCACTAAATTCTGAAAAACATATTTTTATTACTCACTAAACTTTGAGGTGATCGAATTTTGCCAATAAACTTATAAAAATGACGTCGACCTATTGTTCGTTACAAAAGGTGTATTGCAAGTGCACGAGTCCCATAAAATTAATAAGCGGACAATCGAGTCCAGTTTGTCGATCCTACTAGAAATGATTACTTAATTATGCAATAGTTAAATTTAATTTTAATATCTTGTTATAGAATTTGAAACTGCTTTTATCATTTAAAAATTCAAATTTATAGTGCACTTTGTTATTAAAATACAATTTAGATTTTTCAATGAATCACACAATAAATTTAATTAAATAGATTTTGCAACGAAATAAACAATAAAAAAAAAAAAAATGTATCATGTGATTCGTTGCAAAAATCCAAATTTTAATATTGAAATGCACAATAAATTCAAAATTTTCAAATGATGAAAATAACTTAAAATTTTACAAAAATATGTTAAAATGGAATTTAACTATTGTGTAATTGAGTAATCATTTTTCGTGGGATCGAAAATTCGAACCTATTTGTTCATTTTATTACTTTCATTTGACCCGTATGCTTGCAATACAAAATTTCTAATGAACAATAGACTGGCATCATTTTTATAAGTTTATTTGTCAAATTTCAATACTTCAAAGTGCAGTGAGCAAATCGAAAACCTTTTTCTAAAGTTTAGTACGCAATTTTAGATGTTTACAAATTTTAGCGAACAATAAAAGACGCTTTAAATTTTTAGTTATGGTGATCAATTGAAGATATTTTTCTAATTGAAAACATTTTCTAAAGTTTAGCGAGCATTAAATTTTTTTTTTTTTACGTAACAATTTATTAACGGTGCGCCACATGGGTATTATGTTAGTCACGTCACTAATTTTGTTAAAAGGTTTGAAATGAATATTATATCAATGACTAATGTTAAAATAAATTTAGTGATTAAAATTGGACATCTTAATTTAAGTGAGCAATCCAAGATAAATACATAACTTCAGTGACCATTGGTAGAATTAACTCGAATTTGCCTTTCGGGGCACATCCAAGTTGGTAAAAGATGAGCATTGCGGAGCTTGCAATTTTAGCGTGGGGAGTTCGATTCCTGATTGGAATAGTTGAATGATGTAATAATCATTTATTAGTTGGAGCAGTTTGATGATGTAATAATCATGGAGGAGACTCTTTTGAGGTCAGGAGTATAAAGAGTGCACGAATTCTGGTCAACTTGAGTATAACCCGTAGTTTACATTAGTCAGTTACTGAGAAATCGATGATTAGTGGTTCAGGATATACTCTGACGTAAGTCGGGAAACTAAGAATAAAAAAAAACAAGAAAACAAAAAAAAAAAAAACTCGAATTTTTGGTATTCATTTACCGCAAATCTGTCTATTCAGAAATCCTAGAAGTTATCCTTAGATTAGCGTAGACGCTGGACAGTTTGCCCCCTTTATTTTCATTTTCAGCCGCGGTTTCTAGGGTTTTAGATTTAGGTCCTTTACCCCCTTTTTCTGCAATTTGCATAGGGATTAAAATTTTGTATTTACTTTTTTTTTTTGTCCTTCGTTAAAGAATTTTTTTTGGTTTTTGCTCGTTCCGGAGGCTAGAATATTATCTGAGGTTTGTGTTTAAGTAAAGAAGATTTAGATGGATGGATTTGGAGGTGGGGGGCCTGTGGGCGGTGTTCAAGAGTCCTCAAATCCTCAGGATCTTAAACCGTTTGGTGCAAATCCAACAGGTTAGCTACTGGTTTTTACTTGATACTCTAGCCTTCGAGTATAATTTGCATGTATAAATCTGCTTCTGTGGTTAACCTGTTGACTTCAATTCTCATATTTTCTTTAACTTCACCGTATTCTATGGATTTTGGATTGGGAAAATGGTTAGTAAATGTTTCAGTTGATTCACGGATTTACCAATAAGATGTATAGTGTTTGACCTGCCATTGTAGATAAGTTGGTTAAACACATTTAAACAGATTTAACATGTTAATGTTTATTTTGAGAAGAATGTTACTAGAATCAGTATAAATTTAGTATTATTAGATGGCTCTACACCCACACAAATACAAATTAATACATGTTGCTACCTTATATCAAAATCAACTTTGTGCCTGAGTAGACATGGATAATTTTAATAACTTGGTTTAAAGCGTTTTAAGAAATTGTTTAGAAAGGGACCATGTCTTAATCTGTTTGGTAGTGCAGGAGATGCAATATTTGATGCGTCACAGTATGCATTCTTCGATAACAATGTGGTCGAGGAAGTAGAGCTAGGGGGATTAGAAGACGAAGAGGGTGATCTCCCTCCTGTTGGGCATGAGGATGAAGAGTTTTTGTTTGACAGAGAAGAGGTTCATTTTAAGTTCTTAAAATTTATCGTTTTTCTTTTTTGGATGATAATGAACTTTTGTTGTTTCCTTATTCCATAAGTTTAAATCACAAAAGTTCTGAGATAAAATAACTGCTTAAATAATTTCAATGGCATTTAAAGAGGCTTTCTAAGCCAGAAAGCACAAATGAATAACTAAGGACACTAAATGCACGATTTTGAATGATCACGCACCTCTATATGCTGTTTATATGTGCATGTTAAAGGGAGGTGGTCCTTGACAATCACAGGTGTTATTGAGTATGTCCTTTGATCGTAAATATTTGGATGCTTTGGTTGTTTGAGCTTGTGTTAATTCTACCTTTTGCAGGGTGATGCACTGGATTCTTTGTCTGAAATTGATGATCTAGCTAGCACATTTTCAAAGGTTAGGCTTCTTATATACTGAAAATTGTTCCCATAATTTCACAAAGTAAAATTAGTTTTGAATGTTAGATCTGATCCTCAGAGATGGTCTTTTCAATGTTTCGTTGACGTTTTCTTCCTTACAATCGCTTCCTTCCCCAACTCTGTTTGGATGGGTAGGGGGAGTTGACTGGGTAAAGATATTGGTCTATACATTTAAATTTTAATCGCTCCATTTCCTATAGTTCTTATTCCTTTTTACATACTATAGATTTTTTTTTCTTATATATTTTATTTCCGGGATGATATTGACGTGGTAATTTATTGGTTTTTTAGTCGCCTTTTGAATAGAAGGAATGTTATCTTATGCAATTTTTAAGACCTTCTAATGTTTCTGATATACAGTTGAACAGAGGTGTCAGTGGGCCTATTGGAGATCAGAGATCCATAGAAAGTGAGTGTAGTAATATCAGATTATGCATGCCCCTTGAGATACTATATATCCTTTAGGGCTTTTATGAATATTTCATTGAACTTCATCCTTCCAGTCATGGATTACTATGGTTTGATTGTGTTTTTGGTTACTCTAATATTGACAATTGTAATACTGTTGAACTCAAACAAAGCTGTAATTATGAATGCTTTGATACGTTGTAGTAGTTTTTGTAAACACTATTTGTCTGAGATAATTATGTTTCTTAGTGTATTTTAACGTCTCTGTTATTCAGATGCTGTTGCTATGTGCATTGAAATCCATGGTTTGGAAAATTGCTCTCCATGTTCATCGTTTTTTTTTTTTTTTTTTTTGCGACTTAGGCATCTACTCCCGCGTCAGTCGGCTACTAATGCTTTTTGTCCATTTGTCTCGTCTTTTCTGGGCATTTATGACAAACCTTAGCATTTTGGGCTATTTTCTACAGATATTTTTATTTTCTACCTAAAAATGGAAGGAAAAGGGAAAGGAGAAGTCACTCTTGCAAGAGAAGTATGATGAGAAAATTTGAAAAGAAACTAATCTAATAATTAGAAGATTCTCTTGAAAATTCTATTAGTAGTGATGATGTAGGAGACTTCTAAGTTGCTCTATTTCAAGTAGTAACTTACAATTTTGTCACGTGATTTGAGAATTTCGTATTTGCTACTATATTAATATATTTTATGTTTATTTTCAAGTTAGGCTTTTAAATTTTTTAGTCCCTGTTTGATTCCAATTTTTCCCAAAAATTTATTTTTCTCTATCTTCTTTTCAATCACACATTCTTCAATAAAATAATATTACACGCAAGCCCAAAATTTTTCCTTAATTTTTAATCACACATTTTCCATTAATCAACTCTTCAAAATGCATTCTTTCTCCCAAAATGGGAATCAAACATGACCTTAATTTGTTATTATTTGTGATTTTTAAAACGGTTCGTGGTTAATTATGATCATTTTTTTTTTTTTTTTTTTGTAATTTTATATTGGTTAGTCCTCAGGCTTACGCCTCAAAGTTTGTTGAGGCTTATGCCTCATGTCATAGAGGTAAAACGCCATTATGTCCAATTATGCCTTTTTAAACATTGTGCATGTTCACCTCTGGGGACTTCATATAAAATTAAAGCACTTACTTGGTGATTCACACTGGACAGTGGCCAAGTTAGAAATTTAAATTGGTAAAAGAAATGATATAACCAAGTATAGTATCTCGCTTTGTATTGCTTAGGGTTACTTGTCTATTCAGCCATATGAACCAATATTGTCCAGACTTGTTTAACTTTATTAAGCTCTTTTTTAAAACTTTATTTAGCTCCAATGGCATCCCTTTTTTTTTTTTTTTTAATATATAATTCACATGAGCACACTAACATGCAACAGCAATCACATGCACATATTCACGCATCACGTATTTTATATATTTACAGGTTTATATACACATGAAGTTCGTCATCAGAATTCTTCAGAGAATGATATAGTTTCCAATTTTTTTATGTAAATATTATATGAAAAATAATTATTTTTTAGTTGTATGGTTTCAAAATAATTTTCTTGTGGGATAGATTGATTTCTTGTCATCCTTGTGAGCCCATACTACTGGTTTTTCTTCTGGTTTAACCTTATCAGATGTGTAGCAATGGTAGGATGATACTTTTCTCTTAATTGTTGTGTAATCCATCTTATATATGATGGGGATTCCTGGTCCTCAATTATTTTAATTTCTTCTGCCTATTTATGAAATATTCTTCTCTTGTAAACTATAATTAATTGGCTGGAATTGTATTGATAATGGAGTTGAGTAATAATTTGATTCGAACTTGAATATTGTTTAGGAAGCACTAGTTGGGATCAAATTATAATTCGGCTTGAGCTTGATCTTGCGAAGCACTAATTTGCGCAACTCATTTATACCCTGGAAAACTACAGCTATACTCTAAGGATATATGCTGCCGAATAGATGTGCAAGTTATCCCGTCCCAAAATAAGTGTTTTACCTTGCATTTGGTATTTTGCGAAGAATGTCACCTTTGGAAGTCATTGTTTTCTTAACTTCTTCTACAGTCCTAGCCTCATATGGGAATGGTTTCTCTCAGTTTTTAAGTTGTAGCACGGTATAATTCTGTTAGTTTTAAAGTGCTGCGAGCGGTGCTTTTCACTCGGTAAAAGTTTTTGCCTGTTCTGAGTAAAATTAAGTTTCGGCAAGAGAGTGGTGGATATCATATCTTCCGAATCTTTAATATTAAATCTAGAGAACACATGATCGTATAAAGTAAATTGGGGTCACCTAAAATTCATTAACTTCATCAATATTGCAGAGACTCATGTAGGAACGGGATATGGAGAACTGTATATGATATTTGAGCTACTTGCTAATGAATTAAGGATTGCAATTTGCATATAGTAAATTCTGATTATAATTTTGTGCGTGTGTGGCCTACCGTGTTTGTGATTTAATCTTCTCCTAAATGAATATTAGATAGGCATCATTGATTGGTCTCTAACTATGCATGTTGAGTAAATGAGGCGTAAATATGACTTTCAACAAATTTTATTATCGATGGTTCTTTTATTGGTAGTTTTTTTTTATTGTCGACTTTGAAAAGAAGTAAATTTTCCTAAATAATCATTCTGAAAAATCAACTCTTTGACCAATAAATGCCAACAGCGAATCTGTGACGTATAATGGGTTGGCTTTTTGATATTTATATTAATTGTTGATCTAGAATTTCCGTTTTTGCTCATGTTACCATGTGTTCCAGGTTCATCTGCTGCTGAGTGGACGCAAGAGGCAGACTTTCCTAAGTGGTTTGATCAGCGAGCCTTCGATGCTGAAAGTGCTCGGGACAGTAAAGGATGGTCATCACATCTATATTCCTCTGCACAGTTAATGGAATCCAAGTCTTTATACCGAGCATCTTCATACCCTGAACCGCCACAGCAACACCCTCATCATAACCAGGAGCAAAACCAACATCAGCACTACCCCAGCGAACCAATTATTATTCCAAAATCACCATTCACTTCATATCCTCCCCCTGGAGGAAGATCCCAGCAAGCTTCACCGAACGGCCCGTCTATCCACCCGAATATTCCATATGCCCCTGGTGGATATCAAATGCCAATTTCGTCGCCCAATCTATCGCCTTTTGATAACGCACAGGTTCAATTAAATGCCGTACCTGATGGGTCTCAATTTGGTGCAAATTTACCTCAATCAACCTATGGGCTTCCGGTTAATAATCCGCTTCACAACCAATGGCTGAACCAAAATAGTGTACATCCTGGAGATCGTTCTAGCTTGCCGAGCAAAATGCTGCAACAACAGTTACCCCATCAGAATGGTTTAATGCCTCCACAACAGCCTTTGCAACAAAACAGAATGCAGCACCCATTTCAACCATCCTATGGCCATTTATCAGGGATGCAGTCTCAACATTTTAATACCCTCCTTCCTCCATCACCACCCATGATGAACAACTTCAACATGCTTGGGTTGGCTGAATTTAGAGATCAGAGAACTATGTCAATGCTGAGAAATAGGCAAGGCTTTCGTTATCCTCAGCATGATTCTAATTTTGGCAGCCAGAAGAGTGAAAATGGGTGGCCAAAGTTCAAATCCAAGTACATGACAACAGATGAAATTGAAAACGTTCTCAGAATCCAGCTTGTTGCTACTCACAGTAATGATCCTTATGTTGATGACTACTACCATCAAGCTTGTCTGGCAAAGAAATCTGCTGGTGCAAAGTTGAAACATCATTTCTGCCCTACAATTTTGAAGGATAGTTCTTCCAGAGCTCATGCTAACGATGAGCCACACGCTTTTCTCCAGGTTGATGCTCTTGGGAGGGTTTCTTTCTCTTCAATTCGCAGGCCTCGCCCACTTCTTGAAGTTGACTCCCCAAATTCATCTGGCAGTACCAGTGCTGAACAGCAAGTGGTAGAGAAGCCTTTGGATCAGGAGCCAATGCTTGCGGCTAGAGTGACTATAGAGGATGGCATTTGCCTTCTCCTCGACGTTGACGATATTGACCGATTCCTACGGTTTAATCAGATACAAGATGGTGGGGCCCACTTGAGACAGCGGAGACAGGTTATGCTAGAAGGTTTAGCATCATCGCTTCAGCTTGTGGACCCTCTAGGCAAAAATGGTCACACAGTGGATTTGGCTCCTAAAGATGATCTGGTGTTCTTAAGGTTAGTTTCCCTTCCTAAGGGCCGGAAACTCCTATTGCGGTACCTTCAACTTCTTTCTCCTGGTGGTGAACTTACTCGAGTAGTCTGCATGACCATCTTCCGTCATTTGAGGTTCTTGTTTGGTGGACTTCCTTCTGATCCTGGTGCCTCCGAAACAACAGTAGAACTTGGTAGGACTGTGTCATCTTGTCTTCAATATATGGAGCTTAAAGCTCTGGCTGCATGCCTTGCGTCAGTGGTTTGTTCAGCAGAGCATCCTCCTCTACGTCCGGTTGGAAGCTCAGCTGGAGATGGAGCTTCTGTTGTACTTAAATCTGTCCTTGAGAGAGCAACTCAGCTGCTGACAGATCCTGATGCTTCTGGCAGCTGCAGCATGACTAACAGGGCATTTTGGCAGGCCTCTTTTGATGCATTCTTCGGCCTTCTGATAAAGTACTGCTTTAATAAATATGACTTTGTTATGCAATCTTTCCTCATGCAGGCCTCGCCCGCTGTTATTGGGTCTGATGCAGCCAGAGCAATCAGAAAAGAAATGCCTGTTGAACTCTTACGTGCAAGTCTCCCCCACACAAGTGAGCAGCAAAGGAAACTACTATTGGAATTTGCGCAGCGGTCCATGCCCGTGCTGGGTCTTAGTGGTGGCTCGTGATTGTGTACTGGTGTCACTGCAAAGGATCCACAATAGATTTGCTGCCAAATTATATTGTTCGACACCATGGATTGGTGAGTGTTTTTGAGTGTCAGTATTCTTAGCATGCTAATACTGGTGCTTTATTGGAAGAAGTTTGTCAGCGGGTAAATGGAGCCTGATTGCCTGCAAGATACCGGTTTTTACTATAAAGTAAATCCTCTAAGACACATTGACTGTCTATGTTTTTTACACTTTAATCGTGTGTTTCACTTTCTGTGATGGGAGCTTATTTTGATGCTCTGTTGTGCAATACTAGTTGGAGACTAGATAAAGGTAGAAACGTACAGTTAAAGAAAGATGTTGCTAATGTTTCCAGGCTTTTGTATTTTCTTCTTCCTTTTGTCTGTTCTATTTTCTTAAACGAGATAGGTCGAACAGTGGAAGTGGTAGAAGTTTTGTTTCTGTTAACAGTTGATCCATTGTGATTCTTGTTTTAAGTGTCTCCCTGCCAAATTGTATTTGCCTCGGACAAGTTCTTCATGGGCCGAGGTTGCTGGCTTTGTATTCCAGCTATGCAAACATTGTAGGATTCTTTCACCTTGTTTCATTGTGAAGTACGAAACCGTCAGTTGTTACGACTTGCTGGTTCAACTTATAATTGAAAATACAAGTATAATTATTTTCTAATCAAACTTTGCCTTTAATGGGGTAAATTAAAAATTGCTACAATCTCAAGTGGTATAATAATTTTCCAATCAAACTCTTCTTTTGAACAAGTGGTACGGCCTATGGGCATCATAATTCCAGACAAAAACAATAAGCCAATTCAAAGGTTCCAATTCTTGAGCGCAAGCGGCGTGTCCATTTCTAAAATTCACCGACCTTTAAAATGTGATTTGCATTTCCATCTTTAACGGTCAGCAATCTGAGTGCATCGAGCTTCAGTTTTGTGTTCTATGTATTTGGTCGTGTAGATTCAGCCAATTTCCCAGCCCCGAGAGAATGTCAGAAAAAATCTATTCGTAATCTCCAAGCTTCGCCAAAAAAGAGTTGAATCAACTAGACAGACTTCTTCCCTCCTGAGAAAGTCGAACTGAGGCAGAACGAACCATTTCAACTAGATTTTCATCCAGTTCATCAAGCTCACCCGAGTTGCGAAGACTATGGTATAAAGGGGCCATATAATTTGCTGCAACTTCAGCCAACTTCCACTGGGTAAAAATAGCCGCTGTCTGCATTATTTTCACAGACAAGTATCTAGAAGAATCCAAGCAAGATACAGAAACCCTATAACATTCTTCATGAAGGTCTTTAATGAGCCAAAATTCAGCAAGCCAACAGAGCTCAATGTATAATTGCACTTGGTGTAATTTCTCGTCTGCATCCAAATTATCCCATACACAGCCAAAACTGGGCTCAGGCAACTGGTCGGAATAGAACCAGTCAACAAGTTTAACGAGTGACTCCCAACTTACGGGGACCTTGATTGTTTGTAAATGGCTGCAACAAGAAATTCAATATTTCAGCTGGAATGAAAAGAAAGGCTAAAAGTTCCACAACATAGAAACTAGATTTTGTTTCTAATAAATAGTCAACCCATAGTCGAGTCCACTATAAGCCAAAAAGATGGGAGAACCTATGAACACAGACAACAAGTACAAAATAATGTACAATTACCATCGCTAGTAATTGGATATTGGACGACATTCTGTATAGGTACTGAAAATGAATGACCATATGTGCTCATAGCAGTATTGTGGCAAGAGTTAAGGCTCTAGAGCTCACATACTGATATGGATATAAATTGTAGAAAATATAAAAAACCGATATGGATATGAAATGTGGAATGAATTGTAAAAGAACTAACCAACTTTTAACACAGGGCGCCTTGATGATCAGGCAAAGAGGTGCAGATTATACATCTAAGATAGTATCAAAACATATCTGTAACATATCTCAACCCATATGTATTTACCTTTCTTGCATTCCTGACCGAAACAAGGCCTGGAGATAATCACAACTTGATTCCAATATAACTTTGTGAACATGTAGGTGAGGAACTGATGCCGAGCAACTGTTGCACATCCAACTCACTAGTTGTCTTGTATTAGATTCCAAGAGAATGTCACTGAAACCAGAAAAGAGGGGAAAATTGAAATCTAGACCAAAAAGACCAACATAAAAGATCAACCATGCTCACTCTTCACCTATATGTTCACCCCTCTATAAGCATGAACAAATGCAGATATCTAAGTAAATCAACACTTCTCATCTACAAGTCAATAATTGAAGGCTACTATTTCCAACACTGTGGTGTTGGAAGCCTTACAACCCCCAGCCCAATAGATTGTGCGTGGTCAGTGAACCATAATAATAAACAACAATGCAATTTGATTAACTATAAAATTGATATGTAATACTTTTTTCTCTGGCCAGATCAAATGATGCTGCTCAGCAAGATGGTCAACTATGGAATTGGATAACAAGTCTAGTACGATCTTCAAAGCATATCTCATTATGGTACTCTATCAAAGAGGAGTAAAAATTATCCCCGAAGGTACAAATGCCTAAACTGTCGGGAAATAAGTTCGTACGAAAAATGATGTCCGCATGGCCTGAGTGCTGGAGTAAGATCAAAGCTAGGCATAGGAGTGCCCCATTTTGGATGTCTTTTAGAAAGCATTTGCACCAGGTGATGTAATCCACAATGCTTAGCAAAAATCTTCAACTTTTTCACAAGGTCTTCACTGGCTTGTATATATCCGAAGTAAACAAATTCTAACAACTTCGACAATGACTGGTGATCCACATGAGAAGAAAGACGAATTGCTGTTATCACCCTGTTCTCTGCATCCTGCTTTACAGAAGATCCACCTGATGCTTTCTCTTTAACAAGCAATTCTCCAGGAGGAAGTAGCAATGGACATCTAACCCTAAGAACAACTCCATGAACATATATAGATTCCCCATTTACAAGATTGAGCTCCAAATCAGTATATTCATTATCAGTCAGTGCTTTCCCAATTCTGTCTCCCATTTTACTTGGGAAACCATAGTGTCCAAAAACGCAAAGAATATAAACAGCATACCATCTTGGTCCAGGGGTACTACTGTGTCTGCAGATCTTATGGAGTTCACTAACTAATTGAGCTTCATTAAAGTTAGTCTGATTGTCAAGCAGATGAATTTTTATGGGATCCAAATGATGTAGCAACTCAGCTAGACTCCACAGACTAAAAAGCAAAAGCATGTCCTCCCCTTCCCAGTTTTCTGTAGCTGAGCAGCAACTCCTCTCCGTGAAAGAATTATGCAAATGCGATGCCACATTTGATCTTTTTATATGAACAGGATTGCTGAACCACCACCTTATGAAGTTCAACAGAGTTTTGATCCCTTGATGTTTAATTATGAGTTTCCGATATTTTGGAAGACTGGAATAACATGCCAAACTCATCAAGCATATGACAATTTGAAGGTTACCTGGAATTCCAAAATTGTTTCCTGAAGATCTGGCAATTAGAGTCTCTAGCAAATATTCAGTGTAATCCTTGCTGTTTGACTTTAGTATTTCCAACAGTAGGGACCTAGCTACAGATGCAATATACTTGCAGGGAGAGTAAACCATCATAAGGACTGCTCTAGATGCTGATTCACTCACAGCTGTATTTGTTGGACTACTTTGAGAAATTTGGCGTGTCATATGAATTGAGTCCACAAAGGCTAAGCTGACATGAAATCCAAGCACAATAAGATGAATTTAATGTTATGGATACATGTAGAATATAGTAATAGTAATAGTAACTGCTGGCACATAAGAAAAAAGAATTGAAGCAAAATAAAAAGTAGAATATTACCATGCACACATGATAAGGATCTTGAGATGAAGTTCACTTCCATGCGCCTCAGTGTTGAAATCTTCGGCACAGTTAGTTGCAATCCATCCAAGAATGTCCCAGACATATGGTCTAAGAGAGAGATGGAAATTTGTGTTGAGACCATCTCGAACTACAACTATCAGTTCCTTCACAGATAACTCTTGCTTTAATAGGTCGATCTTCTCATAACCGCCTAGAAGAAGATCGAGAAGGACTCTATCAACTCCAACTTTCCAAAAATATACGTGATGGTCCCCTGCCCAACGAGTGATTAAAGCCAAACGGCACGCCTCCTCCACAATAGACCTATGGTTTTTTGCAAGCTTTTCAGAATGTGAATTCCAATCTCTCATTCCACTAATTATAGCTTTCACAAGGGGCTCACCGCATCTTTTTATCATTTTTAAACACTCCCTTTCGTTTATCTGAGAAAATAGTGATCGAGACTCATTCAGGCAGGTAGTATAACAAAAAGCTCACAGGATAAGGGCGTAAGAATTGCTACCGCTAAACTTTGAGCAAGTCTAAATCCCTCCAGTTGGATTGAATGATTATTTGCACGTTCCATGCTGTCAACCATTAATCTTAGAAGAGCTTCTCCATTTTCTAGAAGCTTACCTGCCCAGGTACCGCATAGTGCTGGCAAGCAAACAAGACAAACAGTTGCAAGCCCACAATATAAGTTAGCTATATGAAATTAGCAGTAAATGGCACAGAATCTATGACAGATAGTATAAATACCTAAAGTAGAGTACAACTGCAAGACAGCAACTTTTGTGGAATTTTCATGTTCTAGTTGGAGAGTATCTAAAACATTTAACAGTTCAGAATCAGTCCAAACACCAAACCTAGATTGCGGCCACCACCATAAAATTTTACTCAAAAGAGAAACCATCTCTTTTAAGTACTCGGTAGGCTTATTGCCAACTGAAAATTCTTTTATATTGTGGACAAGACAACCAACTACTTTTGTTTCCTTCATAATCTGCCACACCTCTCTCTCTGTCTTAATATTAATATTTGATAGGATAGCATTCAAGGCACTTGCACATGAAATAGAAACTTGCAATTGCCAGGTAGATAATAAAGATGCTAAAGGACGCATAAGATCCAGAACATGAGATTGCAGCAATGAGCTAGGCAAAATATTGACCATCTTTACAGCCACACTTGAGGCCACTCCCATTGTGGATTCACTTTTGAATTCTAGAATACTTTTTAATGCACCAAACATATCTTCCAAAGAATCCTGAAATAGGAAGGAAGGAGAAACGAAAACCTAGTATTAGTAACTGGTACCATGCAGCAAACCAATTTAGTCCAATGCCTTGAGTTAACATCGTGTCATGTTTCCAACAAATTATCACCTTACACTGTCTACAAGCTTGATATTGTTGTAATCTTGAGCTATGTGGAAAACCACTAACACAAGTCAGGAGTGAATAAATTTTGATGCTATGCATAACAAGTTTGTGTGAACTAGTGAAAATCTGAATGCACATAAAATGGTAAAATGGGTGAAACTTCCCTGTCAAGGGTGATCAATTCTTTACTGAAATTGCAAATCAGTGTTAGGAAGTTTCAAGAAGAACAAACATATTCATCCATTTTATAGTCAATTTTATGTCCTGTGTGATGGAATTCAAACCTTAACTCATATCACCCTTAGACCAATTTTTCCAAATGCAAACAGTGAAGACTGTACGAAACAGAGTCAACCCATTGCCTCGTATTATCTCATCTTACATTTTTCTTACCTGCAAGATTGTTGGTTCCCTTTTGAATGTGCATCTAATATGTGACTACACTTAAAAAACTTAGAAGATGTTTCTCAATATTCTCCTGTAGGTTATGAGTTAACAGAAAAAAAAGGTGTCTTCCAACAGCATCTTAGAACTAAGCTTATTCATTTTGGTCATAATTTGCAATACATGCAGTAGTATGCAGAAAGAAATCCTATATGTAGAGTGTAGACCATAAGTGGTGTGCTCATTATAATGTTCATATTAAGCTGTTAAGCATGTATCTTGCAAATGAACAACTTATAGGCTATGCAACGTAGAAGAAAAATGATACAAAACATCTGAAAACAAAAATGGAATATAAATGTGGTATAATACAATTATGAGTTGTTTTTGCAACATTCTTAGACACGAAACAAGATATTTACCTTTACAAGGGGGTGATGCGATGTCTCAGTGGAAATACAATCAAGAAATGCATCGATTGAGCGGATCACTAGTCTTTGTATTTCGATGTCGCTGCAATACCACTTTCTTCTGTTATTAATGCTTCTGCAAGTACAAGAAGCAAATGAAGGAAATGACTGTAATAGTGTTACCATATGTTTCCTCGAAAATGACTGGGAGGAACACACAAACTGCAATAGAACAAATATACATAAGTAAATCATCGAAAATTCTGCTGTAACCCCACTAAGACGGGAAAACATAAATAATCTTAAATTTTTGGATGCCAAAGACAATAGGATGCAACAGACCAGAATGAGACTTGAGAAGAAGGAGAGAGAATCAAGAGAAATTAGAGGGAGAAATATGAGTTTATTCAATAATCAAGTCTAACCATTACAATGCAAAGACCCTCTTTGTGTAAAGTTTAAACAAACCTAATTTAAGGAGGAAAACGACTAACGAAATAAAACCTAATGAAGTCAAACTAGAAAACTATAACAAACTAATCTAAATTAACATAACAATGGCTCTTATCCCAGCTCTCCCTTTACAGCATCAAGATTCAAGAGGATGATCGAAAGAATTCCAACATAATAACTTGTTCACAAATGAACTTGAGGAAGTTCACACTAGGCAGGCTGCAGTCTGCAGATTTCATAGACCAAGGCCTAGCTATGTTCATTTCAGGGAGCTACTTTTAGGAGTTAAGAAACTATATTGAGAGAATACAAGACAGTCTGAAAATGAAAACTAGTTTAGCTTGGTTATGAAGAACTATTAAGAGATAGCTCAGTTCAGGTGGAGGAACCGTCAAGTATGATGGAAAGCAAATAAATGTTGAAATATGGTATATTGTTCAACGTAAAAATGAGCTGGCTTAAGAGGATGCTCTAACATTTCACTTATAAGAGACATAAATTGCCACGAAAACCCTAAGCTAGCTGAAATGCAAAATGAAAATATCCAACAGAACTCTCAAAATTCCTGCACCTCATGTTACAAGATAAGTGAAGAGACCAAGCAAGCATTATATTCCATAAAAAATATCTTAAGGAATATATTTTCGAAACTTTCATAATTCTCCATTTCGAGATTTCCATATTTTAATGCAACTTAACACGTTAATTTTTACAAAAAGGTGCATTAGAAGTAATGATGATAAACAATGACTTCCTTATCTCGCGTGACTGGTAAATAACATTTCAACTGATGCAGTCAAAATTGCACACATTAAAACAGAAATAAAGACTCGCTCTTTAGCTTCATGGTGACCTTAGTTCCAACATATAGTATTTCCTCTAGCAATTCTACATGCATCTGTAGATAGAAATATATAAATCTAATTATGGAAAAATGAAGATCAGTTAGCCAAACACAATCTCTTGATTATAGAGAAAGCACGTATGTCAAGTTGTCAAATCCCCCCACCCACCCCACCTGAAAAGGGAAAGGGAGTAAGAAAATAAATTAAAAGTAAAACTATTTCTTACAGTGAACCGCACAAATAGCAACCTAAGAATAATTTGAATGTTCAGATTCAAAATTCAATGAAACTCAAATTAGTCTAAATTATCCTCAAGATCAAATATCAATTAAAGCCACTCATAACTCAACAAAAGATCCAAATCAACAATTCCCCAGCTTAAAAAGGAAAATTATGTTCGTAGACAGTAAAATATGCATACAATTTAATAACGAACTCGGGTGCACAATTAATTATTCGAGTTAAATGCAATTAACGGAAAAATGACGAAAATAAAAAACCTGAATCCAAGGTTGAGAGCATGGTAAAGGCGTTGATGGAGGGTGAGCATGTGGCCGGTGACGCCACGATTGTTCTCTGCTGCACCATGTTTCGAAGAAGATGATCTCATTGATTTTTCTTCTATTCTATCTGCAAAACTGTAACTGAGAGTCGGTATTCTTGTGTTCTCATTGCAGTTGAGCTCCTATATTGATTGATATAAACAAACAAAATATTTTTGAGGTTCGTCGACAGAAATTTTGCAAAATAGCCGCCTTGCAACGAGGAAAGTGAAAAATAGCTTAACACTAATATTTTTTTATAGTACTAGTGGAAGGCACGTGCAAGACACGTGTTGTAGTATAGTTGGCTATATATTAGCGTGGGTAATTTTGCCTTATTTTACACAAATTAATTTTTTATTATAGAAAAAATTTTGTGTATTAGTCACAAAAGCTGAGAGAAATAATTTAGTTTTCGGTGTTTTTATAATTAAATATTTAGGAAATATTTGATATTTGGTTTGTCGAATTGTATATTTATTATATATTAGATGTTTTTAGGATTAGGATACGATATATATAGTAGGTTTTACAGTAATTGTGAGACGCAAAAAATATTTATATTAGCGTGAAGATTTTAATTTTTTTAAATTTTTTTAATTTAGTTTTCGGTATTTTTATAATTGAATATTTAGGAAATATCTGATTTTTTTTTTACGAATGGTATATTTATCACATATTAAATATTTTTATTAGTGTGAAGATTTTAAAATTTAAAATTATTTTAATTTAATTTTTGGTGTTGTTATAATTGAATATATTTAAAAAATATTTGATTAAATTATATATTTATTATATATTTTTAGAATTAGGATAATATATATATATATATATATATATATATATATATAATAACAAGAAAAAAAAAAGAGTCACGGAGATGGCTAACGGTCACAGTGCGAGACATGCACTGCATGTCCTTTTCATTTTATTTTATTTTTTCGTTTTCGCCTTTATTTGAACCTTAATTCGGGATATCAAACGAAGTCGAAATATTGCATTCTTAATATCATTTTGAAATACTCACGGCCTAATATTTTAGGACGTTGATGGTGTGTGAAATAGCCAATCATAGCGAAAGTTACGTTACGTCAAAGTAAGCTTTTCCAAACTAATATTTCGAAAATTTTCGATAACAAACTAACTTTAAAAATTATTCGATGATTCTACGCTAGCCGAATCCATAAATCTTCTATATTCTCTCGAAACTCATTTCGAGAACTATATTATAAATATATCGAACGATCTAAATAAATATCGAAAATAGTTAAATGAACATCAAACGGACATATAACTAATCTTTTTATAAAAAAAAATTTGACGTTAAAATTTTTTATATTTTTTTGACACTTATAGTTTTTTTTTTTTTTATTCAAATTGTCGATACGTGACAAAAAAAACTCACACAAGAAATTATCTCAAAACAACACCGTATTATTTTTTTTTACGAATGATATATTTATTATATATTAAATATTTTTATTAGTGTGAAGATTTTAAATTTTAAAATTATTTTAATTTAATTTTTGGTGTTGTTATAATTGAATATTTAAAAAATATTTGATATTTTTTTTGTCAAATTATATATTTTTAGAATTAAGATAATATATATATATATATATATATATATATAATAACAAGAAAAGAAAAAAAAAACAAAAATAGTCGGTCACGGAGATGATCTCGTCATGTCCTTGACCAGGCCACGGACACGCCCCGGCATCTCCGTGACATGGTCACGGAGAAGTCGGGACGTGTCCGTGACATGGTCACAGACATGCCCAAGCATCTCCGTGACAGTGTCACGGAAATGCTTGGACATCTCCGTGACACTGTCACGGAGATGCTTGGGCTTCAGAGGCAATACTCCCATTTTTTTTTTTTTTTTTTCTAAAAAACTTATATTTTCGCCTTGATTTACGGACTTAATTCGGAATATCAAACGAAATCGAAATATTATATTCTTAATATCATTTTGAAGAACTCAAGGCCTAATATTTCACGACATTGATGGTGTGCGAAACAGCCAATCGTAGCGAAAGTTACGTTACGTCAAAATACGCGGTTTTAAACTAATATTTCGAAAATTTCGATAACAAGCTAACTTTAAAAATTCTTCGACGATTGTACGCTACCCGAATCCATAAATCTTATATATCATCTCGAAACTCATTTCGAGAACTATATCGTAAATATATCGAATGATCTAAATGAACATCGAAAATAGTCAAACGGATGTCAAACGCGTGTGTTAAAAAAGACGTATAACTCGTCATTTAATTGAAATTACTTATTTTTTGTCTCAATTTTCGGACTCAATTCGGGATATTAAACGAAATCAAAATATTACATTCTTAATATCATTTTGAAGTACTCACGCCCTAATATTTCACAACGTTAATGGTGTGCGAAACGGTCAATCGTAGCAAAAGTTACGGCGCGTCAAAGTATGTCATTCGAAACTAATATTTCGAAAATTTCGATAACAAACTAACTTTAAAATTTTTTCGACAATTGTACGCTAGCTGAATCCATAATTCTTCTATATCATCTCGAAACTCATTTCGAGAACTATATTATAGATATATCGAACGATCTAAATAAATATCGAAAATAGTTAAACGAACGTCAAACAGACATATAACTAATCTTTTTATAAAAAAAAAAATTTTATGTTAAAATTTTTTATATTTTTTGACACTTATAATTTTTTTTTATACAAATTATCGATACGTGGTAAAAAAATTCACGCGAGAAATTATCTCAAAACGACCCGTATTATTTTTTTTTACGAATGATATATTTATTATATATTAAATATTTTTATTAATGTGAAGATTTTAAATTTTAAAATTATTTAAATTTAATTTTTGGTATTATTATAATTGAATATTTAAAAAATATTTGATATTTTTTTTGTCAAATTATATATTTATTATATATTTTTAGAATTAGGATAATATATATATATATATATATATATATATATATATATATATATATAATAACAAGAAAAACAAAAAAAATAGTGTCACGGAGATGGCTAGCCATCTCCGTGAACATAAGCAATACTTTTTGTTTATGTTTTTTTGTTTTTTTTCTAAAAAACTTATGTTTTCGCCTTGATTTACGGGTTTCATTCGAGATATCAAACGAAGTCGAAATATTACATTCTTAATATCATTTTGAAGAACTCAAGGCCTAATATTTCACGACATTGATGGTGTGTGAAACGGCCAATCGTAGCGAAAGTTACGTTATGTCAAAGTACGTGGTTTCAAACTAATATTTCGAAATTTTCGATAACAAGCTAACTTAAAAAATTCTTCGACGATTGTACACTACCCGAATCCATAAATCTTCTATATCATCTCGAAGCTCATTTCGAGAACTATATCGTAGATATATCGAATGATCTAAATGAATATCGAAAATAGTCAAACGGACGTCAAACGCGTGTGTTAAAAAAGACGTATAACTCGTCTTTTTATTGAAATTACTTATTTTTTGTCTCAATTTTCGGGCTCAATTCGGGATGTCAAACGAAATCGAAATATTACATTCTTAATATCATTTTGAAGTACTCACGCCCTAGTATTTCACGACGTTAATGGTGTGCAAAACGGCCAATCGTAGCAAAAGTTACGGCGCGTCAAAGTAGGTCATTCCAAACTAATATTTCGAAAATTTCGATAACAAACTAACTTTAAATTTTTTTCGACGATTGTACGCTAGTCGAATCCATAAATCTTCTATATCCTCTCGAAACTCATTTCGAGAAATATATTATAAATATATCAAACGATCTAAATAAATATCGAAAATAGTTATACAAACGTCAAACGGACATATAACTAATCTTTTTATAAAAAAAAAAATTTTACGTTAAAATTTTCTTTTACGTTAAAATTTTATATATTTTTTGACACTTATAATTTTTTTTTATACAAATTGTCGATACGTGGTAAAAAAACTCACGCAAGAAATTATCTCAAAACGACCCGTATTACTTTTTTTTTACGAATGATATATTTATTATATATTAAATATTTTTATTAGTATGAAGATTTTAAATTTTAAAATTATTTAAATTTAATTTTTGGTAATGTTATAATTGAATACTTAAAAAATATTTGATTTTTTTTTGTCAAATTATATATTTATTATATATTTTTAGAATTAGTGTCACGGATTTTGTTTTTTTGTTTTTTTTTTTCTAAAAAACTTATGTTTTCGTCTTGATTTACGGGCTTAATTCGAGATATCAAACGAAGTCGAAATATTACATTCTTAATATCATTTTGAAGAACTCAAGGCCTAATATTTCACGACATTGATGGTGTGTGAAATTGTCAATCGTAGCGAAAGTTACGTTACGTCAAAGTACGCGGTTTCAAACTAATATTTCGAAATTTTCGATAACAAGCTAACTTTAAAAATTCATCGACGATTATACGCTACCCGAATCCATAAATCTTCTATATCATCTTGAAGCTCATTTCGAGAACTATATCGTAAATATATCGAATGATCTAAATGAATATCGAAAATAGTCAAACGGACGTCAAACGCGTGTATTAAAAAAGACGTATAACTCGTCTTTTTATTGAAATTACTTATTTTTTGTCTCAATTTTCGGGCTCAATTCGAGATGTCAAACGAAATCGAAATATTACATTCTTAATATCATTTTGAAGTACTCACGCCCTAGTATTTCACGACGTTAATGGTATGCGAAACGGCCAATCTTAGCAAAAGTTACGGTGCGTCAAAGTAGGTCATTCCAAACTAATATTTCGAAAATTTCGATAACAAACTAACTTTAAAATTTTTTTGACGATTGTACGCTAGCCGAATCCATAAATCTTTTATATTCTCTCGAAACTCATTTCGAGAACTATATTATAGATATATCGAACGATCTAAATAAATATCGAAAATAGTTAAATGAACGTCAAACGAACATATAACTAATATTTTTATAAAAAAAAAATTATATATATATATATATATAGTAACGAAAAGAAGAAGAAAAAAAAAAAAAAAAAAAAAGACAGCTTCATTTTTCTTTTCTCCCAACAAAACGACGCCGTTTCTTAAAACGATACAAAATGTCAACACGTGGCAAAAGAAAAACTGGCTCTTTTATGTTATTAGGAAATATGACAACCAAAAACGTATATGAACCCGACACGCTTTCAAGGGGTTATTATACCCCCGTTTGGTACCCATTTTTTCACTATAAAAATAAAAAATATGACAATTATCCAGCCACCATATTTGACTTTACATCTCTTGTGTGAAACCCATAACGACTATATTTTTCATTCTCATTTTACAAAAAATGTGTATCAAACGGAGCCTATATGCACTTGCGAAAATCTGATTTTTGGCCGTTATTAAAATTACATTAGTTTTGCATAATCCAATTTTTTAAATTGAAAGCACAAGAGGTTTAATCTAAAATTTATCAAATTTTGCATTTTGTTACAAAATGGAAAATCTTTTAATGAGTTAGTTTTCATTTTTATTGTTTATAGACAGTTTATCCGTTAATAATCCATATATTTATGTGACACGGATTTTTTTTTTTAATATTTGAAAAACGTAACAGACGGACGGACCGGACATTATATATTTCAAAAAATAAAAACAGGTAAATTACTATTGAAAACAAAAAACAAAATTAAATCAATACAAGCAAAATTCAAGAAAAAAAGGAGTTGAAAATTTGCTTGAGATATATTGGGGAGGTAGAATGAGATTGATTTAAAAGCATGTTTGTACAGTGTTTATAATATTTTAACTAAAATATATAAAAATAAGTGATATACACTGAATAATATTTGTGGTTCATCGAAGCGTGTAAATAAAAAATAAATTCCCTGCTCATAAACAATTTCTTATAAACAGTTTATAAACCTGAGACAACATGGGCTAACTGTTAAGAAAATCCCACACTAAAAATGCTTAACCACAATATTGAGAATTAAAAACCTCGTACGAATGCTGCCTGAATTCCCAAATACACTCAAATCCTGTTTGGTTCCTATAAAGATGATTATGAAAATAGACCATTACGAGCCTGTAATTCAAGCAAAACATACATGCAAAGTTCTAAAACTGAATCAAAATCAGGCAAAATATAAAAAATATGATGCAGCCAAACTTAAAAAGGAAGTAAATACTGGATAGAATAGGTTCAGTACAAGACTCTTATACTGTTTATATTCGAAATGAAAACATAAGCCATACTTAAATAGTTTGGAATGTCAAATGGGAATGGGAATCGGAACATAATCGAAAAGCATGACAACTCCCGTCTACAGAACTTCCTTCCATTCATCCAAAAAACCAAATAGCCAACGAAGAGAAGGCCGGGCCGTTCGAAAGAAGCCATTCGAGGATCCATTTCCATCCTCTACTTGGATCTTTGTCTCATCTTTCGGCGCTTCCTCTTCAACCTCCTCATACGCTTCTTCTTCCACTGCAAAATGCACGAGAATGTAACTTAATAACCACATAAGATTAAACCAAAAGACCTGAATTGTACACTGTGAACCCATACTCCCTTCTCAACACGGCATTTAGCCCCCCTTTGGCTGCCATTTTTCGGGATTATAATTTTTGGAATAGTATTTCGCTCGAGAATGAATTGTTGAAAAAGGATTTTTTTTTTTTTTTTTTTTTTTTAATTTACATGTAATATTATTTTGTTTATGGAAGATTGTGTGGTTAAAAATAAGAGTGGAAAATTATAATGTGAAATAATGGGAGTCAAATGGGAGCTTAGTACTTTCTAAACCAAAATTACCAATGCACAAAACAATCACATTTCAACAACTTTTTTGGGACTCTAGATTCAAGAACCAACATCCTCCCAATTTCCAGTTCAAGTGAAACCCTAACCCCTTTTTTCTTTTCTAGTTTTTTTATAGGTAAACCCACAGTTTAAAAAGTAACAATTGATGATTTGTACATCTAACATTTTAATGTAAACAATAATGGAAATATGAATTGCATCATTGAACACTGATAGATTACACATATTTGGCACGCAGACAAATCTAATAAAGGTCATGGCACAACTAGAAGAATGCCACAGAAGATTCAAGTCAAAAGCTTCAAGCCCGACCCCATAATATACCAGAAGTCCCAACGCATAGAGAGATATTAATTTAATAGGAAAATAGGCAATAAAACACAACAATTCAGAATAGAAAACACACAAAAATAATTCATATAAGATAAAGATGATCGCGCGACAATTAAATATCAATCGAAAATACGAATGAAAACGGAGTTAGATTTAGAAAAAATACAATTGAATTAATCTAAATCGATGAAGTTGTGCTAACCTTAGCCCTCATGCCGACCGAAAATCTTCACAGGGTTACTCTGTCTATCAGCTCGTTGAGGAGCCGCCGAATCCTATGGATGAAATCGTTGGGGAGATCGAGTTTGAGAAAAGCTGCTGGTTTGATATTTATACGAGGGTTACGAAAACCTAGTTAAGGGCATTTTAGTTATTTTACTTTTGTTCTCTTTTCTTTATTTTCCATATTGACTGGTTCCTTGTAACAATTAGAGTGTGTTTGATAGGCATTATTTGAAAAAAATGAATTTTGAAATAGTGATATGATGGGAAATGTGTGGTTGAAAAAGAAGGAAAAGTTATTGATGTGATAGAAAATATTATTTTATTGAAGAATGTGTGGTTGAAAATGAGTAGAAGAATGAGAATGATAATTAAAATGGGAATCAAACAGGGCCTTACTCTGTAATTTGTATGGTACAAACTAGGCAGAACCAAGACAAATTTCTTTTTCACGCAGTCTGGTTAATTGCAAGCATAAAATTTAAATAAAAATAAATAGATTTTAGTAATTGAATTATTTTGAAATTATTTATATGAAAATTATCAATAAAATATATTTTATTGATTTTATTTTCAATCTAAAAATTATCATACTTGTTAATTTAATTATTTGAAAAATAAAAACATACTCTATCTAAAGAAAATATTTTTCTTATATTTCCTTATTTTTCAAAGAAAATATGATCACTTGAACAAAAGTAAAAAAATATTTTTAATAAAAAAAAAATCAATCAAATAGCACAAAAATATGAATTTGGGTGAAAAATGACATTTTTTATGAAAAATATTGACAATCAAATACACTCTTAAATTTTTACTCAAGTTTTTTGTTTCAATGGATATGAACATGCTCAAGCTTATGTTCCGTTTGATAGGACTTTTTTGCTTATGATTCTTACGGGATAGTTTTCTTTGAAAATATCTTTTAATCAAACAAATATTTTCTAAAAAATTACTCAAATAAATTTAAAAGCAATTTTTTAATCTCAAAACCTTTTTTTTTTTTTTTTTGACCTTTTCAAAGTCCCACGAAACGGATTTAATTATGGGAAAATTAGATCAAATACCCTCTAAAACTAATCGACTAGAATAATACCCTGAAAATAATTAAAACTTTTACTCCTGTAATTAATACGCTCAAATTCTCCCCACTTCATCACCAGCAAGTCTAAATCATCTTTTCCAAAACTACACCATTAATTTCTAGCCTTTTTTTTTTTTTTTTTAAACTACGAAGAGATTAATATGATAGATTTTATCATGATTAAGGGCGTGTTCGGTAGAGATTAAAATCGGATTAAAATTGAAAAATTAGCCGTTATTGTTGACTTTTATTAGACCAGTGGAATCAATAACGGCCATATTTTCAATTTTAATTGGATTTTAATTTCTACCAAACGGGGCTTAAAAATGAGATTTTCACCTTGAAGAACTGAAATTTCTCCATTTTGTATGAGCTTCCAAAGATGAAAATAAATCCAAGTACAAGTAGCACCATAAATCCGAAACGTGATAGCAGGTGTTCCAAGCTCATCGACGACATCAACTGCAAATGACATAATCTCATATGTTATAATACACGTCGGTTCTTGGCTAAGAGAAACAATCAAATTCCTGAATTCTGACTTGCAAACTAAACTAGTAGAAAAGAACAAGTCAACGGCAGAGGGGCCAGCCCTCGGATGCTCCAGCGAAAGCCCCACCTAGAATGGACATAAACTGGAGTGTCAGAAAGAGGCGGCTGAATGTTGGTTGATCTATGAGCTTGAGAAGCCGACTGTGGTTGTGTTAAGTGTTGACGAATGTGATGTTGAAGCTACCACCGTAGCAGAGAAGTTGAGATAATATGAGCATAGGTTTTATGTGGCCTTGTGCATGGAAGGGCAAAAGCACCACATGAGGAGCATCCATGGCGAAATTCTTCTCAATTGGCCTCAATTTTGTTACATACAATTTTTACTCAAAGTTTATTTCATTTGCTAAAATATTTTCAGTGAAAAGTTCAAGGATGAAGAAATGCCGGATGAAGTCTTTAGATATCAGAAACTTTATCTAAAAATGGATGGTGTTATTTTGGTGTTTGTCACTTTTTTGAGTTCGTGTTATCAAAGTCATCATTAAACTCATCCATCAACTCATCTTTAAACGTCCCATTCCAAACAACGAATTGATATCGATTTCCTCAAGACTTTCCCTTTCATCTTCTTCATTCATGTCATGAACGTAATGATCTTCCCTTTCCGATAAACCAAGTACGAATCATTATAATACCAATTGTATTCCCTTGATCATTCCAGATATTGTGTTGTTAATGTGCCGACTACTCGAATGGGACAGGCCACAATTCTTGGTATTCAATATTAGTACATAAAATAAGAGATGAAATTGAAGCCTATTGAATCCATTTGCTAATTACACATTTCTTGGTATTCAATATTATTCTTCCTAAAAAATTCTTAATAATTTTACCCGAACACTTGTCAAGTTGTGCAACTTCAAGTGAAACTTTTCCAATCATCTGCTTCTTGCTTTGCTAGTTTAGACCGTATAATACACAATTCGGCCTTGGGCAGTATGTTGGGCTGCAGAAATTGAACTTAATTTGTGGACGCACCCAAAAGAGTGGTCCAGACAGAAGCCCACTAAATTCAAGCCACGTTCAAATGTTTATGTCCATAAACCCCTCGGAACTAATGGGGCTTGTAGCGGAAAACACTCAAGAAACCTTTGATTCGAGCTCAGAAATCAACCAAACGAACGCCAATCTACCGGCTCGACCCAACAATCCTCTACACCTTGGTTGCCTCCGTTTTACCCACTACGTTACCCTTCTTCTAGCCCACAAAGGACACAAAGGGGGTGGTGATGTGCAAGCCACAAAGGGATGAAGGAGAAGAGATAACAATGGTTGAATCTTGCTAAACAAAGCTCCAAACCCGGCTGCCCCTTTCTTTCTTCTCTTTTGGCTGCCCCCTCTCAACTCTCTCCTCTCTTGCACACAACACACACAAATGACTAGGGTTTCTACTATATAAATAGGCTAGGTTTAGGGTTTAAGTTTGGGCCAAAACTCACCTTAAATGGGCCAACAATATTACCATCCAACCCAACCAAACTTCGGCCCTTCCAAGGTATATTAATTGTTTCCGAGTCGAGCCGTAACTTTTGGTGTCGATAACATATCCGACATCGGTTTTTCATCATCGCCCGGATTATTGGGTATCAAAACCCAACAGGGCTGTATAGGAAATTATTGGGCCTCGTGGACTTCTGTGGTTGCACTGGACCTGTTTTGAAACTTATAGGGCTGTATTTGATCCCACGTAACCTCCAGGCTCCAACAAGAGGAAATTACACCCAACCAGTTATTTAAAATACACAATTCAAATATCAGGTATGAATTTTATTTATTCAAACATCAGGTATCAACTTAATTATAAAACCACCCACGCCCACCTCCCAAACCCTAATTCCTCTCGCTATTCTCTCTCTCCTCTCGCCGTTCTCTCTCGCCTCTCCCCATCCTCTCACCGTTCTTTCTCTGGACTCTCTCCTCTCACCTCTCTAATCGCCACCCGACGATGACTCCACCACCGGGAACACGTAGCGATGTGAAGCAGCATCGTCGCTGATGTGAGAGGAGAGAGTCCAGCGATGTGAACATTACAGTTGGGCGTCGCCTTATCGCTCCTACAGTTCGGTGGTGATAATAGTACTACAGGTGATTGGTGCAGTTCGGTGGTGATGGCGGCGATGTGAACATTGCAGATCGTTGTTTTGGGATTTTTTTTTATTCGATATATTAGGCGTTGGTGCGGTGGTCGGCAATGAAGTGGTGGTGGTTGTGGCGAGTGCTTTGTGTGTGGGATGGCATGGGTGATGCTCGATTTGGTTGTGATTACTTCAAATCGGAACCAAAGAAGAGAATAGGTGGTTTTGGTTGTTGTTGGCGGCGTTTGAATGGGACGAATGTTGGCGGCAGAGATCTGTGATTCCTTTGGTGGATTTGGGATGTGGCTGTGTGTGCAGTGGGTGGCCGGATCTGGTAGTGGTACAGGGCAGAGATCTGTGATTCCTTTGGTGGATTTGGGATGTGGCTGTGTGCGCGGTGGGTGGCCGGATCTGGTGGTGGTACAGGTGGCCGTCGACGGTGGTGTTGAGGTGGCGGTGGTGGGCGGTGACGGTTGTCGAGCGGTGGTCACAGATTATTTTGATAATTGTGACCCCTAAATTGATTAATATGTGACCAATAATAAATTTGTGACCAATTGTTATTTATTAAAATTTCGATTCGTGACCTCGATAATAATCTGTGACCTAATAAATTTTGATTTGTGACCTCGAAATAATTCGTGATTTACAAAATTAATGATTTGTGACCTTAAAATAATATGTGACCAATTAAATTGATAACATGTGACTGTGACCAATATTTAAGTATATGTGACCTTTAATTGATAAATATTTAATTAATTAATTAATACCTGAATTTTGTATTTTGAAATTTAATGCCTGAAAATTGAATTGGACCAAACTTAATACCTGATATATGAATTTTTCCCCTCCAACAAATACGGTTTTAATTGCTAAGAAATTGGCATAAGCTTGTAAGAAATTACAGAAAAAGTTTTACATTGTGATTGACACAATGTAGCTATTAATTATTTATATTAAGTCACGTATATGTAAAAAAAACTAGGTACGATTAATGGGATTAGGGTTCTATTTTCATTTTGTCGGTGGGTAGGTTGGGATAAGGGATTAATGCACGAATGGTACATAAAATTAATTCAGAAAGTGTTTGATGGAGATTAAAATTAGATTTTTTTTAGTAGATTGTAATAGAAATTTTTGAAAATATGTGGTTGAAAAATTGTGGGACCCACAAAAAATGTGATTAATATCGATTGTTTGACTTTGACTTAAATTAAATTCAGATTTTAATCAGAAACAAACAGGCTCAATAAGAAACTTTTAAGGAAAATTACCTACAACCTAGAATTAAAGATTGGATTTCATAAACAAGTGGATTAAATTTAAATTTCAAAATTCAGGTGCTAATTACATATTATTAATTTAATATTATATAAAATATATATATTACTAATAATTCAACCCACGACATTCAATCATCGACTCCCACACCCATTCCTATACCCACACCCACTACCACTCCTCCTCTCTCTTTTTCTCTTCACACTCGGCGTTCCTCTTCTCGCCCCCCCCTTTCTTTATCTATCATCACTCCGGTAACCACCAACCTCAAAGGCGCAGTGAGAACAGCTGACAGCGACTTGCAGCTCGCGGTGAGGCATGCCACCAACAGATGAAGGCTACCGGAGGTTCTAAATCTGGTGAGGCGCGCCACCAACAGATGTAGCTCGTGGTAAGGTGAATTTCCAGCGACCGAAGGTTCTAGATTTGGTGTCGGATTTAATGGTAAATAGCATATAGGTACATTGAACATCTCCCCCCCCCCTTGCAGTTTGTCGACTTCTGATAAATAAACTTGTGGCTTTTCGATGTAATTGTCAATGGATTCATCAGGGGAAAAAATGATAATTTGAGTTGTTTTTAAGAAGAATTTTTATGAATTTACTAAATTGCATGTTTAGTATTGGGCAGAAACATATGCACACCCGAGTCTTATTTGGAGAAACCCTGTTTGCTTTAATCATTAATTGCAGTTGATTTGACTAGGATTAACTGAAAATTGTATGTTTTTCGAGACAGAAATTGTATGGGTTGTGGTAGTGGTGGTGTTAATTTATAATTGATGTGGATGTGGTGGTGGTTATGGTGATGAGTTGGAGGATTGGAGGAGATGGTGGTGGATTTGGGTGCAGGTGGTAGTGGTGGTACTGGCATGGGCATCGTCGAAGGTGGTATTGGCCAAAAGACAGTATGTAGCTATCGATGTTTTGGCCTTATTTTTTGTGCGTTTGGGAATGTATAATTTGAGCTGTTTTTAAGAAGAATTTTTATGAATTTACTAAATTGCATGTTTAGTATTGGGCAGAAACATATACACACCCGAGTCTTATTTGGTGAAACCCTGTTTGCTTGAATCATTAATTGCAGTTGATCTGACTAGGATTAACTGAAAATTGTATGTTTTTCGAGACAGAAATTGTATGGGTTGTGGTAGTGGTGGTGTTAATTTATAATTGATGTGGATGTGGTGGTGGTTATGGTGATGAGTTGGAGGATTGGATGAGATGGTGGTGGATTTGGGTGCAGGTGGTAGTGGTGGTACTGGCATGGGCATCTTCGAAGGTGGTATTGGCCAAAAGACAGTATGTAGCTATCGATGTTTTGGCCTGATTTTTTATGCGTTTGGGAATGTATTAGGCCTGAATGTTGGTCGAGATTTATAGAGGTGGCGGCGGCGGCGGCGGTGGTGGTGGTTAGGATTTGTTAAAGGTGTTGATGGTGGTGGTGGTGAGTTGTCGTGGATTGTGGTGTTGGTCTTTGGTGTATGCAGATTTGTTTGTGGTGACTTTATGTGACCAAGTATGTATTTATTGTGTTTGGGTGTAACCAACTCTGTATTCATTGTGATCGTCTGTGACCATATTAACAGTGAGTCACAAATTAGACTGACTTGATCACAGACGGTCACATTGAAGACAAATTTAGTCACAATTAGTCATATATAATACAAATTTGGTCACAATTTGCCAAATTCCTTCATTTAGGCCTTTAAATTATTATTTTGAGTATAATTCGTTTTGATTTTTCGTTATTTTTGGCACGTTTTGATATTTTCTGTTTTTAGGATTTCTTGTAACGCCTTTATAAAAGTCTTTTAACGATTTTCGTCTTACTCAAATATATGTTAGTTCTAACTTGTTGTTACCAATTTTGTGCTAATTGTGACCGACTGTGACTTGTCACATACGGTCACAATAAAATTGAATTGGTCATAGACAGTCACACTAAACGTAAATTTGGTCACAGACGGTCACAGTAAAATTGAATTGGTCATAGACAGTCACACTAAACGTAAATTTGATCACAGACGGTCACACTAAACCTAAATTTGGTCACAATCAGTCATATTGAATACAAATATGTGATTATGAATACATTTGTAATTGTGACATACAATTTGTGTCTCGTGGCTAATAAATAAGTTGTGATAAATTAACTTGATGATTTATTACCACACAATGACTTGTAACCAGTTAATTTAATAAGTTGTCTCATATCATTAATTTTCCTTGACATAAATCAATTAATAGATCACGGTCACTGGTAAAAAATAATGTCACAATGTGCACAAGTTACAAATCCAATAGAACTAATCACTGGTCATTTGTTAAAAAAAAAAAAAAAAGGTTTGTCGGAGCGATCGCCGGAGCAATCTTCGGAACCAATGAAGAGGTGAAGGGAATGTGGTGTAGTAGAATGATAGAATGTGGTGGGTGGGGTGGTATGGGGTGGAAATAATTAATATATATTATATTATAATTTAATATTTAATAAATTTATTTAGCACATGATTTTTGAAATAATTTAACAAATTTGTTAATTTTGAAAAATAATTTTTATATGTAGAGTTTGTGTGATGTTCCCAACTTTTAAATATACATTCTTGATAGGAGGGCCGGGAAATTACCTTGCCCGAATTGAATCTGGTTAGTTTCGCGAGGAAGTTGGGTCAATTTTGGTTGATTTGGATCCAATCCAAAACCCTAGATTTAGGGCACTTTTTTTCTAAAAGAAATTTGATTTTTTCATGTAGTAAAATACCCATGAAATCAATAATCCACACGTTGGGTCGATTTGGGCTGGTTTCATAGGTTAGTCGGCTCGACTTTCATATTGGAATTTGACCTAATCGGACCCATGCCAATGCCTACCACTACTTGTTAGAAAAAAAAATCTATAGTGCCCACTTGGATGATCACCTTTTCACATGGGTGTGTGGGTCTTGTAAAAATAAAATAATATTTTTTCCCCAATTTTGTTACATGTCCAGGAAATTTGATGACCAATCCCTCTTATGGGGTGGGGCCTACACATTATTATATTCATGTGAGCCCCACCCCATGTGAGGGATCGGTCACCAAATCCTTGGCCATTTAAAATAATTTTTTTTCTCCCAATGTGTGTGGAGTGATTATCTGAGTGGTTATTCAAGTGGGCACTATAGCATGATTCCTTGTTAGAATGCTAAGATGACGGAAACAAATTCTATTGTTTCTCCAGTTAATCCATATCTTTACCTAATAATTCTGATTTTATCTCAAATTCTTCTTGTTTTAAGACGAATCCACAAATGTAAAATAATAATCAATTTGGTACTTGTTCATCATAGTTTAATGGAAAGTTATTTGACAAAATTATAATTTGACACTGTAAATGAAGGCTAAGAAGGTTGACATAATTACGACAACTCGTTGTAAATGTCTACTTATGCTAGTTGTCACTATAAAATTTCCATTTTTAACTACTAAATTTTTTTTGTCATAATTGAGTTGTTTCATTGACATATGGTGATCGAGAAAGTTTTCGAGATAAAATTTTTATCGTCAAAAGTGATAGTTTTCTTTAATATCATCTTTATACAAGCAAATATAAAAGGGAAATGCTCTTACTTGAACTGACGGCTAGGGCTAAATAACTTGAGTTAAATTTAACATCGTAAAATTTTTAACGAACTTCGAATGCTGAATAAGTTTTAGAATAATGAACAATCTTTAGAATTCTGAGACTTTATGGTATGTTTGATTTGATGATAAATATAATTGAACAAAATTAAGAAAGAGAGCCATTTACAATTCATTGTATCTAATTCTATCCAATTAATATACCCCATAACTTGTAGCTAATGAAGTCAAAGTGAGCATAACCAATAAAACTTAGAATTGATCACAAAACAAAATGAAATTCAAAACAACAAAATTTAAAATAATATGGCCGTTTCATGATAAAGAGAAGTTTACTAGATCTAGTCAACTAACGAAAATACAATCGACTGAACATAATTAAGAAATTCGGATCGAATCAAATGCGCATAATTTGACAGTATCGTACCGATATTCTCTACCATCGACAACAAACTCAGTTAACAACATTACTTTCGATCTAAACTTATGATATTAGGATACCTATCCGATTCTCTTTCCTAAAATTTAGACCACAAGGTAGCAACAAGTTTACAAGCAAACATGCAGCTCAGTCTAGGGGTACACGTGTCCATCTTTGAATACATTTTGTCCTTCAGCGCAGTTGTAAATTCTTGGATGTATTTTTTAGTGGCTGATTATAGGATATTTGGATGTGAATATTGTCTTGTTTAGGACAAGATAACTGAAACGTCGTCGTCGTAATAAAGAGAAACAGTTCTACCATTCAAATTTCAGAGTAATAGGACAAAATTCCAGAAATTAAAGAATATCGGTCAAGACAAGCTATTGTATTTGTCTATTATAAAATTCCTGAAATTAAAGAATATCGGTCAAGACAAGCTATTGTATTTGTCTATTATACTCTTTCGAAAGATAAGATATGTTTCAATTTCAGTTGTGATGGATGTAATTAAAATACCCTAATTCTTATTAAAAAAAAAAAAAAATAAATAATTTATAATTAGAACTTAAATTGGACAAATTATAATTTGATTATTCCTGTCAATTTTGCTATGAGGTCATTAAAGAATGAAAACGGTAATACGAGATCTTGCTTTGGTAATAGAATATTTGAAATCATCTATTTAAAAGTTTAAATTATTACAAAATGAAAGCGTTTACTTACATATTATATCACAACTCTCAGTATTATTAATTAGTTCGAAGCAACTCAAGGGTTCGTTTGACATGTTTTCTACTTTTTGTAGAAAAACTCCTCGACAAAGCTACCTTATATCAACATTCCTCCAAAAACTTTTATAGACATACAAAATACTTTCAAAAAATTATTCTTAATCTTATAAATAGTTGTTGGCTTTTCAAAAGGCTCGTCAAGTAAGTTATAAATAATTGGCACGATTAGTTTTCTAGCTCTCACGAAATATATTTTTTATTTTAAATGAGAAAAACAAATTATTTGAAATTACTTGAGTGGGATGACTCATTGACTATGACTATATTATTTCATGGGATAATTGCAGCTGAGATTCCAAACCTTTTAAACAGTGACAGACTTTTCTCCAATCTTTCAATCGTTGCAGTCGTCACTCTAAACATTTTTTAAACAAAAGGAAGATCAGATTTAGAGCGAACTAGTATCCTGGCGTGACGAAATGAGATAATTACTTAGATGAGTTCTCATAAAGCAAATGGTTTTTGCAGCTATGGCGGGTTTGCCAATATTTGAAAGATTTGGAGTCTCGACTGCAATTATCCCTTAATTCATATTCTCATTAATATTATATATTCATCAAATGATATGATGCATAATTTAAATATATTCAAACCTAATCACCTACAAGTACAACCACCTTTTTTTTTTTTTTGTGGGCACAAGTACAAAAAACTTTGGTGGTAGCGTAATGGAATGTAATTATATGATAAAGACCACTCCCTTTCATTTTATGATTTGTTCACTTATAAGCTGCTTAATCGAAAAACAATCGATAAAGTTAAAGAAGAGATTAGTTCAACGAGTTTGCTATATATTCTATTCTAGACACGATTTAAAAAAGAAAAAAAAAACAGCAAATTTAGTGATTATCCTATCTAGTACAATATTCTTCAACTATACTAAATAAGTGTTAAATACCGCTTTAAATATGTGACAATTAAAGATAAAATTTTAATTTTCTTTCTTATTTCAGTTATGCCCAGTGTACCGAACGGTCCAAATATGTCATCAATGTAATTACATTATACTTTTTATTTTTTATTCCCTAAATATATGGGCTGTATTACTCCCAAGTGTGAGTGATGACAATTGGTTGCTGACTTGCAGTTTACAAATTTTTTTTTTTTCAGAAACGACAAATTAATTTTGTTGTATTTTATTTACAATATAAAAACTCCCTTATTAGGTTTATATATATATATAATTTAGCTTTCTCACAAGGATCTTCATTTATTCTAGTATCCAACTACCTCAGCCTTCTTTCTCAATCTCTCTCTCTCTCTCGAATAAAGAAAATGAACAGTTTGAGCATGGTGGAGGCAAAGCTGCCGGCGGGGTTTAGGTTCCATCCAAGAGATGATGAACTTACATGTGATTACTTGATGAAATGGGTGTCCACAGGAGGTGGTGGGGGTGGTAGTGGCGGCGCCGCTGCTGGACATGGCCAGCCTCCTCTTCTGATCGAAGTTGACCTCAACAAGTGTGAACCTTGGGACATTCCCGGTTAGTACTCTACGTACTCGTTCTAAATTTGTAAATTGCAATCAAAATTTGTTTGTTATCCTATCTAGTATGAGTCGAGTCGAGTCGAATCGAGCATGACAGAAGTTGTTTTTATTCATCTTGCACTTCTGTGGTGCTGAATATGATGTTGATGGAGACTATATATTGGTGAAGTCTTTTCAAAACACAAATTTGAAAAATTTATAAATAATAAAAAGTTGCGATCAACTATTTGTTTTTATGTACTTCAGCCATTTCACCACTCAATGGAAAGCCACAAATTCATCCTGGAATTGGTTTTATGGATCAAAATTTGTGATCTCAATTAAATTTGTTAAGGCCTATGAATTTTCATATTTTTTCAAAGGACAAAAAATCTTTTTATTTCTTTATTATTTATCACTTTAATT
Organism: Osmanthus fragrans; assembly: GCA_019395295.1. Classification (NCBI taxonomy): domain Eukaryota; kingdom Viridiplantae; phylum Streptophyta; class Magnoliopsida; order Lamiales; family Oleaceae; genus Osmanthus; species Osmanthus fragrans. Next base: position 1,954,216 of record CM033344.1, on the reverse strand, counting down.
TCTAGAAATATATAAACTGAAAGCTATTTATCTTGAAAAATAGTTAAGTTCACTAATATTCGATTATATTCTCTGCACGTGTTGCATGGATTTATAAAATGGGAGAGTTTTATACAAAAATGTAGAAATAATACGTTTTCAAGAACAAATGTAGGGTTTTAGACACAACTTTCGTAAAAAAATAAATAAATTTGATAAAAATTGATTAAATGTATGGTTAAGAATTTGATATTTGTGATTAAAATTAATTATTGATCTTGATATCAACCGCAACTTTTTAAGCGTTCCCTAGCAAGCACATATACATAAAAATTAAAGAATAATTCCATTTGTACACCCAAATATATATCGAATTGTTTATCCCCTCTCTCATGTACGTGAACTTGACGTGAATAAAAATCTCAAAAATATGATCCCCACACTCTATTGTGAATAATTGATAAAAAAATTATGTAAAAAAATTCAATACATCATATTACATGGTCCAAAATTAAATATTTCTCGACCATCTCTTGCAAATTCGCATTCATCGACCTTTTTGAAGAAATTGACATTCTTTGCCCTAACCAAAAGATGGTACAGCCATTTGAGAAAATAATTCAATTAAATCCCATCAAACGTCATATCACGCATAGAGACCTTGCACCTAATCTCAACTACACACGTGTATGTACAATTAATAAATAGGATAAGTGCTTTACAAATTTACAGCCCTCTCATATGAGGGGGTCATGCTGATTGTGGGGCTCCTCATGTGAGGGGGCCGTAACTTTTGGAAGCAAGATTATAATAGATATTTAGCCCTCTCCACAATAATTGAATTTTGGAGAAAATATATTTTTAAATAGTGATTTAATTTAAAAGTAATAAATTTTTAAATTTATTTGTAATATTATTTTATTAAAAAATGTGTGTTTAAATATAAAAAAGAGAAAAATAATTTTTTTAAAAAATAATGGAGTCAAACAAGGATTTAATATGTTAAATTGAACAGGATAATAAACAAATATTTCACGCACTTCTTTTTTGTAATCTACACATTTGTTCTATAGTGATTAAAATTTAGATTTTAATTTAAGTCAAAGTCAATAATCAATTTTAATAACATATTTCATAAATTTCTCAACTTTTTATAACATATTTCATAAATTTTTATCAAAATTTACTAAAAATCTGATTTTAATGCAATGTCTTTTGAATCTGATCCTATTACAATTACTTGAAGTCCTAGTCTGTCGTCGCCTTCCTATTTTAATTTTCTTTTGAATAATAATAATTTTTTTTTTTCGTTCTACAAATAATAAAAATCAAACGCCTTCATTACCTATCATTTTCCCAATTCCTGTTATTATCTGCTTATTGAATTTCTCTCAATTATGAATTCATTGGACTATTGGAGATTTCGATAGTTTTGCCCATACATAATTATTAGACTCGCTCAGCTATCGTGAGTGAGTCACCTCGGGGGCCCAAACGTTTTTGGACTGTTGTCCACAGTCCACGTGTTTGTTTCCAATAGGTCCTCATCACCCTGCTAGCGTCATTCTGCTATCAAAATTGACATCATCAAATCCCACAACCCCGCCCCTCCCCGGCTCCCCTTAATCACTTTTAATCTTTTTCACGATCTTCTAATTCTTTATTAGTTAATTATTAAAAACAATCGTCATTACTTATTAGTGAAAGAAGCAAGTTTGTTTGGAAAATATTGTCCCGAGTGTGTTATTGAATTCATTTTTGTCAAAGATAACGATAGTAAAATGTGAGCTAACTTTTTTCGTCCCCACTCATTTATGAAAGGGACACATTTAACTAATGAATTTGACTTTCAGATTATGCATTAAGAACTTTTTTTAGGAATTAATTAACTATGGATCTAATTCTAATTTCATTTTACAGAAGAAGCATGTGTTGGAGGCAAGGATTGGTACTTTTACAGCCAACGTGACAGAAAATATGCAACTGGATTAAGAACAAATCGAGCTACAGTTTCTGGATATTGGAAGGCCACTGGGAAGGACAGGGCAGTATTTCGAAAGAGTACCCTAGTCGGGATGAGAAAGACTCTGGTATTCTACGAGGGTCGAGCACCCAAAGGAAGAAAGACAAATTGGGTTATGCATGAATTTCGACTCGAAGGACCCCTTGCCCCTCCAAAATTAATTTCTCCCATCATGGTATGGTATCCATAATCTACCCTCTGTCATATCATAGTTAAAAACTAATTAGATTAATAATTATAATTAACTTACTCTTTAATAATTAAAGTTTGACTAATTGTTACATGTTAGTTTCATAATCTATCTTTGTCTCCAATGCAAGGAACTTGTCAAAATTATAGACAGCGGATGGGACACCATCTTGGGTCGTATAATGAATAATGCTAAACAAACCTAAAGGATAACCTAATGGATGATATTTCTCTCACATGGGGTTAGGGTCCCACTTGAATAAAATAATATTTTCCCCCTCATGTGTGAGGAGTATGTCATCCCTTAAGTCAATCTTTAGGTTATCATAGCACAACTCGTCGTATAATATATTGATTATTTATTGTGTTGTATGATTGTGCAGGTAGATTGGGTGTTATGCAAAGTGTTCAACAAAAACAAATCAGAAGTTTGTGCCAAACAAGAATTGGGAAGCATTAATTATGAATTCGATCATAATCTTAAGACAAATTCTTGGACTCTTCCACCATTAATGGAACCCTGCATCTCCTTTGATCAAATTGATGAGCAAGTGTCCTGCTTCTCCATTTTAACCCCAAACCCTAATTTCTCAAACCTCACCCACACGGATCAAGATTTGTACACTAAAATCGTGCCAACTTTTCCAGATCAACTTGGAGTGCATATTAATTCAAACACTTCTTCTGATAAAAAGGAGGTGACTGATGTTTTGAAGCATGTTTTCACGAGCGACATGGCGAACAGGTCCCCGAGCTTCGGGGAAGGAAGTTCGGAGAGTTACTTATCTGAAGTTGGATTACAGCAGCCTTCAATGTGGAATTACTATTGATTTTTCAGATCTGGGATTTCTAGAAGTTGAACTCTAGTTTTGCAAATTGCAAACTGTTAAATACATTAGATTAAGGTAAATGGATATATGATTGGTCTTTCTAAGTTTAGCAATGTAAAACTGTACTCTATATATTGGTAAGTTTCAGGGTTTTTACTTATATTGAAAAAGATTGTCCCCAGGAAAAAGTCAGCAAGTTTCTGCCAGAATAGTCACAATTTCTATAGAAAATATGTAATTCTGATATCCATATATGTGGTGACTTGTGATTACAGTACTTAATATTTAGAAAAAAAGCAACATTTGATTTTGCTAAAAATCATATTTTAAATACATTTTTATAAAAGTAAATAAAATATTGTGGATCTCATAAAATGCGTTATTAAAATGAGTTTGTAAAAAAAAAAATTATTATTTAAAAATGGTGGTCAAACATAGGCTAAATGCACTAATGGTCCCTTTGATTGCCTAAAAAATGACATGAAAAAGAAAACAAATTCCTACTTATATGCCAAAATCATTGTTTGATAGCCAAAAAGGTGACACTGGAAAATATTTTCACTCCCTCTCCCATGCGCGCGTATTCCAGCAAATCAGTGAAAATGATTTCCCACCATATTGGTGGGAAAGTCATTTTCAGTTTTTTTTTTTTTTTTGCAATGAAAACAAATTTTATCTCCAATGGTAAAAAAAATTATCCATTTAATTGATAATTTGCATGAAAAACAAAACAAAACGAAGACAACAAAATTTTGAAAATTATTCTTTTAATTTTATTTTATTTTTACTTTTTGACAATCCAAACAAATTTTAATACAGATTGTAAAAAAAATTATCTCAAAAAATAACAATTTGCATGAAAAACAAAGCCAAACGGATTAGATGAAAAATTATACCGATCAAACACTATTAATTACAATTCCCTCTAAAACAAATTCTAGGTTATTTAATTCCATACAATTCGTTTTTTTTCCACTCTTACAATCAAACGGACCCTAAGTGATTTCAGGTGAAGGTACGATGTCTGATTCATTCAACCTATTATTTGTTGGTGTGTGCTCCGATTCTATAAAACCGAGACTCCAAGACAATGGACTTATGGTTAACTATTTACATGAATTAAATATTTGTCATTATATCATAAGAGTAAGTTCAATAATCACTATATAAAACAAGAGTTTTTACCATGTCAAATTGTCGTCATAAAAGATCACTAGAACAATTGTAATAACATCGTTGTAAAGTGTCATTTTTCTTATAGTGACTTGTTTATTATATAATTAAATCATTTCATAGATACTAAATATATCTTACTTGGTATTAACATAGTATGGAACGATATGAAATCAACCCGATTTGTTATTTTAACTTGTTTGAATTTTCAGTGAAACTGATAGTTAGAGCTATCATTAAATTTATTAACTTAGTTTGAATATAATTTAAATAATTCATTTTTCAACTTGCCATTTTTTTCCCTAATGTCAATGATATGAAATTAAATAAATATATTTGCGTCATGATATTTATATTAATGTATAATAAAGCCAAACACTACACAACAATAAAAGAAACCCGCCTGTCTTGCATGATTATATGGCTACTTTCACTTTCATCTACTTAACTGAACAGGAAATTAGAAGACTATTATATAAAGGGAAAAAAAAAAAAAATACTAAATTCATATAAAATCACATCATATATTCATCGACTTAATTATTTTCTAAATAAATATTTGCTTTTTGCTGTTTATCTTCCAGAGACATTGATCATCGATTGATCATCGTTATTTATCTTGTTAACGATGATTAAGTGAACGGCTTCACATCCGAATTAAAAACCTACTTACCATAAAAAGAATTAAGGTCATTTTTTAATAAATTTGGAATTCGTTACATAAATCTATTCATATTTTCAATATCAAAGGGAATACGGACCATTGAGAAGGGCTTCTACTTCTTGTAGAAAAGTTTTCTCAGGCCACTTCCTCTAAACAAATAAAATACTTTTAAATATTATCCAAACATGTTCAAAAACTTCTTATTCACAAAATTGATTTTTGATTTTTCAAAAGACCTAACAAACCCGCCTTTAATATACTAGATCTTTATCAACTGTTAAAAACTACGTTTATTTTGGTATACTAATTTATATTTTTAATGTCGTCGGTATTTGTACAACTAATGTAGTCTCTGTTTAATTTAGCTAAAAATTAAATTTTTATTAAATTTTGATGAAAGTTGATGAAATGTATAATTGAAAATTTGATAAAAATTGTAAGTCCCATAAAATGTGTAGTTAAAAATGAATTTTTAAAAAATACGGACCAAATACGGCGTTAATCTTGTCTTGTAGTCAACCAAATAAATTTTAGGGTCCTTTTCAGTTTCACACGAGGGGCACTAAATTATTCCAAGTTCAACCAAACAATATGGACATTAATATTTTTTTTTATTGTTATTGTGTGAATAAAGTGAACACGTAGTACAAATAAAGAGGATAAAAGTATTAGAGTTAGGTTGGGTTGAAGAGCCAAAAGTCTAATCCTTTAGTGTAAATGATTCTTGAAAGGAACATATCACCAAACTACCATAATAATTGGGGAGCTAAACAACATTTTCCTCTTATCGTAAGCAAGATTGTTAAAGAGTCTATAATTTATCTAATTTTCTCTGTTTTCATGCATGATTGTTGAAAATTTTGGGAATTTTTTTTCAAGAGTTTGTCCTGTTTGGCGGGACTTTTTTATTGTGGAAGAATTTCTTGAAAAAATTATTTTATATCAGTTTCATCTAAACACTCTTTTGTCCAGATAAAACACTTTCAAAATTTATTTAAACATGTCTAAAAGTAATTTTTTAATCTCAAAATTAAATTTTGATTTTTCAAAAATCATATCAAATAGACCTTTAATCTCTAAATGATCTTCTTAGTCCAACATATTGGTTTGAATATCTATTAAATGGTATCTAGGGAGAAATTCTCAAGAAAGAATAAAGTAGTTAGACAAATGAAAAATAATATGATCATTACGGATCATCATATATGTTGGTTTAAATCAAATTTAATTTGAATTTTGATATATGAGTCGAATTTTGATGTATGTTTGATATAACACCAGCCAAGATAAATTTTTTACTTAAAAGTTGACCATGTGCTTTCCATGTGACACAATCATATGCCAATATTGGCACTAAAGGATGGGGTTGAAACATACGATTTCTAAGGTTGGGAGCGAAAAGCTTCATTGCATGAAATGTAGGGTACTAAATAAGAAATTTTAACATTGATCACACATTTTTGCACATAACATATTAACACCAAGTTTGCCCCCCCCCCCCAGGGGCATAGTTCAGTGGTGCAGATGATAGGAGTGATGTAGTTTCAGTTGAGCTGACAGTCGTAGTGTGAGAGTTCAATTCCTACCTCTTACAATGTATGAAATTGGACTCTTTGTGAGCACCAGTATGACATCTCTTGTACCTTGGTCTGTTGATGCACATTCCGCGATTTACCTCATCTATAATGCTTTAGGGGGAGGGCGATGGGGGACCCTCAAGGTTGGGGTTCAACATTTTTTTATTAACACTAAGTTTGATAGAGAAATATGAAAATGACTAACCACTGAACAGCTAGACATTAATAGATTATAGATGTAGTGATAAACCAAACGTGAATGGAAAACAAAGTCATTCTTTGCATTTCAAGACAACTGAATCTCATAATTAGTGATGAATCGGATATGAATGTTGAGAAATAGTCACGTGGTGGATCATGCGATTAAGCCCTTATTTGACAATCGTTATTTTCAATTTTTTTTTATACATACTCATTTTCAATCACATATTCATACAATAAAATATTCAGTACATAAACTTAAATTTTTTTTCAACTTTTTAATCACACATTCTCCTAAAATCACTATTCAAAATTTTGTCTTTCCCAAATAATGATTATCAAACAAGGGTTAATTTGAACATGGATGCATCTTTATGCTAACAAGGATGAACTTTGGGGATTGAAAGGTTCGATTTCAAAAGGAGGAGATGAAAAGTGCAAGAGCACTAAAAGTTAAGAACTAAGGGCGCGTTTGATATGCATAATTTGTCCTGGAACTAGGAAAATATTTTCCTAGTTTCCTACTTTTGGCTGTTGATTAGAAATTTTCCCTACAAAAAGTTTTAACCAATTTCTAATGTACAATCCCTCAGATCACAAAAGCAGGAAAATATTTTCTTATGATTTTAGTGAGAAATTGGGCCCACCTTGTTGGGTGTTTTTTTTTTTTTTTTTTTTTTTTTTTTTTTTTTTTTTTTATTTTTGGCAATGGAAACATATTCTAAATTCAATGGCAAGAATTTTTATCCATTTAATTGACAATTTGCATGAAAAATGAAGTCAAACGAACATAAAAATTTTATGAAAATATTTTTTTTATTTTTTTTTTTCTCTTTTGGCAATCCAAACAAATTTTAATACATATTGTAAAAAAATTATCCCAAAAAGAAACCATTTGCATGAAAAACAAAGCAAACGTTAGGTGGAAAATATACCAATCAAAATCCATTAATTTTTCACTCTAAAACAATTTCTAGGCAAATCACTTCCCTGTCAAACATTTTATTTGCCACCCATTTTCCACCTTTCTATCAAACACACCCTAAATGTTAAAATGTTAAAATGATTAAAACCGATATCTGCCTACTAGACTTTCCGTTCCAAAGTGAATGGAGCTCTACAAAAACTTTTTTTTGGGCTACAAATGGGCTCAGATCTCAAATTTGGGCCTCCCCAGTTTTGTTACCAATTGGGCCAACTCCAGTTATGTTACCAATTAGGCCTTTATCCAAAAGAATATCAGAATCAAATCATCCGCACGCAACACCTTTCTCTTCCTTTCTATTTCATTTCCTTTGCTTGCGTCCAAACTACTCATTCTCTAGTTTAGTTCTACTGCACTTCCTCTCTCTAAAAAGTTCAAAATTGTTTAGTAATTATAAAAAATATGCATTTAATTTTCCCTCCAAAACCCCAGTATTTATACTCCAAAATCTGTATTTTTAGCTCACCAAGTTTCTCAAATGCTTCTTCGCTTCAAGTTATAGTTCAAGCCTCTCGTCCCCGTCCGAGACCAAGTTATTTGATGAAAAAAATTAGGATTCGGTCAGAATTTGATGCCAAAGTGAATGGAGCTCTGTCCACTGATTTTGACCCTCGGTTCCTTGACAGGGTTTGTTTTTTGTAATTGGTAAAAACGGTCGGACACTATATTTAGTTCTAGTAATTATTACCGTAAAATGCGTGTTTAAAATTGTAAAAGATTATATTTTTATTGGTATAATATTTTTACTGACAAATTATTTTTGATTGTTTTTTACACATATTTCTCAATGTTGGATTATTGTGCTTCGAATTTGTACACTTGTAGCATGGGTTTTAATTATTAAAAAAAATTAAAAAATTAGGGAAAATTTTGATTCAAAAAGTATGAAAAACGTTTTCTCACCAATCGATTAGATAATATATAGTTTTAGTTCGAATCTGAAAAATTACTAAATTAATTATTTTAGACCATGCTTTAGTTTATTACTTGAATGGATTATGGCATATAGACAGGCTACCCAATTTCATGTTGTTCTTTTCTGGTGTAAATTGATAATACACTTACTGTGTATTTTCCATTGATTAATAAAATATTTGATTACCTTTAACAAAAATAAATTACTTGTATGGATTATTATATATCATTTTTTTTTATTAGTTAGCAAAAATTGTACCTTGTTAACTATGACAGGTGAATTATTTTTTCATGAAGCTAGTAGTTATCACAGAGTCGGACAATAAAAACTTGTCTGTCCATTTGCATTGGATTGGCGCTTGACAAGTATTTTTCACTGTCCTATAATTTGAGTAAGCTTTCATCCTTGTGTAGTCTTTGACTGATATAAACGGGCTTTTGAGAGGATTCTTTATCAACCAAAACAATGAGTAGCATTATTATAAGGTAGTGATGGTCAGGATATACCTGCAGCACGGGCGACATACTGATGGTTCTAGCATCCTGCTAGCCTTCCCCTAACTTTTTCATGTTGTGTAATGATCTCTTCAAGTGAGTGCATGACCACCCATTTCACATGGCCTCACCTTGTATACGTCACCCTATCAAAAAAAAAAAAAAAAAACAAATTTAATTATACCAATTTTTTATTTTCATATGCCCAAATTTTTTGGTGATAAAGGAATATGATAATTGTATGCATGCTTGCATCTGACACTCTATAGATATTTATCTTGTAAAGGCGATTACGGGCATCAGGAATTGCTATAGAATAGATGATTCACAGGAAGAACATACTGGGGGGTTTCTTTTTTCCATTACTGTGAGACGTGGTCTATCTATTATGACAATTTTCTACATTTCTTTTCTTGATTTTGTAACAATGCAATCCACACAATAACTGTTTTGCACTGCAGTTTGTTAATACCAAAGAGCAATTTTTTCATTTGTGTCTTGAAGTCCCTGGTCCTGGGAGCCAATCCACCTTATAATAAATAAGATTGAAGCAGGAGTGGCAAGTTGCAGAGTTAGTAATAACCTAATTATGAAAAAGAGAAATGTTCCATACATATTATAGCTGTACAAACAAGAAGCTTTGACATTAAGCCAGAAAAGATTGGACCTTTCACGTGAGCTGTGCTGCTTAAGAGTCAAGAATTATTTTCAGAAAAGTTTCACTAGCTTTGCTGGAAGCCTGGAACATTCACTTTTCTCATTTTTACTAAAAACTTCCTCTTTTCTTTCTTCGTTATTTATGAGGCCGTAACACATGTTGGCGTCTACATAGTATATTTATATATAACTACTTATTACTATCTTACTGTGTAAAATTTGCGTTCCAGCAAAAAGCACTTGATGCTGCTATGAATGACATAAACAACTCATTTGGGAAAGGGAGTGTTACAAGATTGGGAAGTGCTGGCGGAGCTCTAGTGTATGTGTAGTTCTTGATGATAATTTTGCTGTTTCATGTTTTACTTGTTATTATCACGATTGCTGTTTCTTACGCTTCCTTTTCCTTGTGCAGTGAAACTTTTCCAAGTGGCTGCTTAACATTGGACTTTGCTTTAGGTGGTGGCCTTCCAAAAGGAAGGATTGTCGAGGTGTTAACATTTAGCACCTTTATGCTCTTATCCATCTAATTTTCTGTGGTTGCAATCCCTGTGCCTTTTTGCTTTTAGAAGCCGTGACACCAAAGGTCTGGTAATAACAATGCATTAGCTCCACTGATGTACTTGTTTGTATTTATCGTTGTGGTCCGCAACATATACACTGCCAGAACTTTTACCAGATATTATGAGCTGCCGGATACTGATACTCAATTGCACTTGATAAAGACATTCTTGGGCCTCAACCTTCTATTTTTCCTTTTACTGTTAATGGAAGGGCTAAGTTATAAAAATGATAGACTACTTTCATGGAATAAATTTAAACATTTTCTCTTTAAGATCAAACAATTCCATTGAACTTAGTAAGATTGTGCCGTGTGTTTTCTGAAACAATGATTAAATAGTTGTTTTATTAGTTAAGCATTTAGCATATCAAGGAACTTAGCTGCTGCTTGTGAAGCCTGATAATCTTGTGCCTTCTCTTTTCAGATATATGGGCCAGAAAGTAGTGGAAAAACCACTCTAGCACTCCATGCGATTGCAGAAGTACAGGTCTAGTATGTGATTTGATTTTACTGGTATCTATGTGCATGCAACACCTCTGAAAATGCATATGCAAATATAGAAGTGCATTTATATACATATTTAAGAATTATTCAACTACTCTTCACTTAATGAACAACTTGAAATTTTTTTATGTTCAACCTGCAGAAGCTTGGGGGTAATGCCATGCTTGTTGATGCAGAGCATGCTTTTGATCCAGCATACTCAAAAGCATTGGGAGTAGATGTAGAAAATCTGATCGTTTGCCAGCCTGATAATGGAGAGATGGCACTAGAGAGTAATTTGCTTTACTTGTTAATATTGAGACAAATATTACAACACTATCACAGTAGTGAGCTTTTTTCTGAGCTAGTACTTGGAGTAATTAATAGTTCTCTTGTTTTATGTATTGCAGTTGCTGATCGTATGTGTAGATCTGGTGCCATTGATCTTATTTGCATAGATTCAGTCTCAGCACTTACTCCACGAGCTGAAGTTGAAGTATGTTATGAATTCATATTTTTTAATGTGTAATAGTTTGTGAAATTCTTTTGAAAGCCTGAACTTTTTGCCGGTATTACTGTTTCCATAGGGTGAAATTGGAATGCAACAAATGGGTTTGCAAGCACGCCTTATGAGTCAAGCACTGCGTAAAATGTCTGGCAATGCTTCCAAAGCGGGATGTACACTTATATTCCTCAATCAAATAAGGCACAAGGTTTTTAAAAATAAAAAATAAAAAACAAAAAATTAATGACTGCTATCTGCTACATACATTTGAAAGAGAATGGCTAATTTTGTTTGCTGAGAATTTGGATATCAGTGGACGAATGGAATTGGTTTTGTGTACCAATCTTCTATACTTAGCACCCTACTTGATCTGACTTCACCATCTCAATTTGGGTACTTCTTATCTGAAAGCTTACAAAGATACTCTTCTGGGTTTAATCAGATTGGTGTATATTATGGAAGTCCTGAGGTCACCAGTGGTGGAATTGCTTTGAAGTTCTTTGCCTCTGTCCGACTTGAGATACGTCCTACTGGGAAGATAAAGTCGGTAAGCCTAAAATCTGCTCAATCTATTTATATCTCTCCTTTTTTATACTGTTATTTTTTAATTTGCAGTGTTTGAAGACCTTAGCAATGAACACATCCATTTTTGTTTTAGGTTAAAGGAGATGAAGATATTGGACTTAAAGTTCGCGTGAGAGTTCAAAAGAGTAAGGTGAGTAGCTCCAACGACAAGAACATATGTCCTGTATAGTTAATTATATCTCTTACCACTCTGTAGGTTCCCTTAGAACTTCTTGTGCTTAATGTAATTTAGCTTCCCTTGGAAATTTGTTATTTGTTATTTGTTCATTTTAAATGTAAATGACTTTTATGCACTATCATACTTGAACCCACATTTTTAAAATTCTATTGATGGTTAATCTTATCTTAACTTTACCTATTCTTCATTTCATATGGGCATGCTGAAAATTTCTGGTGCCTAAGTGTTCTTTGCGTCCTCCATTTACTTTTATGAATTATGTTGTCAATACTAGGTGTCATTTATTCTTCTAAATAATAATTGTTATAGGTATCAAGGCCTTATAAGCAAGCTGAGTTTGAAATTATATTTGGGGAGGGAGCAGCAAGCTGGTATGGCCACATACATAGTTTTCTTTATATTGCTGTGGCCCTTGTTTCCCTTAAAAAAATCTTTTGTATTGATCTTGAGTCCATATTCAGGGCTGCGTTCTGGATTGTGCTGAAATAATGGATGTTGTATTGAAGAAGGGCTCATGGTACAGCTCTGGAGATCACAGGTTTTCTTTATCATATATGGCTGAAATGATTACATGAATCTCACATGCATTGTGCTAGAACTATTGAATGATCAAGCATTAAGTTTAGTTGTTTGATTAATTCACTTCTAGAAAACACAAATATTGAATCTATGTTTTATTTGCTGCTACAAAGTCGCAGCTCCTTGGCGAATTGCCAGTGCCCTTGAGCATGAGATTGCAATTGTTTTAAAAGTAACATATGGTCGGATGTATTCTTCACTTAGTGTAATATATATTTGAGAACTTTTTCCTCTTAATAGGGTGGAGCTGGGGTGAGGATGGGTAATTGGGTTCTATATAACAAGGCAGTAAAAGAGATTTGTTTGGAAATATATTTATAGCACAGTAAAACCTAAAAACTGAACTCTGCATCTTGGTTGATATGGTATTTGGATTACCGTAAGCTCTCTTAATTATTCCTAGTCTTTTCAATGTGATAACTGTCTTGCAATTTTATTTAGCTTATTTGTTGTCTCTTGTTTCTTTTTTATATATTTAATGTTTGAATGAAGATTGGGACAAGGAAGAGACAGAGCATTGCAGTACCTGAAAGAAAATCCTCTCGTCTCTGAAGAAATAGAGAAGGTATCGTACATGCACAGCTCATCCTGTAACTTGAATTGTGTCTATTAATAAGTACTTCCCCTCTTCAGACGTTGTTCTAGAGCACAACTTATGCTACTTAGTGGTGACCTGATTTAACTATTCACTATTTGTGAGGAGACGAGGATATAGAATTTATGTATTTATTTGTGCAGAGAGTTAGGTCCATGGTAATAGAGGGCATTGGACAATTAGGGACCTCTTACATGAAGTTTTCGCCACCACAACCTCAAGAAGACGACATTTTTGAAGAAACTCATTGATATTTAATTTAGCTTGGTTGGGAGATTGGTCACGATGGGTGTCCATGGAGAAAGGTACAAATGTTGAAAGGGAAGCACGGACTTGATCCTCGTTCAAGTTGGTTTTTGATTTCTTCAAATCATTTGCCCCATCTTGACTTTTGGATTAAAGATTGAAATGCCCAATTTTACATTAGATTTCAATTCAGCATGATAGTTTGTATTTCATTCACGCCTATGCTGATGCCAGAGAGGAAAATAAGGATTTTCTTCTCTTGGGGGTCTTGGGGGTGTAAAGTTTTGTGATCAACTGAGGAGAAATTGTAATATTCACTTCTTAATTGCACTTTGAAAAGTTCTATCCAATTCCCCCTTCCATCTACCTTTAACGATGATGCTTTCATGTTTTTCTATATTCGTCTTAAAACTTTATGGTTTCTTCACTGTTTGTGTATGTGCTTCTGTTGGTGGTCGTATAAATGGTGGCATTGGGAGGTCAAGGTTTTGATAAGGTTGTTGAGGTACGGTCGTCCTTGTGTTAGTAACAAGGGATTTGCAATATGTAGTCCTTAATTGGTGCATTCACAGGTCATAGCACAGTCCAGAAACAATATCAAAGAAGAAAAAAAATCTATTTTTTGTAGTATCGAGTATTATTTAGTACTGTTACCAAACATGCATTTTCTGTTTATAATTACTGTTGCCTCGGACCATAGGATATTCTAGTTTTCTGGGTTCCTCTTCCCAGTTATGTGGTATTTTTGTGGTGTTGCATAGATCTATGTGACCCTAAGAGTACAGTAGTCTATGTTATTACAAAATTGCAAATAATTCGTGTGTCTCGATCAAGATGGATATATTTTGCTGATCAGAATAAAATGATCCATAGTGCACTAAGATTTGGTTCAAAACCACAAATAGTTAAATCTTCTCTCTCCTCCCTAGCAATACAAAGATGGAAACATATAAAAATATTGTATTATAGCGTATTAAAACATAATTTATCATGCAAGAAACGATGTCTATCGAGCTGCTTTGACAAGAAGAAAGTCAATAATGTAGCCAAAAAATTTGTAATGCCATGAGGATTTGCATCTTAAGGATGTTATGTCAATGCTATATCATTTAAATGATTGAAATAATACAGATAAGAAGTTAACATTCGTCAAGTATTTGATATGTCCAACAAAACCTTGATACAAATACTGAAGATAACCAACGGAAAGTATGCAAATTCTAAGTATCAACATTTTTAATCGTACATCTCACGAAACTCGTCAAATTATAATCTCAAAAGACTTAGTCAAACAGGAGCTTAATGAAAACTTCTCGTTTTGTTCCCTTTGGAGAAGAACATTGACATGTGAACACAACTTGTTCAAGAGTCATGACGCTGGATTGACTTTTAAACGGCCCCCCGTTGCTTTCCTCATCTGGCGAGTGGCGATGGAAGTCCCGTTTGGCAGACATCCCGTGTCCCGAATAAGAGATATTTCTTCGTGGATTTTTCAAAGGCTCTGTATCAGTATTATTTTTTTTTTAAATCTGTTGCACGGTTGCACCAGAAAATTTTCTTATTATCTACACCCTCAAGCTCTCGATTTCACCTGCTTAACTTTCTGAGGTATTTTTCCCATCTGGGTTTGTTTTAATATGTGATTTTCACTGTTTATGGCTATGATTTTCGTTTAAATTGTTGTAGCAGTGTATTATGTTTTGGTTCTGTGAATAACTGTTTGGGTTGGAGCTGTTTTTTTTTTGCTTTTTTAATGGGCAAAATTAAATCATGAAAAGGGTAATTAGATGTAAAGGTAAATGATTTCTGAAAGGTAGGGGGTTAAGTTAGTATGATTTAAAAGAAGATATATATATATATATATATATATATATATATATATTTTTTTTTTTTTTTTGCACTTATAATCCAATCTTTTTCCTCTCTTTTCATTTTTTGTTGTGGTTATACTGCATTCAATTGTTGTCATGTCAATTATGTGATCTTTTTGTCTTGCATTTTGGCTGGTAATAGCTGAGAAACAGTGGTAAAATGGGATATTTTGTAATCTTTCTTTGGTGGATATGCTGAAAAACGTTTGCGTAGATGAACACATTTGGTGTTTTTCTTACATTCTATCTTTTGAATCGAGCTTTAACCATGTCATCTAAAAGCAATCTGTGTCGAGTGTGGGAAGGCTAAATTTTTTATGGCATCATCCCAACTTGCTCAACACAATCCATAGTACTTGGTTCTTTGGCTGCGGGGAAAATCAATTGTTAGTATGTAAAAAATGCCATTTTAAGAATATAAGTTATCAGAAATCCAAATGTTTCAGAAAAGCAGTTCTTAGTTTCAATTATATGTAAAGCAGTTAAAAGAATTTGAATGTTGAAGAAATTCTCCAGAAAGATTCATTCCGAAATTTCTGTAACAACTGCTGTTTCTGATGTTTTTACCAGTCTTATATTTTGCACTATAATTCTGTGAGGTCATGAAAGATAATAAGCTAATAAATATGGACTTCAATCCCATATCGTATTGAGTGGAGTGATACATTTCATGGGCTAATTACTACTCTTCGGAGTTCAATTTAGTCAATGATGTACACACATCTCTTTATGTCGTGTTTGACTAAGCTTGACTACAAGTACTTGTAAGCTTCTTTTTTGCAAATCATATTTAAAAGTTACTTTCTTTTTACCAATAAAACTTACTTTTAGCCAAACACGCACTTAATGTGTCGCCTAGCTTCACATGTGAGTGAACAAGCATATGCAAACCTGTAGACAAACATACCATGTTACAAATATGGACTTCATTGCCAGACCATTTAGACGGAGCGATTGCTTTTACTAGTATAAATTATTATTGGTCCAACACTTAACTATGTGATACAAGTTCTATTCACAGGGTCTCATCAATGCATTCTTTCACAAACTTTTTCTTATGAGTTTCTATCTTAAATTTTAGAACTAAATATAATCTGTATGAATCATTTTGGCAGGCTGTGTTTGGTTTTGCTGAAACATTTTCATTGTAGTTCCCGAGAGGGAATTCATTGTGAACCCTGTAGTGATGACTTGCTTTTCCTTCTTGTGTGGTAGAAGATCGAATCCACCGACTAGACATTCATCTGAGCTTGACAATGGTAAACCCCAAAACTTCTCTACACAATGCCATAGCCATTTGTTGTACATATTTAAACATTCTACTTATGTTGGATTATATACAGAGCTCTCCGGAGTCCACAATGTTGTACTTTACTCCTACAAACAGCTAAGAAAGGCTACCGATGATTTTAGTCCGATTAATAAAATTGGGGAAGGAGGATTTGGTTCTGTTTATAAGGTAAAAAAGTTTATTTTTCTTTTCATCATGTTAGACAGTATTAGTTAATTATCTTTACAGTTTGGAGAATGACTTCAACTCTGATGAAAAATAGGGAAAAATGGGGAATGAGAAAATGGCTGCTATAAAAGTTCTCTCTCCAGGATCAACGCAAGGAGTAAAAGAGTTTCTGACAGAAATTCAAATGATCTCTGATGTACAGCATGAAAATTTAGTTGAGCTTTATGGATGTTGTGTTGAAGAAAATCACAGAATTCTCGTTTACAACTACCTCGAGAATAACAGCCTTGCACAGACTCTTATTGGTATAATCACTTCTCTTATGTATATCTCGATTCTAAACAGCCTAGAGAAGCGAATCCAATGCTGTTAAACATTTTGCATTAGGTGGACGTCATAGTAGCATCCAGTTTAGCTGGCAAACGCGGGTTAAAATTTGTGTTGGAGTTGCAAAGGGACTTGCTTATCTTCATGAGGAAGTGAGACCTCCTATTGTCCATCGGGATATCAAAGCTAGCAATATTCTTCTCAACAAAGATTTGAGCCCTAAGATTTCAGATTTCGGTCTTGCAAAACTCATCCCTGCCAACATGACTCATGTCAGTACACGTGTGGCAGGAACCATGTAAGTAGTAAAATCCTAATAGACGTGTTGAAAGAGTGTTTTTGTATGTTTTTAATCATCGCCATGAAGTTTGCTGAATGTTTATGTTTGGCTGTGCTTGAAAGTAAGTCAAACTTATATACGAGTTACTTATTTTGCCACTCTGGAAAAGTAACATTTTAAGCAAAGCCAAACATGCTAGCAACAAGTAAATTTCAAAGTCGATAGAGCTAATATTGAATCTATATCTGTCATGCAGAGGTTACTTAGCACCAGAATATGCAATGAAAGGCCAGCTTACACGCAAGGCAGATATTTATAGTTTTGGTGTTCTTCTCATCGAAATAGTCAGCGGTCGATGCAACACGAGCTCACGGTTACCTGCTGAAGAAAAATATATTCTTGAAAGGGTACATAATATTTCATATGCTGATTACTATAAACGAGCTCTTTCGATAAGGGCTCGTATTATTTCTGTGATAACTACTTTCCGAGGCATGTACATGACGGTTGAAATTGTGTTGCAGGCATGGCAACTTCATGAAAAACGGGAGCTTGTATCACTAGTCGACATGGCACTTAATGGAGATTTCGACCCTGAACAGGCTTGTAGATTCTTAAAGATCGGTCTTCTCTGCACTCAAGATTTTCCAAAACTTCGACCCTCAATGTCGACTATTGTCCAAATGCTTACCGGGGAGAAGGATTTTGATGAAAATGCGATAACGAAGCCTGGCTTAATCACTGATTTCATGGACCTAAATATTAAAAGCACCCCTAAAACCAAGGCTCAAACCAATCGCACCTCTTCCAATTTCTTAGCCTCTGGCTCTGATAATTTGGACTCTTCAACTTTGTCCTCAGGAACTTCGTCTCAGGCCACCTTCACATTTACAGCAATAGATGATAGAAGCACTTGAGAAAAAAAATTGTGAATTGATCGACAAAGGTTTATAGATTTTATTTTATATAATCTTATGTTTTTCTTAGGATTGGTTAGATCGTGTTTGAGTTTTAGGGTAATTGAGGCTTTTAAACACTTTTTAAGATTCAAAAAGTTTGGAATTATTCAATATAAGATCTTTTAGACTCTCTACAAGTATTGGTTAATTCAATCGAGATTTTTATAAATTTTTAAAAAATCTTTAAAAGTTGCGGTATATTTAATTAAATTTTTTTTAGAAATCTTTATAAGTTTTGGCGTATTCAAATTGTTAATGATTTTTAAATTTTTTTTTATAAAAGTCTTCAAGGTACTAACTTTTAAGTAGAAAATACTAAAATAAATTCTTAAAATTTGTCTTTCATTTATCCCAGTATTTGGATGACTTTAAAAAAAAAATATATGTATCTTCTATTTCTATTTATTTATCCATTTTACAAACATTGGAGTTATGATTAATTTTTTTTTTCTACTGGTTATTTTTGTTTCTATTTTTCTCTTTTCTTTCCCTCTCTTTCTCTTATTTTTTATTTTTATTTTCTATGAAAAAATTAAATTGTAGGTAAAGATTCTTATTTTTATATCTTTTTATATTATTGTTGTAAGAAAAATATATATATTTGTAATTAAAATCATAAGATTTTAAATAAAAAGACGTAATTAAATTTAAATATATTAATTTCTTGTTTGACGTCATAATGATTATACAAAATATTAATTTTTTTCATTTTTTTTTTATGAACGAATATATATCTCTCTCTATAATAAAAAATATTTTTTTTAAAAAAAATCAAAAAATGGTGAAAATGAATTGTGGAAATCACCATTTTGTATTCAAGAATTTTGGAATGTTGTTCTGAATTTACGTGAATTCTATTTTGAATGACAGTTTTCAAAAGTCTTTTAAATTATACAAAAGTTTTAAATGAAAATCGATATAAATCTACAAAAAAAAAAAAAAAAAAAAAAAAAATCATTAATACCATACAAATACATAAGAAATTTAAGAAATTCACAAAAGTCATCATTTAAAAAAAAAAAAAAAAAGTCACTAAAAGTTTTCAGAAGTTCTAATGGAATACACTCCCTTTCTTTTGTATTTTTTTTGTACTTTTTTGTGATATACTAGAAAATAACTGTACAAGAAATCCTCTCTTTTATTTCCAATGTTTTTTTTCACAATGTTTTTTTTTTTTAAAGTAAAATCATCCCACAGTGTTGTGGGAAATATGCTTGGCGCCTCTAAGCTTAGGGTTTTGAAGATCTCTCGACTAATGAAAAAAAAAAGAATTAGTCAAACATTAAGTTCAACTTATAAATTACATTATACTTGACCTAGTTTACGCCTCTAACCTTAGGGTTTTGAAGAGCTCCCGACTCTCGACTAATGAAAAAAAAAAGAAAAGAATTAGTCAAACATTAAGGTCAACTTATAAATTACATTATATGAAGACGTCTCTCCAAATTGGCTCGTGAAAGGAGCTAAAATTGCAGTTGAATTTTGGCAATTTGATTTTAACAAAATTTATTGAGGTCAACCAATTATTAAACAATTTACTCTTTCTTTGCAGCATTACTTAATCCAAAGCACTCATGTTGCTTTGTTGAAAAATAAATTACAATTCTTATTTGCTTTATGTAATAATTTTAAATTATGACACAACATGATAATTAAATATTAAAATTGAAACTTTTAAGTTACACTTAGATGGACGATGAAAAGACACGATCAATACCTCTCGTGTGTTGACTTTAATACTACCAAGAACTTGGTATTCAGAATCAAAATTCTATATAGCCCCCATTATTTGAAATTTTAATGGTTGAAATAATATTTTTTGATGAATGCGTGAATAAAAAGAAGAAATTTTTTGATGTATAATATTATTTTATTGAAAAATGCGGTAATTAGCAGAAATGGTCCCTAACGTTTACACTCATTGCTAAAATGGTCCCTATCGTTTTAATTTTGGCATTTACACCCTTATTTCAAACGTTTGTTGTGGGATTGGTCCTTCCATCCAATTCCGTTAAATCAACCGTTAACAATTTAATGAAATTTGCAGAAATGGTCCCTAACATTTACACTCATTTGCTAAAATGGTTTCTATATTGTTTGAATCCAATTAAATTTTATTCCATTATATTTTATTTTTCTCTCTCCTATTTTCAACCACACAATTTTTCATAAAATAATATTATACGTAAATCGAAAAAATTTCCTTCTTTTTCAACCGTTCATTTTTCAAAAAAATTGGGGCCAAACAGGGGCTAAATTAGTCAACTTCTTACATATTTTCTCCTCTTAAATTTTTTGGTGAATATAATTCCTATGGTTTGATATAATTTACAAGTTTAGACCTCAACTCAAAATGTTGTCGACACATATCATTCCTAACCCTCTAACCATTTAGCACAATTATGGGAAGTTGACTAATTTTCCCGTTTGGCCTCCATTTTTTGTGAAAGAAAATATGTGGAATATTTTTTTTTTTTAAAATAAATGATTGAGTAAGAAGGAAAAATTTTCGATTTACATATAATATTATTTTATGAAAATTTATGTGGTTGAAAATAGGAAAGAGAGAAAAATAAAATTTAATTAGATTCAAACAAGATAGAGACCATTTTAGCAAATTAGTGTAAATGTTAGGGACCACTTCTGCAAATTCCATTAAATTGTTAACGATTGATTTAACGGAATTGGATGGAAAGACCAATCCCGCAACAAACGTTTGAAATAAGGGTGTAAATGTCAAAATTAAAACGATAGAGACCATTTTAGCAATGAGCGTAAGCGTTAGGGATCATTTCTGCTAATTATCATTGAAAAATGTGTGATGATAAAAAGAAAAAAAATTAAATTATAATTTTAATGAAAGTCAAACATTGACATAGCATAATGATCTCGATACAAATTAGAGATGTGTTAACTTAAAGTCGACTCAAATAATTGACGCACTATAATACGACGAATGCTTACGCTTGTGTTCCCATAAATTCGACCCAAATGACCCATTCTGCCTTATAATTTTAGGTGGTCAACGCATGTCATAAAAAAAGAACTTATTAGCAAAAAGAATCATCAAAATTAAGAAAATTTAAGGAGGAGTTAAAAATAAATAAATAAAGAGAACTGCAGGAAAGGTAACTGGAGAGAATTAATACA
Source organism: Osmanthus fragrans (assembly GCA_019395295.1). Taxonomy (NCBI): domain Eukaryota; kingdom Viridiplantae; phylum Streptophyta; class Magnoliopsida; order Lamiales; family Oleaceae; genus Osmanthus; species Osmanthus fragrans. The sequence goes on along the minus strand of CM033344.1, from coordinate 1,932,749 downwards.
CCAACTCTTGCCAGCAAAACAACCTGTCTTTTATAATGAAGAAAAAGATAAACAGAGTGGGTCCCATTCATCATATATGCCAAATTAAACCCTAATCCATAAGAAACTACAGGAAGATTATGGGTGATCATATGAATTATTGTACATTCACATACGAAAAAATATTATTTTATTCACATGAATCTCATATACTCACATGCGATGACTCACAATATATAAATAGTGTGATCGTATGTGAGTGTGCGAATTAAAATAATATTTTCTCCAAACCCATGCGGTCAAATGTTCGTCTAAAATCTATAATTTATAGACCAAAACTAAAATTTCCCTTTGGTTCTCTCTCTAAAATGATGCATTCTCTCTCCTCGTCCCTGGTCGTCTCACTCTCAGGGCCCTTTTTGAATCTTTTTAACCTCATGCTGCTTTCTTTTTCACAAGCATTCCCTCAAGTGTCCACTTTTCTCCCACTGATCAAAAAAATTCTCAAGATTTAGCCCAGAATTGCATAATTTTTCTTCATCTATTATGGCTTATTTTGTTATTCTGTATTCAATTTTCTATGTATTATCGTTTTGGGTAGGTTTCTTTCTTTAGTAATAATTTCTTTTTGCGGTGGGGGTGGGAGGATTGTTCAGGTCAAAAAAGTGTGAAATGTTGTGAGTTCATTTATGGGTTTGCTTTGTATGAAACGTACGGGGGAAGCAATTTGGCGTCGTTGTATTTTCCAGCAATTTACCGAATTCTCAACTGTGGAGTTCACGAAATCCTAGCTTTAACTGCGCGAAGCAGGAATCTTCAGGATGTTTTTGCGCTTCTTTTTATGCCACTAATTTCTGCGAATCTGTGAATTTATCTTCTGGGATAGTAATGACTCGTGTGGCTGAAAACTGTGGAAGTTTTGTTAGTTCATATCATGGGATGTTTTATAGTTTGATGCTATAGCACTGGTGTTGGAGATATAAATTTATTTCAAATTGAAGGCTACCGATAACACAATATTGGTAATATTGACGAAAAATTGGAGCTTTGCTTTATGGATTTTTGTCTGCTTAGGATTATTTAGCTGTTATATATTAGATTCTGTAAGGTTGTTTAAACAATGGAGGATATTGGTTTGTTTAATCAAGCTTGGAAATGGTTGCAATGGAAAAATTGTTACTCTGTAGCAAGATCAACGATGAGCTTTTCGAGGGACAAAGTGGGTATATTTTTGGAGCGGCATTGGCCGATGGTTTGTTGTGGGTGTGCAAGGTCTGGGAGAGGTCTACTGTTCTTATTGGCACATTGGAAAACTTGTTTTGATAATGGCTTCCAGTCATTTTCTGAGCTGGGCTCGGCAGCTCTGCTAGTTATTATGTGGAGCTGCTTTCTGAGTTTGACATCGATGTCATGTCTTCTACGTGCTTATTAGTATGGTATGATTTTGTATCCTATGAATTCCTATCTTTTGTGTTTTTATTTCTCGTTTTATTGCTTATTTCCTTCCTCTGCTATTTTGAATTGCCAGGATCTGCTTTCATATTGTCTTTTTGTTGTATGGAAATGGTTAAACTTGAGTTTTATGCTCCAGTATGTCATTCGTGCAATAGTATCCAGTATATAGTAATGACATATAAAGAATTCCCTAATTGTTAATTGATGCATTGTATAGTTATAGACTCGATTTTCAGTTTCGTTTAATCTTTTATCACAAATAAACCTGGAGTATATAATGAATATAGAGGATCAATATAAGATCTGGCACGAGCTAAAAGTAGGCCAGTACTAATAGTTCCCTATACGAACTGTTGCTGGAGCAATCATTTATAGATTATTATTCATCCATTTCACAACAGAATTCTATTCAAATCACATGATTTATCATTTATTTGGAAGGAATCATTTCTGCGTCACAAAGTCTAGCCAGTTATATGCTTTCATGTTTTGTTTGTCTGCGTGGCCTCTTGCAGTTAGACATGTGACTGCATTATCAGATGATGTTTATTTGGATTCATGCCTTCCATTGTACATCTGACTTATACATTCAATGGATTCTCATGAAGAGGCTTATGGTCCAGTTATGATTGCATCACATGATTCATGTTTAAATGCTGAAGTGATTCTCTCGTTTAGATGTTGGTTGATTTTAGACTTTCTTTAGTTCACTTGCTCTCGGTAGTCTTTCTTGTTGTTACAAGGAGTTATCTAGTATGTTGGAGAATTATGTTCTATTGTTACTCATTTAATCGAAAGGCTTCCACTGTAGAAGTTCTTATAGACATGTTCTTAAGTAATCTGAGAATCATTAGTTGCATATTTCCTTCCAGGTCGCTGCTGTGGTTGCTGTTCGGTACTTAGGCTACGCTCCTGGACTTTTTATTGTGGGACTGTTTGCCATTCTAATTTTATGGATGTATGCTAACTTTTGGATAACAAGTACATTGTTCATAGTTGGAGGTATGCTTTGGTTCTCTTCTTCTCTTACCTTGAATTTAGCTAATGCCTGATATAGTTTATGTTCTTATACTTTTCAATTTTTGTGTTTTCCACTCATGGAACAAATCTAATCTCCTCCGAAAAAGACGAGGATGAGTTTATTATTGCTTGACAGATGGGACAAAAATTTTAGTGCAAAAGAATTATATATTTTCCACTTCTTCACTTGCAAATTCTTACTATAGTTCTTACTATAGTTCTTCACTTTGAATATCTGAACTCTTGGAATTATTTCTTGAAAATCCCCATGGATAGATAATGGAGCAATCCCTGGGACATCAAGTGTTTCAGAAACTGCAATATTAATTTCTGTTTTACATTCTAACAGTATGCTTTGAAGGCATTTGGAAAACGTGTTTCTCTTGCTTCTTTTTTCTTCCACCTGGGATAGTAATTAATTTATATGTCTAGTAGAACAGCTCCCAGTGATGGGCTCAATGTAATTCTGTAAATGGTAGCAAGTCACATGCACGTTATGCTCTGAACATTTTTATTCCTGCCCTTCTTGACACTAACATCTTTTTGGAAATGCAGGTTTTCTATTTTCCTTAAATCATGCACGGCTGGTGGTAATCATGGCAACTATATATGCTATTTATTGTGTCAAAGTTCGCGTAGGATGGCTTGGGATTTTTCTTTCATTTAACCTTTCATTCCTATCAAATGATATCTTGAAATACTTGCTCCATTGGTGTGATAATTTGAGTGAAAGCACCCATTTTGAGGAGCATAAAGCATCTGAGTCATTTTCAGAAGATAGTTTCCCCACAGAATGTGAATTTTCTGGTCCTACCGAAGAAGAAGATAAATTGCACTCATGTAAATCATCCTACAAACCTGCAGTTATTTCATTTGTTGAAAAACCAAAGGAATGTGCTGCTAAGCAGGTGGTCAGAGAAGATCCAAGCTCAACAATTGAAATGGAACGGATTTTAAGCAGTTCCAATCATTACGAAGCATTGGGATTTCCCCGTCACAAGAAAATTGATGTTGTATTATTGAAGAAGGAGTACCGAAAAAAGGTATGATACTTTGACCCCCATGCATGCTGATGATGTATCTTGTTTTTGCTTATTTTTAATGCATGAGGCCAGAAATAATATTCTAGTTACTCGAAAGTTGGCATATCTAGGTTTTACCACAGGTCTGTCAATTTTTATTTTTATTTGTTTGCATTCTTGGTGTCAAAATATTCTATGACAATATATGATGTCCTAGTTTCATTGAGCATAAATTTCTATTGAAAAATGGAAAATACACGTTTTTTTTTTCCATTTTCTGTTCTCGCCCTATCTCTGAATCTTGATATCAAATGTGGGTTCATAGATCATATATTAAAAAACTATATAGAAAGGTCCATTCTTTCCTAATCATAAAATTTTTTTTATATTACTTTTGGATGTCTTAGAATAAAAAGAATAAAGCATTCAATTTTGTACGGAGAAATATGAAGAAAGGTACAGGACAAGGGAGGGGATTTTCAAGGATTCAATATCCATAAGGAACCAGATTGTATATTGACTAAGATGGTTCAGTGAGAAGCTGGTCTTCGGTTCCTCATCGAATAAATTGATCTCCACAAATCAGGAAGTTCACAAATTCTTGAATGCCAGATTGGTCTCACGTTTACAATATGAGCTGCAATCATGATATAGCTGCAGCTGCCTAATTTACCTTGTAGACAAGCTCGGTTGCACATAAATAAGGTTAAAGCTTATTATAATACTGTTGTGCTTGAACAGTGCTTTTTTAATTTTTAGGATTTGATATTTTCTTATGACCCTTTAGGAAGGCGGTAGGCGAACCCAAGTGCACCGAGAAAGAAAAAAGTCAAAATGGGATTTTAATAGCATACTATCATCCTATGAAATTGTTGACAAAATGAAATCCATAAAAAAAAAAGTGGACTCCAAACAACCAATTAATTTAATGGAGACTTGAATGAGTTGTGCATAGCCTTTAATACAAAAGGCATCATTTGGAGCAATCTGAAAATTCTATGGGTACTACAATTTATGAAGGGACGTCAAAATTCAACAATTAGTAATAAAGCGAGACCAACAATGGCCTTCTCTTTTTTACCAGTTGTATGTAATGAATCTTAATAGATCTATTAGATGTTTGAAGTTTGTCGCTCTGATTGCATTTATTAAAGCTGCCTATTGCCTAGAAAAGCATTGAAATACTTAAAGGATGCACTAACAAGAAGAGAAACTACTATTAAATCTTACAAGTCCAAGAATATCAATTGGGTAATGACGTTTCCTCCATGTGATTCTTGGGAAGACCAAATTACAGTGACTGGGAAGTAAGTTAAATTCATGTATTGAGGCTGAGTGGAGACTGACACTGCTAGGGTCATTTATTTTGTTATTTAACTCAAACAGACTGTACTTTTTCTTAGACCAATAACATAACATACTAACATGCTTTGTGCATATGGCAAAAATGGAAATGGCATATCATTCTCTTTGAGGAATGTGAAGTTCAAAGTCTTGTGTTAAAGTTGTTGTACTTTATGACTGTAGATGGTTTTCAATATGTTATTACATATGTATTCATGTCTTAATGACTGAATTTTTTTACAAATTTTGATTCAGGCTATGCTTGTGCACCCAGATAAAAATATGGGAAGTCCACTGGCTAGTGAATCATTTAAGAAACTTCAATGTGCATACGAAGTAAGAGTCTTTCAAGTTTTCTTAGATTTTTCCTATTTCCAAAATGTCTGAGGTGGAAGTTGAGGTGCAGTGTTGCTTACAATGACATTCATATTCAGGTTCTTTCTGATGTTGTGAAGAAGCAGGACTATGATGAGCAACTCAGAATGGAAGAATCTAAGGCTGTTCTGCAGAAATCTCCTAGCACTTCTCGTCAGGTACGAAGATATGATGTCTCTGTGCGCTTTTAGCGACCATAGTTCTATTTTTAGATCTCAGAAAAAAGTGCAGTATTATTTATATCTTAAAATGTAAATGTGAAGAAAAGATATGCACTTTTGTTTTCTAAATAGAAAATTATTGTTCAGTCAAGACTCTGAATTGTAAACCTATATCTCGTTGTCATTATTTTGTACCTTTGTATCTGTTAAGAAGTGTTGAGTGTAATGGAAAAGAAAGTCTTTTTTGTTCAGTTAAGTATTTTAAAATACATGGAGGGATCCATGTTTTTTGAATGTGGCTTTACTATCTGTTAGTTAGCTGGATATTCATTTTATCAAAATACATCAACTCTGCATTATCGCTTGCCAGGAAACAAAATTAGTTGGAATATATAGCATTTCTAATTCCATATTCATCAGGATACTGCTGGTTTTGTTTCTGAGGAGTCAAGGCATATACAGTGCACAAAGTGCGGCAATTCGCACATCTGGGTTTGCACCAATAGGACGAAGGCTAAGGCTAGATGGTGTCAGGTTAGGCTACTCTTTAAATTAAAAAGTTCTTTAGTTTATGCACAATGTGCAGGTAAATTAATTGATGAGCATTTTCTTGGCTACAGGATTGCTGTCAATATCATCAAGCAAAAGATGGTGATGGATGGGTGGAATACAAAGGGTCACTGATGTTCGATTGCCCTCTAAAGGTATGCTATACTTAATGAAAACTGGATATTTTCATTGCATATATGCATTTGCAGTGGAGATAATCATTGTGAACTTCTAATGGTTCCATTACTGTTATGTCGATGTTTTGAATTTTCAATTATGGATGTTTAGTACATTGCATATTTTAGTCCAAAATCTTGTTTTATGTGGTCCTTGAACCACTGCCAGATACACAAGGGTTGTTTATAGAAAACTTGTAGTACTAGTGAGAGCTATCAGGAATATGTTGCTTTTGGATTTTGTTATTATATGGAGTCTTTTGAAGTAAGCACGGAAATCAGCATCTTATAAGCCTACTTAATTTTGCCGTACATAATCAACTATGCTTTAAAGGTTTTAGGAAGTTTGCTTTTCCAACACTATAGCTACTTTTAGCGAATACGCTGAATATTCTGCATGCGCTGTGGACCTGTTTTTGTTCCCTATACATTACATTTCCCTGAAGGAATATTTGTGCTCCTTGTATTAGACATCACACGTCTAGTTTAATGATCAATAGGGTTTTTGTGTCTTGAGATTGTTAGCAAGACAGTACTTGATTTTTATCTCCTGCAAGAGATGGTCAAAGTATCTTTTGTAAGTAAACAGAAGAACCGATAATTGAGTATGAACTGTTTCCTAGAGGTTCAAACTTTGGTCTTCATTTTTTCTTCCAGAACTATGTGCTTTAGGCTTCAAAATTGATACGACTGGACAAATTATGATAGGGGATTCTGTGCATTCTCAGCATTAATGTAGTTGATGTGTCTGTTTCCGTTTTTATGTAGCGTGTTGCAGAAAATATGTGACATTGATCAGCAATACGCGAGTCTAACGTGATTTTGGTGACCCAATTGATGTAGAGAGAAATTTCCCTGTAATTATCATCCATATTTCTCCCCCTCTTGGTTCCACTAAACATATATTATTTGCATTGCCAGGAAATACCGTGTGCATTTGTTTGCGCAGAGAGTAAGATCTTTGACGTGTCAGAGTGGGCTATATGTCAGGTCAGTGCAATTTTTATGCCCTTATTTTGTGCGTCTACGTGTCAAAGAAAATGTCATCCATTCTGAAAATTAACGGAACTAGCTCTATTTTTTCTCCCTTCATTTTTCAGCATTTTGTTATATTTCTAACCTGACAATGTTTTCTCGTGTTGCTGTTGCTGTTGCTGTTGCTGTTGCTGTTGCATTTGCACATTGTTTATTTATGTCATACATAAAATTTCCCTGATAAGTTTTAGGTGCTATACCATCTCAATATAGGGAATGGAATGTAAGCCCAACACTCATCGACCAAGCTTCCATGTAAACATGGTTGGACTAGAGAAGTCGTCAAGTCAGAGATTTAATTCAGCTCGATATCCATGGGATTTAGACGCTGAATTGATGGATGAAGAAGAAGAATTCGAGCTGTGGCTCCAGCAAGCCCTAGCATCTGGATGTTTTTGCGAAACCCCAAAGCGCAGGAAAACATGGAGCCCCTTCAAGTTGCCTCAGAAAAAAGATAAAAAATATTGGCGAAGATCATCTTAGAAAGGTACTCCTGCAACATCACCTCTGCCACGCACCCTCAAGTGAGTAAGATAAGAAACCATAACTTGCAGATATCTAATTGCTGCGGCAAGAGTGCCTGAAGATCTTATCAAAAGGAGATGAGAATGATGGGTGGACTTAAAAGATATAAACAGCTTGTTTACGTTGTTACGTCTGTAAATAATGTTAGGATTTTCTCGAGGCATTTCCTCCTCTGAAGATCAGTATAATTGAAGAGCAAAACTGATTGTGTCCATTAGCATGTTCAAGCATTGTATTACTCAAAGTGTAATAAAGATTAAAAAAAAAAAAAAGCACGAAGTTTTTCTCATCTAAATCGTTGCTATTGTTTCTGTATTATCCTTCTCTTCAGTGCACAAATATATCTTTAAGCCGATATCAGAAAATTGTGGAGGAAATTGCTACTTGTATTGCCATTGTCACAAGCAAATATAACGCGTTGGTTTGACAGGATTAAAAAGCTTTGTTCAAAATATATTAGAGCATAGATAGCCCTCATCTGAGGTCAATTATCACAGGCGAATAGATAAGCGGCTTACTCTGGGTAATTGTCCTGGTAACATAAGAACTTTACACGCATTTGTGATCCTCTATAGCAAGAACTCATTTCACCTACATCCAATCTTCTATGAGCCAACTTTAAATAAGAATTCTAATCATTGCTGACTTGAAAATCCACGAACACCACAATTGTCTCGTAAAGAATAACACTAGGCTTGAACTGGCTCATAAACTCTTATCATGTTTAGCGGTGTAACTTTGGTCACATTTAACTGTATTAAGGAACAAAAAGAAGCTACAGTTTCATTAATTGCACTATTCTGTTCTGCCCAGATCAATCGTGATGAAAACAGAAGGACGAAGGGCATTTGACTGCTCATTAGACCAGACTGGCTGCAGGTCATATCTCCCGTCTTTTCTGCCTACGGCTGTGTCCATAACTGGTGGCAAGAACAATAAACAGCTCATCTTGCTGTATATCCTGTCACATATCTCTGGATGCCAGCAAAATCGGATATAATCTTCACATTATGGAAGCTGCCTTTTGTTTCAGTATCCATGTGATCGACTAGAAATTTGCTCTGTGTTTCACCATTTGTCTGCAGTACGAAGGTCAAACATATATTATGAAAAGAAACTGCTTCCTTGAATGGACACATTTTAACCACTCTTTTCCCAAAATTGAGAACTCGATACTACGATTTGACTTCACATCTCATGAAGTTAATAGGAGACTCCACATCTCAATGTGAATAAGAAAACTAGAAACATACTCAACATAAGTCCATTTGGTGATGTTACGAGCAAGTTAACAGTATTAATACTTTTTTTGATAGGTAAGTTAACAATAATAATATTGCAGTTCAATAGCACATTTTTCCAAATCCATAAGGTGGTAACTGGTAAGTGGTCGGTTACAGCGCCTTATTCAGCATTTTGACACCAAAGGGATTGAAAAAACTGCTCTGAAACAAAAGGGGATCTTGGTGTAAACTGCTGCAAGAGTAATATAAAGGTTGCATTTGGTACACTGAATTAGACATTATAAGAATTAAGAAAGTAAAAATTTAGAGTAGATATATAATATCAATAGTATTAGGGTGGATTTAAGGGGATAGTAATTTTTAGTTTTCTATTCAAAAGAATGTTATTTGTACTTTCTTTCTTAAGCTAACTGCATAACATAATATGGAGTGAGGAGGTGAGTTTAGGCCTGATAAGAAAGAATGCGCAAATAGCATTCTCTTTCAATTAAAAACTCATAAATACTAACCAACCTTAATTAACACTAACACTATCTACCTAGTACTATCTCTTCTAATTTTACGTATAATTTTTGTACCGTCTAATCTGGTGTGCCAAACATAGCCTAAAGGTATAAAGTATTTCCAGCTAAAGTACCTTCGTGATCTATGCATGGTTCGTTAGAGTTTCCAGAATGCTTACCAATAGAAAGACTCCCAGATAGAGAAACATCTGATCATTAGTCAGGAATTGAGTTCCTGGATGTACCATGATGAGGACTCTTACACACTGTATCATTCTTTAATAAAAGTACAACATGCATACAAGTAGGATATAGATCCCTGATAGCATCAATGTTCCCCTATAGCTAAAAATTGAGGTTGAGGTTGAAAGTAACAACTAACAAATTTCTTTGAAGAGATCATGCCAAAAATCAAGAAAAATGAGGAGATACCTCAAATGCAACAAATCCACCAGGTTTTAACATGTATACAGCTCCATTGCACAGATGGAGAAGATCATTCATGCCATTTGCACCACCATCCAGTGCAAGTCTTGGTTCATGTTTAGCAACTTCAGCTTGTAGGCCACTAATATGATCACTAGGAATATACGGTGGATTGCTAACAAGTCCTGCAAGTCCTCCTTCAACATTCTTTAACGGTTCAAACCAATATCCTTGCTTAACCGCAATCTTATCCTGTTATATATGCCAAATTTTGGTAACAATATCATTCTTAAGTTGTCCAAAATAGCAAAAGACTAGGCCCGTTGTATCTATTGCTATTAATACTGCCGTAGTTTAGTGAAATACAGGAGGTGTCAATACTCAATTGCATAATTATATCTTTTTCCTCTTAGCAAAGTCAGAAATCGAAATGAAAAAGCACTAAATTCAACACAAACACAGGAGAAAAATTTAGCTAAAACGGACAACTGACCTGCAAATTATACCTTTGAACATTATAGGATGCAACAGAAACAGCAACAGGGCTCAAGTCAGTTGCAATAACTTTCCCAAGATCACCCAAAATCCTGCCAATTCCAATGGCAAGTGCCCCACTCCCAGTCCCCATATCAGCCCATAAACCATCCTTTAACTCCTCATTTTCATCTACAGCATCATTAACGAAGTCCACAATCATCTCAGTCTCTGGCCTTGGTATCAATACCCCTTCTTCCACACTCAACACCAAGTCCCTCCAGTGCTCACACCCCACTACATACTGAAATGGCCTTCTTTCTTCAATCCTCTGTTTCCACATCTCGTAAAGATCATCCAAACAAGCCCTTAGTGACACTACTGAATCATCATCATTTGAATCCTGAAATGAAACCTTATTGAGGTTTTCAAATGCATCTTGAATGAGCCATGTGAGTTCTCTCTGCAAAAGGGTCGAGTCCGGGCCATTATCCAAGTCCAAGAAAGTGGCGCCCACAGAAGAGACTAGGTTTTTGGCCCAAATGTGCCATTTTTTCAGGTCTGCAACGGTGGCACTGAAGGTGGGTGGCCGGAGATGGAGTGGAATCCGGGGTTTGTGCGAAGAGAACACTGTGGAGCAGGAAACAGGTCGACCCGGGTTGGAGTGAAGCAAAACGGGTTGCAAAATGGAAGAGAAACACCCACGTGGAGAAATCCACTTCATCGTTTCCCTCGCACGTACAGAATTGCACGCACACGACGAAATTTGCTATGGCTAGAGTACAGAATCTAGAGATAGCGGTGGCCATCTACCCACGAGCTCGGCTCGTGCTTCAGGGCCGAGCGAGCTCGTGGGCTCAGAGCTCAAGGAGTTTTTTTTTTTTTTTTGGGAAAATTCACAACTCCTGTTTTAAGTAATGTTCTAAAATGCATAATGCGTGACATTGTATTTCGATCGAGCATCAAATAGTATTCGAATATGCATGTTTATGCGAAACATATACGTAATTATGTATTTTTTAATTTTTAATATTTTAAACTAATAAATAAATAATGCATTCTTTGAATTTTTATACATATTCTTCAAATTTTCAAAAAAATAAATAAATTATACATACTACAATTACTTCAAGTTTATATATATTTTTCAAATTTTTATCAAAAATATATTGCTCAAAATCATAAATACTATAGTTACTTAGTAATCAATTCCTACAATTAGATTAAACAAAAATATTGACTTTAACAAAATCTAAATCTTGTTTAGTTCTTTATCAGATTCCAATTCAATATCTTCTTCTTCATCCAAATCATATTCCGTGTCATTCGATAGGAAATCATCTTCATCAGACTCCCTTATTTCAATAGAGCAACTCCAAAAACTATTTTAATATTAATGCCCAGATGAAAATTTATGTAAAAGCAAAACTCTAGAGATTATTGTATATAATTGATGAGTTTAGGCGATTTAGGCCAATTTGATGTTTATTGGACTCAATTTAATTTTTTTAAGTTATAAAAATGTGTTGAGTTTTGTTATGATAATTCGAACATATTTTCAATTACAAATGCGTGGGCATTTTGAAGAATATGCTTACATATGCGGTCAACGAAATGAGTTGACTGCATTATCATACACATATCTCATAATCGATGCATTTCAAAAAAGCATCTAGAATATGCGCGTATATGCATGCATTTTAGAACACTAGTATTAAGTATTGACTATTCAAAAATCAGATTTTAAGTTAAAAAGTGCAAAAATCAGGTATTAACTAATTAATTAAATATATTTATTAATTAAATATAATAAGGTCACAATTATACAATTAATGGTCACATATAAACTATAGTTCACAACTTATTTATTAGTTACATATCATAAAGTTAATTGGTTACAGATTATTTCGAGATCACAAATCACAAAATTTATAAGTCACATTTTATTTAATTGATCACAAATCCAAAAAATTATAGGTCACAATTTATACATTGATCACATATTTTCAAATTTGTTGGTCACAAATTATCGCATTTCACGATCACAATTTAATAGTTTAGTCACAATGAAACGAATAGTTGATCACGTACACCAATTAATGAAAGAAATGAATGACGTCCTCCATCAACTTGACCCTTCCCACTCTTTTTTCAGATCATCAATGGCATTGTCTCATTCCTTTCGCCACACGTATGGAAGCCCATTCTTCACACCGAGCCTCAGATGATCACAGACAATCTTAACACATATCCCTGTCCATATGTCTTCCATTGTTTCCCACCTTAGGTTTCCTTCATTTGCCAGCCTAAAATTCGATAGTAAAGCAAGCCCCATCAACTCATGGTTGAAACCTATGTTGATCCCACTCACAGGCATCATGAACATTGTCGATACTGTAAGTACAACCAAGGGCGAAGGCAGGGGGTCTTTTTGAAAGATTTTTTTTTTAAAAATTGGAAGGATTGAAGAATGGTAACTTCTCTTTTATTACAAATGAACTTGCGAAAAAAACTAATCTTATTTCTTCCACTTATTTTAGGTTAATTCTCAATTTATTAGCAATGTTTACACTGATGCACTATCCGCAGAAAAGGTAAATGACTCAATTAGTGAGCTTTTGTTTCCTCCCCTTTTTGTGGTTTCCTTAAAAAAAAAATTCGGGGGCAGTCCCCGTTTCCCCCACCCCTTCACCTATATATTTTCAAATCTGGACCCCCCATTTCTAATAAGCTGGCTCGGCCACTGAGTACAACATCAACATACATATTGTTTCTTAGCTCCGATTTGAGGGCCTGTGTAGGTGCATCAAGATCGGCTAAATTCGGCCACAGCCCACATGACAGACTATCACACCACACCACTGCAGATGCAGAAGACAACAAGAGAGAAAGAGAGAGACAAAGAGGGATCGCGCCGCATATACCCCATCGGTCACCGGTGCTGGGTATAGGATGGTGACGGGTGTGGGAGAAGAGAGGAAGATATTGCGCCACAAAGATCTCTCCACGCCTATCACTGATGCTGAGTATATGGTAGTGACGACGTGGGGGAAGAGAGGAAGATGAAGAGATGGAGAGTGAGAGTGAGAAGAATGAAATTATTAGGGTTTGTAATTTAATTATTATATTCATACCTGATTTTTGAATAATGAAACTTGATCCCTTATTTTTGAATTCTAATTTTCAAACTCCTGGAATTATATAATTTCCACTTCTTTTTTTTTTTTTTTTCTTTTTTTGAAATTTTTTTGACTTTTTTGTTCATATTTTTACGAGCTCATGGGCTTGTGAACTTTAGGACCCACAAGTTGTTCGCCAGCTCGACGAGCAGGTTAAACTAACCTCCCTCGGCTTAGGCTTGTTATGAGCCCGAGCCGTCCATGAGTCGACCTTTGATGAGTCGAGCCGATGAATTACTCAATTCTTTTGCTACCCTTAGCTAGAGACGAACCCTTGGACTTTGTCTTCACAATCCAGCTAGAGCCAAAATCTTGTTCCTTAATTGTGACAAACAATAATAATAATGTTAGGTCATATTGAATAATTTGGATTAGGGCTAATCAAAACTCAACCTAAATCGCTCAACCTAGTGGTAACAATCAGGCCGAGTAACTCGTGGGCTCGGCTCGTCTAAAACGAACCACGAGCCCGAGACAAGAGCCGATCAAAGAAAATTTCAAACGAGCCGAGTCGAACCGAGCTCGACTCGTTATGAAGACGAGCAGCTAGTGGACGAGCCATGAGCGGTCACTGAAGTTTTTCAGTGATTGTTTTGGTCATTTACTTTTTTTTTTTTAAATTTCATTTTCTTCCTATAAATACCCATCAATTACAACATTTTTTTCTCGCAAACTTACTATCAATCTCTTATTCTCTACTATACTCTCTACAAATCAATTGTTATCAATATTATTCATTCATTCTCATTTCTATACTCTCCTACATTTTATTTTGAAAACATTGAATTATAATCTTGATTCTACAATATATTTTCTATACTACTACATAATCTTCATTCACTTCTCAATTCTACTTCACTTCTTCTTCTTCAACATTTAATTTCAATTATTCACAAATGGATCCACGCTCATTTATTGAAAACTTGTTCGATGTCGGAGTCGAGAATGAAGCGCATGTGACCCATAATCAATTTGGGAATGAGTTCGTCGGTCTAAATGAAGTACCCATTACAGAAAATATTGAAAATTACGATATTCATGAAAGTAGTCATCCAATTGATTTGGATGACATTGATGTTGATGCTAATCATCCAATTGATTTGGAACAGGATGATGAACCTGTGTTAGAAATTTCCGATGCAAGAGGGAAGAGAAAAGTGAAGAAGCAGACAAAATATTGGGACCATTTTAAATTGGTTCAAACTGATCGTGTAATCGATGGAATTCCAGAAACCAAAGTAGCATGTAAATACTGTCAACAATGATTTGCCATCAAAAAAGTATTGGAACCACACACCTCAATCGTCACTACAAAACATGTACGGCCAAACATGGTCTTTTTCCTACTGGTCAAACGCAACTATAATTTGGTAGTTCAGGCAGCGGTGCTACTACTACGCCATTTAATATGTGGATGTATTCGGAGGAAAGAACTCGAACAGGAATGGTGAAATACATTGTCGGATCTGAGTTGTCATTAGCACAAACAGACAACCAACATTTCGTTACTTTGTGAAAGAATATCTTCAATCGAGGTACGTTGAGGTAAGTCGAAATACTCTTCGTTCTGATACAGTAGAATATTTTGAAAACGCAAAGAAAATATTGATTGTCGATTTAGAAAAATATGGAGGTGTGATATTTTTAACTTCGTATTTATGAGAAGTGATTAATAAAAGAGGTTATAAGACTGCAACTGCACACTATATAGACCCACTTTGGATCATGCATAAAAAAATAATTGATTTTAAAAGTATTGAGTACCAGCACAATGCTACCAATATATTTAGTGCTATTATGAACATGATTAGAGAATATAAATGCGAGAGTAAAATTTGTTATTTTACATTCGACAACACTAATGTAAATAAATCTGTTATCGAGAAATTGCAAAGAGTACTTCAACCTGAATTCGGTGGTTATTTATTTCATATTCGACGTGTATACCATATTTTAAATTTATTAATACAAGACGGTTTAAAATATGTTAATGATGAAATTCAACGAATTAGGAATGCACTAATTTATATCATTATTTCACCTATTAGAAAACAAGCATTTGAGGATTTTTTTTTATCGAAAATGGGGTGCCGCATTCAAAAACCTTTATTAGTGACGTAGCGCATAGATGAAACTCCACATATTTATTATTAAAATCATGTGAAGGTTTCGAACATTTAATTACTGAATTTTATAATAATAGGAATATTAGGGACGACGACGATAATATTTTGAATGAGTCCGATTAAACTTTAGTTATTAACATTAAAGTTTTTTTTAAAATTTTTTTATGATGCTACAAATATTTTGTCTGGTATTTATTATCCTACTAGTTGTATGGTCCTTCAACGTCTTTATTTAATTGTTAGAGCTTTTGATAGATTTAAAGATGACCTCGATTTTAGTTCAGTTATAATTGTCATGAATTTAAAATTTAGAAAATATTGGGAAACCTTACCCATGTTATTTCCGTTAGCATGCGTCATGGACCCCCAATATAATTTATCGGGTAC
This sequence comes from Osmanthus fragrans, assembly GCA_019395295.1. Taxonomy (NCBI): domain Eukaryota; kingdom Viridiplantae; phylum Streptophyta; class Magnoliopsida; order Lamiales; family Oleaceae; genus Osmanthus; species Osmanthus fragrans. Next base: position 1,916,769 of record CM033344.1, on the reverse strand, counting down.
TAAATTTATAATTGACTGAATGTCAAAATCTTTAACTTTTAACGTACCTATTACCTATAGGAATTTGGAAACAACTTTATCTGAAATATATATAATATATATTTCACAAATAGGTACACATGTTACTCGTGTACCCCTCCGCTCTACAAGTACTCCTCCCACTAATTTAGGAGGTGACGACGCTGAAATTTTAAATTTATTTGAAGGAATAAACTCATATAGATATGGTCAAATTGGATATGCACGTGGTTCCTCTAGTAATAATAGTTTGTCTTTCACTGCATGTACTCAAATATCAAGTAATAGTCCAAATGTGTTGCCTGCTGAATTACTTGATTACTTTAATCAAATTGGCCTAGTAACAATGAACTAAAGAAAAATTCAGAAGAAGTAGTTGACTTCTGGCGAAAGTATGAACGCCGATGGCCAATAATTTCTGCAATGACAGAAGATCTACTAACACCTCCGATTAGCACTATAGTTTCGGAATCTACTTTTAGTGCAGGGTTTATGATTTTTTTCTGAAGTTAGGAGTCGACTAAAGAAAGATATTTTGGAAGCATTAATATTTGTGAAAGACTGTTAAGACGCTCATTTTCGACTGTAAGATAAATATGCCGAAATTGCATGTAGTCAAGTAAGTGATATTTAGTTTAATCATATTTATGACGAATTTTTATTTTAATATCTTTATAATTTTTTAAAAAAATTTGTACACGTAACAAATTGTTCGTGTACAATTTTTAACTCCACCTACTTGAAATTGAACTATTGAAGTAACCGGTCTCAAACACGAATAAAGGATGAGAGTTTATATTTTATTATTTTAAAAAGGAAAAATATTTTGAAAAATCATTTGAAATTTTTTCATATTTTTGTAATTTTATCATTTATAAAATAATTATTTTCAATCAACATGTTTTCTTCAAAACAAACTTAAAAATGAAAATATATTAACTAAAAATTATTTATAAGTAAAAAAATTAAATTATAATTACAAAAAACTTATAAGTAAGTATTATTTATAAGATAAAATTTTAAAAAAATACATTATAATTAAAATTACTTATATAATTATAACTTATAAGTAAAAAAATATTTTATTTAAATAAATTGTTTACAAAATAAAAATACTTATAAGATAAAAATTTATGGAAAATGTATTTTTAAAAAAATATTTAGAAAGAAAATGTGTTTAAAAAAAAGACGAGCTCACGAGTCGAGCTCGGCTTGTCTCGAGCTCACTTTTTTTTAAACGAATTGAGTTCTCTCGACTCATAGCCCGAACCCGAACTCGAACCAATTTCCACCACTAGCTCAACCCGACCAACCCAAATCAAATTGATTGTTTTGGTCAGTTTTTTAAGTTCAATTGAGTTGAGTTGAAAAATTAAATTTGAGATTGGGTTGGGTTGGGTTGGGTCTCGAGTTACGAATTAAAACCAAACTTATCTCATTCCGTCACGATGAATTAAAAAAATAATATCTAAGATGAAAATAGAAATAATAGTTAAGATAAGAGAATTATTAATAATATATAAAGGTTAATTTTTTTCACATATACCGATTCACATTAACACTATGTATAAATGCAATGTTATTTGACGATAAAATAAAAATAAAAAACATGATGATGAAATGAATGAATTTCAAAAAATTGTAAAAAAAGAAAATGCTTCATAAATTTGAAACTTATTTATACATTATTTTTAAAAAGAATTCAGCATTATAGGTGTGTTTAAAAAGCGGAGATTTTCAAATTCTAAAAAATTATCCAAATTTAACAAATAAATCGGATCAAACTTTAATTGGGCAGAAGTCCAAACTGACCAACACAACTCAACCCAACCCAAACCGATAAAAATTGGTTCGTGTTGGGTTGTGTTTAAATCAATAATTGAGTTTAGTTGAGTTGATTTTTGATCAAATCGACTATGTTGAATTGAGTTTGAATTGAAAAAAAAAAAGACCCAACCCAACTCACGCCCATCACTAATTTGGATGCTATAATTGTTATAGTATTATAAAATGTAAATTAAAGAATTATTAAATTTAATCATGATACAGTGATCGAAAGTAGTTAACAAATGGGATGATCGACCCTCACAATGACGGACCCATTTTTCTTGACATTAAATTCAATATGAGAGAATGTCAATCATTTGGTAACCCATTTCAGTTAAAGTAGTTTAATTCTATTAAATTAAAGGTAGTGGTATCAAAATGGCAAAAAGCATAGCTGACTAGCTGGTGTTTAGCTTTTCATGCATGTTGTTAATCATGTCTCTCTTCGTGATTATTTCACGCCATTTTATTTTTCTGTTTATTTTTAAAAAATTAACTAAATCTTAAAAGGTGGAATTGTGAAAAGTCACGCTCACGTTAGAATGAAGCCGCGGTCGATGATGTTGACAATAGTATAATGGCTTTTTTTTTTTTTTTTTTTTTTTACAAACTTATAATTCGTGGATAATATTGTTGAATAAAAAAATCTAAATAAATATGTGTTGATTTTCTTTATATGGGTTCGAGTCTCACATTCATTCATTTATAAAAACTTCTGCATATCAACAGTAATTTAACAACATATTGATAAAGCATAATGAGTATTTAAGAATTTGAAATGTACTACTAAGCCTTGTTTTGGGCTCCATTTTAATGAGGTTTTAGGAAAAATAAAAATAAATTCGAAATAGTGATTTTTTTAAGAATGTGTTGTTAAAAAAAAGGAAAAATTGCAACAGTGGTCCCTAACAATTTCAATTTTTGCAGACTTTATCCTAACCTTCATTTTGTGTCAGTAAAGATCCCTAACCTTTCATAAATATGTAGTTGGAGTCCATATGGACGAAAATCGTCCACTTTTCCTTTAGTTAACCAAAAAATGGAAAAATTGATCAATTTTGACCAAATTAAAAAAGGCAAAATGACACTTTGCATTTTTCTCATATTAAATAAGTTATTTAATTAAATTAAAAAACCAAAAAAGAAATATAGCTGAAAAGTTGACGGCTTTGTTCAGACGGATTCCAGTTGCATATTTATGAAAGGTTATAGGGACCTTCACTGACACAAAATGAAGGTTATGATAAAGTTTGCAAAAATAAAAAAGGTTAGGAACATCTGCTACAAATTTTTCTAAAAAGAAAGAAAAATTTTAAATTTACTTGTAATGGTATTTTATTGAAGAGTTTGTTCGTAACTTTGTGATCTAGAATTCAGGAATGTGGTTATATATATTAAGAGGATGTTTGAGCTCCATTTTTATGAGAAAAAAAATGTATTATAGAATAGTAGATTGATGAAGAATGTGTTTGAAAAAATAATTTTTTTTTTTAATTACGTGAAATATTATTTTAATGAAGAATGTGTGATTAAAAAAAAGAGAAAAAAAATACATTTAAAAAAAAAGGGCATAAAACAGGTTATAAAATTAAAATGGAGCGGTTTTGAAGTGATTTTATAATTATTTTCATAATAATTTTCTTTTGATTCAACACCACGGCACTCAATTAAAAGCGTTAAACATGCACTTAATTCGAAAAGATTGGAAAATATCTCCATTAATTATGTACTTGACGTGACTAACTCAAAGACGTGACATGTTAGGTACAAAAATTGACAAGATAGGGTAGGGTATGTGGATTTAAATCAAGCCTAGATAAAACAAGTAACAGTTTTGCTACATGTATATTTAGAATGACATTCTTTCTCACAAGAGGGGACTCATGATTATTTAATTAGAGCGTGAGCCTCCCTTCTTGTGAGGAGAAATGTCATTTCGAATGTACAAATAACAAAATCCAACAAGTAAAGATTTTTGGAGTACGCCATTTGTACACTTGTAACAATTATAGTATATGTATTTTTAATTTTTTTTTTTCAATCACACATTTTCTAATAAAATAATATTACATGAAATTCAATTTTTTTTTTTAAATTTTTAACCACACATTGTCCATCAATCAACTATTCTTTAGTTCTAAATAATCTCTTTTAAACAAATTACAAAAGCACATAATTAAAAATTACCATTTTTTTTAAAAGTAAGTAAACAAAAACAAAATAAAAGGACAAAACAATAACGTATGCATGCAATTATTTTATGTTTCAAACACTGTCAAGCATTTTAATAAAATAATTATTGAATAACATGTTTCAGCATAGAAAAAAGCATTTGAATAGTAATTTTGTTTAAAAGTAACTTTTTCTTTAACTACTATTTGTTCGAAAGTATATTATACTTTAAAAAAAAAATGCTAAAAAATTTCACTTTTAATCACAACTAATGCTTGTTAGGAAAAATTATAAGTTTATGAATTTATAATTTGATATAAATAAATGAAGGATAGGACGGTAGGTAGATAATAATTCTCCACAAATTTGTATGATTAAAATTAAAATTTGATTTTTGTTGTAAAAGGAAAGTTTATTAGGGTTTGAAGTGAATGACAATTATACCCCTGTAGCCCTAGAAATTATTACCATTGTATCCCTGATTCTTACCTATAAATATAGGGCTTTGGTCATTAATAAAATACACACAAGTCTATTGACTTAATTCTTTCTTCTTCTTCTTCTCTATTTTATAACACGTTATCAGCACGAGCTTTCAAACAATTTTTTTTCATACAAAGAAAAAAAAAAACGTAAGTGCTCTCAAATTATTTCAAAGAAAACATATATATGCATAACCTATCTCATTCAATTGCACGTTGCCGTCCCTGTTCCAGAATTTATGTATTCTGCATGTCTATCTCATCTTATTCTTTTTATTTTATTTGTTTATCAATTGATTGAACAGTGCGTAATTATTTACATTTATCCTAGAGCTGCATGACGTGCATTATTTTATTAAAGTAGATACAATAGATACATCATGACCTTTACAATAAATTAAAGTGGATACACTCTTTTAGCATTAATAATACACAGCTTGAGTTCATTAACATATATGTGTACGCATAATTGATTTTTCTATTTTTACTAATATATGTTGGTAAAAGATTTAGTCAATTTTGTTAACTTCTATATATGAAGATTTTTTTTTTTTCCTAGTGCATTTTTAGTAATTTATATTTATGTTTGTATGATAATTAATATTCTTTAACTTGATTAAAATATTTGTTGATATTCTATTATGTTGTTGCTCCTGAAGTAGCACAACTTTATAATTAATATTCCAGAAGAATATTATTTGCTCCTGAAGAGCATAAATTATAATTTTTAATATTCTCGAAGAATATTAATATACCGCTCTTGAAGAAGCAATAGTAAAATACAATGTGCTCCTGAAGTAGCACATGTTTCGAAGAACATATTATTAGTGTTTATCCCTGAAGGAAAACACATAACTTATGTCATTTTAATAGTGACTACTTAAACAATTATTCCGTATTCTTCGAAACTAATTGTATTTTTTATTGTGTAGTTAATCAAATGGCAAACATCACAAAACTTGAGTTTGCTGCACTTGACATATCTGGCAAAAACTATCTATCATGGGTACTCGATGCCGATATCCACCTTGTCTCAAAGGGTCTAGGAGAGACAATAAAAAGAAGGAAACAAAGAATCCCTGCAGGATCGTGCAAAAGCACTCATCTTCCTTCGCCATCATCTTCACGATGGGTTGAAAATTGAATACCTCACTGAGAAAGATCCACATGCTCTTTGGAAAAAATTGACTGAAAGATTTGATCATCAGAGGACTATAGTTCTCCCCAAAGCCCGCTATGAGTGGATGCACCTTCGTTTGCAAGATTTCAAAACTGTAAGTGAGTACAATTCTGAACTCTTTAGAATATCTTCAAAATTGATCTTGTGTGGAGAAAAAAATCACTGATGGAGATATGTTGGAGAAAACTTTCTCCACCTTTCACGCCTCAAATGTGCTCCTGCAGCAGTAATATCGTGAGCGTGGTTTCAAAAAGTACTCAGAACTTATATCTTGTTTGCTTATTGCTGAACAAAATAATGAACTTCTAATGAAAAATCATGGGTTACGTCCAACTGGTTCTATACCATTGCCTGAAGCAAATGGCACTGCATTTCCTGAAGCAAATGCAATATCAAGACGTGGACGTGGACGTGGACACGGATTTGGACGTGGACGCGGACGTGCACGTGGAATAAATCATGGACGAAATAATCAACAAAGTTATCATCAGCAAGGCAACAATTTCAAAAGACACAAAGCAAACGAAAGTAGCACGCCCAAAAAGGTGCATGAAGAAAATTGTTTTAGATGTGGAATGAAAGGGCATTGGACACGTACCTGTCGTACGGCAAAACACCTTGTGGATCTTTATCAAAAATCAATCAAGGGAAAAGGAAAAGTTGAGACAAATTTCGCTAATTATGATGGTCCGATTGATGTGACTCATTTGGATGTCTCTGACTTCTTTGTCGATCCAAATGGAAATATTGACCACTTGATTGGGGGTGGTGTGATGGAAGATATAGATTAATTTATTTTCTATGCTTCTAGTATTTCACTTTATTTTAGAAATTTAGTTAGAAATATGTTTTTATTTTTCACAAAACAAAAAAAAACTTTATTGTGTATCGTCAATTTCATATTATTGAATTATATTTCTTTAAATTTAAATTCAAGTTTTTATTAAAGCATATGTACTTTGTTGTATTTATAGATTGATGATGGATTATCAAGATACCTGTTTGATAGATAGTGCAACTACACATACAATTCTTCAAGACAAAAAATATTTTTTGGACTTAACATTAGCAAAAAATAATGTTAATACAATATCTGGTGCATCGAATATCGTTGAAGGCTCTGGAAGAGCTTGTATTATTTTACCAAATAATACTAAATTATATATTGACGATGCACTTTACTCTAGCAAATCCAGAAGAAATTTGCTTAGTTTTAAAGATATCCGCTGCAATGGATATCACATTGAGACGATGCAAGAAAATAGTGTTGAATATCTTTGCATAATTTTCTTTATATCTGGCAAGAAGCAGATAAAAGAAAAATTTCATGCACTCCCATCTGGCATGTATTATACATTTATAAAAATGGTTGAATCAAATAATGTCACGAACCAGAAGTTTGTTGACCCAACAAGTTTTATACTTTGGCATGATAGACTTGGACATCCAGGAGCTATAATGATGCGTCGAATAATAAACAACTCACATGGACATCCTTTAAAGAACCAGAAGATTCTTTTACCTAATGATTATCCATGTGTAGCTTGTTCACAAGGCAAGTTAGTCATTAGACCTTCAACTACAAAGGTCAATGTTGAATCTCCAACTTTCTTGGAAAGAATTCATGGAGACATATGTGGGCCAATACACCCACCATGTGGACCATTTCGTTATTTTATGGTATTAATTGATTCTTCTACTAGATGGTCACATGTTTGCCTACTTTCCACTAGGAATGTAGCATTTGCTAGACTACTTGCTCAAATCATAAAATTACGAGCACAATTTCCCGATTACTCAATCAAGACTATTCGTCTTGACAATGCTGGTGAATTCAGATCACAAGCATTTGATGATTATTGTATGTCAATTGGGATTACTATTGAACATTCGGTTGCGCATGTCTATACACAAAATGGTTTAGCAGAGTCGTTTATTAAACGTCTACAACTTATAGCTAGACCATTACTTATGAAAACAAAGCTACCAACTTCTGTTTGGGGACATGCCATATTACATGCTGCATCATTGGTTCGTGTTAGACCAACTGCCTATTATCAATATTCACCCTTACAACTTGCATTTGGTCATGAACCTGATATTTCTCACCTAAGGATTTTTGGTTGTGCTGTCCAAGTCCCTATTTCACCCCCACAAACGTACTAAAATGGGTCCCCAACGAAGACTTGGGATTTATGTGGGTTTTGATTCACCATCCATTATTAGGTATCTGGAACCTTTAACGGGTGATCTATTTACTGCACGTTTTGCAGACTGTCATTTTGATGAAATGACTTTCCCAATTTTGGGAGGGGAAAAACTACATTCTAAAAGACAAGGTACAATTTCTTGGAATGAAATAACTCTATCTCACTTTGATCATCGCAGTAATCAATGTGAGCAAGAGATTGAAAAAATCATTCATTTGCAAAGAGTTGCAAATCAATTACCTGATATATTTGTTGACACGAAAAGAGTGACAAAGTCATATATACCAGCAGAAAATATTCCAGCAAAATTGATGTCCCTGCAAGACAATCTGCTGTAGCAAACGAATCTAACATACGCCAGAAGCGTGGTCGACCAGTTGGTTCAAAAGACTCTGTACCTCGAAAAAGAAAAGTACAAGAGAAAAACCAACCAAAAACTTCGGAAGAAGTAACATTAGAAAAGATTGATCAATCAAATATTGAAAATATGGTTCCTGAAGAATCACAAGTGTCCGAAAATAATGAGATTTCAATAAATTATATGTTATCTCATAAATTATGGGAACGGAATAATGTTGTTATAGACAATATTTTCGCCTTTAATGTGGCTCTTGATATTATGCAAAATGAGGATCCTGAACCACAGTCAGTTAAAGACTGTCAAAATAGAAATGATTGGCCAAAATGGAAAGAAGCCATACAGGCGGAATTGAATTCCTTAGAGAAACGAAAAGTGTTTGGACCTGTAGTTCGAACACCTGAAAATGTAATCCCTGTAGGATACAAATGGATTTTTGTACGAAAGAGAAATGAAAATAATGAAATTACAAGATACAAAGCCCGACTGGTAGCTCAAGGTTTCTCACAAAGACCAGAAATTGACTACGAGGAAACATATTCTCCCGTAATGGACACCATCACTTTTAGATTTTTGATTAGTTTGACTGTGTCACAAAAACTTGACATGCGCCTTATGGATGTAGTAACTGCATATTTATATGGTTCACTTGATAGTGACATATATATGAAAGTCCCTGAAGGACTTAAAGTGCCAGAAACAAACAATACATGCCCGAGAATAATGTTCTCAATTAAATTGCAAAGATCATTATATGGATTGAAACAATCCGGACGCATGTGGTATAATCGTCTTAGCGAATATTTGTTGAAGGAGGGTTATAAAAATAACGATGTCTGCCCATGTGTTTTCATAAAGAAAACAAATATTGGATTTGCAATTGTCGCAGTTTATGTTGATGATCTAAACTTAATTGGAACTCCTGAAGAGCTCAACAAAACTACTAATTATTTGAAAAATGAATTTGAGATGAAGGATTTAGGAAAAACCAAATTTTGTCTCGGGTTGCAAATCGAACACTTCCCAGAAGGATTGTTTGTTCATCAATCTACATATACAGAAAAAGTTTTAAAACGATTTTATATGGATAATGCACATCCATTGGCATCACCTATGATTGTTCGATCACTTGATGTGAAAAAGGACCCATTTCGTCCACTTGAAGATGGAGAAAAGGTTCTTGGTCCTGAAGTACCATATCTTAGTGCAATTGGAGCATTAACATATCTTGCAAATTGCACTCGACCCGATATAGCTTTTTCTGTAAATCTCCTTGCAAGATATAGCTCTACACCAAGTCAAAGACATTGGAATGGTGTTAAACACATTTTTCGTTACCTAAAGGGTACGATTGACTTAGGATTATTTTACTCCCAAAAGTCGGGATCTACTTTAGTGGGATATGCAGATGCAGGTTATTTATCTGACCCACATAAAGCTAAATCACAAACAGGATATGTGTTTACACGTGGAGGAACAGCTATATCATGGAAATCTGTGAAGCAATCCTTGACAGCAACATCCTCAAATCATTCTGAAATTATTGCAATCCATGAAGCAGGGCGAGAATGTGTATGGTTGAGGAACATGACCCATCATATCCAAGCATCATGTGGGTTAACTTCAACAAAAGATAGTCCAACAATTTTGTATGAAGACAATGCAGCTTGTATTGCACAACTCAAAGGAGGCTATATCAAAGGCGACAGGACGAAGCATATTTCTCCAAAATTCTTTCATACACACGAGCTTCAGAAGAATGGCGGCATCGATGTTCAACAAATTCGCTCAAGTGACAATTTGGCCGATTTATTCACAAAAGCACTGCCAACATCTGCATTCAAGAAGTTAGTCCATGGGATTGGAATGCGTCGACTCAAAGATTTTTAGTGATCAACATCAGGGGGAGTAGCTGTACTCTTTTTCCTTCGCATAGGTTTTATCCCACTGGGTTTTCCTAGCAAGGTTTTAATGAGGCAGCATTTATTTTTAATACTCCAAAATAACTGTACTCTTTTTCCTTCGTTTGATTTTTTTTTGTCCTATTAGGTTTTTATCAAACAAGGTTTTAACGAGACAGATATTTTGTAATGTGTCATTCAAGGGGGAGTGTTGTAAAAGGAAAGTTTATTAGGGTTTGAAGTGAATGACAATTATACCCCTGTAGCCCTAGAAATTATTACCATTGTATCCTTGATTCTTACCTATAAATATAGGGCTTTGGTCATTAATAAAATACACACAAGTCTATTGACTTAATTCTTTCTTCTTCTTCTTCTCTATTTTATAACAATTTTGATATTTAAATTAATAAAATTTTAATTCATATACTTACAACTCATTCAATTCAAACGGTGCAAAAATAAAAAACAATAAATAAGTCATAAAAATTCATACCTACTTGCCTTATTCACCTGGATCTTGCCATTTCTCTCTCTCTCTCTTTCTCTACCGTTATCTGTTTTCACTTCTTTTTTCTTTCTCTCTCTCAAATTTTCTCCTCATTTTTTGGATTTTGTCAACTGTTTTCTGCTCATGGCTTTTAATTTGATTGCATAAATACCCAAAAAAAAAAAAAAGAAGAAGAAGTAGTGATTTTTTTTTTTCTTTTTCTTTTTGGTGTGATGGGTATTTGTTATTCGAAGATTGACAACAAGGATGCTGAATGGCCGAGCGAAAATGAGTATGATAAGAAGATAAATTTGAAGTTAAAGAAGAGTAGCTCAGGTGAGTTTGCAGCATTTATTAGCAAGTTAAGTGGTGGTGGCGCGGTTGTCGCAGCAGTGGAGGAGCGGGCGCTACACCAGATTCAGGGCCGGCTTTTCTCCAATGGCGCAAACAGCATATCCTGCTTATACACTCAACAAGGGAAGAAAGGAACCAATCAGGATGCCATGATCGTTTGGGAGGTCAGTTTGTTTGGAATTATTATTTTTTTTTATATACACACATAAATATCTATATGCACATTTTTTGTATGCATTTTGCTATTAAAAGCTACTTCTATGATAGTATCCTGAAATTCAAATTAATTTGTAAGTTGAAGTAATTTTAGGTTATAATTGGTTATTGTTTAGTAAGAAGGGAAAAAATTATTGATGAAAATTTTGTCCATTTGGGTCAGTTTATGACTTGCTAGTTGCTTCGAATGTTTCTATTATAGAATTTTTGTACGAGAAGCAACACAAATGCAATATTTTGCGGTGTGTTTGATGGTCATGGTCCTTTTGGTCATATGGTTGCAAGGAAAGTTCGGGATTCTCTTCCTCTCTTGCTGCGTGAAGAGTGGGAAGCCAAATCCGATAGCAAACAAATTTCTGCAGGCGAGAATGGGAACCATGCAGGTACGATTCGTTTTGATGAGTTCATGGATGGTGATGGATTTGATTCAATTGAAGTTCACGATAATGAGAAACTCCCCGAGATGCATATGCCACTTAAGAGGTCAATATTAAAAGCTTTCAAGTTAATGGATAAGGAACTGAAGTTGCATCCTACCATTGATTGTTTTTGTAGTGGTACAACGGCAGTTACTTTGATAATGCAGGTATGCTTTGTGTAAAATTGTTATGTTCCCTTTGATTTCCTTGTACGGTTTCTTGTTTGTTATACAACATCCTACAATGTAAAATGTGGTGAAATGAATCTTCATCCTACAATGTAACATGTGGCAAAATGCGTCTTTATCCTCTTTAACAAAATCAGTAACAAGAATTGCATGGTTGCATTGCATACTAGATTTAATGAAATTATTGTGCATAAAGGCATTCTTGCTAGGATTTATTCAAAGGGTGATAAGGCAGTGTGCATGTACCTAGAGCTCTGATTTGCCCTTATTAAGGCTCGTAATAAAGCGGGCTTGGTGAACAGTGTCAAAAGCATCAAATCTCTGTTTTTAGGACAATCAAATCTTCTTGGCTTTTTAAGAATCATTTCACAGATTGGATCACCATCCCTGGTGTGATATGAGCATCATATGCTTCTATGACTTGAGACCTCGTAGTATAACGAGGTGAACATTGTCAAAAGCATCAAATATATGTTTCTAGGGCAGTCAAATCTTTTGGCTTTTTAAGAGTCGTTGTGCAGATTGTACACCATCCTTGGTGTAACCTGAGCATGATATGCTTCCATGACTCGAAACCCCGGAGTCTACAATTTCCTACTTCTCGCGTACGTGATAGGACTTTAACCTCTGACTTATGGGGCATACCGAACTACCTACAATTGTGAGATCTACGTGTATATTATATGTTTACAGATAAGTCGGTCCAAGCCTAGGTAGAGGAGAAGGGTTTTAGTCAAGAAAATAGAAAAAGTAATAATAAGACTCTTTCAATCAATCTCCTACATCGCTCTAGCAATAGTGTTAACATCTGTTGTGACTTCTGAAATATTTTGTAATCAATGAGAATTGTCCACGACACAATTATACTATTGATGCTATATGTTTACTAGTTGGTTTTTTCTGCTATAGAGGATTTACACAATCTTAAATGGTCTTACTAATTTAGGAACGTGATTTTCCAGGGTCAGGATCTCATAATCGGAAACATTGGTGACTCAAGAGCAGTATTAGCAACAAGAGACAAGGACAATTCTTTGATGGCTGTACAGTTGACTGTAGATTTGAAACCCAATCTTCCACGTACCTTTCTCTAACTTTTCTTGTCTTACTTTGATGCATACAGAGCTACTTCAGATAAAAAGGACTGAAGCCTTAGAGAACTTGATTTTTAAGAAAAATCACACATCCTAGCTTCCTGGCCCGAAAGATAAAAAGTAAAATGAAAGTGGAGTTCGACTTCAGTAGTCACAGCAAAAAAAAATTACTTCTCTTTTCCTTTTGCAGAAGAGGCTGCTAGGATCCAGAAATGTCAAGGAAGGGTTTTCGCATTGCAAGATGAACCTGAAGTTGCACGTGTGTGGTTGCCTAATAGCAATTCACCTGGTCTGGCAATGGCCCGAGCATTTGGTGACTTTTGTTTGAAAGATTTTGGTTTAATTTCTATCCCAGATGTTTATTACCACAACATCACTTCAGAAGACGAGTTTGTTGTTCTCGCCACTGATGGGGTATTGTTCTCATATCTTTGTTAATAATTAGGTTGCAATGGATAAATTTTGTTGCTTGTAGTTTAATCCAAAACAAGCTTCTATTTATGGTTGTGTTTGGTGTATTGGTGTTGGACACGTTTGAAGGATTGCCTTTGTGTATGTGATATCTTCTGTCATATTTTTCCTTTTGGTCTTGACATTTATAATGATGCAATATGTTATCCCATACGGGTTAGGGAACAGTTGAAAAGGGAAAGTAAACAAATAAACTTTCCCTCAGACGTCCTCTCTTCTTGATCTCTTAAGTCACTTTTACTTTCTAGGGCACGCTGGCTTTATTTAAGATATATAGTCCAATCTAAACTGGCAATTTAACTGTTATTTTGACACAGGTATGGGATGTCCTCTCCAATAAGGAAGCCGTGGACATTGTGGCATCAGCTCCTGGTCGTGCAACAGCTGCCAGAGCTCTTGTAGACTGTGCAACTAGAGCATGGAGACTCAAGTACCCGACATCAAAGAATGATGACTGTGCCGTTGTATGTCTCTTCCTGCAACAAGTATCTGTTGCTAATGTGGCTAAAGCACAAAATAATAGCACAATAGCCTCAGAAGTGGAAATGAAGGTCTCTAGAGAAGGGGGCTCAAGTATTGACGTTGTAGCTTCTTGTGCTGATCTTCTTGTACATTCAGATAATGCGAAAGAGTCGGGGGCTATTGTGGCTAAAGCACAAAATAATGTCACTACGGACTCGGATGTAGAAATGAAGAATGTCCCTAATGGAGGGAATACTGAGGGCTCAAATATTGACGTTGTATCTTCTCGTGCAGATCTTCTTGTACATTCGGATAACGTTCTAGAGACTGGAGCTAATGTGGCTAAAGCACAAAATAATATCAGTACAGACTCCTCAGAAGTGGAAATGAAGAACGTCCCTAACGAAGGGGACACCGAGGACTCAAATTTAGACGTTGCTTCTAGTGCTGATCTTCCTGTACATTTATATAACGTTGAAGAGTCCGGGATTAATGTGGCTAGAGCAGAAAATAATATCACTACAAACTCAGAACTGGAAATGAATGTCCCTAGAGAAGGGGGCACCGAGAGCTCAAATACTGACATAGTACATTCAGTTAACATCATAGAGTCGAGCGAAATAGAGTATGTGGTCGAGCCAGAGGAGGAGCTACCAGAGAGGATTCATGACCGGTCAAAGAGGAGCCTAGCCGAGTGCCTTTCGACTACAGAGGATGAGGAATGGTCAGCCCTTGAAGGTGTTACCCGTGTTAATAGTCTACTCAGTCTTCCGAGGTTCTTGTCTTTCGAGAAAAGATCAGCGAGTTGGAGAAAATGGTTATGATTATGTAGACTGAAGTGCAATGTGTCGTTCAGTGTAAGATCAAGCCATTTTTCTCAAGGATTGCCTCCTAAACGAATCTGATAGCAGTAAAATTATCATCACAGTGGCCAAGGCTGTCCGGTAGTAGAAGTTTTGTTTGTACTGCTGGAATATGCTTGTTATACTACTTATAGGGAAATAGAAAGTACACATTTTATTGTATCTGCAATATTTTCATCCTCTTGGTATTTAGTTGCTAATCAACTCTCAACAAATGTTGTGCTTTATCAATTGCTTAAAATCTTGGCTTGGTCTTCTTATTTGATATCTCCATATATTCTTCCGAAGTCTTTGTTTGGTCATTTGATGTATCAAACTAGGATTAATTTAGTGACATGATTGGTGTATGTCATCAAATCAACTATACTTCCTATCCCAGCCCCTTAAAGAGGAATAAGGGCATTCACATCAAGACCTCCAAAAATAGCAATGCATTATACAATGAGGGTCCGTTTGATTGCAAATGTGAAATTTGGGTGGAAAGAAAATGAATTGCCTAGAATTTGTTTTACCGAGAATTGACGATTAATTGTTTGATTGGTATAATTTTTTACCCGATTTTTTTTTTTGAATATTTTGGTATTCGTTTGACCTTTTTTTATTTTTTATTTTTTTTTATAGAAATTGTGTATTAAAGTGATAAATTTTTTCACTATTGGCTCTAGAATTTGTTCCAATTACCAAAAAAAAAAAAAAAAAAAATAACATATCTAATATCATTCATTTGACTTTGTTTTTCATGCAAATTATCAATTAAAGAGATTTTTTTTACCATTGAATCTAGAATTTGTTTCAATTGCCAAAAAAATAAAAAAAATTATCATATTGAATATAATTCATTTGACTTTGTTCTCATGCAAATTGTTAATTAAAGCGATACATTTTTTTACCATTGGTCTAAAAAAAAATTTGATTGCCAAAATAAAAAAAATAAATAAATACCTGGAATTATTTTTCCCACCAAAATGGTGAGAAAAACTTTTCAATGAAAAGCTGTAAATGAGGCGCATGGGGATGGGAGGGAGGGTAGGAATTTAGATTGCAGGGACTATATTGGCCATCAAACACCAATATTTTGCCAATATGAAAATAGAATACCTAGTTCCATGGAATTGAGTGACAATCAAACATGACCTAAACTCGATGAAGGGTGGGAAAAGCTTTTCAATGAAAAGCTGGAAATGAGACGCGTGGGGGGGGGGGGGCGGATGGGTAGGAATTTAGATTGCGGGGAATAAATTGGCCATCAGACACCAATATTTTGCCAACATGGAAATAGAATACCTAGTTCCATGGAATTGAGTGACAATCACACATGGCCTAAACTCAATTAGTTTCATCCTCTAATAAACAAGATAATCAAATGCAAGTTCATTATATTCAATATCAACGCACATCGAGGATTATTTGTATTTTCCTTTCCTTTAACCTATTTTTATTTATTCCTCAACTTCCAATAAGATTGTGACTCCCAGTACATATGACTCCGAAAACCATACACCATATCGAGTCGCTACTATGAGCTCAATAATTTTACAGTCAAAATTTTACATAATAATGGTTCGTATTAGTTGAACTTCGGTGTCTTTGAGGATGCTGAAACTAATCAGTAGACAGAGATCGTGAACTTCGGTCTCCGTGTGTTGCTCAAGCCCAATATGAGAATCGAGCTACCTGGTTTAGGTCTTCTGTCCACAGGATAACAAGATAATATCACAGCGGGAACTCTTTCTGGAGAAAATCAAGATTCCTCGAGTCACAAGCTTCCAGCATATCGTTCCGGGAAGCACAGCTGCAAAACAAAGAGCAGAATTGGTTGCAATCAATTATCATGGACACGATTAACAGGCATTGTTATTTGAAAGTAAGTACCTCAAAGAGATTCTCAAATACTGCCAGGCGTTATCTGCCTTTGGATTCATGGTGAGTGCCCGGACATAATAACGTATAGAGTCCTCATACATACCCTGAATGCAGAAGAATATGTTAACATTCTAAATTAATCCCATGCCACAGAAAATAGAGTCGTGCTTTTCATGCAGTAGGAAGCATTATGGGCAACTAGGTTTCATGACGAGATATAAGGTTCAAGAAAGTTGCTTTGATCACAGCTTCTATATTTTAGGGCCTGTTTGATTGGCCAAGTTTTCCGTGGAAGATGAAAAACGTTTTCCTTCTTTTTACTATTCACCTGTTTGATTGCACTAATTTTCTAGGGAAAACGTTTTTCAAGGTACAAGTTGTTGATTCACAAAAGTTAGAAAACGTTTCCACCATATTGGTGGGAAAACGTTTTCCAGTTTTTTGACCTTTTTTTTTTTTTTTATAAAGCAATTGGCCCACATTCCAAAGTCAATGATAAAAAAATTTATCCATTTAATTGACAATTTGTGTAAAAAACGAAGCCTAACGAATACAAAAAGTTCAATTTTTTTTACTTTTTTGCAATCCAAACAAATTTTAATACAAATTGTAAAAAAATTTATCCCAAAAAGTAACAATTTGCATGAAAAATAAAATCAAACGGATTAAGTGAAAAATTATACCAATCAAACACCATTATTAGCAATTCCATGTAAAACAAATTCTAGGCAATTCAATTCCCTGCCATTCATTTTGAATGAAAGAAAGAAGAGATATTTTGGAAGCCAAGTCAAAGATTGTAAATATTACTTAGCACTACGAGTATGCGAAGATCAAATTTAGACAAGCATGTAGAAAGAAAAAGGACTAAAAGTTCACAAATGTGTGAACACAACTGAAGTGAGGATTCACCATGGTTTGTAAGAATGGGAATCAATTCAGGTAAATTTTATCATCCAGGTTTGCGCAAGATACTTGGAAACTGAGAAAAGAAAACTTGAATAACATACTGTGCATTGCAGGGTCAAGTTTTGCATTATAGACTACTAAGATGACGAAGGGGAAAATAAGGACTATAAATTTGCAACATAACAGCACAAAGTCTCTACAGCAAGCAAAGATCATGCGGCCTAGTTGACTGCAAGTTGAATATGCTATGACCCTCTTCATCTAGAATCCAACATCGTATATTTTATAAAGTGAAGCATCAACATTTTTCCGTTACTAATTTTTGTATTCTCACCATGTGTATCATTTTATTTCTTCTGCTAATGGTTCCAGATATTTGCATTTCTAAGTGATAAATCCTTTGAAATACTCCAGCATATAAGAACACAAATCGTTGTGATTTATGCACTATGTTATAATTTGATAAATGCCAAACATTGTTTTTACCTGGTTAGCATAGCTGATGCCCATGTTTGCCCATGCACGTACATAATTAGGCTTTAAATCAAGAGCCTGAGAAGCAAGGAATAAACTATGAACTTTGGAACTGGAAATGCAATATATCACAAAGAGAAGTTAGATGCTATCACATGAAGTCCAACTTGGATGAACAGGCATAGCAAAATCAACAAACAAATTACTAGAATCATTCCCAGAATGTTATATAGAATTGAATCTCACTTTTTTCTCCCATGTAACAAATTCTTTATAAGTTACATCTAGACTTTATGGGCTGTTTCACGTCGGTACAAAGGAGTTAACGTTATCAGATTTGAGTGAAAATTAGAATTTTTTTGAAGGATTTTTCATTACTGGTGCTATGTAATTCATCTACATACACTTGGTTCGATTCAATGTGAGGAACTAGCAATTAGTTTTAGCTGTCATCATTTCCAGTTTTTCATCAGCAGGCATACTGTTTATCTACAAATAGCACAAGTTAGCAAGCATCTGGGCATGATTACATCCTGCCTGATCCAACTCTGCATACCTTTATCATTGTAAAGGGAAATGGAGGAAAAAGTGGTAAGGTTATTTTACCTGTTGATAGGCCAAAATTGCATCAGCACTCTGAACACTATTAGCTTGGGTTGCACCAAGTTTATTCCAGAGTGAATAATCTCGTGGTTTGAGTTTTAAAGCTGTCTGGAAAGCCTCAATAGCTTTGTCATATTCTCTGGATAAATTGTACAGGACTCCAAGAACTATGTGTACATCAGCATCATCAGGAGATAGTTTGGCTGCATCATTAAATAATCTAGCAACCTGCAGGCCTCAAACCAAACTTTGAATGAGTGGTCCTTATTTTCAGCAGTTCAACAAAGGGGGAAAAATTAAATAGATAAAGCCATTTATTGATTATCAAAACAGGGTCCCAGACACTGGCAGCTCATGGAAAACTTTGTCGCTGTAATAGCAATCAATTAGGAAGACCACAGACGTAAGTGACGTGATCAATGTACACAGATAGATGCCTGTGCGTGCACATAGTATTAATCAAAAGGACCCATACGTCAGCATAATAGAGATTATCAGGCTGCTCTGCAGATGTAATGGTCCCATACTTTGGGTGATGGCGTAGCCAACTGTACAAGTACTTCAATGCAGCTGCTTGTTCCAATTCTGAGAAGTTCACAAACACAAATGAACTGTTCAGCCTTCCAATGATATTATATTAGACAATATACAATGGCAAAAAAAATTTATTTTTGTGAAATACAAAATAAACTGGAAAATTCACAATATATAGTATATACACAAACGTGAAAAAGATAGATACGCAAATATGTTTGAGCGCGCGAACGATACTATTACAGGCCTAAAGCTAGTCCGAAAATCTAGATGAACCATAGCAGAGATGGAGTAACTACTAAGACTAACCATTTGTATGACTCACGCCAAGAGCGAGAAGTACTTCCAAGTTCGTTGGATCAACTTCCTGTGCACACATCATAGCTGCAATAGCCTGTGACACAACAGATTTTCCATAAGAAATAGGGATTCTATTACCATGCCCAAAGTAAATAAAATGAAAATTCTCAGTGAACCATGGAACGGAGATAAAAACTGAAGAGTTCCAAAGGAACTATAGTATCAGCAAAACTTTCCTCTTATGTTTGTTTTTAAGAATCTTATTTAGTCAAAATTTCTGAAAGAACCCCACCATAAATAACATAAGGGATGATACCTGAAACTAGTACACCTTGAATGTGCAAGCAATAAAAGGTTGTATATAAAAAGAAGCATTATTTTAATCCAACGAAAACCAAGATGAAAAATTCAGATATATAGTGAATTAAGTCAGCGAGAAATTCAGGATACAAGCAAAAACAATTTTAACCTGTTGATCATCGTCATTCTCAGCATGTGCTATGCCTAGTAACCTCCAACCCTCAGCGTTGTCAGGGTTCTTCAGAACCTCAGCCTCCAAAGCCAGTACTGCTTCACTTAAAAGTCCCTTGCGAAACAATTCTTGCCCTTCTTTCAGAGGATTAGAATGGCCAACATAAGGATTCATATCAGAGAATACATATACACCACTCGAGGACTCTGATTTCTGCTTCAGTGCTACTTGCTCATTCAGGTACCTATCATGAAAACCAGAATTACAATGTGCAATCACATAAAAGGTACGTGGCTATATACTACATGTTAGATCAGATATTATCCACACAACACCATGCCAAAGAGAACACCAATTATGAGAAATGTATTCAATATTGTCAAATTTTTTAACAGTAATAGAGACGCATAATGTCAATCAAACGATATATGCATGCTTGACTAAAATGTATTTATAGGATAATATGTATTTAGAAAGAAAAAGAAACAAGAACCTGGTACCTAAGAGTCAACTTACAAAGATAATCACTAAGATCATATTTACGAGGATATAAGAACAAAAGATAAAAGCATCAACAAACTTCAAATTTCTGACTAGAACTGGCAAATGGGAGGGTCCGGGGATATGAATGTTAACAGGTGGTAGGTGAAAAAGGAACCACTTCTACCCATCTATTTAACGGGTAATTCAGTCAAGAGAAATAGGGTCAGGTGCACCATTAACATCAATAAGTTTGCCATCATGAGAATTTGATGACTTCCGCATCACTATATAGGAAATTTTATTCATATCTCCCTTTTCCCTCTTCATTTCTATTTAATGCCCTTACATCCACTCAGGTGGGCCTACCTCACACATGCAAGTATATCAAGCAGGTATTGTACCCTACATGATAATTATGTAAATTCACTGATCCTATATCCTATGATCATCTCAAATGTTTGGATGCAATTTTTCATATCTGCCTACTAGGAAAGGTAGTTTCTTCCAAATATACCACAATTGAATGAACCCGCAATACCTCAGCAGATTATGTTCTTTTGCAAGCATGCAACTTCAAGTTCATAATCCAGTGTAATTTAAATGTATGACTAAAAACTTCTATCAATGCAGGATGCTTGATAAAATATGGACAACACACCATTGCTATTACACAACGCGAACACCTTTGCACACATTTCCAATGTATAAAAGACATCTGCACATTTATAATGCAACTACGTTCATGATTTGTTGATCTCCTCTTCAGCTTCTAAATTAACTTGTCGTGAGAGTAGAATAAAAGTTCTTTATCTTTAAATAATTACAGAACTTACTCATCATATGCATTTGCCCAGTTATCACCAGAACTATCACCCAATACTCCTTCTGCAACCTGATGCTCAAATTCTTCTGCCCAGTCATTGACATGTAACTTTGAAAATTCATTGACCCATTCACCATCTACTGATCCATGTAGCACATGTTCAGAAGCAAACTCATTTGCCCATTCATTAGGTCCATGGGAATGCTGAAAATAAAATAGTGTCACGTAAATAGGAGGCATGTAAATTTTCTTCGAGCATAAGGCATAAACTCTCCAACAAACATTTAGTCTAAAGCCATAAAATCAATAGAAAATCATTTTACCAACTCGCTAGAGAGATGAAAAGTTCGTCAGTCCTTAATAAGTTGGAATGTTGGATGACAATGACATTATCACTACATAACAAAGCTAGATAGAAAAGACTTTCATTTGATAGATCATCCTGCAAATCCTGAACCTAGTAGGAGAGTATGTTAAAATAAACAGACAAGCTTTAGGTCTTGAGTCCTTAATCAAGTTTGTACTTGCCTGCTCATTCACAAACTGGTTAGCCCATGTTTGACCACCATTATATTGTTGCTGATATTCTGCAGCCCAATCTCCAGGTGCAGAGCCTTGTTTTATTTGATTATCCTCGATAGTAAGTTCTCCACGACTCATCTTTGAAACAAACTGGAGGAACTTTGAATTCTACTTGACAGATAATTGAGGCAGAAAAATTAATAAATTGGCAATGCAATGCTAGCTGATGCATTCTCCACTCAAGATCATTTCGACATCATACACTCTGAATGCTGATAAAAAAATAAAAGAATAAAAAAATCTCAAGATGGATCATTACCTGGAATTTTGGGTCATTGTTTTGAGCAAGAGTGTGCGCTAGCTTACGGGTGTGCTCCATGGCAGCTAAGCTAGAAATATTTGCACCTCTCATATGATCTATTGATGCAAGTTGGGATTGCTCCTGTGATAGTTGGAGGAACATTGTAATGTCAGAGTACTGATAAAGGAAAAGGAGTGGCAATTTCCAGTGTGAATGTACTTGATTGGACATAACTTTTTTTTTTTTTTTTTTTATAAGTAATCTCGCATTTTATTAATTAAATGATAATACACAAGGTGTGCATAATCAATTTAAACAAGATAGAAACACAATAAAATTAGGCAACCCCTCTATCGGGTAAGTAGTCACCGCATTAAACCAATTATACAATGTCAAATAAAATAATTCTCTAAACTACTCTGTCGGCCGTGCTTGATCTTCAAAACAACGGTTGTTTCTTTCTCTCCACACACACCAAACAATGCACCCTGGTATGAGATCTCAGACTAGTTTACTATTCTTGTCTCTAAGTTTTCTACTCCATGCTTGTACCGCGTCCTCTATACGCCTTGGCAACACCCAGTTCATCTGTTGAGCAGCCAGAATATCATTCCACAGCCAACGCACACCATCACATTGAAGAAACAGGTGGTCAATCGTCTCTCCATCCCTCTTACACATATAACACCACTCTGTAACATAACAACCTTTTCTTCGGAGGTTATCCACCGTTAACACCTGCCCCCCTCACAACTGTCCACAGTAAAAATGCCACCCGTGGTGGCAATTTGCATTGCCATACCCTCTTTCACGGGAATGAACTCTCCACAGGTTCCAATAAGGATCTGAAGTATGTGCACACATAGAAAATACCATTTGCTGCCACCCTCCACCTGCTACAATCGTCATCTCCAACTCGAATGTGCACCTCATGCAAGAATGTCAAGAGCAGCACATAATCATCTAATTCTCAATCCTGTAAGTCCCGCCTGAAGACGATGTTCCAGTTAGGACTCCCATTTTGAATAGTTAATACCTCATTCACCATAGTAGAGGGTTCCAAAGCAATGCGATGCAGAGAAGGAAACCTCGTCTTTAGTGGTTGATCTCCATGCCAGCAATCGTCCCAAAATCTGACATTGTCACCATTCCCCACCACAAAAGTCAATCTATTCTGAAAATCATTCCATCCTTTTCTGATATGTCTCCACAAGCTTACCCCGTGCGAGTCACGACCCTCAACTGAGCACCATCCTCCCTATAACACCATATTTCACCCCTATGATTTCTCTCCAAAAACTCTCCCTCTCCACTCCAAATCTCCACAACCACTTGCCCAACAGGGCCTTATTGAACAGTACAAGATTCCTCAATCCAAGACCCCCCACCGTAATAGGGGAGCAAACGTCGCCCCATTTGACCAAATGAAATTTCCTCTCCTCCCCCAACCCTGCCCAAAGGAACTCCCTTTGGATCCTCTCTAATTTTTTTGCCACTGTAACAGGAATAGGAAATGACAAAAAATAAGTGGGAAGATTAGATAGAGTGGACTTAATGAGAGTAAGACGGCCTCCTTTAGAAAGGTACATACGCTTCCACCCCGCTAACCTTTCAAATATACTACTAGACTAGGCGTTTTGGTACAGTTTAACATCAAATATCAAAAGCACTTTAAGACTAACCCTTCAAATATGCTACTAGACTAGGCGTCTTGGTACAGTTTAACATATTAAAAATGGACCCACTTTAATCTTCTCATATTATTCTTACACATCTACACTAGATGAATGGTCCCATTTTTGCTTCTTCACATGAACATACGTGGCCTTAAAAAATCATTTTATCCAGAAATATCAAGGATTATGATTATGAAACTACAGAAAACACACCACTTCCACTTCTTGCTCTATATAACTGCAACTAGCTAAATCAAGACATTTGAAATGGAATCAAAGGCAGATTAATTTATGAATTATCAATAGGATCAGAGAATCACATCGTAATACAAAACTTGTATGCTATTGGATTTATAGATTTAAGTTTAGCATGTAATTTTTTGTTTTAAGGACTGTATATTATCAATGTGATGGATAGGATCTTTTTATCTCAATCAGCAAATTCGCACAATTAAAGATCCTATTTCCTAAAGGTGTTACACCTAACCCTTCTTGTAACGATAAGAAAGAAAACACATATATGTATAGAAACAGAACTGAGACGCTGGATGTCAGTTGAAGAACCTACAGCATATGGTGTAAAAAAATATATTTGTAAATTGAACTGTAAGGAAACTTAGTAATTCATTATTTTCATCTACAGAGATCATTAATCACTAGAAATTTGACCTTATAGATTAATTAACTAAATTATGATCACAATCTATCAGCCTATCAGCTGCAACAAATAATTTTAGCTCTGTGAAATGTAGATACAAGCTGAGACACTACTTACACGCTCAAATTCAGTGGCCCAACCATTAGCACCATGTTGTCGTTCAAATGACTGAACCCATGCATTAGGATCATTGTGTTCTATTTGGCGCTGTGAAAATTCAGTGACCCACCCATCTGTGGCATAAGGCCCAGGTTTCATAACTTGGGACTCATTCCAATACTCCTCCAACTCTGGGAGTCTACCGGGCATGGGGCCTCTGGACCTGATGTCATTATCGATATCTAAAGAAGAAAGCAGTGCGTTAACCTGCAAAGAAAACAAAGTCAGAATTACAAGTGAGTAAAAATATGCAGAAAAATGAATGATCAGGCACATTTCCTTGGCATTTTTACATTTCCATTAACATATTGATGCAGTCATTACAAGCTTGATAAAGAAGTTTGGATCACACAACCTATCTAAAGAATTTCTCCTCCTACAAAACCCTTATTTGGATTCTTCTATGCTGATTTCACACTCTGATGCTTGGACTCTTCGAAATGGTCGGAGTACCTGTGTCAGACACGACACGACATGGGTATAAAATGTGTCGAATCCTTCAAGTTTTAATTGGACATTTCACTGTTTTTGCTTCTTCTTCTTTTTTTCCTTTTTTTTTTTTTTTTTTTCCTTTTCTTTCCCGTTTCTTCTCTTTATAAACCTAGCGCCGCCTCCGAGAGGGTAGAGAAAGGCGACGTGCTAGGTTTTCCCTCCTTTCTTTTTTCTTTCCCTTTTTCATCTTTTTTTTTTTCGCCTTCTTTTCTTCTCTGTATTGGTGGTTTAGGGTTTGTTTCTATAAAATGAAAATGATTTTTATATAGTGCTACTTAGTGCTCCACTAAGTCCAAAATTTCCTTCTTTGTGAACAATTGTTTTTAGCCTATTCAAAATGACATCTTGGGTTAGTAAAATGATTGAAGCTTGAAAGGCGTACCCACATACTCGTGTCCGAAATTTGAATTTTTTTTAGCCATATCCCCATATCATACATTTTATAAAATAAAATGTCCGACACTTAGATACGTACCCATACCTGAGTCCGAGCATTAGGATATACAAGTACTCAAGTCTTTAAGGAATTAAAAGGATATCTTGCAGGGTTTGGAAACAGGATTGCATCTTCAAGAAATTTGGACAGGGGATTGCATCTTCATGAAGGCTAAAATATACAAAACCTAGCTAGTAGCTCCAGAGAAACTAGAGGTGGAGAGATTAGGTTGGAGAAATAATGAGGGATGAAAGAGAAGAAAGGTTTTGAAGTGGCAGTAAGATCACCCCCTGAGGTTGGTGGAGAGACGTAATTAATGTGTACAATTTCATCTATCCAAAACTTCAATTTTTCTACAGTGATAGTTTGACAAATTTGACAATGGTTTGCGAGATCACAAAAGTATCAGAAGAGGAGTGAAAGTAAAGGGCAGAAATGGAGGAAGTGTTGGTTAGTGGTGTTAACAGCGTGAACTTGGCAGCTAAAACTAAGTTCTTCCCGACTCCAGGTATTTAGGTACAGCAGATGCATTCAAGTCAAATTATGTCACATTCATGCCAAAACCGAATTGCAGCTGATGCGGCATTGAACAGGTCTATAAGATAACTGAAGTTCAATTATTTAATGATGCCAATATGAAACAAGCCGGACAAGGGTCAGAAAGAAAGAGAGAGAGAGAGAATTTAGGATGGTGGTTTAAATTTGGAGATCCAATCAGAGCCTAATAAAACTGTCACAGCAGCTATAAAAGAAAGAGAAACCTTGGGCTTCTATTCTGATGCTATATAACGGTTGAAATACTCTTTCTATAGTCACGTATGACATTTTCTACAATATTTACTTTAAATGTATTATGATCAATTTTGATCAGAAAGTAAATTTCCTTTTTTTAGGCTGACAATAATAATCCAATTATTGATTGAAGTGGTCTGTCTTTGCATGGCATGTGAAACAAATAAATTGTGGAGAAAGCTTCAACCTAATTTCCATATAGTCCAATTCACAGTTTTAACGCTTCCAATGAAGAAAAATTCTAAAGCATTGCAAGCAAAAAATGTGATAATGCCAAAAGACATAAAGAAAGTAACAGGCAGAAGAGACGAAGCATAGACTTAATCAATTAATGTGCAACTTCCAACTGTTAATGATATGAGCAGAACCTGTGCATTAATAAAATCTTCACTCTTATCTGCAAAAAAGTGCCTAGCCATAATACTGCTGCGATCACGTATGCATTGTTTATCACCTTCAGACAATCCTAACACTGGAAGTGAAGTAGGACGGAAAGGTAGGCCATCATGGCTACTGTGGACAAATGAGTGCAAGAAACTTGACAACACTCTTTGA
The DNA here is from genome assembly GCA_019395295.1 of Osmanthus fragrans. Taxonomy (NCBI): domain Eukaryota; kingdom Viridiplantae; phylum Streptophyta; class Magnoliopsida; order Lamiales; family Oleaceae; genus Osmanthus; species Osmanthus fragrans. Next base: position 1,890,012 of record CM033344.1, on the reverse strand, counting down.
GGCGGGCCTGCAAAGGACAAAGCGTATTGACACGAGAAAAAAAAAATTGTTGGCAAAGCATTAATCAACATTACACTATTGAATGACACCATTTTCTTTTGAAGGACCAACATCTACCCAATCATCAAGTTCATTTAGGTTTAAGAAAGATACCATCTTGCTTAAAATATTTGTTAGCAGAAAAGACTGGCAATCAAAATTTTACTGGGTTCAAGCTATTCAAAATATAAACTATACTGCATAGCTTTTCAACTGGAAAAGGGCACATAATATCAGTTACCGAATGTAAGCTCACCCTGTCAACGTCATATAGGACGTGGAAAAAGAAAATAGTTTTGTACTGCATTTATCTTAACAACTCACTAACTGAACTAAAATTTTGGTAACAACTGGATACTTGTTTCTACATAAAAGTGACCCCCTTTCTACCCCTAAAACATAAAAATATACCAACTACTACTGTGATGAAATTTATAATTATGAAGATAACTTTTTGAAAAAGTCGAATTTATTCACCTTTACTAACAACAATAATAACGACCAACTTGAATTAATAGAAAAGACATTTCAAGATTACCATCCAAACTAGGTTGAAGCCGACCGTGCTCTAAAGGAACATTTGTCATACTATCCCTTCCCAGTAAATGAGGAATTTGAGGCCTTTGTATCTCGTCCCAAGCATCTGCAAACCTGTTTTGATCCGCAGAGTGGAAACCTTGAAGGAATTCTGATCCCTGAGAGAATGAAGTATGAAGAGAATCATTTGATGCGTCCACAATCAGACATCTAGAGAGAGACAGAGATCTACCAGGGCATGAGGCTGCAGTGGATGTTCAAGCTCTGACCCTGGAAGGGCAGCAAAAGGTTCTTCAGTCCCTGCAAAAAGATTGCTATTGGTGGTCGTGGTTGTGGCCGTAGGAATCTCTTGCAGCCTTTCCTGCTTAGAGATAAATCAAGTGATCGACCCTGTCAATTGTTTCAAAAGCAATAGATACTTTCTATTGTAAACTCTATGACCAAAATGTGTGTTTTATGATAATAATTTCCCTTGGAGGGGTAATGTCTTTTAGGGATTGCTCCTGCTCACAGCGAATCTTCCAGCATCAAAGGAGAATATGCAGAAAGAATTCTGAAAGTGATTTTCGTGTTCTTAGAATGGCCCAGTCTTAAAAATGAGCATACGGCATCTTGCTTGTTAAGGAAGAGGATTCAAAACATATGCATATAAGCTCGGAGAATTGTGTTTGTTTGCTTCTTAAGGCTTTCAAAGTACTTCATTCAACCTTTTGGGTTTTCAGATCTACATCTTCTAAATTCTTATCCTTGTGCATAAGAGGAGGAGAAGGTTTCTTTAAAATTTTGCATACTTCAAAATGGTTTGGTAAATATTACATAATCAAAATAAATGATGAACAGATAGCTTATGTGGTTAATTAGGTTCTTCAAATGTTAACATATAGAGACAGTAAGTATACACAATCGAAAGGCCTTGGTGAATGCTCCTTCACTTAAAGTCTAAAGAAAAAGTCAGGAGGATGCCCCTCATTGGATCGATATATCTTGCTATCTTCTGATGTTTCTCTAAAGGTCTAGACAACTAATGGGAGTTTATCCACTTGAATTTATTCTGATCCGTGATAATATTTCTATAATGGGTCCAACAGAATTATAGTTTCTCTTATTATCTAGTACTTTTCAATTTTTTTCTTGGAAGCGAAAATATTTCAAGTAAACTTACAGTAGTTTCTACTCCTAGTCTCCTACCATACGAAATAACATGAACTACAACCACTCTTTACAGGTATTCCACAAAACAAAACCATATGAAGAATCCAATCAAACTCAGAACCTTAGGTCAGTAGAATTTATGCAAAATCAATTTACTGATAATTCGAGAAAAAACCTGAGTTTTAGAGGACGAGCCGATGAGGGCGTTGGTGAGAGCTCCAAGAGGATTGGAGGAACCTGATGAGCCAGGGACAGCACAAGCGGCGCCACCAGTAACCAACTCCCGCATCGCCATCTGTATCAGAATTCACCACCGCCCTCTTTTCTTCTCAACACCGTCCGTTTGTTAATATTATCGGATGAAAATTCAACTCCAGAAAAATTGAGGTGATGTATACAGAATCGAGGAGCTGGATAATACGCTGTGGGGACGGGTTAAGAGTGTGCAGAGGCTGTTATACTTTTATGGGGAATGTCACCGTAGATAGGAAGTGTTTGTTTGTGGGGTTATTTCTATCCTTGTGGCTGCCGCTGAACCGAATCTCAGAAAAATCGATCAAACTAATCAAATTGAATAGACCCGGATCGTTTGGAACGGTTTGATACAAGCAATTGATTTGATTTGATTTGATTTTAAACAAAATCGTGGTGAGTCGTTTCAATCATAATTTAAAGTTTTAACCGAATTAACTCAATTGACTTACATATTTATCGTTTTTTATAATTTAAAAAAAATAAAATCATAATATAAATCATAATCTTATAAGTATATCTTAATTCCCTCCAATCTATGATATTTTCCAGAATGTAATAGCATTGCAAATTTTATTTTACAAGCTCATTATATTATACTTATCAATTTTTCTTACCTGAAAAATTATACTACATAGTACATAAAAAGGTAATAAAATTCTTAAATTTTTCTATTGATTCGTCTTTATTAACCTGATTTCATTTGTTAATCAATAGTTCTTGTCATATAAAATTATTTTATTATTTTAGTTCTTATAATTTAAGTGGACTTAAAACTTGAACAATTTTTTTTTTTTGAATAAGCTATTTGTACCCTTTTCCTTACCCGACCCCACTTGCCCCTTCTCACATGGAGTGCAAAAATATTAAATTTAATAAAGTGGGACCCGACCTCCATGTGAGTGCTCGGGTGGGATCATGTCAACCAAAGAGTAAGAAAAATGGTACACATAGCAAGACCCTTTTTTTTTTTAATATTCAATCTCGATTAAAAGTTCAAACTGACTAAGGTTTGGTTTGATTTAAAAGCTATAATGAGTTGGTTTGGGTTGAAATTCATCCAAATCGACTAATTTGATTTTTGTTTCGGATTTGAGTCAAAATCGACCAATTCAAAAATTAAGGATAACCAAAATTCAACAACAAAAATTGTACAGTTTTTTGTTGTTGATTATTGATCAAGTGACTAATATATTTAAAGAACTAAATCAAGGACCAATTCTGCAATTTTGCTTCACAAATTTGATTACGCCTGGCCACAGTTTGATTTGGGTCGATTTTGAATCCAATTCAACAACAAAAATAGTACAAATTCAAAAATTCACATTAGTCCTTATTTTAGGTCTTTAATTATATTAGTCACTTGATCAATATTCAACAACAAAAACATGACAAATTTGTGTAAAATACTAAAAGTGCAAGTGATATTCGCTCGTCCAAATTTATAAAATCAAATCATTTTGATGGGGATTAGTGGCTCGCGTGTCTTCTTCTTTCCTTATGTGAATCTATAGGATTTGATTGGTTCATTAGAAATACGTGGATCTTGCACAAACTAGAGTGCTTCCTTTGAGTAAGATGAGTGACCCTAGCCTTCTTTTCTTTTCTTCTTTTTCTTTTCGTTTTTTGTTTTGTGAGATGTATTATTCTATTATTTAATCATGACAATCAAGAAAAACCAAGCCTTGAAACTTTGAGGATGGGTCTATTGAGCCCTAATGCGAGTGGTTGTAGCAGTTACGTGGACAATGGGGAATAGGTGGAGTGAGGAAGATGACTGTTTTTTTTTTTTTTTGATTTTTTAGGTGTCTTCCTTTTTTCTATTTATAATTGATTATTTTACCTAGCATTAAATTGATCAAATTATTATTAAACGTTTGACCTTTTATCAATTTCATAAATTTTTGAAAGAAATCATATGCCCTTTGCACATTTATTGAAAAAAAAATTAGACTCGGGTGCTATGATTTAAAAGTTTGGAACCAATGCTGCAAATTTCCTAATAATTTTTAATTAAAGCCGAAGCAGCTGGAATTCCAGTCCCCTCTGTAAAACTCAAGCAACAAAGGCAAACTGCCGAGGATCGTGAGCTCGAGGGAAGAGAAAAAATGGCGTCATCGTCCAGCAGTGGCCTAACATTCAAGCTCCATCCTCTCGTCATTTTAAACATCTCCGATCACTACACACGGATCAAGGCCCAATCCCAGCCACCTCCCACCTCCTCCGCCGCCAACGATGCTGTTTCATCCCCGCCTCCGCCGCGAGTTTTTGGCTGCGTTATTGGCGTTCAGCGTGGCCGTACTGTGGAGATTTTCAACAGCTTCGAGCTCCTTCATGACCCATCCACCGACGCCCTCGACCGCGCTTTCCTTGAGAAGAAACAAGAGCTCTGTTTGTATTTGTTTTATTTTCCTCGCTGTCGTTTTTCGTTTTATTTGTTTAATGTGTGTATGTGGTATGATTGTGATTGTGGTTTTAGGGTTTTGTGGGAAATTGATAATTGAAGTTTTATTGGGATGCAGATAAGAAGGTATTTCCACATTTTTATGTGCTGGGATGGTACTCGACAGGGGGGGATGCACAAGAATCTGATTTGCACATTCACAAAGCTGTGAGCTCTGATTATCCTATATTATATAGTCTAACTGTGTAATTTTCATTTTACGCACATCTAGTCATATATATTGAGATTCTATGTTAAAAATACTCCTATTAGACTTTTATTCTGTTTGATGTGGATTTTTTAACAAGAGAAATTATATATGGAATAGGGATGGGAATATTTGAGTTTTGCACTATTAGTTGATATTTGAAATTTATTTTCCAGGCAAGCGTAGGCATAGATAAAAACAACAGGAATTCCGAATTACTAAAAGAATATGATACACACATCAACAAAGGGTTTCATAATTAATTTGAGAAAATGATACACATTTCGTCAAAGGGTTGCAGTTTTCCATATGTCGATCATATGCAGCATGTTGCTGGAGACCAGCAACAATGTAGAACATCCAATTGAAATTTCAGTTGTCCTTTTGTTTTTCATATTACACAAGTAGAATTTGGAAGTGGTACTGTATTTCGCTTGTATCGGCCTCCTAAAATGTTGCTGATTTATAATTGTTTTAATAGATTAGGTTTGCATTTTTGTTCTTCCTTCCATCTTGCAGTTGTTGGCGTCTGAAAAAAATAAACAACAAACTACTCGCCCTCCAATATCTTGGCTATTCCTATTGTGAATAATTGCTTAACACTCCTAACAAGTTGCTGAGTTCAGCTTTCAGAGCTACACTCAGCAATGATTTCTGTTCTAATTTAAATGTACGAACCAAAAAAAGAAAGAAAAAAAAAAAGGATGACGAGGGTACTATGGAGTTCAAGTTTATTTTATCTGATATTGTTTTTATAATGCATTACGTGGGTATTTAAAGACAGAAAATTAGTTTTCGTTCTCTTAATGGCGATTATCCGTTTCTGACAGCTGATGGATATTAATGAGAGCCCTGTATACGTTCTTCTCAATCCTTCTATCAATCATGCACAGAAAGATCTGCCAATTACTATTTATGAAAGTGGTATGTGTCCACTATTACCTTTTGATACCCTCAAAACCATGTTGTACACCAAAATTTACTTATAGTTGTTTATGTATTTCCTGTTGTTTGTATCTCAAATCAAAAGTTTGTTATGTTGTGAATATGTTGGTTGATTTACGTGCTTAAAGATGAAACATGAGATTTAAGTCTCATGCCGGCTCGGAACACTTAAAGATTTTATTTATTTTTTACTTTAGGAAAACAAGAAAAGTGGTATGCACTGGCCAGCTTGATTATATATCTCTAAGCTGGGTTAATGTTCTTGTGTGTTTCTTAGATCAATCATTAATAATTGTACATTTGTATCTTGAAATTATTTTTATAAGTTCGCCATGAGACCTTATTTGAAGATATTTAATTATTTAATATGATTCTGAACGCAATCATGAACCACGTGCTCCTCAGACTGTTGGTTAGATATCTGTAATTATAATTAACTTGTAAAATTTGTTGTTATTTTGATGTTGCCTTGCTTGGGACTAATTATCATCATTCAAGAGTTGCACGTTATTGATGGCATCCCACAGCTTATCTTTGTTCAATCAAGCTACATAATAGAGGTTTGTTCCACTTCACGTCTTCTGGGAGCATATTCCATGCAAGTTCGTCGAGAGCAAGTGGCTGAACCTCTTCTTTGCTTGCTTGTCAGACAGTTGAAGCTGAACGAATCTCAGTTGATCATGTTGCTCATCTTAAACCGTCAGATGGTGGTTCAGCTGCAACTCAATGTGAGCCTCACTTCTCATTTAATCTTTTTAGTCATAAAAGCGGCCTCTGTCTGTTTCACAAAAGATATAGTGATGTATATTTTGCTTTGGTTGGGATTTTCATGCTTTTCCCCTACTTTGTGGGTAGTGGATGTATAAAGACTCATAAATGAACTTTCCCTTGTAGTGGCTGCTCACCTTACTGGCATACATAGTGCCATCAAGATGCTGAATAGCAGAATCAGAGTACTTCATCACTATCTTCTTGCAATGCAGAAAGGTAAATCCTTTCATTTTCCTAGTGATGAGGTTATATAGAGTTTTACACGAGAGAAATTTCTTGACTTAATTGTGCTTGTTTGTCATGGAAGACAAGAAGATAAAAAAGTAACTTCAGAAACATGAATCCATAGTAAGAGTATGACACAGACAAGAGCCAGAGTCTTATTAATTGTATTACTTCGATAAGTACAGGTGATCTTCCTTGCCAAAATTCCTTGCTAAGGCAAGTATCTAGTCTCTTAGGAAGATTGCCAGCCATCGAGTCAGAAAAATTTCAAGATGATTTCTTGATGGTGAGTGCTTAAAAAACTGAATGATTTTTTCTCTGTTAATTAAATTCTATATTTTATATTCTTGATTTACTTATCAATGGGGAAGTTCTTTTATACTGTTGTTCCTGTTGTATTCCTTGCACATATTTCTGTTTTCTTTTGAATTCATGCCGCCATTCATGTTGCGATAAAGCTTTTAAGTGGTTTATTAAAAATCTTGAAATATAACTGTTTCAATTTTTTCTTTGATTCGACATATTACATTTTTTGTTTCAGGAATATAATGACACGTTGTTGATTACTTACCTTGCCATGTTCACCAATTGCTCGAGGTATGTTATTTGGGTTTCTGCTATCTAAAATCAAAGGAAGAAATAGGTTAGATCCGTAGAATGAAACCATTTCCTGGAACTAAGGAGGAGGCCAAATTTGTCTCATGACACTCGCAAAAAGTTTGAGTGAGTATCTGATGGAGGGATGTATATTAACCCTCTAGTATATGATAGCTTGCCACTGATTGCAGCTCTAACTGAAGATTCCTATTGATATTATAGTCCCAGTCAATGGTAATACAAAAAGTTCTATTCTGTCCATACTCCACAGTCCATTTAGGACAGCAAGTTATCAACTATGAGTGTCAGGCTCTTGAGTTGGTTTGGATTTGCTAATGATCTAATTATCTTTTGGCACATAAGCTTCATAATAGGCAGAAGGATCTTGCTACATGTCCATCAAGATTTACATAAAGGATTATATAATGTAACATGTCACTCTACCATTTGTCTGTTTAAAACACGATCAACTTTTTCATTCAATCTTCTCCCTCTACATCATTTTTAGTAACCACTTATGTACCATTTTGATGTACAATTAGCAAAATCCTAGGCAGAATTTGCTCTGACTAACACGTATGCTCTCTGTTTTAGTTAACCACATAGGATATATAACATTTCTTTCTTTCTGGTCCTTTGGTCAGCACAATGAATGAGATGGTCGATAAGTTCAACGCTGCATATGACAGGCATAGTAGGAGAGGTGGACGATCTTTCATCTGAAAGTACTTCTGGCATCTCCTTGGTCTGCTTTTGTAGCTACAGCATTTACATATCAAGAAATAACATTCCCAATTAATCAAAACGAGCTGTGAAAGTACAGGAATCAAATATTTCTTGTTTCTTTGTTTCTAATAGTGGCTATGCCCTCACCGGATTTCTTATCATTCTGTAGTTTTTTTTTTTTTTTTTTTTGGGAGGAAATTGAAGATATGATTTCAAGATAGCACACATTTTGATAATCATGATGCAGATCTTTTTGTTTGTTATTGGCATTCGCAAAATGTTTTAATCAATTTATCTGTTCTGCTATGCCATATTCATTGTGCCTGTTAGCGAGAGGGTTGTGCAATTTCTTTGAAGGAATGAAGAGTTCTGCTGCAGTCGGAGAAGTTCCTCTATTGACAAACATCGTGCAGTGAAAAAGATTTATTTTCAAAGTAAATTCTTTTATCGCTAAATCTTCTTTCAGAAGCCAAAATTTCGATGGCATTTTGGATCCTGTTGAATGGATGTGGTCCCTTTGCATTGCACAAATGCTTTGAAAGCAGCAAGGTGAGACATTTGGTTCACGTGCCAAAACCTATCTATATAGTAAGCTCCTCGATTTGATCTATGCCACCACTTTATGTCCAACCACCTTTCCTAGTTTGAACCTTACCTTTAAGGTGTTGCTAAATGGATGGAACTTGTTCACGTTCATGAATGAAAAATCATTGATAAAAAAAAAAACTCGAGTCCTAAAAAATGAGTGCTATCACATAGCTTTGTATTGGCTAAGTTCATAAGTTGGAATAAGCGAACTTGAACCTCACAAGGACATGGTAAAAGACTGCCTAATGTCCCGACGAAGTCTAGCCTATAGAGGTTGACAATAGACAATAACTCCCCAAGTGTATTGATTGTATTGTGCTCTTCAAATGACAACTCTTCTATCAAAATCTCAATCAAAAGATGCTGAGAAGTTGGTCTAAAATTCTTGAAGACAGCTTTTTATAAATCATATTAAATCCTTTGAACCGATTTCTGCAAGCAAATGCAGGCAACTAACTTTGAAATGATCAAATGAGTGTTTAATTTCATTTTACAATATAAATGCATTGTTTGACCACATTAGCGAATCCACAGTTCATTCAACAGGAATGTAAAATTAAGCAAAACTGGAATAACAGGATTAATTGATTTTAGAAATCAAAGCATTTGCTTCATAGTCTAGGCCAGTTGAAAATGTTAGCTACATTGTAGAAACTGACACCATTATTAAACTTGGTGTATTAATTAATACATTATAAGAATGACTTGACATCATTACGAGATAGACAGCTCGGTTTTGGATACGAGTATACCATCACTATCTGCATACAGCCATTCACCGTCACGAATTAATGTTCCCGCAACGTGAATTAGGACGTGTTTTTCGCCATTTCCCTTTTTGTTTGATTTCTGCGGATGTGATGCCAAGGCTCTGACCCCAATGTCACAGCTGTTGATCTCGTCTACATCTCTAATACAGCCATTAACTACAATACCAGCCCAGCCGTTATTTTGGGCCAATTGTCCAATATTTCCTCCTACCAAGGCACATCTTGTGCTGCTTGCACCGTCTATGACCAGGACTCGACCTCCACCTCGGGTTTCGAGAAGCTCTCGGACCAACACGTTGTCTTCAAACACCTTAATAGTGGCAATGGGGCCAGAGAACGCTCGACGTTGGCCATAAATCTGGAAGATAGGTTGCAGGACCCGTAGATCACCACTCGACAGAAGTGCTACATTTGTATCACAAGCTTCAGCAGTTGCTAAGGAAGCCATATATTCACCTGCACATACTGTAGTTATAAATATTGAAATAACTTGGAAGAGAATTTTATAGCTTTCACATTTGATATTTCTAGTCTGTTATTGGTCTGGACAATTCAAAGAAAATGAAAGGTATAAAACCACCACTTATATGAAATATGAACAAACAACTATACACAGGATAATTGCAGCAACTAGTATGCATAACATGCCTTGCCTCTGATCCTCTAAAAGTAAAGATATAAGGATAAATGAAAATAAGCATCTAAATCCCTAGAGGCAGCCTTTCACTCAGTATATTAATTTCTAAGCTACAACTTGCAATGTTCCATGAAGTTTTCGTGATTACCTCCTTTCAATACCCCTTCCTAGTTCTAAGAGACGGTGGATTATTTGCATGAAAATGGATTATTAATTCCTCTTATTATGGCTGTATTGACGGGTGCAGACGGCTGCTGAAACGTGTCTTTTCGAAGGATTGTGCTTGAAGCTCTGGACCTATTTATAATCAATACCAATCGTTGTATTTCAGTGCCTGACTTGTTATAGTCTCACTCTCTTGAGACCACTAATTTTCAGATCAAGATCGCATTAACTCCACAACCACAACCACAATCACGTTAGAAAAATCTCACCTACACGACGAATATAACTGAACCTGAACGCCAGTATCCACAACAAAAAAGACACGAATTATCACTGGCCATCATATTATATGAGAATTACTTTCCATTGTGGTTCACATAGCAAAATTCCTAATCGGGCTAATCCCTATTTACAAAAGCAATAAAAGGAAATGAAACAAGAACGGTAACCCAAAAGAAAATCCTATAATATAATGGTAATACCTCATCTAAAAGCGGTCAAGGGGGTAAGAGAACAACATGATTAGGTCCAGACGACACCATCCAACAAAAATAGCATTTATAATGCAAAATTTAGCCTTTCAGCTTACATCTTAGAGCAACACATACGTTCTTTCCTGGCAGAGCAGCCATTGAATAATGGCCAATAATTTTAAAAAAATGTCTTGCATATTATAATTCTAATCCATATACTGGCTCAACCCAGTACCGGACACGCTTGAATTTCATAGCTACATCCAATTAATCCAAAATTAATACTTCAAATTAAACGAAAATTACTATTATATTCCTGAATCTTGCATGGGACAACCTATTCTATATTGAAATATTATCAGAAATTAAAGCGTGTCCGGTACTGGGACAACCTACCGCACAGTATCCAAATGATTGATATACAAGTAAAACTAAAGTGTAGAATAATCATTTACCTGTCTAAGAAGAACCAATTTTGCTGTACTGGATAAGCTTTAATTCTTATGCCTTTATATGCAACTCGACGAACTCGTCCATTAGTTACTAGTCGGCAGTGTGTTGTGATATGATCTCACAGAAAGATAAGACAGAGCACGAGGATGGGTGTTTTTTTTTTTTTGGTAATAAAATATTCATATGGGGGCATCCAGACTGAGAGGGGCTACATGTACAATATTGTGTACAATTTTGTACACAGTCTCCTCACATGCATGAGTGGAGTCCGCGATTAAAATAATAAAGAACCTCTAGGTGTAACATTCCGCTCAATACTAGAATTAAAATTGAAACATAGCATCGGAGGTAAAATTATTTCGCCTATTAAAAGGATAAAAGTACGAGAGACTTTTTTTGGGAACAGTAGTTTTTTGGGGTAACGTAGAACAGCTTTAGCTTTTTGATCCATCTCCTTCTTTGCCTCCACCTCTCGTTCTTGTCTCTTATCTAAATTCAAATCCGTAGTGAAAGATCCATTTCTTTTGCGATTTATCTCGTCCTTTTTTTATTTTCATTATAATGTGTGTCAAACAAGGGCTATATAACATTTTATTTAACTTAAAAATTTTAAAAATAAAATATAATCTAACAAATAAAATTAAAAAATAATAATAATTTCACAAAAAAAAATTGATAAATTCTAAAATTTTGAAATAAAATTATGAAATATAAAAAATAAAAATGGTTCAAACTTTTAATGATTATTTACATAAAAATTATTAAAAAAAAAATATTTAAATGAACATAGATAAAATATTCTTAGTCCACATCAGTAATTTTTATTTTTATTTCATATATTTTGAACTTAAAATTTATTTTTTTTCGAAGCGAGACAAAATATTGTAAGATACATCAACATTAAAATGTAAATATTACTTGATAATATATTAACATAAAATTGCTATATTTTTACTGAATAATCAAATGAATAAAATGGCGAAATAATTTTTTCAAAACTTCAAAACAAAACGTGTTTTTCTAGTTTTCTGTTTTGATAAATAATTTTTGAAGATAATAAATCAAACGCGTTTTTAACAATTTTAAAACAAACTGAAAAATGACAAACTGAAAAATGAATTCAAAACTGAAAATTGAAACACAAACTAATAACTTATATCTCCAGTTTTTCTGAACACATAAAACAAAAAAAAAAAGATATTACAATCACTACTTTCTAAAAAATGATCAAACTAACTTCATTTTACTGATCTCATTCAACGCAAGTATTTGTCATCAATCCTTAACATTCAACACGCTAACATTACCTTCAAAATAACACAACTCATGCATTGTACGAGCAAAAAACTAGTTTATTGTAAATATGACAATAACTTTTGAATAAATTCTCTTATTTGTAGTTATTAATTATGTATTTGGCCTATATCCTAACTATATAAAAGAGTGAGTTTTTTTTGTTTTTTTTTTTGCCACGTGTCAACAATTTGTATCGTCGACCAATACGACGTCATTTTTTGTGTGGAAACATACTGGAGAAGGGTGAAAAAATGTGTAAGAGAATAAAATTTAGGCCCTGTTTCAGCCTCTCTTTTTTCTCTTTTTTTCCATCAATTTTCTTTTTACAACAGTGAACGCATTAATGAGAGGTGAAAAGTTATTGAATTTTCTGACACAATTTCTAAAAATTCCAGCCGTTATTGATAGATTTGAAACTTTCCAACAATATACGATGTTTGTCCTCATATCTAATTTGTAAATTTACTTATTTATCCTTCAATCTTTCTCATAAATTTGGATTGGTATATAAGGGCAAAATTGGCACAAACATATCATAAAAATAACAAACAATTTCCGTCATTTTTGACTTCCACATATTATGCTACAGACGTGGGGCCCTTATACTAAAAAAGAAAAAATTTGGTAAAGATAGGGACTCAAACAGGGGCTTAAAGTAAAGTGCAAAAATAAAATAAAATTTAAAAGTTATAACACTCTCCATATCACGGAGAGAACGCTCCGTAATATAGAGAGTTCTAAATTTTTTTTTTCTTTTTTTAACATTTTTTTTAATTATTATTATCTTTTCATATTTCGTAAGTTTTGGAGATAATTGTGCGTCCAGTCCTTAAACTTTCATGTTGTACGTTTTACTCCTCAAAATTTGACTTTTTTATCAATTTCATCCTTAAAAAATTACAACCTTAAGTCGTTAAACGTTTGGCACTTGTACACTTCGATCCCTAAAGTCATCTTTTGTGCAAGTTTTGTCTTTTTTAGTATTTCGACCATAACTTTGGCTACGAGAATCGCGCTCATGATCCCAATTCGAGCACCTCTATTTGGCACGGACGTCGTGGCCACCAAGCTCCACGGGACCAGGTGCGAGTAATTTTCGATGCCAAAAGTTACGGCGCATCAAAGTAGGCCGTTCCAAACTAATATTTTAAAATTTTCGATAACAAGCTAACTTTAAAAAAATTTCGACAATTGTACGCTAACCGAATTCATAAATCTTCTATATCCTCTTAAAACTTATTTCGAGAACTATATCATAGATATATCGAAACTCTACCTCATTTTTATGCAATTCGACAAAAAAAAAAATCAAATATTTCTTAAATATTCAATTATAAAAACACCGAAAACTAAATTAAGAAGATTTTAAAAAAATTAAAATCTTCACGCTAATATATTTTTTTTATTTTTGCTTATCAGAATTACTGTTAAACCTACTGTATATATCTTATCCTAATCCTAAAAATATCTAATATATAATAAATATATAATTCGACAAAAATAATATCAAATATTTCCTAAATAATCAATTATAACAACATCGAAAACTAAATTAAGATGATTTTAAAAATTTTAAAATCTTCACGCTAATAAAAATATCTAATATGTAATAAATATACAATTCGACAAAAAAATATCAAATATTTCCAAAATATTCAATCATAACAACACCGAAAACTAAATTAAATTTAAAATCTTCACGCTAATATTTTTTTTTTTGCGTGTCAGAATTACTGTTAAATCTACTATATATATATATATATATATATATATATATATATATTTTTTTTGTGTCAGAATTACTATTAAACCTACTATATATATCTTATCCTAATTCTAAAAATATCTAATATATAATAAATATACAAGTTAGCAAAAAAAAAATATCAAATATTTCCTAAATATTCAATTATAACAACACCAAAAACTAAATTAAGATGATTTAAAATTTTCATGCTAATAAAAATATCTAGTATATAATAAATATACAATTAGACAAAAAAAAATATCAAATATTTTTTAAATATTCAATTATAAAAACATTGAAAACTAAATTAAGAAGATTTTAAAAAAATTAAAATCTTAACGCTAATATATATATATATATATATATATATATATATATATATATATATTTCTTAAGTAAAGTGAAAAAAAATTAAAATTTAAAACTCTAGAAAGAGAATGTAACACTCTCACATTTTGAGAGAGTGTGAGAGTGACACTTAGACATTTCATGTCATATTTTTTTTTTTGTCAAAATTATTGTTAAACCTACTATCTATATAAATCCTATCATAATCCTAAAAATATCTAATATATAATAAATATACAATTCGGTAAAAAAATATCAAATATTACCTAAATATTCAATTATAACAAAATCGAAAATTAAATTAAGATGATTTTAAAAATTTTAAAATCTTCACGCTAATAAAAATGTTTAATATATAATAAATATACAATTCAACAAAAAAAAAATATCAAATATTTTCTAAATATTCCATTATAAAAACATTGAAAACTAAATTAAGAAGATTTAAAAAAAATTAAAATCTTCACACTAATATATATATATTTTTTGCGTGTCAGAATTACTGTTAAACCTACTACATATATCCTATCCTAATTCTAAAAATATCTAATATATAATAAATATACAATTCGACAAAAAAAAATATCAAATATTTCCTAAATATTCAATTATAACAACACCGAAAACTAAATTAAGATGATTTTAAAAAATTTAAAATCTTCACGCTAATAAAAATATTTAATATATAATAAATATACAATTCGACAAAAAAAATATCAAATATTTCCTAAATATTCAATTATAAAAATACCGAAAACTAAATTAAGATGATTTTTAAAAAAATTAAAATCTTCACGTTTATATATATATATTTATATTTTTTAAGTAAAGTAAAAAAAAAAATTTAAAACTCTAGAGAGAGAGTGACACTCTCAAATATTGACACTCTCATATTTGAGAGTGTCACTCTCAGAGTATGAGAGTGACACTCAAACGTTTCACGTCATAAATTTTTTTTTTTTGCGTGTCAGAATTACTGTCAAACCTACTATATATATATATATATATATATATATTATATATCATATCCTAATCCTAACTATTATCATTACTATCACTTTAAAATAAAAGAGTGGGTTTGATTTTGCCTATGCTCATAGGATTCCGTGCCTAATTTTTTTTTAAAAAAAAAATTAAAGCACATGTCTCGCACAGTACGAGACACCTTTCGCACTGTGCTGTCTCGCACAATGTGAGAGGCATGTCTCGCACTGTGCGAGACATCACAATGCACATGTCTCGCACAATGTACTGCGAGACAACATAGTGCAAGATGTCACTTTCAAGAATTTTCTTATTTCTTCATTTTTACACGCAATTGTCATCACGCCTAACTCCATTCTGCCTTTACCATTTCTCACGCAACTATCCATAAAGTCAATACTGTACCACCATACCCAACTTTTGGTCTCATTACCACTCTATATTCTTTTAGTATCCCCACGAAAATCTCTTAATTTATTCCCCTATGTATTTTACCAAAATGAGCGATGAACATTTACTCTCTGTGACTTACTTTCTGTCCAAAATTGTTTGTTCGTCTCGCAATTTCTGTTACTTTCTGTCGAAATTGTTGAAAATTTCATTTTTTTTCTTCATTGAGTTGGAGATATAGTATAAGAACGTGTATTTTTTTTTTTTACAAAATTTGACATGTGTTTCTTCCATTCTAGATTACATGATTTAGTGGAAGTAGTGTGTTGAAACAAATATTTGATGATAAATGGTAAATTTCAATACACATCCTTAAATGATCATTACTATTCATATAGAGCAATATGCTTCTATCTAAACAAAAAATAATCTTTAATCCTTACTGCTGATCTTACACTCTCAACTAAAATCAATAGCATCTTACTTTCTACGCTAATAAAAACATAATAACTATAGAACTCGTGCATCGCACGAGGCACAAACTAGTATTAGTAGAAAAGTAACTTTGAAGCTGAATGAAACATTTCAACTCTTAAAATCTAAGCCCATATTTGACAACTATTATTCAAAAAATATTTTTTCTATGTACTCATTTTCAATTACATAATCACTCAATAAAATATTATACACGTAAATTTAAAACATTTCCTTATTTTTTAACCGCACATTTTTCCAAAAAAGTTACTATTCAAAACTTTGTTTTTTTTTTTTTGGTTTAAAAGCCATCGGACAGGGACTTAGTAACCAAGCAAGCGTCAATTTATAAGATTGTCCCCTAACTGCGTCGAATGTTTTATCAATTACAGCTAATAAGACATCATTATGTCCATTAACCAAACTTAGTCATCATTAGCATCTTTCTCTGTTTAGTGGGCAACTCTCAAGTCTCAACCAAACAAAAAACGAAAAGAAAAACGTACAATAGCTAGAAATATATAATTAAATTAAAAATTCAAAGTATAACATTTTGATGAAATTATATAATTCTTTCGAATGTAAGATTTTTGGGTTTTGCCAAACAAACAGAAGCCCTGTTGCTCTAGCAGGTTTCAAGATTTTTATCCGAAGAGCAAAATCTCATTTCGAGTATTATTATTTTTATTATTGTTTTTGAAAAGACAGTTTTAATAAGAACTCTAATGAGTTATTTTTTTTTTGTTAAATAAATAATTTCAAAGAATTAAAATCAATTTTAAAACTACTGTGAGTAAATTGTAAAATTTATACTAATTAACTAGTTAAACCAATTATTCTAGTGAGCAATTTACAAAAGCTTTTGTAAGATAAGGTTTAATACAGTAAAGGCTTCAAATCCCATTCAATATCATAACAATATGTATTCATTCTCGTTAATCAATATTTCTAAATTATTTAATAACCCGTCATGGGTAGAATTAGATATATCATTCTATGTACCCTTCTTATATCTATATGAAATATGCGAAGATAATAAAATTCACACATCAATCCAATTATTAATAAGATAATTGAAAAGCATTAAACTTTATAACAACCATCAGAGAATAAACGCATTAGACGTCAAAATATTGAAATTATAATAAAACTTCATAACAATGGTTCATTTATCTTTTAGATACTTAATATATAGCTTAACATTACAAAGTTACAAGAAATCATAAATTGATTCGTAAAATATCATTGGGACAAGATACATGAAGAAAAAGTGGAGGAATCACAATTTTTTTGAATCTCTTCAATGATTTTTAATTGATCTATGATTGCATATTCCTTTTCTTCCCCCAAAATTTAAGGTTGGATTTTCAAATGATTGAATATTGCAAGATTACATTTATTATATGATATGAGACGTATCTTCCAATGTTTGATTGTATACTGTATTTATAAATTTTAAATTTAGGTCCAAATTTGCGTTAAAAATTGTTTTCAAAATGTGTTTGAATCGTAGAAGGAAATTGTCATGTCTGACCTTTTTCAACCATGCGATTGCATGGAAATATTGTGATGCGATCCCATTGTTTTACGTAGTTTGGGTCTGTTGGTGCAATTTCAGATGATACGACCGCATACTTTTTTGCATTTTGCTCCCTACATTTTATTCTTCATTCAATTCGCCATTTTTTTTTCATGTAATTTCAATTTTACATCTTTTAATTTCATCCAATTGAATCCCTGCATTCTCCAATCATCTTTTCTTAGTTCGAATCAACTTTTAAATATTTGTAATTTTGTCTCAGAATTTTGAAATTCTTCATTTTCACCTTTATTTGGCAAATTTTCACTTCATTTGATCAAAATCTATCCAAACTTGAATACATCTACAACAATCAATATTTAAACAAATTAATTAGCAATCCATTCAATTTGACTCCCAGATATTCATTTTTTATGATATGAATATGTGTAGAAATTATCCCTCTCACAACCTCGAACGACTTTTGATTCTATGCTTACAATATTAAATGTATAATACAAAATTTTCTATTACTATATAGAAAAGTCAAAACAATCTAAGCATTTACTTGTCTTGCTAATGTTTAAAGAAAGAATAATGCTATGCAGCCTCACTGAGATTGCAACCTCAGTGTAGGTGGCATTAGATAATAGATTAAATGAAAAATGAAATTAAATGAGTTATTTAGGTCATATTTGATACACATTAGTTGTAAAATGAGAATGAAAAATATAGCCGTTATGACCCTCACACAAGAGATATAAATTCAAAAATAGTAATTGAATGTGATGAATAACGCTCATATTTTTCATTTTTATGAGGGAAAAATGAGTACCAAACAGGACCTTGATTTTATTTATCGTTTAATACTATAGTAACGTTATCTAAACTAAGATTGTAACCCCAATGAGTTAAATAGTGTTACTCTTAAAGAAATCGAAAATTCATTATCCATAAAGCAACTTATATCTGTGCGGGCAAAATTTAGACAACTCAAAAGACGAAATCCCAAAAAGATTATTTAGACAAATTATTTACACGAGTCATCCTTTTATGATTAATCTACAAATAAATTTGGTGGCACTGATTGGCAAATGATTCCAAAGAAATGGTCCCGAATGAAAGCATAAAAGTATTCGACCTTTGTCTTTTATTCAGGACACTCACACGGCTCCCAATGCTTAGCATCAATATCTAATTTTAGCAAAAAAGAAAAAAAAGAGAGGAATAATTGCAAGTCTTTCATATCAAGCCCTTATATGATGAGAATTAAAATTATTATTATTATTATTATTATTTTTTGTAAATTTTAATAAAAGTTGGTGAAATGTGTAGTTCTAAATTATAAATTATTAATTTTGATTTAAATTAAAATTCAGAATTTTAGTTCCTATATTACTTGCATTACAGTATTACACGTCCAGTTCTCAATAACACGAGATTTCAATTATTAGGCCTATGCCTATGTTAGAAATATATAACCCTAATAAGTGAAGACATTCGAGTACTTTATGGCAAATAGAGATTTTCGTACTATTTTCATCTCAAGAATCGATCGGATAACTATTTAGGACTTCTCGTTCGATTACAAAATTCATGCAGTTAACAAACACTCAATGATATCTTTCGTGAAAAGCTTGCCGAAAAAGTTTTCATCTACAATTTTCTAAACTTTTAAGAAAAATATATAAATTAACAAAGTAAATAGGGAAATATGTAAATATTAAATGATCCAGAACAAATAATCTACGTAATTATAAAAAAAAATAAAAATAGTCACAATAACAAAGATACATGTTTCAAAACAGTGTTCCAAAATTCATGCAATTAACAAACACTCAATGATACCTTTTGTGAAAAGCTTGCCGAAAAAGTTTTCATCTACAATTTTCTAAACTTTTAAGAAAAATATATAAATTAACAAAGTAAATAGGGAAATATATAAATATTAAATGATCCAGAACAGATAATCTACGTAATTATAAAAAAAAAAAAAAAATAGTTACATTAACAAAGATGCATGTTTCAAAACAGCGTACCAGTCAAACTTCTTCATACAAATGGCCTTCACTTATTGGCCTATCAAATATCATCAAAAAAATCGAAAGGAAAAAGCCAAACAAATATAATAGTCGACATTTTCGTTCACACCATACTCATATGGAATGTGTAGATCCCATGTAAATTTAAAACAATCATGCTACAAGTATATTAAATTTAACATCAAGTTTAACATTGTGTCACGTGACGCCATCACATTGAACAATTTAAAATTAAAACATAGTTTCCCGCCCGTTTATTTTTTAATTTTCAAACAAAGCCAAACAATGTCAAACTCTATATAGAATATGAAGTGTACACGAAGAATTATCTAATTTAAAAGAATCACGCTACAGATATAGGGGGATTGACAGGTACTCACATTGTGGAGCTCAGTAGATTTTTTTTTTTTTTTAATACATGGGGGGTCCAGCGACAGTGAGGGGCCTATAACCCCCCTATCAATAGTCCCCTGTACAAGGGCTTTTTCCAATTTAAAAATGTTACATTCTCATGTGTGTGTGTGTGATGTCAACCACACGATCATTCATGATGTTAATGTAGCAAAATCCAAATCGAAAAACCAAGATTTAGTTGAGAAAATAACAAGAAAATAATGGTGGGTAACCTTTGCTAAAAAATAACTAAAATCGCCTGCCTCGAAGCTGAATATTCCTCGTTGCCTACTAAAAGGAATTCCATAAATCCCAAACAGACCCCACATTTTTTCCCTTATCAGTTTGTAAAATCTTTTTATGGGAAATCACTTATTTCTTGCTAACTGACTGATAAACCATTTTCTAGATATAGAAACGGAGCAAATTGACGGCGAGGCAGGATCAAGATTTTCTTTTGAAGAAAGACTCTTCCTTTTCTCATTGTCATTAAGTACAAACTAATCGAAGAGGTGAGAGGTCTCTCCTTTCTTATTTCTGGTACTTGGATTCTAAATTTTCTTGAAGTTTCTTTATATTTTGCTATATTTTTTTATTTTTTTTGTTCATGAGGGGATTTTATAGTCTGGGTTCCTTTTTTTTTTTAAATTTGTTAGATCTTGATATATACTCTTTTTGCCTTCTATATTCATGCTCGTGACCTTGGTAAACGATGAAGCTTTACATGATACTCAATCACCGTTTTTAGCTTGGTCATGCAAAAACGGTTTTGAGTAATTTAGGAAATGAAATGTCATTGATGATCATTGAACCTTGAGTGATTTCGTTTATACTTTATTTATATTAATTGCCTTGAAAGATTAGAAAAATAAAATCTTTTAAGTGCACCTCTGTTATGGCCTTTCACTGCTTTGATCACTTGATCTGCCGATAGATTTTGTTCGGCCGTAAGAGAAAACTAAATGAATAGATTACCTTCGTGGGTGTTTAGTGAGAAAAGTTGGTTATTTGTGTTTTCATCTTCCAATCTAGCGAATCATATTATTTTTTGAGAAAGATAGTAATAGGGGCATGCTCGAGGGGGAGGAAGAAAAATTGAAAGAGAACTCGATCGTGAGGTTATCTTCTTAATGAAGGAGAATCTATTGCTTGGTTTGTATACTATCGATTTTGACTGTTGTTGTGATCGTTGGATGTATTTTGATTATTATTTCTTCATATAAGAATATTGATGTGATTGAAGAAACTCCCACCAAATAAGAGCAGTTAAAATGCTAAATCTAGTGCGGCAGTGCCAGACCAATGATGATACACATTAACTTGTGCTCTTCGTCCTTTTCCTTTGATGGATTATGTGGTATTGTGGATTAAAGATATGTTTAAATCTTTCAGGTTTTCCCATTGCGTGCTACTCCTCAATCTTGTTGCTCATTCAATTTGGCTTGATAACATTAGGCTCTTAGATCTAATGAGTGAATTTGACGACAATGTTACCATTATGGGAGATTGGATGCCTCTAAGCCCAAATGCAAGAGCCCTCTTCTCGTCTATGATTGGAGATGGCGTCATAGGAGGGTCAGTTGCTGAGTCCAGTACTGAAAGCCAAGATGGACTTCTATGCCCGGAACCTGACTTGCAGGTTCCATCCAGAAGTACCAATCAAAAGAATGAGATACAAGATATTGTAGTAGGTAACATAAGAAGCCAGTTGAATCCATTGTCTGAGCAGAAACTGAGCTCTCGTGGGAGTCTCGCAGAGAGAATGGCAGCTAGAGCTGGTTTCAATGCCCCGAGGTTGAATACAGAAAGCATTGGACCTAATGATCTTTCTCAGAACCAAGAAATTCAGACTCCTTGTTTGACAATTCCTCCTGATCTCAGCCCAGCAACTCTGCTTGATTCGCCTGTTTTTCTATCTAATACACAGGTAAGATCAGAAATAAAAAACCTTCTGATTATATCTTGAGAACCCTTGTGAGATAGAGCAATATTGTTTTTGGGATATCTGTGTATAAAGTGTTTGCAATTACATAGGCACATCCATGCATTCTCGCTCTCTCGGGAATATGAATGGGTTTTGAGTCACAGACTCAAATTTGGACTTCCCTTTTTGAGTGGTTTCTTTTGTCCGACTCATTTTGGAGATTAAATGTTTGAACTGTTGAACAGCCACATGTAGCGAGCATGCTAGATCATTTTATGCAAGATTTTCTCTGTTCATGTGCGCAACTGGAATTGTATGGAGATTGGAGCCTTGGCTATTCAATTTGACAAGGAGTATGGTTTCTCCTTGAAGAATTTGGCTGCACACAAATATTCACAGAATATTGCAAAAGAAGTTCTAGTTTTTTCTCTTATTTTAACTTAGAGATCGAATACTCATTTCTCACATGGATCAATTTTATATTATATAGCTTGTCAAAATTTGTAATTTATAACGGAGTAATTTAAAAGGTTGTTCAGCATGTTATAAAGGGACTAAGGGAGCATGAGCAAAACAGAAATTCTTATTCAAGTTATATGTCAGTTGTCAAAAATTCTTTTTGTACGTGATTTTCATAGTTCCTTACATTCACAGTCTGTTTACTTATTCATGTTGCTGTGTGCTCGAAGATGTATGCTTGTGTTAAACATCCAAAGAAATCAGAAATTACAGAACTCTAATCAACGGGCTTGCTTTTCTACAGGTACTGCCATCTCCAACTACTGGAAAGTTTTCATTTGCCCCAAACGGCACCAGTCGAAACTCAACATTGATGACAAACAATCCCGATAAGGGCAAAGAGTATCTTTTTAAAGAAATTGATGCCTCGTCCTTCGCATTCAAGCCTGTCATGGAATCCGGTTCTTCTCCTTACACTGGTGCAGCAAGCAAAGTAATTATACTCCTTTTCCCCTCAAGATACGTAAATAATACGTGCAGACTCAGGCACTACATGCATTTACTTCTCGGTTAAACCCTGGTAGTTGCATACTTGATTGTCCTGCAAGTTATTTGTATTCCATGTATTGTATATATAGAGTTAGTTTTCACTTTTCACTTTATTTTTGCTTTTCATTTCAATTAACTAGGTAAATCCATCTAGTCTTCCACAACAGTCCATTCTTGACGTCGATACATTTTTCCATCAGACTGATTTTTCTAGATCGTCTGTTGAAAGGAAAAAGAGTAGCGATAATATCTCTTCAGAGCCAAGGACCTTTGATGCTGTGGGTAGCATTGCAGGTCTTTCTTCTCCTCTTGATGGACCAGAAAATGAGGATGCAGATCAAAGAGGTAATGCCGATCCCAATGTTGGGGGCGGTCCAGCTGAGGATGGTTATAACTGGAGAAAATATGGGCAGAAACAAGTTAAAGGAAGTGAGTATCCTCGTAGTTATTATAAGTGCACGCATGAAAATTGTCCAGTCAAGAAGAAAGTCGAACGTTCTTGTGAGGGTTTCATTACAGAGATAATCTATGAGGGGGCACACAATCACTTTAAACCTCCAGTCAATCGCAGATTAGCCCTTGGAACCTCGAGTGCACTTGGTGACATGCAGCTTGACACTACTGAACAACCTGGCACAGGTTTTAATGATCATCCTGTTTGGCCTACCGTACCACAAGTCGACTGGGGGCAGGACAGTGTTGAGCCAACACCATCAGGACCATTAGGACAAGAATATTACAATGGAGCTACCTCTTTGCCGGCTCAAAGTCGTTTTCAGTTTGAGTTGGGTGATGGTGTTGATGGATCTTCTACTTTCTCAGATGACGAAGACAACAATAACCGTGGAACACATGGCAGCATATCATTAGCTTACGATGGTGAAGGAGATGAATCGGAGTCAAAAAGAAGGTCTTTACTTTTTCGTTGAATTGATTGATTAATAATTAATACGAGGATACAAGGGATGACGCGCTTTTGTGTTCTCTATTTTGTAGGAGAATTGAAACTCATGCTTCGGAAATGAGTGGGGCTACCAGAGCCATCAGGGAGCCAAGAGTAGTGGTGCAGACAACCAGCGAGGTGGACATCCTTGAGGATGGGTATCGTTGGCGCAAGTACGGGCAGAAAGTTGTAAAAGGAAATCCAAATCCAAGGTTAATCGCTTCTTCGTTCGTTCCTTGTACCTATGAGAACCCAGTAATTTCGCTAAAAGTTCAGCGATCACTAGCATTTTTAACCTAATGTTCCGGTACTTGTTATGCAGGAGTTACTATAAATGCACGAGTGCAGGCTGCAACGTGAGAAAGCACGTGGAAAGGGCTTCACACGACCTGAAGTCGGTGATAACCACGTATGAAGGGAAGCACAAGCATGATGTTCCCGCTGCTCGTAACAGAAGTAATACCAATCTCGGGGTTTCCAACACACTTCCTACCCAAACTCATACTGCTTTGACTCGTACACACAGACCCGAGCCTTCTCAAAACATGGCACATTTCGAAAGGCCATCACTTGGCTCTTTCGGACTTCCCGGGAGACCACAGTTTGGACCTACTCATGCCTTTGGTTTTGGAATGAATCAATCGGGTCAAGCCAATTTGGCAATGGCTGGATTGGGGCCTAATCCATATTTAGGACAGCATGCACCAATAAAGGATGTGGCTTATATGCTGCCGAAAGGAGAACTTAAATCAGAACCCAAATATTGACAGCACGCTATAATGGGTGTTTCTAGTTTTTAGTTTTTACTAATATTGCATGCTTTAAAATATTTCATCTTTTATTTAGCGTAGTAGTGTGTTCAATTTTTCCTCGAATTATTTTGTTATTCTCCAGTTCAAAGGAGGGGTGCGATCTTCGTAAAACAAGACCACAGAAGCATGGTTAGATCAATATTAACACGACTCATAGTAGTTCTTTTAGTTGCTTTTAAGTTTCTCAGTAGAAAATATAAATCTCCGAATGTAAAATAAAATACTATGTTTTTAGTTTAGATTCTACGATCCTATAATATCAACGATTGTTTTTCATAATTATCCCAAAAATAAAATCGTAAAAGTTATTTTAATCATTCTATTATCTCATACAATCCTAAGAGCTAGATCACAGTCTTATTCGTTTAATTTAGAGGTGAAAGCGAACATCGTGCAATAATCATGATGCAAAGTTAAAATTGTATCAAATCATAACAATTAATTTTGATTAAAATTTAAATCAAAGTTAATAATTAGTAGCCGTCCACACGGATCAAGAGATGCACAATTTTTAATTTTTTTTTTCTTTTTTTTTGAAATTTATGAAAATCTAATTTTTATTAAGACCCTGATTCCCATTTTTGAAGAAAGAATGCATTTTTAATAGTTGATTAATGGAGAATGTGTGATTAAAAATTAAGAAAAAGTTTTGAATTTATATTTAATATTATTTTATTAAAGAATGTGTGATTGAAAAGAATGGGGAGAAAAATAATTTAAAAAAAAAAAAGAAAATCAAATAGGTGCAAAAATCTGAGCTTGGACCTACAGATACAATTGTGTAGGCCTTAACATGTAAAACTTGTCCTCCGCGAAGAACACAAAAAGCAGTGTATCATATCATTGGATCACGCACTTGCTCTTCCATTTCTTCTCAAATCCAAAATCAAAAGAAAAATGAAGAAGAGAAATTAATAATTTTCTCTCTCTAAAATGGGAATACTGTACCTACCTAATATCCATTGATTGATTCCTGGACCCTGAAATTGCAAGGATTGTGAAAATTTGACCGAATATAGATACACTGTGTGTATGTATATACCTATGTAGTTGATGAAATTTTTTGATGGAGGAGGTGATTGCAATTGAACTGATGTGAACTGCATCTCAAAGACTGAAACCCTAAAAACTTCAGAATTGCTTTGCTTCACTTTAGTTAAGGTAAACTACTGCTGCTGAATTTAAAATTTTGGTAACGAAATCGTCAGATCTGCATCAATGAACTTTGATTATTTCCTCTCTCTAGATGGATCTGTGGAATTCGCCTCAGGATTTTAACCCTTAGGGGATGTAAATAAATATGTCGACAAAATAAACAAAATAATACTGATTTAATTTGAGTTTTGTTCCAAAGAAAAAAGGTGAGACATCTTGTTTGCCCTGAAGGTGCTGATAAACCAGAAGATTTTTTGGCTGGGAATTTGATGTGGCAAAACTTTACCTTTGTTTCTAATATACTTTTAAGTGTAGAAATATGTTGGTTGACTTTATGAAGTATTTTGTGAAGTTGGTTTGTATATGAAGCCTTTGATTGATTGATGCTTATATGGAATTGTTAAAACAGAGATAAATCTTGGTGGAGGTTTCTTAGTAGCTGCGTTGACTGGTTCCTATACAGAGTAATATATAAGGACAGTGGATTTGGAAAACATGTATGCAAGGCGTCGAGGTGGTGGTCCTGGAAATGGGTACCGGCCTAATGGGATGGGGATGGGCAGGCTGGCAGCTGCCTCCCGAATTTCACCTGAAGGTTCAATTAGAGGTCATCAGATGTATAATTCTGAATATAGAAACTATAATCGCAGTGGCTATGGACGCGGTGGCCCCTCAAAGCCCTTCCAGCCACCATTCCCACCTCGTGAGACTGATATTTTTATGGAAGCTGGTAGGCTAGCGGCTGAATATTTAGTTACTAAAGGGATCTTGCTTCCAAATGCACTTTCGGGGAAGTGGCAAAATGGCGACTGGAAGAACCAGACGGGGGATTTTTTGCAGATTCGTGTGGACAGTCGTACATCAGTTCATTCCCGTTTGGGGACTGCTGCTGCAGATGTAGGTCCTGGCAGGAGAAGGTATCCTGATGAATATAACTCGATGGGGTCAAAAAATTCTATGAGAGGGAGGAGAAGAACTGGGTCCTCCAAAAATCAAGGTTCAGATTGGAACCCAGAATTTGTGAGGAGTGAGTCGTGGTCTGATAGGGGTAGGACTTCCCCAGGTATGGAGGCTGACACTGATATTTCTGCGGGACTTCAGGATGAGTGGCCTGTGCAAAAAGATAGTGATATTGGAGTGCAGAATTCATATGCTGGCAAGTTAACTCAAGAGAGCGAGAGTGTGGCTGATCTTCAGTCGGGCTTAGAGGAATGCAATTTAGCCGATGATGCAGGTGCAAAACCAGGTTCTTTTAGCAATGAGAAGGATGTCCAATCAAATGATGATGTGGAAACACCCATCAAAAAGTCAGATGGTACTACTATGTCCAATGAAGAAGCTGAGGAGGATAAAGAGGGGAGAAGTGATGGTGTATTGGAGCGAAAACATGACGAGAATATGGAGGTCACAGCTTCTTTACAAGAGGGCAGTTTAGCAAGTGAGAAAAATGTTGACTTGATGAGGTACTGCAAATTTGCAAACGTTCCTACTAAGACTCGTTCTTCATTGGCAATTAGGGGTTCAAAGGTTGACCTGGATCCCCATGCTGAGGATGAGACCATTAATGAGAGCAAACTTTCTGAAGACACTGGCGTCCAAGTCATAGATGTGCCTGTTGATGGTACTGCTTTTAATGCTTCACCTCATAAAAGCCATGAACCAAGCAGCCTCTCTAATGTTCTGAAAGCTCCATCTGTGGAGGAAAAACTGGGTGTTGCATACACTTCAAGGCCGGGGCAGTTCTCAATGTCTGGATCTTTTCCCAAGAGATCTGTAATTAATCAGCAAGAAATAGATGGGGGGCTTCCTGGATTTGGAAGCAGCAATCACATGTTGGAGAGAGGTGAAAAACGACAACTGGAGGACGACGTTGATGATAGGGAGGGAACTAAAAGACCTAGGGAATGGACTCCTCCAGTGGAGACTCAGTCTGATGGCTCCCTGCCCCTTTCCAACTCAATGGAAAATCAACATACTTCAGAAGAACCAAGGTTTTCACATAGTGACCATACAACTTTGTTTACTGATAAGAGAAGTTCAGATATTTCACTGTTTCCTGAAAGTCACTTGGAGTTAAATGAGTACACAGAAGAAAAGCAGCTATTTCCTGGTTCATTTAAGACGTGTGACCTTAATCTTATAGAAACTTCTGATGTGAATGACAACCATGCTGCTGATCCTATTCTTATGTTTCAGTCTCTTACTGAAAGTGGAAGACAAGCAGCACCTGTAGATATTGATTTGACCATGAGTAGTAATAATTCCAATGTGCCTAATAAATATGGTAAACGTGGAATTGTTAATAAAGACATCGAAGTGATTGATTTGGAAGATGATTCCATGCAAGAAGACAAAATTTTTACTAATGCTGAGAGAAGGTAAGTTTCTTTATTAATTGAGCTTTCCTTGCTTATACATGTGTATATTTTTCTGAACACAAGAAAGAAAACATTCACTTTTGGACTTTAATTTGGTAGAATCTTCATTAACTATGGTTTGCATTTCATTAGGTGTATTATCTTCTGCTTGTGCATTCCTATTACATGCTTACTCCATCACGTTATTTTCGTGTTCTTATTGTGAAGTTCTCCTCTGAATTTATCAATTTCAACGAAACAGGGCTGATTCTGTATTTAATAGCCTGGACAACTTTCCTGATAATGTAAATAATGTCACTGAGATTCCCGACCATCAAGACGGTTATAGACTTATGATATCAGAATTTCTCGGAAATGATTCTGTTCCCACAGATCTGAATGCTCTGCACAATGATATGGGCCTTCATAATGGACAGGTAATGGAACTTTACAGGTCTTTGATTTTAAAGAAAACTGCACCTTGACTTTTTGGTGCTTTGTTTGTCATTTTTTTGATTGTCACAAAATCCATCTAGTTCATATTCACTACAATTTTCATGTGCCTCATCGATAGCTACTAGTGTAGAATTTTTGCCATCATTATCGCCCTGCTCTAACGAACACTTAACTGGTCATTACAGGGGATTCTTGGTGATGATGATTCAATATACATGTCCTTGGGAGAAATACCGACAGGTATGTGAAAACTTCAGTTTAATTAATTTTGATAAAATTTCTTAAGAGTATTTTATATGAATTCATTATATATGAGATATAAAAGGCTTCAAATATCAGGTTTTGAAATATCTTAATGATGTAGGCATTTGAAGAAGCCTTTGATATTTTATTGCCTTGGAAAAAATTCTTGAAACTTAAGAGTTCTACTTGCATGATTTTGTTCTAGATTGAGTTTGGTTCTAGCTAAAACATATCTAATCACTTTTATAAGCTTTGGGGGTTTGTGCCCCAAATTCTTCACCCGCGATTTCTTTCCAGAGTTTCTGAATTAATTCTTCAGCTTAAAAAGTGTTCTGCAATTCCATTTGTGATTTACCCATAGCCATTTTGAAAAGAAACATCTTTTATGGAAAGACAAAAATTGTGTGCTTTAAAATATTTGAGAGTTACTACTGAAAATCAGTTGAACATATAGTTGAGAAATATCTTAGGCTTAGGATATGTGATCGTATTTTGGTCTCAAAACAGTCAATTTCGACAAAATTCAAGACGGGGAATAGTTCTGCAATAACCTGGTTAGTTCATGATAAATAATACGTGATAGGTCTAATTATTTTCATTGTCAATTGGACAAATACGCGGAAGTGAAGAATTTGCAGAAATAAGAAAGATCTTTTCCCCCCATACTTAGGCCAGTGTAGTGTGCACTTACTGTCCACCTTCATTTTAGATTGTGAACAGATATGGTGTATGTTATTTGACTTCCATCCACTTCCTCATAAGTTTA
This sequence comes from Osmanthus fragrans, assembly GCA_019395295.1. Taxonomy (NCBI): domain Eukaryota; kingdom Viridiplantae; phylum Streptophyta; class Magnoliopsida; order Lamiales; family Oleaceae; genus Osmanthus; species Osmanthus fragrans. Next base: position 1,860,174 of record CM033344.1, on the reverse strand, counting down.
TAACGAATGTGTTTATTCATGTGCAAGGTTTATACGGTACTGGTGCTGTTCTTTCTGGAATTGTATTGAACCCATAAAGATTTGATGGCTTTTTTATTTTATTTTATTTAGATAACTGGTCGAACCTTTGCAAAAAGGGCAATCAGATAACTCCTCTGGTTCTTGGGTTCAACAGCGACCATATAACAGGACTAAACCAGCCACTTCTCAATTTGAAAACACCGAAATTGCATTTTTTGCATAGAACCTGCCTATGCAGAACGCCAGAGAGAGAAGAAGAAGAAGAAGAAAGGATGTGAAAGAGAATATAAATTTAGGAGGAAAATTTCAAAATACTTGTTATTCTGACCAATATTTAATAGCATATACTAACTGAATCCCATTAAGATCTCATATAAACCAATCTAATCCATTCACAGGTAAATTTAAACTACTTTTTATGCATGTCATTATTAAGTCTTTAGTTAGGTCTTTATTAGAATCCCATCACTGCTGTCTGCCATTCTGATTCTTGAAATTTTTTACCACCCCTCGCTCCCCGGATGTGATCAAATATAAATAAGGGTTAAATGTGTTTGATGGAAATACATGTATCCTGCCTATTTCAGTCCTTCAGGTGTACATCTTCACAGATTTCATTGTTCTAGTATTTAGCTTGGAGTTTTTGATTCTCAGAACTGCAAATATTATGTTGCATGAACCATGGCACAGTTTTATCTTTACCTTGTCCCATCAAGTTCTCTGTTGGATTTTAATTCAAAAAATGCATCTGTTACCCAGATCTATATTTGAGCGATGATCTCTCTATATCCTTCTTTCTGCCTAGCTAAACACATTATTATTGGATTTATTGCAGGCTTTCTCAGGCCGTGGGAGCAGCCAACACAAGAATATGGGAAACCATTTTGAGAGGTTATATATTAAGCTGTTTCAATATTGTCTTGTCGAAGTTTTTTATATGAAGTTTAAGTCATTTCATATTCTTAGTTGTAATAACTTTATTGTAATATGTTTTGTCTCCCGTTTCTGACCTTGCTTGTAATGGATTTGAGCATATTTTCTTATAATAGGATATTGGAAAGACATCAAGTGCTCGCTTTTATTATTTCACTGTTTTCGCTGCACATAGTTGTTTGAGATACATTTGGAAACAATCTAGCATAGGACATAAAAGGTTGTATGATTCCCTTTCTTTCTTGACTGTATAGTCTGTATTGACTTATGATTGTTTGTGCAATAGTGAGAATATCAAAAGCTACTGCATCAAATGCACAAACTTAATTCTAGATGGCAATTATGTAATGAGTATTGCCTATCAAATTAGACTACCTTTTGAACTCCTTGTGGAAAATCTTTCTTGATCATCCTTTTTCCTCTGTTATCTGTGACCGACTTTGTTTTATGGTTTAGCATCAACCTGACGTCTAGTTCTAGCATCAGGGGCATTTGGTGATTGTGAGAGGCATTAGAAAGCTTGTAGTCGTCTTCTTCATTACATGTAAACCTGTGTTTGTTTTCTTTATTTATGGCTATGGTTTTCATTCAATTTGTTATTACTCTTGAGAGATTATTACTTCTGTTACATCTTCTGCATCTTTTCCTACCCCGATTGTGATGCACTGCATATACGCATTCTATAATAGCATGTGGTAAAAGATGACCACTGCATATTCTACAATAAGATTTTTTCATTGCGTATTCAAGCACGTGTATATATACATGAGATGATACTTTTTGGAGCCTTAGAAACTTGTGGAATGGTTCGAACAAGACATATGGCCGTTAGATTGCCACCATTTCTTGGCATTAGAATCTAGATGAAATTAATGGGTAGCAGTCCAGGTTTGTGGAGTTAAATTCTATGACCAAATGAAGAATGTAATGTTGATATGATTTTTCTTGGGTTGTTGATGGGATGTGTATGGTACAATTTGTTTGGTGAAAGCTTGACAATTTAATAAATGTTGTTGATGACTAAAAATGATGTGGCATTTATATCAATTTAATATGATTTGGGAGTATTTGTTGAAATTTATGAAAATTTTAGCCTAATTTTATTGATATGAGTTTGAGGTGTATTGTAGAGAATTTTTTGAGTTCGGCTTGTAGTAGGGGATCATTTGACCAATTTATAGGCCTTCACAATAAGCAAATTGGTTGTCCAATATCATATTAGCTACACTATTGACCTCGAAGTGCATGCCACCACCTAGTTTTAAGGTCTTTGATTGGTTGATGAGGTCGGTCAAACATGTTATAATGTTTTCGAATGACAACGATCACAGGCCAAGCTGACTTTGTGATCTCTTAGTCCGTTATCTTGGAACTAATTTTTGTATCTTTTGTTAGCTTCCCTTAAATTAAAGTGGATCCAAGGTGGTGATAGAGTTCGGACACCAACAAATGTTAAAAAGGCTTATTACTACTATGTGGGCCATTCTTGTCTCACTTCATCGTCTTTTCCCTGGCTTCTTGCTTTCTGCCTGCATCCACCTACTTCTCCTCCATTAACCCTTGTTTGATTTTATTAAAAATCATACTTAAATTAGATTTTGATAAAAGTTAATAAAATGTGTAATTGTAAAGTTGTTATAAATTGTGGATCCTATAAAAATATGTAATTAAAATTAATTACTAATTTTTAACTAAATCAAATGGGGATTAATCTTTATATTAAAATGATTGTATAACAATATTATGAACATGACTTTAATTTTTTTTTTTTAATCAATACAATTCAATAATATTGAGATGCACTACGATTAGATCAAATATTAGTTAGACCCTAAATAAAAAAATAACTCCCTTAAATAAAAATACTAAAAATCTTTCAAGTGGAGTTTTTAACTTGCTTTAGGCTTGTTGAATGAACAATTTCTTCTAAATAATTTTTATTGCATTTTTCAATTTAATAATATTGAAAAGGACACATTTATTGATCACGGAAATGGAATGACCTAGCAATTTCCAGGAGGACCAAAGCCCACTTATCACGCTGACAATTGGATTGGCAGATGAGATGTCCTACTTGAAATCCGATTGTGTGGCCCATTAATTTCTTGAACGAGGCTTGCAGTTTTGTTAGCGGGTAAATTGACTGAAACAAATAGCACTGAGGTTGGCAAAAATAACTATTGTGACGTTTGTTTTTCCCACTTCAAAATTTCAACTTTACTACAAATCAACGTATTTTAGCTCATTATTGCGAGATCTTCAAGTGAATGGAACACCGAGGGAGGGAATTCTGCATTCTGCGTAATTTTCAGTTTTTCATTGCTGAAAATTCGTGTTCGGAGAAATCTAATCAGTCAATTGATGATTGATTTATGTTATTTCATTGGACGAAGAATAAATGTGTTTGATTTTTTTACCGTGTTTAATGGAGTTTCAAGAAATTTGGAAGGGTTTTTTGATTGATACCACGCGATTTTTAACAGTTGATCGCCTACGAATGGACTGCTTCGAATCCTCATATAGTGCTGTAGTTTCATATACTTCACTGTGGTAACTAATCAACTGAATTCAATTATTTATCGATTTGCCCGTTCTTTTGTGAATGCCATATCTTTTCTGCAATAAGTTTTAGATTTACGGAGAAAGAAACAACACATTTTGGAAGATTGATATTATTTCTTGGTTAGGAGTTAGGTATTGGGTGTCATGGTTCTTGTCGATTATTGGCGAAAATTTTAGATTCTTCTTTGTTAATACTGTTGAATTTACTTTACCAACAACTCGATGAATGTATATATCCAATACTTAATCAACTTAGTGTAACAGTTTGCTTTACCTAACAGTAAATAACAGTTGATCCCATGATTCAGAGAGAGTATAATGAATCAGGATTTTATAATGAGCTATATAAAAAAAAATGGAGCCCAACCGTGTATAAGACTATTATATTTCGAGATACAACATCATATCTTACTCCTCATTCTTATTAACTTGGCTAATGTTTCTTGAGCAGCTAATGTTTGAGCATGGTTGTGGCCTAGCATCACTGCCCTGATACTGATGCAAGTTCTGCACAGCTCTTCCCCACTGTGGAAACGGCCTCCTCTCAGCAGTAATTTTGCTCTTGTCTCGAGCAGTGTAGCTTTCAGCAACGCCACTTCCTTCCACACGTACTCATCCACTCTCTGATTCGATTGCAGTGCCTTTTTCCAACAAAGAGAACCATGACACCAATCCTGTATCTGAGACACGAATGACTTCTCAACTTCTTCCAGCACGTCTGTACAGACCTTCAGAAGCTCTAAGGCCGAATTGCATCTTGAGAATGTTGTAAAGGCGCTTATTGCTAGAGGGAGAGTTGTTTTATTGATAAAGACAACCATGTCAATTGCCTTGAGCTGGACAATTGGGCATTCAGATTTAAAGCCGAAGACGAGGAAAGCTGAAGCCCATAGGTGGTCAGAATTTGCCATTGGATTTCCAATTTTCCTTGCGCCTTGAACGGTTGCCTTGGCAGCAACTGAACCTTCTTTCGTTTTTGCAAATGTTTGAGTGATGTTGTGTAACTGAATCCAGCATCCAGACTGTTTATTGGCCACCCGTGCCAAACCGAGTTTAACCAATAGAAGTGCTGAATCCTCTTCACTCTTCCATGTTTGACTTGCTAAACAACCAGAGCAACCACAGAAACTGAGTTTCAAGCATTTAGTCCACTTTCTCAATTTGTTTCTGGTGGAAGGCATATAATTTGCAGCCCTGGCCAGTAAATTTGCTGAAATGGGAGCTGGGGCAAACCATGCTCCGACCTGAAGCATTCTCGAGGTGAGGAGATATTTCCCCCCATTTCTTTGCCGCAACACGGCAGCACAGAAGGACAATACTTTCATTAGAAAAGTATTTGTTCTACAAAATTGTTGATCTGTAATGGAGCAGCCAGTAGCTTCTTCATATTGGATATTGTTCACAGCTTCAAACAGAGCCAATGGAGTAATTGCAAGTTCAGAAAGCACTGAACCAATCACCCACAATCCGAAACTTGACCTGCCCAATTTCTCATCTAACTTCCTGAGGATTTCTAATTCCGCAGCTGGATACTCTTTTTTCCTTCTTCCTCTAATCAATGTCATTGCATCAGAAAATGGCAATGGCTGAAGTTGAATTGGTTCAAAGATCATTACTCTTGGGAGCCTTGTTGTGATAATTACGTGTGTGCCACCTGTGTTCCTCGGTATTAAGTCGTTTAGATCCTTCCCTTCCCACCATTCCCTCTCGGTCTCTAGATTATCGATAACCAGTAGATAAGGGATGTCCCGAAACAGCTCCCTTTTAACTCTCTTGAATGCTTCAGATTCTTGTTCATCAAAGCTCCGGATCCTCCCTCTTACCTTCTCTGCATCTGCACTCACATTCAACCCCATATTGAGCGATATGTTTAGTATATTTTGCCTGAAATACCGAGTTTCACCGCCAACCCACAAAACCATCTTGTATCTGTGTGAGTACCTGTATGCAAATTCCAAAGCAAGCTCTGTCTTCCCAACTCCTGGTGATCCGTTTATGCACACGACGCTGCTACCAAAGCTCTTGTTTTTCCCACTTCTAGACTTCTTGTATTTTGGTCTTTTCTGCGAATTTCTTCCAATAACTGGTTCAGACCAAGCCTCCAAAGTCGGCTCCTTACACCTGCCAACCTCCATACTTATGTATTTGCCTCCTTTAACTGTATCGACCTCACATTCCTCATCTGCTAGACCTTCAGATTGCCCTGGTGTTCCTCCTTTAATAGTTGGCATGGTACATTCTTGCTCCAAGTAATCCCCATATCCAAAGAATGTAGTCTCAATTTCCATAATATCTTTCTCCCTCCCAACAAAGTATTTGTTTCTTGGAAATGGCAACTCCTCAAAACCTTCTACTTCCTTTTCCGCCATGCTTTTCCTTCCGAGCTTTCCCCTTAATATCCCAGCAGCTTTTGACACACAATTTCTCCAGTTACCCTCATTTGCTTCCAGTCTGAATTCATGTGACCTCATTAGTCCATCCAGTGCTTCTCTACATTCCTTATTGTCAGAATGCGAGTTGAAAAGGCTTGCAATTTCATTGGCATCAGTGTTAAAGTACAAAGGAATTAAGTTCTTCTTTTGTACAAAGAATCTGATCTCCTCCAAACTGTGATGATTTAGAAGGCTATCACTGGTGACAACCACCACTCCAAAGGTGACAGAGCAAATAACCCTGTCAGCAATCTCATGGCTCTGATTATCCGCGTACTTTGCTCTGTCTGAAACAAAGCAAGCAAGACCCTGATCCTCGAGCTCCGATTTAAGCCACTTACAGAACCGTATCAAATTCGGGTTTTGACCGTGGAAGCCTATGTAAACATCACAGCTTCTAAGTTTGGCATTGGATGCAGGTGAAACAGAGCCTCTTGCAAAGGAGATTCGAGGAACCGGAAATGAAAACGAAATACGAGGAGCCGTGTCTGGACCTGAAACTGGAACACAAGTCACAGTTTTACACTTTGTGTTGGCAGGGTCATCAGAGTAGTCGTATATTTTGGGAGGCGGAGTGCAGGAAGTACTTGGGATGTCATCTGACTGTGATCCACAGTATGACACCGGAGGAGATAGGTGAGCGAGTGCAGTGGCTGGTGCAGGACTTTCCTGGGTTGGATTTGAACTTATAACTACATTGGCCCTTGGAGAAATGTAAGGTGATTGTAATGCTGAAACGAATGCTGAGGATGGAGGGGAGATGAGTGGCGAGTTATACGGAGATGATGCGACTGAATTTTCTATCGAGTCCTTTGACAGTGAATCTAGGGTCGAGGGAACAATGTTAGCTCGAATTTCTTTACCATTTTTCTTGCTGGAATTTGCTATCTTGATGGTGAGGGACTTGGCATGAATGGTTTGGATCTCTTTAGGAGGCTCTGCTGACAACGTTGCTTCTTCATCCATATTCGACATACTAATAAGGAATCCCCAAAACTTGGTCTGGTGGTTGTGAAGTCTCAAAAGTGGCAAGGAACACAGGTAAGGTCTAATCTTTGATACTGTCTAATATTTGTGTAACAAATGTAACGTCTTACCAAGTTAAATGTCTAAATACTGAGGTGGATGAAGTCTCCACGCCATGTTTTAAGTTGCATTCACAAGAACCAAGTTGACCACCATTGACGTTAGAAAAACTGGTCTTCCTGTTGGATTCTTGCTCTAAGTTGTGTGTGGCTGACATTGAGTACTTTGAGAAGATGAATACAGTTAAAGACTTTTGAACAGCACAAGGAGATCTTACATGTGAATCCATGCCTCATCTTCTTCCATTGTGGGCCTCACAGAGTCAGATTCAGACCTCTGATTTTACTGTTCAGACCAATGAGTGCGGAAAAAGGAATAAATCAAAATATAAGATACAAATCTATCTTTCAAACAATAAAGCTTCTTTCTTTGATCCATATTATGATAAGAGAAGCAAAAGTACCATAAATTATTGGAACCCATCACTGAACAAACTTAAGACTGCGGGGTAAAAAAAATGTATACTCAAAAACAATTCACTTTACCTGGAACAGTTTTCTACTTGTAGCAAAGAAGAAAAGTTTGATCCTCTACTACTCTTCCTGAGAAAGCGTCTCTCTCTCATAAACAAGCTTGACAGACAGGAGAATCTATTATGTGCGTTGGATCCATGAGGTTTGAACATAAAATACTGAATAAATGTTTTAAAAGTAGCTGCAGAGTAAATGGTGTAATCATAATACCATAATGTTCTTAGTTTAATAGTTTTCTCTTGGGCAGAGGGCTAGTCCTTTTTGTTCTTTTGTGTTGTAAGATGGTGTATTTGAATTATAAATACGGTTTTGTATACAATCAGAGAAGCCAAAGTTGGTCATAAAGAACTCGGGGAAATAGGCATTGGAAGAGGAACCCTGAAACCCAAGTGTAAATATTTAGGCAGGTTTCTCTCTGTATGTGTACTCGTCTGACATATCCGTGCCTAACTTTGCTCTTGAAATTGGAGCATGACCAGTCCAACTGAAGACTGAACTGTCGATAATTGCTCTTCAACCCAAATTCCTTGAAAAAATGTAAATGGCGATCACCTGTTTCCAAACAAACATGCATGTGTAAATTGAGTCGAGTTGAGTCAGCTTGCCCGGTTCGTATTGGGCCTTCAAAACTTGACCTCTTCACCTATCTTCAAATAAACCCGAGTGACATTTAGTCGTGTTTGGCACAACCCAGCTGTAGGGCCAAACCGGCCTACTCCATGGCCAGTTCAGGTCAAGCTGTGACACCTCTAGCCAATGTTGTCACATTGCTAGTCCACATCTACATAAGCTGCTCTTCCATCCTCCATGGTGGACATATTGGAGACTAGTCCACCTGGAAAACACCTTGAATGATCAGAAAAGTTCAGATTCCAATTTTTGTTGCCTGGAAAATCCTTCACTGTGAGTGTGAGATAAAGATTGATAATTGTTTATGTAATAAAAATTAAATATATTATACCTTTTTGTTGTTATGGATTTTCAACAGATTATATATTTATGATAGATGCTTAGAGTAGTTGATTAAAGTACTACCTTCACCCACTCCACCAAGTTGGACATTCAATACTATGGTTCCTAATAGATGTGCGCTACAATTTAATGCTCCGAAGAATGTCTAATTGTTTATAATTCGGCTGTAGTTTGGACCCCTACCATCAATCGATGTTGAACTTATTGTCATATTTTAGAGCTTCATTTTCTTCGTTTAACACTACACAATATGTGTTGCCAAACAAGCCATAACTATATTAAGGATTGCACATTCTGTGTGATTAAAAAGATTGTGCCTTTTCATTCATGATTAATGATTTTGCTGATAAATTAATCCAATTTCTAGTTTTCTTTAATTTGATCTCTACATCTGTGATCAGTGATTATATTATTACTTTTGCTTGCTTCCTCCCTGGCAAGTGGAAACAAGGGTTGCATGTGGCTTGAAGACTTGCATCTCTTTTTTTAATCATTTTGGAACAGAATTTTATTGAACAAATAAAAGCTCAGTTTACATGGTTTACACATATGTTTTGCAAGATAGATCAGAATTTACTGATCGGTATTAAGAAAAAACTATTACTCTACATATTTCCTCATAAGACAGGAATATGAAATCCTTAAGAAAAAAGAAAATATCAGTGTTTCTTCTTAACATATCTAGTCAAAAGGACGAGGTTCTAAATTTTGAGGATAATACTCCTCACTTAAAAGTTAATCCGTTGCGCAATATTCTTCTAAGTTTAATAATAATAGATAAGAATTCTTGCAATGACAACTTTTATCAAGAACGTGCTGCAACTTCCAAGTAGATCGAAATTTACTGATCGGTATTAAGAAAAAAATATTACACTACATATTTCCTCGTAAGAGAGGAATATGAAATCCTACAACCACATCTCCTTTTAATTAAGAAAAAAAATGAAAATATCAGTTTTTCTCCTTAACATATCTAGTCAAAAGGACGAGGTTCCTAGCATACTTTGAGATGTTCCTCCTCCGATGATCGAGTCCGAACTAATTAAATATCTGTATAAAAAATTCCTCGAATTGGTTTGCCATTTCCATAAAGGATAGGTCCAGGCGGTTAATTCATCTTACCGTAAACTATTTTTAGCTTTTTTATTCGTATCTTCACTTTGACTGAAACTCGGGGGATTTCATCCACAAACACAAAGTTTATGGTTGATCGATATTGCTCATCATCTATTTTTTTCTTTCTTCAATGGAAGGTAAGGGTCAATTTTATTGTAGAGCTGTATGCAATGTATAGAAGATTAATCATTGGCTTCTCACGTCCTATGAATAATCGGGACATTGAGGAATATCCAGAAAAGCATTTCGGGAATCGGTATGCATCAGCATGTACATTGTTTGATACTTGACTGAAAAAAGGGCAGGATGGATGAAAAGAAGTCAATGTATTTGCTCTAGACGTATACGAGGACTATGAATCAAGTAATTCAATGTCAATAGTCGTAATCAATACTAATAAAACTTATTAAATTGATTGTAGTTTTAAGTAGGATTAGTAGAGTTAATAATATAATTTTATCGGGACGGATCATCCTACTCATAAATTTGACAAATAATCGTGACCTTTAATTTAAGTCAATTTAACATTTAATATTTATTTCACGAAGATCATAGAATAGTTAGTTATAACCACTTGAGATTCATAGGATATTGAGCGTTACAATTATAACCTTTTTGTGTTCTGACCGAGTATAAAATATATTGTTTTAATAATTCAAAACAGAAAATTAATGATCTTATCATCATAATGTTACCACAAATGCTGCCTGCTATAATAATACTGTAGACATGTAGCTATTTCCGGGTAATGGGAACAAGAAATCTATAATGGAATTAATAATTATTGAAAAATAGCAATAATGATTCGCAATTTAAAAACTACAACACAGCATTATTCCAAATCAAAAAAGTTACAATTGTAACTTAAGGATTTGCAGTAAAAATGTAATAAATATTATATATTATTAATCGAACAATATATTTTCTAAATAAACTAATCCTTATATACTTCTAAATTTAACCAACCCTTATTTGATTTTTAAATTGCGAATCGAATAATATATTATTTGGAAAAAGTCATTTTTAAATTAAAGCATCAAAACATTTTTATATACTAAAGTAATTAAATATTTTATTGACTTACATCTGGTCGAAACAATCTTTTAAGATATGAAATGTTATCGAAATTTAATGATGTATTTTCCATATTATTTTAACATATTCGTAAAAGCAATGTTGTCAAAACATGATTATATCAGAAAAATTGAGAATTAGTCTGCATATCGATTCGGCTTAATGAAATAAAAAACCGAAAGATTGGAAAATCCATGAGTGCAAAAATAGAATAGCCCAATTAACCTTCAAATTTTGTAACTTTTTTTTATTTTTAATTATTTTTACTAATAATTCGTTTCTTGACCCTTTACATTTCCTGATCGATGTTGACCTAATTTACAAAACACTGAAGAAAGTCAAATTAAATAAATGTTTAATATTATATCTTATATAAGAAATTGAGTAACACTAGTTTTCAACAAACAATCATGCTTGGTGTACATCATACAATTGGACGGTTTAAAAAAAAGTAGTTTTTCACCAATTAAATCTTGACACCAATGATGATGTCAAGTGTCTACTATAATGTGCAAATATTGATGTACAAGTGATTTCATTCTTTTTTGGTTGGGTTGGATCCAATATTAGCTTAATTTTAAAGAGTCAAGTTAGTTGTACAATTGGGGTTGACAATCACTCACATGGGAGGGGGCCACGATGAATAAAAAAATTGTGGACCCCCTTTCTATGAGATGGTTGTCGATCGGAGTTGTCAATTCCGATTGTACAACTAGCAAAATTCTGATTTCTTTCCCAATTCACATATCATCCAATTTTTATGATTTTTTTAACACTTATTTTAGCATCACATCTTTTGATTTTTTTTTTAAAAGTATTTTTCATTTGTCAAGATAGATTTTGATATTATTTCGAAGTATTAATGACAAACGTTAAACATTGAAATTTGATGGAGTGGACTTGTACCATGCGAAATGCAAAAATAAATTATAATATTGAAATTTCATTTATTTTTGGGATAATTGCAGTTGACATTCCAAACCTTTCAAAAAATTGCAAACCTTTTATTTGTTACAACCATCACCCAAACCTTTCAAAATGTTGCGAATGAAACCCCAATGGATGGATTTCATCCATATTTTTGTTAGTTGACAAAAAAATGGATTTTGATAAATTTTAATTAATTATAAAAGGACAAAATGGTAATTCTATATTTTTACATTAAAAAACTTAAATAAACAACAAAATAAAAAGAATAAGAAAATAAAATAAAATAAAAAGGAAAAAAATATTTTCTTCACCCTCACCCTAACCACCGACCTCCACCCCAACCCCTCAACCCAAAATTGGAAATCCACCATCATCACGGCCTCGCCCAAAATCGATCACCACTCCCCACAATCACTGTCATTGCCATCGCCACCACCATATCCATCACCACCTCAACTGTAACTTGGGCAATCAAATTGGGATTCAATTGATCATCGTCGGTGTTGAAGAAATCCAAAATTACGGTTCCGGATGACGCACGCACACCACACTTCCTTGGTCCACTCTTCCTCGTCGTCCACCATCCTTCCTCCAACTCTTCTTTTTCTTCATCCTCCACTTTTCCACCACCAATAGCGATGCCTTTAATTTCAATTTCTCAAATCGGGACTACATTTGCCTCTCCAATATCGGGTTTGACCCACATGCTCCTTGAACACTTTATCCACATCAGTATTCTCACTATTGCTTACCAAATTAACTAAAGCAATAGCATCAATCCTTACCTGCAAAGCTATGGTCCTTCGAATCACAGCCTTCCTGCAATCCCAAACCCCCGAATCAACACTAGGAAATCGAATCCAACCTAAGAAGCAGAGCCATCAAACCCTCATTCATCCTCATCCTCATCCTCATCCTCTCCCTTTCATCCTTTTTTATCAACTCCACAACTTAACTTTTCAATAAAATTCCCTCAATTTCATCCACTTCGATTTTGATAGTGTTAATCCTCTTGACGCTCTTCCTCACCAAAAATCTCCTGAATAATGTCTTCTAGATCTTCAATGCAGAACATGTTTTGGACTTCGATCCAACGGATTGAACTGGAATCTGAGCAACTTGACATCGAATCTTTTGGTCAGACAATAATTTAGATTGGAAGCGGCGGCTTCTGAAAAAGGGACTATCCATCGAGGATACGATTTCCAATATTTTTTCAACTTGAAGTGATTATGGAAAAAAAAAAAAAGAGGGGGGGGGGGTGGTCGATTTTGGGCGAAGTGGTGGTGATGGTGGATTTTTTTTTTTTTTTTTGATGACCCAAGAACCCGCAGTCGCTACTGGCAGAGCTCCGACCACTCATAGAGCGGAGGTCCGACCACCAGTGCGCACTAGATAAACCTGGGGGATAGCACAATACCCGCAAACCATACCAGCCAGGTAAATCACCTCAAATGAGACAGCGGATGCCTCAGGGGGGGGATTGAACCCTTGTTGAGAGCTACTTGGTTTCCCAAGCGTACCCTTTTGACCAACTCGGCCACACCCCTTTGGCGTGATGGTGGATTTTTCATTTCAGGGCTGAGGGGTTGGGAGAAGAAGACATACTTTTTTCCTTTTTATTTTATTTTCTTAGTCTTTTTTTGTTGTTTTTTTATTTAATTTTTTTTAATGTGAAAAATATACCGTTACTATTTTGTCATTTTACAATTGATTAAAATGTGGTCAAAATTCAATTTTTTGTCAACTAACGGAAATATGGATGGAATTCATCCATTGGGGCTTCATTCGCAATGTTTTGAAAGATTTGGGATGAAGGTTGCAACAAATGAAAGATTAGAGAAAAGTCTACGACTTTTTAAAAAGTTTGAGGTATCAGCTGCAATTATCCGAAAAATTAAATCTTGCCGGTAGCAGCCGGTGGCGTCATGTGCGGTCCAGCTTAGCAGCCACAATCGCCCATTGGCATTGTTGTCCTTGTGGGCCCATCTATCTGCCCCTACTTTTGATTAATCCATACTTTTATTTATTTATATAAATTTTACAAATAACCATTTTTCTTTTTATTTGCATTTTAATTCATATTCATAACGATCACTTATTAGCCCTTTTAACCATCACTATTTTTAAATTCATTAATCCACGTTCATATAATAAAATATTTTGTCCCAATTTTAGACACATTATAAACCTCGTTTGATTTTCATTTTTTTTTTCTAAAATATATTTTTGTCTCTTCTCTTTTCAACCATACATGTTTCATTAAAATAATATTTTACGTAAATAAAAACTTTTCATTATTTTTTAACCACATATTATTCATCAATATATTATTTTAAAATATATATTTTTTTAATGAGAATTATAACCATTGTGCGCAGTTGAACTCCATACAAGAAATAAAAAATCAACAAAATCGATTGAATGTAATGAATAACGCTCAAAATTTTCATTTTTTTTTGTCTAATAATGTGCCACAAAGGCCGTAAATTCTTTTTTTTAAAGTCTTGATCACACAAAGATCTTCTATAATTCACTATTCATAATTCTATTTTTTGGTAGTCAAAATTGAATAGTTAAACAAATAGTATTAATTTTACGGAATCTCCAATCATATATTTTGTCTTTCGCTTTACTTTATTTCTTCTGGTTTCTGCTCGAATTGGATTCAATTGAGTTCTCGGGGAAATAATTGGAATTTAATCCCATTGGGGAGTGGGTAAATATCTGGACAATTTTCGATGGATGGTATAGTCCCATTAGCTGGAAAGATAGTTTATTACTCACGATCTTGATCCGAGTTTTTGTTTTTGTGGGATATTTTAAAGTTTGAAGGAGGCGAAAGTTCCTAGAATTCTTGTGTTAATGGATGTGGAAAGTGAGTCATCCGTGCGTGAATCTGTGGAAGATAATGAGGTAACTAGGACCATTTCTGCCACGGGAAAAGTGGCTAATGCTGTCGACGACACCAAAGTGTATAACAACGGGTCTTGTGTGGTGGAAAACAATGATAATATTTTCGAGGGGGTGAAGGAAAAGGGAATTAAAGTTAATTCACCTCCCCTTGAGGTGACTTCACAAGTGCCTCCATCCCCTGTGATGATAAAAGGGACTGGGTTGAGGAAATGGAGAAGGATCAAGAGGGACGCCAACAAGGGAGGGGATAATATTTTTGAAACAGGCAAGATATTGACAGAGAGTTTGTCTAATCCAGGTCCACATTCAAGTAAACGGATGCAGTTTTCTGAGGAGATGAAGCAAAACAGCGAGGGGTACGTTTCATCCACTACTGCAGTGGAGAGGAATTTGAATGGTTTCTTTGTACTTGATGATTCTGGGTTGGTTATTGGTCCTACCCTTTTTGCTAGAATGGATTCAGAGAACAGTGGGGATTTGAGTAACAAGTCATCCACAGCAGCCAGTGCTCCAAACTCAAGGAGTGAGATGTGGAGGGTTGCAGGACTTCCACAAGATAAAATCAGGACGAAGAGTCTGAGTGGGAAGAATTTGAGTAACTCTGTGCAGCGCGATCAGCAGAGAAAGGGTCGTATTGACACCAGTAAGAAGGCTAAAGGACACCGGGCCAAAATCGAGAAAGAAAACTCCCGTTCGAGCGTGGAGTCTGACTCACGAAGCTCCAACTTTGCTTTCATGCAGGGTACTTACTCTGGGATGAGCAATGCGATGCAAAATGAAAGTTCAAGTAATTATGATGGGCAAAATGGCGATGATTCGTCGTTGGTGGTTAAAGAAGAAAGAAGCGAGAACCCTGGCTTTGCAGCTGATCACGATCCCCTGGTTGAATCCATCATTGTGCTTCAGTCTGCACAAGAAGCACTAGAAAAAGGTCTGTCCATCTAGCCTTTCCCTATTTGACAATAAATAGAATGCAAAACTATTTTTGTTTTTTCTTACATATTACTAAACTTTATTCTGTGTGATGACTAGATCACAATTGCAATAACTTTCCATGCATTTTATTTGTGCTGTTGGCTTTAAATACCCCCCCCCCCCAACCCCACCCCCCAACAGAAAGAAAAAGAAAAAACTATGGTTCTTCTCTTCGTGTTTCAGTTTTTAATTTTGAATTTTAAATTCATTTGGGATTTTGTGTTTTGAGTGTCTACTTTGAGATTACTGAAAACGCATTCTTTTTGTCATTTTGAAAAATTATTTTCAAAAATAAAAAAATAAAAAACCATTTACTTTCTAATTTTGAAAACTGATTATTCAATATATATCTAGTTCTTTACTTATATAACAAAGCAAAAGCGGTTGCCATTGTGGTTAAGACATTGAAATTCCGTGCGGGTTACCTGGGTTTGAATCAAAATTTCTTTGTATTGAATAAAAAGAAAATTTCTTTGTATTGGATTGCGGTGAATCAGAAGCAAGTGATACAAGCAGCTGAAGTAGAGGAAGTTGTCCGCCTTCCTTGCAGCCGCATGGCACAATTTACATGCAATCGCATGTGACTCACAGAGTCCTCCAAGCCGTGACACAGGTCTTTCATGCGGTCGCATGGATTTCTACCTCGCGGCCGCATGGAACAAACTTAAGGCTGAGTTCGAAAAATTGCGAGACTTTCCTAATTTAATTAAGATTTTATTCCTTTTGGTATTTTAACTTGTTTGGACTCTATTTGCACGAATATTACCTTAATTTTAGGTTAGTATAAATACTTGTAACTTCATTATTGAAGGGTTAGACATTATTATTATTGAGTGAATTAATTCAAGAGGCAAACTTTGGCTTCAAATCCTTTGTTCTTAATTGGGCAATTTATTGAACTTATCAAGAATCGATCTTGTGGCGTTCAATCCATTGGGTGAAGTTCTTAATACCGGATTCAAAAGAGGTCAACGTTCGTTTGAATTGTTGGTTGTTTTTTATTCGTATTTCGAATCAAATCTACAAACCAAGATTAATTGGGTTTCTTGCGTTCTTCATCAATCGACGTGGGTTTGGTAGTTCTAATCTATCCGGATTTTCATCCCAACCAAAACGACTTTTTGGCGTTTTTCGTTTTCTTTGTAAATTTTAAACTTGTTTTTGAAAATAGGTAAGTTAACATGTTTTCAGTGTTTTTGAAAATTAAAAACTGAAAATGACTGAACACTCCCTAAGGGTTTAGAGAGTCATAATAGCGTTATTAGTTTCATCAAGGAAAAACTATTTACGAAATTTTGAAACCTGTAGAGGGATGTGAACTTGTGAGCATTCTAGGTTTTGTGGATATTAAAAAGGGGAGGTTTGTATTTTTCTATTATATAATAATCAGAAGGTTAGAAATTCAAACTTTTGAATATTTTTGGTGTCAAATGTTCTTGGTACGTTTGTAAGATCAAACTTTTATGTGTGGTTGTAATGTTATCTCCTAATAGTTAGTTGAAAACGGCATTTTGAAGGTTTTTTTTAGTCTGTGCTGAGTACAGAATCTTGTATAAGCTCCTGTTTTTCCTTTATGTTTATGTTTAATTTAAGGGAGATGCTACACGTACATACATGTATCATTTTCCTTAATTTGACACTACTCTATGATGTGAATATAGGTTCAGTATTGATGTTCTTTCTCTATATATTTCAAGTGGAAGGACATAAATCACTTTAGCATTCCACTTGTTTGTCATTGTTGTTTCCTTATTTTTTGCAATTGAACAAAATGTTTTGTTGTTCAAACTCAAATAAAGGTTTCTATATTGTTCACTGCACATGTAAGTTTCGCAGGGGAGACAAAATGTATTGTTCTTGTAGCTCCTGTTCTATTCATCTTATGTAGATCAGCAAAGATCCTTGCCTATTCCACAAAATTAAATTGTTTGTTATCTTTGTTTTTCATGGACTGCATTTCTTTAACTAAATGGGTTTATATTTATTTGCAGAGGTTCAAAAATTTAGAGAAATTGGAAAGAAAGATGTTCAGGCTGGTGATTCAATTCAAGACTTCCCTTCAGAGTGTACTTACATCGATCCAAAACTCTATCAAGCAAACTCCACCGAACATTTACTATCTGGCTTCCATGCACTCGATGCTAGGGGAAGTGAACCAGACACAATTCTAAAGTACAGGTCACTAGAAGAATCAGTGGAGAAAATAGACGTTGAAGCAGAACTTGAGGACCTCTTTAAGCGAAAGATTGAAGCCGAAGTTGAATATTTTATAATATCAAGAATGATCCAAAAATTGAAGGTTGTAGTGGATGGACAGTCAGTTTTAGAAAAGCCGAAAACTCTGGTTTCAGAGCAAGCCCAGATGCTGAACAGGCTTGGAGATGCGGAAAACAAGGCTGCAACTCTCAGTAAAGAAGCTGAGGATTTGGAGAATTATTGCAAAGATATTGTAGGTGCTGATGAGTCGACGAAGCTGCAGAAGAGGGTGTGCAAGTACACTGCATGTTTCTTCGTGCAGTTGGTAATATTGATAATTTTCATGGGACTCTTTATTTTGCAGATATTACCAAATTATACTGGGATTGTTCCCACTTAGTTTTAAAAAGAGCTTCATTTCTCCTTCGTCATCACAATCTGGCTTCTGGCCTGAATCCAAATCCACTTTGCGACTGTGAATGGTCGACTAGCACTTAATGTAAGGGCTAGCCTCTGGAATTTAAACTAAACATGGATGACTGCAGCAAGCGCAATCCAGGATGTGGCTCTGGTGGTGGAGTGTCAAGAGATTATGAAGGTGAAGTTATTTTTGCGTTTTTGAATCATATGGTCGTTGTTCCAAATTAGAGGCTTTACAAATGTTTGGGTGGAGTAGGGTTCTACACTTTCAACACTCTCTGTCACTAGTTATGAGAATTGGGCCGTGGAGCTTACAATTCATTCAGGAAATTAAAAGCTTTTTGCAATTAATTTCTCCCAGATTATACATGTACAATTTTGCCAGGCTTCGGATTGATTAAAAGAGTAAGGGTCTAGCATAAGAATTAGAGGTGCTGTGTCTTCAGTTTAATAAATGATTTTTAGCTTATATTTATGTAATGGATGTGTTCATTTTTTTAATTCTCTCATTCTTCCCTTCTATTTAAATCGTGGAAGGGTTCAAGCCAAACCCCAACTAGGTTCAAGTGGAAATTGTTCTTATAATGTGGATCAGTCACCATCTCACCCTAGGTGAAAACAAGTACTTCATTATGCAGATTACTTTAATTGTCTCATTTATTGCTTTTTCGATTTTCGTACATGGATTCTGTATTGTAAAGTAAATTTATCTAACTGGTTTGTATATTCATCTGCTAATTCTTACAGGAATGTCTCAAGTTTCATTCTAGGGTGATGTTACGTGTATACAACGGTGTATACACGGGTTTACACACCCTCACGTGGAGGGGCCACATACAATAAAATATGCTGGGACTTCCTCCATTTGAGAGAAGGAGGGGGGGGGGGGGGGGGTAACTCGTATCTACACTTTGAGATGTACACGAAGCATTATTCTTCATTTTAAGCTGCAGTTTAAGTATTATGCGAGTTGTACAAGATAGTAAAGAGTTGGATAATTTATTGCTACTGGTACTCTCTGTTATGATAACGGATAAGCAAATTATTTCGGAGAAAATAATGAGTGTGGGTGGCAGTTCTCTGCTCCGCCATTCATTTCACTGACTGTTAAATACATCAGCAAGCAGATGAATCAGTAGCTGCAACTGGAGCTTTTGTAGACTAATTCCACCGAGCTTAAAAAATGGACTTATAATTTATGAGGATATACTAGCAGCTCGGCCCATGTTTATCTTGTTCAACTGCTATTATAGCTTGCGGACGAAAGTTTCTATAGGTTCATCTCCATCTTATGGCACGTTACGATAAGGAAAAGCAGTTGTAATTGAACTACTGCTTTAATTAATTTTAGACTCCCGCCCCCCCCCCCCCCCCCCCCCGCCCGGCTAAAGGAGTGTAGTACGTAAAGACTAAAGAGTAAAGACTGAAATTTGTCGTATGTGGAAGAGTTCCACTTTAGTTTGTACGTAAAGATTTAAAGAGTCAAGACTGAATTTATTTTTATTTTTTTTAGGTGTAAGAGTTCCACTTTAGTACTACTTTTATTTATTTATTTATCATTGATGTTGGGTCTCCAGGAAGCTATTTGTGTAACCTTTCATGTTCTTGATGGAAGGATTGAATTTTGTCTCGAGTTATGAAAATTTCGGCATGCTCGACTACAAAAAGATTGAGAACCGACCCAAAAATCGTTCCAATTAAACCTAAAAGTGGCATAATAAAAGGATGTGTATAGTTAATGTGCGATTTTCACTAGTTCGAGTGCGGTGTACCCTAATACCCAAGACTAAGGTTGAGCAACTAGCTGCTACATGATTGGACGTCTATTCTCACCACACTACCCTAGGAGGAAGGAATGTTCAATTAATTACAATATAACCATTCCGCGTGAAAAGAAGCATGCATTGAGTTAGTGATAGCCTTTTTAAGGTAATGAATAAATTGCATTAAAAGGAAATTAATTGCAGAGTATTTTTTACGTAAATTGTGAGGTTGACCAGCACAAAGAATTCTATTTTCTGAAAATTTGTCAATTTTTTTTTCTAGTTTTGATGTGGAAAAAATAGGTTTTGCCCCGCATGGATAAAGAAAAAGAAAACTACTTCCGGTAATTCAAATATTTGTGGAGTTCTACTTGCATTAAACCTCTCATCTTAATCTCATAGAATTTTATAGTAATCTTATTACATCTTGAAAATCATAATTAATGCTAAATTACCGTAACAGATTTTTGGTAATTCCCTAAAACCTGGTTTAGATGAAAAAAGTAGAAGAACGTGACTGTCAATTTCCATAGTTAATAGCTGACTCTTCAATTTCTCTTCATTTCACACTTGTTTTCTTCCTCCAGGATGTCATTATTACCTCCTTTTTCTTCATTTTCATCACTGATCTAAGTGATATGTACACACATATATACAAAAGCATAGAGTTTCTATCTTTTTTCTGCCGTTGTTTTTAATTGGTTTTATGTTTTCTTTTCAGCTAAGCAAACATCTATACTTTGCTCCAAAAGATCTTTTCATTTTGGTCAGTGCCTTTTTTTCTTTGAGTCTTATTTAGGGTTATTTCTCTTTTTTAATTAGTATATATCTTCTTGGAAGTTTGTCTTTTTAAGGGTTTCTGGGCCATTATGTAACTATCCATCTTTAATATTTTTCTTGTTGAAAATCTCAGCTCTCGCTTTCTTTCAACCACTCCTTGAGATCATTTTCGACCCTTTTGCTGTTTGTATACACAATACATACATATATATATATATATATATATATATATATATATATATACACACACACACACACACACACACACACACACACACACACACACTTAAGCTGTGGTTGTTCTTGTGGAGAAGATATTGAGTCACATCAGTTAATGAGAAATCTGAGGTTTGTGAACCTGTTTTGGGATAAAAGAAGCCGTGGATAGATAAATTAAAGTGTTCCTCCACAAGGTTCATCCACTGAGGGTGAGTCGTAGCTTAAACGAGGCATGGAGGAAGATGATCAAACTATTGTAATTCAAGAGAAGGATAAGATGTACAGTAAGTTTTGCCCTGTGTGCAATAAAGGATTTAATTCAGGTAAAGCTGTAGGAGGTCACATGAGAATTCACGTTCAGGCCAAGAAAAAAGTAAATCAACCCATAAAGTCCAAGAACCGTCTGCGAGAAGATGAAGAAATTAGTGAATCTTGTTATGTGAAAAAGAAGAATTATAACAAGAGGCTGAGTTGTTTGATTTGTGGGAAGAAATTTTTATCGATGAAGTCATTGTGTGGGCACATGAAGTGCCATCCAGAGAGGAATTGGAGGGGAATTCAGCCACCTACAATAGCGAAAAAGAGTTCTTGGTCGAAGATTGAGCCTAAAAATGTCGATAATCAGATTGATTTAATTACTGATGCTGATGGAAATCAATCAGTTGAGTCTTTTCTTGGTTTGTCAGTAACTGCAAAGAGAGGCATGAACGCCACATCGGAGTTTTCAGGCGCAGAGGATGATCAATTATATGATGCTGTTCTTAATCTTATGATGTTGGCTCATGGAGAATCATTCGAGAGTGGACAATTATACAGGCAAAGAGTTGTTGAATCTGAGGTCACTAACAGCAATTCACTAACGTATAAGAGTGAAATTGGGGATACTAACAAGGTTTCTGAATCAAAGATTTCAAACGAGGAAAGCGGCTCTACTAATCTGGAAGGCTTGAAGATGAGCAACAAAATTGAGAGTTTTCTTCAAAAATCAGTCAGCAATGAAGAACACGAGCGTACTAATGCAAATATGATCAAGAACGAAAGAAGAAAGAAAAAGGTGAGATTGAGTGATCTTGAATACAAGAAATATGTCGGTCAAGTGACTACAAAGCCTCCCCAAGTTAAGTACAATTGCATTACATGCGGCAAGTGCTTCGAAACTCGCCAAGCACTAGGCGGTCATAGGGCTAGCCATAACAAATATAAGACTGCTATTTACAACTCCATTGATCAATCTTCAATTGCAGCTTCTGAGGATGAAATACTTTCGACTGGCATCGTCCAAGTAGACTACGAAAGCCCAGAAATTGCCCAGAAATGTCATAAAATTCTGGATTTTGATCTCAATGAGGCGCCTCCATTGGAGAATGAAGCTGGTATTGAGTCTGTACTTGCAGCTAACTTTGATTATGGATTTTCTTCTTAGAACTTTTTTGTTCGGTTCTAGTAGTTTCAGCTCATAAGCTAATTCCGATTTAAGTATTATGATTTTAGATTCGCAAATTCGACATCTTCATTTCGTTATCTAGGATTTGGTACAAATTGATATTTTAATTAAAATTAGTAACTATTTTGGTTCTTTCTTCAATTCATTATTGTTGAGTCTTCATGAACTCGTTCTTCAAGTAAAACTTGATACTTCAACCTTTTTTTTCTTCAACAACTTTTTTTTTGAAAAAAAAAATGTGTACGATGCATGATTATGCAAGCAACTTGCTCTCTTTTGGGACGTACAGTATTAGATGACTCTCTATAATACAATAGACAATATTTAACGATTTTTCTTTAATATTGGCAAGTCCAATCTGTCCCCCAAAGACGCCATTGGTTAATAGATTACGTCAATTTACCTTGTCAAATGTGTGTGTGATTTGCGGATTGCACTTTGGTTTGAATAAGCAATAAAAATATCAGAATGGATTATGACTATTGTGCTTTAAAATCAAGAAAACATCATAATCGGATAGTGGAGGTCCAAATTGGAGATTTGTTATCTGGCAAAGAAAATATTGATAGAGATACGAAAAGTCAATATATTCAATTCTCCTAAAATTTTATTAAGAGCGTTTTTGGTGTGGATTAAAATTAGATTTTTTAGTAGATTGTGATAGAAGTTTTTAAAATGTGTGGTTGAAAAGTTGTGGAATCCATAAAAGATGTGGTTAATATTAATTGTTTGACTTTTACTTAGATTAAAATAAAAAATAAACAGGTTCATAATTGATCAAATTTCAGATCTATAATTTGCATTAATTGTTGTCGAAATTTGCTAAAATTTTTGTCAGAAGCTTTGTCACTTGACATACAAGAAACTTGTGAAAATTATACGAGTTTTGCTACAAGTACACTTTTTTTGACACTAAATTTGACACTCTACTAACAATCAAAGGGTGGAGTCCACAATTAAAATAATGGTGGATCCCATGCATTGTGAGTATAATGTCAAAGAAAGTGTCAAAAAAGAGTACTTAAAAAATGATTCAAATTATACAGTACAAATTTCCATAATAAACTATTGGAGTCAATTCTAAAATTTTCTTTATTTAATTGTATTTGTGTTTTGACTAAGAAAATAATATTTCGGTTTACTTTTATATCATAAAGCCAAAAAAAGGGGAAACATAATTTTAAAATGACAATAATGTAATAAATATAGTAGTATTTGTTTGGGGTGAACACGGTTCAACTTAGACGGTTTGAAACAAATTTTCAAATCAAACCATTTGAAGCAGTTTGAAAATTTTCAAACCAAATCAAATTATTTCGATTTCTAAACAAAACCAATACAAACCATATTTTCCAGTTTTGTTCAGTTTAAAACTACGGTTTAATAAAGAAAGAATTAATATATATATATATATATATATATATATATATAACATAAATTGTATCGTTAAAAAATTACAAATCAAAGTTATATAATTATAATACAACAACATGATATAAATATTTTAAACTCTTAGTCGATATTAATGATGTTTGTCTACAATTGTAATACACAATTCATTATCTTCATAAATATAATACATGAATTCATTGATTATAGTTAAATGATAAAAAATAACAAATAAAAGAAAATAAATAAAAAAATTCAAACACAATAATACCTAGCTACTTTGACTTTTTGTGAATCATCAAATGCTTCCACTCCATCCAAATATTGATAAATTATTTTAAAGGAGCCTGACAATTATTAAAACAAAACAACATAACTACCAATAAAAAAGTAAAAAAAATTACCAAAAAATTAAAGAATTTGGATAATCTGACTTGAATTTAGGCAAAATTTGAGAAAATGTGTTAAATTTTAATTGAATTGAATAAATTTTAGGCTAATTTTTTTTTTCAGATTTTTATTTTTTATTTTTTTTGTAAACGGTTTGACGGTTTGTAAAGATTAAAACCTAAAACAAACCACTTCAAAATGGTTTGGTTCAGTTCAAAATCAAAACGTTGATGGGTCTACGTGGAACCAAATCAACCGCTTCAGAAAAACGATTTCGATTTTGCAGTTTGACGATTTCGTTGTTCCGCCCTAATATTTATGAATAACTTTTATACTCCTACAACTCTAGCCATTATGACTATTATGTCTCTTGTAATCTTAATTCTTCCTATAAATATGAGATTTTAATTTTTAATAAAACATACAAGTTTATTGACTTCTCTCATTTATTATCTCTAGTTTATAACACGTTATCAGCTCGATTTTCTCAAAATCAAAGTAAATTAGTTAGAATGTAATAATTTTTCTAAACATAATTATATGTCATGTGTACCAAATTTAATTTGATGACATGTGAATTCTTTCGATTTACATATGCATCATAACGATATTGCTTCTTCTCTAAATTTTGTTTGTATGCATATTAATTCTAATTCACGTTTGTATATGTAATATGTATACATATTAATTCATGGTTTATTAAGCCCATGTTTGAACCTCATTCTTTGAAAAAAAAATACATTTTTAAACAATGATTTGACATCATTTCAACTACACGTTATTTAATAAAATAATATTACATGTAAATTCAATTTTTTTTTTTTTTAATCACACATTTCCCATCAATGTACTATTTAAAAATACATTCTCGTGGAAAGAATGGGGCTCAAATGGGGGCTAAGTAAATTCATGCTTTACTATTAATTCTGCATTTTGATTCTACCGCATATTAGTTATGCCTTTTATTTTTGTACATGTGGAATTCACGTGCAAGTTTGGTATTTTTTACATGCAAAGATTTGGTCATTAAAAGATTTAATCAATTTTGTTAAATTTTTATATATGGTGATTTTTTTCTAATGCTTGTTTAATAATTAATTTTTATATATAAATTCATATAACATCTATTTGGTAATTAATGTATATATCGTATCCTATTTATATGATAAATAATATTTTTAGCCCGACTAAATATTTTTAGATACTCCTTATAAACCTTAAATTGATATCAATCCATGATGTTGTTACTCTTGAAGTAGCACAACATTATAATTAATATTTCAAAAGAATATTATTTGCTCTTGAAAAGTATGAATGATAATTTTCAATATTTTAGAAGGATATTGATATATTACTCTTGAAAAAAATATAATATTAAAATATATCGTGCTCTCAAAGTAGCACACATCCCAAATCATATATATCTCCTCGCGTTCTTGAAAAAAATACAAATTAAATAACTTAAGATTGGATTGTAATTTTTAAAGGAATTTTTTTTTAATATTAATAATATTCTAGAAGAATATTATTCATTCTTGAAGAGCACAAATTACAATTTTCAATATTTCAAAAGAATATTGGTCATTGCTCTTGAAAAAACAATATTAAAATACTACATGCTCTTAAACATATATCTCATGTCGACATTGATTAGTATGACTACTTGATTGATTATTAGAAGATTATAACGTTTATCATATTTTTCAAAATTAAATAATTGAATTATATCTTATATTGAAACAGAAGTTCAATTTTATTTTATTATTTGGCATGACCAGGTTGATCATCGCTGGATCAATAATGATACGTAATTAAAATTTAAATAGATATTCAATGAATAACTGGAAAATTCTTCAATCCAATAAAATCTTATATAATGTTTGCTCTTTTTAATAAAATTTTTTCTTTAATTATCACTAGTTAAAATAGGGACTGAATTTCTTATATTTTTTAAAATTAGTCAGGATGATAAATAGGGTATTATCATCCTCTACGTTGACTATCTAATATTATTTGTATACAATAGATTGGATACATATATTGGATGATAGCATGGTATTTTAATTTAAAGTTTGCGAAATTATTACTCAAATTATAAGCATAATTTTTAAATTATACAATCAAGATGGTGTGCTTTGTTAATGCTAGGATCCTAAATCTCAACTTTTTAATAAATGTTAATTGAGATGTCGATAAATGGTTTAACATTATTATTTGTTAAACACCCAATTAATTAAATTGAGAATAAAGTACTTTCCATTTATGTTTAGAGAATATTATTACGCATCAATTGTCAATATCATAGTTTTTCCTGTTATAATTAACTTATGTTCGGAGCCTAATTTATTTATCAAACTATTTGATGATGCAATTAATCCACCACATTGCATTGAAATAAAAACTAAGGAATGATGAGAAGAAATGCGTAGTTTTAACCGTATCTCAAATGAACGATATTTTATAAAGCGATATGCTGATTGTCAATGTCTATTGGACAATTTTCACAGCATTAGGTGGAGGAATTAAGAAGCTAAAAATAATGTACAAATGCATAATTATCTAAGTCCTGACAATAGATAATTCGAACCAGAAATTCGAAAGATAATATATTTAGATATATTTACTGACCAATGAGATTAACAATATCTCACACACCAAGTTTAAAGGCTCCAATACCAAATGATATTTTAAGAGGACAATTCGTTAGTATTATATTTGATATATAGTACGCCTGAAACGTGATGATATCCGATTCTAATACAAAAAATCTTCAAACAAAAATGGAGCAATTAGTAAAAATGATCTCATTAATAATGTATATGCTCTTGATGAGTATTTAGACATAACTAGTTTTAAAAACTCCATAAAATGTTCAGGTACCTAAAATAATGAAAATTGAAATATCTCAATAAGTTATGTTATTATAGAAAAAGAAATAGATCGAAAAGGAAAAAGAAAAAGAAAAATTCTCAACAACACTTTTGCACATGATGTACTGCATCATATAGCGAGAAATCGAAATAAATGCGTCGAAATATCGATCGAAGTAATGATTGGCCAAATAAAGGGACACAATCCTAAATTAAATTTATTAGAGAAACTGAAATTTCTAGACGCAATCCTAGTAATTAAACTTACTAGAGAATCTGAGTTTCTGGATTACAGTCTAAACATATGAAAGTGTATGCTTATGCAAAATGAAAATGGAAAAAGTAAAGTTGTAATATGAAATATACGACTATTTACATAATAATTTTTGCGAATACTTGTATAAATAGATAAATCATAATGTGGTGAATATAATTACAAGTCATATTTTATTAATCTAATAATGCATGAAATTTGATATGCATATAATTAATTTGATTATAGTCAACTCAATTGATATGGCTATTGATGTTACCTTGAAAGATTTAATATACCTAAAGCATATAGTTCAAATAATATTATCACGAAGGGGAATAAATACTCGTTATACTATTTTTTTCTTGATTAAGATTTTATCTCATTGAATTTTTCTACCAAGGTTTTTAATAAGATGACTTTTGTAGCATACTCAAAAGAGTAATTTACTTTCTTTTTTTTTTCTTTATTAGGATTTTTCTTACAAATTTTTCCTAATAATGTTTTAATGATGTATATTCTTTATGTAATGAATGTCCATAATCTAAAAGATATTTACCCTCAAAATAATACTCTGATATATATGAGACTCTCGAAAAGATCAACAAGAGCTATTTTTTGAATTATTATCACTGTAGTCATCAAATTTTATCCATCTGAATTTTCTTGAAGATATTGACGTACAAGATATCAATATTGAAGACATTGACATACAAGATATGGACCCCTTAATACAAGAATTGAAATAAGGGGAGTACTCTTTTTCCTTCAATTAAATTTTTTTTCATTGGACTTTCTTAACAATGTTTTAATGAAGCAACATTTTATCACTCCAAATTATTTGTACTCCTTTTCATTTGTTGGCATTTTTATCTCATTGAATTTTGAAAAACAAAGTTTTAATGAGATAGTTATTGTGTAAATAGTCATTCAAAGATGGCGTTTTAAATATAATAGTATTTATAAATGACTTTAATTATACCTCTACATCCCTAGACATTAATTTATGATATTGTATCCCTTGTAACCCTAAATTTTTCTCTATAAATATGAGTTTTCGATTTTTAATAATACACAAGTTTATTAACCTCTCTTTTTTGTTCTCTCTAGTTTATAGCAAATAAAAATAATTGTCTAAAATTTTTATTTGTTGAAACAAAAATAATTAGTTATCAAAGTCGTGCTTAAATTTTGAAACAATTAAAATTAAATTTTAGGCATTCTTTTATATCCTATCTACCCTCTACCCTATTTACTTTATCTTGTAAACTGTGTTAATTTTGAGATATTTCATTGAGATTGTGTCACTGTTTGATCCTCATTATTTCCAAAATATAATCTCTCGGGTAAATAGTAAAAATAACCATACCTTTCAATTTCATTGTATAAAACGTTCATACTTTTTATTTTTTGACATTTTCACCTATATTTCCACATGTTATTGAGCAGAAGGTCTTTTTCATTCATTTTTGATGATTTTACCCTCATATTCAAATATAAAAAAAATAAATAACTAATTGCAATCATAATCCTAAATTTTCATAAAATTACAAATCAATCACAAATATAGTCAGACAAACAATTCCTGCGAGCAGCTGGACTGGCATCCTTGACCATTCACGATGTAGAATTATTTGTGTACTAGGCTGTGTCGTGGACTAACAGCGTCCCGACTCAGTCTACTTTACTCCCTCAATATAACAAAGTTTGTAAGTATGCCTGCATTTTTAATTTCAGGGTTCTTAAAGACATCTTACTTCCTGTTTCTAGATAATGATGCCTCTTGTTCACGTCATTTTTGTTGGAAAATAAATAATTTAAGTTTTAAAATTTAAAATTAATACTTTTAAATTTGTTGTTTCTAATTTAATATCAATTTAATACAAAATTAAATAAATAGTATTATAGTGTAACATACATGTTAAATGACTTAATTCTCATAAGTGTGGCGATTAAATTTATTTATCTCTATAGTATAACATACATGTTAAATGTTAATAGTGTGGGAGTTAAATTTGGCCCTATAAAAGGGAGTGATTTTCATGACTTTAAACATAACATGAAAAGCAAAAATTGATAAAATACACTCTACACTTCTATATTATTTTATATAGTTTCGGCAATTGGATAATGCATCGTTCACTTATCTCCCTATGGTCGTACCCATAGAAGGAGAGCCGACTCTTA
This sequence comes from Osmanthus fragrans, assembly GCA_019395295.1. Taxonomy (NCBI): domain Eukaryota; kingdom Viridiplantae; phylum Streptophyta; class Magnoliopsida; order Lamiales; family Oleaceae; genus Osmanthus; species Osmanthus fragrans. The sequence goes on along the minus strand of CM033344.1, from coordinate 1,830,773 downwards.
GTCACATGTGTTTTATCTTGGAGTTGTGTAACGTCGAAAGTACCCGCACAAAAGGGAAACAACGCAACTTCAGGACAGCGTTTTCGACGTGACGCTTAAGACTTGCTTTGTAACTCTTCTCTTTTATATTTATTTTATTGTTGAATTATAGTACTTCTTGAATTGCATTTGTTATTTTATGATGTTAATTGGTAATAAATTTACACACAAATCGCTGATTTTTCCAACGTGTTGGTGATTTGCATGTAAATTATTAGTTTTATGATCTTGAATAGTAACATTGCAAAATTTCTTATTCTTTTATTTAAATTAAAAAATTTGGGCATTGTGACATCCTTACAAAATTGGGAATGAACTCCCATAATTTGTCCTTGGTGTAAGTGACCTAATTTTTAAACTATGAGGGTCATGAAGCCGTTGCATTCCAGGTAGTTGTTCACTTAAAAAGTTGATGAGGGTGAACATGTATAAATAAAGAAGAGCTTATGGAGTTAACATAGTTTGTCGGCTAAGAGCCATGATATATAGATGATCATTATTTCAATGAATTGGTAACTAGCCTTGCCTAATCAATAATAATAAAATAATAGTCTATAAAATAAATTTAATTGGATTTAGAGGTAGTGAAAATAATTTAATTCAAGGAGTGTGTCTAGAGTCTTCAACTATTTCTCCCTTGGTAACTAATTGTACTAAGATAAATCAATTTATAATGGAGAGTCAGGAATTATAAATTTGTTATTCAAGGATTAAAAAAATAAAATAAAAATTGTAGAAAATTCTATTATGCATATTATTGGTTTAGACCAATCAAAAAACTCGTTCTCACATTTGCTATATAAAAAACCAATACACAAATTAGAATGTAATACATAAGTTCTTATACTATTCATAATAGTCCGTTTGTAATTTTTCAACATAATTAGTGATACTTATACCTCGGTAGTATTCTAAATATAATCAATTATTTGGTTATAATTTATTGTTATGTAAATAATATTTTGCTAAAGTATTTAATAAGAATTTGTGGATCTATTGATGGGTGAAAATCTTAAGTGTGGGAAACATGTGCATTAATCATCTCCACACAATGTTGGATCCTATCAAAAGAGAAAAATTGTAAGATCGTATACTCACTCTATTCAAGTTGGATATCTTTAGAATGTGGATGTGTTTAAAAATTTCAAATAGATGCACCTTACATACTTTGTTGTCAAACTGACTCTTAAAATCTGTTAAAAGTTAAATTATAGACATGCATGTGAAATGCAAGAGCTCAATGGATGCATTAGCTCAAACATATTACTAGAAGTCAATTTCTAAAATTCATTTGTTTATCTTACTTAAAAATGTGATATTGATATTTTAGAAATTTTAAGATGACATTGTAGGTGTGCAAATTGCAAGCGAAAAATAAGAGCTTGTAAATATTATGGTACCAATTATTGTTCAAAAGGAACATGAATAAATTGTAGTCCGAGATGGACATACATAAATCATCGAGGGGGATAAACTTAAACTCATGAGGGAGTAGGGGCCCGGCCCGTGAAAAGTCAGAGCCGGGCCCGCTTGCGACTCGGGTCGAGCCTCATTTTTTGGGCTTGGCCCAAGCCAGGCAGGCCCAACGAGCAACTCAGGCCGGCCCGTGACCAAAAAAAGTAAAAAAATAGATTAATACTGAATTTTTTAAAAGAAAAAATTAAAAAAATAGAAAAATTCGGGTTCGGCTCGGAAAAAGCTGGGGCCGAGCTCCAAATTTTCCAACGGGCTTTGGCTCGGCTCGGGCCCGAAAAAAGCCTGATTCTCTGAGCCTGGACTTAGAATTTGGGCTCGCGAGCCAGCCCAGCTCGCTGCCATCCCTATGAGGAAATCACCTCTGAGAGTAACCTAACCTTTGTGATTGGAGATCTCATGGAGAAGAATCGATGTGATAAAAACAATCCGTCCTGCGTGACTTGTAATAGCACTATTTTATTTGTGCTCATCCCTATGGTGATAGTGTTAATAATAATGTGATGTTAAAATGTGTTTAACCCTGAATAAGTATCGATGCAACAATTATCGCGAGGTGTGGATCACACACACCCTTGAAGGACTCACTTATGTAAGAGTTGTCATGATGCCTTGTCTATGAGATTGTGTTATTCTCTAGACTCTTACTAAAATCAAGATTAGAGCGCATGACCATTAAAAGCACTACCGCTATGAACTAATGTAATATACATGTTAAATGACTTAATTCTCATACGTGTGGGGTTAAATTTATTTATTTCCAGAGTGTAACACACATGTTAAATGTTAATAAGTGTGGGGGTTAAATTTGTCCCCTATAAAAGAGAGTAATTTTCATGGCTTTAAACATAACATGAAAAGGAAAAATTGATAGAATACACTCTACACTTCTATATTATTATATATAGTTTTGGCAACTCGATAATGGATCGTTCACTTATCTCCCTATGGTCGTGTCCATAAAAGGAGAACCGGTTGTTAGTCACGTGAATCTATCTTGAAGTCATGTAGCGCCGAAAGTACCCAAACAAATGGGAGGCAACACAATTTTAGGACAGCGTCTTTGACGTGACTCTCAAGGCTTGCTTTCTAACTTCTCTTTTTTATTGATTTTATTGTTGAATTATATTACTTCTTGAATTGTATTTATTATTTTATTGTGTTAATTGATAATAAATCTATACACGAATCACCAATTTTCCCGACAATTTTTCCCTTCAATTTTACCCAATTGACGAAGGTTTCCCAGTAATTTGCTGGATTTTTTGAGCTGATGGACTTCTCACTCCTCGTCCATACATTTCTTGAAGGGCCTGTAATTGATCTGCTGTTGGGTTCCATCTTGAACTCGTGACCTTTAATATATTAGACTATAGTTACTTTCACATACTAACAAAAGTCCAATTTGAAAACCCGAAAAATTGATCAAAATGCACATAAGCAACTAAATAAATGCAATACTGATTTGTGAGGAACAACCTGGCACAAAGCTGGCAAAGCGAAGAAACAGAGTCCATTTTTGAGATGGATAAAGCTACTTGTACATAATTTTTTTTTGTACATAATGGTGTCGACACACCCACGTGGACGTGGAATCCACTGTACCCAAGCACTTCTCTTTTGAGATATGAATTATGATATTCCTAGATACCTGCTTTGCTCTCCTCCTCTGCTCTTCATGGACATGTTACTGCTACCAATGTTATCCTCTCTTATTCAACCTCTAATTTCTTAACAAAAACCCATATGCAAAACGAAGATAATCAACCAAATCAATGACACCCAGATAGCCCAAATGCCCAGAATTTGAATAATCGATATGGAACAGGCATTGTCAAAAGATCATTAATGAAAATTAGAAAGAAACTGTTGGGTGGCAAAAGAAGTTCCTTGTTCTTTCCTTTATTCTCTCTCTGCTCTGGAGAGGAGCACACTTTGCAGGGAAGGCACTTGAAACAGGGGAAGGCTGACTAACTGTCCCGTTTTAATACCATATTGGGTGGCTATATTTGTGATTGATTTGTAATTTTTTAAAAATTTGGAATTGTGATTACAATTAATTCTTTATTTTTTTGTTTCTTTATTTTTGTTTTATTTGAATTTGAGGGTAAAATCATAAAAAATGGATGAAAATGATTTTTTGCGCGATGAAAAGTGTAAATAGAAATGAAAATGTCAAAAAATAAAATGTGAGAATATATGGTTCTCTTAACTCTAGTTTGATTGTGGCCCCTTGGTTTAATTGGACGGTCGAGATTTGGTCAATGTGAGATACTTTGTTTGGCTTACTTGAGAAGCTTCCTGTGTGTTTTTCGAGATATAGGCCACTCCCCTTTGTGTTGGTAGACTTGACTTATATTTGATCATTAAAAGGGTCTCTCTCTCTCTTAAAAAAACACACGGCTCTTTCTCTCCATATTTCTCGGCCGGCTCTCACTCTCCACCAAAGAAGAACTCTCTGTTCTTCCTTTCTTCTGTGATTCTCTTGTATACTTAGGCCTTGAAAGAGAGGCTAAGTTGATGTGCTATTCTTCATAGCTGGTGGTGGTAGAGGGGCGGCGTTGGAGGCGGTTTTAGAAGGGGTTCTTTGCCGGTATCTCATTCTCTCTCTTGGCGTGGCGTTTGCATCTCATGGAAGGGTGTTCCTGAACCTAGGAAACCCAACAAACTGGTATCAGAGCCTAGGGCTTGAGGAGAGGAAGAAATCGACTGGAGCAAGAAAGAGGAGAAGCCGTGCGTGTCTTTCTCAAAACCGGCCGAATCCTGCAACTCATTTTTCCGGCCAAACCAAGCACCACCCGGGGGAACCAAGGCCAGAACTCGACTCTGCAGGTCGTGGGCTTCGTTCCTAGGTGAAAAAATTAGGGCGAAAATCGAGGAAACGGTGAGGTGATTTTGGAGGTCCGAATTGGGGAAATCAAAATTCCGGCCAAACCAAAACTCCGATCGACGAACGGAGACCGGAACTGAGTCCAGCAGGCTGAGGCGCAGCTTGTGGTGGTGGCGCGTGATTTCTCCGGCGGCGCGTGGCGGAGACAGCGGCGGCGCGGGCGGCTCCGGCGAGGTTTTTTCGGACAGTTTTATTGTTTTAACCTGCTGAACGTATTGATGGGTTTATTTTAGTGTTTCAGGTTATACATAAAAAGTTGGACGATTTTGCCCCTGGCTTGATATCTACGGCAGTTCGATTCTGAAACTGGTGGTATTATTACTATTTTTCAACAGTAGTTTGGTAAGATTATTCCAAACTCTCCGTTAGGTTAGGTTTGGTACTCTTACCGGTATATGCACGTTTGCTTGGTTGCACGTTTGTGAATTCTGTGGATTGAATTCTTCTGATTAATTTGTAACCTGGAAGCATATTTACCTGCATTATATACCTGTGTTTCGTGAACGGATTATTTCATTGTTGTGCTTCATTTCTGAAAATTGGTTTTAACTCGGCATTTATATTCATATATTGATCATCTGGAAAAGATTTTTTCAAAACCTTTTCTGTTATGTCCACGAGTACATGCCACTCTTTTACAGAATCTGTAATGGGTTCGAGGGTCGAATTATCGCAATTCGATGGAAAGGGGGATTACTCGATTTGGAAACAGAAAATGAGGGCTATTTTGGTCCAACAGAGAGTTGCTAAAGTTCTCGATGATCCTTCTACTTATTCTGATGAGTTAAAGGCTAAACCACATGAAATTGAAGACATGAATGAAATTGCTTATAGTTCTATTATTTTGCATTTATCTGATAACATTGTAAGACAAGTTGATAATGCTAAAACTGCTAGAACTATATGGACTGAACTAGATGCCTTGTTCTTAACTAAAACTTTGCCTAACAAGATATATTTGTTGGAGAAACTGTTTAGTTTTAAGATGGATCCCGGGAAGGATGTTGAGGGGAATTTGGGTGACTTTAGCATAATTGTTAAGAGTCTGGCTCATAATGACAAAAAATTTGCCGATGAGGATTTGGCTGTCATATTGCTAAATTCTTTGCCCGAATCTTACAGAGAAATGAAAAATGCCATAAGATATGGTAGGGACACTCTCACCCAAACTATTGTCATAGATGCCTTAAAATCAAGGGAACTTGAATTAAAAAGAGATAATAGAACTCACTCTCGTGAAGAAAGCTTATTTGTTAGGGGAAGATCAGAAAAGAAAGAATTTAACTTCCATAACAAGAAGGGGAGAGGGAAATCTAAAATGAGATCCAAATCAAAAGATAAGAGCGGTAAGAAATGTTATCACTGTGGAAAGTTGGGACATTTCAAGAAAGACTGCTTTGAGTGGAAAAGGAAACAAAGAGACCCGAACAATTCTGATCAAGATAATGCTGCCATGGTTTCTGAATTTGACAGTCTGCATGTCCTTAATGTGTCCGAGGAAGAATTTGATAAAAATTGGATCCTAGACACAGGATGCACTTTTCATATGTGCCCTGAGAGGTCTTGGTTCTATAACTATAAAGAGACTGAATCTAGAAAGGTCTACATGGGGGACAATAATTCTCAAAATGTGGTTGGAGTTGGTGACATAGCCATCAGGATGTACGATGGGGCCGTCACGCAGCTTAGAAATGTTAGATATGTTCCTAATTTAAAGAGGAACCTCATTTCCTTAGGTTCTCTTGAAGATGAGGGATATACCTTCAAATCTTGTAACAAAATTTTGAAAATTATGAGGGGTTCTCTCATAGTTATGAAAGGACCTAAAAGGAATGGGTTGTACTATCTGGAGAGTAGAACTGAAATACCACTTGATTCTAGTCTTCTTACTGTGAGTAAAGACAAGACTGAACTTTGGCATAACAGAATGGGTCACATTGGGTTTAAAGGGCTAAAAGCTTTAAATAATCAGAAATTGCTTGGAAATGATGATATTGAAGCAATGGATTTCTGTGAAACATGTGTCTTGGGTAAGTCCCATAAGGTGAGCTTTGAAGCTAGCTCTCATAGGACCAGCGGACCATTGGACTATGTCCATGCTGATTTATGGGGTCCGGAGAAGCACTCCACATTTGGTGGGAGCAAGTACTTCTTGTCCTTGGTGGATGATTATTCAAGAAAGGTTTGGATTTACCCTTTGAAGGCTAAGTCGGAAACCTTTGAAAAATTCAGAATTTGGTTAAAGTCTGTGGAAAATAAGCTAGATAAGAAGCTTAAAACTTTGAGAACTGATAACGGGCTTGAATTCTGTAATTTTGAATTTGACAACTTCTGTAAGCAGAAAGGCATAACAAGACACAGAACTATTAGATACACACCTGAACAGAATGGGGTCGCTGAGAGAATGAACAGGACCATAATGAACAAAGTTAGGTGTATGTTGATTAGCTCTGGCCTTGCGAAAGGCTTTTGGGCTGAAGCTGCAAGTACTGCAGCTTACTTGATTAATAGGTCTCCGTCCAGCAGTATAGGGTTTAAGACCCCACAGGAGTTGTGGACGGGAGAGCCTCCAAATCTGGAACATTTAAGGGTGTTTGGATGTGCTGCATTTGCACACCAATCTGAAGGAAAACTTGAGCCGAGGGCGGTCAAGTGTGTGATGTTAGGGTATCCCGAGGGTGTGAAGGGCTATAGGCTATGGGTTTTAGGGGTTCAAGGTATTAAGATTATTAACAGCAGGAATGTAGTCTTTAATGAATCTGAGATGCCTTGTCTAAAACATAAAATTGCTGAAACCAACAAAACTAAAACTGAGAAGAGTATTCAGACTGAGGTGAAGCTTACTAAGCTTGATTCACCTGCACCTGGGAATGAGGCTAATGACCCTATACATCAAGAACCTGAAAATGAAAATGTAATTGAAACTGAAACTGAAGGGGTGACTGAACTTCAAGAAAACACTGAACCTGTTGAAGTTGAACATTTTAATGATCAGCCACCTAATCAAGATTATCAGCTTACTAGGGATAGGGGGAGGAGGCAGATCAGGCCAAATCCTAGATATGAATCCCTAAACATGACTGATTTTGCCTTAGTTTCAGGTGAAGCCCTTGACCAGATAGAACCTGATAGTTTTGAAGAAGCCGTGAATGGAAAATGTTCTGAAAATTGGCTTAAAGTTATGCAGGAAGAGATGGGATCTTTAATGGAGAATAAAACTTGGAAGTTGGTTAATAGACCTAAGGATCATAGGATAGTTCAATGTAAGTGGATTTACAAATTGAAAGAAGGAAATAATCCTAGTGATCCTCCTAGGTATAAGGCCAGACTAGTGGCGAAGGGGTTTACTAAAAAAGAGGGGGTTGATTACAATGAGATATTCTCTCCTGTGATAAAGTACAAAACAATCAGACTGATTCTTGCATTGGTTGCTCATTTCAACTGGGAATTGGAACAATTAGATGTCAAGACTGCCTTCCTACATGGAAAATTGGAAGAGGATATTTACATGGGTCAGCCTCAAGGTTTTGAGGTGAAGGGTAAAACAAACTGTGTGTGCAAATTAGAAAGATCTCTGTATGGGCTTAAACAAAGCCCTAGACAGTGGTACATTAGGTTTGATACCTATGTACTGAAGATAGGTTTTAAAAGGAGTGAATATGATGCATGTCTGTACTATAATAATAGTAAGGAGGGCTGTGAGGTCTACTTGTTGCTGTATGTAGATGACATGCTTCTAGCAAGTTCAAGTAAGACAGAAATCACTAAGATGAAGAACCTTTTAAAATTAGAATTCGATATGAAAGATTTGGGGAGTGCTAAGAAGATTTTGGGGATGGTTATAAAGAGAGATAGGGCTGAAAATAGACTTGTTGTTTCCCAAGAAGCCTATCTGAACAAAGTCATAACTAAATTTGGTATGAATGGATCAAAATCTGTGAACGTTCCCTTAGCAACTCACATGAATCTTTCTAGTGCACAGTCTCCTAAAACTGAGGAGGAATTTAGAGAAATGAGGAACATACCCTACTCCAATGCTATAGGTTCCGTTATGTTCTCTATGATAACAACCAGACCTGACTTAGCCTATGCTATAAGTTTTTTGAGCAGATTTATGTCCAACCTCGGAAAGCCCCATTGGGCAGGTTTGAAATGGTTGTTAAGGTACATTGTTGGTACATTAAATCTGGGTCTTGTGTATAAGAAAAGATCTGAGGGGGTAACTTTAAAAGGCTATGTTGATGCTGACTTTGCTGGTGATAAAGACAGTAGGAAATCAACTACAGCATACTTCTTTACCCTAGGTGACAATTGTATAACATGGAAGTCACAGTTGCAGCCTTTAGTTACTTTGTCAAGTACTGAGGCAGAGTATGTTGCCATAACCGAGGCGGTTAAGGAATGTACTTGGATAAAAGGAATCTTAAAAGAATTGAACATCATGCATGATATACCTGTTATGTTTACTGATAGTCAAAGTGCTTTATTACTTTGTAAAAATCCTGTTTATCATGAAAGATCTAAACATATTGAGGTAAAGTATCATTTTATTCGTGAGAAATTGTCTCAAAATGAAGTTAAACTTGTTAAGATTCACACTGATTGGAATCCCTCTGATGTGGGAACTAAAATTCTACCTGCAGGTAAATTTAAATTATGCTTATCTTTATTACATATTGATACGGGTTAATTTTTCTTGCAGGTAGTGGGCGATGATGATGAACAGTTCTTCCATGTGCAAATTCGCAGCCGAGAGAGAGTGTTATGAGAACCAAGGTGAAGAATGTGAGAATATATGGTTCTCTTAACTCTAGTTTGATTGTGGCCCCTTGGTTTAATTGGACGGTCGAGATTTGGTCAATGTGAGATACTTTGTTTGGCTTACTTGAGAAGCTTCCTGTGTGTTTTTCGAGATATAGGTCACTCCCCTTTGTGTTGGTAGACTTGACTTATATTTGATCATTAAAAGGGTCTCTCTCTCTCTTAAAAAAACACACGGCTCTCTCCATATTTCTCGGTCGGCTCTCACTCTCCACCAAAGAAGAACTCTCTGTTCTTCCTTTCTTCTGTGATTCTCTTGTATACTTAGGCCTTGAAAGAGAGGCTAAGTTGATGTGCTATTCTTCATAGCTGGTGGTGGTAGAGGGGGCGGCGTTGGAGGCGGTTTTAGAAGGGGTTCTTTGCCGGTATCTCATTCTCTCTCTTGGCGTGGCGTTTGCATCTCGTGGAAGGGTGTTCCTGAACCTAGGAAACCCAACATAAAAGGTACGAACGTTTTGTGCAATAACATTAAAATGTATGAGAAAACCTGAAATTGAAAAGGCTCAAACGGGCTCCGCATATGCTTTTATGAATGATTTCTTTTTGAATGTAAGCACTAAACACCCAACAAAATAAAAAGGAAAAAACACGTCGGAAAGAAAAAGAATTGGTACCAAAAAATTCACGAACAGCTTGAAGGTTTTGCAAGAAAAATCTTGGTTGCTGCAAATGGCTAAAGTAGGCTGTTGTTGACGGATCTAAAACCTAGGAAAAGTTGGCCGCAGATGAGGCTGTCGCTTTGGTGGAGGTGGAGCGATCGGAGGGATTAGACCATTTTATATATTTTCGACGATGTATAGTTCTCACCTGTGGATCCGTGGCGCAATGGTAGCGCGTCTGACTCCAGATCAGAAGGTTGCGTGTTCGATTCACGTCGGGTTCAAAATCCCCGATCCATACGGATTCAATTTTTCTGTAATTTTTTTCCCTTCTCCAATAATTCTTTATATTTTATCTCGCCATGCGGATGCAGTTGAGCACCTTTCATGGATCTTGGTGAAAATTTTCAATTAGCTTCAGTAGAAAGTGAGGTTTCGAACGTTGGACTTATGGAATTCTGTGTGAGATGTAAGTATATTTTCTCAATTAGGACATCAATCTCGTTTAGTCATGAATTTACACAACCCGGAATCACAATTCCTTTTCTACAGATTTAATGTTTCATAAGCCCCGGTTTGGCCCCCATTTTTTGGAAATGAAAAGGGGCAGAATAGTGTTTTTTTTTTAAAATGAGTGGTTGAAAATGAAGGAATTTTTTTTGATTTACTTGTAATATTATTTTATTGAAGATTGTGTGGTTGAAAATAGAAGAAAGAAAAAATGAAATGTAATCAAATGAGAATCAAACAGGTGGCCTGTTCTGTAAATATGAAGGTATCTGCAGATGCAGAATTATGATAAGAATAGTAAATAATAACAGAAGTAAATGCAGTATGGTGAACCACTTCTCCATGCATATGGGTTTTGCCCATGAGATGCACCAAGTTGAGTTTTGGCTTGAGTTTCTCTATTTAGGGCCCATTTGGGTGAATTGCTTTTGCTTATTGTATCAGAGTTTCATGCTACCTTAATTGATACTCGAAGAGTTTTTAGAGAAAGTCTCATTGACCAGTTTCCTCTAAAAAAAATCTTATGATTAAAATAAATACTTTTATAAAATTAACCAGATGTGTTTAAAAGCGGCTTTTGAATATCAAAAGTTCCTTTTGCTTCTCAAAATCCATGCCAAACTGTTTGGTATCAAGATCATCAGCTTGATTGCTATATCCAATATTTAAATTCGTAAAAACTACTTGACTGATTCAGAGAAGACAATTTCAACAAATAGGGTTGCATCCATGATCCACTCCTAGCTCATAGAAAAGTGGGATGCAGAAGGCTATTCTTTTACTGCAAAACATTAGCCAGTATTCCTAAATTCAGTTGGAGAGGCTCATACACATCTTAAATTATATACAGTGCAGTGCATGGGATCGTAGACAGCAAAGTTAAAAAAATGCTGCCACCCCTTTTCAATTTTTTATACTGTGCTACAAATGGCATTATAATCATGCAAATGAGAAAATGCTGTAGCCCAGTGTTACTTGTGAGATTGTTGACGCATGAGAGCGAGAGGAAAGGAAAAAGAGATTGCCATACGAAATTTTCCTGTGTAGCATCTTATATTTCACCGAGCTGTTCCAGTGTCTTCCAATCTCTGATTTCCAAACTTACCAGAACAACCTTCTTCGCTGTAAAAATAAAAACCACAAATTGGAAACCTTGAAGTACATTATCTATTTAAAGAAGCCCAGTGAGGACTAGAACAGGAAAAAGAGTTACTCGAATAGAGAACTAACTGGCATAAGGTGACTGGAAAGAGGAATAACCCAGAGAAACGAGTTTGCATCAGCTAGGCAAAATTACTTACACGAAATCTGGACTCCCTCATATTCTCCAGCAACTCTCCAATCTCTAGCTGCTTCATCACGGTAGCATGTATTTCCTGCAACAAAATACAAGAAGGGATCAATTATACACACTCAAACTTTTAACAAGATGAAGTAAATATACAGGATACTTACCCTCTTTGTTTTCTCAAGGTCAAGCTCTAAGGACTTGATCCTGTCCATAGATTGCTTAAGCATTAGATCCTTCTGTAATGGAATTTCAGCAGGCTTCTTGTTTAGTTCTTCCAACAAAGTTTCCAATCTCTGAAGACGCTGCAGACATAGAAGGACCTGGTCTCCACAAACAGCTTCAGCATTGGCTGGTGGATGACTGTCTAGTTTTGGTTCACCTTCCAATGCGTTGGATGGATAAGCATTTGTCTGTCTTCTCCAGTATTCAAAAGGCACATTACAGATTAAGGCAAAAAGTTGGATCATGAAAGTTATCAATGTTCTTGCGACTAATGAGAAATTTATTTTCTCCTGGATAATGTCAAACCAATTGGTAAACAGAGTACCTAAAAGATATACAATGTATGAGTCCCAAGAATGGAGCAATATTCTATAGATTCTACTTAGAATGTTGAAGGAATCGGAACCATGCTTAAGCCCAGACTAATTGACATAAAGAAATGCTTTTTATGGCTTTCTAATGTGATGCCTCTAGGGTGTGAGAGAATAGGTAAAGAAAGATAAACAAAATGCCAAAATTGTAAGTCAAATCTAATAATATGACCAACCCAGAAAGAGTGTGTTATATATAAGAATTAAGCTAAACAAATCTAAAGGATAACCTAAAGTTTGACATCCCCCTCACATGATGTGAGGGGCCCACCTGAATAAAATAACATTTTCACCCTCATGTGTGAGGGGGATGTCATCCCTTAGGTGAACTATTAGGTCACCATAGCACTACTCTATATATAATGTACTTCTCTCAAAGAAGAGAAAAACAAGAGGTGAGGATAAAATACTATAACTGGAAGCTTTTTTCAGAATGCATCTATTTATACCAGAATTACATGTAAAATGTTGATTCTAAAAGAATTACAGAAACCTGAGCTATGCCATTACAAAGAAAATATCTGAAGGTTCATTCCACAAGATTCAATCTTGCAGTCATTTCTATCTCAAAATCATTCAATTAAACTTAATGCATCAGACATTACCTTACTGTTAAGAGAACGCAGATAATGCCTGCTTTGATTGATGGGGGGCAAAGTGCAAGACCATATTTTGATTGTAAAGAGAAACGCATACCTTCTAAATTCCGTCTTTCGTCACCCTTCAAATTCCTTGAGTTGTCTGGAATAAAAGACTGACACTGAAAATTTTCCATTCCTTGATCATTTTCGCTATCTTTATCAACTGGAGTAAAATGATCATTGCAATTGTAGTAGATACTAGAATCTGGTATTTGGGCCTGCATCAGTTGAATTTTCACAAATCATGCACAACAAAACATGAATGCACAGTGCCAGCACACAGCACACTATGAAGAACAATCCATGAACAGACCCATATAGTCAAGTATGCATGCATGCTTGTTTCAGAAAATAGGGAGATGCAAGCTATATCATTGTAACATATCTAGCATAATAGGATAAAAAATATCATTCTTAAAATTTGAGAACCGCTAATCAAACTTACTTCGTCAAGAATAGGAGCCAATAGCGTAGACCTAGAGATATTTCTTCTACTCGGAGAGCAAGGATCGTCATCTGACCGTGACTCAACTGTCAATGCATCACTTGTTTTCCCCTGATAGTATGGATACAGAAAAAAATGTTAAATTTACAGATGACAAAAATTCAATGTATATCAAAGCCTAAAATTACTACCTTGAGTGGATGCAGCTGAATAGAAGAGTCAATTTTCTGATGGCCGTTGGCTGTTATGGTTATCTGTTTCACGAGAGTTGTTTCTGCATTATACACAATCTACAAATTGAGAGAAATTTTATTTTTCAGTCACGATGGATAATTTAGGAGTTACGTAATGAAGAAATTAGAAATAGATGAGCCACTCTCAGAAACATGTATACCTTCATTATTTTAGGATCATTCCACGGACCCTGATTGGACGTTAGGCAACCTCCATCAACAGAACAAGTGCATGATCCACCTAAGTAGTCGGGCAATTGACTAAGGGTACAACAACCAAGCATTAGATCTTGTTATGCTCGAAAATCACACTAAACAAAAAAAAAAAAAAAAAAAAAAAAAGAAGGGAAAAACAAACAACCTTGGATCAATGACTTCCAGTAGTTTCCTCGTAGACTTTGGGTCCAAAACCTTTAAAAACAGAACACGAATATGCAATCAATTAAATGCAATTAATATAGCAAGGGATACGCATGCCAAAGAATATCCTTTACCTGTATTTTTGCAGTGGTTTTTGCATCCAAAAACTTTTGTGCAGCAGGCCAAATCACCTTCTTGAAACCTAGTCCAGCATTAACAATGAACATACTATGGAGTGTCTGCAAATAATTATTGGAAACAATTATGGGCAAATAGACCATAGTTGAAGGGTTTGTCAGGATTGAAAAGAGAATATTTTACATGAATAAGCTAACAGTACCTCGGGATAGTAACTATTGTCAATTTTGGCCATGGCAGCCAATAGACTAGCAGCAGGCTTTGTGAAATTTTTAACTCCCTGCATGTATAAATTATTCCGTTTGTTACACAACAAAATAGAAATACCATTGTAATACAGGTTACCAAAAGGAAAAGAAAACCTCCCAAGAACTAGAGAAACAATATATGCACTACTCCCACCTCAATCAGCAGAATAGTATTCTTCTAATCCTATTAACAGGGGAGGTGCTTAATCTTAATCTTTTGGTGCATAAACATAAATAGTGAAAAGCTAATTTTTTGCTAAATCCAAGTCTAAGTCAACCCCAGGAATATGTGTCGTACAATTTTCAAATGATATTAATATTTATAGTATTTTTTTAGAGTTGAATCAACTTACAAGGCCTTGCACGTCCAAGATTGTGGTTGTTGAACAGATCCGCCTCTTTGCAGCAAGAGAACAGGCTGGGAACTTCTCGTGCAGGGCCCTCTCAAACTCTTGAACATGATATTTTAAGTAGCGATCAATTGTGGTGATGCGCATTAGTTTGCTTGGGTGAGCTTTTCCAAGCCTTTCAATGTAAATAGGTCTGCCTTCCCTGTCAACCCCATGATATCCTTGGGGGTAATATTGCAACACTTCTTCCAGTTCCTCAAATTCAAAGTCCTGAAGATTCAAAGTAGAAACAGATTTTTAACAGCAATCTGATATGGCCAATTGAAAAGAAACTGAACGCCTTCTGACTGTAGAAAAAGGATGGAAGATGCCTGAAATGTTTCCAGAATAAAATCCCCAATAATTTTGACTAAGTATGCCTGAAATATTTCCAGAATGAAAATCCCCAATAATTTTGACTAAGTACTTCCTACTCTAGCATTATTGTGCAGGTGAACATATAACAAAATTACCTCCAGAGTGGAATCCACTCCAAACTCTCTCCTCCAGTTAAGCATCTCTTCCCACATTGTATGGTTTTCTCAATGTCAAAGTCTCTTGCTTTCAAAAATCTACGTAAAACACATCAAGGGCTCAAGACTTAACCACTGGTTCCTTGTGCAACCAAATTAAATACAAATAAAAACCTAATATCCAAATGCCACACCAACTCAAGAAATATGTTCACAAGGTCATGCATAAATCACAATATGAAGCTAAGCTATCTTCTTATAATGCATTTTTTTGGCTCAAAATCTCCTATTACCTGCAAACCAAGCGAGCAAAGCACATTCCATAAGAACAAGTAACAGTTGCAGCGAAATCAATTGATTTGTTTGTTCACTTGAAAGTATGGGGATGTGAATAAGAAATGACTAGCATTCTAGAAAGGATCCTCCACTTTCAACTACCTACTATTCATTGACCTGGGAGCCATTATATTCAATCATTTCAATAGAATTTAGAAATTGCTCCAGAGATACTGGAGCTTGTAGAGAAGCCAACGAAAATGGGAAAAAAAAATGAAATCACCTCAACAAAGTATGATAGTCATCCTGTTTAACTGGCAACAAATCTCTGTCGCAGAGTCTCTGACGCAAGTCATAGACAGCACTCTCCTCTTTTGCATCATGCACATCCTCAATAGAGACTGAAGGAACCCTGTAATCAATTTTTCTTTTCCCTCTTTTCTTGAGAGAATGAGTGAACTTGTTTGAAGCATTTATTGCCTTTTTCTTTAAAGCCCCAATTTTCGACCTCTCTTGTTCATCCTCAGGGTTCTCAAAATCTGATGTTTTCTCTTTTGTGCCACCATATGGCTCTAATCCTTCTAGCCCTACAATAGCATATATTGTTGAATGTAAATTTATATTGCAAACAATTTTTTTTTTTTTGTGATAAGATGTGATGTTGTCGACAATTAAAGTGAACAACAAAGAACAGTAGCAGATATCAAATAATACAATAATACCTGACATTTTAGCCAGGTTCAGAAGAGAAATGGCTCGATCCTCAAAGTTCAATGAAAGCAAAGAGATTTCCAAGCAAAAGCATCAAAACTTAAGTTGTACTGCGCCAGTAGTGAAAGTGGCAGTTCACCTTACAGTAATCCGGAAATCACTTGGGAACTTCTAAATATTTCACTGTAAGAAAAGATAATATAAAATCACTTCCCCAACAAAATTCTCGGTGAAGTATCAGTGCAATTATATCATCCAGTTCAATGATAAAATGTTAAAACTCACTGCAAAATATTCCAGATCTAAATCAAAGCCCATTCAATGTCAACTATTCAATCCACGTTAAAAAGTTGCTCCATTGAAAGTTCAATTAATAAAATAGTGAAAAGGAGATATTATTTAATTTAAATCAGATCACATGTCAAATTCATTCAACATAAATGCTCATAAACTCAAAATATAACAATGCCAGTGAATTTGCTCTGATTTCACCTCGCACTCAATCCGAAAGCATCAAAAGATTCTTTCAAACCTTAAAATTATGCAATCATCACATGCTGTTTATATGCATGTTGGAAAAGCGACAAAGGAGCTTACATAAATTAAAAACCATAGAATCAATAGGAACTGGATCGCAAACTGCAGAGTCCTACTGCATAGATTCTCTATTCTTCACAGGATTGAGAAAAATCAGAATATGCCAAAAAATCCTGGAAAATATAATCTGTTACAGAGAGAAGTGCAAAAGGTAAAATCCAAAAGGTGTATGTGTAACTTTTCTCTTGTAACACAACCAAATTCTTAAAATCTGATTTGTGAAGTTTCTTTTCTCCTTCTCTGGTATTTGCCACCGCTTGGCCACGTGTCTTTTTTGTTTATTAATTTTATCTGAATTTTGATAAATAAAATAAAAGAAAAAGAAAAGTAATTTATTGTAACGGTAAAACCGGACGTGAAGGTGCAGAGAATAACGAGGAGAGTGTGATTCTCATTCTGCGGCGTGCTTGTATTTACTACTTTTGACCTGCATAAAGTGGTTGTTCTGTTGACCTCTATTATCGGGCTTGTACCTATCGTACTTTGACTCGATTTTTTACTGCTTAAGTAAATATATTTGTGCAAATCAATCCAACATAATTGATAATTATTATTACAATTATAAAAGGTTGAATGCGACTTTATATGAATTTTGTCCAGCCATTAATCTCAATTATACTAATCAATGTGACGTAGGACCAAATAATTTCAAAGTTGTCATGTAAAATATGTCAGTTTTCTCTATAACCCCATGATAAGATGAATGTTCTTTTAATTCTTAGTTTGTGAAAATGCATTATTAAGGGGACGTTCTCTTTGTGTTTCAATTTTGAGTTTTGAATTTGTTTTGTATTTTGTGTTTTGGGTGTCATTTTGAGATTGTTTAAAACTAATTTTTTTTGTCGTTTTGAAAAAATATTTCTCAACCCGTATTTTTTGAGTTTTGACAGATTTGTGAAGAAAACAGCCAGAACGTAAAAAAATTGTTTTCTGTTTTCTTTACAAAATTTTCAACCGTTTTCAAAAACTCGTTTTCAAAAATGGGAAAGAGAACGCGTTCAATGTTTTAAAAAATCGAAAACAGAAAACGGCCCGAAAACAGCAAAGAGAATGCCTCCTAAATGCTTCGTTTTCTTCTCTCATTGAAATTGAACCTAAACCTATGATATTTTTCAAAAAGTTTCACAAAATTCTTTGAGATGAATAGTCTTGTTGTGCTATCCAGTGACTCCTTTAGGATAACCTATTCATGGGAGGTTGGAGTATCACAAAAAGAATACTAATGAATTTGGGTATTTGAAGTTACGAAAGTAACTAGGGCCCATAATCTGTTTTTAAGATCAAGATCTCTCTTATTAACTGGAATCAAAGAATTTTTAGATATGTTCCAATCAAAATGAGAATGGATTGTGATTATGAACTTATAATTTGATGATCGGATTGACATTTCGTTACTCACTTTCATCTCAACCTATTCTCTTATGCTTTTTTTGCGATTAAGGTATCACAATAAGGAGCTTACAATTTTGAATTATTGGAAAAGAGAGGTAAAATTTTTCAAGAAATCCAATAAAGTTGTCAAAATCATTTAGGTCAACTGGGTCTAAAAATTGGTACACCAAAAACTGACAAGGTAATTAAAGAAAAGAAAAAAAAAAGTCCCCACAAAACCAAAAAATGACAAGGTAATTAAAGAAAAGAAAAAAGTCCCCACAAAAATCTTGTAGAGGCCTTCACTGATCTCGTGAGTAGAATAGAATCGGACAAGGTCACAAGGGACAAGGGACCCTCGTAAACTGTGAAGTACTATACACAGATGAAAAGTCAAAATATTCTGTCTGAAGAAGGGGAAAGAAATATTATTACGCAAGAAAACATGTCTTATATAAACTTTTGTGGCCTGTCTGTTGCTGCATATTTACCCCCTTACTTACTTACTGTTAAAAGTAAAAGATTTCCAGCATACTTTTTAATTTAATTTTTTTGGGATCATTTAATAATATTTATAATAATTACATTTAATAAAATATAATTATGAATGCTAAATTTTTTGGATCATTTAAATCATATGCGAACATTTTAGTCATTAACATTTAAAAATATGTATATTAAAATAATAGATTTATAAAAAAAAAAATTACTCTTCAAATTACAAGATACTCTAGATTATGTACAAAAGCTTTTGATATGCTCTAATGGTGTTGCTTTTCTTTCCATAAGATATAACTGACATTTGTGAGGTATTTGATAGGTTGATTTCAACGGTTAACAAACTTTTCGCTTAATGGTGTGTTTGATTGACATGAAAAATGTTTCCTAGAAAATAAATTTTTTTCCTTGTTTTGAAGAAAACAAAAATTTACCTTTCCACAAGGAAAATGTTTTCTTCAAAAACAAGGAAAACTAGACATATTTTCAAAAGTGAAAAAAAATAACAATCAAACATTACAAAAGTTGGACGAATGAAACCTGACGAAAAAGAAGTGAACACTTTGCTTTGCTGAGACTCTAACAAGATGTGTTTGTTTTTCTTCAAACCCCCAACCCGCATGTCATTTTCCAATCAAAAACAAGTGTTTATCGACAAACTTTGATTTATTATGCACTCATTATTGAACTTACGAACTCTTTCAATTAGAATACCGTTTTAGCTTGCCATCTATCTTTCAACCTAAAATCCTATTTCAATTAATAATTTAGTGACGTAGCATACGTCACACTGACACACGTACAATTTTTTGGTTAAAAGATAGACATCAAATTGAATCAATGATCTAACTAGAGCATTTTGTGAAGTTTAGCGACAAATCTGAAGCAAATTATTATTTGATAGTTAAGTTTAAAGTTGAGTGAACATTAGTTAGAGGCAAAGGCAAAAGGGTGGGGAGGTCAATTGCCCCCAAGCTCAAAACCTGGCTCCACCACTACATTATTAGTGAAATTAAACCTAATTAGTAACGATCAAGTTATTTAGTTCTTATTCGTTCTTTAATTTTTAAAATTCATTTTCTTTCAAACTTATTTTCAATCGTATTTTCTAGTGTTAACCGGACACGCCATTTACTGGCTCGTTTTTACCTCAATTAAGGAAACAAAATACGAAGTACCAAAGACAAGAAGCGCCAAAACAATTGACACGCCATGTGCAATGGGAAGAACAAAATCTTTTCTCTTATATAAAATGCATAACACGAGATTTGGAGTGGGCTAATGCATGAAAAAAGGGCAGTCTATAAAGTTATAACATTGAATTGTGTTCCGGTCAGGCCCTGTTTGGCGCAAAAGGTTTAAGGTAGTAAAAGCAGGCGGGGATTTGAGAAGGCGACCTTTCGAGCCGTCGGCAGAGATATCATTATAGACATGAAAGAGACAGAGACAGAGACAGAGACAGGGACACAGCAATAGCGTCTATGTTCGTACACCTTCTTGTCATTCTCAGTGGCAGACCTAATGTCCACATCTTTAGGGAAAAATTGTATCTTTAGTTACACCAATTTAATGTTTGAATAACAAGTTAATCGCTAACTAAATTTTAGAAAATAGAATACACTCGAAAAAGGTAATGATGTCAAAGCTTCGAATTGGTGTCGATACTAGTGAAAAAAAATAAAAATGAAAACAAACTTTTGAGACGAACTGAGAAATTCTTTATATCGATATGTTTTGACTTGTTCTGAACTAATTTGGACATTCGCTTATTTTAACGAGTTTTAAAAACCTATTCTAGATTCAATGTGACAAGTTTGTCCAATCTTGACAACACTACGTCACTACCCATTGTGGATTAATCTCAACTGTCGTAAATGTCCATAAATCACAGATCGCATAGTCCCTCTATCCTATAGTTTAGAGGGCATCCTATTAATCTTTAAGGGATTCCCATAAAAAGGAGCGATACACATGGTTAAACATTGCACAAAGCCTTGTTAAATGACTTAGTTACGAGAATGTCGTAATTCATGAGATCCTCACATGTTAAACTTTATTACCATATTGTTTATGCCTGTAAAATTTTAAGCCAAGCTTGTTTTTTTATGAGCATTTTGCGCCAATGTAAAACTATAACAAGTGTGACCACTAACTTACTCTTTTTCACTTGCTATGTTTCTCTATAATTCATATATCCATATTTTATGTTTGTCTTCGTAATAAATGAATGGATGGGACAGGACATGTTTGCGGGGTCCTTACTTTCACTGGCCGTTACATTAAATGGTAATTTTACAGGGATCATAATTAAGTAATCAGTAGTTCATAATTACTGGAATGTTAACGTAATTACATTTATTGTCTGACAAGAAAGTGTCGTGTTTCGGATCCGTATCGGGTTAGTCCCAGACATCCGACTTCGTTTTGACCCGATACTTCCCTAGGGTAATGCGATTTTAAATTATTATTCAGAGTTTAAAATACCAGTGGGTCTTAAAATAATAACATTGCCGCGATATACATGAAACTTCGAAAGCATCGAGACCCTTTATTTTTTAAAAACATCTTAATTATAAATATAAAAAACATCTTTAAATTTAAAAAGTAAACTCCAATAAATTTTTTATATTTGCTCTTCATTTTTTTTTTCCTCATTTTTTAATTAATATATATTTTTAAATGTCATTAACTAAAATATTTTATAGAATATTAATAATTAATATAGTAGGGAATTTAAACTTGCAGTGTCATTAGATGCAACCTTAATAAAATACGCATTGAGAGTTTATTCAACTCTTCAATTGAAATGGTCAAGCTCACTCTCTACTTTCAAAAAAATCAAAATAAAGAATTGCTTAAAGCTAAATTTTAATGTTTGACAGCTTTGACGCTTTAAAATAAAGAGTTTCACTTTTAAAGAGTCTCTTGAAAATGCTATAAATTAGCTTGAACTTGTCCCTGACTAAAAATTTGAATAAAGCTTAGTGTACAGACCCTTGTTACCAGAGCGTCACACATGAGCGGGACTCTTGTGTTAAACAATTGGAAAAAATATATACCACCCACCCACCCGCACACCCCACCCCATGTGTGTTGTCTGTACAAGCCTTGGTAAATCAAGCCTTTACATGCAGCATCATTCTAAAAATTTATCACAAGTTACCTTGCCCCATTTCTCTTGCCACAGGAATTAGTATTTGCATGCAGTAAATTCTTCCAGCAAGCAGGAACAATGAAATTACAGACAAAAACCGCAATTTGACTTGCATAAGACTAGTTTCAAGAATTTGTTTGCTGTGCTTAAAAGTTATGTATAAGATTTTCTTTGTACTTCCAGGAAAAGTAGATTTTTTTTAATTAGGCCAAACGCACTCGTCATTTAGTAGAAGCAAAATGCAAGCACACAAACTGGCTAAGAAGACTTCCCATACTAATTTGAAACAGTTTTAACAGTTTTTTTTTTTTTTTGGCATCCACCAAGCCAAGGAGACAAAGCTAAAAATGACCAAAATCCTTAATATGGGCATATAATAGTTTTGTTTTTCCCATTTATTCACTGCCCACTATAAAATGAAACATAGAGATTGAACCTCCTATCCCATTGCATATTTCTGAGTCCAGGACCGTGCAGTAGTCTCATACTTGGCTCTGTCAGTCTTGTACATGTGAGCAATCTCAGGTACAAGAGGATCATCGGGATTTGGATCAGTTAACAAGGAGCAAATCGAGAGCAGCACCTGTAAAAAGTAGTGCTAGCAAACATTACCATCCTATTGTCATTAATGCTCACATCAAACAGATTCAATCTCCAACAACGAGTATAACTACCAATATCAAGTGTCTGCTCATGAATATAGTGGGAAATGCTACTAACATGATACCACAGGAGAAAAGGTGGGCAATGGTTGTAAATAGAATGTCAAAAGGGAAAGAACCAACAAACTCAAGTGTTACCTTGGATATAGTAAGGGCAGGACTCCATTGCTCTTTGAGGATATCAAGGCAAATACTGCCGTTGCTGTTGATGTTGGGATGGAAAACTTTGGTTTTGAAAGAGACCTGCACAGATCGTAGTTAAAGACGAAATGAGCATCCAATGTGCTTTTAAAAACCCGTAAAACGTAATCATCTAAGAGAACATATGAAAGAACAGTTATTGTTGTTGCTGTAACAGTACTTTCATGTGACAAAAACAAAAGAATCCAAAGAACTACCTTCTTAGCAAAAGGTTGCATATATGGGATTATGTTAAAATGATGTAATGTGTGATTTATTGAGGAAGTGCAATAGAAAGGGCTTATTCTACCATCTCTGAAGGCGCATCTGGGAGTGGAAGCATTATACATTTAATTATTCCATACACCTGTGAGGCAGAATAAGCCCACATCCAATACGAGAATGGAACACAATCCACCAATGATTCTGTAACTTGCAGTGAGCCACTTTCAGTCCATACTAGAATCTTGTACTGGGCAGTACTAGTTGGACAAGTAAGCTTACACTCAATGTCAAGCAGTTTTGAAGTTTCTTTTCTACAGATTATATCTATTTCATCTATACATAGAGTAAGATTTGAGTAATGTTGCGAACTCTATATCCTACTTGTACTAACACGTCCACTATGTCCAGTCATGTTATTTGCCATATGAAGTAGAACCGAAAGGCCAAACTTGTAACAGTTAAACAAGGATGCAAATACCTTGGGTGGCTTGAAAGGATAATCTGGTGGGAAGTGAATTGTCACAAGAAACACTCCCCCAGAAAATGGGCTGTCTGAAGGTCCCATAATGGTAGCTTGCCAATGGAACATGTCCTCACCAACGGGACCTGCAAAAAGGTTTCAGTAGTACTTTGAGTTTAAAAAATGATGTCCTGACTTTTAACAGGTTAGAGATTGGAATTCCAGAGCTCACATTCAACTCAATGGTCAAAACCTAATCATATGTCAAGAAGTAACAACTAGCCCACCTAACCCCCCTGACAAATGAATAGATGAAAAATGAAGGAATGCATCATATAAGAAACTATTAGAGACTAAGCTCCCGTTTGGTTCCCATTTTTTCCACCATAAAAATGAAAAATATGACCGTTATTCATCACATCCATCCATCATATTTGACTTTACATCTCTTGTGTGGGACCCATAACGGCTATATTTTTCATTCTCATTTTACAAATAATGTGTATCAAACAGGGCCTAAATATAGAAGTGTAAGTGAATAACATAACGAGTTCTGATAACAGCCACTAGCTGAACCTATATCATATAAGTCCGTACATGATTCAATATCCTAAATAATAACATGAACATCGCTACCAGGTCTTTAACCGGGGGGAACCCCCCTTCCCTCCTTGCTTGGAGAGTGACAATGAGTTTAAGTACCACTACTATGAGTTCAACTTCCTAACTTTCAGCAGTGAATAACATTAAGGGCCTGTTTGATTGGCCGTAGTTTTTCGTGCAAGGTGAAAAACGTTTTCCTACTTTTTACTATTCATCTGTTTGATTGCACTAATTTTCCAGGGAAAACGTTTTCCAAGGTACAAGCGGTTGATGCACAAAAGTTAGAAAATGATTTTTCACCATAGTGGTGGAAAAACGTTTTCCAACTTTTTGACAATTTTTTTTTTTTATAACAATTGGAACACATTCCAAAGTCAATGGTAAAAAAATTTATCCATTTAATTGATAATTTGCATAAAAAAAAAGCCAAACGAAAAATTTGTCAGGTGGAAAATTATACCAATCAAACACTATTAATTACAATTCCCTGTAAAACATTTTCTAGACAATTCAATTCCCTGCCATTCATTTTCTTTCCACCCGTTTTCCACCCTTATAATCAAACAGGCCCTAAAGGTTCGTTTGATTGCAATAGTGGAAAATAGGTGGAAAAAAATGAATGGTAATTGAATTGAATAGAATTTGTTTTATAGGGAATTGTAATTAATGGTGTTTGATTGATATAATTTTTCATCTGGCAAATTTTTAGTTTGGCTTTATTTTTTACGCAAATTGTCAATTAAATGGATAAAAAAATTTTACCATTAACTTTGGAATGTGTTCCAATTGCTAATAAAAAATAAAAAAAAAAGTTAAACAGCTGGAAAACGTTTTCTCACCGATGTGGTGGAAAAATGTTTTCTAACTTTTGTGCATCAACAGCTTGTACCTTGGAAAATTTGAAAAACGTTTTTCCTAGAAAATTAGTGCAATCAAACAGGTGAATAGTAAAAAGCAGGAAAACGTTTTCCACCTTCCATGGAATCCATGTCCAATCAAACAGACCCTAAGAATATCTCCAAAAAACTCTTTAAAAGTGATATGCTTTTTATTTTGAAGAGTCATACCTTAAAAATTAGGCTTCAAGAGAATCTTCATTTTAACTTTTTAAAATAGAGATAGAGTTTGACTCTCTCCATTTGGAGAGTCAAACTCACTCTCTATTTGTAACTTATCAAGATTGCAAGTTACAAACTTCCACTACTTAAATTATTCATATTACATTGAATGTTTTAGCTATTGACATCTAAAAGTTATATGTATTAATTGAAAATGAGGAAAATAAATAAATGAATGTTGGGAAAAGTAGAATAAAGAGCAGCTTTATTTGTTGGTGTATAAAAATTTTACTCTTTAAATTAAAGATGCTCTCTGTTTTGACTAAGTTACTCTTTAAAAATAGTCTCTCTTTGAGATGCTCTAATGCTTCTCGGTTAAATTAGGAAACCAACTTTTAAAGTTCCAAAGCAGTCAAAGAAAACATTGCAAATTAAGACAAAAGGTAGAAACACGGGGTGAAAAGCTAACAAACCAGCACTACAGGACACAGGAGGATCTTTCTGCAAGTCCTTGAGCTCTTTCTGGATCCTCTTTGAAGCCATCAGAAATCTTCTATGTTTCAATCACCTCTGCAGAAATATCCAATGCAGAATATTTTTAGGTCAACCAAGTTGTGATTGGCATGAGTGTAACTAGTTAACTGGCAATAAATTTGGCAGCTCGGTGTAACAACATAACTATAGTCATCAGCACAGAGAAAGCAATTTAACAAAATCATTACAAGAAAAATGCTGTGCTCGTCGTCTAGAGAAAATATCAACAAAAAGGAATCCTGTTTTGTCTTAATCGAATTAGTTCCAGATCGACATGTTTGGGGATGTAATACAATTAAGGCCTTACTGAAATCAGATTCTTTTCTGAGCAAATTCGCAGATTCTTTAATGGATCCGCTCACGCGGATTTTTTTGCATGTACCAAACATGACGAAGAACTCATTTGGAGGTACAAAATCAAACATGAATCACAACATCCACAAACCTCTTAGTTTCAGAAGAACACAGCAACATGGAAGCTAACAACTTAATTTATGTATTTTCTACAAAACCAAACACATAAACTCAACCAAGATAAGCAAAATTTCACTACAAAACACAATAAATCCAGATAAATTTCTAAACAAAAAGTTCAATTACCACACACCATGCCCAAAAAGACAAACACTTACGCGTGCACACACCAATTCCAGCCTATATCTAACC
Source organism: Osmanthus fragrans (assembly GCA_019395295.1). Lineage (NCBI taxonomy): Eukaryota > Viridiplantae > Streptophyta > Magnoliopsida > Lamiales > Oleaceae > Osmanthus > Osmanthus fragrans. The sequence goes on along the minus strand of CM033344.1, from coordinate 1,804,635 downwards.
GGAGTTTTTCAAGATTTGACCAAATTCCATGTAATTTGCCCCAAGGATCAGCAGAAAAAGGGGCACAAAGTAAATGATAAGTGGATAACCTTGAAGATTACTTTGAAACTAAAGATATATCAAAATGAAGTGATGTGCATCTTTTTACCTACAAAAGACAGAAACAACATCCATTTATTCTTGGAAAGAATAAAACAGGCCATCACCACACATCGCAGGAAAATGATCTACTCACTTTCATACTTTCATAATTATAGAATCTATAAATACCAAACCCACTCTCAAAATCAAAGTAAAAAATAAAGACAAATTCATAAAAACAAGTAAAAAAAAAAACAGCTCAATACACAAATAAACATAAAATTAACATATACTAGTACCAAAATTAGTAATAAGGAAAAAAATAGAAATAAACAAATCAAAGTCTGTATAACACCTAACCTTAGCAAAACCTAAGAAAATACGCACAAAAAATCGCTAGAAAATTTGACGAAATCAACCGTCAGATCAATTCAAAATCTTATTTATACACGCACATATGATTTATGATAAAAACACGGAAACAACAATAAAATATTTTTACGGAGATTTGGGGGAAAATCGATAATAGCTTCGATGTACGGTTACGAACCTTCGATCTGAAAAACCGCTGTAATCTGTATGAATCGCGATGAAAAAAAAAAAAGAATAGTCGCTTCGAGACTACGCTGCTGCAGCCCCGTTATATACCCACACACAAACTCCGCGTGTTATTTTGTCGATAGCTATTGGCAGTGGAAAAGCCAAATAATTCCTGCGATGCACCCAATAGAAAAATCGACCTTATTTTTGTAATTATATTAATTAATCAATTAATTTCGTCATTAATTGCCTTCAAGGTAATTAATTGAATAATTAAGACATTTTTAATAGTACTTGCAATCATTTGTGGACAGTATCACGGAGAATTAAATTGATATAATTGGTACGGAAGATTGGGCTTAGGGCTGAAACGAAAGAGAAGTGCTACTGGACCAGAGCCAGGGCCAGGGTCAATGATCGAATCTGACCATTAATAATTTTTCGAAACGAAAAGTCTTTTATAAAAGTTGATAAAATGCACGATTTAAATATTGATAAAATTTCAAATGACTATTAAAATATGTGATTAAAATCGAAATTTGATCTATTAAAAAATTAATAAAATTTTAGGAAACAAATACTTATTGACAACTCGAAAGGGAGTCGTATGAAATAGTTATATGTTTATTCTCGATATGTGTTGGGAGAAATAAAAATAATATTTTGAGAATATATATTCCGAGCTTCAAATTGGTAACAGGTTCTTAAACCAACCAAAAATAAAAGCAACTGGGTTCGACAATTTAGTGACAAAATTTGAAATGGAGAATTCATATAATCAAGTTTCTCTTGTTCTTCGATAGAATAGGGAAGATTATGATTAAACTTGAAGTGAAACGATAAGAAAATATTTCAAGTAATTTACAAGGTTGCCTTCGTAGTAAATCAAGACGGAGGCACGTGATTTGTTGGATATAAGTCATTGACTATTCGAGTGTTGAGGTATGACACAATAAACGTCGAACATGACATGCCGTCATGGTAAGAGTGCACATGCATCATGGTGGTGGACGGGGAAGAGAGGAAAAGTGATCAACAAATCGCAAGTGCACAACATTACAAAAAGTACAGTGAATTGTGAGTTCAATATCGATCTGACAAGTATTGTGCTACTAAGTATCGAAATTAATAATCTTGAATTTTTTTTGAATGATCAATTGAAATTTCGAGTGAATTAAACTACTTAAAAGTAGTAAAATCAAGTTCTTGGTTTGATGTTAGGACTTCACGAATTTACCATAGTTTATTTAGTTTCACTCTAATAGTATACATCCATGGATCAAATTCTCCTATTTAATATAATAGTTCCTCTTTGAAAAGAACAGTAAACATCCTTCAAAAATAAAAGCTCGACGTGATAACGAAAATAAATGATAATGTCAACGAGTTCAATAAAGTATGGTAAGTGTACAAGACAAATTAAAATACAAAAAGAAACTAAAAATATCGAATATTGTGCAATTCCATTTCATTTTAATAACTACTCCTTTGTCCCATTTATATATGCTTAGTTTTTTTTTCCTAAATATATATATTCTTATTTCTTAATTGAAAATATTTTGTTTTGTTCCTTTATTAATATATCTTTATTTAATTTACCTATTTACAATCAATTTGAGATCGTTGAATTAAAAATAAATCAAAATATAGGAGGAATCAACAAAATGGCACAAGTGCCTGTTAATTAGAAAAAAAAAAAAAAAGATCATCGTGTCTTTCTATTTGTAAACACGATTATAAACAGTCACAATCCATTCATGTCCCCAAGAATCAATAAATTGAACTCATTTAAGTTATAGGATGGGCAGGACATTTACAAAAGTTTAGAGATAGCTTATTACTTATATTCTATTGAATTAGTAGAATCACTTATGATTTCATCAACTCAATATTATATGATCTGTGTCATTTCATTCGTTCTTTGTCATGTGATAAACTTTTCTATCTTACGCACGTTAGGTCGTCTAATGCTTGAAGTCATTGTGTTGGAAATAAATCAAAATACGGGAGAAATCAACAGAACGTCACAAGTGTCATTACTGAGAAGAAAATGGTCATTTTGTCGTTTTGTTTATAAACACGATTATAAAAGGCCACGTCCTGTTCGTGCCCCGAGAACTAATTAGTTAAACTCATTTAAGTTGTATGATGGACATGATATTTACGAAGGTTAAGAGATATGCTCATTACCTATGTTATAATGAACCAGTAGAATAACTTATGTTTTCATCAACTCAATATCATATGATCTATGTCATTTCAATCGTTATTTATCATGCAATCAACTTTTTCATTTTACTTACGTTAGAGGGTTCAATACTTGAGTTCTTTGCCTTGAAAATAAATCAAAATATTGGAGAATTCAACAAAATGGGACAAGTGCCTTTATTGAGAAGAAAATGACCACTGTGTCGTTATATTTGTAAACACGAATACAAATAGTCACTTCCCATTCGTGTTTCGAGAAATAATAAGTGAAACTTGTTTACATTGTAATATGCACATGAAATGTGCAAAGGTTAAGAGATATGCTTATTAACTTAACTGACATATATGAGTAGGATGACTTGTGTTTTCTCTATCTCGATAACATAAAAGTTATGGCATTTCAACCGTTCTTTATAATATGGTCAATATTTCTATGTTACATACATTATGGAGTCCAGTATGAGAGGTTGTTCTGTTGAAAAAAATTAAATATAGGTAAAAACTTTTGAACGACACAAGTGTCGTTACTGGACATAAAAATGGCACACGTGCTGTTACATGTGTAAACACGACTATAAGCAATCACAACTCATTCGCATTCTAAAAAATAATAAATTGAACTTATTTACGTTGTAATATGCACATGACATGTACAAAAGTTGAGAGATGTGCTCATTAACTTAATTGACATATATGAGTAGGATGACTTGTGATTTCACCATCTCGATATAATATAAAAGTTATGTCATTTCAACATTCCTTTGTGACTTTGTCAATTTTTATTTGTTATTTACGCTAAGAGTCCATTATTAGATATCGTTTCGTTAAAAAAATAAACAACAGATAACGACTGTAGTGTCGTTTTACGTAGTAGATAACGACTAGAGTAACATTCCACATTTCGGATAATAGTTAGAGTGTCACTATCATCCAATAGTTGAAGACAACACAAAAAATACACTAAATACAAAAAAACACCAACTTAAATATATTCAATAATAAATGTACAATTTATGGCCCCATTTGATACCCATTTTTATTCCATAAAAATGAAAAATATGACCGTTATCAATTACATTCAATCATCATTTTTAACTTTTTATTTATTGTGTGGGGTCATAATGATTATATTTTTCATTATCATTCTATAAAGAATGAGAATCAAATGGGGTTTATATAAGATTTCTAAACTCATATTTCTTCTTTCTTTAAATGTAATGAGATTTTTTAATGTAGATGATAAACGTTCAAAAGATACCCAAATATGTGAAGAATATAATGAAGAATATGATTTTAGAGTAGCAAGAATAGTTGAAGAGAACAAAAAAGGGGTTATTGTGATTTTGGAGGCCAAAAATTGAATTGGGGGATTTAATTGGATTGATCGTGTTAGGATATTTTCCAATAATGGGGGGTATTTATGACATTTGATATTATTTGTTTAAGAATATTGAAAGGAGATTATTTAACCAAAAATATTATTTAACTGTCCCTTAAATGTATCAAACCGTCATAGTTTTCTGATTGTTATCACCGGACTTCAAACGCAATAACATGAAAAATCTACTTCAGATAGATAAGTTAATTGACCCCAAAAAGTTCAAAAAAAAAAAAAAAGCATAAACAAACGGAATACTAATGCCTAGATCGTGAAGTGCCAGAATACGTAGTGGGCGCAGCGCAAAAAGTGGAGATTAACACAAACAAATCAATACGGACCCATAATTCATAAATTAACAAAGCCCTTCGCCGGCCAAAATCAGATAATTCAACGCCTTATAAATTTCTCAGAAATATCAATTTCTTTTTATTTCGAGAAAATTTTCATATCATTTATCAGTTTTATATGCTTCCGCTTGATTTTGATTAAAGTATAAACAAGAGGCTGGTGATTCTGTCTGTTTATATTCAGCTACGAAGAATCAGCTTTTTGTGTATTTGGGTTCATTCAAAGGTAATCAGGTCATCCCCTTCGTAGATTTTTTTTAGTCTGTGGTTCTATATTGTGAATTTAGATTTAAATTTTTATTATAATATTCTAGGTAGCTGTAGAAGATCAATTCTTCTCCCGTGTGACTGCTGGAATACATAGGAAAAATTGCTGGAAATATGTTTACTGCGCAATTTACCTTTAGCTAATGAAAATACAGGAGTGCTTGTAGAAAAACTTGGCTTCGTTAAGAGATTATTTTTAAACTGATCTGGCTTTAGAAATGATTAAGCTTCTCTGAATAAACTAATCTCGTTTGAGCAATAAAATTACGGTAAATTTTCCATCACGCGTGTTTCTGTTGTAATTTCGATAAAATCCTCTGTTTGCAAAAGGCAATTCCATTTCAGGTTGTGGTTGGAAGTTAAAATAGTATTCGATAGATTCTTTGTTTAGATATCTTATTTTTCAACTGTTCAGAACCCTAATGGGATGTGAATGTAAATCATCTTAATTTTTGAGGGGTGGGGTGAGAATCATCATTAGTTTGAGCTGACTGAAGATACCTTTGAAGTTGTATGGAAATTATGGAGAGATAATTGTGAATAAATAGGTGAAAGAGAATGTTTAGTTGTGCTTAAAACTAATACAAACTCAAATTTACTTTTAAGTTACTCATTTCTATTTGCCAAACATGAGTTCATAGTAACTTTTTGTTAACAAAACTTACTTTCTAGAAAATTATCTTATAAGCACAACCAAACACAGTTCCTGGTTCCCCGTTCCCTCCCTCCTTTTTCGGGGTCACCCATGCATGTTTCTCTATTTAAGCCAGTAAGTAGATGTGCCTTTCTAACTCGGTGTACATATTTGGTGCAGGTGCTCTTAACTCAATTATTGTTTGTAGTGGTAATTGACGATGGGAGGTGTACTGGGTAAGAGTGAATCTCCTACTGCTTCAATACCAGAGACAAAGCTCGAGGCCAAAGTGATCGAGGCAATGAAGAGGAGAGAAACTGAAGGGAGTTCCTTGAAATCATTTAACAGCATTATCTTAAAATTTCCCAAAATTGATGAGAGCTTTAGAAAATGCAAAGCTATATTCGAAAAGTTTGGTAGGTGTCCTTTGATTGATAGATAATTAGAAGCTGACCACAGTTTGCCTTAGTATTAGATGTCAGGATAACTCGCTGGAGGCAGTTTCTTTTTTGCAAATTACTTCGGTAATTCGTAATTTTAATAGTGATTTTAATAACGATTTGTTCTCTCTCTATCTCATTCTCTATTTCTGCATAGATGAGGATGGAAGTGGTGCAATAGACCCACAAGAGCTGAAGCACTGTTTCCGTGAATTGGAAATTAATTTCACAGATGAAGAAATCTATGATCTTTTCGAAGCATGTGATATTAATAAGGACAAGGGAATGAATTTCAATGAATTTATCGTCCTTCTTTGCCTCGTCTACCTTCTGAAAGATGATCCTACTGCCTCGCTTGCTGTATCCTATTGTATTAAGTTTATTTTGTCCTCTTGTAGTTAGCATTTACAGCATTTTTCACTAAGCTTAAAAGTGAATAAGAGTTGCCGCTTTTAAGTAACTTTTTATTATTGTAAATGACAAGAGTCACTTAATTTGAAGTCCCCTACCTTATATTCAAAATAACTTAAATTATTTTCTGTTTTTGACCTTTAAAACAAATTATTTATTTTAAAATTAACTTGTTTATGTTAATCTTTTAAGCTTAGCTTGGGGAAACACCCTGTTAGTAACTTACCTAATTCGTAAATTGTGTTGCTATTGACTTGTGTATGCATTAAATGAGTGTGTCTATTTTTCATCTTCGGAGTGTTTTATATCCAGTATTGTCAAGATTTCAACTTTCTCCTTCTTCCATGTGCACATTTTCTTGTTTATACTTGTAAGGGTGCATAAGTTGTCCCTCAATAGATAACACCGATGCTCTTAATTTGTCTCATCTATGTTCTCAGTTTTATTCGGGACGAGAAAGTTATGGAACATATCTTTCTTTCAACGTGGCATTAAAGAAACCATTAGGTGGATCCTATCTTGAAATTTATTTCTGCATGGTCAGATCCCTTTATTGGATCCAGATGTCTTGGAGAACATCTTGAATTTAGAACAGAAATTGAACTTCAAGTTCTCTATTTTTGTTTTCTTCAAGATTAGAAGATGAGCTTACAAAAGAAGGCTCACTGATAGACTGTTAGAATATAATCTTTATATTTAGTAGTTACCATTATTGAATATTTAGTTTGATAGTTATCATATTTAAATTTATTGATTTTCTATATTTTGTTGTATTTTTGATCTATATAATGAGAGAACCTCTCACATCGAGGAACATCGAGTCTTATTGAGTATTATTTAGTTTATTTGACATAGTATCAGAGCCTATTTCTTAGAATTTTCTCTCGCTTTCTTGGTTGGATTTTCTAACGGCCGGAGGAGTTTTCCCTCCTCCCGTTTGGCCTTCTTCCTCGAAAAGAATATATATATATATATATATATATATATATATATATCTAGCTAAGTAATAATCTATGGGTATTTGTCTCCAGTTTGAATATGTTAACTCCCTATAACTTGGCCAATTATTCCTCTCGCTAAGCTCCTTAATCAAACACATCAAGAGACAACTCAAGAATCTCCTCAATCATATGCCCACGAGCAAGTACCAGTGAAGGAACAGCAGATGCGGTAATAGTAGAAACCACAGCATGACGTTTCTGTGTAACATTCACTGCCCAATGGACACACCACTCTTTCCTTTCACTGACACTCACAGGATTCCTAGGGTTTTCTCTTCCAATGGATCCGATTAAGAAACGAAAGATGGACGATAACGGTGGATACGGATGCCTTCATCCCTTACAAACTCACCCTCGATGATGCAAGACCACCACTGATAAGCTACGTGCACTATTCTCAGGATATGGGGAGTTAGATGAGGCGGTGGTTACTCTCGACAAGGCTACGAGTAAGTCTAAGGGTTATGGATTTATTACTTTTAAGCATGTTGATGGTGCTATGCTGGCTCTGAAGGAACCGAGTAAGAAAATTGATGGTAGGAAGTAGAAATCGACTGGGAATTGTGGAATAGAGGTAGAGGAATGCAAGATGCGGTAGTGGATTGCAGTGGTCCTGGGTTTGGGTTTTGGGAAAGAGAAGGGACTGGGCCGATATATATTGGACTGGGCCGGTGTGGTGGTGTTGATGGCCTGGGCTGATTTAATTGAGTGAATAGTATGGGCAATGTCTGTGGATTGTGGTTTTTTGGGCCGAGTTATGATTTAATATGGTTAAGGATCATCTTGTGCGTCGAGGTATTTGGTTAGTGGGTTAAGTTAGTTTCTATTTAATAGGTTGAGGTTTCAGATTATGGGCTAGTATGTCGTGGATAATTGTGGGCTATCCATTTCAATTCAGCTATTTTTTAAAAGTGTGCTATATCAAGATTAGGCATTGATTAGACTTTGAGTAATTTTTTTTTACCTTTTCTACGGTGGGTATAATAGAGAGGAGAGAGACATGAAATGCATATTGTTAAATTTTTGGTTGCTTGAGTGATAAGCTCGAGTTTTGGATTCTTGGAGGAGGATCATCATTTGATGGTTTTTTGGATTCTTACAGGATCATCATTTTGGTTCTTTTGATGTATGCTGTTTTGTGGGATTTTTGTAGCATTTTGGTCAGCGATATATTGCTGAAATTTTGGCTGATGTATTGGCGTTCCGACGTATAGAGCTCATTGTGTGTTGTCGACACACTTCGTGAATTTCTTTTGGAAATTCTTCTTGGATTGTGAGCTCTCTTGCGTGTTCTTTGGAGTGGTTGAATCTTTGATTCTCTTTTGTTATAACTCAGCCTTTGTGGTGTGGGTTTTTTTTGGTTATCCACGGTTGACAGAATTTTTTATCACCGTGTGACTCTTCGGTGCATCTCGTGTGGTGCGAGTTTTCGGTGTTTTGAGACGAATTGTTAGCATCATCCGTTTCTGGTCGGACTTTGATTCTTTGCCGGGAATCATATCGAAGTTTGACTCGATTTTTGGGTTTGAAGTTAAGCAAAGTTGAGTTCTTGGTTTTTGAGTTCTTTGAAGATGATGACTCGACAGCGCAACTAGTTCGTAATGACAAATTGATATTTTTACCGACATCAATTTGAGGGGATGTTAGAATATAATCTTTATATTTAGTAGTTACCATTATTGAATAATTAGTTTGATAGTTATCATATTTAGATTTATTGTTTTTCCATATTTAGTTGTATTTCAGTTCTATATAATGAAAGAACCTCTCACATCGAGGGGCATCGAGTCTTATTGAGTATTATTCAATTTATTTGACATCTCTGAATTGTTGGTTTTCTCTTTTGGATATGTTTGCAGACTATACTAGAGGTTTTGGATATCCGAATGACTCAGAGTGGGTTTTTTTGTTATATTCCCTGAATTTACCTTCCTGGCTATTAATTCCTTGATAATTTATAGAAATCTCGAATCGGAATGCCAAATCTTGAAGCTACTTTTGAAACATTAGTTGATGCATTTGTGTTTTTGGACAAGAACAAGGATGGTTATGTTAGCAAGAATGAGATGGTTGTAGCCATAAATGAAACTACTTCAGGAGAACGATCTTCTGGGAGAATAGCCATGAAAAGATTTGGTTAGTACTCTCTCTCTCTCTCTCTCTGTGTGTGTGTGTGTGTGTGTGTGTGAGTGTGAGTGTGTGTGTGTGTGTGTGTTACATATGCACAGTTTGAACATAGCATGTTGAAGCTGCTTGTAATTCAAGAACAGACAAATGCAGTAACACAGTGTACATGCTATATTAAAACCGAGTTACGGTATAAAATGTGTATTCAACATTTTATATATCTAAACTAGCTGACATCAAAACCGCAAGACAAGCTGGATATACAATTTTTATCTGTATGCCTTGTTTTTCAAAATGTTATCAATTTACATTCGTAGGTTCATCTCAATCGCACATGTGAAATTTTTAAGATCATGAAAGGAATACAATTGTGCACTTTAATGTTGGCTGTCAACATATCGAACCTCATAGGTTCATTTCATGGTATTATCTTCTGGAACTCGACTTTATGGATAAATTTCTTTACATTTATCAACACTCTAGAGCCCCTAACAGCACCCTTCGTCTCTGTTATTTCAGAAGAAATGGACTGGGATAAAAATGGAATGGTGAACTTCAAGGAGTTTCTTTTTGCTTTTACGCGTTGGGTTGGAATTGAAGATGCTGAGGAAGAAGACGTCTGATCCAAGATTTTCAAGTCAGATTCTTCCGTAGCGGAACAGCTTGTCGCCTTGCCAATAATATATGGTAGTTTGATATGAACATGGTATCAAACTCATGGTTTTTAGATTTTGTTCTGTAAATAGACTGCGGATGAAAACTCAACTGCATTAACATTCAATAAGATGAAACGCCACGTATCTGCTGCATTGTTAGACTGTTTCCCGTAGCAAAGGTCCAATTTTCACGAATTTTTTAATAGACATATAATTGAATTGTTGGAAATTTGAACGTTTTTACTTGTGAGAAAATTAAACACGCTTTTTCCTTGTTGAGCGAGCCAAAACTCTTACAAAACTGATTTTTCATCAAAAGTCATTAGAGCCACGACGTCCAAGGCCACTTGAGCCCGAACAAGCAGCTTTGTGCAAGTCATTATCTAACTTTAGGATAAAGCCAAAGCCGTGAATACAGAAAAATATTTCCAAAACTTGTACCAAAGCTAATGTGCCAACGCACAATTAGACTGTTTTTCAATTTTTTTTCCCCATGATGACGTGCCATTTGTTGTTTGTAAATATTTTTTATCAAAAAATTATTATGAGGAATAAGCACTTCCACAGACTGACAGGGGTATGACTTCCACTTTCAATAAAAAAAAAATTTTTTATTTTTTTTATTTTGTAAGGAAATTACTTTAATTTTTGTTTGAAAAATAATTTTCAAAAGAACTTCCTATTCCAAAAGTGCTTTTAAAGGAAGTCGAGCCAACTTTCTTTAAAAACTCTTCTAATAAAATACAATTTCATAAATTATTCAAACGAATCCCAAATAAAAATAATTTTAAAATCTCAAAAACTTCTTTTTGACTTTTTAGAAGTCAAGCGAAATGGGCCCAAATAATGGAAACTGCGAGATGTTAAAGTTCCATCCCAAATCCTTGAATGGAATTTTGACCGACACTAATGTTTGTCCAGATATAAATTATATTGGTAACCAGAACTTACAAGTAGAAATCAAATAAAATCACAGAACAATTATAATAAAAGATCACGCAGAAAAAGAATGCTTTAAAATCTTTTTAGTAGCAAATCTACACTTGGTACAAAACACGCCAACCCACCTTAAGAGCAGTAGGGTGGATCACTTTGGCCTCACTTCAGCATAAAAATCATATCTTAGACTTGCCCATATCACCAAAACTCTCGATGCAAACTTACAATAAATGAAATAAAATAACACAGACAGCGTTGGATAGAGAATGTTCTAACCAAACTGCCTTTAGCAACATACACACGCACGCACACCATAAACACACCTGATATCATATAGAGACAAGTTAGAACTGACACTTAACAGTGCTGGTGGCCCGATGGCAGTTTGCTGGCCCTGCAATACATGTGGCATTGAAAGTGCTGTTTAGCGGCAGAGAAAAAAACATAAGCTCGACTACCCCCGAGTTTTTGCCCTCTTCATCCCGAGGCTGTTGTGGAAGGGGGACACAGAACTGGACATTTGAGAGCCATCTTCACGAAGTGTACCATTGATCATTGCAAGTTCCCGGAGCTGCTGCTGCTTATAGAAATCTTGAGATTCATCCTGCATTTATTTAATTAAGAAATATAAAGATTTATAACAGTGAGTGAGCTTAAAAAGTTTACTCGTAAGTAAATAATAAGTTCTAAGACTAAATTACTTTTTTTTTTTAAAAAAAAAGAAAGAGAGAAAGTTATCCAAACACGTTAGGAAACAAAAAGCTAGAATACCTTTTTTGAAGCTTAGCCACACAAGCTCTAAACTTTAGCAGTTAAAATCAGGAGTCAAATATCCTATGGAGAATAAGGTAATGGATTATAATAAGGTCGAAGTTTACCATTGGCTTTAGCAAATCCCCTAGTATCTCACGAGCCTGCATTAGTCGAGCATCAATTATCTCAACTGGCAATTCAGCTTCAACAAGTATGTGAAGAGGTTCATTCAGGTGCTCATAACCTGGTTTCCCTCTCATCATCTCTTCCTTCAGATTAAACAAGGAAAAAATACCCTATTAGAATGCCGATTTACAACAAGAGCTACCAGGGCCAAATATAAGGAATAGCAATAATGAAAACCAGCACAAAGTTGTGCACATAAAGGAGTGCTGATATAGCTAACCTCATTATTTATTACAGTAAAAAACCAAGATTTTCAACTAACCAAAAGATTTCCCTAATTCTTGCAAGTAACATTCTGACGATTTTCAATATCAAGAACCAACTGAAGACCTTTGATGTCACAATTAAATCCATAGAACGGCCTACTTCAACATTTTCCATAACATGAATTATTTGAAGCAACAGGAGGCACTTTGAAAAAACTGCACCATCAACCGATGTATGCTAAACTTAGAATGACGAGCATTAAACTCCACATAACTTTGGCAATCTATCTAGAAATCAGAATAACCACAAGAACATCCTACATAACACACACAAACATTAGGTCAAGTGTTGTTGTTCAAGAAAGAAGAACACGACAAATCTAAAGAAACTAGCACTGCTCTGAGGAAGCCTGAGTTTGCTCAGTATTGATCAGTAAGTTCACTTTTCCACCTAGTTCTCTCAAAGGACAAAATGAGCAACGTAGGAAAAACTACAAAAATATTCATTCCAAAATTTGCAAGTTACTATTAACTCGCTTAGCTACTATTCCAGAGAGCAAAGCACTTCGTAATATAAATCTGTAATTTACAATATAAACAAAAAAGAAGAAAAACAGTTTGAAAATAAAAAAAAGAACACACACAAAAAAGGCTCCCATTCAGATAGAAGTTGATGCAACTAAACGTCTTCACTAATGCACTATAGACAATCTCATATTGTCAACGCTTAAAAAAGACAATATTAATATTACTCTTGCTAGATCCTTGATGCTGCCTCGCCCTCTGATCAAAACACGACACTCTGTAGTTGCTTCCACTCGCTTAAGAGAGTTCCCTCTAGGACCAAGAAGGCGTCCAACAAAATTATACTGCAAAATGGAGCATCGAATATGAAGTGTTAGATTTATGTGGAAAACCTACTCTATGAAATTAAGAGAGAGAGAATAAGTAGTACATTAGGATATTGATCCACAGGAATATCGACTCTCATTGTTTGCTTGACAATAAGACCCGATGAGCTACCTTGGGAGCCAAGCCAGTTTGGTGCAGAGGAGGGTTGCACCAAACCTGACATCTGCACATTATATTTCCTAGTATAGTCAGCACAGAAAATATAAAAATATCACACTTTCCTTTCCTTGATTCATTTATAGCATAACTGTTTTACTGTTTCTAATTGAAAAGGGGCAAAATGACCAAATATCTCACTAAGCATTTCAAAAGGCCAGCAGAATATAGCTGCACAAGTGTTCCACAATGCAACTCAACAGAACAAAAATGGAGTTATCAAATGACATGAAACCAGCAATTCAGTTCAGTGCACTTCAACATTAGATGGCATTACATTTTGCACATAATAAGATCATATACAACAGCTAGTCAGCAGAACTGTAGCTTTAAAAGTTTGTTAGAACCCAAATAATAGATATAAATCTGAAAGAAAAACATTATACTAGAAATTTATGGGAGTCAGGGAGTAACACCCATACAATAGGATCAGAATTATAAAAGATATCCAGTTGTCTCAGCCCCCTAAATGTTAAATGTCATATAATTCTGGAAACTTGTTAATATATCTCGCATGTCCAAGGGATGTTGGCTTATCATAATAAGAGACGCAAATGTAACTATAACGGTGAGATTCCAAATTCAAGATGCTCGCCTAATACTATGTAATCATTCTAGAAGTTGTTAGCTTCAACTACCTGTCACGAGAGAAGTGGAACTTAAAAAGTTAAAAGCATTATAAAAAGTAATCAAGTTAGGATGAACGTAAAAAGATTCTGATGGAGAGCTTCTTAAAAACAGTACAGAATTAGATCAAACAAAGTGTTATGTTAATAGTTAGTATCCATACTTCTGATTGAAAAGGTGATGCCCATCTGTTCACATTAGCTCCTCCATTCGAATACATTCCTCCTGACGCCAGGGGGCTTGCATGTTCAACAAGCCCACTTTGTTCTAATACTGACGCATTCCCCAACAGTGTGGTTACACGCAATATTTCTGCTTCAAAAAGGTCAATTTCCAAGAATAAGATGCACCGGTTAGCATTTGTTAAGAAATTAGTCAGCAGTCACCACAATATGGACAGACAACACGGGTTGTTAACTGGTTAGTTAAAAAACAGTAGCTCTCATTCAGAAGATTGTCTCCTGGGAGAAAAGAAAAAAATTCCAGAGATGTTAAAAGCAATTGCAACAAATAAGATGAGGATGTCCCAAAAAAGATTGATGAAGTGCTTAAATGCACGAAGAATAAACATTGAAACCCAATAATACAGCGTCTATATTACATAGACCGGCTCCCATTGTCCATAGACCCCTGATGTAGGGGACAAAAATGAAAATGAACATTGCTGCACCCAACGGTCTTTCTCAGAAATCCTATAACTTGCAATAAAATGGCTGTGTGCTTCCTTCACCAGACATATAAAGGAAGGCGGAAAAATCTGCTTCCAATGCAGAGACACTTAACGCGACCCTTATCCTCTAATCAGTTGACAACTTGAACCCTTTTTCTTTAATTCTGTTATCGTTATTACAGTGACTAAGAAGCCCTCGACTAGTTCATAGAGGCTTCGAGTTCATTAGTCATTCAAGCAACACTTTTTACTGCCTTCCAATACCACCCCCCAAAAAAAAAAAAAAAAAAAAAAAAATCCAGGAGCCATCTCGGCCAGCGTACATTAACCGCCTCTTTCTCTATGTAATTTCCTGGCTGGTTCATTTCCTCAACAGCCCCCAGAAAGAAAACAGGAAAAAGAAAACGAAATAGTAGAGAAATTATAATTCACAAAGGTCACACGGTTTGTCCTTCAAGTCACCCATCCAAAGTCCAAATACAGTCATTCCCATCTCAATATGACTATTCAAGCGAAAAGCCCTCTTGCAAGTAAGTACCAAAAACATTATATGAGTAGTAAGATCTTGGCTTTCTTTCCTCAAAGTAAAACCATATTTTCCTTCCACCTATTGGTCATGTACCTTAACATCACCCTGAACCAAAATTCTAAATAGAAAAATGTTGAGGCAAATGTGACATTGACTCGTGGAAATTTCATTGTTAGCAATACATCTGGCTCTGAATATAAAAATAAGAAAACGGCAAAGAATATAGGAATTAAGAGAACGATAACAGTTCTTAACGTATCCAATCAATCTAATGCACGCCACCTTCTCTTGAAGTCATCAGGCATAAAAAATCCATTTCGAATGCCTATGATGCACATTGATGAGGTAAAACTTATTATGCCTGAAGTACAGTCCTACACCAGTTAGCTCCAACCATAACTGTACCTTCTCAAAAGTATCCCTATATCTTCTATAAATCCCACTCTCTCCTGATATACCAAGCAAATTAGTTATTCAGCTTAAATATGCTGAGCATCAGTATACTTCTCTTACTTTTACACTGATGCAACTTGCCATCCTCATCCTCACCTTCAACTTTAACCAAACATCTGTATTCTGTACCTTGGGCCATTCTCTGTATTATTTATCATGGCATTAAAAACATTACCATATAAGATTAACGGGCCAATGTTCAACTTCTTTGGTGGAGCTTTTTATAGCCCATGAGGTTTTAACAGTTTGTTTGGTCCTTTTAAAACAATGTAATCCTAAAAAAGAGAAAAAAAAATATTGAGATTAGAGAAGAAGTGAGCATCCCACTGGCCATCTGTGCCCTAACCAATTTTATGTTTCTAGCTGCATATTATAGACAACTTGTGCTTTATATGATTTAATATTGTCCATTACCATTTTTTGAATTATATCATCCTTTCATGTAGAGACTTACACCTCAAGGCTGACACTTACCATTGATTGGCAATATCGATGTTAGCAACCAACCTCTTAGTAAGAAGAATGTCATACGGGTAGATTAAAAATCCAAACCGTATTTTTTGTAGGTCAGTCCATACATTACATGAAAACCTACACAGACCTTGAAGAATCGAAAGCAAGAAACGTGGATAGTCAACATATATTGCCAACAAACCTATTGTCATTAAGCATGAGAGCAGGAAGGATTATCCAATCCCCCATCTGGTCCCCCCAGAATTCAGAAAAACAAAAAGCTAACCTGGACAGAGCATGAGGCTTGGTATAAGCCAATCACGGACGACTATAAGCTGAACCATAAAATGGGAAAAATATGTTCAACTAGATTGCCAAAATTCTTCTATTTTTCTCAGAGAGAAGAGAATGCCATTCTGAGAAATAATCATTTCTTATCCATTTCCATTACGACCATTAGATGATTCAATTCCTAAATGGAAACACATGATGTCACCCATCTTAGCATCTTTAGGATGGCGATGAGATAGCATTGTTTTTGCATTCGTTTAAGTTTGTATCACCAGCTTTACCACATGCGGCAAGAAAAAATATTGTTCGGATGATTATTGTACTATATGTAATCAAGAGAAATGAAAACTGTTCACAGGTCCAACTCACCCTGATTCAGCAACCGGTTACAATATGAGAGCACAGAAGTAAATGGACGGAGTTTGTTACGTTCTGCCAGCAATTCAGCAAGATACCTGTCAAATTTCAACAGCATAGCATCTCCAGCTCATTAGTAATGATGACAAACCCAAGCAAACAAATATAAGGGAATGGAGAACTACAGAAAATTGTTTTCCATCGCCTTTTTCCACTCACCAAAATAAATGTTAAGAGTTAAACAACAGTTCCATGATACATTCGATCATCTTAAAGAATGAAAGAAAATGGCTCTCATTTGACAAACATGAAAAATTCTTATTCAATTTTTTATACAAGTTAACTGACTGGAGTCCAGGATTCAAACATATTCTTAATTCATATCGTGAAGGGGGGCGAGATGCCCATCTTTCGTTAATGATCCATGTAGGAACCACAACATATAAATTTACAGAGACTAGAAACCTCTCTTAGTAATCAAACATCTGAAAATCCGATTTCATGAATTACAAATTGCCAATAAGCTTTGACTAAAATATAATTCCTATTGCAATTTTTCTTTTTGGGAATTTAAGGGTTCCTTGACGGCAGACCAAAGAGAAAATTTTAACTTGCATATAGTTTTTTTTTTTTTTTTCAAAAAAAACTCATAGAAGAAAGCCAAATAACCACGTATCTTCAACTGTAACATGCGACTAGGCTAACGCAGATGCTTAATCTGTACAATCTCACAAGGTTCAGACAAAAAATTGCCAAGATCAAGTTATCCCGACAGAACTGCCATTGCAATTATTCAGAACAAAAAATAACACAATAATATCCAAACAAGATTCTGCAAAAACAAATAAATCACGAATGTCAAGATCCTGAGCCGACTTCCACTAAAAATTCACAAAATCAATTCTGAACAAACTACTTAACTAAAAACAGCCGAAATTTCAAAGATCTAATCTTGATTCCATATAAATACAGGAGTACAGAGACAATAGGCAATACTAAAAAATAAAGAGAACAAAAGGCAATACTTCTCTTGCTCGAGGAGGGCGGCGGCAGCAGATGAGGCAGAGCGAAGGCCAGCAGAGCCGATGTGAGGAGAGTGAGGGGCAGAAGGAGATGGTGAGTATGCCATGTACCTGCCGGACGACATATTCTCCGGCACCACCGTCAGATCCACCCACCGCCGTCTGTTTCTCTTTTATTGAGCTGAAAGTAGAAGTATCTATCGAAAATGGTTACTGTTATAGCGGTGCGTCGGTGGAGAAACCACAAAACCCAAGAGGAAAAAGTGGGGGAAGAAAAATGAAAAATGTGAACGAGTTCTAGGTGTGTACAGTGTATTTATTTATTTATCGAAATGATCAAAGCGAGGGAGGTCCAATTGTCCACGAATAAAGGTCCTGGTCTGAAAGTGGTTTACAGAAGAGGTTCACATTTTTTTATATGCGTGTGGATTCTGTATAAGTAAAAAGTTTAGAAATAAAAATGGAGCTTTTCACTTAAAATATTTTATCAATCTCTTCTATACGAATAGTTAAATTATTATTCACGAATAAATTTTTTTGTATAAAAAAGATTGCCATCTTCTCATATGTGTGTGAATTTCGTGTGAATAAAAAAGTCCAAAAATAAAAGTGGATTCTCATTGTGAGTATTTTGTTAATTTCTTCTGTCAATTTTTTTGTACGAGTAGTTGAGTTGATTGTCCACAGACACAGTAATTCACGATCTTTTTTGTTGCTTCTAACCCCGAAGAGACTTTCTATACAAAATTTATAAATGGTGAATCGATCTTCATGCCAATTTTTAGAAATTCTATCTAAGTACTTTGATTACGAGTCATCCTGTTCGCTATTCAAGTGAATCCCTATATGAGAGACGGGGACCTTACTAATACATCATTATCTTTTTTGTTGTTTTTGTTCTCAGGAGTCTATATTTGTATATTTTTTACTAAATTTATAAATCATTTATACATTATCGTAAAGGATCTATAAGAATCGATCTCCTTTTCCGATTTTGGAAACTCCATCAAGGTTGAATTCCGATCGTGGGTCATCCTATTTGCTATACAAGGAGTTCCAATTTCAAAGAAAGGGCAGTACTTTATTTCGTTTCATAAATTCTTTCTAATCGGAGAATACTATTCATCAATTTTGTTGACTTTTGAATTTTGATTGGATCAAGTATTCCAACTAGCCTTCACTTCATAATCAAGCGGTGGTTGGGCTGAATTTTTTTAATTTTTAAATAGTAATTAGAACGTTAATTAAATTATTAAAAATAATAAACGTTGGTAGGGATGGCAATTTAACCCGCCCCGCCCTGCCCCGACGGGGCCCCGCCCCGAATGGGGCAAAAAAATCCGCCCCAATGGGTTGGCGGGATGGGGTGGGGCATTGTGGGTCGCCCCGTGACGGGTTGCGGGGCAGGGTGGGGCGAGGATGCCCCGCCCCGAACCCGCCCCGTGAAAAAAAAAATATAGAATTTTAATAAATTGTTAGTTTTATTTGTAATTTTATAACATGTTTCTAATCCAACAATTATATTATACAATTGTCAATTTAAAATTTTACATAACTAACAATTGTTTATACAATTTATAAATTCGGACATTCAATCTTTTTATTATAATTAAATTATATAATTTAAAATTATGAATCATGATAGTTAAATAAATATTCTTTACTTTTGAAAGATTTATACAAATTAATCAAAACAAGTTAATACATAGATCGAAAAAACAAAAAAAAATTAAAATATATGAAATGACTTTTAGATTTTGGATTAAGGGTTAAACTTTAAATAATAACATAACTCGAATTTTGAAAATGTAAAAAAAATAAAAAAAATAATAATAATTAAACGGGGCAACAAATGGGACAAATTCTCGCCCCATCCCCATCCCGCGCCCCGCCCCGCCCCGCCCCGTCCCGTCTAAGGTGGGGTGGGACACGGGGCGGGGCGAGGTTGGAGTGAGACGGGGCGGGACAGGGTGAAGGTGTCCCGCCCCGAACCCGCCCCATTGCCATCTCTAAACGTTGGCACATTTTCCTTCCATGTATTTCGGAGTCTGATCTGATTGCAATTGTTAAATTTATTAAAGAAATAAACTATTATGGAGTGCATTGATTTTCGGAGAGTCACCATCAGTTGGACTTTAACAATCATTTTTCTCTATTTTCTAAAATGTCTGAAAGTGCGTTTAGCGTGAAACGCGACACTGGTTTAAAATTAGAGAAACTGAATACAAGAAGGAACGTAAGCGACGTGAGAGAAGCGCCATGGAGGAAACGACACCCTTCAAAAACCTCTACAGCAGAGAATACCAAGGTCACAAGAAGAAGGTACAACTCCAAAACCATAGCTTTAATTTGCCTCTTTTCTCCCCCTATTTTTGTTCCATTTTCATTTAGAAGACCGTTTCTGACAATAATTAAGTGAATGAAAAAAGGTGCATTCAGTGGCATGGAATTGCACGGGCACGAAACTGGCATCCGGTTCAGTCGATCAAACTGCTCGCATTTGGCATATTGAACCTCACAGTCAAGTAAACTTCGGCTTTGATTTATTTTTGTTTCAAATTCCTCTCTTTTCCTGTATTTTTGTGCCTGGTTATATATATTTTTAATTATTTCGGAAACGTCTAAGTCATATTCAATATTTTAGAAAGACAAATTTTATCTAGTTTCATATTCTATTCATCCTGTGTCTGTTTCAGAGGCTTCTCTGATTTTTTTAGTTGATTTCAGCTAGCACGTTGTTTAATTTGCGTATGCAGGGTAAGGTTAAAGACATTGAGCTAAAGGGGCATACTGATAGTGTTGATCAGTTGTGTTGGGATCCAAAGCATGCCGATTTATTGCAACTGCATCAGGTGACAAGACTGTTCGGTTATGGGACGCTCGCAGTAAGTATTATATTTTAGTTGAGACTGGGTAAAACTCCAGTTAGGATTAAAGATTATCAAAAAGCTCGCCTTTTTAATTTATTTTTGAATGAAGAGTTCTTCTTATATTGGTATTTATCCAAAAAACCTGGCCTTTGGACTGAAAGTATGATGCATTTGGCCTAAACTGCTTGAAGTTTATTCTCATGTAGACTTAGTTAATGAGATGGGGTTCAACTGTGAAAGATAATGATCTTGATTAATATCAGTGCATTAATATGAAATAAAGTCTCATTAGATAAAGGAGAGAAAGCTTCCAAAGATGTCAAGTTGTAACTTTTTTCCTGTTGTTTTGGTTGGAAGAATATAAGCTTCAACAGACACGGTAGTAGCGATGAAGATTCCTCTTTGTCTTGCACTCTGTATTCCGCAGGTGGAAAATGCTCACAGCAAGTTGAACTCAGTGGGGAAAACATCAACATCACTTTTAAGCCTGACGGGAGTCACATAGCAGTTGGCAACAGGGTAGATCTTACAATCCTAATTAGTTAGTCCTCCTTTAATAGTTATCAGATATTTCTCTTTCGCATTGATATTTCATTTGAGATATAGAATTTTCATTTTTTAACTGACTGTTTTCATAATATTGGCATAGACAGCTCTCAATGATATATTTCTTGTTATCTGCTTCTAGCAAATACGTGACTATCTTTATTGTTTTCTCTGCATATTGTAGGATGATGAATTAACAATATTGGATGTCCGCAAATTCAAGGCCTTGCATAAACGCAAGTTCAACTATGAGGTAATTCCTGTTCTGACTAATGCTTGTGCAATCTCAATTATTTAGTAACTGGAAAAGTATAATACAATACTGTCTTGAAATTTTTGTCTTTTCTGAACAAGTCTCTCCTTTCTATGACTATTATTGTCCATCCTTGATGTGCATGGCTGAACTATCTTGTTTTCACATTTTATTTAGTTTTTACTCGTTAACCTACTTCTACTGCAACTTCTTTCTCTTCTACATTACCAGGTAAATGAGATCGCGTGGAATGTGACAGGAGACATGTTCTTTCTGACTACTGGGAATGGTTAGAACAAATTACTAAACAGCAATCATATTCTGGAAATCCTGCAAAGGAGGTTCCAGTTTTGTTGATTTTGTCTATTATGCTGTCTATATATTCTTGACAATGTGACTTTTTGTTCCTTCGATCTCTTCCACCTTAGGTACCGTGGAAGTACTCGCATATCCATCTCTTCAAGCGGTCAACACCCTCATGGCTCATACAGCTGGTTGCTATTGCATTGCAATTGACCCGCTGGGAAGGTGTGTGTCAGACATATTAAATATGTTTCTCATACAAAATGTCGAAGACTGATTGTCAGCTTGATTCACAGTTAGATTATTCCCGTCCTATCAAATTTCAATGTAAATTGTATTGAAGGGGATAATTTATGCTAGTTGTATCTATTCCGTGAGTTTGATAGAGACGTTAATCTTGCACAGATATTTTTCTGTTGGAAGTGCTGATTCTTTAGTCAGCCTTTGGAATATAAAAGACATGCTCTGTGTTCGTACATTCACAAAGCTCGAGTAAGTTCCCTTTCGCCCTCTTGAGAAATCTTCTCATCTCGATACCCATAAAATTAGAAAGAACGAAAGATGATCGGCAACAAAATTATTTAGAAGAACGATACACGCAGACAAATTTTGTTGTAGAATCTGTCTATTCTTGAAGAGTCTATCACATTTCTGATATTATTTAAGGAGAGAATATCTCTTCTTTCTTATTGTCAGATGGCCTGTTCGGATAGTAAGTTTTAATCATACTGGAGAATATATTGCTTCTGCCAGTGAGGACTTGTTCATTGATATCGTAAGTATTCCTGGAACTTCTGATGTTGTCTTCTTCCTGCTTTAGAATGTTCATGTCTCCTGGTTATTCTAGCTGCCTGTCTATCTTGATATGATTTTACTTGGCAAAAGTATGAGTATCAGTAATTAGCTTTATTAATATTGATAATGATGCTCTTGGCAACAGTCGAATGTTCAAATGGGACGATCAGTCCACCAAATTCCATGTCGAGCTGCCATGAACAGTGTTGTATGGAACTCAAAGTACAACTTACTTGCATATGCTGGAGATGATAAAAACAAATATCAAGTGGATGAAGGTACATATAGAGGTGTAAAATTGGTTGAAAAGGTCCATTTTTTAGATGGACTCACCAGGCTTCTTATAGATGGCTGTAAGTGCCAGGCCACCTGGACCTTGCACTTCTTGTTCTTGATATTTTGGGTTTTTAGTTATTTTTTCTGAAAATAATAGATGTTAAAAGGAGCCCACACAGTCCATCAACCTGGGCCTCTAGGAATGCAGCTTCTTTCTCTATTTTTGGACCCCAGTGGGTGATCAAGTAGATGTCATTTCAGCTGTTGTCGTTTACACTCACAACAATTGTTTCCTTATTTGCGTTGCAGGTGTTTTCCGGATATTTGGGTTCGAAAGTGCATAGCATAGTTAGCATGGGCAAAATTTGCTAGTTCGCTTGCCTGGAGGTTTTATCTTTTGAAGGCGGCCTTGATACTCTGTGCGGTTATTAGGGTTGGGGTGGGGGTGATTTCAAAATTTAATTTCTATCTAAGATGGTTGAAAATAAATTAACCTAGTCTTTTGTATTCAATTAACATCTGGGGATATCTGCATTTTCTGATGGTTTATATTAATCGTGCAGACAGAACTGCGAACTTTTGTCTTGTAACGTTACTATTTACAAATTTTAAAGTACAATCTGCCACCCTATCATGTTAATATGTCAAGTAATATCCTCTCTCTTCTCGATCTCTCTTCATTTACCTTTTTTCTTGTGGATAAATCAAATCTATAGTATGTGATACCTTTTTAATGTGCCTTCAATTATATTTGTCATGATGGTTTATAGTATTTTTCATTCGTACAACCTTGTTATGCAAATAATTTGCATGTCAATAAAGGATAAATTACTTGTTTTCAAAAGCTTAAGGGCTTGCCAGATAGAAGATGTATGCTTGTAAATTTCAAGAAATTGATTATGATGAGACAGATTTGATGATAATGGTGGAAAAGAAGAAACCACGGAGGTGACGCTGCCCTGAGTGGTGAATAATGTCTTTATGCTACTCTCAAATGGGTCTATGTTACTGATCTGCAAGTATTCCGTTTTTACTCTTTTTCCCCCACTTTAACCCCTTTGATTGTTATGCCATATGTCTTTATGCTTGTGGAATCTTATGCTTTGATTTTGTGTTAAGAGTTTGATCCCATGCCATGTTATCGATTAAAAGCATGCATGTTTCGCTGAATGTTGTTTGGGTTTTGCCTTTTGCGAATTTATTGAATTATATAATTTTTGTTGATGTTGGAATGTGCAAAACGATTTAAACAAATTACCTCGAATTTATTCGAGTTTCCACTTAGATTTTTTAGTAGTTTTAGTAAATTTTTTAATTTGTGACTCTCTTTTGCATGGGTTAGTAAGAGTGGTGATAAAAAATTTAAACCTGTGCAAGACAATAACCTCATAGTGTATGCTGATAACATTGGAGAGACAGTCACTTAGCAAAATTCAGAAAACTGAAGGATCAACTTACAAAGAATTTCGAAATTGGAGACCTTGGAGAAATACTTTCCTTGGAAATTGGAGGTTTTTTTTGAGCATCTAAATTCATGTTGTTCCATGTTATTTTATCTCTAGTGCAAGAGATGTCTGTATTGCAGTTGTACAATTCAAAGGTCTTCAATTTTATTTTTTTTTGTAACGAATGCATGCACCATAAAACTGATTTCCTTTCCGGTTGTTTGTTGGCATTATACTCAGCATTAGCAGCTTATTAGGTCACTGACAAAGGTCATGAGAATCACACTGCGATGATGATTGCAAAGAATGTAGAGGTGCTGAAGATTCTACTTGCAGGATCAAACTTGTCAATTGGTCCATGACTTCATTTAAGCTTATTTGATTGCATCAAATTTGTGAATTTAAGTTAGTCAATTAAGAAGCTGCAAATAACCCTCAAATGATGTCTTTGACTCTTTATAATGTTCAATGGTTTGGATATCCTGCTGCTTTTTGCTTGTCCCGATAGGGGTTTGTTATTTCGGTCTCACGACCATTTGCTAATATATGTCTTAACTTCTTAGCAGGTCAAAATTTGAAGGACTGTCTGAAATACATAACAAGAAAGACAAGGAAAGTCTGAAAGATATTATTGGAATACTATATATTATCTTCCTATCAAGGTAATTCATCAGTGAGTTGTATATACACTTCTTTTCTCATCTCCATGATCCTCTATTTTCTTGAACAAGAAATATGCTCTAGCCTGTGTAAATGGTTGGTAAGATGGATGGGACAGAATTGGATAGTATTAAGAGAAAAAGAAGTTTCAATCTTGTTTATTTACTCTTTGGTCCTGTCCAGTACCAAATATGTAATTCTTGTAAAATTTCTTAGTCGACGTGATTGATCAAATCAACTGATGTTATATCCCACAAAACACATTCTGAGTTGATAATGATGGATCCATCTTGTGTTTCTTTTCTACCCTCCGAGTCTTCATCATTTTCACCCTCGGGTTTTTTGTGGCAGACTTGCTGGTCTCCTGCTGTGCACGTGCTTCCCATACACATACTTTGGCTCCATGGAGATCCATTCCCTTCATTACCAAGCGATGCGAGGCCATAGTGAAATCCAGAATCCGATGCTGGAAAACAACTGAACGTTCCTGAAAAATTTGTAGACATTGCTCCAGTGTAGTCCCACGGCTTGTTTATAGGTAGCATATCAGGCTCTTTTATGGCCTTGGTCTTCTCAATTGTCTTGTCTTTATCCTCAGGTATAACGCAAGTGGTGTTGACAGGAGCTGCCTGGGAATATTGCTGCAGCTGGAGGTCGATACGTCTCCTGGTGAGGAGGTGGAGCATTTCATCCTTGAAACACCCAAGGGCGGCTTCAGCCAAATGCGGAACTTGTGGTGGTGAAAGCGTGGTGGCTATTTCATTTATAAGGTGGGAGAAGGGCTTGTGGGTAACTGGATCAATTCCCATCCCTGAAAGCTTTTTCTTCAGCTTGGTGTTCCAGTGATTTTTAACATCATTGTCTGTGCGTCCTGGCAGCTGAGCAGCAATTACAGACCATCTGTTACAGAAAATCATTTAAGCAATTAGCACTTGGAAATGATGGGTGAATATAAAAGTTTCCGTTCAAGTTTAGATGAGGAAGATATATGTTCTGTTTCTGGGATTATTTCCAGATTCTTGTTTGAGAAATATCAAGAAAAATGTTGGATACCGGTTTCCAAGAACTGAATGAAGAGTTACAATAGTCTGTTCTTCTGCCTCTGTGAATTGGCCATGTTTAAGGTCTGGACGGAGGTAGTTCGTCCATCGAAGTCTACAGCTTTTCCCACACCTCTGAAGACCTGACACGAATTAATATGATGAATCAGCTCACAAGGTTATTGAAGAATTGTTGGCATGTTTGATACCCGGTGAACAGTTCTTAATCTTGTCTAATGTAGTCAGTCGAGCATACTAAACATGCCAACAATGTCATGATTGAATCTAACAATGGAAAAGTATACAGGGTATGGAAAAGACCGGCATGCTTAGGAATGAGACGCCAGTTACGAGTCCCATGTTGAGCAATGTAGGATGAAAGCTTTTGATCTTCTTCTGGAGTCCATTGACCCCTTTTCACATTGTCCTTCTCGCAGCATGGAATTCGACCCATTTTATGGAATTATATAATTCGGCAGAGGAGACAGATGGTTCCAATGGAAAGTTGAGTCACAGTTGACAGATAGTTTATGGCTAAAAAATGGAAGAAAATCTATAAATGGAAAAGGGACTGGGTACAAGTAACAGAATACAGAATTTTATATAAAATCCTGCAAATTGTGTGAACATTGGTGTTTATTGTACGATAATACAAGAATTGTTATATAGGAGATGGTAAGAAAATTGCAGATGTGTGGCATTGGCATCAAAGGTGCATGATTTCATTAAAGAATTCAACGCCGTTCACCGTGTGAAGAAATGGGCAGGTAGCTCACCCACAAGACGCCTGGTCAACTCTCTCTCTCTCTCTCTCTCTCTCTCTCTGATATCTCTATGTTTCTCTCTGTGGTTTACTGCTAAAAGTTGGTGGATCATTGATTTGATCGTACAAAACATTGAAACTCTTTTAATGTTTTAGCGAAAATTGAGGTTTGTGAATTTGTCATGGAAAAGTTGCATTCTTCATTAAATTGGGATTTAAAGAAATCTATGTCATTTGCATTACAAATGTTTCCCCACATCTGCAAGAATGCCTGGTAGTCTGATTGTGTTTTATCTAATATTCATTTGTAAGAATGTCAAAGAATTCCACTTGCATTAATCCCATGTTTGGTTTAAATAAAAATAAAAATAAAAAATCATATTTTAGTAAATTTTGATAAAAGTTGTGGATCCTGTTAAATGTGTGATTGAAAATTAGTTCGAAGAAAAATGAGTTTTAAAAAATGGGGGCTAAACAGGGCTAAGGAATAATATATTTATTTCTTTATATTACATTAACACGCTTACAATATGTACTAGGCTTGTGTGGCAAGTTTGATTGTACTTAAAAATAACTTTCTAATAAACATTTCATAAAGTAAATATTTCTCATTTCTTGACTTTATGAAAAATAGTGGTTCATTAATGCTCAAAACCCAGATGAACCAATAACTAAACGGCCACTGCCGCAAGCTACAAACTATTTCTCTTCTCGACTTAATGAATTACATGGATAAAACACCGACGAAAACACCCGAGACTCCATTTTATTGTGCAACACAAAGTGCTAAGATTTCTAACTACAGCTACTTATTTTCATTCCTCGTGCAAAGACGAACGAATTTTCTCTGCTACAAATTGGGATGCTGAAATGCTACTGGTGAAAACAATCTTTTCACAGTTCAATACGGATGTTCCAAAGGTACAACTCTTTCTCTGGAATGCTCAAAGAAAGGGTGATGAACCCAGAGGCTTCTTCATAGTCAAATTTCACTTCCTTAGCGTCGACTGTTATTCTCTTGGGTCGAACTGATGAATAGGCTCCGAATAGGCCACATCCTCGAACTTTCAGACAGACAGTTCCAGTCTTGTCCATTTCATAGTTTAGTTCCTTAATTGCTCCTCCAGAGTTGAACATTTTGATAAGTCCTATAGGGGCAAATTTAGTTCTGTTGGACATTTCCTTGACAGGAATGACTGTAAAGACATCGTACTCGCGTGCTTTCATTGTCACTGGTAGAGAAGTGTTTTTTGGAAGATAAACCAAGTTTCCTGCAATGGACACAAGAGAAGATCAGTTAAACATTATACAACAAAAGAAGAACAGATTTGTGCCTCGTTTTGAATAATTATAGGATCGACTATATAATTTCTTTACCTTACTTCGTCTGGTTCACTGCTAGATTGACTAGCAACTACAAAAGGCCATAGTTTTGCCCAACCTCCCTCTTTTGACTTATTGTTGGATTTTGATACTCAATAAATCTAGGAGACCTTGGAAAATTATTATTGACACATTGAGTTGATTCAGAAACAACTAGGGCCACTGGAAGCAATTTAATTAAGTTAATGTTATTGCAGCCACAAAAGGAGGGGAAAACAAAGAGGTAGTAATGGTAGATCTCAAACCAAGACGGCTCCTCAGTCCTCACTGTGTATTTCAAGCTCTCTGCAATTACACACGATAAGAAAACGGCTAGGAGAAAAAAGGATGGATATATAATGTATGATCGACTAGGTCACCAATTTGGGCCAAGTACACTCCTTTAAATGGAGCAACACAAAGTTCCTACTTACCACAAATAAATGGGTTATCCACATCACCATCCAACTAATAATTCAGCTCAATAACCATAACTTAAGTCATCCAGAAAGTATTGGATCACGAGAAACGTTAACTTAATTAAGTTACTTCTAGTGGCTCAAATTATTTTCGAGTCGAACCATTACTAAGATGTCGATATAAATTATCCAACATCGATTTAAAATCATTGCTCGAATTTATTGAATATCAAAACCCAACACTTATTTTACCAAGATTGCGGGAGTATTTTAGATAAGAGCAAAACATGACCAAACCACTTAAGTAGTCATTCCGTCCTCAATGACACCAAATCTACTTGTTGTCGTTTATCCAATATAATATGAACGTACATCCATCTTAAATGTCCTTATTTGTGTCCTTCGAACAACCTAACACTCAGACCCTCGGAAACATAAAACTTAGCAAGTTTAATCGATATTCTATAAAATTAACCCTTTAATCATATATCAATTGAGTAATGCTATTTAGTTTCACTATGGTTACAACATCAGTCTAGTTGGCCACGTAGACTGGGGTTGCAACCCTAGTAGTATTATTCATATTAGTTATAAGTTATGAAGCTGTAAAAATTACCACGAAGATGAGAATAAACTACGACATCTCCACTCCATGCCTCATCAGCAATTCTAGGCAAGTAATCGACGTCTTTAGCTCTAAGAATTCCAGTTACAGTGCCAGGTTGCTCGTCGTGGATGAGATTTGTCTTTCCAACTCTGCACCAACCTGCTCCTTGGCAATTGAACACCCCCACAACTCCATTGAAATCATTTAGATTCCAAATTTTTAACAAACTGTAATGAAAATACAAGGTGTTATTCAGACAAATGAAACTTCAAGAATTGTTGTGTTATTTGTTAAACTTCATTTAAGTACCTCTTTCCATCTCTGGCAGGATCTGAAAACAAGCAATCCCTTGTTGGTCTTCCAGGGAATTTGGCCCTCAATATGGAACCGTCAGGAAGTACAAGCTTTCGGAGAAGATTAAAATCGTGCTGCCCAGGCTTATCACTGCGCATAATTGATGTCCAATGTGAGAAAAAGTAACTTGTCGTGAAACAGATATGGTCATATAATGTAACCACAAGTAATTTTGTTTCGTTTCTAATAATTTAAGCTTATAGAGAGACAGCTCAACGATATTCATGGCACCTGACATAAATAGCACAGCCTCCCACAGCACGTGCAGCTCCATGGTATTCTGCCATTGGGTGTAAACTCTGCCGTGTATATAACAAATTAGTATCAAAATATATCAATTTCTCAAGACTTAAGGCCACAAACGTTTGATCAAGTCATAAGTTACATGAAACATATCCCAATCTGGCTGCATAAACTCCCCTAAGAAAACAGTGTTGTAAGCAACTGATGCAATGTGGATCGTGTGCGATGCTGGATCTTTTGGCCAGAAATCATCTGATGCTCTAATAACAGCCGTTCGCTTTGAACTGCAAATCCAACACGAAATTTTATCGATAATTTAAATTTTTAGCCAAGAAATATGTGAAAGGAATTCAAATGTAAAGAAAGAAACTGATGAGTACCTATACAAACCATCTGTGTTATGACTCATACAGGAAATGATACCATTATCAGGGAAATTCCTCAAAATCGAAGCCTCTAATGCTTGGTGGTACTTCTGAGCAAGCTTTACTCGTCCACCATGGCCCTGCCCAAGGGTTTCAAGAATGTTCTGGACATCTACCTTAACCCCATCGATACCAGAAGATGCAAGGTATGAGTGCAATTCATTATAGAAGTTAAAGACTTTCTCAGGGTTCACAAGACCAAGCCCATTCTTGGTGATGCTATTCAATGCATCACAAGGTTCGTTGGATTGCACGCCCGGAGAGGAGATGGGGTAAGCCAGCTTAGAGTCGTAATGTTCTAGTCCATTGCCACCAGGTTGGACTCCACCCCAATACCCTGTTAATGCATGCCAGACATAAACATACTTAACAGAATGTTCATCTTTAATTTCATTAACAATATGCTGAATTCCCATTGCTGGATCCTCCACCCTGTGACACTCTTGGCCATCCTTCTGAAATTTGTGGTTCTCTTTGATGTTAGTTAATCTGTTTGCAAAGCTGGATAGGGAAAGGAGTGACCGAAACTGTTAGCCAGGAAGAGGAAGGCAAGAAATCCAAATAAAATTCAGTTCTTGACTCACTTGGCTGTGTTATCAGCTTTAGATGCAGTACTAACTGGATCCATACTAACTGATTGCCATCCATCGTCGATGATGACAAACTTCGGGGGAATTCCTCCTTGCTCGAAACTACAATAAGATATCACTGGTTAGTATCCCTTAACCAAACTCATGTCAACCACTCCATGTAGAAGTGGTGTCTAGTGGTGTCAAGAGCGGCCCGCACGGAGGCGAACTGGGCCTGCAATTTGGCCCGTTAATTGAGTGGCCGAATCACGGGCCTGAACTTTCAAAAACAAGTCCGGGCGGTTTTTGAAAACCTGGCCGGGCCAGCGGTTAAAAAAAAATAAATAATAAATAATAAAATATTTTTTTAAAAAACTGCTGCAGGCGTGTGAAACGGTCACTGACTGTTTCAACTTTGATGAAATTTTTTTTTTTTTCATTTGAAAAATACTAACGGTCATTTTTTTCCCTTATAAATTGTGTATTTTTTACTTTCATTTCATCTTGTAATTCTTGTGCAAAATTTTCCATTCTCTCTTACAATCTATAAGTTTGAAATCTCTATTTTCCAGTATTCTAAAAAATGTAACGCGTGGCTAGGCGTTGAGGCCAAGTTTCAAGCATTACGAGCCTAGGCGAAACTTAGGCGTAAAAAAATATTTTTTGATTTTAAAATTTTAATCATTGTAAAAAAATTTAATAATTCATATAATATATACAAAATATCTAAAATTATAAAATATTGTAAGTACTTAATAATTTCTACAAAAAATATAAGTTTCAAAATCATAATTACATAACATAGATAACTTGTAGTTTAAATCTTATTTAACTCTTTATCGGACTCTAATTTAATATATTCTTCTTCATTTACCACAAAAAAAAAAAAAAAAAAAAAAAAAAAAAAAAAAATGTACATTTAATGAAGATAAAAAAAAAAGGTCAACGAGAGTGTTGATCGCTTAATGTGCGCCTAGACACGTCTAGGCGCGCATTAAGCGGTCAACATTCTCGTTGACAGCTTAATTCCCGCTTAGACTCAAGGCAAAGCACCTTGATCACGCCTCGGGCCTAGGCAACGCCTAGGCGCGCTTTTTAGAACACTGCTATTTTCTCAATCTCTCTTAATATTTTCAGCAAGTATTTTTAATATTTAGTATTTTGTGTTTTCTTTTCATCTTATTATTTAAAAAATATTTGTTAAAGTGTTATGGATTTTCATGATTTTTCTTCAATAAATTTTAATGTACGTGATAGTTGTTCTCCAATAAATTTAGAAGATGATAATGATCCAAATATTGGATCTTCTCAACAGCGAAAAAATAAAAAAGCAGACATCTGATGTTTGGGACATCTTTATAGAAGATGAACCAAACAAAAAAGCAATAGGCACTATTTGCAGAAAGGCTTATGCATGGATTAAAGGTCTAGGCACGGGCACATTGCGAAGACACTAAGATAAACACATGAATGAAAGAGGGCATTTAGATACTAAACAAGCTCAAATTGCTTCTTTTACTAATACTAGTGGATCAGTTACTTTTTCTAATTTTTCTTATTCGCGGGATCGAATGAGAATAGGAATGTCTGAATTTTTGGCAACAAGGAAGACGCCTTTTACTTTCGCAGAAGATCAATACTTCAAGGAGTTTATGCAAAAGTATGTTCAACCCGGTTATCGAACTGTAAGTAGAAATACTGCTCGCTCAGATATCTTGAAATTATTTCATATAAGGGCTGAAAATTTAAAAACTGAATTTAAGAACTTTGATGGAGTTATGTGTTTTACATTTGATTGTTGGTCTGGACGTAATCACAATGGTTATGCATGTGTCACTGCACATTTTATTGATAATAATTGGTTACTTCACAAAAGAATTATTGTTTTTCGCTTACTTGAATATCCACATAATTGAATAAATTTGTGTGAGAATTTATTACAAGTTTTTAATGAATTTAATATATTGAGGAAATTATTTAGTATTAGTTTTGATAATGCTAGTGCAAATATTGCATGTATTGAACTTTTGAAAAGGACACTTAATCCTTCATTTGACTCTAAATTATTTCATATGAGGTGTGTTTGTCATATATATAATTTAGTAGTGCAATATAGTTTAAAATTAATAACACCACAAATACATAAAATTAGAAAAGCTATTAACTACATTTTTTGTTCAGATTCTAGACAACAAGAATTTGGAAAAATTTGTAAAAATCTTGAATTGAGGAGAGGAAAATTTATTGATGATATTCCAAATAGGTGGAATTCAACATTTCTTATGTTAAAAATCGTGTGTTGGTTATACAGATGCTATTAATGCTTTCGTTAATTCAAAACAACAACAATTTCGCATAGATGATTCTGATTGAAAAATTGCATTTAAAGTCATGAATTTTTTGAAACCATTTTATAAGGAACAAAAATTAGTTCTGGAGTTTATTATCCAACAAGTAATCTTGTACTTTCACAATTTCTAGAAATTGCTAATCAATTTTCAAGTTATAAAGACGATTCATTTTTCTATGATATTATTTGTACAACGGAGGACAAGTTTCGAAAATATTACGAAAATATACCAATGATTTTTTCAATTGCAGCTGTAATGGATCCTCGTATTAAATATTTTAGAGTTCAGTGTGCTATGGACCAACTTTCTGAAACTTTATCTTTCAATATACCTATTACAAATCGGGACATAGAATTTTTTATTAATGAAATGTACAATAGTTATTTTATGAAATATGGTAATAATAAAAATGATCCTTCTAATAAGAGTTCTGCTACAGTTTTCAAAGGTAAAAGTTCTTTCTTTTCTCTAATAACCAAGAAACGCAATATATCTTTTATTTCATCTACTAGTTCATTTTCAAATGAGAATGTTATACCTGCTGAATTGGAAAGATATTATCAATTTGATCACTACAGTTTAATTCCACAAGATGAGGTTGACACCTTCGATATTTTACAATGGTGGAAGTTAAATGAACAATCATATCCAATATTATAAAAAATGGCCCGAGATCTACTAACAGTTCCAGTCTCAACATTGGCATCGGAGTCTGCTTTTAGTACAGGTAGCAGGGTGCTAGATGAAAGAAGATCAAGACTTAAAGAAGATATTTTAGAAACTCTCATTTGCGTGAAAGACTGGCTATTTGCAGATAGAAAAATGCAAGATAAAGTCTTAAGCAATATCGTCAACAACTTTATCTTACATTATTCTATCTGTAAATAGCCAGTCTTTCACGCAAATGAGAGTTTCTAAAATATCTTCTTTAAGTCTTGATCTTTTTTCATCTAACACCATGTTACCTGCACTAAAAGTAGATTCCGATACCACTGTTGAGACTGTAACTGTTAGTATATCTCAGGCCATTTTTGATAATATTGGATATGACCGTTCATTTAACTTCTACCATTATAAAATATCTAAGGTGTCAACCTCATCTTGTGGAATTAAACTGTAGTGATCAAATTGATAATATCTTTCTAATTCAGCAGGTGTAACATTCTCATTTGAAAATGAACTAGTAGATGAAGCAAAAGACACGTTGCGTTTCTTGGCTATTAGAGAAAAGAAATAACTTTTACCTTTAAAAGCTGTAGCAAAACTCGTATTAGAAGGAACATTTTATTATTACCATATTTCATAAAATAACTATTTTACATTTCATTAATAAAAAATTCTATGTCCCAATTTGTAATAGGTATATTGAAAGATAAAGTTTCAGAAAGTTGGTCCATAGCACACTGAACTCCAAAATATTTAATACGAGGATCCATTACAGCTGCAATTGGAAAAATTATTGGCATATTTTCGTAATATTTTCGAAACTTGTCCTCCATTGTACAAAAAATATCATAGAAAAATGAATCGTCTTTATAACTTGAAAATTAATTAGAAATTTCTACAAATTGTAAAAGTACAAGATTACTTGTTGGATAATAAACTCCATAACTAATTTTGTTGCCTTATATAATGGTTTCAAAAAATTCATGACTTTAAATGCAATTTTTCAATCAGAATCATCTATACGAAATTGCTGTTGCTTTAAATTAACGAAAGCATTAATAGCATCTGTATAACCAACACACGATTTTAACATAAGAAATATTGAATTCCACCTATTTGGAATATCATCAATAAATTTTCTTCTCCTCAATCCAAGATTTTTACAAATTTTTTCAAATTCTTGTTGTCTAGAATCTGAACAAGAATGTAGTTAATAACTTCTCTAATTTTACGTATTTGTGGTGTTATTAATTTTAAACCATCTTGCACTACTAAATTATATATATGATAAACACACCTCATATGAAATAATTTAGAGTCAAATGAGGGATTAAGTGTCATTTTCAAGAGTTCAATACATGCAGTATTTGCACTAGCATTATCAAAACTAATGCTAAATAATTTGCTCAATACATTAAATTCATTAAAAACTTGTAATAAATTCTCACACAAATTTATTCCATTATGTGGATATTCAAGTAAACGAAAAGCAATAATTCTTTTGTGAAGTAACCAATTATTATCAATAAAATGTGCAGTGACACATGCATAACCATTGTGATTACGTTCAGACCAACAATTAGATGTAAAACACATAACTCTATCAAAGTTCTTAAATTCAGTTTTTAAATTTTCAGCTCTTGTATGAAATAATTTCAAGATATTTGAGCGAGCGGTATTTCTACTTACAGTTCGATAAGCGGGTTGAACATACTTTTGCATAAACTCCTCGAAGTATTGATCTTCAGCGAAAGTAAAAGGCATCTCCCTTGCTGCCAAAAATTCAAACATTTCTACTCTCATTCGATCCTGCGAATAAGAAAAATTAGAAAAAGTAATTGATCCACTAGTATTAGTAAGAGAAGTAATTTGAGCTTGTTTAGTATCTAAATGCCCTCTTTCATTCGTGTGTTTATCTCAGTGTCTTCGCAATGTGCCCGTGCCTTGACCTTTAATCCATGCATAAGCCTTTCTGCAAATAGTGCATATTGCTTTTTTGTTTGGTTCATCACTATAAAGATGTCTCAAATATTAGATGTCTGTTTTTTATTTTTTCGCTATTGAGAAGATCCAATATTTGGATCATTATCATCTTTTAAATTTATTGGAGAACAACTATCACATAAATTGAAATTTATTGAAGAAAAATCGTGAGAATCCATAACACTTTAACAAATATTTTTTAAATAATAAGATGAAAAGAAACACAAAATACTAAATATTAAAAATACTTGCTGAAAATATTAAGAGAGATTGAGAATGAGAAAATAGAGATTTCAAACTTGTAAATTGTAAGAGAGAATGGAAAATTTTGCACAAGAATTACAAGATGAAATGAAAGCAAAAAATAAAAAATTTATAAGAAAAAAATGATCGTTAGTACTTTTTAAATGAAAAAAATAATTAAATAAAAAAATTCGTCAAAGTTGAAACGGCAGGCGTGCCTGGAGCAGTTTTTTTTTAAAAAATATTTTTTTTTACGGGCCAGCGGTTTTCAAAAATCGACGGGCCGATTTTTGAAAGTTCAGGCCCGTGATTCGGCCCGCTCGATTAACGGGCCGAATTGCGGGTCGAATTGCCTCCGTGCGGGCCTGGACAGGCCGGCCGGTCTATCTTGACACCACTAGTGGTGTCAGTTGGACCCAGACCTCCACATTTCTCTGTGGCCCGTCTTGGACCCTTGCGACGGGCTAAAAATGTTAAATATAAAAATATAATATGGAGTATTTTTCATTGTAATATTTCATTTTAGTGTAGGATTATTTTCCTTAGTAGTTGATTGTGTAATCTTTCCTTTTATGTTTATTTCCTTGTACAGTTATTTGTAACTCTATAAATATGGTCTTCTACATTGTAATATTTACAAGACCATAATAATACAATTTATATTTCTTCACATGATATCAGAGCGGATTTAACTTGATCTTGAGTTAAACTTGCAACACATAAATTTTGAAAGCACAATAGCAGTAACTTGAAAGAGATGTCTCAAAGGTCTTCTGCAGCTATTTTAACAATGTCGGGTTGTCACTTTACAACTCATTCTCGAAGTTCTCGACAAAGAAGCTCTCAAATAATGAGTGGTCATGTTTCCTAAATTTTCAATATTTCTATCATGTTTTTAGAAACATCAATTATACAAAAAAAAAAAAAAATTGTTTTTTTCCCCTTTCTTGGCAATTCAATTCTGTTTTATTTGGAGGGTCGGTACCTTGAACTTTACCGGCACTCCCCCTGCCTCTTAAACAAACTAGAGGTTTTTTTATGTTAAAAAAAAAAAAAAAAAAAAAAAAAACTTTGGAGGGTCGGTACCTTGAACTTTACCGGCACTCCTCCTGCCTATTAAACAAACTAGAGGTTTTCCTTAAAGGGTCGGTACCTTGAACTTTATCAGCCCTGCCGTTGCCCCTTGAAAAATTCGAGGTTTTCTTATGTTAAAAAAAAAATGTCCATCAAATATTTTCTTCCAACAAACAAGAAGTCAATTATCCCAATCAACAATGACAAAGACCTCAAGTGCTCAGAATTCTTCAATTTGAAAAATTTGATTGGATCGATTTCTTCAAACTCAATATTCTACCCCATATTGAGTTTGAGGGGAATGTGTTAAATATAGAAATATAATATGAGTATTTTTCATTGTAATATTTCCTTTTAGTGTAGGATTATTTTTTTTAGTAGTTGATTGTGTAATCTTTCATTTTATGTTTATTTCCTTGTACAATTATTTGTAATCCTATAAATATGATCTTCTATATTGTAATATTTATAAGACCATAATAATATAATTTATATTTCTTCACAAAAAATATGGCCAATCCCAATTTGACACCATTGATTCCTAGTGAAAAGTGTGTGTGTGTGTGTTACCTTTGCAAACCCTGCTTCACTCCTTCCGAAGTGACATCAGTATAGAAAGCATCCCACGTACACCATCCGAACCAGTTCAAGAAGTCTGGCATCTGAACCACAACCAAAAAGGGGGTTTAGAAATGCAGTATTGATGCCCTATTGCAAAACAAATTGGAGCAAATAGAGAAAACTTTAGCAATAATTCTTCTACCTTTTTCCTACCCCGGTGACTAAATGTCTGCAAATGTCTTTCCACAGACCTGCATAAAAGTGAATATGTTCTCAATCATCTTTAAAAGTACTAATAATTTTTTTGTTACTAATGTAAAAACAACCTAAACCTCGAGGGCGCGATGTTCTGTTGTTCGATTAGATAGAACTTGGCACAACTAAAGAATAGAAATGTGTGACATTTAGTTATAATTGTCATGTCCAATTCACAAACACATATACTATAAAAGAACTTACTTGACTGCACTTGTGATGACATCAAATGGGTCGGATCCAGCTGCAACGAAAACTAGATGACTCCCTTCAAATTCTTGAACAGCAGGATCTCCTGCATCCAAACCACATTATTAAAATTCCCGAAACAGACCGATTGACAAGTAAGAATATGTCAAAATGATCCTTAAATGAGCATCCGCGCTTACCACTTTCCAAGCAAATCTCCAACTCATTATTCGCATTCCCCTGAAGAACAGCCCTGAAATCTCCCTCTAATATCGGCAAAAACACGACGTATAATGCTGATTTGTCCTCCCCATCTTCCCCAAAATGTGAACCGTCTTGTCCTTCCACAATCAAAAATTGGGTTTCAAAAGGTATGTCTTTGCCTCTTGTACCCATCCTCTGTGTCATCCACCACAACTTGAACCGGAAAACGCACATAAAACGCAGTCCCCTGGAAATCAAAACCAATTAGCATTTCACATAAGTATATAGTTACTCTCGGTTCCGATAAATCTAACTATGAATCCACCAGATTGATGGATAAAAATTTACGTGGCAGACTCCAAGTTTGTGTTAACGTTGTAGTATAAGATCAAGCATAAAACACCACAAGAATCCACAAATTCAAATCAACTCATGAAAATTTGAAAATCGCTTACTCGAGTTTCCCGACAGGGAAGACCCTACGGCTACCTATCTGATCGGATTGAACGCCGATGAAAGCTCCATTAGTCAAAATTTCACCAGTAGCTGGAGTTACTATAACATTATCATTAACATTTGTCAAAATGGTGTTTCCCAGCACATTCAACCTCCCATCAACCACGGATATTCCAGACCCAAGAGTCATTTTTTCAACAGAAATATATTACTGGGAGAAGAATCACAATAAACAAGAAGAACGAGCTCGTAACAATCAGAGCCCGATGCAGAAATGGTGTGCATATAACCGGTATTTATAGTTAACAAATGTGAACTGCATGTGCATAGGAGGCTGCTGTGCTGATACATTTTACATCGGAGTCCGTGAAACCCGGTTATTTCGGCTTTAGCCCGTGGAATTTTCTTTGTAAGTCTACAGTTAAATGAGAAAATATCCTTCTCGTACACCATTATTGAAATCATGGCACCAAACACACACCTAACCATTTTACACACCTAACCATTTTTTAAGTCTTCGCAGCCGCAGCCGCGCGTAGAAATTATGATGTAGACTCGATCACTTAAGTCGACTTTAGACTTACGCTCCTCTAAAAGTGAAATGGGGGTTGGATCATCGCCAAATGATATAGTAGACGGCAATAAATATAAACAATATATTTAATATCTAACAATAAAAGTACATTCGAGCTACAGCATGTTCAAGATAAACCATAAATATTATACATAACAATTTATGATTTTGTATTTCCGAATTTCACAATCCCTTCAAAGGAGGCTCGAATCCAAGTCAATGACTTAGTAAAACTTCACTTCTACCACTTGCGAAGGGGGGGAAATTTAATGAGACGGTTCTATATGTAAAACTATCCACTTAAATCACAACAAGCCATTCTAATCATGCATCTGTGTCCAAGGTAGTCAAAGAGAAACCAAGTGGGTGTACAACGTCGAGGTGTTGCTATTTGATTGTCCAGAGGTTCAATGTGTTGTGATTTAAATGAATAGTGCAATTATATGTGCATATATGACCGGACCTATCGAAACTTCTAAGTTAAGCTTTGATCGAAACCGTATACGTTTTTAGATGAGTGACTCAATGAAGGGGTCTACATAAGTAGACAACTTATAGATTTGGTAAAAGAAAATATAAATTTGACAGCAATTTTATTAGAAAAATGCCGGATCCACGGGGTTAATTATGTTGGAAGCATTGGATTCAGTTGGGCAGTAAAAATATCTCCTGACTTTTCTCTGATGCATGAATTAGATTTATGTGGCTTTTTGAAGCAGATTACAGTGGAATCAGATTTGCATCAGAAAGTGAATAAAAGGGTCACGGGTGAGTTCAACAACATCATATGTTATTGGACCATTTGTCCAATAATATTGGGAATCACATGTTCTCTGTCTTATAATATATTGAAAATTGCACATGTAAGTCGGGTTGGATTGGTCGACTGGCTTTTTAACACCAATTTACAAATCTATATATTCATTTTGAGTTTTAGAGTTATCGTAGAAGTGATTATTTGAAAATTTATGTTTTTTTGAAGAATGTATATACGAAAGAATTATAAGAAAACGTCAAACATGAAAAATAATTTTATTTTTTAGAACAAATGGTTAAAAATGATTGCAAAAAAAATATATATATGTATATAACTTTCACGCAAGAACTTAATCAAATCGAATTGTTCGTCTAAGTTTATTGGACTCTGATGTCATATCAATATTTGAAATTTTATCATGAAACGTCAATGAGATAATAGTCCAGATCTTTATATGTTGATTAATATTTTCTTATTAATTCGTTGTGGAATATATATCATTTAACAGTTTTGACATCCCGACTTGTACTCCTCATCTCATTTAGACATACACGAGCTAGAGACCTAGCCCTTGACTCATATCCACCAGATATCAAGATTCATTAATAATATAATTGGAAACCTCCGTGTTATTTGGTTCACACGCAATCAATAATAGTAAATTATTCACAAATTAAGAAATTTAAAGAGAAAATATCCAGGCCATATTTTTTAATTGCACTAACCAAACATCAACACTGCCATTAATATTGGAGGAAGGGAAATCTTGGTTTTATCGTTAAAATACACCGAAATTTAGCAGAGGATCTGAAATGAAAAAGACAAGAAACACATCACATGATTCTCCCACATTGGTTACTCCGAACTATATTTCATGCACCGGCATAGTCAATAATTTCTCTTAATTTCCACCTCTGTCTTTGACCTATTAGCTCCTATTTGGTTTAGCTAACAATTAGAATTTTAATAGATCTAAATAAAAGTTTATGAAATGTGTCGTTAAAAATTTGATAAAAGTTGTATATATTATGAAATGTATGGTCGAAAATGAATTTGAAAAAAAAAAAAAAAAATTTAAAAATTGGAGTCAAATCTACTTAGTCTGTTGAAGTAACAGTTCGATATAAACTTGCATTTGAGTGATCATTTGCAATAAATATTGATCGAGTAATGGACTTTTCAAAATAAAATTTCTATGGATGACAATATTTTAAAGATAAATTTACAATTCTCCTAATCCAAACACTACACACCCCACATCTACCATCGCTCATGTAGTCGTGCCCACCCCTAAATTAGAGTTGCACAATACGCATTAGCATTTAGCAACCAAGTTAAACGGGGAGATGAAGAGATGGTGGGGTTTTGTCATTGTGGCTGGAGAGGTGGTGGCAAAGGCAGCTAGTAGTAGAGAGGTTGATAATAATTTTAAGGGTCAATTTGATATTTTTGAAGGTTTTGGGGGCATTTTTCTAAATAGTAATCTGGCTTGTCAATGGGGTATCTCAATTCAACCCAATAATATTTGGGCTCAAAAATAATAGCCCAATTAAAATATTACGCTTTTGGTCCAATCATCGTATTAACTGGACCCAAATCATTATCCCAATTAAAAAGAAATTTTCATAACTGAGAAACAAGGTTTAAAATTTCGAAAATTAGATATTAATTACATTTTATTTATGAAATAATTAATTAAAAATATATTTTATCAATTAAATATATTTAGGTCACATTCTATACAATTTAGTCACAATTATTAAATTATTTGTCACAAATTATTTATCGATCACAGAACAAGTTATTTCTGAGTCACAGATCAAAAAATTTATAAGTTACAAATTATTTCTGGATCACAGATCCAAAAATTTATAGATCACAAATTATTCTCCATCACAAATCAAAAAAATTATAACTCATAATTTATTTATCAATCACAAAATTTATAAGTTACAACTTATTTAACGGTCACAAATTATTAAATGAATTGGTCATGAGTAATTTCTCAATCACAACTTAATAAATATAATCACATTTTTAGGTCACAAATTATTTATTGATCATAATTTAATCAATTTATTGGTCACAATCAACCAAATAATTGGTCACAAATTATTTATTGGTTAAAATCAACAAAATAATTGGTCACAAACACTCCCCAATTCCCACTCCACCACCACCACTACTACCATTGTCTATATCAACAAAATTATCGATATTGCAATTGCAACCTCCAGATCCAACAACATCATCATTTAATTCACCATCTATCCAACAAAACTCACCTCCATCGTTAGATCCACCACCATTGCCAACAACCATCACCACCATTCATTGCGCAAGGTGCCTTTGCCATCATAGCACCACCACCATCCACAGACACAGCCTAACACACGCGCACCGCCATAAATATAGCTTAACAACCCAACCTTATATAAATGCACTGCCATTACCACCAACACTGCCCCACAAATGCAACACACCCCCACCAGCTCCATCGACACCATTACACCAGCACCACCTTATTGTGCGTCGCAACGGTTGCGAAT
Organism: Osmanthus fragrans; assembly: GCA_019395295.1. Lineage (NCBI taxonomy): Eukaryota > Viridiplantae > Streptophyta > Magnoliopsida > Lamiales > Oleaceae > Osmanthus > Osmanthus fragrans. The sequence continues at coordinate 1,762,196 of CM033344.1, read as the reverse complement.
CGCAAATCGTTGTAGGGACAAAGTCGTTGCAGTGACGACGCATTGCTCGATTTACGGTGCAAGCAATAGGTGTGCAGATCGCCATGGACGACGATGCTCGACCTCACGCAACGCTACTCCGACGTCTGGTGGCATTGGTGAGGTAGAGAGAATGAGAGTAGAAAGAGAATTTGTGGAAAACAAGGAAGGAAATGAATATTAGGGTTTGGGGGTGCGGACATATAATTAATTGAATTTTATAATATTGTTATTTAATATTAAAAATTGTATTATCGTCTTATTTTTGTACATATAAACTATATTTCTGATTTTTGAAATGCAATCTTTAAAAGTAGACTTCTATGTGATTTCCACATTAAAATATTAAGTTTTTTGTCTACTCATTTTGTATTAATTGGGCTCAAATAAATAGTCCAATCTAAACTAGAGTAATGTTAATTGTACATTGTTATTTATAGATTGATGCATAGAGAAAGAGGAAAAATGAATAATGCTATTTATAGTGAGGATTATTGATAGTCGTCTTAAGTGGTATACACATATGCATCAAATAGAAATTCGTCACGTGTATGCCACGTAAGACGACTACAAATAATTTTCATTATGAATAGTGTTACTCGAAAAAAAAGTATGGGAGAGAGGAAAATTAATTAAATTTTAATATAATGTCGTGTCATTAATTTATACATCAATCTATAAATAATTATGTACAAGTGACATTATTCATGCATGAAATAAAAAATTCACAAGTATGCTGCCTAAGGTGACTATTGACAGTCCTCACTATGAATAGAAATACTTGGAAAAAAATGTTTGAAAGAGAGAGGAGAAAAAGAAATCAATTAAATTTCAATATAATATCATATCATCAATTTATACATTAACTTATAAATAATTATGGACAAGTGACATTACTCATTTAATTAAGTTCATAGTTGGACCAAGTATACAGTGCATACGCAAATTCAATGGAAATTCAATATCTTATCGTACTAAAATCCAATTAAGCGTGAAAAAGTCAATTCCACGAGGATTCATTTCTTCCTCGAGTTAGTTTTAGGGGCTTTGCAGTCAAAACCAACTATTTTGGCTTTATCTTTGCTCCTTTGACCAAAACATCTACGCGTGCAACATAAAATAGAATTTGGACTGTTTGTGGGTATCAATATATCAGTTCTCGTACACTGACCTGTTAAGACACATCCTGAGATTCACCTACTCCACAATGCTCTAGAAACAAGACGATGAAAGACCCTCAAAATTGGGTTCAACCTTTTTTTTAAAAAAAAAAAATATATATATATATATATATATAGAATCAACCATTATAATAAATAAAATTATTTCTCTCTCTCTCTCTCTCTCTCTCTCTCTCTCTCTCTCTTCATCTCATTTGGTACTGTATAATTTATCTTATCAGTCAAATTATAAATTTTTTTTAAAAAAAAAATCATGACTACAGTATATAAGTGACATACCAAACATAGCACATTTTTACAGAAGGAATACTATATCATTATATCGAGTATTTTAAGAACTGCGTAAGTGTCGCGGACGATCATAACTTTGATGACCTCATCAAATTTTATTTTATTTTTTTCAATGAGCGTGAATGTTCAGGCCAACTTACGCGCACTTCGACTAATCTCACGGGATTCTAAAGTTTACAGTCGAATACTCACCTTAGTGGTCCTGAGAAGACTCGAACTAGTGATCATTGTGAAGCAAACTTAAAATCTAACCAACTGAGTTACTCCTCAGGATTAGATAACCTCATCAATTAGCGCCAAATAAAGTCCGTTAACTACCCAAAATCTTTCAATTAATGAATCATAACTTAATAAAGATATGATTAAATTTCAAACAAGGATTAATCAACAATTTAATAGCTTCCCTGCTAAACTAATTATATAGAAAAGTTTCTAGAAGCCTATCCCCATCTCCATAATGTATGACCCAATTGTGTACTAACTTTCTTGAGGAAGTAAAGGTTGGCCAATAGGGTCCAAACCCCACAAAAGGGAAAGAAAAAAAAACAACTATAAAGGGTCAAACAACAAGACTAGTGACGTCTCTCCAAATTTGTTGCCCAAAAAGAGGTGAAAGCTAAAAGCTTTCTAGAAGATTTGGTACGTGTCAATCCATCATAACCGAATTTCCCATGTATACACTTATTTTTTAAATTTTAAATCTAGATTTTAGTTGATCGTCGCCCCGAATTAATTATTGATTGTCTCTTCTTTTTTTTATTGACAGGTTTGCAGTCGTTACCTTTCGGGTGCGCATTGAATAAATTATATGACTGATACAATAGCCTGTAAATCACGTTAATCAAGTTAACCACACTAAACAAGTCCGATACAATAACCTCGATTGAGAAAGTGTTGATAGAAAAATCAATTATCGATTGTCTTGATATTATATTGGCTCATCCACTAGCCAATGTATCAGATATTTTGTTATGCAAGTTGGACAGACGAAAAGGCAAAAATTCTAAAAAAAACATAATTAATTGTATCCATCAGCTTTACTTGCATTTGCTTGTTAGGGAACCACTGAACCAGCGAACGCTATTGTTGTGTTGGACCCAAATTGAGCAGTATATCTTTATTTATTTTATGAGTAAGTTTTGGTGTACAGAAAATTATTGTACAGAATTTGTACCAACAAGACATAATAGGAGGGTGGGTGGATAATTTTTTGGACAATAAAATACTCACATGGGTCCCACCCATGTGAGTATCTATACAAATTCTGTACAATCAGAATTTTTCTTATTTTATATTATCCATTGTATGAATAGACTTAAATAAACTGACTTCTACAATTTCAAGATATTTAGGAGTCGTTCTTTTCGTATTTTAGTTTTGTGTTTTGAATTTTGAATTCGTTTTGTGTTTTGTGTTTTGAAATTGTTGAAAATGCGTTCTTTGTCGTTTTGGAAAACTGTTTCTCAAAATATAAAATTGAAAAACGCGTTTACTTTACAATTTTGAGAATTTTTTTTAATATTATTTTATTCAATAAATCTGATTATTCAATTAATTTTAATAGTTTAATGTTAATATAGTATTAAATAACATATAAATTTGAAATATCTTTGAATCTTGAAATATTTTTTCAGATATGAAAATAACATATAATTTTTGATAATTTTTTTTTTGATAATATTTTATTCAAGAAATCTGATTATTCAATTAATTTTAATAATTTAATGTTAATCGATTGAAAAAAAATTAATGAGGCAACATTACTAAAATCCTCTAGTCTAATTCAAATGTTTTGTACTATTTCTCATTCTAAAACCCTAAAAAAATACATATGTTATTCTCATCACATTTTTCATACAAAAATAACAAATTTTTCGAACTATTTGATTTCAGACAAGGAAACTATTTTTCACTCTTATGTGCAACTTAAACTAAAAAATGGTAACACAACAAGCAAATCAGAGTATTTTACAAATAAGTAATGACCTTTAAAATTAATTTAACGAATTAACAAAAATTTATAAAATATTTTTACATAAATAAACGAAAAAATTGCCAAATGTTCAAATTAAAAAATGAATAAATATACAGCATTTGATCATTAATACAAATAAATCAACGTTCCATTGAACATCAGCAGCCATGACTCACAAGTCACAACTATTATTCTAACTATTGAATCCTTACATACGAATATTTTCATTCTCATGAGGGCATAAAGATGGCTCCCTTAAGTCCAACTCTTTTATTTCGCAAAACAATAAAGGAGAGAATTATTCCAATTGGTCCCTCAAAGGGCTTCATTTATTTGAATTAAAGAGTACAAATTTCAACATGGCTTTCAGAGCTTCACAGTAAATTAAAAGGAAGTAAAAAGGAACAACTGCATGCATCAATTATTCAACATGACACTTCAGAACAAATTAATTATTTCACCCTTCAATGCTTCTTAGCCTTTTCACAGAGCCATGCCCTTCATCATTTGCTTGAGCTTGTCTCTTCAATGAAATTATAGTCTTCTTATCAAGAAAATTCATCCACCATTTTGCCGAGTTCTTCGGAAATCTCTCTTTCTTCTTTAATACTATCTAGTAATATCTTGTTCCGATATCATGCACGAATAGTCAGTTACAACATATATTTATACAGGTTGATGCTGCTCTAGTGGAAGAGGTGAAAAGCCAAGCGGAGCCAACAACAAATGAATCTTCAAACGTTAAAGAAACAGGAGAGCATGAACTAGATGAATCCACTGAAACACTGGTGCCCTATGGTGAAGATGAAGAAACACTAGAAATCAATTCTGATGATAAAGATAGAGAAATGAAATCATTGGTCAAGAAAGAAAATGATTATTCACCTTTTACGTTGGTCAAGCAACCAGCTTGGGCTGCTGAATTCAATGAAGAAGAAGATGAGAACGAAGAAGAGGGAATATACACAAAGTTTGATGCTCGCAATCAACGTAATTTTGCTTAAAAGCGACTACTCTACCTGTGAAAAAAGAGCTGATGAGCTACTTTTAAACAAAGCCAAACATCATATATTCTAATATTTTTCTTGTACTGCTCTCATGCAGCAAAACAAAAATAAGAATTACGAATAATAAAAATAAAGACAGATCATGTTAACTAGTTGCCTAACAAAGCCTAAAGTTCAATTAACTAGTTTATACAGCCCAAATAGTCTCCTGCTGATGTGCCAAAAAATATCATTTCGGGTTCTCTGATCTCTCTCCCTCTCTGTGTTTTATCTGTCTCGCTCTGTGTCTATCTGTATTTTGTGTGGGAATTAACCAGATGAGTGGGAAAAGGTTGGGAAGTGAAAAGGGCTACTGGGATTGTTTTCATCTTGGGAAATAGTAGAGCAAATAGATCTGAAGTAGCAGTTGATGCTCATATTCTTCCAGCCACTGGTGTCAATTACGAATTTGCTCTCAAAATTCTCAACTACATCCATTCTACAAAAAAAAACCTGATGGCCTATATAGCATCGGCTACAACAGAGTTAGAATCAAACAACATTCTTAAAGGGCTTGGCTTCTTCAATTTAGGTTTATAGCTGTCATGCCACATCATGATCTGGCTAAGCCAAGAATCTGAATTAGTGAGTTTAAGAATCTGAAATAGACGAACTACAAGATGAATCAAGAAATGAATAGAAGATACCGTACAGACCAAAACGTAGAAGGTGGTAAATCGGATCTTTGAACGTGACGACGAGATGGTCGATCTACAATGCCCAGTGAGCAACAGCAGAAACCGGGAAGAGAGAGAGCCTTCGATTGAGCCTTGAGATGGAAACGGAGAGAGAGAGAGAGAGACTTCGATTGCGCCTTGGGATGGAATCGGTAGCTCCAGATGGTCTCGAAAATGGCCGGATTTGTGTAGATCGGGGACAGGCCTCAAGGATGTGTGAGGGAGACTACGAAGTGAGAGAGGGATAATTTGTTTTGGGCATTTCCCGCGTTTTCAACATTTTGGCAGGAAACGTTTTGGGTTTTCTTTGAAAAAAAAATAATTTTGTTTTCAAAAATTTATTTTGAAAAATGAAAAAGAGAACGCGTTTTCACTAGTTTGAAAAATTGAAAATAGAAAACAATTTGAAAATGGCAAAAAGAACAGGGCCTTAGCCTCTATTTAAAGAAATCTTCTTAAAATAAATTTTTCGAAATTTTTTTGGAAAAATCAAGAAAAATTTTGAAGTTACGTATCAATCTCCTTGAACAAGTTCATAAATCAACTGAAGTTATCAATCATATAATCACTTTCTTGATTTTTTTTATTAATATTCATGATTCGGATCTTGTCTCAACCTAATATCGTGTCGTGTATGAAAATAAACTAAATAAGTATTTAAAATATTTAATTTTCCAAAAGTATAGGACCCGACCCGACCCCACCCAATTGGCAATGGTTGGAGCAAAAGGCAAGTGAAAATGGCTTAAAAAGGGCGATCGAACAAAAGAGCACCGATCCACTAAACCACTAATCTTCTAGAAGCAATACAAGGTGCCATGTCAGCACACAGTAAGCATCCGCAGCTTGATAATGGTTCCCGGTGGGGCCCTGTTTCTCTCACACGATTCCCCACCTCTAGTATTCATATATACCCCTCCCTCTCTGAAAAATTAAAAATCCATTACATTCACAAAATCGCTCTTCAATGATAGGAACAGTATCTCTCGGTCACCGCAATCTGTTTATTCGCTCGGCCGTATCGGAGGCGCCGACGGCGGCGGTTATTGAGCGGAGGAGGAATCTGTACGAGGTCCTCAGAGTCAATCAGAAAGCTACCCAAATGGAGATCAAAGTGGCGTACCGTACGCTTGCAAAGTTGTACCACCCGGATGCTGCCTCGCATTTAACTAAATCATCATCGACGTCAACGGGAGACGACGATGGCATAGATTTCATCGAGATTCACAAAGCATACGCCACGCTATCGGATCCTGACGCTAGGGCTGTGTATGATTCGAAGTTTTGCGTTTCGAAGTTTTGCGTCGGGTCGCAACGTCGGAGGCCTTCTTGGAGTGGCTCCGGGCTCCGGAGTCAGGAGCGGGTGCGGTTTTACCAGACTCGGAGGTGGGAAACGGATCAATGCTGGTGATGACAATGACGTGGCAATTGGTGATGAAAACCCGTGGAAATTCTATTCTTCGCGGTTATTTTCCTTTTCTGCTATGGAAATGAGTAAATTATCATTGGATGAGATTCTTCTGATTTGCTTAGATTTCACCCATTCGTGTAAAGGCCAGTTCAACTTGACAAGCTCGACCGCATATCAAATTGGTCAATTTTAAGCACCCGATCAACTCAACCAGCTCGATTATTTAACATATTTATTGAATTACTTTGTTTTAACATGCCATATCTTTTGGTTCTTCTTCTCAAACGAGTTAATATCTTGTAGAGATTTGTTAAGACTAAATTGCTTGTCGTCTTAAAATATAAAATGAATAATCAATGACTCTAATACCTTGTCAAACTATCTCATCTATAAGTATCGGATCGGCATTTTATTAATCTAAAACTTGTCACGACTTTCTAATATCTTGTCAAATTATCTCATCTAAAATCTTGAATGGTTAAAAAAAATGTATTTTATATTTAATTTTAATTTTCAAGAAAAAAAAACAATAATCTAAGGGTCTGTTTGATTGCAATAATGAAAAACGGGTGGAAAGAAAATGAATGGTAGGGAATTGAATTGTCTAGAAAACATTTTACAGGGAATTGTAATTAATGGTGTTTGATTGGTATAATTTTTCACCTGACAAATTTTTCGTTTGACTTTGTTTTTTATGCAAATTGTCAATTAAATGGATAATTTTTTTTACCATTGACTTTGGAATGTGTTCCAATTGCTAAAAAAAAATTGTCAAAAAGTTGAAAAACGTTTTCCCACCGCTATGGTGAAAAAATATTTTCTAGCTTTTGTGCATCAACCGCTTGTACCTTGGAAAATGTTGGAAAATATTTTCCCTGAAAAATTAGTGCAATCAAACAGGTAAATAGTAAAAAGTAGGAAAACATTTTTTACATTCCACGAAAAACTACGATCAATCAAACAGGCCCTAAGATTTATATAATAATTCAAAGTTTTGAATCAAATCAAAAGGTTGCTTCAATTTTGTCCATGTTGATAATAAATGAGAGTATACTATAGCATGAGCAGTGGGATTCCATGTGTAAAGTTTTCAAGGGATTGAATATGACTGCTTAATGACCAATAATCAAAATTTTGAATTCTCAGCTGATTATTTATTTATATGAAAAGGATGTTTTTGGTGGAAAATAGGTTCCAGAAACATGTGTGTAGAATATTAAGGGTACGGTCAATTTACGCAACTCAAAATGTAAATAGATTTCTTTGCCGTACGGAGACCGAGACTGGCTGCATGATATTTCTTCCATCAGATTGCACACAGCTTGAACTAAGATTAGAAAATCAAGCATTCTTTTTTCTAATTTATCATTTTTTTTATTCAAGAAATATGCCATTCTTTTGTAAAAGCTAATTTAAAAATTAATTAAGCCATTGTGATATACAAGAGTCCAACAAATATTAGAACATCTCCAATGTATTCTATGAAATGTTATTTACGAAGTTGAAAGACTTTCGACCTATATCAAATTAATTTCTAAATGATTAAACTCTCAAGTCTAAAGTTAATTTTCAATGAGAAGAAAATACTCATTTTGTCGAGTCAAGTCACACTCCGTCTAACAAAGTGTCTGAATCTGGACAAAACTTTAAACACGTCTTTATTTTTCCTGTCACGTCAACTTGACAATCCACCATTTATTTTTACTTATTTAGAGGATGTTTGGTAAGAATTAAAATTAAAAAAAATAAGTAAATTATGATATAAATTTTTAAAATGTGTGATTGAAATATTGTGGAATTCACGAAAAATGTTGTTAATATTAATTGTTTGACTTTGACTTACATTAAAATTAAATTTTAATCCGACCCAAAAAAGCTCTTAACATATTTTTAAGCAATCTACGATTGCATTAGTCTTGTCCTTTCAGTCATTCTCAACAGTAGTCAAATTCGGTACCGTTGAAATCTCATTAAATAGTAGTAAAAAGAAAAACAAAATTTTACGCACCTGTAATATCCAGTGTCTCATTAAATAGTAGTAAAAAGAAAAACAAAATTTTACGCACCTGTAATATCCAGTGGAGTGCGATCTTGCTACTTGTACATCCGGGGATGACATCCCGGATGACATTCTCCTCACAATAGGAGGAGGGCCCACGCTCCAATAAAATAATCATGGCCTCCTATTGTGAGGGGAATGTCATCCCCGGATGTACAAGTAGCTTAATTCACAAAATAAACGACAACAAATATACATTCGACAGAACGGAAATTTTCAGGTATAGAATTAGAATTATAGAAGACAAGTATACAAACAAAATTGACTGTCTAAACAAATCCCCAAATGAAAAACCTAAATACCGACTGCGAATTCTACATATATTAAAACCCTTCAGGAAAGAAAGGAAGAGTAAGCTCCACTGTAAGCGTGGTGCACCCTTCCGATGAATATCCCTAGAATTTTTGTACAAACCTTCCAGTTTCAACATAACAAAAATAAAGTATAAAATGGTATCATTTAGGGGTCATAAGCATGGAGTTGATGGCATGCATGATCAGACGGATGTTCGAAAGTTCAGGACCCGTTGTGGTCGGGAGGTTCCGATGATGATTCAATTTTTGATAAACTTGCTCAAAGATAGGTTGGACATGCACCACAATCATTGGGTCAGTTGGATTTATGGTGGACAGTACCTCGCGCATCCAAGGTAGTTTCTTTTGTGTTTCTTTGCTAATATCATAAGCCAACTGCTGCAAAAGAGAGATGAGTACACCTTGGCTCAAAGGGAGGGGATTCCTTGACAAAATTCCCGGTAGATCAACCTGGTACAGGGCAAAATACGCCGGGAAATGTCAACTCAAGAATCACGCATTGCGTTTTGTTGTTGTCTATAGACACATTTGAGGCAACAATGAACGAGCAAATAGCATATGAAAGGCACATGTTCAAAAGACGAGGAAATGAAAGTGTCAACGATTTCTTTGGGATCAGCGCTTGGGGTACCATCTATTTATTATAATTATAGTACACAACCGAGTTTGGAAACCACCTATGGACTCAAATTATTGACTCTCCACCTAAAAGAATCACAACAATAGTTGAAAAGTATTGTACTACGAATATTGTGTGACAAAAGGAAATTGATTTTATTTTTTCTTCTAAAAAGGCAAATAGAAAGGGAACCAACGGAAATACACTCTACAAGTGTCAAAATTCAAATGAAGCTTATATAACCAAAATCCTTCATGGTATCATGCTTCAGCCACATGCTCATTGGGTATAAAATAACCTACAGCAGACATTTCATTTTCTTAATACATATTAGGGGCATGGAAAAGAAAAGGCTCAGTTCACCTGACCCTCACGAACTCAAAAATATTATCACCGGAATGCAAACTACAATGCATAAAAGCATATCTGAGGTTTGTAATTTAAAACATGTAGCATACCTGAGAACACAACCACGATACAATAGAAACATCGCTTCTTTGCAGGGCTGTGGTGAAAGCCTCCTCGTACTTATGCTCAGCTACCAATCTTGATAACTCTTTCGTTGGATCAGGAGGTACTTCAAGCTATTACAACAGTAAAATTGGTTCAAAGTGCTTAAAAAGACAGTTCTGAAAGCTGCAACGAAAATCATTCTTCCAGCTCTAATTGGTTTTTATAAAAATGCCTAATGAGTAAACAAGAACTGAGCAAACCTTTTCATGCAGACCACCCAAAGGACCATTACTCAATTGGCTAATCAATGGATTTGTTGCTTTTGAATTCGCTCCCGCAGCAGCAAGAGCTAACAACTTTCTTTGACCATCAAGCAACTCGGTGCTTAGGGTTTGAGTCACTGAAGATGCTGAATTCATAGCATCCTAAAAGGTTTAGCTCATATCAGTAAAATGTAAAGGTAGAAAAGTATGAAGCAGCGGAAATTGGGAAAACTGACAGAAAAAATAAATACATGTTCATTGATTGATTGTGTAAGTAGGTGATGAGTCTAAAATTAGTAAGCCGGACAACAAGAATCAGACTCGTGATATCAAATTTAGTACCCTCAGAGCAACCGCCATTGGTGAATATGACGACTCAATTTGTTGCTGAGCTGCAGCTGTATGCTCAACCATTCCTTTCTGAAATGTGGCATCCAATTGCTCGAACATGGCCCTGCATGAGATCTCAAAGGCAGGAATCACGGAAGCTTCCAAACTGGACTTCAGAGTTTCCTGCATAACAAATTAAGAGAGTTGAACCAAAATTCTTAAATTGTGCAAGACAAACTAAGAGCATGTTTGGGAAGTATTTATAAGAGGTTTAATTATATTAGATAAAAATGAGTGGTGGATAGGTGAATAGTACATGCCCTCAAAATGTGCGGATAAAATGTGGCTTGAGTGTTTATAAACAGTTTATAAACATGAACCGAACATAGGCTTATATTCATGTTCAATTACCCTTCGTGTTTATAGATAGTTCGTGTTTATAGATAGTGAGGGAGATGATGGGAAGAGAGTAGAGAATAAAGTTGTTAAAATTGGTAGACAGCCAAATAAGATAGTATCATCATGATTGTAGTAAGGAATCGAGATAGGGCAACAATTCAAGGATTTCACCAATAGTTATAAGCAGAATTTGGGAAATTAAAATCAATAAGAGAAGGCTACATGAACCTCTTTTGCCCAGGGATTGCTATAGAACTAGAAAAATTATTCTTTTTAATTCAAAGATGGGAGTTAAAAAATACAAAGCATCCAGCCCCAAAGTCGCACAGGATTGGGAAAAAAATTCAATAAATAGCTAAACTGGAAATATAGCAAGCAATTCCAAGTCAAGAGGACAAGTTCCATGATGGCAAATAGTGATTTGAAGTCTTTCTACAATTACATGAAGAGCCAATTTGACTGTCTTCCTGTCATTCTTACCTGAAGAGTTTGCTTGCCAGAAGTTTGAAATTGTGCTTGAATATGCCTAGCAACAGTAGCTTCAAGTTTAGAATTGACTGATTTCTCCAGCTGATTTACGGCTTTATCACCTACTCCTTTCTGATGATGAAAAATCAGATGAGATCCAGATATTGGCTATATCTTAAAAGGACAGGAAAATCCAAATGTTAACCTGGAAGGTCTCCAAAATAGAGGTGGATACTGTTTTCTCAATAGAGGGAGTAATTGTGCGTGCCACAGCTTGTCCGACTGCAGTTAATTCTTTCTTAACAGCTTTCTCCAAAATTGCAGGCAAGTCCTTGTTTAAGCAATTGCTGATCATATTAGTTAGTTGCCTGGTACGCTCCTGTGATGCCTTTTCCAGTTTTGCATTCTCCTCCTGAAAATGAGCCCACAAAGCATCAGCATTAGCCTTGACAGCTTTCTCCATACTCCGTCCCAAGGCTGCTTCAAGTCTTTTGCCTTCTTTGGTAACAGGGACAGCAACCATCATGGCCACCTGCTTCTGCATATCTTTTTGCATGGCTACAACCTGCAGGGAAAAACACATGGGGAGGAATGTGCAAGTCAATATGCCTGCAGATGGTATAATATACTCTTGGATGCCAGTAGTCATTGACCTATCTTGGACCAACAGAATAACATGAAAAGGTACTGGAATGCAAGAGCGAAAAACTGATTCGACAAGCAAGAAGTTACCCAGTTACCTAATACACAAGTGAATATAACATATTTGAAATACCTAACACGAAGTACGATATCTACACCTAGCGTTCAACATTACGATTTCAATATGCTATTGGCAGTAACATAATAATCTGGGGGAGGGGGGAGATTCGACAAATATGCCCTGAGCAATTACCTGATTAAGCATCTCTTGCATAGACAAGATTTGTGAAATTAAAGTTTCCATGGAAGGGTTACTTGTGTTGACGCCTTGTTCATTAGAAGAATCTGTTGAAATGAAAGCACTGGGTGATGCTGAAGATGAACCTCCTTGAGCACTTTTACCCTTTTGCTTTTTCCCTTTTGAATTTGGTGGCAGTGGTTGATGAACTGGTGTCGGTGCTGATGAATCAATAGCCTTTCTATAGACTTCCTTTGCAGCGTCATGGATTTCTTCAGTGATTGAAGATTGGGCCACTACCTGATTTCCACTGGAACCATCAAATTGCCTAGTTTCCTCCACATTATAAGTTTCAGGTAGTAAGGCACGAGAATCTCGAGCCATCTCCATCCCTAGGTCAGAAGCTTGAGAGCAAAAGTACTTCTTGTTTTCAGACACAAAATTGTGAGGTTCATCTTGATGGACCACATCGTTATTGTGACTAAATCTTGTTTCACCCACAACCTTGACCTCCACCTCATCATTTCTTGTATTGTTACTAATCCCCACATCCTGGATGTTTAGTTCATTCACGTTTTTGGGCTCTTTAGCATGGTTTGCTTCAGATGAAGAATTGGCCATCAATATTTCAGATGGAGTTACCAGATGAGTGGGGTGCTTAAACTTAATAGGGTGATTAATGGTCATAGAAATATCATCTTGAGAAAGTTTATTTTTGTCCTTCCTTGAATCATCATCCAGTGAAGAAGCATCAGACAAGTTTGCATGAATCGCCTCCATTTGTCTGTCAACTGAATAATCAACAACTTTTGAATCAGTACCACGGTCTTTCACCAGAACACCTGGTTCAAAGCTGCCTGACGGACTCCTAAAACCAGAAAGTTCTCTAGACAACCTGGGGCTCAAAGGAATCGGTGATGATGCCATGGAAGCACTATCTTTATCATCAGTTACTGCAGATGAAGGAACTGGTTTGGCTTCCATGCTTGAGGTAGCGAATTCCTGTAATTTAGATGCCTCGGTAGGAATCTCGGTCGGTTTACTACCAGAAGACTCCATATTGGTAAGTCCTTCAGTACTGGCAGCATCATATGAGATGCCAGAGTCTGACTTCTCAAAACCTACATTTTCCGTTGGGGGTGGAATGCACTGTGAACATTCCAATGCATACTGCTGAATAGCCTGTGTCTGGACGCAATACACCTGAACAATCTGTTCACCATGAGGCAGTGATTCAGTTGTCCCTGTAAAACTCAGTATTGGCATAGTGACGGTAAATTCTGCAATGTAATCCATGCGGGATGCTGCTGGGTTAGGACCATATTCTAAGTGCACAACATATAAAGCATTTCTGTGGGCATTTGCCAGTAGAAGAAGACCAGCTTGTGACAAGGCTAAAACTTGATTGAAGAAAGCCTCTTCTACTCGAGCTTCTGCCGAACTCTTCAATTCCAATGTCTGGGTGCAGTGCCACGATTCAGCATCGCTAGGAAGTAACCAACCTTCTTCACTTGCAGATGACCATATCTTCACTTCCCGATTATATGGACCCTAAATTCATCATTTAAAATTTAAGTAGAGTGATGATAACTCAGAAGCAAAAGCATATGTACGAAAATAAAAACATAATTTTTTGATGCAAAAGGACAATTAGAGCTTAAGAGGTCCTCAAAGGAAAACAACGAGGATTCTAACATGTAAAGTTCAATTTTTTTTAGGAAAGCAATGAAAGAAGGAAGATTTGATGGTAAGTACCCCAGTGATAAGAATGATATGATCTGGGCGGTGAGGAGCAGTCAAGAACGTAACAGAGCTAACTGGATGGCCATCATGCGGCCGGAGTGCTGCGATTGGGATTGACTTACGATCTTCCCAAATCTTTATCTGCAATTACAAAAAGAAATATATAATTCGCAACTAGTTAACCAAGTTATCTAAGTATGCTTCCAGAATTACCAAATATTTAAGAATATTTGGTAACCCTTATTCATTTAGTACCTTAAAATTTCTAAATCAAATGTGAATGAGAGCATATTGTTCTAATAGCCCAACAAAGGTACTTTGGTCAAGACAACGAAAAAGTTGAACGGAAAACATTAAGAAAACTAATAAATTTAAGTCAAAACATCCAAACAATAGCCTACGTCTCAAGCAGTAGCTTCTTCATTATATCATCGTATTCACGTTTTACCCACATACTCAAGACAAAATTGACATTAAAAGACCAACACAACACATGGAATAATAAAAGGTAGAATTAAGTATGGCTTAACATTGTGCAAAATGAGAAAATGATATAGCATAAAAAGTAGAACTAAGTCTGGATTATTAGAGATGTGTTCCCTCTCAGCGGCTATTCAAAAAGAAGTTGACATAAAACTAGCTTCAGAGACCATAAAGGAGCAACGTTATGACGAACCGTGCCATCCACTGATGCAGATACCAAACGGGTGGTCATCCACTGGCACATCGACAGGCCCGTCACTTCTCCATCATGGCTACCAACAAGTTGGACCCCATTAATTAACTTCTCAACAGAACATTTGAGAGGTTCTTCCACTGAGAACACTTGACCTTTTCCAACTTTTGTAGTATCAATCTTCAACACATGCTTTCCAATTCCCACTACAAGAACTTCCTGGTCAGAGGGAACGAACAAAATTATTCAGTAATGTATTTTTATTCAGTAATGCATGTTAACACGGTGATTCGCCTGCCAACAAAAAAATAGTAACACCGAAATCCTGAAAAGGTGAGTATCAGAATATAGTATACCTGTTTATGGCAGTGCCAACAAACTCTTGGATAAACAGATTCCCCTGCTCCGGTGATTTGAAGAGCAACAACAATCCTTCCAGTTATTTGAGGTTTGTCTTCTTCATCTGGACCTTCAATAATCTTCCATACATAAACCCGACCATCCATACTTGCACTACAGGTAAGCACATTAGCATCGTCAAAGACAAGCCAGAAGATGTATTTAATAAAACGATTGACAAGAAGACTACCTAGCTAAAAGATGAACATCCTCAGCAAAGAAAGCCATATCTGTGACCCTCTGAAATAGAACACATTATTTAAGCAATTATCACTCAAAATACAATCAAATTTAATGCAGAATATCACATCCCACAATGAGGAGTATATTAAACTCAGAATACAGGTATGCAGTTATCCTAGTGAGTTGCACACACCCATACATTTATGCTTACCGCTCATAATTAACATCCTCGAATGCGAACCCTATTTATCAAGAACCATAGTAGCAGTAGCATAACAAAAGAATTATCGTAGATCAAATTTTATAAGCAGTATGCACTGTCAAAAGCAAATGACAAACAGAAGTAAATTTAAAAAAAAAAAAAAACACACAAAATTTGATAATTCTATAGTGAAACTTTTAGCAAATTGATAAATTTCATAACTATGTGTATAAAGGTTTGTCACTTGTTATCAAGTATGTGAACCTGGCTATCTGCACTGTATCCAAGAATTGGAAATAGAATACATTTTTTACCCCTAACGAAACAAAAAAATAAGACAATGTTGAACATCGTTGTGTTGGAAGAGTATTATCATTATGTAGAGAGCCTTCAATAACATGATGTCTCATTCAAATGTTATTCAAGTCCAGAATCGTTTGACCAAAATACTGAGCATTGTGATCCCCATCCAGATCTCAGTGAAACAAATCAATATAGATTTCAATACACATATACGATTATAATTTCAGCAAAATAAGATCCACAAATAAAACCAACCTGAGCTAGACCCTTAAGCAATGATCTCAAAGCAGTGTTAATATTGAGAACCCGAATGGCGCCCAACTTGAGCCCATAGCATATATACGTCTTATTAACAGCAATTTGCCTGCCCAGAAAGAGTCCCGGATCAGACCCGTATTTAGTGATGGGAGTTACCTCCAGCTGAGGCTGCACCTCCCCGGGGAACCTAACATCTACGTCATAAACCAAATTATCCCCCATCAAATGCCGCCCCCTTGGGAGCTTACTACTGGGCATTCTTATCACAGGGCCCGGATGCCAAATCCCAAGGTTTGGCCTGGAAGGCAGCACGGCTACATTCTGGGTTGCTGAGAAATCAGAGACGGCCGAAGATGTTGGGTGGAGTTGGGGACTTGGCATGGTGGGTTGTTGCGGTATTTCCAGAGTGGAAGGCGGGGCATTCAACAAGGCCATAAGCCGGGCCCCTGGGTTGGGGTTGCTAGTATTCTGGGAACTAGGTGGATTTTGAAAATTGTGATGAACGGGGCCAGTGGGGGTCTGGGGTTGGAGACTAGGTGTAGGATAAGACAATGACCTCTGAGAGTGCATATTAGCAAAATCGTGATTCGCCGGTGAATGATTGGGTGGATTATTGTAAACGGGATGGTGGAAAGCAGCGCTTTGGGGCGAATATGAGTAGGGCACACCACCAGCCACCGGTGGAGGATAAGAGGCTGAAGGGGCCGGAAAAAGGGATGCAATAAAATTAGGATTACTGCTGGTATTACTATTAGGGTTTTGCAGATTGGGGTTTGCAGTGGAAATGGGTGGAGGAGTGGAGGTTCTGAATAATTTGTTCATATCAAATGGACCTCCACCTGGTTGGTTTGGATTGGGATTTCCAGGTGAAGCCATTTCGATCAATATATATCTTATGAAATCAATACAAAATCAAACTACAATCCGTATTTGATACAGAAATATCTGAATCCTGGAGGATCAAGAAATGGCGTATATATGTGTTTATGGTGTATGTATAGGTTGTTATGCATATATATACACAGCGGGGTTGTACAGGGTAGGTGACTGGGTATGGCGTGCGTAGGGTAAGTGTTTCAGTGAACACGTGAGAGAGAAACAATTGAGGGGCGAAACTGATAAAAGATGGCTTCAAAATCATTTCTTTGGGCTTTGATTAATGGAAATGTCTTTTTTATATCATGCTTTACAGCATGGTGTACAGCTCTCTCATATAAAAGAGAGTTCACCACAAATAAAAAATTCGTGGATTCCCCTCTTGTGAGAGGGGGCAATACACATGGTGTAGATGTAGCATCCTTCTTGATTAATTTAGCAGAGATCAGTTGACTTTGAAAAAGCTTTTTTAGCTCTAAACCAATCGCCAAAGTTTTTATTTGGGAAAAATTCATATATCAGGTTTTTACTATAGTCAATTCAAAATTCAGATCAAAAGTTTGAACATGTAAAAATCAGGTATCTATTAATTAATTAAAAATATTTTATTAATTATTTTAAGTCACAATTATACGATTCTTGATCACAGTTACATAATTAAATGTCACAATTAATTTACTGGTCACATATTATTAATTTAATTGATTACAGATTATTTCGAAATTACAAATCAAAAAATTTATAGGTCACGGATTACAAATTCAAAAATTTTATAGGTAGCAGATTTGTCGAGGTCACAAATCACAAATTTTATAGGTCACAGATTTTTAAATTTATTGGTCACAGACTATTTTTTTAGTTACAGATTAATGTTATGGTCACAATTTAAGTCCGACCTCGATCCACCACCAATAATTGGTCACAAACAGTACCCTCTCGCCACAGCACCATCACAATCATCGCCAGAGCCACTGCACATCGACAGACCCACCACCACCGCACACACGCACCCACCACCACTCCAACGTCCAACAAACCCAACCAAAAATACCTCAACACCGGCTCTAACCATAGCACCACCACCTATTCATCCCAACAATGATCACAACATGTAAATAATGATCACTCTCTTCATCCCAACTCCTCTGCCATCATAACAGTCATCACCATCATCGCCACACCAACTTGTCATTATCAACAACAACGCCACCTCCTCACCACCACCACAACACACTTCGAGCACTACGACCCCACAATTCCAAAACATGACCACAGCTAAAACAATCTCACACACCACAAGAACTGCAAAAAAACATTACCATAACCATTGGAGAAATCAAACTTAGAAATCTTAAAAAAATATATATATAGAGGGAAAAGGAAATAACAGTCGCCGCCACCACTTGCCCAAAACACACCGTTGCCACACAGGTTTTCAAACTCTCTTGTTTGTGGACAGAAGCCACAAGACTAGATTTTCACGGTGGCGGAGCAGCGCGGAGTTGCGACGACCACCGTAGTTGCACGGAGTTGCAACAGCCACGCCACCACCTCCATCCTCGTTGTCGCGGCCAGATCCACCACCATCTACGTAGAAGCCAAGCAATGGCGCCGGCGAAACCACGAATCAGTGAAAGCACAGAGGCGAAATTGCACCGGTGAAAGCGTAGAGACGCCGACGTTGGAGTAGCTCAAAGCGGTTGCGCCTGTGATGTCGTCCCTCAATGCCAAAGGTGCCATGTCGCCTGATTTTGTGTGGTGTCGAAGGAGAGAAATAGTCGAGGAGAGAAAGGGTGGGGGAGAGATAGGGTTGGGCAAATGAAATAGGAGACCCTAGGTGAATGAGGTGTTTTGAAACCTGATTTGTGCACAATGAAAGTTCACCTCTAATTTTTGAATTCTAATTTTTAAACAACTGATTTTATGTAATTTCCTCTTTTTATTTTGCCCCTGTTTGGCCCCGATTTTTTAAAATTCGTTCTTTTTAAACTTATTTTCAATCATATATATTATGAAATTCACAATTTTATCGCTAAAAGTTTGTGACTATGAATGAAATTTATGAAAGGCTTATAACAAAGTGATAAAATGTCTGTCGAGTGCTGAAAACTTTCTTTTATCTCCTTCAATATTGAATCTCGATATATACGATGAAATTCATTTTTTTTCTAATTTATTTTCAACCATACATTTAATGAAATTTACAAATTTTAAATTATATATTTCATCGATTTTTATCAAACTTTACTAAAATTTGATTTTTAACCGAATCAACGTGAGACTAAGCCTTAAACATTGAAATTTGTAGCTATATGCATATTTATGTGAACAAGTTATTAGAATGAATGAGGTATTGCAGTTATTAATATAATTAACTCTCGGCTAAATAGAAAGACCTTACTATAATGACACGTGTATGCTCATGTAATGTCATAAAAGTTAATTGTATTTTAATTGTCAATATATTTAAGAAGTGGTGCTACGCAAGACCCAACCTCTACTTTTAGAAGAGCTTTCGACTTCTATATTTAACGAGTATTTGAATTTTGGATTCATTGCGACAAAAAATCAAAGTTTTAAGGTGGTGGGGCGGGGGGTAGAATAATTTTGGATTCATTGCGATCAACAACTAGAATGAAGATTAATTTGTCGATAGTCACAAATACTAAGTGCTAAAAATTTAAAATGAAAGGCTTATAACAAAGTGATAAAATATCCGTATAGTGCTGATAACTTTTTTTTTTTTTTTTTTCTTTTATCTCCTCGGGCGAAGCCAAAAGGAAATAATTTTTTTTAGAAAATCCCACATACGATAAAAGGTCACGAATAGAGTTGAATCAAGTAACGTTGTAAAGGCATAGCAATAATAGGGTGGGGATATTTTTTGAACAAAATATCAATATACAAATTTTGTTTCTAATTTTTTTTTAATTTTTGCTTATCCACCCTTTATTTTACCTCATTACACCGTAATTTCTAACTACTGTGACAAATTGCGAGCATGTCATTAGTCTTTCTTTTGAAGCACTTGCCAATTATGAAATGTGACCTTCACAAAATTTGTTTCTAAATTTTTGCTTATCCACTCTTTATTTTATCTCATTACACCGTAATTTCTAACTAGTGTGACAAAATGCGAGCATGTCGTTACTCTTTCTTTTGAAGCATTCGACAATTATGAAATGTGACCTTCACAAGTTGTTAGTTGTATGACTTCTCCTTGACTTGGGTCCTATATTCATAATAATATCTAAAATTATTGAGTTAATATGACTCCATAAGAAGATACATCTTTTTTTTCGCTTAGTCCATGTTTGGACTCCATTATTTGAAAAAATAATTTTTTATCTCTTTTATTTTTAATCACATATTCTTTCATGTAATAATATTGCACGTAAATCCAAAATAATTTATAATTTTTTAATCATATCTTTTTCATAAAATCATTATTACAAGATACATTTTCCCCAAAATTTGTTTTTAAAACTTTATTTTTCTCACATACCCCACCCTGCCCTGCGCTGATCATTTTCCCTTCAATCTTGATAATTTCCTCTATGCTCAAAAAAGTAAGAATCTTAAAAAAAACTCACAACGTTTGAAACAGGGACGGAGAATAAATACTGGCAGAATTGGCATGGGGACAAGAGAGAAGGGGAGCGCCAAATGACACCATCCTCTAATTTGCTAAATTTGGTGTTATCACTCGAGGAGAAGAGGGAATGCGAGTCCATAGGCTCCTTCTGCCTATAGAATTCGTCAAATAAGGTCTGTTTCTGTAGTAATATTGCTCCATTATCGCTCGATCCAATCTGAACGCTAACACCTTCATCTCGAAAAAGTCTAAGAAAATCGTAGCACTAGAGTATATAGGAATGACAACTTAACCCGTCCTGCCTCCAATGGGGCCAAAAAAACTTGCTTGTGAATATATATATATATTATAACAATTATATTATAAAATTTAAAATTTTATGTAACAAATTATATTATACAATTGTATTTTATTTTCTAATAATAACAAAACTCAAAATATTGAAAATGTTTTTAAAAAAATAACGGGGGCAAGCAAACGGGGGCAGGTATCAGTGTAACTCATTCTCTGTTCTGATTCGAGTATCTTCCGCACGCTTTCTTTCGACACCATCACACCCATCCCTCAAATCTACCTACCTCCTTGAGAAAATCCAGCAACTCAACATCCTTCCACCAGTTGTAATTATCCAAAACATCAAACATTTAGCTTCGTGATTCAGACCCATAATCCTTTCAATAGTAGTCAAAATCTCAGGATACCTATTCTATTCACTTGATAAAACATCTAAGACCTCAACTAAACTCAAGTTGAGAATGAAAAAACAAAAAAGCGTGAAATGGAACCAATCGCCTAAGATCTTGGAGTGTATTTGGAGGGCCTCAGGTCGATTTATGGGTGGTTCAGGTTAGTAGGCAGCGAAGAGAGGGGGCATGGTGGGGACGAAGGTGGAGTGAAGGAGGTGAGACGTTGCTTTTACAATGTATGTGGGAGAGAAAGAAGAGAGACGTGAAAGTGGACTGGAGTGGATTTTCAAGTGTGATTATAGAGGAAAATAGAATGAAAAACTTTTTTTGTGAAGAGAGATGCTATGTGTCCCCGGTTTGGTATAGATTTTGGGACAATGGCACCCCCCATTGGAGGGGACTTGTGTGACAGCTCCATCTAATAAATGGCACCCCCATGTCCCAAACTCGGGACAGAGAGATTTCCGCATCTGTGAAAATTATATGCTTCTCAAGTTCCGTAGACAACCAAAGAATGTCGAAAAAATTAAGAAGGTGATATGGGGTGGGGAAATAAAATTTTAAATATTTGGGATTTTGAGTGATACAAATAAAAGATTTTGGTTTAATTTGTAAAAAAATAAAAAGGTTGGTATTGTAATTGTAATTATTCCTTTTTTAATTTTGACAATATTTACTGTTTTTGACAATTAAACTAACGAAATTTGACCGGGGTGGAGTTTTTTTGCACAATTTTTTTTTTTTTTATCATAATTTCATTGTAATTTTTCCTAATAAGCACTAATAAAACCGAATCATTTCAAACAAATTCATCTCAAGAGTCTCCTTCTCTTTCCAGGATTAGTCAACAAAAGATAACTTTGACAGTTAGAAAGCCTATTTATTTAGGACCATGCTAGAAAGCCAGGCTCAGAGACCAACTCAAAGACAGGGATTCAAATTTGCTGATGTGGCAGAGTTAAAAAGATAAATATCCTTCCTTTATTCTTTAGCTAATAAAAGGTTCTAGTTTCATAATATAGGATGATATTTTTCTAAATAAATAGAAAAACCAATTATGCTTGATTTTAACAATTTATTAACTTTCTAAAATATTAATTTCTCAATTAATTTTAACTATGTAATTAATTTAAGATAAATGCACAGATATGTTTCTAATAATATAAAAGATAACTAAAATTTCATAATTAGCAGGATTACAAATATTAATACAAATAATTAACATAAATAAGAAAGATCTTACAGTATTGAAGCAGAAGGTAAATTCAGAGTAATATCAACGAGATTTCCCTCGAGCTTGCACCCATATGTTTGTATACTCAGATATAAGTGATCGGTGTTATTTGAATTTAAGAAAGTGGGTTATGGTCCAACATGACTTCCGCATACTCATTGGTTTTCTCTCTGACTCTTTTGCATATCTCACAATGGATCACACGGAATCACAGTTTTCCTTTCAACTCTTTGTTAAAACATTATCATGAATGATAACAGGGTTCTAATGGCTTTCTCAAACAACGCCAAAAACTCCTACACACGAAAACATGGCAAAAGATACTTGCACAAACCCTCAAGGCTTTCACCGTTGGAGTATAAGTAAGATAAGAGTTTTCGAGAAAATAATCAGGATGAAAAAGAAATGTTTTGAAACAACTTTGATTTCATAAACACATCACACTAATATCTCTTACATAAGAGTACACATACATATTTCGGCTACACTCTTGGTACTTTCTCTAAGGAAATTAGAACTCCATAGAGATTACCTTATTACACTCTTCACTGAAGAAAGACTGAAAATGTTTACAAAATATGAAAAACTAGGTAGAGAGATATATTTTTGCTTAAGACTTGAATGCCTTCCTTCTGCGAATTATCCTTCAATTTATAGACTCCAAAAGCTTCTTAGTTGTCCTTCATTATTGTAGTTTTACTGTGTAAGATAGTGGGAATCTTACTGTGGCCTAAAGTTTTCTTTACCAGAATCTTTCTGATAAAGTAGTGATAAAGGGGTCCCTTCTACTTTTCCATATGTGACTCAAACCACTCATCCGGAAATTCATCTGGATCTAGAGAAATTGGTGAGATGTCACCTTCAGTGCAACAGCATTCGCACTTATGTTTTGGATAACGCCAAAATTGTTTACACAGCTCTTCTCTTGTCTTCTGTGTCCCACTAACCAATCCTTCAAAGATATGATCACTCAATATGTCGAGATAGTGCCAATCTTCTTGTTTAGTGGGTGCCACGGCTTTACTGTAGATCATGTGATCTTGTGACTCGTACACCCATATGTTTTGTGTTTCTTCAATAATTTTTTAGATATGCTCAAATTGCTCCTTGTATCCCTTGGCTCTACGAAAAGTTATCATCTTGATTATATCTTCTGGTGTGGATTCAATAACTTCACTCTTTTCAGGCTGAAGATGTTTGGTAGTAGTAGCCATTCTGATGACATGGCTTGCTGGAAGCATCCTATTTTCTTCATCATCCCATTCAGGACTTGCAGTGAAAAATCTGATATAAATGTTCTTATGTTTAAGAACTTGACAATATCTTTCAATAGCACGAACTACATCTTTTGGTAGCATAGAAATTTCTTTTAAGGATTCTGATGGGTAAATACACAGTATATTTCCCATTTCATACAGAGCACGAACCCAATAAGCTGGAGCTCCTGGATAGATATTAACTTTATTATATGTTCCATACGTTAGAGTTTTCATCCATCCTCCAATACTAGTATACCAGCAGCAGGCAAGATTGAACAATACGTATGCCAGAATAAAATCGTTTTTATTTTTGATATCCATAACACCAGGAGTGTTACAGGCCTTGATAATATTTGAGCGATTAAGCTCTGGTATAGAGATACTCTCCTTCGTAAGTTTTTTCTCCTGTGAGGGAGACGAAGTAGTATTCTCTTTGACAGATAGTTTATGAAGCTTTAATGCTTCTTGTTCAATATTGGCGTTAGAGCCTTCAGATTTATTGGCACTAGGGCCTTCAGATAATACAGCCTTGTTGGCCTTTTCCGATACTGGCTTAGCAAAAGCCATCTCCATCATCGCTATCTTGGATTCTATTGCAGCAACTTTCACACTCATCTCGAATTTCAATGTTTCGAGTTCCTTCTTGATTTGCTCCATTCCTGGTTAAGAAATCTGGAATAAAATTGTCTTTCCCTTTAATATGGACAATATCAAAATTAAATGGCGCAAACCACATTTGCATTCTAATAAGTGGTCTTTCAGCTGCACTTGTTCCAAGTTTATTAGTTAACAATGGTTTTACCTGAGTATTATCCGTTCTAATGAGAAACTTTTTAGGTAACAAATAAGGTTCAAATTTTGCTACTCCTTTTTTGACAGCTAAACATTCTTTTCGATTAATATCATATCTAGTTTCTGCATCCTTAAAAGCACCTGAAGTATAAGCAACAAGCTCTTCTGGGCATTTACACAATGGATTACAAAGAAATTCTCTATGATTCTCTTTTCTTTTGAGGATTGCTCCCCAATATAATAGAGATGCATCAGTTTCTAAAATAAAGAAATCATCATCATTAGGAATATTTAATTCGGGTAGATTTTCACATACTTTCTTTATTTTGTTTATCATTTCGATGTCTTCGTTTGTCCATTCCCAATCAACACCTTTTCTAAGTTTTTTGGTAAAGTGGACTTTGTATTTAGAGCAATTTTTGATAAATTTTTCAGAGTAATTTAATAATCCAATAAAGCTTTGCAACTCTTTTTTATCTTTAATTACATTTGAAAATTCGATAATCTTCTTACCAATATGAGGTTGTTGAAGTATTTTTTCTTCTGTAAAAAAATATCCTAAGAATTCGATTTCAGTTTTAGCTATCTCTGCTTTTCTTTCAGATAAGGTCAAACCATATTTTTTGGCAATATAATTGAACTTCTTAAGATGTTCGATATGTTCTTTTAGATTTTTACTATGGATAAGGATATCATCCACATAAGCAATGCAGAAAGTTTGTATTGGTCTGATGATCTTATCCATTCTTTGTTGAAATATTGCTGGAGCATTCATTAATCCAAATGGCATAACATTCCACTCGAATTGTCCTAATGGATTAGGGGTCGTAAAACTAGTTAAAGGTTTAGATGTTTCATCTAGTTTTATTTGCCAATATCCTGATTTACAATCAAATTTAGAGTATATTTTACTTCCTTGTATTTGTTTTATTAACAAATCTTTTATCGGTAATTTATAGCTATTAGGTATAGTTTTAGAATTTAAGTCTCTATAATCAATTACCATTCTAGCTTTTCCTCTTTTGATTTCATTATGGTTTCTAACCATAAATGCAGGACTATTATATGGACTAGTTGATTCTCTTATCACTCCTAATTCTAAGAGTTCTTTAATTTGTATTTTAAATTCTTTTTTATCTTCTTCGCTATACGGAAATTGTTTTCCAGATATCTTAGCATCTGGACTTTTTAGTTCAATGGTTGCAATAGGTTTATCTTTGTCCCAATTTGCTAAGGGGTGTTCATGATAACATTCTTTTAATTCTAGTTTAATTTTTTCTAACTCTTCTTCTAAATTGTCAATTCTTAATACAGGGATTTTTTGTTTATGATTTATTTCGGTATAACATTCACCACGATTACCTGCAGAACTCTGATGTTTAGGCTTATGGTGTATTGGTTGATGGGCAATTCCAATGACTTTATAAACTTTTGATGTTTTAATTTTGTGATTACAAGGTGTAGTGAATTCAAAACTATCTTTATATTGCGTAAATGGACTATACGTATAGAGAAAATTCTCTCCTAAAAGGATATCACATCCAATTTTATCGGTTGCATATATTCTAGGAATAAAACATTCTCTATTTCCTATAATTATAGGAACATTTTCTACAAAATCTCTATAGATTTCAACAATATCACTGGCAGTTTGGCCATAAGTCGTTTTCTTATAGTCTCTTTTATAATAATGTTCAGGAAATACATTTCTTTTACATAGGCAAATTCCAGATCCAGTATCAAGTATAGCATGAAATTTTATCATACAATAGTCTGGTAAATTAAGAGTTATCTCTATATATGGACTAAGTATACTAGTTTTGATTGATCTAATTCCTTGTATCATATAAATTGGTTCTTTGGTTTTATTAACTCTAGGAAGTATTTTCTGTTTATCCTCTATAGTTATTTGTAGGGTGTTTTTCTGGATAACATATGGTGATACCTTTTCAAGAAAATTCATTCCAAGTAATATTGGGCTAGTATTTTTTCCTTTCCTATAATCTTTATGGATTTTAAGGTTTAATTTAAATTGTTCCCCTTCTATATCAGTAAAACTTAGTTCAAGATTAACAAATGTTTTGATTTCATATTTAATTCCATGATAGTCTGTAAGAGTTATTCCTTGTGATAGGTTTTCTTCAGATAAATGGTCAACTAAATCTGCTCTTATATGGCTATAGTACTAGCTCCTGTATTGACAAGGGCTATGATTTCTTCGTAGTTATTTTGATTATTGATATATTCTGTTAAGATAAAGAAATTATCTTCCTCGCATTTTCTTAGGTCAATATCAATACTATTTCTAGGTAATGTTGAATAGTTTTTACTTGTAGATGGTCTGTTAGAACTCACGAGTTCTCTAGTACTGATACATCTCTCTATTCTTCTACTAGGCATTCTAACTAAAAGTTGTCCAGAGTTACTCAAAGTGGCTAATCCTTGATTTCCTACATTACTGTCTATTCTTCTTGCTCGTTGATGAAAATCAAGCAATATGTCTTGTGGTAAGGAAATATTATTATCACTTAACATTCTTGGTGGAGTAAACTGTGCTAGGTTTCTAAAGTCTTCATGAATTTCTATAAACTCTCCTGAAATTTTATTGATTTCTTTTTGGTGTGTAGTAGTAAAAGCATATAAAGCTTTACAATGTAAAGTTACAGCTTTACTTCTTGGTGGCATCATTAATCTATCGATTTTGTGATACAAATTTAATCCTAGACTTAAATTTTCATCTGATAAAGACATGGCAAATCCAGGTCTTATAGTAAATATAATTTTCTTATAAACAAGATTTCCAGAGACCATTCCTAATAGGGCATCCATAGGATCATGAAGTATTCTATTATCCATCAAGTATATTTGTATAGGAATATCCATTCCTTCTCTAAAATATCCTTTGATCATAATTTGGATCCCCCCAATAACAATATTTTTTAATCTATCTCTAGTAGATTTTTTAATATTTGCTAATTCTCTATTAACCCATTCTCTTGTTATAAGAGGTATAGTAGTATTGCCTTTAACATTTTCGATATTAATAGGTACTTCATCATACTTGGCAATGTATATTGTTTTTGTTGAACCAGGATAGTATAGGTCTTATAAAAACATCTTTATCTCTTAAAGATATTTGTTTTTCTTTTATAGCTCCATATCTTTCTTCATCAAACACAACAGTTTGCGAAGTTCCTTCTTCATTATCTAAGTTGGTCTCAATAGTATCTATGATTTCTTGATTCATATAAATCTGTTCATATTCTGGTTCTTCAATTTCTTCCATATCTAGTTCATAGATTGAGTCAGTTTCAGATAATTCGTCTAAATATTCAATTATCTCATATTCTGAATCAGATTCTATTTCTTCCATTAATCTAATGGATTTAACATTTTCTCTTCTATTTTTGTTAGGACAATTGGGAGATATATGTCCTATTTCGTTACATGTAAAACATTTACATTTTTTATAAAATTCTTCTTTAGATTTTTTTCTGGGGTTTCTTATGTTGGTTAAATTCCTTTTTCCAAGATTTTTTCTTTTTAAAATATTTCTTGTGGCTTTTAAATCCTCTATTTTTCTTCCAAGGTTTAAGATATTTCTTAAATTTCTTTTTATAATATGGTTTCTTGGGTGGTTTGTGACAACCAAATTGGGGTACTGCTGCTATTTCTCCATAACAGCATAAACTAGCTTTCTTACCATGTTTTCTAAATAGGTGTTGGTACATAGATTTTTTGCACCATTCAGATATTTTTCTCTTAGCGAATGAAGTTCTCATTCCTAGAGTATCAGCCTTTTGATTAGGATTTTCCCATTCTAATTTCTTCCAATAATTTTGGTACTCCTCAAACAATTTCTGACCCCATGGCCATGGTAATTTAAGAAAATATCTATTTAGTAATTTTTTATCCTCTTCAGATATATTCCATTCTTTTATGGATTTGGATGCTTTGATATATATTTTTTCGAATTTCTTAGTATATTCATTTAATTCACACATATCACAGATTTTTAATAATTCCATTTCTCTTTCCGCTTGTAAGGTTTCTTGAGTAATCATATCAATTTTAGTTTCAGGTATAACTTCTCCTAAGAGTAGATGTCTAAAGAAATTTTCTATTCGTTTTAAAATCTCTTTAAAATTTTCAGCATCTAAACTTTCATTACTATCTATGGTAGTTGTAAATTTTTCTCCATATTTGATTTGATTTTTGGTTTCTTCAGAAGTTCTTCTCCAGATATCTGAAGTAATTCCTCTAAATGTGTGGATTATAAAGTTATAAGCTTGAGTGGTATTCCATCTATGAAAAGCAACAGCTAAATCAGTAGCTTTTGCCCAAGAATCAATTACTTCGCTTTTATTATTGCTATCATCAATATCTAACCATATTCCTGTTGTAGGAATGGGTTCAGTAAATAATCTAATAGGATTATTATCCCTAAGATGTATAGACTTGGTTGCAATAGTTTTTGGACATTTTCTAAAATTATAACCTGCTCTCTCATTAGTTATTCCATGTTCTTTTATCCATTCCAAATTCCAGTCATCAGACTCATCTTGAATCCAATCAGTAGTGACATTAGTTCCACTAGTTTCTCCGATCAACGGCTCAACTTGTTCATTTAAAGGTGGAGTGTTAATTTCAGTAGTTTCATCTTTAGGTGGAGGATCATTCATATATATATTCTCAGTTTGAATAGCTAATTGTTCTAAACTTTGTTTATAAGCTTCTAATTCCTCTCCAGTGGCTTCAAAGAATTTAGCTTCTAATTCTTCTATAACATATGCCGGTAATGGTGGTTCGATTGAAGTATAAGAATTATTTTTAAGTTTTAGTTCTTTAAATTTTGATTCAATTTGTTTAAATAAGATTTGTGGTCCAATCTTAATATTATCATTTACGATTTCTAAATTTGATTCAATATTTTTTACATGAGTTATGATGTCTTGACTTATGATATCGGTTTTTTCTAAAGGTAAAGCATAATTATCATATTGTTCTAAAAATTGATTTATAATAATATCTTCTTCTTCATGTTCGGGAGATTCATCTACTAAAATTTGTAATGCTTTATTTTTTACTTCAGTTAACTGTTGAGAATTATTTATTTGTTTTATCTCTTCACTTAGAAATTTAAATTTGCTACTTAAATTTATCGCTAACTCTTGTAATTTAATTCTATTAGTATTAGTTAAAATAACAATATTTTGTAATTCTTCTAAAATTAGTTTATCTTTTCTATCCATTCTAGAAAATATTTTTAATATTCTAAAAATTTTCTTCAGGTTCGTTACTAGGCTCTGATACCAATTAAGGGCGTTAAAAACGGATTAAAAGAAGAAATAGTTAATACAAGAATAAGGGTAAAATGGACAAAATACCTAGGGAATCTTTTCTGTTTTTCTGTTTTTTGTGAATTGTTCTGGCCGAATAGATTTATCCATTTATTTATTCATAATATACATTACAAATAAATCTCGCTCAAATCTCATTTTTTCGAGGAATTCGAACAGGTTCAAAGCTAATTGGAGAAGATGAAGATCACTGTAATGACAGCCGATGAACAAATCCTCACTCTAGACGTCGATCGCAACGAATCTGTAACTTATTCATACCTTTAAACCCTTATTTTACTGTAATTATATTATGGAATGTTTTTCTTGTTTTTCCTGAAGATGATGATACTCATTACAGGTTGAGAACTTGAAAGCTCTTCTGGAAGTTGAGGTTAGATTTATTATTTGGTGCTTTTTAATTTTTTTGGATAAATATATTGAGCTTAATGTATATTTTGTGTTTATAATATTAAACGAGCAGACACAAGTGCAACTACAGCAGCAACAGCTGCTATTCAACGGAAAGGAGATGAGGAATGCTGAGAAATTGGGTGCACTTGGTGTTACTGATGGAGATTTGGTGATGATGGTCTCAAATGCTTCATCTTCTGGTGCTAGGTTCGTCTAGTCTAAAATTTCTAATAATTTGCAGCCAAATTTGTACTATTAAATAAGATTGCAGATTTTGAAAAATAAATAAATCATAAGTCCAAATAGAATTCGTTGGCAACTTTTAACATGTCATAATTAACGAATATATACAATTGAACTCAGTGGTAGATCCAGGAATTCGAGTGATCCAGGGTGGATCCAGGCAAGCACGTGGCCGCTCGATATATGAGAAAAATATTTCCAGTGGAGCCCGCAAGGGGCAGCCGCCATGGCTCACCGCACTCCTATCCAACTGTACTTACTTGTTTTGGACAAATGCTAAATGTCTTTTTGACGGAAGATGTGGCTCAAATCCGAGCCAAGAAGAAGATTGAGCTTCTTCGAGCCAATCTCAAGGAAGAACAAATTAAGACGCACTTGGAGCAAGAGCCCTGAATCAGTTTTGTAAATTCTATCTGCTTCATGACGTGTGGTCACAAAGTATTTAAAAGAAATAAAAGATTCAAAACCAATAAAAAGACTCTTTACTAAATAGCTACTATCTAGCATCCTATGAAATTGCAAATATCAAATGGGTCATGACAAACTAACTCGGCCCAAAAACAACCATTTTCTTCCTGCATCATTTTTTCTTTACTTCTCTTTTTGGTCTAGAAGAATATTCCGAAGCTTGCTGCAATGCCTTCTCATTCTAAATAATGTGACTTTTAACCTACTGTAGAGCATCCCCAAATGAGGCAGGGTTCAATCCAGATGGTTCTGCAATGAACCCCTCAGCTTTGCAGCAGCAGTTGCGTAACGATTCTAATGTGATGGCCCAACTGTTCCAGGTAAAGTGTGATCAGACCTTTAAATGCCCTTTTCTTTCATGTGGAAGCATATTTTGGCTTGTCTTTTATTTACGAATTGGTGAAAACTTGCTGCTATTAGCTAATTTTGGTGGAAAATGACTCAATGAGCTAAAGTAGTTATGTTATTTCTTTGTTTTTAATAAAATGGTTTTTGTGTGTAGTTGTCATCTTGTTATTCTTTGTAAGAAGGCTGTAAAAATTATCCATTTTATACTTTTCTTATCTGGAACAGCATATTTTTGTTTTGAGCATGAATTTTGATATACTGTGACAGAAAATTGTTCTTGTGATGGACTTAACTGAAACTTTTGTAGCTTCTACTTAAATTGCTTTTAATTTACCTTTGTATGTCTGTGTCAAAATCAGCATGCTTCATATATACAAGCAGTTAATATTGTTATAGGTTAAAAGTTAGTCCTAACAAATTTTGAATGTTGGTTATTGCTTTCATGTCTTGAGCCTTTCTACAACTGTTCAACTAGTCTATGCTTAAAGATGTTCAATTTTTGTGATTATATTGCTAATTGCAGTGCCATGTTTGTGAAGTTAAACCTTCATGAGTCTGTAGATTATTGAGGTTGTACATGCTATTTGAATTTTCAGAGTGATCCCGAGTTGGCACAAGCTATCCTTGGAAATGATCTCAACAGGCTACAAGACATTTTACGCGCTCGTAATCGCCAGAGAGGTGAATTACGGCATCAGCAAGAAGAGGAAATGGTTAGTGTCGTTTGCTGGTAACTACTCATTGTAGATTTCTTGTTGGGGTTTATAATGTGCATTGGGTTAACTTTTAATTTATCAGAACTCTGTTGTCAGTTGTGAAAAAATTTCCGCGAGGTGCTTCTGGGGTTCATGTCATGATATTTACGTGATGTCATTTGCTGAACCTTGTATATCATACTAGCTCCCAAGTGACAAATCAATGTTCCTTTTTTTCGCACCTTTGTTTAAGTCTCAAGAAAGTTATACTATCTATTTTTTTTTGCTAATTAGTTGCCAGAAGACCAAAATTCTGTATACAGGTTAATTTTTAAAAAGGTGGGATTTTTATTCAGTTGATTTTTCCAATATTTCATACAATTGAGACTTCTGTTTCCCATCTCATGGGATAACTAAGGGTCTGGAAGAATACCCTTGTTTTGGGTGGGAAGGGAGGGGACATGCATTTGCTTCTTAAGGCGACGGAGATTATTATTTTTTTTCCAAGGACTTTAGTGTCTTTCTGCTTTTGTAGGTCGGGTGATTATGAAGGTGACATTAAATGTCTACCAGAAAAACTATCTCCAGAAACAATTTGAATTGCTTGGTCTAAATCTGCTTGTTTCTTGTTTGCTTATTGATATAGTTATTCGAACGCTTTATTTAAGAAGCCTATATGTATGGGTTTGTGTCTTTGCAATGCAGGCTTTACTTCATGCAGACCCGTTTGACGTGGAGGCACAGAAGAAAATTGAAGCTTCTATTCGCCAGGTTGGTTTCCTCCGTGTCATCTTTAGGTCATTTTTCAGGAGTAGCTCTTACTATTGATTTGAATGCCAGCATCTCTCTAGAATGATTGATGCCAACTAACAAAAGTTCACCTCATAAATGATTTCCGGCTGTGTCTGAGTGTGAGCTCGTTTGTGGTTACCAGGAGAGTTGATTTGCATATTTATGGTTTTTTGCCAACAGATTATGAATATTCACGATGATCCTTTTGTATTTTTCAAGTGCTTGCATAGTATCTTAATGTATATATGATACTTGAAATTTTTTCTTCTGGTCTAGTGATCTTTTTCTCAAAATGTAATTAGTACTTGAAAATTTCCACTTCTGGGCTTGTGATCTTTTCTCAAAATGTAATTAGTACTGTCCAGCTTATTACTTCTGTTCACGGATGACATGTCATATCATTTTATTGGTGGATAACAAATTTAATTCAAATCTTGATACCCACCATAAAATTATCCACCAATGAATTGTTATGCCATGTTACTGATGCTTAGCATCTCTCTCTCTCCATATAATTACTGTGGTTTCATGAATTGCCATTTTGTTCTGCAGAAAGGAATCGATGAGAACTGGGCTGCTGCCTTAGAATACAATCCTGAAGCTTTTGCAAGGGTGGTATGTACAAACACTAAGTTGACTGTTTATTTTTGTTGTTTCTCAATATAAACATCGAAGTTTTATGCTTTTTTTGCAGGTTATGTTGTATGTTGACATGGAAGTTAATGGTGTTCCTTTGAAGGTACTGGATTCATAAATAGTGTGACTTGCACTTCCTTGCTGTTCTTTCATCTACTATCAGCTCCTGCCACCCCAAGACAGAAAGATAGGAAAACCTCATAAATAGAAACCAAGCAGTAAAAAATTCACACCAACTTTGGTGCATTTCCTGAAATTTGTTATTTGAGTCAATCACAAATTTACAAGTACCTCAAGCAGGCTACAACCTTACTACCATGCATTACTACATTTTATCCATCATTCTGCATATTAAGGCTCTTCTCTTGCTGGTGCTTTCCTTAAAGAAAAGAAAAGAAAAGATTAAAACAGCCTAGGTGGAGCTTTCAGGTCTCCACCTAGACCCAGTTTGGGATGTGGGTGGATTCCACGACCCTCATTTTTTATACCAAAAAAAAGAATACAATGTGAGTGGGGCAAGTACCTTACATCCACAATTACTACGACAGGAGACAAAGAGAACTTAAAATGCTGAAGCATAAATATGGAGATTCTATCTCCATACATGATAGTCTTTAGATTAATTTGAAAGATAGAGAAAAAGCTAGATTTAAATTGCACGTAAGGAAGTTGGCCTGAGATCAAGCCTCACTAACCCAGGAGTTTACCTTTAATAACCGAAGGATTCCAAATAGCCAGTCAGTCTTCTTCATTGTCTAGTTTTGCTAATCAGTCAGAATTTAACTTGCTGGTGCTTTCCTGCTGCTCTATCATCACTGTTATATATATATATATATATATATATATATATTTAAGGAAATATGTGGCTTTGTGCATTATAGAGACAATTAAAAGAAACACACTCTAGCATCAACTAGGCATGTATGGGTGCCTGTTTAGTGTGGATTGAAATTGTGATCATTGCCTCTAAAGCTGCATGACGGTTTTGATGTTTTGTCATTTTGTTAGATAAGGGCAGAAATCTAGACATTATTGATGCTTTTGCTGGAATGCAACTCGTCCATATATACATCAATTTTACACTAGTCAAATTATTATTTGAATTTCAAAGAGAAAGGTGACTCTGGTGATGAGTTTGGGAGGAAGAAAGGATGAAGATGGAGAGTAAGTTCACTTTATGAAAAATTACATCTACGAAGAAGTGTCTCCTGAAGAAATGGTTACAAGCCTTTGATTGTGACGAACTATAACAAAATGGTCAAAGTCCTATCAAGGACCAGTTAACCTCTTTTAGTTAGATGAAGGAAAAAAGCAATACAGAAGGGGAAGGGGAAGGGAAAGAGAGTTTATAGCGGCAGGTATCATCGGAACTCTTTAGAGGAATCTTTGAAATTTTGGAAGTGCCCTTGAATAAGACACCGATAGGCATATTGGGGATGGATTTAGTTGTTCCCAGTAGATATACTGACAAATCTTAAAAACTTGAAGCATGGACATGGGGGTCTTATGTTTTATGGATAGTTAAGATGCATTTCTATCTGATGACACACAGTTACACTGACTTTACAAAGTTCTTGTATATGTGATGCGTCTCGATTTACTCGAGAACTTAATGGTTGTTTTTTGAGAGCTCGTGACTTTACAAAGTTCTTGCATTTACAGTCAAGTCACTTTGAATGGGCACTTAAACTTAGATTATTGATTATATAGTCCCTTGTGTCATGTGTGAGCTCCTTATTATCCTATTTTCTCTTGCTTTAATTGAGGTATATACTTCAACTGCCTTTGTTCAGGCCTTTGTTGATAGTGGAGCTCAGTCAACAATTATATCTAAAAGCTGTGCCGAGCGTTGTGGGTATGAATTCCTGTTCTCTCTCTCTCTCTCTCTCGTGGAATTAATCTGTTCTTTGGTAAACCAGGGTACTGGTACTTTTGAATGGATATTATCATTAGGTGTTCACCATTTCTTTCCTTCAGATTGTCGAGGCTTTTAGATACACGGTATAGGGGTATTGCTCAAGGAATTGGTCAATCTGAGATAATTGGTCGGATACATGTTGCTCCCATCAAGGTATGCATGTAATACATTGCTATCCTCATTTTGATAGACTAGGAATTATTCTCTTGTTTTAAAACCATTTTCAATTTCCCTTCCCTCCCCCCATGCCTTGTTACACGTGGCATTCCTGTTATATTGATGTGTTTTTTTTTCATAATATGGTAGATTGGGAATAATTTTTACCCATGTACCTTTACTGTCTTGGATTCTCCCAACATGGAGTTTCTTTTTGGGCTGGACATGCTCCGCAAGCACCAGGTAGCCTTTTCATATTTAAATTTGCTCTTTTAATTAGTTTGAATTCAAATTTCATAATGATTTGCTTATGTAACTGCAATTGACAGTGCATAATTGATCTTAAGGACAATGTCTTGAGAGTTGGTGGAGGAGAGGTTTCTGTGCCTTTTCTGGCAGGTTGATCTTGTTATCTTTTGTTTATCTTTTTTTTTTACAATACTGACTTTTACACTAGATAAAGTTTCCTGACGTGCATCAATTGTTTAAATTTCAGTTATAAGTAATCTTTATTCAATCTATTTTGGAAATTCCAGAAAAGGACATTCCTTCTAATTTATTTAATGAAGAGAGGTTGAAGGAAGCATCTAGCTCAGTAGCACAAGTAAGGATGTCGCTCATCACGTTTCTTTCCACTGTCCATGCTCTTATGCAATTCATTATTCTGTTGTTTTCGTCTATCAAGTGCCATGCAGAATGAGCATATAACTGTCTAGAGATGTTTGCTTTTATAATTTCTGGCTCATGTTTTGTTTTAATTTAGTATTGAACCAATGCCCATTTTTTTAAAACGGGCTTTCATAAATATCACACATAGAATATTAAGATGAAGATCTTTGCTAGAGATTACCAATTGCAAATTTCTCTGCACAAGAGAGCATGATAAACTCGTTTCCGTTGTAGGAGAAAATGCATTATTCAGCTTACCTGGGAACTGTGTCAAGATGGAAATAGCCTTGTTCTATATGACATCCATACCATCTGGGACTTTTTACTCATCCTCTCTGTTAAATTAACCTAGCAAACCTGGACCATTTATTAAATCCCCACCAATATCCGTTCACCGAACCAGTTTGTTAGTGGTTCACTGTTACTCGTTTGAACTTTGAAGGATTAGGAGAACCAGGTCAGGCATATCAGATGATGTCACCTTTACATCATCATTCTGGTCTATTTTCGATATAATCTGAAAATGGATACATATGAAAAATCCAGCATCAATATTCAATATCACCTAAAAAACATTTACTATTCAATCGATTTTAATCTAAATCAAAGTCAACAATTAATTTTAACCACATATTTTATGGAACCACCAACTTTTTAAATACACATTTTATCAGTTTATATCAAAATCTACTAAAAATTTAATTTTAATCCCACCAAACAAGAGCAATATATCTTCGGAGGAATGATTAATAGAAAATTATTGTTTGCTCAAACTATAATCAACATATGCTCTTGATTTCTTTTTTACCTGATACATGTTTATGCATTTGTAGAAATGTGATTGAAGAACTAAGTGGTGGGATGGGGTTGTGGGGAAAAATCCCCCGTCACCCTTGTAGGAGCCATTTTCAGTCTTTTCTTCTCTCCATGCCACTACAATAAAAATAAAATGTAAGCTGGAATGTGAAAGAGGGTTGGAGCCAGACCAGTTTTCACTGGGTTTGTGAGGTTCTTGACTCTAGCAGTTACGACCTGTAATCTTAACCAGATAAGAATTTGGTTATTGGACAAATTTGTCAAACTGGTCCATCCTCGAGTGGGTTTAAAACAATTAAATTAAATTTAGCTGGTAGTGATGCAATAATAAATACTCATCTCAGGTGCTATTTTGCAGTATTTTCTCTCCACACATAAACTGGTGAATAGACATTATTCTCCTACAATAATTTCTATTTTTATACATCTAGATACTTTGTTAAACGATGTTTTAGCTTACCAAGGGAGCACATTTACTCATGCAGATGTGAATTGCCATCAGATAATCTCACTTGTATTTTCTGTTTTTCAGGCAACATCTGTATCTAGCGAGAAAATCAATACCCCAACAGGAAGACCTTCTGGTCAGTTTGACATTTAAGAAATCTCCCATTTTTTTATATTTATAATTCGTTTGTTTCTACATAATTTTTCAAAGCCTATATTTCTGTTTGATTTGACTTGAAATAATGGAGCCTACCCATGGGGTTCCATAAGTATTACTACTGCATTATTGTCATTCTTAGCTGTTGCGTTTAATTACTCTTCACCTCTGATTTTCTTGCCCTGCTATAAATTGAGTCTAACTAATTATTCCTCTTCTAACTTCAGCCACCGGAAGCACTGGCGGGAATGCTGCACAGGTAGATTTTAGTTAGAAATTGTTTTTTTTTTTTTTTTTTTTGTTTAGATCGGTAAATGAAAATTTTATTATGCTTACAAGTACTCTAGGCATACCTGGCCAATCACGATCAAGTGATGTACAAATGAAATCACGATCAAACGATGTACAAATGATAATGGTCTAAAGATCCGACGCTAATGACTCGAACTGAATCAAAATATAACGATACAATGAAAACATTACCTTGTAAACATGTGTTTTGATCCGTCTTACAATGCTCTCGGATTGCATTTTAGTTAGAAATTGTTTTCACTTTATGCTAGTTCTACCAAATTTGGTATGTGTTGCTAGTTTATTCAATATTTATCAAAATCATCTGTTTTTTGATTAATTTTGCCTCGTTTATTCTCAGCTTGAACCACATTAAGTCTTATAGTTTAGTTATTGGAATTAGAATTTCGAAATGAGCGCAATTTTTTGTTTGCAGGGACCTGATTTCGAAGCAAAAGTTTCGAAGCTTGTTGAGCTAGGATTTGGAAGAGGACAAGTTATTCAAGCTTTGAAGTTTTTTGATGGCAACGAAGAACAAGCTGCTGGATTTCTTTTTGGGGGCTGAAGATGACTTTACATAACGGCATAGGCCGTTATTGATTTTGTAACTCGTGCGCATCAAAAATTTTTATTCGTTTGATAACTGCAGAAAAAATTCCTGCAGTTCAAGTTAAAAGGAATCTGGATTTAACATTGAAGAGGAGTAAAGAACCGTATCATTCATTTGAACAAAAAGTGGAATGAATTTTGAAGATTCTGAACTTTTTGGGTTTAAAACAAATGTTCGATTTTTTTTAAAACTACGTTTAAAGATTAAAATAGGCACCATTTACCTTAATTAAAACCTTAATTGAGCCATCAATAATGTCATTCCCCTTCTAATGACTTCATGCTGAGGATTTTCTTGAGAACATTCACCTTAAAATGCTTCATCTTCCTCCTCCACTGCCGCCGCCGCCGCCGCCACCACCACTAAAGCCGTCTTCGCCAAAATAATCCAAGCCATCTCTTTCCCATCGGATTGTCATATCAAAGCAGGCCACGACAACTTCGGATTACAAATTTTGTAGTCTGGTGTTTGGTTTTGCTAGAATTAGATTTTAAATAGATTTCGATAAAAGTTGATGAAATTTATGATTAAAAGTTGATAAAAATTGTGGATTTTATGTGTGTTTTTTGACTTTCTTTTCAATTTTTTTATTTTTTTTATTTTAACTAAATCAAATAGGGGGCTTGGCCTCTTTTTCGGAATAATTACTTCGATAATCTTTCTTGCTATAAATCGAGAGATCAAGTTGTAGTCTCAAACTAATAAATCAGCTCAAAGTATGTCTCTTCAATAATGAAGGTCTAGCCGCTATGTTCTTCTTATTGGGTGGATATTAACTTATTTAAACGTTGACAATCATGATTTGTGACTGCAAAAGAAATTCTTGTGCACATTGAAATTTACAGAGTTTACTTCTGGCAAGTTCACAAACAATGGCATTAGAAGGGTAGTTCCCTGTCTCAATCCATCGTATCAGAGATTATAAATATTCAAGAAATAAGTTAATCAAACAAAGTAAGTTATCTTAATCAGAATTACCTTTTTGTACCACTTTCTTATTGGGGAGGCATCAACTTCACATCTTCTATTACAAAAAAGTAGTAATAAGGCCACAGTACTGTGATTAATGAGTTGATAAAAGTGGTTTGGTTGTTGATTTGATCGACCTTATGTGAAATGTAAGAATATTATGGGTCAGATCTTCATCGATTAGAAGTTTAAGAAAGTCGAAATAGTTTGAACCCATATTGTTGTCGATGCTTATGTTGGATTAAACATAACTTCACGTAACGTTATTATAAACGTTTTACTGTGTCTCTTTTCTTTAAAATCTCGTAAAGTCTGATTTAACAGCAAAAACAGAATATTTTTCAAATTTAAAAATATATGTTCTACTTTAAATCTTTTCTAGCTACTTCTAAAGATTCAAATAGGCCCCCATTAGCCTTAATCAAAATCTTCCTTAGCCATCAATAATGTTAATTTCCCTTCTCTTAACTTCATACAGAGGATTCTCTTGATAACATTCTCCCTAAGATGCTCTCTCTTTCACCACCACCACCATTACTGCCGCTGCCACCACCACCTTTAACGCCGCCTCCCCAAAAACAAAACTAGCCATCTACTTCTCATCAGATTATCATATCAAAGCAATCCCGAAACAACACAGAAATTGCCACCAGAAGTGCCATATAGCACCAAAGTAGTGGTGTCAAGATGGGCGGGCCGTGCCAGGCCCGCTCGTAGGGGAATCGGCCCGCGAATCGAGTGGGCCGATTCACGGGTTGAATTTTTTATTCAGCGATTTGGACCGGGCTTGAGGAAACCGGCCCGCGGTTAACACGGGCCTATATTTTTTAAAAAAATTTTTTTTATCAATAATCTTTGTGGGAGGGGGGGGGGGGGAGATTTGCGGTCCGGGCCGGGTCATTTGGTTTTTTTGGCGTCCCGGGCCGGACCGGCCCGTAAGCCCGGATAACACGGGCTTTTTTCGTTCACGGCCGGTCCGAGTCAAAAGATTCGCGATCCGGACCGGGCCAGCCCGCCCATTTTGCCACCACTATACCAAAGCAAAAACCAGGACAGCAACATATAATTCTACAACCTCGAAAAACAAATTTAGTTGTCTGGTTTGGCGCAACCCTATGTTTAGTATTTAGCCTTTATCTTATGTTTTTTGGATAATCTTCCTTGCTATTAAACCAAGAAATCCTATGTTCGACATCCCCACAGCCAGTCTCAACGTCGTCTACATTGACACTTCCGAGTTTCTAAATTCCGATATAGCATTTCTTGCAAACTTTTCCAACCCAAACAGGAAACTTGAAGTTAGATTTGAGTACCTGAATCTGGACCTCTACTATCAAGACAGTCTTATAGCAAGACAAGCTGTTCAACCCTACACACAATGAAGCAGAGAAACACAGTTAATATCAGCTCACATGATATCAAGTTTGGTTTATATGCCACCAAATCTCGCGCTGGAGCTTCAGAAACAAGTGCAGAGAAACCGCATTGTATACAATATTAGAGGAAATTTTGGAGTAAAAATTAAGCTTTGTCTAATCCTTTATTCTTACAGGTTGCACGGGCGATGCCAATTAAAGATGACAAGCCCACCAACCGGTATTCTAGTCTCCCACAGTTGCAGAACCAAGAGATGAATAGCAAGAAAATATGAACATTTGGTTTCCCTTTATTTGCATATTTTCTTGAATTTGATCTGTATGAAGTATTCTTTTCTGTTATAATTTGTAAATAGCACAAAGTACTCTGTCAGGTTCTCTAAGAACAGCTATCAGTAATTTCAATTAATCACGATAACAAATAAAATTCTCCAAAACTCATTTGATTCTGATATAAATACAACAAGGTATTGTCCAGAATGCTATCAAAGAATAGATTTAATAAAATTCTTGATGAGCACAGTCCTGTCTCACTCAAAATTCTAAACAAGTCTATGTAAGAAAAACGCATCTAGCTCTTCGAGATAGATTTGGAGTCTACTTTGGAACAGGGTATCAGAAATATCGCTTCGATAGACTTTTAAGGAAGTTAAAAATTAGCATCCACGAGTAGATAGATAAGAAAATCTTTGAAGTGGCCTTATGAATTTTGAAAGGCAAAAAACAGAGAGAGAAGTCACAATGTTGAGACTTCCATTATGGTTATAAGCACAATGGTATCACTTAAATTGCAAAAGCTTTCTTCTGCATAAACTAGCGACGCAGCCAGCCATTGTTCATTAGTGCGTCAGAATCTGTGAAACACACCACTGCACCTTGTTTTAAACTGATATTCAAAGGCTTTAATTTTTTACCATAGAACAATAACTGTTCATATTTGGCTATGGTTATTGAAACACTAGGAAGATTCTTATGATTTCTTGGAGATTGAGAGGCATTTCTTCTATGGGTTGGAGTCAGAAATTGCTTGAAATTTGATGAATTGCATTATATCAAAACAGACAACCATAACATGTACTGAAGACGTGTTAAGTATGCAAAATACAAGAAATTTAGTTACATCCAGAAGCCTTCTCCCCTTGCACGCAGAGAAACCTTAAATTAATAATTATACTTCTCGACATGCAAACTCTCAGAAGCCAATTCTCCAGCACTTCCCCCAGAATACTTTCCAAGCGTGGCTTCAGAATTAGCCATGCACCTTCCCAAGAACGCCTCTTGAGCTTTGCCAATATTCTCCTTCTTTCCAGCCCATGTTTTCAGTGTGCTTTGCTGCAAAGCTCGACCGAATGAGAATGAGAGCGTCCATGGCTTCAGAACTTCCAGTTTGTTCATGGCGTTTAAGTTTACGGTTGCCTCTTCCTCGCTTTGTCCACCGGAGAGGAACACAATCCCGGGCACTGCCGGTGGTACTGTCCGGCGTAGGGCTGCAACGGTGAATTCAGCAATCTTTTCTGGTGTCACCTGTACAGATATATGGATGAGACAAGGCATTAATTTGCATGGATACTAAAGACTTGTGACTCGTTAATTAATCAACAAGAATGTTAAGGATTTGATAGCCCTTATACCTTAGGGCTCTTAGAGCCGGGTGTGACCATGTTAGGCTTCAAAAGAGTTCCTTCCAAAAGAACATGTTGATCGTTCAGTGCCTTATAAACTGCTGCAAGAACAGTTTCAGTAACCGCAGCACATTTCTCGATATCATGGCTTCCATCAGTTAGAACCTCCGGCTCAACAATCGGTACAAGTCCATTCTCTTGACAGATAATCGCATACCGAGCCAACCCCTGTGCATTCTGCTGGATGCACAGCTCTGATGGCTCAGTCGGGCCAATTTTGAGAACAGCACGCCACTTGGCAAAACGCGCACCGGCCTTGTAATACTGCTGGCAACGGGCTCCTAGCGAGTCGAGTCCCTGGGTGGTGGTCTCGCCATTAGTCCCGGCTAACTCGACAGTGCCCTTGTCGACTTTGATTCCGGGAATAACGTTGTTTTCTTGAAGAACTTCGACGAATGGCTTGCCATCCGAGGTTTTTTGGTAAAGAGTTTCCTCGAAGAGGATAACCCCTGAGAGGTAAGGGAGGGCATTGGGAGAGGTGAAGAGGAGTTCGCGAAGAGCTTGGCGGTTGGACTCGATATTCTCCACACTGATGCTGGCTAGGCGTTTACCGATTGTGCCGGTACTCTCGTCGGCAGCCAGAATACCCTTGCCGGGGGTGGCAATGTGCTTGGCATTCTTAATTAGTTCACCTGGATATTTACATGAATTTCAGTTAAAAATAAGCCTTTTTTTCCCCTAACCCATAATTGGTGACATGTTTTATTAATAACGAAATAATACTAATTTGGAAAGGGACTCACCTGGACTTTCAAATAAATAAGCAATAAAAATAGGATTTTCCAATTAATATTTTGTACTAACAAAACTATTGTAACTTTCTAAAAAAGTAACTTTTAAGTATAATCACACGTAAACACGAGTATAGAATCATACATAAGAATAGAAGTATCAAGGTGGCTTACAAGTATAAATAATTATCTATAAAAACCTTAAATGCTTCACATATAACTTTGCTGTGTGTGTATTGTGTCAATTTAATTATACTTTTAGACGAAGTGATTCGACCAACTGAATAAAAAAGTTTATATTTGTTTGCATGGCACATGCATACGTTCACACTGAGATGATATTTGCATAAAGAGACGTACCAGAATACTTTCCTACGAAGGCAGACATGCTGTAGTTCTGACGATAGTATTATGCAAAGGTATGGAGGCGAATAGGCAAAAACAAGAACCAATTTATCTATATAGAGATTAATGGGATATTCCAATATTCTTCATGTGACACGTGTCAGAAGATCAGTCTGACAAAACTTATCTTCAATGAGTGAGAATGATCCATTACACAGCCATTATCCTCTAAATTCTAATCCAAACTAACTTGTTCACAAAATATCGCTTATGCTTGGTTGCGTTAAAAATCAAATTTTCAGTAAATTTTGATCAAAATTAATAAAAATAAATAAAAACCATGAGTCCCGTGATATTTGTGAATCAAAAATGAAATTGAGGAAAAATGAAGTCCAAAGAGAGATGTTCTTATAGCAAAATGTTCAAAGCCTTTGCTAAGTAGGGTGGGTTTTACCTTTAGTTAATAAATTAATGAGTTGGTGAATATTTATGATATAAGGTAATTAATGTTCGGAAATAATTTAGTGAGTATCAGTGCTCATCTTAAGTTAAGTACCACTAACGTGTGCTATAAATTTATTGATGAATTTTTAACTTAATTCAAACGTTGAGGTCCATGATAAGTTTATCCACTAATATATTGATATGACACATCATCACCGCTTAACATAAGATGAACACCGACGCTTAATAGATCATTCATGAATTAATGTTTATGATAACAATAATACTTACCTGAGTCTTGCGAAACACATTCTAATGGACCCATAAATTCTTCTAAGGAGGAGGTTAAAACAATTAACAATTGGGTCAATTTCGCTGCAGGTTCTCGTCAATTTTTTTGAGTGTAACATCCAGTTCCCAGTTTACCATTTGTTCCACTCACATCCCCAATTTCCCTTGACAACATTTCAATGTTCTTTTGAATGCTTTAGACCTTGTTTGGTTCAACTTAAAAATTGATTAAAATTCAAGTCAAAGTCAACAATAAATTTTAACTACACATCTCATGAGATTCACAACTTTACAATCATATATTCCATAAAGTTCTATCAAAATTTACTAAAATTTTGATATTTATCTAAATCAAAAAGGTATCACAAGCAAATTGAATAGTTTGGTCAAGAAAACACAATAATGAGAAACAATCAGCTGGATTATGAAAACATTGTATATCTTATTTATCATATGCATAGTTCTCGAGTCTCAAACAAACAGGAATGATATTCCCTGCATGCTTAAATGGGTAAAGCAAGC
This sequence comes from Osmanthus fragrans, assembly GCA_019395295.1. Classification (NCBI taxonomy): domain Eukaryota; kingdom Viridiplantae; phylum Streptophyta; class Magnoliopsida; order Lamiales; family Oleaceae; genus Osmanthus; species Osmanthus fragrans. Next base: position 1,717,247 of record CM033344.1, on the reverse strand, counting down.
ACCAGAACAGTAAAAATTGTACCAAAACCGAGTATGTTCAGTTCTTTTCTGTAAGTAATTATTGGGAAGTGAAGTCCATCTCTGGTATAACTGCCGGTGGGGGCGGTTTTGGTGGTTCATTCATCGTCTGTGCCAAAGTATCTGTCACCAAATTCACCCATGCCAGGGATAACGCGGTATTCTTCATTCAAACCAATTTCAATCTCAGATGTCACAATCTTTATTCTAGGAAAACGTTTGCAGACGACATGGACTCCTTGAGGTGCCTGAATTAATAAAAATGGACGATAAAATTTGATTATTTATACAAAATCTATGCAGAGAAAAGACTGCACTTTCTATTGAGCTTACAGAGATGAGATTGAGGAATATGATGTTGGCCTCGGGTACGCCCTTCTTTATAAGTAAAGAAATAGCTTGAACAGCTGAATTTCCTGAAGATTAATTACAATGAGGGCACGAGTGCACAAAAAAATTGTATATCTAAATGGATCTGATTACAGGAGGTTGTAGTAAAGCAATAATTGAAGAACACAAAAGGCAAAAGAAAATGAGAAACGTAATACACGACAAACCTGACAAGTAGACTTGTCTGTTTATGAATGAATATAAAATAGACTAACCTGTGCCCAGTATTGGATCCAATAGCAAGACATGTCTATCTGAGATGTCGTTTGGCAGCTTTTCGTAAATCAGCTGCAAGAAATTCGGAGCAGTAGAGAAGAATGAAATAAATGAGAGGTATGAAAACCAACATGGGACACACTAAAGAGGACACGAAGTGCTTGCTAACCTGCTGACCATTGTCACCTTCTCTGTGAATCAGAATTTTACCTATCTTAATACCTTTACAACATGCTCTCAAGGCATTCTCCATACTCTCACCACTGTGAAAGATTAAAGAGTTTTTCACTTCAAGAAGAACCATTTGTCACTGACCCATGACGTGTAGAGCACGTCAAAAAAGAAATCCAAATTCCTCCCCCGCTCCACACACACACACACAAAAAAAACCCAAAAGTAGGGAAAATAAAAAGAAAAAAATCAGCTGGGGGGGGGGGGGGGGATTAAAGCGAGACCCATCATCTTTGTACTTGTACCTTCTAATTACAGAGACACCACATAACCTCTTACAAAAATCCACACCAGTGTACACTGATCCTGCATTCAAACCGAGAAATTTCGGATGAAATGTGATTTTTGAAAGAGTATTGAAATAACCGAGAACTTGAATAAGAAACTGTAATTTCAAGCCAAACAACTAATGGAGTAACACTATCTTAACAATGAAATTTCAAGAAAGAGATGCATTTCTTCAAAAAATTCTGGAATTAAAACTGGATGGTGGTGTTACTCAGTTCAAAAGTTTCTTACAAGTCTTTAAAGTCCATTTCAAGAACCATCACTTTTCTCTTACCAAATATATGAATAGAGTCTAAAAAATAAAAATCTAATTTCAGATTGTCCAATGCTGATAATTAGAGAAGTTGACCAATATAAGCATACTTTTTGTAAGATATAACTTCAACAACATGAAAAATAAATGGCTCTTTTTTGTATGTGAACAAGTCGATATTTGTATGCACAATTTGCACAGATGTTGTTACATGGGCATTTATCAGTATGTCTATTGGTAAGAACCGTGAAGTTAGCAACGCGTGTAAAATTTAAAAATCAAAAAATAAAATCAAAATAAATCTGGAGGACAAATCCCAGATGAGAAGGACAAAGGCCAAGTGAACTAATGGTGAAAAAAGATGAGGAAGAGGAAAAGAAAACCTAGATTTGAATTAGAATTTAAAGTAAAAGCAGGATGGCATAATCTTCTAGATGGAGAGGGAGGGAGGGAGGGAGAGGGAGAGAGAGAGAGAACCATATTGCTGGAGTTGCAAACTAGAGAAACTAAGGTTAATCTAATTGATTTTCACTGAGGTGTTTCAGATGAGTTGCCATTAAAATTCGTTTTTTACTGCTCCATTGACAAATATTTATGTTTTCCTTTTCTCTTTGGACCAAATTTTACTAGTGCCTCCCCCCATTAAGAAGAATCTGTCCCACAGATGGGAAATGACTTAAATTTTTCTTTTTTGTCCAAAATTTGTATTTTCACATCACAGTCGCCTTTGAATCATGAAGCAGCATGCCAAACTAACTGGAAATGCCACAACCTCTGAACAGCACAGGAATTGATGAAACACGTTAATGCAAGCAACAGGAGAAACTTGAGGAACACCACAACATATATGATGATAGTGGATTACCTGTTGGAGTGATCACCTGCTTTTCTGTAAATGGCAAATGTCCAAGACCATGTTCAACAACCTAAGTACAGGGTTTTTATTCAATTCAAACAGAGATGGTGATTGCTATGCTAATTTAATTGGTAGCTATGACTGTCAAATAAACACATCTCGCAGCCACAAAACCTACCAAGCGGATCAACCGATCAGAATAAAAGATAAAGTCATGTTTTGTTGTTTGAGCGTCACGTATAAGTGTGTGCATACCACGTATCTGGATGATTCAATACAAACAACAATAACCGGAATCAATATAAAAGGAAAACTTAACACGAAGCACCGACAGATGATCTTATGACATACCAATGGAAAAACATGGGATAAATGTAGACAGTTTACATATAAATTAGCAGGACAAAAACAGTACCTGAAAAGTTGATTGAATGACATATAGATTAGGATATACTTTACAAAGATCATGTTGACCAAGTTTAGTCCGAATATGTTGAACGATCAAATCTATAGCCACATGATTGTCTCCTCCCCGAGGAATGATAATATCAGCATACTTTTTTGTTGGAAGTATAAAATCATCAAAAGCAGGCTTCACAAACTTTGAGTACTGCATACAAATGAATCCCAATGGTACCCAACATTATGCTACAGAAGCAAATGGAACCACTTTGCAGAATGATTACATATTTATGAGTAATACGGATGAAGGATGGAAGACATCCAAAGATTAAAAAAAAAAAATTGCAACTAAACAGCATTCTGCAGATGATGCAGGTAATATGGAAGCAGTGATTTCCAAGTTCAACAAGTTACAGGCACTTATATGTTGCATCTTCCAAGTAGTAAATATATTATTTCCCTATATCTTGCTAACCTGATCAAGTACCATGCCAATATCTCTACCCTTTTCAACTGTGTCACGTCTTATTCTCCTCGCCAGTCGTACATCAGCATCTGCACTGAAAATTTTATATCGTGAAGAATTAATGAAGAGAAGACTAAGTTTAGCAAGACCATGAAACCAATTACTGATTTCTGTCCAAAAACCAACAAGAAATACATAAAATAGAGGGAAAATCAAATCATTTTTGAAGGATTTCATTGCTGTCGAGTGAGATATTATTCCAAGTTCTACCAATACTTCCCTGGAAGATTTATTTCTAGAGTTTCATTAGTGTTTGTTTGATAAAACTTAGCTAAAATTTTAGAAACTGGTCAAACTTCAATTTTAACCACACATTTCATGTGATCCACAACTTTTATCAACTTTTCAACTATTTCATAAAATCTGCTAAAAAATTCAAAAGCTTTGTCAAACAACCCATTCACATTTTCCACCATATTCTTGGTCCAAGCTGAAATTTTTCACAAGTTTCATAGACAATCTCAAAATTATTTTTTGTTTTTACTGGCATAGAGAAATAATAAACGAGATCATTCCACAAAGGCAAGGTCAAATCTGAAATTGAATTCACAAACGAAAAGATTGCCTCACTCTCATCATCATTATGGTTATCAATATTGTCAATTATCAAATACAGGAGAAAAAACATCTTGAATACAAAAGATAAAGAAAAACATAATCATGGAAAGGGAAGGGAAGGGAAGAAAAGGAAAAGAAAGAACCTGTATCTACAAATATCTTCATATTCATCAAATCTCGGACACGTGGATCATGAAAAATGAGTATACCTTCCAAAATTATAACATCTGAGGGATTTACCTGCCAGATGTAAATTTTTGCAAAGTAGATAATCAGAAAACAGAAATGTAAAACATATGCTATTGATTCAGAGAGAAGGCAATTGTATTCTTTTGCTAAATATAGGAGCATTAGTTGCCTATAGATGCGTCTATTAGCCATTGGCATGCTATTTTATTAAGGAAAGGAAAGAAGACTGGAGCTTACAAAATACATGTCTTAATTGTATTGGTACTTAGCTTATCTAATATTTTCCTCGTTTTTCTAATCTAATGAGCTTTTCTCTTTTTATCAAAATGGATAGCATAGTAATTTTTATAAATAACTCTTGGAAATGAAATTAGCATAGCAGAAACATGGCAGTAAGAAATGTGCATTCTTTGGGGAGAAAAGAAAGAAAAGAGTGAAAAAGAATCTTCCACTCCACAGTTTCAATCTTTAATTCCTGGCATGTCAAGAATACCAACACCAGTAACTTACTCTTTCATAAGCACGGGTCTTGCTACACAGTATACAATTGAAACACAAAGGGCACCGTCTAAAAAAATAGAAAGAAAAGTAAAAAATGGACAAAGAAAGAAAAGAAGTTACTCTTCGAGCACGGAAGACATCGGTTTTATAGCTCTTGGAATCATATTTTGGAATATCTACTGCTTGACCACACTTCAGTTTATCCATAATGCACAGTAATTTATCGGTGTCAAATGCATCTGAATGAAAATAATATATTAATAGACACATTAAAATTCTGTACAGATGCAAGTCCAATTGTTTTAAGGGCCAGAAAACAAATTAACAATGAAGCAGAAAGTACAAGCTGCAGCATAAAAGCTCTCATTGTTTAATTATCTTGGCTATAGATAGATGTCCGATGTAAGAATATGTTTGTGTGATTCACACAGTTATAGCCACCTCAACGCTAAAATATTAAATGGAATAGCGCATAATTTCATAATATTATAATGGCATACGAGTATGAAATTGCAAAATCAAGGTGAAAAAAGTCACACGATAGAAATGTTGCAGCATCACCTGTCATTATTATAGAGTATAATCAGGACAATTAACCACCAAAGCCATGGTATGTCAAAATTTTCACCAGAAAATGGTTTCCGGATTACTTGTAAAAGCTTAATAACAAGATATCAGAACTCTAAATACATATTTGCAAGATAAATTATGATCTGTAACGAATATATACCTGTCAATTTGAACAAACATAATACTTGACTATGACTTGAGAACACTGAAAAAAAAGGATGCAAGTGAAATAGAAATTTAAGACAAAACCCACCAGGATGGTCAAAGTTGTATTCATAAACCCTTTTAAGTTCCTCTGGTGTCAGATTCTGATAAAATGAATCCTGGCAAAACATCCATTTTGATGTGTGTATTAGCTAAACAAGATGTTAACTGCATTTATAGCACCACATAGCACAAATGTGTAGTAAATTTCAGCAATGTCCGTGTAGATTTGTTCTATGAACATAAAAGAAGCAGGCACATGAAATGACAATACTGATGCCACAAGACACACCCAATAATGTGGACCATTCAAGTTGTGCTACTGTCATACGTAGATTATTCAGTTACCTAAGAAAAATAAGATTGCTGTCTACAGAATACTTACCTTGTAAAATTATTTCCTTGTGCAGTCATAACATAGTTGTATATATTGTAGTCGATTATTGTTCAATAAAGAATAAGAAAGCATAGAATTTCTTCTCCAAAAAGCTGTGCTCTTCGCACATAAAATTACTACAGGGTTCCCACAAAATGATTAAAAGGAAGATCATAAAATTGTGAAAAAGTGTACTCCTTGCCCTCTACACTTGCAGTCTTTCATTCATTGATGAGCTTCTTTATCAGGAAAACAAATAACTACTAAATTATGTTAAAGTCTTAAAGACGTTCAAGCATGCCAAATTGGAGGCAGATAGTGCATGAGGCATAAAACTTCAACATCAAATCGGAAGGTGACATCAACCGAAACTCTCCTTGAATGCTCAACAGGGCCAAACATCAGAGCCAATGTACATAAATAAATTGCAGAATGCAGGTAGAACAAAAAAAAATTTAAATGGTTTTCAAAATTTAAAAAAATCTGAGGTGGCGTGTATTTTCTACATTAAACAGGAAAAGAAAACAACAGATGCAGGAAGTAAGGTTTCTGGCCTAGCCTCCATTCCTTCAATTTCTACAGACTATAGTACACTAATGCAAGTTTCAAAATAATATACATTTTAAATAGTCAAATTGTACAAGCAGAAGATGACAACAATAGCAATAGCAACAGTGATAAGAGATATGTGACCATATTTGACGACAAGAAATTTGAATTAGAATAATAATAATAATAATAAATTGAAGAAAGAGAAAAGTTAAAGTCTTTAGTTTCAAACTTAAGGCACCAACATGCTGATACCTGGTTAACAAGTACAACACGCTGATCACGAAGCTGCTCAATAATCAAATCACAAACTGTAGTTTTCCCTGATGCTGCACCTCCAGCAACTCCTGTAATGCAGAATGTTTGAGGCGATCCATGAAGCTCATATCAATGGAGAAAATTAGAGTACCGAAACAAGTTTCCAGAAAGAATATAAAGGGTTGATGCAATGGCAAACCATACTTGGTTATGACACGATATAAAAATTATATATCTGAAGTTTAAAACAAATAATAAAGTTTTCCAACTCTAAAAACCCAAAAGTTTTACTGCAATTATAATGAATTTCAAGTTTCACTACAAAGTGTACGTCAAAGTTCAGCAAACCAAGTACAGATCAAACAGAAAGTAAGATTACCAAAAAATAAAAAAATAAAAATTAGACTACATTATTATTGATTTCTACAGTCAGATTCAGAGACATCACACTTTATGAACTTTGAAATGAAGATTGAAGCAAACGTATTCTTCAATGATATCCGTGCAAACGCAAGTAATTCAAATATTCAAATTTGTTATTGCAAAATACGCTATTGGGTGTCCACGTTATCTCATGCGCCCCTTGGCTTCAATTCTTGGTGAAACCCTGGTTTCTCTTTATAGCAGATCACCATAAACCAGATTTTCTCAAAGAAAGTACAGTACGTGCAGGGTGGTATTCCTTAGCTTTACTGCTTACCAAACTATGGTTCGTCCAGCACTGCCATGCTTGATAACATGTAAGATGCAGAATGTCAAATAAATTATGAGTGAATGTAACTCTGAATGATATGATCCTATCCAACAACAAAACTAAATTCACACTTAACAAGCACGCACTCACACTTTTAAGGTACCTATTTGCAAAATTCATGGTTTACAAACATATCAATTAGGAAACAATAGTTGCTATGGTGTTTTAGAGTTATGGATCAGCCTTTCATATTACACCATTTTTCATGTGATCTATCATTAAGGTCCCTATCCATCTAAACTGATGTGCACTGAAGTCAGATGAAGATAATAGAGCATTCCTCTATTCTTAATACATCTGGTCACACGATTTTCTGTAAAGCACGTATACTCAGTACCGGCTTGCAAGTCTTGCTGCTTTCTTTCCCACTCTTATGCTTACGTTATTGGTGTGAAGTTGAGCCACTCAAAATGAATTGTGCATGGAATTTTTAGAGATCAAAAAGTTCGAATAACTGGCCCTAATTTTGTGTGTTAGTATAAACCTTGTGATTTATTTTACTAAATATTGTAAAGATTGACTTTGAATAAGGTTAGCAGAATTACTAATATGCAGCAACATGAAAAAATAATTCTAGAATTCATTTCCCTTTAGCATAAGATCAGATCAGCTTGATAGCCTAATGTTAGTCTGCACTTACCAATGACGAAGGGTTGCCTGATAGTATCAGTTGTCGAGGTAGTTGGTAGTTCAACTTCTGAAGTACTTGACTCTATATTATCCAAATGAAATCCAGAATAATGAAACCCTGATGAAGCCTCGATTAAATCTTCAACAGCTTGTGAACCCATTTGTAGAGCTTTACTACACAATCAAACAATAAGAAAGAAAGAGATATGATCCTATGAATAAACTCGAGCTATTCTTACTTTCCATCTAATTCAAATAAAGAAGTTTTTTATTTTCCCTTTTTATTGGTCAAGATATTATAAATTTCGAGACCCTGAAATTGTCTGTCTGTTTCCCATGATAATGAAAAACAAAACTTCTTCACTCATAATTCTAGAAGATATTATACATTTAATCTAAGTTATCCCACGTTGTAAAAAATAACGCAGACCAATTTATAGATTTAATATTTATGGAAAAGGGGCATTATTCAACATGTATAAAATCTACATGACAAGATGATTTTTTCCTACCATTTGCCTCTCATCAAAAGTTTCTCACACACCACTTCTCCTCAACAGTCTCTCATTTTTTATGCTTTTAACAAGATCCCTCAACAGTGATCAATAATTGGTAATTCGCTGTACTGAAATCAATCTGAACAAGAATTCCACGTTCTAAACGATATCCACATAACTCCAAATCCAGCAGCTCAGCAGCTATTCTTCTTCTTCTTCTTACATTACTTTCCTCCCATCTGAACCCGAAATTAAAACAAATTTCACAAATTCTCAAAAATTACATAATCTCAGCGCACAGTTGGCACGTCTATAAAGAAAACGATTACGGCGTGGAGTTTTAGATTTTATCTACAGATATATAAAGAGAGAACAATGAAAAACTCAAACAAGCATCGATCAGATGTAGCTATTTACAGGTATAAAAAATCATCAATGTGCATTCCAATATACCTTGTGACTAGATTTTAACAATCTAAAACGCCACAAAAAATAGATTTCCAGCTAAGGCTATACGCTATTTTGGAAATTTTTGGAATTCAAGCTGGTTAAGAGTCAAATTCAGAGAGGGAACGGTGATACGGACGGGATGAATTTATAGGAGAAGATAAAGATTGTGTTATACAAATCGGGGCTTCAGATTTAGTGAAATTACGATATGCCCACATCAGTTTTGGGTTAGCAGATCCAATCTCAAATGCGCGTCCCCGACAGTGATGACACTGAAGTGAAGCCGGATCAGAAGTGGGTCCGGTTGTATTGGGACGGGATTAGTCCATTAGGGTGTAGAAAGTCGTACGTGTCCCCAATAGTGTCTCGGAGGCTGACGTGAAGGTGAGTAGGATCCTGGGCCCATTTAAATTATGAGAAAATTACATAGACCCAAGTCTTTAAAATTCACAATTCAAATATCAGATAAGTAGTTTATTTATTCAAACATCAGGTATCAAACCTAATTATAAAACCACCCACCTCAACCGATCCACCCCCCAAACTCTAATTATTTCATCCGTTCTCTCGCCGCTCTCTCTCTATTCTCTCGCCATTTTCTCTCCATTCTCTCACCCTTTCTTCTCGCCGTTCTCTCTATCGGCCTCGCCTCACTGCAAATTTTGAGCGCCGCTGTGAGCATCAGAGTCAACTCTCACAGTGGCGAGGCGCGACGACGCTAGTAAGTGTGGTGGTGGTCGACTCTTTTTTGTGTGATTTGTGTGGTGGTGCGACGGAGATAGTTGACGCTGGTGAGTGCGGTGGCAACGAGTAGAAGATCGAAATTGATGTGTGATTTCTGTGTGTGGAAGGCGATTGTGTTGGTGCGGTTGCGGCGGTGGAGATGGTTGTTGGTGCAGGTGGTGGAGTGTGTGCAGTGGTGTTCGAGAGTTGTTGTTGTGCAGATGTTGTGTGTGGTGGGTGGTGGATTGGTGGCTCAGTTATGGTTGGTGGTGGTGGTGATAGGGTGTTTGGGTGCAGTGGTGGTGGGTGGTTGTTGGAGGTGGTGTTGCAGATTGAGGTGGTGGTGTTGTTAGTGGCGGTGGTTGTAGGCGGTCGGCAGTGGTGGTGGGTGGTTGTTGGAGGTGGTGTTGCAGATTGAGGTGGCGGTGTTGGTAGTGGAACTTTGATGTTGTTAGTGGCGGTGGTTGTGGGTGGTCGGCAGTGGTGGTGGGTGCGGTGGTGGCGACAGTGTTGTCGATGACGGAGTTTTGCTGTGGTGTGGTAGTTTTAGGAGGGGGGTGGATTTTAGCAGTGATGGTGGTGTGGTTGCTGGTTGGGGTGGTTGGCGCCTGCGACCAACTATTTAAGCAGCGGTGACCAACTATTCGATTGATTTGTGACTAAAAATAATATGTGACCAATAAAATGTGACTCAGATAAAATATGACCTATAAATTGAATTATATGTTACATCGAAATAATATGTGACCTACAAAATGTTTTATCTGTGATCACGAAATAATACGTAATCAATTAATTTGACGATATGTGACCAGTAAATAAATCTGTGATCTATAATTATGAATTTGTGACCATTAATCACATAACTATGACTTTATTACATTTAATTAATAAAATATTTTTAATTAATAAATAAATACCTGATATTTACATTTTTAAACTTTGTGTCTGAATATTGAATTGGTGTAAAGAATACACTTGACTTGTGAATGTTTTCCTTAAATTATTTCTTTATGGACCGAAATATGTGGTCCTCCACATGGATCCGATATATGGATTGGTGTTGATTCTTGTCTTAAAATCCATTTATCTAAAAGAAGAAAAAATGAAAAGGGTCTATCTTTAAAATTTAAAATACCTTCTCAATTTTATTTTTCCTTTTCAACTGTGATAAATACAGAAGCAGTTCAATGTGCAAAAGCTGTGAAAGAAAAATTAATAGCAATTATCATCGACGGAAACTCTTTCAATAATTACTAATATTTAATATCAATTATACTGATGGAATCAAAAGTGTCGATAATTTAGATTGAATTATCGACGATAATATCATAAATGTGTCCCACAGAATGTCTACTTGTCTTGAATGAACAAGGGAAAGGAACTTGAAAGAAAAACTTTCACATATTTGCAGAGCCACACGTAATCAACATGGATGGTATCGTATTGAATTTTGTACTTCATGGAGTAAACAAGGAAAATGAAGTAATTTTTATATGTACTCCAACAATACCTGATAGAACAATTTTATTCACGTATTCCGTGAAATTCACTGCATAAATTTTAATTTAAACACAAACACTAAATATATAATTTTTAAATAATGTTAATAAAAATCTACTTCAACAACAAATTTATGAATATATAAATTAGTGAATCAATGTGTATATAAGAAAATCTGCCTGCATGTATATATTTGAAAAAAAAAAAAAAAAAATTGCAATATTTAGAAAGCATAGAGTGATAATCAGTATTTCAATGAATTTTAAAAAAAATTGAATTGTCCTCAACTATTAAAGCTAACCATCAATTAAATTTTTAATCATTTCAGGCACGAAACTAGGCAACATTTTTCAAATTGGAGTTGACCAATCCAAATCTTGTTTGGTGCATCATTCTTTTATATTGAAAAAGTTTTTCTCGTCAACTGTTTTTCTTACTAGTACTCTCATATTTATTTTGTGGGTATTGTACTTCCCAATAGTATAGGCCGTTTCACCTTTTTTTCATAATATTTTTTCATACTTTTTTAACTACATATTAAAAAAAAATATTCCAAAGAATCACTATGATTCTCAAAAATCAAAATCAAACAAATGAACTTGCAAATATTATCCATAGTCATTTTTATCTATATATAATTTAAACAATTTATAAATTATTTTCAAATGAATGCTTAGGGTTTTTTCTTGATTCCCAACTAACATGGGTAGCTAAGGGTTCGTTTGATAAAAAAGATGTAACTTGGGTGGAAAAAAAATGAATTACAGGAAATTAAATTATCCAGAATTTGTTTTATTGAGAATTGTAATTAAAAGTGTTTAATTGATATAATGTTTCACCTAAAAAATATAATACTTTTGGTATCCGTTTGACTTTATTTTTCATGAAAATTGTCAATTAAAGGAATAAAATTTCTTACCATTGTTAAAGGACGTTTATCTGTTTATCTTCTAGAGTTCCTTCATGTGTTATCAGTTGCCTAATACGTGAAATTCCATAATCGATAACAACAATACTTGAATTCAAAAACTTTGTCCACCTTGTTGAATGACTTCAATCAGGAGTTTATTATTTGTTTTAAAAGAGAGATTTTTGTTGATTTATATTGTGAAAAAATTGAATTAAAATTAATTTTGGACCTCAAATCTTGTGTCAAAGGTAAGTTTGTTTGATCATACGTTGATAAATTTATCAGTGGACGCTTTTTGCCTTTAACAATCCATTGACAAAGAGAAATTAACGACAAAATGGATTATTAAAATCCCACCAACAATTTTAACCCGTTTGATTCTCATTTTTTATAGAATGAGAATGAAAAATATAGTCGTTATGGGTCCCACACAAGATAGAGAAAGTAAAAAATGGTAGCTGGATGTGATTAATAACGATCATATTTTTTATTTTTATGGAGAAAAAATGAGTACCACACGGGACTGTTTATAATTGTTTGCTAATGTGCTATGCTGATTTTGAGTAATCATGTCAATCAAGGCAAAGGGAGGGGAATAATAAAGAATCTCAACAACTAGGAAGGATGGCATTTCTTCATCATGAAGGGGCCCAAATAATTAGTTTAACATCCAAATTAACACAATAATCTCCCTATTAGAATGCCAAGATAGTGAAATTAATATCTAATGGAGCCCGATTAGTTGTTGGGTTAATACATCTCACTTTTTCCTACCTAATTATCCAAATAGAAATATGAATTGAACGGCAAAGCAAAGCAACCCCACGAATTTGGACTTTAGATTTCTTTCTTCTCTTTTGTTCGTGTTTCTCTTTCGTGTCATTAATTTATTTCTTGCAAGGGTAGGCAACTCCCTTTTTTGTATGAAGGCACCTCTTCTCCCAAAATTATGGGACGAGAAGAGAACCACCTAGAAAGAGTTTTTCTTTATATTGGAGGGTCATCGACTTTAATTCATTGTCTTCATGAGCTCCAACAAGTTATAAAGTCTCTTGTCGCATCTCTGCTCAGATGAAATTTATATTCTATTTTAAATGATAATCGACAAATTCAATCAATTTCAAATGCTAAAATTGTCGCGTCCACCTCATTTATGATTTAAAAAGAAGGTAAATTACAATTTTCATTTATAAAAAGTTAAAAAGTATTGTTATTTTACTCATTTTTACCAACTTTTCATTATCAACCAAACGGAATGGTTTCCCCAAATTTGGAGGAGGGATTTATCTTCGAACTGGACTAACAAACCGTTAACCCGACCCAAAAGTTTCTCTCTGAAATCATTTGAAAAGCAAGAGATGGGATCCAACGTGCCAACTGGACCAGGACTTTTGGCTCCATTCATTTCAAACTTCCAACGGTACACAACTCTATTCTGCAAATTATATATTAAACAAAGATCAAGATTCTAATTTTTCTGTAATGACAGTTATATTTACTAATTTCTAATCTATCTCACCTACAAACAAATGTCTCGTATACTAATAAAAAAAGTTAATTCCGTTTCAAATATCCCACAAATAAAGGTATGTTCAAATGATGAAAATGCAAAAAATAAAATAAAATAAAAAGAGAAGTAAAGAGCTAGAAGAAAATCGAACACGATTTAAACACTCTAACTTAGTACTTGTTCGATCCTTTAAATAAAACTCCCAATTAAAAGTAAAATAACAAGCTTATTATCATTTGTCACGTGTGAGCCCATTGACTGATTTCTTGGCACGTGTGATGTTGGCCTGATTCCCAATTCAAATACAATTTGATCTCCTAAATTTAATTCACCGTGATGACTCCGTTAAACTGTCGAGAAATTTCTATTTCTTGGTTTCAAGAACGTTAAGACCTTTCGGGGGCTTTTTATTCAACACCTGATTCTCTCTCCCTCTCTCTGCTCTGCATTAAATAAACCTCCTCCGAATTTTGAATTCTAGACACGAGAAGCTCGTTTCGATTTCAATTTTACAGTTCAGATCCAATCCTAAGTCAATTTACTAAAACACAGATCATATTTCGCCGGATATTTGATCACCGGAAATTCAAAAACTCCCCGCCGGCAGCCCGTTCTTCTCAAATAGTCAAATATAAGGTAACTTCATTTTCTTTATAACTTTCCGAAGAATTTTCAAATGGCGATCAGATTCTCCAGTTGCTCTCCGCTTTGGTTTTGTCGCTCAGATTATTTTTTCTGGCATTTTATAGTGATGTTTCAAGAATACTTGTTGAGTAGTTTTGAATTATCCATCAGGGATACACATCTTTTTCAAACCCGCAATCTTGCTCTCACTCCACGCTTCATTGATATTGAATCTTGCCTACATCATTAAAAAAAAAAAAAAAAATTTGTTGAAAATAAAATTTAAATAAATAAACGTATCTTGTTACTTAATCTTTTAAATAAAGTGATTTAACGAAGTATCATTTTCATTCATACCATGATTCTTCCATGATTATTTTTTTATATATGTTTTCATACCATGATAGAAAAGACTGCAATGCCACAAGAAAGCAACAATCGAATATTCAGTACTCCTTGCAAGAATTTGAGAGGACTAAAGGGCTTGATCTACAATGCCAACGAAGCTTCATATTCCGATGAAATTATTGATGATCGCGAATTGGCACATAGAAAAGCAGAAGAAGCAGGTAACATCACCATTTGTCTAATAGTATCTAATATCATACATTCTTTTGAAGCTACTCGAGGATTTTCAATTGCAACAATGACTATAAAGTAAAGATTATTCTAAATTTTTGGTGGCCTGATTCCAAAATTGAAACTGTAGAGTTAAAGATCGTGCAGCACATCATGATGGAACGTAGTTAGGCCGATCGTGTAATGTAAATAGTTGGTGGTATCCGACTACTAAATCACATTATGGCCGACCTCATTCTTTGCGCATTTTATAATATTTAAAAACTTTTAATGATTACGTTAGGCACCACCAAACCTAGATTCGGGTAGGCAAAGTTTTTAAAATAAATTCATATATAGGACCTCAACGAGAATGTCTGTATAATTTAGGAATGTTAGAGAGGGGACAAACAGCTCGCTTCACTAACTAATGTAGTAGTAAATTTTTCGTGTTAACTAGATGTTGCTCAACGACTCATGTACAAGATGCAAGCACCAAACCTAGATTCGGGTAGGCACCACCAAACCTAGATTCGGGTAGGCAAAGTTTTTAAAATAAATTCATATGTAGGACCTCAACGAGAATGTCTGTATAATTTAGGAATGTTAGAGAGGGGACAAACAGCTCGCTTCACTAACTAATGTAGTAGTAAATTTTTCGTGTTAACTAGATGTAGCTCAACGACTCATGAATGGTCAAGTTGGTAAGAGTCAAGATACACTTCAACTATACTTATAAGTCAAATTATACTCGATATGAGGCGAGCTAAACGATTCAACCCAACTCATTTAACAACTTATAATCTATATGATCTATATTTAAAGTCGAGACATATTAAATAACATTATGACCTTGTTTAATTCTCATTCTTTGTAAAATGAAAATGAGAATGAAAAATATAATCGTTATAAGTCCCATACAAGAAATGAAAAATCAAAAATAGTGACTGAATGTGATAGATAATGACCATATTTTTCATTTTTATAGAAGAAAAATAAATACCAAACAAGACCTATAATTATTCTATGATCGAGTTGTTTAATCATTAAATATTCACAATGCATAATAGATAGCAATGATGTATATTTATACTAAGGGCCTGTTTGATTGACCAAATTTTTCGTGAAAGGTGAAAAACGTTTTCCTTCTTTTTATTATTCACCTGTTTGATTGTACTAATTTTTTAGGGAAAACATTTTTCAAGGTACAAATTGTTAATGTACAAAAGTTAGAAAATATTTTTCCACCGTATTGGTGAGAAACGTTTTCCAGCTTTTTGACTCTTTTTTTTTTTAAGCAATTGGAACACATTCCAAAGTGAATGGTAAAAAAAAAATTCCATTGAATTTACATAAAAAAAAAAAAAAAAAAAAAAAAGTCAAACGAATACTTTTTTTTTTACTTTTTTGCAATCCAAACAAATTTTAATACAGATTATAAAAAAATTTATCCCAAAAAATAACAATTTGCATGAAAAATAAAATTAAACAAATTAGATGAAAAATTATACCAATCAAACACCATTAATTACACTTCCCCGTAAAACAAATTCTAGATAATTCAATTCCCCACCATTCATTTTTTTTCCACCCTTACAATCAAACAGACACTTAAGCTGTGTTTGATAGGTGAAAATTTTCCTAGGAAGTTGGAATCGAATTCCAACTTTCATTTTTGTGCTATTTAATAGCGTTTTTTTCTATGAAATTGATTTTCACCTAATTTCAAGGTACAATTCCGTGAAATTCAATAACTTGTTATATGGTGAAAATGGATTTCCACTTTTTTTTTTTTTTTTTTTTTTAAAGTAATAAAAACAAATTCTAAGATAAAATGTAAAAAATTTATCCATTTAATTGACAAATTCCATACAAAACAAAACCAAACGTAAAAATAAAAAATAAAAAATCATTTTTTTTAGCAATCTAAATATATTTGGTATCCAATAGTAAAAAAATTTATCTATTTAATTGACAATTTACATAAAAAAATAAAATCAAACATATTATAATAAAAAAATAAAAAACTATACCAATCAAACACCTCTAATTCAGTTCCCGATAAAATAATTCAATTCCCTACAATTCAATTCATTTTCACCCAAATTCCACTTTTACCATCAAACCCTTAGACAAAGGGGAAAAAAAAAGTCAGAATTAATAATATACATGAAAATAGATGGGGGCAATGATTAAAGATAATTTAAGAGTAAGAACTACTCAAAGTGGAAATTTTTTAAGATTAAACATTTGTTAGTTTGTTTCCAGGCCCCTTGATGCCAAGCTCATCATGCATTTGTGAAGTTAAAGAAATTTGTTAGTTTGAAATTTTAATTTGGGCAAAAACCTAAAAATTCACTTGGTATTAATTCCTAACTGCTAAATTGCAGCCAGGAATTTAAAGTTCAGATAATGTTTAACCTTAATAAAAATTGAGAGATTAAGATTACTCTAAAGTGAAATTCAGCTAAAATTACAGAAATTGATAGCGAGAAATTACGGAAACAACATAGTGAAATTCCAAACAGATCCGTACATTCACCACATTTACACGAATTGCACTAACACGAAACCCTAATTCCCCTAAACTCTTAGCCACCGAACCCATAGAGAGTACGGCCTTGCCTCTTGAGAGCGTAAACAACGTCCATGGCCGTCACAGTCTTACGGCGAGCGTGCTCAGTGTAGGTAACAGCATCACGGATGACATTCTCCAGGAAGATCTTAAGCACACCACGTGTCTCCTCATAGATGAGTCCACTTATACGTTTTACACCGCCACGACGAGCCAGCCGCCGTATCGCCGGCTTAGTGATGCCCTGAATGTTATCCCTCAGGACTTTCCGATGACGCTTGGCGCCTCCCTTTCCCAATCCTTTGCCTCCTTTTCCCCTTCCTGACATTTTCACTTCTGAGAAATTGAATTGATTTGTTGTACTTATTGTTAAGGTTTCTAGCGAGATGGGGTATATATATATAGATAGGAGGAGTATTGGGGAACTGAATAAGTAACGACCGTTGGATTCGTTTTTTAATCAACGGAGCAGATGGGGATCCTTACCATATGAATTGGATGGTGATAAGCCGTTGATTAGAAACGGATCTACGGTGGATGTCATTTTAACTTGGTGGAGCGGATCGTGGATATATTCGCGCTCAAATTTCGGTAATAGTAAAACAGGAAAAATAGAAATTATAATATTTATATGAATCAAGTAAAAAAAAATCCAACAAATAAAATTCATAGTCTGTTTGATTCCCATTTTTATGAAAATGTATTTTTCTCTTCTTTTTTTTTAACTACACATTATTCATTAAAATAATATTTCACATAAATCAAAAAAAATTTCTTACTTTTCAACCACGCATTCTCCATCAATCTACTATTCTAAAATGCATTTTTCCATAAAAATGGGAATCAAACGGGCTCTCTCAGTAGCACATTCTTCTAGACAAAAATTGGTACTTGCTTGTGGTAAAAAAATAAATAAAAGTTATACGTTCAGTAAAATGTGGAGTTAAAAATGAAGTTCGACTAGATTCAATCAAAATTTTAGCACAAGTTCGCGATGCATGAAGCTCGATTTTGCCATGTAGTAAGGTTTTATATATTTTTTTTAATGCCTAGATCTATTCAGGTTCGTAAAAGTCTGGAACTTAATTTTTTTTTGTTAATGTTTTATACTTTCAAGAACACTATTTGTAAGCTAACAAAAGCTTTTCGCATACAAGCACTTAAAATGAATTGAACTTACCACACATACAGTTCAATTTTGACTTATCATTAGACAATTTAGTTGGTTTCTCGACAAACCAAAGTAGACAATATTTTGGTTAGAGTATAACCTGGATGACAAAAAAGTGTCAAAGGGTTATGGAGCTGGAAATCCAACTAATACGGTAAATCATCTGATGGTGGGAGTGATGGGAATAAGACCATGTTTTGTTTTATTATATTATTGTTTTAATTTAAATATGATGATGAATTTTCTACTTATGAGCATGTATGTGTTGGCTGATTTTAAAAATTCAGTCTTCTGAAAAATTAAATTTTGTTAGTGCAAAAAAAGTAAATTTGAAAGTTATGAGCATGTTTGGGTGTGAATTGCTTATTATAACACACCCAATAAGTAGCTTAAAAATAAGTTTGACTTACTTTTAAGCACAGACAAACGCATTGATAGGGTTCAAAACTTGCTTCCAGAACTGATAAAAGAATTCTGGAGCTGTTAACAATTCTGTTATGTTAGTTAGGCCTTCTATCAAACAATAAACCTAATGGTAAAACCAGAATCTCACGGAGGGTTTTAATATGTTTGTGAACATACAGCTGCAAGGAGGTTTCAGGCCGCGCAGTGGCTACGGCAGATGGACTGTGGTGCATCCGAAATGCTCACAGACGAGCCCAGGGAGGAGGAATTCTGCCTCGCCCTTCGCAATGGCCTCATTCTATGCAATGTCCTCAACAAAATCAATCCTGGAGCTGTACAAAAGGTAGTATTATACATATAGCTCTGTACATATTTGCGCATACTTGCTCTTCCATTTTCTTGTTTCTGGAGCAACCATAACGTTTGTACTGATTTTTCCTTCTTTTTATATGAATGAAATGTAGGTGGTAGAAAATCCAGTGCTGGATGTGCAGGCAACGGAAGGTGCGGCCCAATCTGCTATTCAGTACTTTGAGAACATGAGGAACTTTCTTCTGGCCGTTGGCAAAATGAAGCTGCTCACATTTGAAGCATCCGATCTTGAAAAGGTCCTTACTTTAAGTTCACTGGTTGCTTGTTTTACTCTGTTTTTCCAGTTTTCCCACGTGAAACAATGATATCTGTGAGTTATATGTGAATCCTGTGAAGAAGTGTCAAGTGAATGAATAAAATTGAGACACAAATAATGAGATCTTGTATAAATTTTGCGAAAATGAATTACAAAGATGACGTTTTTTATATGGGGCAGCAAATACTGTGAATGGAAAGATGACGTTTTTTTGGATATCCCTGTTGCCAACTTCGTAAACAGTGCTCGTATTTATATGAAGTCATGGCCTAGCTCACTTTGACTAAATCTTTTATTTCACTTTCTGTCTACTCTCTCTTGTTACTGTACATTCTCAAACCAATTGCTGAAACCACTTATGTATATTGGTCCTTTTCTGATTATTACACTTTCTTAATGAATACTCGACATTGCTACTTGACTATCTCCAATAATATTAATAAAACTTCTAAAATATTCAATCCACAGGGAGGATCGTCGAGCAAAGTTGTGGACTGCATTTTGTGTTTGAAGGGCTATTATGAGTGGAAGCAATCTGGAGGAATTGGAGTTTGGAGATATGGTGGAACTGTGAGAATTACGTCCTTTCCAAAAGAATCGTCATCCTCTTCAATAGGCAGTGAAAGTGCTGAAGAATCACTGGATGATTCTGAATCATCGCACTATGAACAACTTATGGAATTCTTCAATTTATCTACCAAGATCTCTCTCGAGCAATCCAAAGCTGACAATTTACTCAGCTGTATCTTTGATCATTTTAGTCTTGGTCTTCTACAGGCTTATCTGACAGAAAGCAATGAATCTGAAGACCTTCCTTTGAATCCAATGGTAGGTAAGATCATCTTCTGTGTATTGCATGATCATGTACTAATTGGTTTGTGGTACTGAAATTGCAAATGATTTCTTAAAGAGTAATATTTGGAATTTCTACGCACACTAAATGGATTCTAGAAAGCTTAATATATTTAGGAAATTTCAAACATTCACTACCGTGAGCAAATTTGTTTTTTCAACATCTTTAATGACAGTAGTTTGAAGAATAACATAAAAAACAAGATGCATCTTATGCCTTATGAGTCGTTGGTGTGAAGCACATAGCTGTAAGATCATATCAAACATAAAACCCTTGACTTGGAATCATTGTTTTAGTAATTCTGATTCTAGTGTCTAGACAACACCGTAAGTCCTTTTCTGTTACGTAGCACTCTTGAAGACCTGTACTTTTATTGTCAAATATGGTTCCTGAAGTGAGCCCTTGTGACTCCAGCCAGTTATACTGTTAATATTTCACGATGAATGATCTTCATAACAAATTACTGTGTTTATATGCATTTTCAAAGTCGTATTACCGTCTTATGCTGTCAGTGTGGAAATATGTAGGTCATTGATATATTAATGAGGAAGGTTGTTAAGGATTTCTCAGCACAGTTAATTTGTCAAAGCAATCAGGTATTTGCAATCATGGCATTTTGTAATATCTACTACCTGAATTATGATGGTACTAATTTTGCACTATTGCCAATTACGATGAATTAACACTTTTTAATTGCCTACAGCTTGGATTATTTTTGAAGAAACTTCTGATTACCAATGAAATTCCTGTATCAAATTCTCAACTCCTCAAAGCCATATCAGACTACCTTAATAAAAGAACCAGTCTTGTATCAAGTGACATTTCAAAATTCTGCATTTGTGGTGGAAAAGGTGAAGGAACCCGGTTCAAAATTTCCTCCTCTTCTGGCAGTGCTGAACTACTTGATCTTCAACAGAAGCAGCTGGAGGTGTGTCCCTCAACTACTGCATCTTAAGTACTCTTTGTATTTTCCCAGTTTCCTCAAACTAATTTATTGATAGAAAGTAGAAACCTCTTGTTTCATTTGTACAGCTATAGACGTAACTGAAGTGTATAGAATCAAACACAGTAAATTCCATGACTCCAGAAAAGATATGAAATGAAATATTTTAGATATTGATTTGATTCTGATGATAAATCTTACAGAATAAACCACTTAAGCGAAATATATGTATTCTGAGTAAATAACGAGTGACGACATTTCGGTTACTAGTTGAGAACCAGAAGCGTCTATGATGTCACCTGCATCTTTTATTGTAGGGAATAAACATAACGCACAAAAGTACACTAAGCTGAATTTTTCTATTTAAATCCACGTTTTAAAATGTTTACTATTAATAACGAGTGACGACATTTCGGTTACTAGTTGAAAACCAGAAGCATCTCTGATGTCACCTGCATCTTTTATTGTAAGGAATAAACATAACGCACATAAGTAAACTAAGCTAAATTTTTCTATTTAAATCCACGTTTTAAAATGCTTACTATTAAGACTTCGGGTTTTATCTTAAAAGATTAACATATTTAAAAGGATAGTCCAAACCCTTATATATTAGTCAATATTATGGTATTTAAATGATGTAAGATTTATCCCTTAAAATGCTCCATCCGCAAGATGGTAGTTCATTTAAGATCACCAATCAGAAAATTCATGTGCTTGTTTGAATCGAACTGCTCGTTTAAACTTAATGGCTTCATGTTAAGACTTATATGTCAAAAGGACAATCTAGTTAGGATGAGTAGTTCAATCCCTTACATGTTAGGTTAATATTTGGTATATAACACATGTGGGATTTATCCCTTTAACACTTACTCCCTCTTATGCTGATGTCTGGTCTCTGTGTGACAGAAGATGATCCTTACCTCTTTGTTAGTGCAGCTCCTTCTTCAATGTCATAGTTTCTTATATTCCTTTTGTTTCCATATGTGGAAATTCTATTCTGAAGCTTATGAAATTTTCTTGTCTTGATCATTACATATTAGGATCTGAAAACCCTTTTTAGAGAGACGAAACAAACAGTCCGACAGGCTCAATTTGAATGGGAAGAAGAACTTCTCAGCCTGGGTGAGAGAAAAGAGTTATTCCAGTGCATGAAATGCTAGGTTTTTGTTTTAGTTTGTAAAGCAGCATCTAGTTTAAACTTAAGCATAACCGATATTTTTATCAGGGAATCATGTTAAGGGCCTTGAAGTGGCTGCTTCTTCTTATCACAAAGTTTTGGAAGAAAACCGGCTACTTTATAATCAAGTCCAAGACCTAAAAGGTGAGTTCTTTCAGATTTCATATATATTAAATCTCTGTATGGAATTGGGGTTAATTTAATTGAATGTTCTGTCTACAGGGACCATCAGAGTTTACTGTAGAGTAAGGCCCTTTCTTTCGAGGCAATCTAATGAGCAGTCCACAGTTGATTATATTGGAGAAAATGGAAATATCATGATTGTCAATCCCCAGAAGCAGGGTAAAGAGGCAAGGAAGGTTTTTACTTTCAATAAGGTTTTCGGGACAAATGTCACACAACGTATGTCATTTTCGCAACTTATTTTCTTTTGATACGATATTGCTTTAATTTACTCAAGCCACCATTAAAATTCAACAAGTAGATTTTAAGCAGGTAGTAACTGTGTTCACGAAGTTGAAGTTAATAAAAAAAAAAAAAATTCATTGTTGCCAAATGATCATTTCTGTGAAATATTAGGAGCCTGTTTGGGAGAGATTTTGAGAATCAATTCTCATTTTCAATCACACATTCTTCAATAAAATAATATTTTTTATCACATCAATAACTTTTTCTTCTTTTTCAACCACACATTTCCCATCATATCACTATTCAAAAATCAATTCTTACCTCAAAAATCACTCACAAACAACCTCTAGAGTTCTATCACTATCAGCAAATATTAGAAGAGCTCCATTTTCCTAATCTATACTTCCTACATTATAGACTGCAGGGTGTTAAGTTTCTGAACGCTTCTCATAATGTTCTTTTTTAAACTTTGCAGAACAAATATATGCAGATACTCAACCATTGGTCAGATCGGTCCTTGATGGTTATAATGTTTGTATATTTGCATATGGCCAGACTGGGTCGGGAAAGACATATACAATGGTAATGTGAAAGCAATAACAATTTTTAAATTGGTTGCTTTGAGTAGGTTTCGTGACATTAGGCATATTTATTCTCGAACACTGTGCTTTTGGGATGCAAAATCTATGTTGCTTTCGAAAAAATAATGTTCAAGTTGATCTCTTCGTACTTATAAGTCTCATAATTAACATCGTTGTACAACATTACACTCTTTTACTACAATATATTGAACTGTCTAAATTAGTTTTTGTAAGTAGGGTCTATACAGTAGCTGTGGAACAAGACAATTAATTTCATAATGATTTGAATATAAAATCATACAAGAATTACAAGGAATGATTTGTTACACGACGAAATGATTTGTATTCTCAGGAAAGATTTTTCCAGATAAAAGGAATATCACTCATATTTTTCCATGTTTACAGAGCGGTCCGGACTTGACAACGAAGGAGTCATGGGGGGTGAACTATCGTGCATTGCAAGACTTGTTTAGCATTTCCAAGGAAAGAATGGATGCCATAGAATATGAGGTTGGAGTTCAAATGATTGAAATATACAATGAACAAGTGAGAGATCTGCTGGTCATTGATGGGACTAATAGAAGATATCCTAATCAAATTTTGTTCTTTTTTTTTCCGATTGCATAACTTGATTAGCCACACTATGCATCTATTTATTAGTTAGAGTTTGGACTAACCTTAATTATCTATACATTAGATATTCGTAACAATTCTCAGCTGAATGGTCTCAATGTCCCTGATGCAAGTTTGATCCCCGTGAAATATACTCAAGATGTTCTTGAATTGATGAAACTTGGACAAAGAAATCGTGCTGTTGGTGCCACTGCTTTGAATGAGCGGAGTAGCAGATCTCACAGGTGATTTTTTTTCTTTGATCTGGGAGTTTCATCATTTCGGAAACTTTTATTCGATAATTATTATTATTTTTTAAATGATCCGTGATTTTATTTCTTTGCTGCAGCATTTTAACAGTTCATGTCCAAGGAAAAGATCTAGTCTCTGGATCCAAATTTAAGGGTTGCCTTCACCTAGTAGATTTAGCTGGGAGCGAAAGAGTGGATAAATCTGAAGCTGTTGGAGAGAGGTTAAAAGAAGCTCAACATATTAACAGATCTCTGTCTGCACTTGGAGATGTCATTTCCGCTCTTGCACAAAAGAGTTCTCACGTTCCTTATAGAAATAGCAAGCTGACTCAAGTGTTGCAAGATTCTTTAGGTAATAGCTTATGGCTCTACTTTGGAAAAATTAATCAGTAGAATAAACAATCCTAGTGGGAGGATTAGACAGTACTACATTATGAAGGAAGGAAAATAAGGTAAAATCTTGTTTATTATACTGAGTACGATGTACCAAACACGAACTCCGTGGACCGTATGGGAAAATTTTCAATCTGCAAAGGATATTTAATTTGTCTAAGCATATTATAAGCTATTTTGATCCAAAAGATTCAGATTAGTCGACTAGTTATAGAGTTCTCTAGAATTAGAAATAAAGAAAACCCTTTTGTAAGTTTATGATTACTAGGTAAACCGTTAATTTATTCACTGTGCTGCTAAACATTATAACCTTGTTCTTTGTCATCTTTTTCGCAGGGGGGCACGCAAAGACTTTGATGTTTGTGCATATAAACCCTGAGGTTAATGCTGTCGGAGAGACAATTAGCACATTAAAATTCGCGGAGAGAGTTGCCTCAGTTGATTTGGGGGCAGCACAATCTAACAAAGAAGCTGGTGATATCAAGGAATTCAAAGAAGAGGTCTTATTTTTCTTCGCTTGCTTGTTTAATTTGACATTGTAATCATTTAATCACTTATAGTCTTCAATTTATCATGGTTCGTTTAGATTTCAAATATTAAGTTAGCATTGGAGAGAAAGGAGGCTGAACTGGAGCAATTAAAAAGTCGAGCAAATACCCGAGGCAATGTATCACCTCTTCGTGTACAAAAATATAACCACCATGCCACTTTGAAGCCTGAGACAAGTCAACAAAATGCCGATGCCACTCAAAACTCAGAGGTAACTAAAGGGGAATCGCATTAAGACTCGATAGCAAAACCCAAAATTTAATAGGAATTTTAAAGTTCATAATATTCCATTAAATTCAACATAAATTGTGATTGTTTTGAAGTTCAGAACAATTCAAGACTTTCTCTCAGTTACCTCACATCAGACTCATTTGAGAAACTAAAGCTCCTAGTTACATCTCATTCTTGCTAAATTTCAGTTAAGAAGCAGTTCATCGGATAAGCAGAGAAAATCCCGCCTTCCATCTAGGTTCACAGACAAGGATTTTGTGCCAAAAATGCCTTTCCTATCTGAAGAGAGATCAGTGTCTACCGTTAAGCCGAGATCCCCGTCCCCTCCACCGAGGAGATCATTATCAACTGATAGAGGTTCCTTCATCAAAAGTAGAATCAAGTCTGATACACTCGAAAACCCACCCGTCATGAAACTACCATTTTCAGTCAAAATTTCAGTAGATAAATCTGTTTCCAATAAGCATGCTATTATCTCATCAACAGCAAAGGCACGTCTATATCAGGGTTCTCGGGAGCCCCCAAAGGCAGATGACATTGCTGATGTATTGTGCACCCTTCAGAGGGTCACATCTCGGAAAGTTTACCCAGAAAATGAAGAAGATCGATTTAAGCAGGAGCTTAATGTACAGCAAGGTGGCATCAGAAAAGGCAAACCCGAAAATAAGGTCAAGACCAAACATCAGTTGTCTTCAAAAATTCATAAGTCAGACGGTACAGAGACATTGCTTTCGGATGCAGATAATGGGAAAATGTCAGAGAAGACTCGAAAGATTGAATTTTCAGATACCGAAAATGAGCATGGCCCTGATAAGTTGCCTGTATATGGTACTACTCGAGTGAAAAAACTTCACCGAAACATCCCAAGGAAGTCTCAAAATGTTGAATCAAGGTACACCAGCAATATTTACATTCAAAACTGCACTCAGATGCAGTCCATATTGATCTTTCTGAGACTCCGTTCATGCAATTTTTTGTAATCCTTTTAATTATGATTTAATTTATTTTTCAAGCAGAGAACCAACGAAGACAGTGGAACCTTTCCTGGCTGAAAACCACGTCAATAAATTTTCCAATGAGAACGTAAAGGAAGCAAGCAAATCATCTATGCCTGAAACCCGAAGGAGTCGATCTACACCTCGAGGAACCTTCAAGATTTTACCTTAAGTAATGAGACTTTTTGAATAGAGGCTTGTTGAATTCTGGATCCCTGCTTGAATAGTCTTCAAGATCAGGATATTGAAATGAGATGAATATCTGCGACCTGCATTTTGCTTTCTTAACCAGCTTTACTCATACATGCTCCCAAGAAGATTTCTTGATGTGTATATGTAAGAAAATGTGGTGGTATTTATTTATTTATCGGTTAATCCAAGAGTTTAACTTATTGCCCCGCTCCCCAGTCAACAATTATGGAGGTTGTGACCGGCGATAATCGATTTCTTTTTTGTGATCTGCGAGTATGTGTATGCATGAAGAATCGCAATATTGGCAGTTTCCTTATTTGGTGGAAGCTAAAGATGCTGCATATTGTAACTGTTAGTTGTTTTTAAGAATACTAACAATAAGCACATGCGTTGCACATTTTATAAACGGAATAAATGATATGCGTAATATTTTTAAAGTAAAATAATTGATAATGTTAAAGAAAAAGTTAAAATTGTTAAAAGTTTTATGAAATTACGTAAATAATATGAAAATGTTGATTAAGATAAAATCCAATATTTTGTTTACTTATTTGTTTATGCTAGACATTGATTGGATCCCAAATTTCAACCATTATAGCGGCATCGACCAACTTTTTGATACGGTTGGACACAAAGAAGAATTAAATTAAGAGATGTACATTTGACTAAGTTTGAAATGTTTATTTATAAGTAAACTAAAGGTACATAAATGATTTTTAAAATAAAAAAATTACTCATTTTGTCTGTAAAATAAATTTGTTTTACCTTAAAAAGTAAAAACAAAAAAGCATCTCATCTAAACACATTTAGAAACAAAAAATTACGTGATAATCATGCTCGTCATATTAATCCATAACATTTATTTTAAATTAAAAACCAAAATTACATTCTAAACATATATAGAAGTGAAAAAAAATTTAAAATTTTTTTTTTCTTTCTTTATTTTTTCTTTTGAATGAAATTAATACAAATGGAGGAATATAAATTATCCCTTTAAATGTATCAAGATAAAATTCTTTTCTTTTCTTTATATATTTATATTTATTTGATCCCCATTATTTTCAAAATATATTTTTCTCTTTCTTCTTTTCAATTACACATTTTTCATTAAAATCATGCAAACTCAAAGTTTTTCTTTATTTTTTAACTACACGTTGTCCATCGATCTATTATTTCAAAATGTATTTTTAGCCAAAATAGGGCTCAAACATGCTACTAATAAGTAACTGAATTACCATCAATTTTTATGCTTACAAAAATGAACATACAATAATAATAAAGTACGCAACAATATATTAATTATGTTTTAGAACACATAATATTAATTTTTATTAATACTTAAAAAATTAGTTTTAATGAAAAATGTGTAATTGAGATATGAAACTTGTATTTAGTAGGATGGATACAAATATTAGGAGTAATTAGTAAGGTTTTTAAGGTTGATAGATAATATCTCTCATCTTCTACTATTTCCTAACTATTGATTACATTTAAGCAATTTTTTTCTTTTCGATTTATTGTCAATTGTATTTAAATAGTTATATCATCTATTATATTAATTAAACCTGCAATTTATAATCTTTAAATAAAAATGTTGACAATGTTATATAAAGACAAAATGGTAAATTGAACGTGTCTCATTTATCTCCACATTATATATTGTAATTATAATATAATTATATAAGTAACGTTGATTTTAAATGAATCTCACGCATATAAATAATATAATATAATACAATATATATAAAATAATATAATAATATACTAAATGTGACATTAATGATAGATTAAATACAATTTAACTTCATGTGTTCTCCTTTTAAGTATAGAGTTCATTTTTCATATTGGAGTACTCATAATTTTATTTTAATTAAATTAAGTTTAATAACCTAAAATCGAAGCTCGTCTACATATATAATTATATTAAAACTATAATAAACATTGTTTTATATTGTAATTAATCTACCATTATATTAATGCAACTTTTAATATATTATATTATATAATTATAATAAAATTACATCTATATATGTGAGTTTCGATTTTAATTGATAAACTTAATTTAAATAATGTAATTTAAGTAATTAAACTTAATTTGATTAATGTAAAATTCTAAGTACTCCAATATAAAATAATGAGCATTACATTTAAATGAATAATAAATGAAGTTGACTTATATTAAGTGATACTATATTAAATATATAAGGATAGAATTGACATATATCTAAATATATAGGGGTAAAATTCATATTTAGAAATTTCTCCTCAATCTACACTTTTAATAAATTGTAGATAGATATAGATGTAGATGTAGATGAACGTGAGAAAAGAGTTATCTCAAATTTCCGTTACTTACAATCAATTAGGATCATATATATATATATATGAGTAATGATGACACACTGGTGTCTAGTACCCGTCTATGTGACAACAACATGACATTAAGTTAGCATTATTTCATGTATGTATTAAAGAAATCAGTTATTATCTATGTGATATGGCAAAACGAATGGTAAATAATTATAATGAATTTCTTTGAAAATTTCGAAATCAAGTCATTGAAATAAGAATGAATGTGTCAAAATCAAAGTAATTAGAACGATAAAATTATTAAATTGAGGAAGATATTGTGACCTTGAAAATGAAAAATTGATTATGAAGAAATGAATTCGTGAAATTGTGGTCAATTTAAAGTCTTATTTTGGAAGATTATGTTGAAATTGAGAGAACTCGTGTAGGGTGAGAAAAGTTGTAGGAGGTGAGAGAAACAGTTGACATAATAAGTGATGAGTTGTGTTACACGTACAGACTCTGTGACACTCACATTGGGGGGTGTGGGGTATAAATTTTTACAATATTTTAATCATATAAGCTCCACCCCATGTGAGTTTTCTGCAAAACATCTGTAGAAAAAATTTCTTTGCATATATCATTTTCCATAAGTGATTGCTTTATTTCTGTCAAATCCTCCTAGCAAAGTAGTTTTATTCTTGAATGTGATAATGTGAGAGGAAATAATTATTCGGTAAGATTCCTAAATTGAAGTCACAATAATATTTTCGTTAAATATACTTACATCACAGTTTTTAATAACTAGACTATATTCTAATTGCATGAAAGATCCATAACATTTACACATTATTTATGTCTCAAACTTTTTTTCATCGCATTCATATTTTCAAATTAAAATAAATTGTTCATGATTATAATTCCATACTGTAAAAATGCGATTAAATATTTGACTCTAATTTTAAAGTATGTTAACAAATTTTTTGGACAAATATCATGATTAAAGACAAGAGTTACTTATTAATAAAATGTTAAAAATAACATGGGATTGAGAAAAAAAAGTTAAAGATATAAATGTGATAATAAATAAAAGTTATATATCTTTAATATAATTAAAATTTGGTGCAAGTATAACCACCCTAATATATAATATAAATTCATATATACATTATGCCCCTATTTCTTTGAGATAAAAATAAGAATTTCAGTAAAATTTGATGAAACGTGCAATTAAAAAGTTGATAAAAATTATTTATCTCGTCAAATATATAGTTTAAAATGAATTTGAGAAAAATTGAATTTCAGAAATTAGGTGTCAAACAAAAATGCAATACTAAAGGAATATAAATATTATTTTATCACCTGATTTTAAAAAATTGTTTTTTTTTTACAAGATTGTTAATTTTGTAAGTCACAATAATCTATAACATAAATTCATATATACATTATATTAAGGGAATACAAATATTATTTATCACTTTATTTTTTTCAAATTTTTTTTTACAAATTTAAAATTTTTTAAATGTTTTATTTTAAAAAATTTCCCATTTTCAAGTACAAAAATGAAAGTTGATATCTGTTGTCTATCCAATTAATTATTGACGCATTATTTTAAATTAACATGTCAATTTTTTCTCTAACTACTACTTATGCCTGAAAAATAGGTGTGATTTTAATATAAAAAGATGTGTTAGTAATTAATCGATGGACATCAAATTGGATATCAGATCTCAACTCCAAAAATGATACTTGTACAGTAGAAATGCACAAACAATTTTACTGGTGGCAACACCTAACTGGCTATTTTAACTATATTTTTTGTCCAAAATTCAGTGAAATGTTGTCATGTGATATTCTATAAACTCATTTGTGCATTTTCATTGTCATGTAGCATTGCTCTCTTAGGTAAAGGAGTAAATGGACTTCAGTTTTTATTTGGGGGAAAAATACATAAATATAATATTATAAAAAGAGAAGAATTCATAAATCAAGCCTCAAGTATGATCATTTCACATTTCAAACCCAAAAGTTTTAAAATGTAAAAATCAGGTTTCCATTAATTAATTAAATTTTATTTGTTAATTAATTATTTTAAAATCACAGTTATGCAATTCATGGTTACAGTTACATAATTAAAGGTCACAACTAATTTATTTGTCACATATTATTAAATTAATTGGTCACAAATTATTTCGAGATCACAAATAAATTTTTTTATAGGTCACAGATTATCTCGAAGTCAAAAATCAAAATTTTTATATGTCACAATTTATTTTACTGATCACAAATCCAAAAATTACAGGTTACAGTTTATCTGTGAATCACAAATTTTAAAATTTGTTGTCACATGTTATTAAATTTTAAGGTCACAGTTTAATATTTGATCACATACCATCGTCACCCAACACCACCACCACCACTGCACTTGCCATCACCATCATCAGTCGTCTCCACCACCATCGACCACCACCGTCAACACCTCCACACAAAACACAACGACCACTACCACTCCAAAAACCAAAACAACACCATTACCCCAGCACCGCACCACCACCATTACACCACCACTACCAGAGCCACCTCTATCACATCAAGACAATAGGTTAACACCACTCACATCGCCAGTAGCATACCACTGTCATACCCAACAGACAGAACACATCCACCTCCACTGAACGAGCTACCAACACCGCCCCGAACAACCACCAACCACCACTTGTACCACCATCATACTGCATCGCACAACCATATCTCCCACCACCGCCTGCATTAGCAACCACCACCACCGCCTGCAAAATCTCCCACCACAGTCACACCAACAAAATCCCTAAACTCACCACACTATACCACAACCACCACCCTCACCAACAAAATCCCTAAACTCGCCACCACCATCAGCATACACTACAAATCAATCTCCAACTTTGGAAATCACAAAATCAGAAAAAGAAAGAGAAGAAATTTTTGCAAAGTCGCGACGATCGACCCATCGAAAGATTGATTGCTGCTGATATCATCACCGCCCAGCGAGAAAGACCTTGATGTCATGCCTCAAGTGCAAGAGGCGACGTTCGCCTCTTCCTGTCGCGCCTCCATTATAGGAGAAATGAAGAAAGAGAAGGAAGAGAAGGAGAATAAAATGGTTTAGAGTTAGAATTTGTATATATACCTAATTTGTGAATAAATAAACTTGATCCCTAAATTTTGAATTAACATCTTTAAGCTCAGTCATTTATGTAATTTTCCCTTATAAAAATACAAATTTAAATTTAACAAACTTGTAAAAAAGTTTCACAAATCAGTTGTTAAATTATAATAACAATAGTATTACTAAAATGGAAATTTAGGATATTTTACATATTCTCTCATCTCATATCCGTCTCACCTCGTGCTCTCTCTCTTCTCACCATACATATTCTGTGAAATTTGTACTTTCACTCATAAATCTCCCCAAAATTATCATAAAATTTGGCCCAAATTTGATGATTTTATTTCTTCGACAGTAGATTTTCACTGAGTAGATTACTAGTCATTGTCAATTTACCAGTCATATGTCTACAATCAATGGAGTTTGGGAATAGGATGGTAGTTGTGGAGAGAGTGAAGGCAGTGGCGGCACTGGGAAGGGGATTGTGTTTTCATCTGGAATTTTTAGAATACCAGGGTGAGTGGGTCTCCATGTTTTTAAGTTTTCATCTCATTTGATAATATAATTTTAACAAAGTTAAAAATATAATTAACACCTAATTTTTGAATAAAATTAATTAAAACTTGATTAATGATAATGTAATCTTAAATTCAGGTATCCATGTAAATTTCTCTTTTACTTGAAGTTTTGTGGATAAATCTGGCCCTAATTTGTTATTGTGTTTCCGAATGCTTCTTGCCATTTGGCGCGATTAAACTAGTTGGGTCTACACTCAATTAATCGAGGAAATTTTTCATATTTACGATAGTTGTGAAAGGCGGATTGCAGAGGCGTCGCTGCGGAGAAGAGAGAGCGGATGCGAGCAGCTTTGTCAGGTAGAGACTAGAGAGGACGGGAAAGCGAGATAATAGAAGATAGAAACGATATAGAGGGAGAAAGACTGGGAAATAATTAGGGTTTAAGAGTGATATTGGCAAGGATAGATGATCGTTGGGGGATATGTAAAATAATTTAATTTTTAATATTTAAAACTTGAATTATTTTTTATAATATTATTATTAATATTTAACACTTGAATTATCACAAGATTTTGTCTTTGGCGGCAACGACGCTCACCGGGAAAGGAAGACAGAAAGGAGGGGAAGAAGAGAGAACATGATTTATGGTTTGAAAGGGATGAATGGGGTAGGGTTTAATTTAAAATATTATTATTAATATTAAAATATGAAATTATTACCTGATTTTTGTATAAATAAATTCTAAATTTGATTTTTGAATTGAAAATGTTAAACACTTGTGTAGATGTAATTTCCACATTAATCAAACTAAACTTTAACCATCGAATCAACTTCTTTATATTACTTCATTAAGAATAGTGTTAGGGTTACAAATTAGGGTTTTACACTTTATTTATACTCTTGTTTTGCAGTCTAACACTACCATCAAGAACAAAAGATGACCGGCCGCCTTTTCATTCGTAATCTGCCCTACACTGCCACCGAAGAGGAATTTGAAGATGGTAAAGTCATTTTAACTAAAAGATATAGACAGATGTCTTGACATAATGGGTGTTGGCAAGACATGATCGGATGAAAAAATTGACTATATTTTAAATAGTTCAATAATAAAATGTCACATAACATTATGTCAGTGATTACGTCAACCTCTTTGTAGTATGATTCATTGGAAGAAAACTTGAGCAAAATCGGCCACCTCTCGAAGGTCCATATTATTGTTGACAAAAATACAAAACGGTCCAAAGGCATAGTAATGTGTTTTTCTCGCCCTTCCAGAATCTGCTGCTGTTGCTTTGGAATAGGTGGGCAATTCAGTTTTTCAATGTAGTCTTTCCTGCAAAATACTATAGAGTATCAGAAGCTAGTGGTACAAACACACGAGGATGGAATATTGAGAATATATGGGTGGTTTCAATTTAATTTATGCAATTTTTGTGATATTTTAATATTTTTATTTACAATTATGAGTTTTTAATTATCTTTTAGTTATAATTTTTTAGTAAATAAATTTTAAATTCTCATTATTTGAAATTCAAAATCAACTAGTTCAAATTCTTTGTATTTGTGAGCGAATCAAATAGTTTTTTTGATGACTAGATTTTTTATATTTTTAGGAATCAACTTAAACTAAAAGGTGAT
This sequence comes from Osmanthus fragrans, assembly GCA_019395295.1. NCBI lineage: Eukaryota > Viridiplantae > Streptophyta > Magnoliopsida > Lamiales > Oleaceae > Osmanthus > Osmanthus fragrans. Next base: position 1,683,146 of record CM033344.1, on the reverse strand, counting down.
CGCGTTAAGTTATTCCTTTAATATCAATGGAACTTTAATAGCTTGTTCGTTCATTATTTTTCTAGATTTCCGTGCCTACATCAAATAGTTTATTTATGCGACCTGAAACTGTTATTGAAAACATTGCATCGGGAGAAACTAAGTGATTGCCGAACGAAAAAAAAGGCACTTTCAAATGCTGGAATTAATGTTGCATCATAGAGGAGTTTGATTCTGGGAAAACTGGTGGTTTGAAGAAAATCAACTGTGTTATTTTGGTAAAGAACTTGTCTTGTTGTTCATCTGAAAGTGATCTAGCTGATATGTTTGGGAAATTTGGCAATTTGGTCATGGCTCTTGTTATCTTTTAGAGGTTTAGCATTCAAACGATACAAGGATGCTTCTCAATATCTGCAACGGTCACTTGGCAAAATTCTCAGATAAAAATGTTATCAGGGTGAAGAGGAGTTGTGTAAAGATCTGAATTTGCCCAAACTGTTATATAATACGTATTGTCCCATTTGGGAGAGCGTCTGCTCATCTTATGCCTCACGGCTTTATATCACGTCTCCCATGATTCGAAAACTGAATTAGGAACCTCAGCATAGTCTGTGGTTGATATACATTTCACTTTTTTGCTCAAAAAATGATAGCCTCTTCACCTCCTTAAAAGTACTGTTATTGAATTCTTATGAATGCAGTTACACGTGCCTATTCTTTCAGAAATTTTTTTTGAGTTTGAATTCAATTATAATTTCTTTGCAAAAAATTCCAATTACATAAATACAAGACTGATAAATGATTCATCTTCTACAAAGGCATCCCCATTCTTTAACTAGTACTTCTACTAACTTTCTATCCTTCCCCAAGACTGCACTCTTTACAAGCCCAGCTGGCTTACATACTACTGTTTTTGCTGCTTTTCTTCACTCTGATACAGTGATACACTCTCTGCCAATCCACTAATTATTTCACTCTTCACAAGTATTAACAAGAAATACGAACTCTTAAGAGAATCGGACTTGATATCAATCCTGCTCTACTGAATTATCCTTCATAATTCACAATAAGCATTTCGTGGACACCACAATTACATTGAATCATCAGAAAATGCAAAAGAGCAGCTAGTGGATCCTTGTAAAATCACATTCTTAGTGGGAGGTAATTTGGGAGCTGCTGATAAACCTCCCTTCAAGGATTCAGTGTCCGATCTTATTGGATCCACGTGCCTAATTTCTTCGAGCATAGCCACAACATCCTTCATCATTGGGCGATCATCAGCACGTGCATTGACGCAGAGAAATGAAACAGCTAGTGTTTGTAGCATTTCATGCATCTGATGGTCAGCTCTCCCTCTCAGCTTTGAGTCTAGAACATCTACTGGGTCACCCTTACTATGTAAGTGGTCACGAACCCATTGAACCAAATGTGCACCCCCGGGCAATGTGGGGTCTAATGGATGCCTTCCCGTCAACACCTCTAACAGGACCACGCCAAAGCTGTACACATCACTTTTTTCTGTGATTTGTTGCATAGAAGCATGTTCTGTAGATAAAAACACGAATCTTGTCAAAAACACCACAAATAAGTAAAACAAGACAGGATAATAGATCTAAAATGAAAGATCAAATATTTACCAGGAGCGATGTATCCATAAGAACCTGCTAGCTGAGGCCTTTGATTCTGCTTCGAAATATCAGTACAAATATCGTTGTTGATAAGCCTTGCCAGCCCAAAGTCTGCTAGGTAAGCCTCCATTCGGGGGCCTAAAAGCACGTTCATGGCTTTTACATCGCCGTGCATGATAGGGGGAACACAATCGTGGTGCAAATATGCAAGTGCATGTGCAACACCTAGGACAACATCATATCTAGTCTCCCATTCTGTTCCTCCCTTTCCAGCAGCATGAAGAAGTGAGCTTAAGCTCCCATTCGGAAGATAATCATAGAATAGCAGTTTCATATTCTGATTCGAACCCCAGCCTAGAAGGCGCACTATATTCTTGTGTCGGATTGATCCAAGTGTCCTAATTTCAGAACTGAAAGCGCCTGATTCTTCCGATGACCACATTTTTTTGACTGCTAGGGTCTCCCCGTTTGGAACTGTCACCCTATACACAACCCCGGAGCTTCCTGTGCCTATGACATTAGCTGATGTAAGATTTCGTACTATGTCATCTATGGAGAAATCCATCTTCTGATAACACGTCACTTCCCAATTGTCAACTTCAATGGATCCACTTTGGCCCAGATGGGTCCTAGTTATTATGTAAAATGCAAGTAGCACAAGCACTACACTGATGCTAACAAGGATTGACATCGCCAACTTCATCATGGATTTGGCGTGCTCGTGAGGCCCCATGCTGTCAGCAGGAGTTTGTACTCCACCGGAGATGTATAGATCTTGATTTCCAGCCAGGTCATACAAAGGCAGTTTGCGGAAGAAGGGGGTATTAGGCATTTCACCGGAGAACTTATTGAATGACACATTGAGGGTGACAAGATTTTGAAGGCTTTTAAGAATGTCTAGTTTCCCAGAGAGCTTGTTGTGGGAAAGGTCGATGATTCCTAGTCTATCGAGACTTGAGAACTCTGTGGGGATCTCACCTGTAAGTCGGTTACAGCTGAGGTTGAGAGAGATTTCAAGAGATGGAAGTTGACCCACTTCTTTAGGTATATCACCTGACAAACGATTGTCTCCGAGATCTAACAATTGTAGCTTGCTACAGGAAAGGATCTCAGCTGGAATTCTGCCAGAAAGTTGATTTTTTCCAAGATTAAGTTTGGTTAATTCAGTTAGTGAACCAATACCAGGAGCTAATGGACCTGTTAATCGATTGTCTGAAATGTCCACAAATTGCAGGCTTTTGGGAAGAGTATCAGGCACAGGGCTGGTAAGTAAATTTGAATGGAGATCAAGAAACTCAAGGTTTTCACATTCAGATATTGAGGGAGGAATACCTCCCATGAAGTGGTTGTTGCTCATATCAAGGAAATTTAAAGTTTTCAAATTTCCAATTTCTGATGGAATAGTACCCCCCAGCCTATTCTTGCTCAACCTTAATCTGTACAAATTTGTGCAATTTCCAATATTAGGCGGGATAAAACCCGACAATTCATTGGAAATTAACAACAATTTAGTCAGATTCTTCAATTCAAATATCTGTTGTGGCACTGGACCAGAGAGGCTGTTGTAAGAGAGATCAAGAGCTTGGAGATTCCCACATTCGGATAAAGATTCAGGAATACTGCCAGTTAAATTATTCTGCCAGGCAAAAAACAGAGTCAAGCTCTTTAATTTGCCTATTTGAACAGGAATTTCTCCCGAAATTTCGTTGTTGTCAACTTCCAAATGATTCAGTGCTGTGCAATTTGATATCTCAGTGGGTATGGTACCTGCTAATTGATTGACACTTAGCTGTAGCTCCTTAAGTTTCAAAAGACCTCCAAAACTTGTGGGGATGCTGCCTGTCAACAGATTCTCTGATAAATCTATGACTGTTACATCACTGCAGCTTCCGAGCTCGTATGGAATTTTACCGACTATGCTGTTCTGCCACAATAACAGACTCTGAAGCCTTTTCAGTTTCCCGACTTGCGCGGGGATTGACCCCGAGATGGAATTTTGATACAGATAGATATTCTGTAAATCATTGCAATTGCCAATCTCTTCAGGAATGGGGCCTGACAGTAAAGATGTGTAAATTGCTAGTGTTTGAAGCCTTTTCAGCATCCCTATTGATGATGGCAGTCTCCCAGAAATGCTGGTTTCAGCAAGGCCTAGTATTACCAAATTAGTGCAATTTCCAATCTCCAAAGGCAGCTCACCCTTGAGATTTTGATTCCCACCGGCTCTGAATATCTCGAGGTTGCTCAATTTTCCTATACTTCTTGGGATTTCACCATCGAGCTGATTGTCATAGAGAGTAAGAGACTTGAGATTGGAGAGGTTGCCAATATCAGAAGGTATAATTCCCTCTAGCAAATTTGAATTGAGAGATAAAATTTCCAGCCGTTTTAGCATACAAAGTTCCACTGGAATCTCACCAGTGATAGAATTATCACCGATATCGATGAGAGCCAGCTCGAGATAGTCCCCGAACTCTTTCGGGATAGTTCCTGTGAGATTTGTGGATGAGAGAATAAGGACATTCAAGAATTTGAGTTCTTGAAAGTTTGAAGGCAATGGACCTTGCAAGGCTACTGCCTTCAAACTTAACTCGATCACGTGGCCTTTGGAGTTGCAGTGTATTCCAAACCAATTGCAAGGACTTTTGTCTGCAGAATTCCAAGATTTGAGGGCATTTGTGGAGATGTTTAAACTGTTCTTCCATGTTAGAAGAGCTTGGCCTTGTGCATCAATGGAATGACAAGTTGAGAAGAAAAGGAAATTTATTGAAAGAAATAAGTTGAAGAAGAATAAGTTATTAGGAGGAGAAAATAAGTGATTTCTTAAGGGCGCAGGCATTGCTGCAGCAAGTAAAGAAGAGTTTGATCAGTGTTTTGGGATTGTTGAGGGGGGAACCCCATGTTTTGTTTATAGAGGAAAAGCAGAAGGTCTGGATCCAAGAGCACTTGTATTTTTCTAGTATTATTGTAATTGAATATTGCTGCTGTCAGATGAAGAATAGTTGATGCAGATGGACACTTTTCGTTTTATTTAAATATAAGAACTCCAAATTATCTTTTCAAGTTTTACAGCCTCCTTATTTCTGCATGCTGTCAATGGATGGCCAGATAGGTTTTTGGACTTTTGCTCCTTTTTTTTTTTTTTGGATTACGCTCCATTACTGGCGCCCCCACCTACCTTGCCCTGAGTCTTGGTAAAGGAGATAAATTGTAGGTTATGTTATGCCTTCAAGGGTACATGGTGGAAGGTTGTTTGTACACTTACACTTACCCAAAAGCAAAATCCATATTTCAGGATTCAAACTCTTGACGCAACAACCTCAAGTAAAGCTGAATTTCTCCACATTTCTCTTTTACCACTTGGAGATGTGCCTTGGGACAACTTTTGTTTTTTGAATATATATGTGTGTGTTATTTCTTTCTTACATTATCATGATCATTTAAACACGTCAAACTTAAAATTTGAATGCTCATTTTGAATTTTACTAAATCAAATTGCTCGTTTGAACTTAATAAACTCTAATACCATAAAGTAATGTTATCATTCTACACTAGTGAATCTACAATGTTATTTCAGAGGTTCAATCAATTAATGTCATTTAATTGATATCTATCAGCAGTTTAAATAGATAACATTATTCAATACGATTTTAAGCCCTTGTTTGGGAGATTTTTCTCTCTCAAAATTATTTTCAACCACACATTTTTCAAAATTATTATTTTCACGTTTTCCATAATTTTTCTTACTTTTTTACCATACATTCTTGAAAAAAAATTAAAAAAAAAAAATCACTTTTTCACATGGAAAATTTCTCCTAAATAAACATTAAATATCAACCTTGTTAGGAGAATGGTCTAAACCCTTATGCATCGATTGGTTAGTGTGTTTATGAATAATAGTTTATGCCACATTATAGAATCAGTAAAAATGCATTATAATTTTATTAAACAATATGATAACAATCTCACTATCACATATATTAATGCATAATACCACTAAAACTAAATAAAATTACTCTATTTTTACACTTAACCAATGTAAAATTATAGCTTTGCTCTTGCTGTATATATTGTTTAAATTCAAACCAAATTAATTATTCTTTATGTACCATAACTAGTAAAATAAATGCTAATAATTAGTGGCCTAGCCAGATCATCTCATTTATAAACCATCTCGTAGATTGTGCAGCTGCCTTATGAATGTCTGGCAATTGCAGAAGTATAGAAATGGACCATTAATTGTTTAATTTGAATTGTACATCCTATTGGCCAATCGATTTAGTTGGTTACCCTACCCACATGTTGGTTATGGGTACCATTTTCAGACGTCACCTTTCAATTTAAAGGATAATTAATATTAACATTTATAGTCGAAACACAAGAAAATAATTGTAGAGATTGCTTCATCGATGTAGAAGAGATTGAAGTATTTCAAGATCATCAGATGTTGAGATTTAACAATTGGAATCCTGTGAATCAGAAAGAGACATGCACGTCAATACTTGAGAGATATCTTAGAATTGATAAGAGTAATCAAATACAAGGAAGTATGTCTAAACTCGAAAATGATCACATATATGATACAGTATCAACCAATCGTTTACTATAGAAAAATATACAGTCCTGCTACTTGCGTCAAGCGCCCTCCCAATAGGGGGTTGCTACTTGTTTATTATGGCACCCATTCGGGCACCCATAATGTACAAGTAGAATTATTCAAAAACATATGGTGCTAAGGTTCGTGATTTTCTCTTGATTTTTAGACTATAATTGATTGAGTTAATACGAAATTCTTTCTTCGAAGTTTTATAGAATGATATGTGTAGTACAATACCATGAAACCCCAAAAGTTGATTTAGAAAAATATTAATTAATTAAACTTTAAACATTATTAGATTTTCACCTAGCATAAGTTTATATTGCATAGAAACAAAATCAAGAATGGTCTATTTATTCTCAGAAGAACAATGATCATGTATTATAATACATAAAAATTACACTAAAAGGAGATCTGATTTATTTCTCAAATAAGGTCAGTGAGTATGGAATCTAATGGAGTGGTTAATTGATTGCACATGAAAAAAAGTGATTAATTAAGCTGAAATTAGTGTTAATTAATCTGTAAATCTGGTCAAGCTGTCGGGCAGCCTTGCTGTGAAGGATTAATATAATGGACATTGGCATTAGTGGAAGAAACATCGTTAAACTTGGTTAAGAGTTTTTAATTATATTTTGACAAAGCTTCTGATGAGAAATTTAAGAATATTATGATAAAAGTTGATAAAAGCTGTAAATTCTAGCCGAATAAAGTATTTATAAAAATTATTCAAATATGTTCAAAAATAGCTTCTTAAGCTCGAAAGCGGATTTTGATTTTTCTAAAACAGTACGCAAACAAGCACTTAATTCACTAGTTAATTAAATAAATATGCATGAAACAAACAAACAAAAAATGATTTAAAAATTATAATAAAGGTAGATCGGCCCTCGTGCCATTGCACTTAGAATAATTAAATCACCGGCTTAAATTAATTAATTGAGTTATAAAAAAATAATTCAAAAAATAAACTAGACTTTTACCATGATTGATTTGTTAAGAAACATGTCAACTCATTAATCCCTAGGTTAATTCTCTTCATAAGTTTGCAACAGAAGTGTTGTACAGTGTAAATCTGAAGTGAAGGCAACCTTTTTTTTTTTTAAAGTTAAAATCTACTCGAACAATAAATTAAACTTCTTAGGGTGTTTGGTGGGGATTAAAATTAGATTTTTTTATTTTTTTTTTTAGTAAATTGTGATAGAAATTTTTGAAATTTGTAGTTGAAAAATTGTGGGACCCATAAAAATGTTATTAATATTGATTGTTTGCTTTGATTTAGATTAAAATCAATTTTTTTTTATTTTTTTTTTGGGGATTACTTCCCATTACTAGTGCCCCCACCTACCCTACTCTGAACTTTGGTGAAAGAGATAAATTGCAGGTTATACCTCCAAGGGTACAAGGTGAAAGACTGATTGTACACTTGCACTTACCAAAATTATGATTTAGATTAAAATCAAATTTTAAATTCCACTTGCCTCCACCTGCCCTGCCCTGCCCTGCCCTTGACTTTAATTTAGATTAAAATCAAATTTTAATCATGCCTAAACATGTTGTTTGGTTTATATATAAATTAATTTTTCATTAAATTTGGATAAAATATAGAGTTGAAAAATTATGATTCTCATAAAATATGTGTTTAAAATAAATTTTAAGAAATGGAGGCCAAACAGCGCAAAATTTCGACTTTGAAGAGTGAAAAATAAAATTTAAATGAATGCATATTTCTTCTATTTAATTGATTATAAGGGAAACAGTAAAAACTGTCTAGCTATAGGGTAATTGGGTAAATAAAAGGTGCAGAAGAGTCAATTTTTCTTTAAAGTTACCAATCATTTGAATCCAAACTATCACATCGATTTAAATATAAATCATTAAATGAATATTTCATATATCTATGGTCACCATTTAACCTTGCGATTGTCATGAGGTGAAATTGAAAAGGACTAAATATTGGTTTAATATTTGATGGAGTTAAAAAAATAGATTTTTAGTAAATTTTGATAAAAATTGAAGAAGGGGATAATAATTTTTTTTGCGATGAACTTATACATAAAAATCAAATCAAAGAGAAACAATTTAGCCCAAGGTTGTCCCCTCTCTCCGCGCAGTGACGGACGCAGACATTTGAAGTTAGTAAGGTACAATCAAATTTGAAAAAAAATTATACAAAATTAACGTATTCGATATCTTATTACAATTATTCTTTTCGCATTTTATACTTTAATGCGATTGTTTGAAGAGACATGATCGAATACATTATTCATGATTCTTGAATGATTCATACTTGATTCGAGTTTGATTGTATGCACTACTTGATTTTGCAACATAATTTCTAACAATTTCATTCTTTTTCTAATATGAAAATTTGTTATTAATAAATGAACTACCACTTAAATTTAATAAATAACAACAGAAGCAAATAAATCATATTTTGCTATATTATATTCTAATTAACTAGAATGCTCATTATAGCATGAAACACAAATTCATCTACTTTATAAAAGTTTGTTATGAGACTAATGTAATAGAATATTAAATCTATCTTAATAATGGAATTCAAATATCTCATAGATCAATATATATTATAAAAGTTTTTAAAGTATTATATGTCAAATTTATATTTTTGTAAAATTTTTAATACATATATAATTTTTATATAGAATAAATTTTATCTTATTCACTTATTTGTTATTCATTTATTGAAAAGTAAAATTTTGAAATCCAAAAATTTGAACAAATTTTCATGTTTGGGCTTCATTAAAAATAAATTTTGGCTAAAAATGTATTCTAAAATAGTGATTTTTTGGAGAATATATAGTTAAAAATAAGATTTTTTTTTAAAAAAATTTATGTTTAATAATATTTTATTGGAGGATGTATGTTTGAAAATAAGAAAGAAAAATTTCATATTTTTTTTTCTAAAATAAAGCCCAAATAGGGACTATATTTTTGTCACTAATTTGTGTGATAATACATTTGAAATTGATTCGTCTCCTTTACAAATTTATCCTCTTATTTTGTGGCGTTTAAAAAAAAAATAAAAATTGAAATTGATGGATCACTTCTCCCACAAGGTCTCTAAGTGGGTCTGTCAATGCCTCCGCGCCTGCATGGTATCATCAGAAAAACACCGAAGACGTGAAAAAAATAAAAAAATTAATGAAGTTGTCAGTCTAACTCAAAGAAATAATGAGACAACAACAACATTAAACAAGAGACAAAGACGCAACTTTAAAACAGAAAAGGAGAAAAAAAATCATATGATTTCAAAATGGTCCTTTTCATTAATGAGATATAGAAAAGAGTCCCTTTTTCACACATAATTGTACTCTTTACCCTTATAAAAGAAACACTTTTTTTCTGTATTTTTAATGAAAAAGCTACAATATTTGGTGCATGAATTAATCTACTTGTACAATGATGATTGACAAAATTTGTTAATAATGTTTGATGTAGTAGAATCGGGACAGTTGATTTAAAAATAATTATTGATATTTTTATTTTTATTTTTAAATTGATGAATATGATGATGTCAACTCATGGTGTCAAAATTGACATTCTTGACAAGACTAAAGGGATTCACAAGCTTGGGAAGAATAAAAAGATTCTTTGAAAACCTATAAGAAAAGTTTCAATGAAATGCACACGTGGAAGGATTGTCTATTTAAACCATGATATTTCTGACTCGGGTCACTCAAATAGTCACACCTCAGTGTCCAAGGTGGTACGAGAGAGAAATAAAGTTGGTGTGTAATGTTGAAGTATCACGATTTGGGTGGCTCAAGATCTTATATGCTGTGATTTGAATGAAGGATCCTACCAGTATGTATATATAATCGGCATATCGAAACTTCTCTCATAAGAAATGGGGTTTGGGGTTATTAAGTAGTTGAATTATGGAATATTATGCGATTTGCAATAAAGTCAATCTCCAATTTTAGTTTTAGACCGTAGATGTCTACAACGTTGTAAGTTTGTAGTAAATTGGTTTCTAATGTGCAGTTTTTGTTTACTTAGACCATTAAAAAGGCTGTTGAGTTACACGACTCAACTTAACAGCAAAATTTCATGCAATTTATCAAACTTTATTTTGTTCTAAAATGATGGAGATTATATTCAATTTTTTTTTTTTTTTTTTTTTTTTCAATTTCAATGTGGTCATTTAGTTAAGCCGACGTTTGTTCAACTAGAAAAATGGAGTAAAATTTAAATAAAAGTCAACAATACAATTTGAGACCCGCAACTTTTCAATAATACATTTCATAATTTTTATTAAAATCTACTAAAGATCTGATTTTCATCTAAACCGAACAGGGACTAAAATTATTAGTTTAACTTGAAAGACCTCTTCGTCGATGTCATATCAGATTGTTGTCATTCACATCACCGATCATTTTAATCAAGCGACATAATTGAAACAAAAATATCAATTCAAATAACATGAAAGTTAGGTGTTCACATGAGTGAACATGTAAAATTTAGCAATTGTTTGCCACATGATGAAGAATAAAGATATCTGATCAGTGGCTGAGGATTTGGCTTGGAGAAAAAAGAAATGGCACATGATCACAACATTTACTTGCTAATGTTAGAATTGATCTCGTGACAGAGACAAATAGAAAATTTAAGAGATTGGGAGATAGTGGGTGGGTGTGAGTGGCTTTGAAATCATATTGTGAATACACTAGTTTCAAGAACGTGCCATGTTGTCCCTTACTTTCTGACCCATTAAATATTTTGATTGGTTCTTGTTTGTACATGAGAGGTCACATGATAGAAGGGAAGGGCTGGGCTGGGTGGGTTGGGTTGGGTGGGTATGGTAATAATTCCTTTAGATTTGGCTAGGATTAAGATAAGCTTAGTTATAAGTAAATAAGCTCTTGTTTGATGATTATTATTTTTGAATTTTTTTTTATATATACTCATTTTCAATAAAATATTTGCACAGTAAAATATTATGCATGTAAATACAATTTTTCCTCATTTTTTAACTATACATTCTCTTAAAAATCACGATTCAAAACTCTATTTTCTCCTATAATAATTGTCAAACAGGGCTAAGTAGGTTTCGATACACATTTTTTTATTGGTCAAATAATGTAAAGTTGCTTGACTTTTTACTTAAAAGTGAAAGATGATATTTCTAAATGCTTGTTTGATAAAGATTTTTTTTTAAAAAAAATCTTTGAATGAGTTATTGAAAGTAGAAAAAATTATGGGAAAATTTGAAAAATACTTATTCCTTTTTGAAATATATGGTTAAAAATTAGTGTTCGAGAGAAGTGATACTAAAAAACGAAACCTTCATCTTTCTACTTAAAAAAGGTAGAATTTGGAAAAGTTAAAGCTATTTTACATAAAAGAAAAGTAAGGGTTCACAAACCTCACCCATTCGTGCGAGCCCAAGAGACAGAGAAATAAAAAGTAGATAATGCTATGAATTTGATTGAGGTGGACCCTCATCATGGCCTCACTAATCTTAATTAATACTTTTCTCATTGATTTATTTAAATAAATTTGATTGTAATTATTTAGCACATCACCTAGTTTTCTTCCAAATAATATTTAGCCTTCTAATGAAAATCAGATAGATCCCGTTGGAAAGGACTTCTATATTTTTATTAATTTTTTTTTTCCTTCTTGTAAAAAATTTCCCGAGAAGCAACTCTCGTCTTTTCAAAAATCCTGCCAAACCCAATAGATGAATTTATAAATATATTTTATGGATTTTGTTCCACTTAATATTCATGAAAAAATGAATGGGTACAGTTACTTTTTTCTTGAACTTATTTATCTTTTTCGAATAGATAATATCCTCTAGAAAGTTATCGCTTTTTGCTCGACAATTTGTCATTGCTTTGTTCTTTTAATAGAACACTGAACCTACACTATCCCTTTCAAATCAGTTATCTATAAAAACAAGGCTTAGATTTAATCTGGCCCAAAGTCATTATTTGTGGTCAAATTGTGATGGCCGCTCTCCTAATTTTTCCTTAATTTCCGGATTTGAAGTTCTATAAATCCCCCTTTCTCCAATTATTTAAGAGAGATGATTAGTGTGTACTTCCAATTATTTCCTCCTTAACTTTTACCTGAAATCGGGATTTAAAATTGAATTGATACATGATTTCTTGGTCAATATAAATTAAGCCCTGTTCGGTTTTAACAAAGATTAAACTTTTTTGGTAAATTTTGATAAAAGTTATCAAGTGTGTCGTTGAAAAGCTAGTGAAAGTTGTAAATTCCATAAAATTTATGATTAAAAATGAATTTGTAAAAAAAATGAGGACCAAACAGGAACTAAGAAAACAAAAAATGTTCCCGGGGCCACCATCGTTTTTGGTCAGCGTATTGTTACCCAAAAAAAAGAGAGGGTAAATTAGATCAAATACTCTCTTAAACTAACTAAATTGAATAATACCCTTTTAAAACTAATTAAACTATTCAACCCGTATTAAATACGTCCTACACCTATAACCTATCTTCCTCTCCTTCATTTTCATTTTCACCCTCGTCTCCACAATTACATACAGATTCAACCACAAGCAACAATTGATCTTTCAAATACCTATGCAACAATCCCACATTAGTTCATGCAGCTCCACAACAAACTTCCTCCTCCTTCTGCAGTCGTCAACGTCAAAAGCAACTTATGCGGAAACGTATTTTCACACAACAAATAAAGGGGCCCACTGCACAAAGCAAAGAGAGAGGCTCGTTTGACTTCATTCACTGACCATTTTCTTCATTCATTTTCCTCAATTTCATTGGAATTACAGCGAATTTGTTGAATTTGAAAAGAAAATGGATCTATTCAAGAGAGCCAAGACAATCTGACTGCACAGCTACAAGGACAAATACCTAATAGCCGAAGATGATCAAGAATCCGTTCGTCGACATCGTGATGTAACAATAAATAACGCACTCTGGAACGTTGAATTCGTTCAAGGAGGAGACCTTTTGCATATCAAAAGTTGTTATTGCGTATCAAAAGTTGTTATGGAATATACCTCACAGCCATGGAGCCACGAACATCTCATTTCTTACGGGGGTTAGAGGAAAAAAAAAGTCCTCCAAACCTTGCCAAGCAAATTTGATCCATTGACTGAATGGAAGCCTTTGAGGGATGGAATGCGAGTCTGGTTTAGAATGCTGTGGGGCGACTTCTTATGTCCAAATGACGGCCTTCCCCCATGGAAGAACTCCGTCACACACCAAATTCCTCATTGGCACAAATCCTACAACAAGATCTTGTTGGATGTTGAGGTGGTCGCGACCTTCCCAGTGCATCGTTGTACACGATCAGATTCTACATTCTTAAAATCAAGATCATTAGTTTGAAACTCCAACAGATTTGGCAGGACTTTCCAATCAAAGTAGGCTGCCCACGCAACCAAAAAGGGCTGGAAATGCCACTTCCAGCGACACCCATCACCTGCCCAGCCTCTAGCTTGACCATGACTTCATTCTTTCCCACCTAGCATGAATTCACAGCATCCGTCGTTCGCATATTTCCCTATACTTGCCACGTGATTTTTTTCTACAGTCCTTCGTGATTATACCTTACCTACATCAAAATCCCACTCAATATCTTCCTGGTTCCTCTTTCAGATTTATATTTGAACTTGGAATTCTTCAATACAAGTTTTAGAGAAAAACCAACAGGAAAGAATAATGAATTTGGGTTCCATGGTTCTTGTGGTAGTATCACTATAAACTAAAAGATTGAGTTGATTTTGGCACTGTTCATAGGGTTAGCTTAAGCAGACGATGAAAGGTGGTGGATTTGCTACATTAATTTGAGAACTCTGTGTGTGTGTGTGTGTGTGTGTTTACGTATTAATTTTTTAAAAAATGACAAATGTTATTAAAAAGTGACATCGTGTCACTTTTTTTCTAAAAATACTAAAAAAGTGACATTGTGGCACTCTTTGAGTGTTTGTGTCACTTTTTTTTTTAATTGTCACTTTTTTTGAATTGTGTTAAAAAAAAGTGACAAATTTTATTAAAAAGTGATATCGTGTCACTTTTTTAAAACATTGTCACTTTTTAATTTTAATTGTATGTCATTGTTTAATAAAAAAAAAAGTGACTAAATTTTTAAAGGTGACATTGTGTCAAAAAAGTGACAATTTTTATAAGGAAAAAGTGACACTGTGTCACTTTTTTTAAAAAAAGTGACATTGTGTCACTTTTGAAATTTTACACAGCATATTTTACTTTCAAAAAAATTTTCATATGATTTTTCAAAACACTCATAAATTTAAGGGTATTTTTGTAAGTACCCCAGTGAAGAATGAGGGGTTATCAAAAACCAGACAAGCCTCAACTCTAACTTTAAACCGTACTGGGCCAACAACATGCAAGAAATGTGTAATTTCCCTTAAATATAAAATTAACATAAGTAGAAACTTATTGACCCTAAACCTAAAAATAGAACTCATTTGAAGGATCAATACACACGCATGAACCTGGTCTAAGTGCACTAGAGTCCTTTTTCTGTGCAAATGCAAACTATCTAAGCCAAATGGCTGTTTTGGGATATTATCTAATCTTCACATTTTGGAAGAGTTTCCTATAGGCTAACCGAGCTGTAAACTTCAAAGAAGTTTCATAGTGCACTAACGTTCATGCTATCCTTCTTTGTGGAGAGCCCAGCACTTATCCTTCAAAAGGTAGGAGTGTGGATAAAATATAGTCAGGATTCCAATATATGCAAAATCTTGAGATTGAATTTCATCAAGACATTTCATTCACTTGAATGCAAGTGTTTCCATTTAATTGAGTAGTAAAACCAGTGGAAATCAAGGACAATTTTGGTGATATTCAGCTGTTGATACAAACATACGTTTCTGTGAAGTATGAA
Source organism: Osmanthus fragrans (assembly GCA_019395295.1). Lineage (NCBI taxonomy): Eukaryota > Viridiplantae > Streptophyta > Magnoliopsida > Lamiales > Oleaceae > Osmanthus > Osmanthus fragrans. The sequence goes on along the minus strand of CM033344.1, from coordinate 1,668,070 downwards.
CAGTCATAGAGAGATGTTATCAGGAAGGAGCAAAAGAAGAACAATTACAGATATTACAACGTTAAAGTCACCTGCCAAAGCATCTCAACAATGAAGAAGTCAAAGAGGACAAAATAAACTTCAATCCAGCGGATCCTCCAGGAAAGTAGGAAATAGCGTAGTATGCCAGTGCCAGGACCTACAACTCAAAGGACATCACGAGATCGCATTAATATCTAGTACCGTTGCATTCATCTCGACGAAGGAATTTGAGTTTATTCAGAACAAATTTATGAGAAATCAATAGTTGACATTCTAACTGCTCAATAGCCATAAAATTGAAGAACATTATATAAATAAATAAAAAATAACATATAAGCATAAATCTGAATACCTGAATCACTGAAAAGAGCACAGTTAGAATATAGCTATGGAGCACCATAGAAACGTAAATGGTTCCCATCATGCTGCCTATGAATGCCAATGTAAAGGGTAGTCTCTGGTAAGACAATGGGAAGAGAAGATGAGAGAATAGAATGGGATATCTAACCTCCAATACAAATAAGAAAGTAATTTGAGTACCTCCTTCGATGACATATGGGCAAACTGATTCGTCGGACCTCTAAGGGCAAAGAATGACCCAATAATGAAGGAGCACCCAACAGTAAAGCAGATGGCAAATTTCTGAGGCACCACTACGATGACCGGAAGAAATAAAGTAAATGCAATAAAGAGAAAGAAGACTCCACTTGCCAGGAGTAAGCCAAAGTACATGAGCGCTTTTCCTGATGGGATATTACTAGTGACAGACTGAAAATTTCCTGGTATCTCTCTCACTCCTTTCGAAACCCTGATATTTTTTAACAAAAAAATATTATGAAGAAACTGTCCAAGAAGCCTATAAATTCACATTTACAGAAAGAAAATCAACCGGTGAATATGATGATTGGAGATAAGAGAAAACGTTTTGCAATACTAAGGTTTGGAATTTCAGGATAAATTATGAGTTATAAGAGTTCTTAAGTAAGCTTGCATATCCAAAAGCCTATCCAACACCCGGATCACATTGCTTACTAAGACCGTGGAATCTCAAAAGATGTTAGGTTGCATTTGGCCTCCGTGCAATGGAGGTCTCATAACTGGAATAAGAGACGGCACGGTTCTAATTGGATTTATTTTCCTCTAAATTCAAATTTTGAGGTCATAACTCCCAGCTGTCAAATGTAATGTTGTTGAATTTCAGAACAAACAGTACACCATTCAAGATTGCTTATTAGTCTACCCTGTTGGCCACCTCTAATCTATTCTGAAAGAGTAGTACTCTAGCACAAACACAATCTACCCAATTCCAGGGTTTCACTACCTTTCATGTCCACTACACCACTCTAGCATTTGCTTTGTACAAGAAATCCTCAAAAAAGTTTTGAGTGATACTAAACATCCACCAGCCCATATATCAATGTTATATAAAATAAAATTATTATTATTATTTATCAACTGTTGTTAAGATAAGATTTGATCTTGTCTAAGTTTAGCTTTTAGATGCTCAAGTCTAGCTGCCACCTATTTCTTAAAAATTGTGCACGCGTAAATATGCCTACACATAACATGGCGTGTTGATGATTTAGATCATATACGTGTGGCTTATCCAATAGCTTAAGATCTTAGATTAAGTGGTTCAACAATAACCTAAAGAGGCTAATTATCCAATCTTCATTTGAAACACCCAGATATGAACCTAAAGCAGAAAGGGTGTTTCCAACATGGTCTTTCAACAATGTGGGGATGGAGAACCAACTGACTAAGTAATTTCTACATGCTAATCTTGTAATTAACGTGAAAATTTAAGATAAAGAAGAGCATACGAATGTAAATTTGATGCAGAAAGAAGGTGTGGCGTAAAAAAAAACATATCGGTGCCTCCGCGAGCATGAAACTTACAGAGTGTTTGGCTTAGCTAATTTCTCAAAAAGAAGTCAAACCAAACATGCTCTTAATCAACTGGCACGGATGATAAATGACCCGGGAAACAAATTTGTACTAATTCAATCACACCATAAGTTTCAACAGATACTCCAATTGCAGATCTTTTCCCTGTCCTTTTTCCATTACAATATACTGTCTTTTTTGTTTTCCCTACACGGTGGATTCTTAATTAGTTATAAGTTTGAGAGAAAAACGCCTCTAGCGGTATATTGGGGGAACTCTTTTTTCATTTTTAATTTAGAGTACACCCTCTGCATCGTCCTATTTGGTCATAAACTAAGAATCCCCAAATTTACTAATTGATACAATCCACGATTCCAGTTTTCCACCCTTCGGCAAATTCAAAGCATATTATTTTAACCACTGCATTCAATTTTTAAAAAAATGCATATTTAAGACAGAGGAGATCTGTATCATACACGTTGAATGTGCCGGAGACGGTGTCGTTGGCGGACCTGACCGCAGATTCCAGATCGAAAACTCCGGCAAATGAGCTGCTGCTACTTTCTTCTGAGGATTTGGTAGCTGCGTATGAATTCCAATCAGCCAGCAGAGAAGATGATGGTTGCGACGTCGTTTGCAGTTGCGAATTTTCATTATCGCCGCCGCCTACTGAAAACCACTTCTGCATGTTAATCGATATCCTGAGGATTACGATTTTCAATTCTGCTTTTCTTCTGAAATACTATTTGGGTTGTCCAAAATTAAAAGTACGCAGAACAAATCGCTGCACCGAACTGAAATTATTGCTGTTATAGAATTGAATTGTACCTACTGTTACAGAGAAATCGTAGTAATTGAGCAAGGTTCGAGCGCTGGGCTTGCGTTAGAATTAAAAGAGTTAATTAAATAACTAGTTACTAACATTTAGGTATGGTTACTACTTGCTCACTCTGAAATAAAAGATTAACGAATGTTTCCTCACTTTTACAAAAGGTTATCCATCCATCACCCGTTTGCTTCCATCCGTCTACCTGGACCAAAAAATCACACGTGGCGGATAAAAATCTTACGTGTCAATTAACACAGTAAATTTTTGCCACATGTGATTTGAACTCGCGTTTTTTTACCTTCATTCAATTGAAAATCACGTGTATTCCTTCATTTCCCTTCATTCCCAGCCCTAACTTTGAACCCATTTCTTCTCCTCCAAACTGATTTCTCCCAAAATCAAGAAACAATCTCTAAATCGAAATCGAGAAAATGAACGATCTCTTAAACTCTGAATTCAATCTCTTCTCCTAATTGTTTTGATCGATTTCTCCCAAGCAAAAAAGGAATCGAAATCACCTGTGCATCCACGCTTTATTGCTGATGTGCAAAATCTGTATTGGGTTGTTGGGGTGAGATGATCGAAATTTTCTTCTATGCAAAGCGAAAGATGAGTACAGAATGAACTGAGGCAGAAAGGATATGAGCTTTTCGAAGCTTGAGAATTCCACAATGAACTGAGGCATAAAGGGCTGTCTGTGATTAGATTAAGCTCCAGTTCTTCCTCTGTTTTCTGCATTTTTAACGGTGTTAATGGCCACGTAAGATTTCCGTCCGCCACATGGATATTTTTGCCTAGTTGGAAGGATGGAAGTGAAACAGGTGATGGATGGGTAATTTTTTTCAAAAGTTGGTGAGCATTCGGTAATCATTTATTCTTGGGTGAGCAAGTAGTAACCAAACATAAATATTAGTGATTGGTGATTAAATTAACTCAAATTAAAACTACTAAGTTAAGCCATTGTTTGATAATAAATTGTAAAATGAAAATTTTCAATAAAATAATATTACATATAAATAAAAAATAATTAAATGACACATTTTTCATCAATATATTATTTAAAAATATATATATTTTTTAACAAAAATGGGGCTCAAACAAGAGCTAAAGTTCTTTTTATTTTGACATCTATTATTTGGTAAAAATAGATTTTATGTGGCTGAAAAGTCAAGTTATTTTATGAAGAGAGCACGTGGTTGTAAATAAGTTTTAAAAAATATATTATTGAAAAATGAGGATCTTACATAGACTTGATCAGAGTGAAACATAATTTCAATCATAGTTATTTTTAATTTTTTTTATACACTCTATCTATGAAGTGATTGAGTGGGGTGAGGTGTAGATTTTTCTTTTTTCTTTGGGTCTTTTATTTTTATTTTAATTATTTTTATATGAAATTACAAAAAATTACCATTTCATCCTTTAAAATTGGTAAATAATATAAAGTTTTAAATGTTTGAGATTGTATTTTGATATAATTTGTAAAAAAATAAAAAGTTTGGAATCGCAATTGCAATTGCAATTTTTCCTTTTTTCCATTTTGGTCCTATGTATTTGAAATTAATGGCATAATTGACGATAGTGGACAATAGGTAAAACAAACTCTAAGTTTCAAATACGCTATCAGCCTTGTCAATTCTAGTTCCACTTCAAAAACCTGTAGTTTGACCTAAATGTACTTGTGTCTAAAATGCGATTTAAAGCTTTTGCTTTTGTTCAATTTTATTGTGAAAAGTGACGATGTAAATGTACTACTTTAAGAGTATTTTCAATCGTGGTATAAAATAAATTTAAATTGTGATTTAGATCTATGAATTGGTAGAAAACCTCTCCAATAAAAAGATGCAAATTGCATTTCTGGACAAAAGATATAACTACATTCATAAAAGACACAAAAAAAAATGAATTTAAATATTCCTATTCGAGCAAATTTTGAATTTAGATTCATCGAAATGTAAAAAAAATGCAAAAGTGGATTTGAACTCAATTTTACACTCTTGTTGAAGATTGTTTTAGAATATAGTATTGCTATATATATATATATATATATATTTGTGGTGATAGTCATTGATCCAATGGTAACAAACCAAAATTATGCTATAAGTACAAAGAAATTATACAGAAATGGTACATGAATTTGAAATGGAGGAAATATATTGAAAATGGGAAGAGGGGAAAAAATAAACAGACAGGATGAAACCATTTCAAAATCCTGTAAAAAATATGTATACATTTCCTGTACGTAGGGAATTATTCAATAGACCATTTCCATTGTTTAACGAAATTGTAATGCATCTTACAATATCTCCAATCCATTCTATGGATTGCAAATTAAGCCTCGTTTGAGCCCAATTTTTTCAAATTTTATTTTCAATGAAATATTCTTCTATAAAAATAATTGTACATGTATTTCAAAATTCTTACTTTTAAATAACACATTCTCCAAAAAATCACTATTCCATAATACATTTTACCTAAAAAAAGAAAATAGAGATCAAACTAGGGCTAAAAGCACATGCACCTCCAATATATTTCATAAATCATTATATAGATGACATGTAAATAGAAAGGCCCTCAATCTAGATATCATAGATGTTTAATGAATAGACGTTTAAGTTCAAATTTAATTCTCAATAGGTTCCATTCCATATATGACTAAAATTTCACATTTAAAAGGATAAGAAAAAATAATAAAATTAGAGAAAAATATTAAATTTGTTGACTCGCCCTAATATATAATCGCCTTTACATTTAGATGGATTTTTCACGATGTCTATTTCTTGCCACATTCTATACGCACTAGATCATGAATTGGTAACTATATCCTATTCCAATAAATTCTAAATTGTGTTGAACTTTTACTTTTGGAATGGATTTGGAGAAAGGCGTGTATTTCCTCTATTTAGTTTTCACATAATTGCAATCTTATTTTTATAACGAACGTTATTGCGCAAATAGTGACAAGATTGTGAATATTTATCAAAGTGAGTTTTTAGGTTGGAGGTGCATTCAAATTGTTGTTTCTGATATTTGATACTTGTTTGGAGCTAAAATGGTTAAAACGACTTTTGATTAAAAACTCAAATGCTCAGAAGAGCTGGACTTCAATGCCAGTATACACAAATGCTTGGTACCAAAATTGAAAATTTTTCTTTAGCAATATATATTTTTTAAATTTAATTTCTATACTTCTGTTGGGGCCCATCAGTGATTGGGGTCTGATCTATAAATTAATGGGAAAATTGCAACAACGGTGCCTAACAATTGATATTTTTTGTAGACTTTACTCTAACCTTCAATTTATGTCAGCACAGGTCCCAAACATTTGATAAATTAGCAAGTGAGATCCAAATGGATGGAAACAACGTTAGTTGACCAAAAAAATGAATTTTGACCAATTAAAGGGGGGTAAAATGGTAACTTCAGAATTACTGCATTAAAAGCCTGTTTGGTATCAATTAAAATCTGATTTTAATCTAAATTAAAGTCAAATAATCAATATCAATCACATCTTTTATAGGTTCCACAACTTTTCAACCACACATTTCAAAAACTTTCAACACAATCTACTAAAAAATCTAATTATAACCTCCACCAAATACCCTCTAAAATAAATAAACCAAAAAATCAAAAAACTCAAACAAAATAAATAAAATACTATTGTTCTTCTCATTTCCTTAAATCTTCACCCCTTCACCCCACCCCAAAAATCATTCTTTTTATATCGTTGATATCCATCAATACGCTGTCACACCGCCCATGACCGGTACAAATCGTCACCACTGTCGGAATCATTCCAACTATAGCCCTTAAATCAACCAAGAAAAACTCCAAACCATTGCAATGCAGCCTCTGAATCAACAAATAATATCACTATCAACTTATAAACTACAACCTCAGACATAATCAATTGAGTACACGTTCTTAACTATTGACCCGCAACAACTCCGGTATACTTACAAGTAATGGACTCACAATTCGCAGTGAGATTCGAGGATCTGAGAGAATGACTTGTTTCAAAACTTGTAATGCAGTGTATGCAGTTATCAGCATTGAATTCTCGAAGACAAAACAAATACATGTGATCTTTGTGTATCGAGTTTTTAAATGGCAACCACCATGGAATCTCCCTGCCCATTTGGTGACATACCTGTAACCTTATAAACACTACCAAAACCACATTCCTAAATCTTAAGTAGCTTGTTGAAATTTATAGTTGCTTCCTTCAATTATGGAACAAAAAAACCCTCAAATCCGGTTCTCTTTCTTTATGCATTTCTATTATAATTTGACAGTTGCTGTTTTTCAGCTTTTCAATTTTGTGTAGGGTTGGGGTTGGGTGTACATATAGGAGGCGAAGATTAGCGATGGTCGAATAAGGATTTTAGGTTTTGATTTGGTTGGGGATGGGGTGTGGGGCTATTGGGGAAAAAAGGGAAGAAGATGGCTGTTTAGGGTTATTTTCCTTTTTTAATTTAGTTATAATTATTTAATGTGGTAATTCTGAAGTTACCAATTTACCCATTTTAATTTGATCAAAATTAGTCAAAGTTCAAATTTCTTAATTAACTAACAGTCAAATTGATGGTTTTCATCCCTTTGGACTTCAGCTGCTAATTTATCAAAGGTTTAGAACTTGCGTTGACACAAACTGAATACTAGGATAAAGTATGCTAAAATATCAAAGATTAGAGACCGCTGCTGTAATTTTCCCTAAATTAATTAACCTTACATTTACATACGAGAAAATTCAAAGCACAAACGCGCGTGATTGCGTGAAAATAAAGGTCCGAATAGAAGGATCTAGAAACCCTAAATAAACCATCTATATAAGCCCTCCAACATTTTATACCGTCCATCTCCTAGTTCCTCTTCTTCTGGATCTCTATAAACCCTAGGTTCTTTTAATTTAAAATTTTCAATTTTAGAGAGGAAAGATCTGCAATGGCTGAGCAAGAGACGTTTGCTTTCCAGGCTGAGATTAACCAACTGTTGAGTCTGATTATCAACACTTTCTACAGCAACAAGGAGATCTTTCTCCGGGAGCTCATCAGCAACTCATCCGATGTAAAACCTCTAATTCTCTCTACTACTGTCTTGTTTTATCCGGTTGATCGTTTTTTTTTACTGTTTTATGTTCCACGTTCTCAATTTATATTTCATTTTAGCTTTGAATGACGAATTGCTGCTTTTAATCTTAATCGGGTCCTGGAGTTTGGTTGCTTTTTCTTTTTATATTTTTAGTTACTTGCAGAAATTGTTCTTTTCATTTTGGGCTTTTAGATTGAAAATATTACCTGCATAATATTAGGCTACGCATGGCGCCCTCTGTATGCTTACTTTGAACTATTATTGCTTCATTTTTGCGTCGTTTGTGTATTATTTGAGAATTTAGTTCATAAACCCAAAATAGCCTGAAGTAAGTTACAAATTTCTATTTTGGATGACTTGTACAGACAAGTAGATACTGGATAGAGTAACAGTTCGTTTTGCCGTGTGAATCATCTGTTTGACTAGCCTCTCCCAGCCACATCAATGCTTGACACGGGTCAAAATCAACATGCATTAATTTCTTATGTTATTGTTTATCATTTTTTATCACAAAGTAGATAAGGGTTTGTAAAGCTATATTGTGGAGTAGTTATGACCAGTAGACTGAATCAGTAACAAGCAAAACCATTTAATTGTGCTCGTTTCCTCTTCTTACTGCGGCCTAACAGTAACAGAAACTATAGTGATATTGATAAAAAGAGTTTATGCGAACGTGTATTATTAACATCCATGGAAAAAGTTTGCTTCATATTCAACTAATCTGAATTTTTCATCAATATAAATATTTGATTACAATAGTTTTAGTTATCCTGCATTCCTTTCAAGTCTGTCGCAACTGCTCTGGTTAGTGAGCGTGAAACTCTAACTCTGTATCTTTGGTTTTTGGATTTTGCACGTAGGCTCTTGACAAGATCCGTTTTGAAAGTTTGACTGACAAGAGCAAGCTTGACGCTCAGCCAGAGTTTTTCATTCACATCATCCCTGACAAGACCAATAACACACTATCCATCATTGACAGTGGTATTGGAATGACCAAGGCTGGTGAGTAGAGATCTACTTGAATTATGTTTCATATCATTTAATTGTTCTTATGTTACAGGATACCTAACCGGTTTTGTTTGGAATTTTAGATTTGGTGAACAATCTTGGTACCATTGCAAGGTCTGGCACCAAGGAATTCATGGAAGCCCTTGCTGCTGGTGCTGATGTCAGTATGATTGGGCAGTTTGGTGTTGGTTTCTATTCGTCTTACTTGGTTGCTGAGAAGGTAGTGGTCACCACAAAGCACAACGATGACGAGCAGTATGTGTGGGAGTCACAAGCTGGTGGTTCATTCACTATTACTAGAGACACTTCTGGTGAAAGCCTTGGCCGTGGCACCAAGATGACTCTCTTCCTCAAAGAAGACCAGCTTGAGTACCTTGAGGAGCGCAGGTTGAAGGATTTGATCAAGAAGCACTCTGAGTTCATTAGCTACCCAATCTCCCTTTGGGTTGAGAAGACCACTGAGAAGGAGATCTCTGATGATGAGGATGAGGAAGACAAGAAAGATGAGGAAGGAAAGGTTGAGGAAGTTGATGAAGAGAAGGAGAAGGCTGAAAAGAAAAAAAAGACAATCAAAGAAGTGTCTCATGAGTGGAATTTGGTGAACAAGCAGAAACCCATCTGGATGAGAAAACCTGAGGAGATTACAAAGGAGGAGTATGCAGCATTCTACAAGAGCCTCACCAATGACTGGGAGGAGCACCTGGCTGTGAAGCACTTTTCAGTTGAGGGTCAGCTTGAGTTCAAGGCAGTTCTCTTTGTTCCTAAGAGAGCTCCATTCGATCTCTTTGACACCAAGAAGAAGCCCAACAACATTAAACTCTATGTTCGACGTGTCTTTATCATGGATAACTGTGAGGAGTTGATTCCTGAGTATTTGAGCTTTGTGAAGGGTATTGTGGACTCTGAGGACTTGCCTCTCAACATCTCCCGTGAGATGTTACAACAGAACAAGATTTTGAAGGTCATCCGCAAGAACTTGGTCAAGAAATGCATTGAGCTCTTCTTTGAGATTGCAGAGAACAAAGAAGATTACAACAAGTTCTACGAGGCTTTCTCGAAGAACCTCAAGCTGGGAATACATGAGGATTCCCAGAACAAGACTAAGATTGCTGAATTGCTTCGATATCACTCCACCAAGAGTGGTGATGAGCTGACCAGCTTGAAGGATTATGTGACCAGGATGAAGGAAGGGCAGAATGACATCTACTACATCACTGGTGAGAGCAAGAAGGCTGTCGAGAATTCGCCCTTCCTTGAGAAGCTGAAGAAGAAGGGCTATGAAGTCCTCTACATGGTTGATGCTATTGACGAGTATGCTGTTGGTCAGTTGAAGGAATTTGAGGGCAAGAAGCTTGTCTCTGCAACTAAGGAAGGTCTAAAGCTTGATGAGAGTGAGGATGAAAAGAAAAGGAGGGAAGAATTGAAGCAGAAGTTTGAGGGTCTTTGCAAGGTGATCAAGGATGTTCTTGGGGACAAGGTGGAGAAGGTTGTTGTCTCTGACCGTGTTGTTGACTCACCTTGCTGTTTGGTGACCGGAGAATATGGGTGGACAGCTAACATGGAGAGAATTATGAAGGCACAAGCTCTGAGGGACTCTAGCATGTCGGGATATATGTCGAGCAAAAAGACCATGGAAATCAATCCTGAGAACTCCATCATGGAAGAGCTTAGGAAGAGGGCTGATGCTGACAAGAACGATAAGTCTGTGAAGGACTTGGTTCTGTTGCTGTTCGAGACTGCTCTGCTTACTTCTGGATTCAGCCTTGAGGAGCCCAACACCTTTGGCAACAGGATTCATAGAATGCTTAAACTTGGTTTGAGCATTGATGAGGACGATGCTGGTGAGGCTGATGTTGACATGCCAGCATTGGAGGAAGCAGATGCTGATGCTGAGGGTTCCAAGATGGAAGAAGTCGATTAAGCTCCATTCCATTCTAGAGCTGCTTTTTTCGTTCAGTGACGTTAACATTTTAATTTTTCAAGTATTTTAGATGGGACGATACTATATTATCTGTTTTTAAATGTCTTTCCTGTATGGGTTAATTGAATGGTTGAATGAGATCTTCCTCTATTTCGTAGTTAATATGCAACTTGCTTCTTGCTCATCTCATGCTGCAGGTTGGATTTTTTTCCCCTGCCCGCCCAACGGTTCTTAGAGTTAGTTACGATGGTTCATTTAATAAACTGGGTTTGGGTGCAGATTTTTTTTATTTAATTATTTTATTTGAGAAAACGTCCTTTGGTCAAAAAATAGTCTGATCAACTAACTGTGAGATGGATGAAATTTGTTGTTTGTTTGCAATGAAATTAAAGGTTTGGGACTGGGTGATACAAACAAAAGGTTTGGATATCCACAATAAATTGAAAGATTTCGGACAACATTTGCAATTTTTCCATTTTAAAATTTTGACCCCCTTCAGTGCATTTAAAGCTAGAATTGGAGTATGTTGCAAAGTTTGGGCTATTTGGGGGGCTTTTCACCAAAATGAAAGGATAGGAAGGCAAAGGACATGAAGGTTTTGCGCCGATTACCCAGCAAAAAATTACAGTGTTAAAAGTCGGGCATGGAAGTTGGATAAAGCCTAAAGGGCCTCCTCCAGTCCTCTGGCCTGGCGAGGGTTGAGGAATAATTTCAGCCAACCAATGACTGTTAAGTTTTAGCTTTCTATCAACAGAAGTATAAAAAAAAAGTACGACAATGCTCATAGCAGCATAGGCACCTTCCATTGGAAAAAAGTACATTAAATAAGGGGAGGCATATATTAATAACATTCCAAAAACCAGCAGAATTACTACAATATAAATCTATTCAACTGACAACACCCCACGAGATATCTGCATTCTTGAATAAGATAACAGTTGAAAAACCAAAGTAACCTTATATAAAACATCAGCAACAACAAACTTAATCACAGCCGGGAACTAGGTATCCTCAACTCTTGAGTGAAAAACAAAGCTCGGGAATGTAGTGGTGATATCCCTGTTTCAAATAAAGAGCAGCTAATGAATCTAAAATTTGTCAAAGAGCAGAATATTTAGTATGCAACTCTCGAGATTATAACAGAAATATGTGAATGCTGACTCTAGTACATACTTGAGATATTGAAGGGTCATATTCTTCAAGAGCGATGGATGTCGCAAAACTAACATTCTCCATTCTTCTTTATCAATCTTCCCGTCATGCTTTGTATCAGCTTCTTCAAAAGTCTAACATACAGAAGTAAAGGTCATCAATAGTATTTCTTGCATATTCCTTGTCTTCATAAAGGGAATGGGAAGGATATCAAACTGAAGCAAGAACTCCATACCCCAGTTTTAATAAATGGAGTAGACTGATCAAGAAACATTTTTGCTATCTTGACATGGTATTCATTGATATTGTCTATTACCATTTTCTACGCTTAGATGACTTATCATCTTTGAGATGTTATCAGACTAGGGGATCATACATTTTTTGGGTGATCGAGTTTCCTAACTCATCTTTCTTGCTACAGAGGTCTAGGATGGGTTTACTCGGGTGAGTTGCAATCTATTAGGACATTGATCTTTAAAAGAACTTCACAGTCCCTTCTCTAAACGGGGGAAAAAAAATGAAGAAAGTGAAATTGAATAATAAAAAAGAAAATTTAAAAACTTAGATTACAAAATTAGGTTGATGAACCACCTTGTCAATTATGCTCTCGATAACATCATCAGACAGGTTCATACCAGATTCAGCAAGAGTGGCAACTACCATTTGCTTCACCTGCATAGTTAGAAGCCCAATATTAAACATCTCAATAAGAAATGTAAGAGTTGCAAAGAATACCAAGGTCAAATATTTAAGACAGAAATTTTAGCACTAATAGTCTCTAAATGGTATATACAATTAACTATGAGGACCAGGGATTCAGGGTGGGTTTATATATTAAATACATTAGACAGAAAATCATTATGGGCAATGTCAAACATCAACCAGTAGTTTGGTAAAAAGCATGATGTCCCCCAAAAAATGGGACAGCAGACACTAAGAAGTAACCTTCTAAGTCCACCCAAACATGCTTGAAAATGAGATCCCCCAAAGAATCAAAATTGCATGGATTCGGGATTCATGTAAAAGAGCAATGTCTCCCTCAAAGGATTAACAGAATTAACTATCTCCTGACATAACGTTCTGATGCAGGCATGAAAGGGACAACGACAGAACACAGAAGCAAATGAAGGAAAAAAGCTACAGAGGCAACGGTCTACTTTGAACAAGAAACGAAAAGGTTCGAATTCCTCTAGCTCATCTTATTCATATACTTCAGTTAAAACAAGATTTCATATATTAAATGGAAATAAATAGCATTTCCATGATTTTTTAGCTGGTGCCCAGAAGAGTCATCATGAAAATTTTGAACTTAAATTGTTGAAATGGGTGATAAAGACCCAAGAGCTTGTTTTTCCGACTCCTAATTCAAGGCTCAACAAAGCTAGGAATCCAAAAACTTAAATAAGAAACAATAATCATTACCTCTTGCCTCTCTATGAAACCTTGTTGCTTGAGATCATACAATTGAAAAGAAACTGCAATGGCAGAGGGAAATTATAATGAACAATGGAAGTCAGGATTAAGGGGATTCAAATATGAAACAGTTAGAGTATCATTTAAAGCATTAAACATACACTCAATCTTATCATCAATAGGAGCATTTGGATGGAATACAGAAAGTGCACGAGCGAACTCCTCGAAACCAAGTATTCCATTGTGTTTTGTGTCGAACAAATCAAACACCTGCTTTGGTAGAATGAATGCAGAAAAGAAGCTTTGTGAAGCCCATCTAAAACATTAAAAATATTATGTAGTAAAAGAAAGAAAGACATACATATGTATATGTCCAAGTAAATATTTATTTCTGTATATACGGGTGCAACACTGAATTCATTTTGTAAAGCATAGCAATCAGATTTTGTGATACCAACACTTATTTCTTGGTGACGTATTACAAAAACTATAAAAGCATTGTTTATTTGTAAATTTACCCGATCAGCAAACAAGCTCTCCTTTTTGTTTGTCTTGAATAATGCCAGTTGAAACTCTTCCTGCAACATGGTATTGAAAGACGTTATTTAACATCATAGCTGTTTTTCTAAAGGGTAAAAACACACCATAATGAAGAGAAAGAAAAGGGGAATCACGGTGGAAACTCATGCAAAAGTGATCAAATCAGGATATTTATGAACCTTATTAATGAGCCCGTCATCGATCACAGCACTGCTAATCTTCTTAAACAGCTCATAAAGTGCTTCAATTTCACTTACGCTAACTGCATCCAAGCAGAAATCATTACATGAAAACACAATTTTTACTAATCACCACAGAAGATACGTAGTAACACAAATACCAAGAAATAGATGAGCAGGTTATGTTAAGATCTGCTTATAAACTTGGTTATATTGGAAATCTTGGATAGCAGTATATTCTCATAAGAAACTTAAATTGAGTAACTATTATATGGAACAGCACTAGCCGCTAGGCTTTCACACACAAGTAAATCTCAAAAAAAAAAAACTTCAAACAAATTACAAAGACAGTGGAGGCAATAGCATACACACGGTCTCTCGCGCAAGAATTTCAGGGTCCTCGAAGCTGTTTGATTGGCTACCAGATTCACAACAATGGATCAGTGAAGCACATAAATGCTTGATTCCCTCTAAGAACTGCAACATGGTATCTCGTATACATCAAAACTCTCCATATCTGTTCAAGTAACATCTTCCTTAAGCCAATCTTTTGATTAGAAAAGTGTAAACGCTGATAAGAAGAAATGAAAGTAACCTTTTGACCATTCTCCGCCTCTTGTACTCAAAACAACAAACACCCAGGAATTGGTGCAAGCTGGAATCGCAAAAATCCTATAGCTGAGAATCAATCAGTACATAAAACCATCATCGAAAATTTTAGAACTATAATTTTTGATAGATTAACCGGCCAATTTTTTTTTAATTAATTAAAATCAGAATAGTTAACTCACTGTTTTCTTGATTGCCAGATTTAATATAATACCAGTTTATAACTTGAACAGATATAATTTCAGATAAATCCTAATTTTACTCTGCAAGTTCAATCCTATGCTATGAACAGATTAAACCATATCAACAACTTACAATCCAAAGCAACAAATCCCAAAAATTTAATGAACGCATTAATTGATCACTTAACCTAAAAAACAAAAAGTTTCAACTTCGATAATTTTTATGTCGATTATAATAAACAAACAGATCCAGCAAGCGTAATAAAAAAAGATCACATCTTATAAAAGGAAAGTTTACAAAAAATAGGAAGAAAAAAATCCTTGAAATTTCAATATGGTCTCAAGATTAAACAACATGGAATCTCGTAAAAGAAAAGGGTCTAACCTGTTTGTAATCAAAATCTGAAAATTGAAGCGAGAAAAGTCGATATTTGCTGTTTTAGAAATTGGGCGAGCGAGCGCAATATAATGCAGCAGACGAATATCTTATTTTTATTTTTTACATGATGAGATTGACATGTCATTTGGTCCACATATCATTCTTTACGACCCCAACTATATTATACCTCTCGAATTTTAATTTTATTCTTCTTATTTGAAAATAATTTAAAATAAAAAGAGATTAGTTCCAAAATTTTATTCACCATAGTGCTATTGGCAAAGATCATTTGACGAAAATGTAGCAAGTTGTCCCTAGCATTCAGAAGCACAACATAGAGAGGATAGGGAGACCATATAGTGGTCAAGCTAGATGAGATCTAATTATATCACGGAATCACAAAGTGCTATGGAGTAGTGGCGTAATTAAAATTTTTGTTTAGACAAGGTTGAAATTAATCGAAAAAAATTTGACGGCATATTTAGCAATCGAAGCATTTAGGGATGGCAGTAAGTTAGATTCGAATGGGGCGTAAGTAAAATTTTTGCTTAGACAAGGTTGAAATTAATCGAAAAAAATTTGACGGCATATTTAGCAATCGAAGCATTTAGGGATGGCAGTAAGTTGGATTCGAATGGGGTGGGGTCTTGCCTTGTTTGCTGCATTTTTTTTAAAAAAAAATTAAAAATTAAATGGGCTTGTATACAAAGACTGAGGCGCGGTAGGTTCAACAATAAATGGGCTAGCGGGTTACTGAAAAAATCAGTGGTTCAATGAGTTTTTAACGGATGAATTGTCAAGAAATAAAATTAATTAAAAAAAATACTTCCTTCACGGGGCGAGTTCGAGACCCGCCCCGCCAACCCGTCGGTGCGGGTTTTTCTAGCATCTCTAAAGCATTCAGTTGTGTGAAAATATTTTCTTACAAGGTTTTCACCTAATTAATATGATATGAATCTCTAAAAAAATCCCTCCTCCCTTGTGTTAGATTGTTATGTGCTGATGATATGCGATAATTATTCAAATAAGATATCCAAAGTTCTCTTTGAAACTCAAAGGACACCCTTACGTTTGTTCAAATAATTGTGGACGACAAACAAGATTTAGCTTCTTTTTTGTATTAATAATGTCCAATATCATATACTCGAGCAATGTTTGCACATGCCATCTTATACATGAGAAATGTCACATCAAGCAATTAGTTGGAGCTATCGATTCCACTGTTCTGACTAGCACCGGAATTGCGGTGATGGCGGCATCGGAAAGAGCCACGGTGGGTGGTCGGCGAGCAAAGACAGTGATTCTGTGCTGGTGATGGCTTTGTTGAGCCCCCATTCAGTGATGATGGCACATTATTCAGCCCAAAAGACTGCTTCCTTATTTCAGCCACATCTAGCTTTGCTCCAAAAAACTTCCGGGGCTTGTGATTTCCATCCATCTCTTCTACCTGGTAAAATTTGGAATCAGTAATTCATTTTAGACTGAAAAAATTAACCAAAATGAAAATCCGGATTTTTTAATGCAGAAATGTCAATTTGTTGATGTTATATAATTAAGCCTTGATCCCTATTTCCGGGTATCTGAGAATTAGAAATCCTAATTTTTATATTAGCGATAGTAATTAAATCACTGGAAAAAATAAAATATCCGCCAGATTACATTCTCTTCCATGTTTACAGAAATTTGTTATGATGAAAATAATTTACAAAAAAATAAAATAAAAATTGCATGTAGGGGTGGACCCAGGAAATTGTTTCAGTGCGAGCGGACAGTTTGACATATTAAATGTAACTTTCTTATCTGATTTTAAATTTCAATCGCTGTTATTTGAAGTTTCGTCTTCAATTTTCATATTTATAGTGGAAATCACTTTTATGTGAATAAACCTCCATTTTATCACCCGACTTTCTGTAACTTTCTTATCTCATTGCAGGAGGATAATCTGGTTGGAGAACAATTTCCTTAATTCGGCCCAAAAGAAGCACGCATATATAACCACATAACAGATCATGAGACATGGTTTTCTTATTTCAATTTTTTTTTTAAATGGTTGGCCCAAAGTTCGGTGCAGGCGATCTCCTGCACTAGACCTTGGGTGGGTTCGCCCCTGATTGCATGCACTATATTCTCTAACGTTTCTCTCTCTTTTTATGATAATAAATAAAAAACCTAATAACCTTATTTGTAAATTAAATTGGGGGCAAAATCAAAATTATAATTGTGAAATTCGCAAAATATCTCTAATTATATTTTGGCACCATGGAGGTCAATCCGCGTACTAACTTCATAAAACAACAATAATTAAGCTTCACAAGCTAACATCATAATCAATGTAATAGGTCAAAATAAAAAAAACAAGTAATGTTTTCATATATTTGAGCAGTAGATTCTCACCTTGTTTAAGCTGAGGAGATGGTTACAGAAAGAGGAAAAGAGTCTTTTCTGCAGAAATTCTTGCAGAAAATTGGTTCTGTCCTTGTAGGAGGAAGAAACTCAAAATTTCATCCCACCCCACAGGGGAAAACACCAAGAACAAACGAATACGACCCAAAAATTTCAGTTTTATGGCTTAGCATTTTCTGGTTTACAATTTCAAAGTTAGTGGTCACAATACATAATTAATTTAGAATTTATACCCACCATTTGTTTCTTTACAAAGAATAGGAAATATGGATTGTGGCTATTATTTGTTTCTTTTACAAATTACGTAAATAAAGGAATCCTATGTATGTATTAGATTCCACATTGTCTGGAGATCTAAAGTGGATCTAGTTTGTAAGGTGAGGACAAACCTCCCCTAACAAGCCGGTTTTGTTGGGTTGAGTTAAGCCCAATATCCTCAATATGGTATCAGAGCAGACCCAGTTCTGCAATGTTGGGGCCGCCAATATCGATTTCAACAGTTGTTTGGCATAGTCCACGTCGTACGTGAGGGGGCGTATTAGATCCCACATTGACTAGAGATCTAAAGTGGATCTAGTTTGTAAGGTGAGGACAAACCTCCCCTAACAAGCCGATTTTATTGGGTTGAGTTAGGCCCAATATCCTCAATAGAATGGCAGGTCGAAACATAAGGTTTACCACGAGTGTTATGCACTATCACAAATAAGCATATGTTTGAGCTCCATTATTTGAGATTAAAAAAAATGTTTTTATTTTCTATTGAACGTGCGAGTAAAATGCAGGAAAAAGCTTTGACTTTATATACAATTATTTTATTGAGAGAATGCGAAATTCAAAATAAGTTTGAGAAAAAAAAGTGATCTAAATAACAGAATTCAACGTGACTTAATTAAGGGCTTCAAAAATGATGGAAATGCTCATTATATTTTGTGTTTTTTCTCAGGATTAACATGGTTAGTCCAGGATCGATCGGATAAAAGTGGCCCGTACATCATTCCATAATCCAAGTAGATCGATAGCTCAAAAATTCAAGTCAACCCGATTTAGATGATTGGGCCTGAGGTTAATCATCAAGCCTTTGTTAATATTAATAAAAATTGAATGTGGATTTTTAAAAGACTGACCGTTGATGGATATCGCCTTCTTTAAAGAAGGTTGATGGATCGAGCCGCAAGCCTATTTAGAGCTTATGCCTATTTTCATAGTCACGGGTTGATCCTTTAAGAGGATCGAGTTGTGCCAGTTCATTATATGTATTAGAACATCCATTTTTAAACATCTAACTTAATATATACTTGTTGATAATTAGTACTCTTATTACATATTAACGTCGATAGCAAACAAAGGATTATAACGAGTAAAGATGATTATAAAAGAGTTGAAACTGAATGAGAAAGGAGCAATGACAAAAAATTATGTAGTTGATCCTAAATCTATTAAAAAGAAGTATTAATTTATTTTTATTATCGTCTTTGTTATGAACAATATTCTAAAATACATGCATATTTCGCATAAATCCGCATATGCTTGATACTTTTTTCGAAACGCATCACATATGAGATATGTGCATAGTAATGCAGTCAACGTTTTTCCTTGACTATATATGTATCCTTAAACATCAAATTGCACATGCATTTATGTTAAAAAAATTGTAAAAATATGTCAAAAAAAGTCTAACCATTTTTTATAACTTCAAAAAAAGTAAATTGAACCCAACAAACATTAATTGGAAAAACGCATAACTAAGTATATCTGTATATGTTTTGCATTGACATGCATATACTTGTAATACTTGATGCTCAATAGTAACACATGGTCATATGTTACGCATTTTAGAACCTTGTTTATGAACACATAATAATGACAAATAGCTATAGATATTTTATGCATTATAAAAAGAGAATTTACGAAAACAAACTTAGAAATTTCAACTTAGACATGTATGTACGTGTCCACTTAAATAATATTAAGGGTGTGTTTGATAGGTTCATTTGCCATGGAACTAGGAAATTTTTTTCTTAGTTCCTACTTTTTGGCTGTTTGATAAGGTTCATTTGCCATGGAAAATATTTGCTAGGTACAAGTTGTTGATGCACAAAAGTTATAAAATATTTTTCCACAAAAATGGTGGAAAAATATTTTCCAGCTTGTTGACCAAATTTTTTTTTTTTTTTTTTATAGCAATTGGAACACATTCCAAAGTCAATGGTAAAAAAATGTATCCATTTAATTGACAATTTGCATAAAAAACAAAGCCAAACGAAAAATTTGTCAGGTGAAAAATTATACCAATCAAACACCTTTACTTCTCAAACAAATTCCAGGCAAATCACTTCCCTGCCAAACATTTTATTTACCACCTATTTTCCACCTTTCTATCAAACACAGATTTGGACTTTTATGTTACAATGTCAATCTCGTTCATTTATTTCACGTCTAATCGACCTGAAATTTTACATAATTAAAAAAGTTTAAGAATGAGGCTTGTTTAAGCCCCATTTTTGAATAGTATATTGATGAAAAATGTATAGTTAAAAATAAATTTTTTTTTTGAATTTACTTATAATATTATTTTATTGAAAAACATCTAGTTGAAATGAGTACAAAAAACTATTTAATACTGCATTTTTTTTTTCCAAAAAAAGGGGGCTCAAACAAGGGCCCAGAGTCTTAAAATGAAGGGAGAATCGTAGTCTCGTTACAAAATCTTTCATTTTGTTGAAAACTTGATCCAAATATTTCATTTATATCACTTACAGTACCAAACATTTCAAAAAATCACACTCGAAGTCCAAATAGATGGCAATTATTAGTTCATCCGTTGGGCATTTTGACTAATTTTTAAAGCGTTAAAAGGTAACTTTAGAATTTTTCATATTACAAAATTAAAATAATTAAATAAAAATCTAAAAATAAAATGAAAAGATCTAGAAAATTATTTTTCTTCTTTCCTTACCCCACCTCAAGCCCTCGAAGTCACGTTCTAGTGCCGTCACTGCTACCGCCTACCGGCATTGCCTTTCACCATCCACAAATCTATGAAGCTTGTTATAGATGCACCAAACCGTAACCAACAACCATTTTTACTCGTCTCTCCTTCACCATCCATATCATCAAGGAGGCATCAACTTTATAAACCATCGATGACATGTTGGAGACATAAATCTCATGAACCACGATCTTAGGTAAAAAAATGTATAGAACTTGGCTTAAATCAATTTGATCTTGTTTTGATCTAAAACTGGGAATTGTTGATTTTGGAAAATTTGAATATGGGTAATCGAGGAAACTCGTCATCTCGTATAATGTGCAACTGTGATACGGATTCCAATTATTCAAATTGATTATCTAATAATTTCCTCATTGATTTTTTTTGTTATTCACCTTGTTTTGTGTTGAAAATTTTGAGATATTTTTCCAACTGTTCAAAAAGCGTGGGGCTCTGGAATCCATTTTCAAATTTGATAGGAGGCACCATGGCTTATACACGACATTTGAGGCTATGGAAGGCGGTTGTGATTTATTGCTCAAGTTCTTGAAAACTTGAAAATAGTGGAGTTGTGCGATGGCGGCGGTTGAGAGTTTTGGTTTGGTTAGGGTGAGTAGGGCAACGATATAAATTGTTTATAGTGACATTTGTGACGATTGCGGTGCGATGGTTTAGATATAGTTGATGGTGGTCGTTGATTGATCTGGGTGTTGTGGATGGCAGTGGTTGACGCGGCTAAGTGGGTGGATGCTGGTTTGGTTTCTATGAGGTGAGGTGGGAGGAGAGGAGAATAAATATATATATATATATATATTTGGTTTTTTATTTAATTAATTCAACTCTTTATTTAATATAAAAAAAGTTACATTTTTTTACCCGGTACAAATTAGTCAAAATTTGGTCAAAAGGTTGACTCTAGGTTAACTAACGGATCAACTAACGATTTTCATCCATTTGGATTCCAAGTGTGAATTATTGATAGGTTAGTTACCGTGAATGATATAAATGAAAGATTTGGATCAAGTTTGTAACAAAATAAAAAGTTTGGTACTGTGGCTGCAATTCTCCCTAAAATAAATAAAAGGATTTCAAAACCGGTTTATAGTCATTCGGTTTCGGTCCCATGAACGACCGGTTCCCGGTTTGGAAAAAACTATATTACTGCCGTTTTCTTTGTTATATTATTTCGCAAAAACCCTAAACCTTCTTCCCTTTGCACTCCTTCCTCTGTCTGTTTCTAATAAGAACATGAAGGAGGAGAAAACACCAAAAATTTCAGTATGGGATTTGCCGGATGTCCCTAAAGGAAAGTTACCAGCGCACCTCGAGCTCCAAAGAACTCGCGTTATCTGTACTCCAGATGCCGCCACTAATGTACTCCCACAAGACCCATTTTTTAATTTATTTTCAACACTTCGTCTAAATGTATTATTTATGATAATTTTTTTTTGTTTGAATTAAAGACAGAGAATATACGGTACTCCGGTGCCTATGCTTCGATGGGAGTGGATAATAGCTTGCGGCTGGGACATTTTCGTGATAATTTTAGAGTGGAAGTTGTTAGACTTACTGAGGATGATATGGAGTTCGACATGATTGGGATTGATGCTTCTCTCGCAAATGCTTTCCGCAGAATCCTTATAGCTGAGGTCGTGCCATGTTTTTAAGAAGCCTTTTTCTATCAATTGTGGTTTTGCCTACTTACAATTAATAGTTGAGAATGTACTTCTAGTTTTAAGCATATCCCTGTTACTATTGTTGATAGTAGTCGATGGGAAATAGTCCAAGCCTGATGCAGCCTCTCACCTTCTTCTATTACCAATTTATGATCTCATAGTCGAAGTTAATATTCATTTTTATATTAAATTAAAGGTTATATGCAGTTCTTTTTACTTATTTCATTTTTCGTATCTTTTCTCTGGTTTTGGTCCTTCTATATTTTATTTAGTTGGGAGATATAAAGCAGAAAACGGATTAATTTATATGAACAAGAACCATAACATCGCCAAGAAAAGAGATTTTTAAAGGGATGGATATGTGCCATATTTACTTATATGATGACTCAATGCATCTTTATTTATTATTATTATTATTATTATTATTATTTTAACCGTTCTGATGAGCTCCCAGGCAGATTTTAATGTGAAAGAACCAGCATTTGAAAGCTTCCAAGATATCATGTCTGGGACTGGGGCATCATTAGCTGCTGGGTTTTGTTGTATTTCTTGGATTTGACTCATGGGTAGTATAGACTTCAATCTGTCAATGCCCCATGCATTCCCCATTTTAAGATTCTTTACAGTCTCTAGTGACTGGTGATAGTTCTTATGCATGTTCTGTAATGCTGTTTCTCCCAGCCAGTTGTCAAACCAAAATGATATTTTACCTTTTCTCATCATCCAAAATAAGTTCAGCCTCCTGCCTAACAGTTAGCATCCTTTTCCAAATAGTGGAATCATTTGGTTAATTTGGGCCTGACATGAATGCCTTTTTCTTCAATATTTAGACTTCCCAAGCCCAGAGAGAATTTTGTGCTCTAAAATTCCACCACATACGTTCCTTGTAAGATAGCTTCTTACTCATAGAGTTAGGATACAAGGTACTTGATGTATATGCGTTGGGCACACTTGTGGTCACTTTCTTTATTTTAAATAATGGATGGATTTACAACACTACATTAGGCAATATTCTAAATGCATTTGAAATTTTTTGGGTGTGAAGCTGACTGTTTTTCCCCTTTTGGTGTGGGTTTCTATATAGCTTCCCTCTATGGCTATTGAAAAGGTTTTGATTGCAAACAACACATCAGTTATCCAAGATGAGGTTCTTGCCCATAGACTGGGTCTCATTCCACTTAAAGTTGACCCACGGATGTTTGAATATATGTCAGGTTTTTCTTCTTCCAAGTTGGTTTTTTTGAATTTTTCATATTCAATTTTTACCTTCCCTTAGTTCCTTCTTCTTTTGATGGGTAATATGTGATGGTTAAGTTGTTTCTTTCTTTTTCTTTTTCTTTTTCTTTTTTTCCAGAAACTGACGTACCAAATGAAAAGAACACCATTGTATTCAAGCTTCATAGTCGTTGTGAAAGGGGCAGTTCACGGAATAAAGGTATTATGTTCATATGAGTGAACGAAGATCACGGGCTCTGTTTCACTTTATGTTATCAATTACCATTTCATTTCTTTTATGTTGCTAACCAATGCAACACTTTGTTTTCTGTATTTTGGATGCAGTATTGTCCAATGAGCTACAGTGGCTACCTAGAGGCAGTGAGCTCACCCTGAGCACAGAAAAGCCAGCAGTGGATCCAACTTCAAGGCCCAGAACTTATACTTCATTCAATTGTAGCCAAGACTCTCTACCAGAATTTTCTAACCACCCCATTGGCCCCAAGCATGATGATATTATTATAGCTAAACTGGGACCTGGACAGGTAGGAATTTATTTTTTTCTAAGCCTCTGTGTTATAATTTTTTTATCAATTTGCACTGTGAATGAACCCTTTATCCCTCATCATTTTGGGTCATTCATATTGTGTGTTTTTCTATGTTTGGGCTTTGGGCTACTATTTAGTACGTTTGGATCCACAAATCTTTTTGTTGATGAGATTATCTGATTGCAAAAGACATCAGCGAGCAAACTTATGATATGATCATTCGTCTATATTGCTGTGAAATTTTATTATTCGATAACAAGTCTTGTGCTGTTGAAGAAAGTTGATTGGAAAACTGATTCATTTTTTGTAAAAGATTGGTTTTTCTACCACATTGAGAATTTAATGCTGCTCGATTACAGGAAATTGAGTTGGAAGCACATGCTGTAAAAGGAATGGGTAAGACACATGCGAAGTGGTCCCCTGTTGCCACTGCGTGGTATAGGATGCTTCCTGAGGTATAAAAAACATTTACTGCTTTGTTTATTAGTGCTTCCTTCTTTAAAAGGGGAAAAATGGCAGATCTTGATAAAATGTTAGTTATGTGTTATATCTGATTATTGCACTGGTAGTATGAGCGTGAAGTGGAGGTTATAAAGATCTGAACTGTCAATTTGTATAGGTTGTGTTGTTGCAAGAAATAGAAGGTGAAATAGCAGAAGAACTTGTAAAGAAATGCCCAGTTAAAGTATTTGACATTGAAGATATTGGTAAAGGTAAGATGATGCTCGTGCCATTTAAAGTGTTTTCTATATATTTTAAATGGCAAATCCAATTGGAGAACTGTTATTATTGACATCTGTGAAAATGGATTAAAAATGTACGTTACGTACAAAAAAGAGTGCAAGTTATTATGGCTCTCGACTTCTTCTCTACTCTCGAATAGGTAGAAAGCGAGCAACAGTTGCACGACCTCGGTCTTGTACCCTTTGTAGGGAATGCATCCGAGCAGATGGAAAAGAGAAGGAAAAGGAGCAGAGGATTGATTGGGATAAGTATGTTGCATTGCGACGTGTGAAAGATCATTTCATCTGTAAGTGAAATGTTCATTGCTTGATAGTTTCCCTTCTATAGCTGGTACTATCATTGAGGCTTGAAAGATTATGTCATGGGTTTGCTCAAACCTTTTTTCTGGTTCATTTTGAGTAGTTATTATTGTATAGTGCTTCTGCTGCTATATTTGATTGTTGAAGCGCATAGAATGTCCATTCTAATGGCCAAAAGTTACCTGAAGAATCATTGTCACAGCTCATATAATTTTTCCTGCTCTGGATAGTCATGGTTTATGAAAGATGATTTTCTAGCTTTAAAACAAAAAATGTCGAGGCTCTCACACATCATAGGCTGTGAAAAATTTACTTCAAAGATTTTGTTTAAGCTTTCTTCCACTTTTCAGTAGCCGGACTTCATTGAAGGTTATCATAATCTGTGGTTTCCAACCAACTCCTGCCATACAAATGCTGGTGTTGGAGTATTTAATTCAGTTTAAGGACTATAGAATGAGACTTCTCGTTGCAGAAAAGTAATGAGGAAAGAGTTATGTTGGACGCTGATTAAATCATGGCCATTGTCTATTAGTTCCCCCCCCCACAAATTTCGAATCCTTTTATGATAAAATCTTATATTTTCTTCATGTTCTACTTTTGTAGTTACCATAGAGTCTACCGGAGCATTACCTCCTGAGATGCTGTTCACCGAAGCTGTGAAGATTTTGGAAGACAAGTGTGAGCGAGTGATAACCGAGCTCTCTTGAGGGGTCCTCCAAGGATATACCTGGCATGTCATAGAGGCCTGTATTATTTTTTTCCAAAAAAATTATAATCTACCAAACATTCATGATATCTCGATTATTTTGGTTTTTTTTTCCCTCTCTTTCGAGTTTTATCATTTATATGCTCATGTTTCGTGCACAATAACAAATAGGATTGGACATTAGAATTGATAAGATCTTAGTCCTTTTCTCTTTGTTGTCCACTAATGTATACTCAACCTTACAAACAAGCCATCAACACAATTGTAATCATGATCTTGTTTGGGGAAGCTTGGCTTGTTTTATTCTGAGAGATGTGCACGCGGTATTTGGTTAATGTGTATGTTGAACAGGATTTTCGAATTTGATGCATGAAAAGTGGATATTTTAGTAAAGTGGACTGGTAACATGAACAAATAGGGAAATGACACCTTTTGTGTTCAACCTTTTCGATGAGCCGTCTCCGATGAAATGATCCTGTAAAGTCTAGCGCACAAAACCGGAAGCACAAATGCAAGATTCACACAAAAAACTTGAAGAACATCAAGAGAAGACTGTTAATATCAATTGGGCTCAGAATACAACTCATTGTACCCGTCTGTACAAAGTTCCGACCACATCAACACTCAAACCCTCAAGAATAACGCACACATACGGCTACTCAATGGTACATAATCACACAGCCAATCTCAACCTCGTAAAACCTCAATTGAACCATAACAAAGAAGTAAATCACTCAGATTTATGATTAAAACCAGAAGTTTTAATCAGTACACAAGGGATCAAAGAATTTCAGAGGAGAAGAGTCGAAGAAGAAAACCCCAGAAACTTTTCTCACCCACACGGCTCGAGACAAATGAAAACCCTAATGAGAAAAGGGCCTTTAGGTCGACTTATATACTCATCCACATCACCGTAGATTTTGGCTGAAGATCAACGGACCAGAGCAACACCCGTGGCGTCCAACTTTTGGGCTGAGGAGTGGGCCGGATATCTTTGATATATTGGGCAATGTTATTTAGTTGAAAACTTTCCAGCAGTTTGGGCCAAAGCCCTTTTCATCATTGCCCCAACAAGTTAAAATGTAAATGTCACAAATGGCATCACATTTCAACAAATTTCCCCCTTGATGCCAATGTTATAAACAACCAAAAAAAACTTATTAGTTTCTTATCAACACCAACACCAGGAAGATAACACCTGCAGAAAACACAAATTCAGCCAGCATCAATTCTAAGAATTTGTAAGCATGATTTAAATTTTGAAAGAGGTAATACCTTTGTTCCCATATCAGCAGGATTAAATTGTGTAGGGATCTTTTCAAGCAATATGGACTCCTTTTGGACTATATCCCTAATGAAATGCATCCTAACATCTATGTGTTTAGTTCTATCATGAAAAACGGGGTTTTTACACAAATGTATGGCACTTTGGCTATCACAATAGACAACCACAGGATTATGCAATTCATTTAATTCAATTAACAAGCCTTCAAGCCACAAAGACTCTTTAATAGCTTCGGTAGCAGCTACATACTCGGCTTCGGTAGTAGATAAGGCAACAATAGACTGCAATTGAGACTTCCAACTAATGCAAGTATTACACAAGGTAAACACATAAGTGGTTGATTTTCTATTATCCTTATTACTAGCATAGTCAGAATCCACATACCCCCTTAACACAACTCCCTCTTTACAAGATTTAAAATGCAATCCTAGGTCAGCAGACCCTTTTAAGTATCTTAAGAGCCATTTTAAAGCTGTCCAATGTTCAGGACCAGGATTGGCCATAAACCTACTCAAAATACTAATAGCATGTGCCACATCAGGTCTAGTACACACCATAGTATACATTACAGAACCAACAGCATTAGCATAAGGCACCTTTTGCATATATTTAATATCAGATTCATCATGTGGACATTGTTCCTTACTCAATTTAAAATGACAGGCAAGTGGCAAAGTAACAGGTTTAGAATCATGCATAGCGAACTTGGATATCACCTTTTTCACATAATCAGATTGTGTTAAAAGAAGAGACTGTTCTGACCTATTTCTTTTAATATCCATACCTAAAATTCTCTTAGCATGACCTAAGTCTTTCATTTCAAATTCAGCACTCAAAGCCCTTTTAATGTCATTTATATCACTAATTTTCTGTCCAATTAAGAGCATATCATCCACATACAAAAGTAGATAAACAATCACATCATTCGTATAATTTCTTTTAAAATATAAGCAATGATCAAAGGCACTCCGCACAAAGCCAATAGAAGACACATAATTGTCAAATCTAATATACCATTGCCTAGGTGATTGTTTCAAACCATATAAAGACCTGTTTAACAAACAAACATACTTTGGCCTTTTAGCATCAATGAAACCTTGTGGCTGAGCCATATAGATAGTTTCATCTAGGTCACCATGTAAAAAGGCAGTTTTTACATCCATTTGTTCAAGTTCAAAATCATATTGAGCAACCAAAGCAAGCATGACTCTTATGGTAGTATATTTCACAACAGGAGAGAAAATTTCATTATAATCAATACCAGGTTTTTGTGTAAACCCCTTTGCAACAAGTCTAGCTTTGAACCTAAGAGACTCTTTAGAAGAACTACCCTCCTTAATACTATAAACCCACTTACAGTCCACCAAAGACTTATCCTTAGGTTTAGGAACTAATTTCCAAGTATTATTCTTCATAAGGGACTTCATCTCCTCTTCCATAGCACCTAGCCACTCATTAGATTGTTGACTACTCAAAGCCTCCTCATAAGATTTAGGCTCCTTAAAAGCTAAGTCTTGAAAAGATAAAACAGCAAAGGATTGATAATCACCCATCCTAACAGGTTCTCTAATCTCCCTTCTAGCTCTATCACGAGCAAGTTGATAATCACTCAGATGAGCATCTTCATCACCTACCAGGTTATGTTCATCCCTTTCAATGGGTTCATTA
The DNA here is from genome assembly GCA_019395295.1 of Osmanthus fragrans. NCBI lineage: Eukaryota > Viridiplantae > Streptophyta > Magnoliopsida > Lamiales > Oleaceae > Osmanthus > Osmanthus fragrans. Next base: position 1,639,326 of record CM033344.1, on the reverse strand, counting down.
GGATCAGTAACAATTTCATTTTCCTCTTCCACCACATTTTCAGCTTGTTCCTCCTCAACAAGTCCAGTAGGATTGTCTAGTTTCACCTGCACACTAGTATCTTCAAAATTTTCATTTTCAGAAACACCAGCAGGTGTATTTTTACTCAAACATGGCATTTCAGCTTCATTAAAAGTCACATTTCTGCTGGTTATCATTTTAAAACCCTTCTCATTCCTAGCCCAAAGTCTATATCCCTTAACTCCTTCAGGATATCCTAAGAAAACACATTTCTGGGATCGTGGCTCTAATTTTCCTAGACTTTGGTGAGAATATGCAGCACACCCAAATGTTCTTAACATAGTATAATCTGATAATTTTCCAGACCAAACCTCCTCAGGAGTTTTGTCACCTAAAGCACTAGAAGGGGTCCTATTTACTACATATACAGCTGTCATAACAGCCTCACCCCAAAGGACTTTTGGAACCCCAGAACTGATCATCATGCATCTGACCTTATCTAAAATAGTCCTATTCATTCTTTCAGCAACTCCATTTTGCTGAGGTGTATAGGGGACTGTTTTATGCCTGAGGATCCCATCTTCTTTACAAAGTTGATCAAAATCTGAATTACAAAATTCCAAACCATTGTCTGTCCTTAAGACTTTGATCTTTTTATCCATTTGATTTTCAATTAAAGTTTTCCAATTTTTAAACATTGAAAAGGTGTCTGATTTTTGTTTCAAAAGATAAACCCAAACTTTTCTTGAAAAATCATCAATTATTGATAAAAAATATTTATTACCACCTTGAGTAGTAGTAGAAGATGGGCCCCACAGATCAGAATGAATATAGTCAAGGATAGATGCAGTCTTATGCTGCCCAGTATTAAAATGAAGCCTATGTTGTTTCCCTAAAGTACAATACTCACAAAAGGGAACCTTAGAGATCACATCTTTACCAAATGCCCCTTTCTTATTCAAAATATGCAAGCCTTTTTCACTCACATGTGCAAGCCTATTATGCCATTTTAGGGTAGCATCTATCTCAGCACTAGAGGACTCAGCTGCATGAGCTATTACACTAGCTCTAGTAACGTATATACCATTCCGCTTGGTACCTTTGAAAATAACCAAAGATCCCCTAGTTACTTTCAAACTACCATCTCCAATCTTGCCATAAAGACCTATGTCATCAAGATTGCCCATGGAAATCAGATTCCTATTTAGGTCAGGAACATACCTAACTCTTTCTAAGGTAAAGGTGTACCCATTTTCAAATTTCAAGGTCACACTACCTATTCCTTTAACTTTGCAGGCTGCATTATTGCCCATAACAACCTCCCCTCCATCAAGATCCCTAAAATCTTGTAACCAAGGTCTCCTAGAGGTCATATGAAAAGTACAGCCAGAATCTAAGATCCACTCAACATTCTGATCATTGTCACCTGCAAAATTTGCAATATTCAGATCAGATGTGGGCTCAGTCACCACATAGACATCGACTGTCCCACCCTCTAAAGGTTCAACAACATTTCCCTCATTTATTTTCATGTCTCTTTGTTTATTCTTCTCCTTAAAACAGTCCTTTATGTAGTGTCCTGTTTTACCACACCCATAACACTTTCTATTCCCATCTCTAGACTTAGACCTAGGCTTTCCCTTCCCCTTCTTCCTATAGTTACTATTCCCTTGGTGACTCTGACCATTCACTTGCCTATTCATAGGTCTACCTCTCACAAAAAGACTCTCAAAATCCTTCCCAGTCCTATCAACCTTAAGTTCTAGTTCTTTACTTCTTAAGGAACTAATCACTATTTCGGGGGTTAAGGTATATCTACCATACTTAATAGCAGACTTAACATCTTTATACACATCAGGTAAAGCATTCAACAAAATAACAGCTTTATACTCATCAGAAACTTTTTCCCCAGTATTAGTGATATCTTGGACTAACTTATTAAAAGTATCAAGATTATCATCTAAATCCTTAGACATATCAATCTTGAAACTAAAAAATCTTTCTAGAAGGAAAAGTTTATTAGGCAGACTCTTAGACATGTATAGTTCCTCTAGTTTTTCCCACAAATCCTTAGTGTTATCACGTTTACCAATTTTTCTTAACACTTGATCAGACAAATGGAGAATAATAGAGGTATATGCAAGTTCATCAGCTTCAGTTTTTTGATCATCAGTCATAGTAGCAGGATATTCACCAGTTATAGCTTTTGCCACTTTCTGTTGAACTAAGACCCCTTTCATTTTTTGCTGCCAAATGGGGAAGTCCCCTTTTCCATTAAAAACTCCAAGTTGAAACGTTGTAGTTGTCATTTGAAAATTTTTAACCAACACAAAAGATTATTTGAGGTCACAGTTTAACAGAAAACGAGAAAAGGTATTTAAGAGAAAATAACAATTCAGTAAACAACAGGCTATTAACTCAGTGAACTATACGTGAATAATCAACTGTGAATGTAAACAGATTAATGACCACAGTGAAACAAGAACAGCAGAGGTATTAACCCTAAACAACAGTCACAGCAATTCACAACAAGAGACTATATAATACAGTATATGAAGCGAATCAATACCGGGAAATTCCTCCAATTTCCAGTGTTAGGATTCACCAGGATTCCGTGAGGTTCACGACCCCAGGTCAAGGCTCAATCCGTAATCACCAGAAGATTAGAGAACAACAGGGAATATTAATGGGGAAAAGCAGAACAATATGCAAGAACAAGAAATAAAAAAAACGATTATCACAGAGGTGGAACAGGGTGTCACCAAACTGGTTCGAAGAACCAGTAGCACGAAAACAATTCAGAGAATCTGCAGATCACTCGCTCGAAGACCAAACGCCAAAAGGACCGTTCACCAAGAACCAGTTCCACTCAAGAGAGCGTCGGCCTGAGAAAAACAAATGTGATTAGTAGCAAAAACGGAAAAATGAGTAACCTAGGGTTTTACCACTTTCAGATCGAAGCAAGGATGTCTACTGAAAATTAATTTTCCAGCAACAATCCACCGATCGAAGTCTCCTTTCAGACTCACAAACGCTCTGATACCACTTGTAAAGTCTAGCGCACAAAACCGGAAGCACAAATGCAAGATTCACACAGAAAACTTGAAGAACATCAAGAGAAGACTGTTAATATCAATTGGGCTCAGAATACAACTCATTGTACCCGTCTGTACAAAGTTCCGACCACATCAACACTCAAACCCTCAAGAATAACGCACACATACGGCTACTCAATGGTACATAATCACACAGCCAATCTCAACCTCGTAAAACCTCAATTGAACCATCACAAAGAAGTAAATCACTCAGATTTATGATTAAAACCAGAAGTTTTAATCAGTACACAAGGGATCAAAGAATTTCAGAGGAGAAGAGTCGAAGAAGAAAACCCCAGAAACTTTTCTCACCCACACGGCTCGAGACAAATGAAAACCCTAATGAGAAAAGGGCCTTTAGGTCGACTTATATACTCATCCACATCACCGTAGATTTTGGCTGAAGATCAACGGACCAGAGCAACACCCGTGGCGTCCAACTTTTGGGCTGAGGAGTGGGCCGGATATCTTTGATATATTGGGCAATGTTATTTAGTTGAAAACTTTCCAGCAGTTTGGGCCAAAGCCCTTTTCATCATTGCCCCAACAAGTTAAAATATAAATGTCACAAATGGCATCACATTTCAACAGATCCAAATCTTCATTAAACTGTCGGGTAAACCTTATGAATACATGTTTTAGTTCGAATTTTTAGGCATCAATCTAAGTTAAAAGCAAAATTTATTTTCATAAAGTTAGAAATGTGGGTTGAGTTCGGTTGATAGTTGTTGATTAGAAAGATTGTGCAATTTTAATAAAAAAAAAGTTGACAATCAGTTTGCTTCATATGGATAGGTGTGTGTGTTAGATGGGTGACGGGTTAATCGAGAATCATTCACTATATTTCAATTATTTTGTAGGACAAATTGTTCGATTTCATTTTCAATTTTGTTTTAGGTTTGAGAGGTTCTCTTTCGATTAAAATGTACCCCTAATTGATAATACGATTCCCCGGCTCAATATCTAACCATAAGCAATCATTTCTAAATCCAACTAAAATTTTGTTTAAATAAGCAAGAGACGACAGGATCCCAAACTCAGACATGTAAATAATTAGCGGCACACCTATTTATTGCGAACAAATTGCATTCACATGGTGATCATAAATATAACAATATAATACCATAGTTTACTTGTCGTAATTAAAATGAGATATGTGATGGACCACAAAACAGGTCGTTAGCAAGTTAGATAAAGGCTTAAAATTGGAAATTAAGGGTGGTGTGGGTCCCAAGCATGAGGGACAGGTTGGAGCATTTGAAGGACCCATGTGTTGATTCAGACCCTTGTCTATGGGACAAAATACAATCAAATTATTAAACGTGGAAAGCTTTACTTTACCCCTTCTTTGACCCCTCCACAACGCCCTGACCTCTCACCCCACCCGCACGCCCACCCCCACCCCCACTTCTCTCTATGTGTATACAAACTATATACACACATGTATCTCTATCTCTCTCACACATTGAGGAAAATTTTACTTGAAGTCACCCAACTTCTTCAATTTGATCACCTAATTACATCTTGAATTAAGCCTCAAGTACACTCTATTTGACATAATTGTTTGACACTTCTCTCACATATATGGGGTCCATGATTATTTTAATTGTGAGTTCCACCACTCTACATGTGAGTGAAGTGTCAAATTTCATGTCAATAAGAGTGTACTTGTAGCATCATTGGAGTCAGCAGGTCATTCATTCTTTTTCTCTCACCATGTTCGAATTTTCCCCATTGCCATGCCCTTATTCCCGCTCAAGGTGGGACGGAGCCCCAGTCCCACTACCACCTCAGTTTATTTATTTTTATTTGCGTGCTCATTTTCACGATTTTTTTTGTGTACAAACTTATTTTTAAATAGACTTTAAACGAGACGGATAATGGGGCATGGACCATGTTACCGTACCTGTATCGAGGGCAGCAATCTCTATCTTGAGCACCTCGATTATGGGGCAAGGCTCGTGATTATTAGATCTAATGAATTTTTTTGTTATCGCAATTAGTTAGTCGTAAGACTGAATGTTTTGCCACTAAGAACATGTTTGAGCCCTACTTTTATTGAAAAAAAATACATTTTAGAATAATAGATTGATAAAGAATGTGTGATTAAAAAATAAGAAAAAATTTTGAGTTTACGTGTAATATTATTTAATTGAAAATTGTGTAGTTAAAAAGGAAATAAAAATATATTTTAAAAATAATAAAGATCAAACAAGGGCTAAATTAACAAATACTTTGCCAACAAATCGAAATGGAATTGAAAAATGATAACTTTAAGAATAATGCTATTCCACCAGGGTTTGCCTCACAGGCTGATTCCAGGTAATAAAATATTTAACCACGTGTCAACAATCGAAAAAGGGGGCAAAATGGAGGGAAAACCATTTCCGTCTTTCACTTGGAATTTTCCCCAAAATAGACATTCTTGACATTGTGACCTTACCATTTCCGTCTCCACTTCCGGTTTCTGAAAAAAGGGGGAAGGGGTACTTATTTCCATCTTTCACTTGGAGTTTTCCCCAAAATAGAAAAGATTGCCCTGTGACCTTACCATTTCCGTCTCCATTGCGGGTTTCTGAAAAAAGGGAGAATTTGGGTACTTCCGGTTTCTGAAAACAAAAGGAGGAGGGGGGGGGGGGGGGGGGGGGGGGGGGGGGGGGGGGGGGGGGGGGGGGGGGGGGGGGGGGGGGGGGGGGGGGGGGGGGGGGGGGGGGGGGGGGGGGGGGGGGGGGGGGGGGGGGGGGGGGGGGGGGGGGGGGGGGGGGGGGGGGGGGGTTGCTTCGTTGCTTACAGAAGTCTAATCGATCGGTTTTGGGGGTGGATTTCTTGTGCTCGTTGGTCGCCGGAGGTCGGGGAGTTGGTCACCGGAGGCGGGGCAGGTGAATTTGGGTGCAAATGTGAGATCTCACGGTTAATCCCCCTTTATGTGTCACTTTTCCCCCTTACGTTTTTATCCAGCTAAATTGATGACACGTGGAATAATATTTTATTACCTGGAATCAGCCTGTGAGCCAAACCCCTGTGTTGTAGCGGGATTGTAACTTTAATGTTATCAATTTACTCATTCAAGATAAAACTAATGATCTAACGTCATGTTAGATCATGCATTTTGTCAGCCACTTGGAATTTGGTAAGCTTTGATCATAGTTATGGATGGAATGATCATATTGAAATAAATCAAAACTAGGTGATCACTACGAAACAAACTTGTAAGTTGAGTGACTCTAAGAAACATTATTCTTTCTCTCTCACTACAAGTGAGAGAATACATTGGTGCATTGGTATACACACAGGCCACAGTCACCCGCCCAATTCTCTCTTTCGACAATCTCAAGACCTTTTCTCTCTTATTCAATCCACACATTTTAGGAGGAAGTGGAGGTGTTGCTCTCCTTTTTCTCTCTCTACAGTTTTGAGTGCTCTCTTTTCTCATTTTTTTTCCCTCATTTGCTAAAGCAAGAAAAATGGAAACCCTAAAGTTCCGATCTTCATGACTTCAGGTACTCTCTTTTAGCTGTGGGCGGCTTTGTTTGCCTTACTTTTGAACTGGTCCAGTGATTTGCTAGTTGGGTTTTGCTTCTCCGTATCTGCTTTGTTTTTTAGCATTCCGCCTCTTCGTATGGGGGTTTTCTGGATCCTTGTTGGTAGGGCTTTTACAGAAAAGTCGTGGGTCTTTGCTGAAGATCTGCGTGCTTTTTATGGGTCCAATATTTTCCCCATTCATTTATCTGCTAAATTGTGCTCATCTTTTGTTATGTGGCAAGTATTTGCTTTGTAGGGTAAATTGAGGAAGTGCATTATGTTCTATGAGTTAATCGAGTCTCTTTTTTTTGCGCAATTTGATGGTTATTGAGGCATCGGGGCTTTCTTCTTTGACAGTTAGGCTTTTGGCTAAAAAAGATTGCATATCGAGGTGAACAAAAGTGTTTTTTTTTGTTCATGGTGGATAGGTTATAGAAATTGTTTTTCTTTGATTTCTATCCTGTATTTACTTGTTAATCAGCGTTCACATCTCTATGCTCATTGTGTTTTATTTTAATCAGAAAAGAGAAACAAAAGGAGAATTCCTTTTTGTTTACATATTGAAGATCTTTTAATCGCGCAATTTAGGATTTTTGCTAGATTTATGATCTAGATTTTGGATTTGGTAGAGGTTGTATAAACCAATTTTTTTTAGCCCTTTTATTAATTTTTTCTCTTTTTTTGATAAGCTCTTCCAAAACCTAAACTTGATATTTCTTCTGTATTTGTAGTTTATCTGCATTATCCTGGTAGGCACCTGCGAGCTGTAGATGGGATTGGAGACAATAATGTTTGATTTTGATGCCGGAAAGTGTCAAATATTGAAGATGGGTGATGAGTAATGGGTGTGTTTGATACGACTAATTTTAGGAGTCTGTATTTATTCCAATGGCGTCTGAATCTAGCATCAAGATTTCTTCTGATAAGCAGAGCAAAATACATGGAACCCAAGCCTTAGGGAGAAATGGTCGCAAGGCTTCACCCTTGCCTATTTCTAAGACTGGAAAATCTGAGACTACCGTGAGAGAGTCATCTAAAAATGTTGATCCTGTTGCTTCTAAGAAAATTACAATAGCACCAGCAGTGGAAAAGAAATTACATAATCATCAGCAAAAGGAGTTGGTCAGTTTTGTAGCTGATAAACTGGATTCCAGCTTACAGTTGGGTAATTCTAAACAATTACAAACACTTGAGAATACGCCTGATCAGGAAAAGAAAACATCAGGTCACGCAATAGTCAAGGATAGCTCAGCATCTGCTAAAGTGAGCGATGGAGCTAGCAGCCTTTCAAAAACAAGCGGAAGTGCCAAAATCAGTGACCGGCTTGATTTTGTTGAGAGTGGAAAGACCAGTTTGTGTAGGGGTAGCGCAAGTACTGATATAAGTGATGAAAGTACTTGTAGCAGCCTGAGTAGCAGCGTCAACAAACCTCATAAAGCAAATGATATGAGATGGGAAGCCATACAAGTGGTACGATCAAAGGATGGCGCATTAGATTTGAGGCATTTCAGATTGTTGAAGAAGTTGGGCTGTGGCGATATTGGAAGCGTCTATCTTTCGGAATTATGTGGAACAAAGTGCTATTTTGCCATGAAGGTCATGGATAAAGCATCACTAGCAAGTCGTAAGAAACTTTTGCGTGCTCAGACAGAAAGAGAAATACTGCAGTCCTTGGATCACCCCTTTCTTCCAACTTTATATACCCATTTTGAGACAGAAAAGTTCTCATGTTTGGTTATGGAGTTCTGCCCAGGAGGTGACCTGCACACACTTCGGCAGAGGCAACCGGGAAAGCATTTTACTGAACAGGCAGTGAAGTACGACACTTTTCCCAACTAATAGTCTCAATATTCTTTATATGTATCATAAATTGTGTCATCTTGCGAACTAATTTCTCCAAGCTTTTGTGCTTGTGGATATAGGAAATGATTACTTTCATTCTCATGAGATTTGCAGTGTGTCCGGTTGAATCTACATAGGAAATGATGTGAGTAGTTATGGAAGTTGTTGAGCCAACTAGAGTTATCCGACTTCTTGAGTCTTAAGGAATTCTTATTAAGTTCATAATTTAGGGTAAATTGTATATTCCTCTTAAAATACGATATATGCACAATATCTGTGTAAATATCTTACAGGAAAATATGTACTTGTGAGGAGTGAGGGAGAATCAAACAAGTTTGTTTTCCCTTTTTAAAGCTGAAAACAGTAGAAGAGAGAGCTGAATTGCTGCCTGTAATTGAGCCAAAAGTAGAAATGATCTTTCTGATGTGCATATATCTACCAAACTATGTTCTATAAGTTTGTGTTTGGAAGTATAGACATTAAAACTGGTTCTAGGTTTCTCTGAAACTACTATTCCAGACCAAAAAGCACAAGTTGTTTAATATTTTTATTAGTAAAATGTATGTAATACTAGAGTATTACATATTTAATTAGATCTTGCACACAACTAGATATGAGGTAAAACAAAGCCTCTCTCTTTATGGTCCATAATAGGAGCTTAATTTTGAACATATTCTGAAAATGATATAAAATTTTGTTTTATGGTTCCTAGCGCACCACCTTTGCAATGCAAGCAAGAAGTTCATCCCTTGCAAGTTTACAAATTGGGAGGAACGGGTGCTCCTCATTTATATGATTATAAATTTATAACCTGACACAAGTCTTATGTTAAGAGTTTTCATATTATAGCTACGTGGTTAGGAATAATGTTAAGATAATTTTGTAGTATTTATGAGGCATTTTGGGGAGTTTATATTAATGTACGAGAGGTTTATAACCATCGGGGGCTTGGTTAGGCTTTTTTTAATGTAGGGTTTTAGAAGAGAAAACCATAGTCAAGTGCTTTCTCTTATGTTTACCATTGCTGTTGACCTTGGTTTTTGACCACTGATGTGGTCAACAGATGTTGACTCTACTCATGTTCAAGCGTAAAGCTCATGCACTTTTGGATAAATTGTTAGTAGCACATGGCTTTTTTGGGCGGTGAGGAGGCGACTGTAAGCACTCCGATAGTTAAATTAGACAACTTGTATCGATATAGGGTGTGGGATGGATGAAAGAAGTATTTCACGAATGTGTATGGGTACCGTGGTATATAGAGAGTTAACAAGAGTGAGCAATAATATTACGAGTGTAAAATTGTATTGCTTTCAAATGACATTAAGTGTGAGCTTTTTTAGTAGAAGGTGTGAAGTGGTACCGTTGGATGAATCACGTGGCCTTATCTTAACGATCTAGGTGCCTCATCATAGGCTTCACTTCTGCAGTCCTAGGTTTAGGGACATTTAATGATTTTGAAAAGCAACCACCTTATAGCTTTGGTTTGACATTTGGAAAGTAGATTGATTTTATCCGTGAGACGCTTCTGCAGAGAGGTCACTATCAATCAATATCAGATCTTAATGGAAGATCTCTTGGAGGAGGTGAAGCAGGAAGATGCCTTCTCACATTGAGAGGCTAGTCAGTTCAAATTTACTTTGCAGCAGGTCGTGGCACCTTGCCTCAACCATGGAGAGTCGGTCTCAACATGGCACCTCGGTTGAGTTGATGCATTACTTCGACTATCTATGTTTGATGGTTTTGGATAGGCCAGGACAGTGACCTGTAGCGCGGGCCTGATTAGGCTTGCTAGCTGGCTGCCATGTTGTTGATTCTCCAAGCATTGTCCGGAGGCGTCACGACTCACAAATCACAATCGCTACTCTCTTTTTATTTATTTTTTCATCCAACTCTGATACTGTTTGTGCATTGAGTTGCTATTTATTTTTGTCCTTGAGCCATTGAATAAGTAAAAATTAGCTTTTGGACTTTTCTATTGTGGCCCCAGTCTTTAAGATAAATTGAATGGAGGCTACTCATATCACACAACAGCAGTATATTTTATTCTACTTACATTATGATGCCTTACCAGCTGATTACTGCATTTATTTTTTATTTTTATCATGCCCAGTTGATTAGAATTTCTCTTGTAGCTGCATAATTTTCTGCCAATGAATAATGATGTTTTAGCTTAATCAAAGTGAACTGAGTTTCTAGTGATGCCAATTGTTGATGCTATCTAATTAATTTGCTATTGTTTTTCCTCAACTCCAAATGTTGAAATTTGCTAATGTCTGCATAACAATTTTCTTGTTGAATGATTAGCATGTCGCTCAGGTCAAAATGTCTGACCTTGTAATGCTTGCTGTATTTCATCTGCATTTTCATGACAAACCTAGTCAAATCAACCTGATAGTGTGTCCTCCTTTTGAGTTATGCTTTGGTAATAATGTCTCCTTATTACTTACTCTTCAATATCTCCTTAGCTTCTCCACCTGTAGTAGGCAGTCTATTTTATTTTTTCGTAAAATAGTGTTGGTTGAAATGGAGCATGTTTAGCTTAGCTTAAAAAGTTACTTTTAACATTTTTTTTTTTTTTTTCCAAAAACGCTTGAGGTTTCCTAAAAGTTTCTTCTATAGATTGTGATTACAAAATTTTACTTTTTAACAGCAAATCTTTAATTCTGTCAGAAAAAAAATTAAGTTTTTATCTTATCTGGCACTTCTAGCATGCTTTGGGAAAGTCCTGATTGCCCCTGTGGAGTTTCTAGCTATGTCTTTTCTGCACACTAGGGTGTGGGATTTATCCTTTTGCCCCAGTTTCTGGTTTAACCAACTGTTATTCATGTTTATCTGACCACATTATCTCGAAGTGCCTATGAAGTTATATAGTAAGATTTGTGTCTTTGATCCGGTTCTCTCCTTGGCTTCTATGCAATAGTTTCTTGTGCAGTATTTGATTTTTCCTTTTATTTATAACTCCTAAAATTTCACGTGCAATTTGTATACTAGGGCCTCACTCAAAATATCGTGTAATTGTTTATTTGTACCTTTTGTGATTGATTTCTATCCCACATGCAGGTTCTATGTAGCTGAGGTCCTTCTTGCTTTGGAATACCTCCATATGCTTGGCATCGTCTATCGGGATCTCAAGCCTGAAAATGTCCTTGTGAGAGAAGATGGACACATTATGTTATCCGACTTTGATCTTTCTCTCCGCTGTGCTGTTAGCCCTACACTCGTCAAATCCTCGTCCCTCGAGACAGAGCCGCTTCGGAAAAACTCAGTTTATTGCGTCCAACCAGCTTGTATTGAGCCCTCCTGCATTCAGCCGTCATGTATGGTCCCTACTTCGTGTTTCACTCCTCGCCTCTTTTCAAGCAAATCCAAGAAAGATCGCAAAACCAAAAATGACATTGGTAACCAAGTCAGCCCATTGCCGGAGCTTATGGCAGAGCCAACCGAAGCACGTTCCATGTCATTTGTAGGTACACACGAGTACTTGGCACCTGAAATTATCAAAGGTGAAGGGCATGGCAGTGCTGTGGACTGGTGGACTTTTGGGATTTTTCTTTACGAGTTATTGTTCGGTAAGACTCCCTTCAAGGGATCAGGAAATAAGGCTACACTTTTCAATGTTGTTGGCCAGCCATTAAGGTTTCCAGAATCGCCAGTTGTCAGCTTCGCTGCTAGAGATCTTATAAGAGGCTTGCTAGTGAAAGAGCCACAGCATAGGTTGGCTTACAAACGCGGGGCAACCGAGATCAAGCAACATCCGTTCTTCGAGGGTGTGAATTGGGCTTTAATTCGTTGTGCAAGTCCGCCAGACGTGCCTAGACCAGTCGAGATCGAAAGAATTCCCGCCCCGACTGCATCTACTAGTCTGAAAATTGCTCCTGCAGCTATCCCAGCCCAACAAAGCTCTGATAATTATCTTGAATTTGATTTCTTTTAACTACACTGTTGTTCATTCTGGTCCAACAAGAACATGGAGTTTCTAAATATTACAGATATCTTAAATCGAAAAGAAAAATTCAGGGGTCCAATGTGGACTGCTAGTATTTAGTCTCTGATGTTGTATTTGCACATGTTGAAATACTGTTTGTTGGTACATATCCATAAATGGGAATTTGTTTGCTATGTATTTTTGCCATAGCCATAGAGTAAAGCTTAAATTATAATAATTTAAGATGATTTAAACACACTTTTTATCACTCCCAAACAAGTGTAACGTGTGTCAATAATAAAACGGGGTAACAGATGAGTTGCTTGAGCAGGCCAGGATCTCACGGTGGACTGTGGGTTTGGTTGTCTAGCCCAAGTTATGGGCCCAATAGATGGTTAATGGTTTGTCTATAATTAAAGTTAGAAAATGATATTTGAAATAATGAATTTTTGTAGAATATGTGGTTAAAAAAAAGAAAAAAAAATTGAATTTACGTGCAAAATATTTTATTGTAGGAATGCTTGATTGAAATATAAGTTTGAGAAAAAAAAATGTTTTGAAATAACGATAGACAAAAATGCCATTTTCTTCCTCGTCGTTTCCGTCATTTTAATATTCTGTGTATTTTCAGTAAGTGAGTGAGTGTGAGTAGGGTTAAGTTAAGGTCAAAAAATTGGGTTAGTGTGTCGGTCATGTTAACGGATCGATAAGGTAATGTGTCATAATTATACAAAGAATTATTAAAAGAAACCCAATTGGGTCATTAAAATAAAAATCATAACTAACCCATTGCACCATCGGTTTGATTTTTTTCGCCTCATTTGATTCGATTAACCGCGATTGTTGATTTTAACTGTTCGAATTATCATTCCTAAATAACATGGGATAAGTAATCAAATCAGTCACTAATATTCGACATGAACATGTGATTACCTTTTAGCCCATTTCAAGATTCCCTGAAGTGTGATAGAATATATAGAAAGAAACGGACGCCTCAAATTTAAGCTAAAAAGCAGTGCGATTTAGTTGAAAAATGCTCAACAGATTCTTCAAATATGTGTTCTTTACTTGAGTTCTCGTACACTGGGCATCATGTGCTCCAGATTGATTGCACAAACTTTACTTTAAAAAAAATAATAATAATAATAATAATAAATAAACAGTCGAATATTAAATTTTTTCTAAAGTGGATTCAAGAATGTCTTCCTGAAATATAATTATATTATGCCAATTGAACATAGGAATAATGATCAGAATATTTTTACGAATTTTTTGGAAGATGGGATTGACTATATTATCACGATAGTGATCTTTCATGATAATGAAATTTTTATAAAAGTAGCATGAGGTAACATATGATAATGATAAGAAATGACTGTAGAATTACAGAAAAGAATTCATATTTTAAAATGTGGTGGTAATAATAAATGATGTTTGACTCAATCTTAATAAATGAATGTGTGTCACAATTTTCATATTTTTTTGGAATAATTATTAATTAAATCCATTTTATTCAACATGTACTCAATCGAGCCTCTTTTTAATTGACATTTCAATCTTTTAAATTTGACATGTTTGTTCTTCTGTCCAGTCGTCCTAAGATTGATTGTGTCCAATGGTCTAGTAATTTGACATGTATGGCTCAAATTCAAAAGGATCAATAATTCAATTTTAATAAGATGACCACCTATTCACTCATCACCGTTGATGTCAAGGAAAAAGACCAAAAGGTCACAATATAAAAATACGTCAAATCATATGGTTTGGCTCTGAGCTTTTGCGTTTATGACTTCTTTTATCAGAAAATACACGCATCGAAAGATCTCAGGAGGCATTTTGGTTTTGAAAAAGTCTTAGAGATGAGAGAATCAAGAATATCTACCGAAAAGATAATATTACACTAATTGACAAAAATCGTGAGCAATATCGTCCAATAAATTTTATTCAATATTATTCAATCTCAAAAAGATTGATAAGAGAACTTAAAATGCGACCACACACCTTCCTGACCTTTAAAAAGGACTGGTTGGCAATTGTATTTGGCTATTTTGGGAAACTCCCACCGCCCACGTACCAATGTTTAATATTGAATTTTTTTAAAAAAAAATTTAATTTCTTTTTAAATTTAAGGAAGAAGATTGTTTTTTAGCTTAAAAGTTCATTTGCCCTTCTTGCATAAATGGTTACAACTATTTAAGGGGAAAAAAAAAATACTAAAATTAATAAATAAATAAATAAAAATGTTGACTGGAAGAAGGTAAAGACGGACTATGTAAAAATGTCCATGCCAACTTTGTTATATTCCTGTTATCTGAGGCGGACCTACATATGGACTTGGTTGGTCACTTGACCAACAAGTTTTCCAGCTTTTTCATTTTTTTTTTTTTTTTCCAAAAAATCTGTAGAAAAGAAGTATTAACCTTTTGAAAACCCAATTGTAATGGCCCATTAGACCCAAAATTTGTGGGTTTTCTAATTAACGCTAACCTAATAGCCACATACCCACAGCCCGTCCATTTGACACAGAGAGAGCCAGAGAGGAGAATGTCGCACGACTTGCACCGTTCAAGCGAAATTTTTCATGCGCCCGTGCCATCGTCCTTCTGTCGTTCTGCGTCCACCACCGCCAAGCGCCAATAGTTATAGCCAATTCTTGGGCCAAGTAAGCTCTTTAACCCTTAAAATCTCAATGTGAAAATTTACAGAGCTTTTGTTTCTTTTGCCTTGCCGGCGTTTCCTGTTTCCTGTTTCCTGTTGCTAACGAATGATGTTAAGTGTTGCTGTCTGTTGGTTTTGATATCTTGTCGCCTTGTCGGCGTGCCTTTGAATGTGAAGTGATTTTGTGATTAGAGCCTTAGAGCCTCTGTGAATGTGATTATGTGAAGTGATTCTGTGATTCCATGCCCTAAGTTAGAGGTTGCTAAGTTTACTTAGTTTTGCTGAATGAGAAAAGGTTTTGCTGAGTGTGAAGTTAGTTTTGTTGAATGAGTAAAACCTTTAAGGTTTTGTTGTGATTCTTCTGTCATTTTGTTGAATGAATAAAGGTTTTGTCTCTGCATACATAACCTGAGTGAGGGGGCGAGGGCTGACTGCTGAATGAGTAAAGGTTTTCGTCACCTTTTTGACATGTTTGATTGTGCCCCACTAATTCAAAATCTCTGTGTCCGTCACTGCCTGTTATTGTGATAAATAGGAATATTATTTTTCGGACTTAACATAGAATAAATACTACTTATATATCGAAAGTAAAAAAAGTTAAAAGAACAAAAATGTATACGAGAATGTCGTCCGAATAATAATTTAATAGGTCATTTCAAACGTTGTATTCAAGAGAATGAGTTTATTGAACGAAACTGTTACTTACCATGCCTTGTTTAGTCGAGGTGTTATCCATTAGTCCAATGATTAAGAAATAATTAACAACACTGACACGCCATTTTCACAGCTTAAAAAGACTTTATTATTTGTTTAATTTTCTTTACACTTTAGTTGGTCGATGTTGAGGTGACATGAATTTTGACATTTGATCTAAATTTTATTTATTCAAATTAAGGGTTAAAATATATGTCACGTTAACATTTGTTAACAAATATGTAAAATAATTTTTGTGCAAGTAGCTTAATTGATATTAAAAAAAAAAAATAGAAAAAGGACAATCAAAATGTCTTAAATTTTCTAAAGGTGTTGGGGCACCCAAAAAACAGAGGCCTATATTTTCACAAGCGTCACGTCCCCCTCATGTCCGAACCTCTTCAACCCCGCACACCCGACCCCACACACAAACAGGACACAGGTACTAACTAATTATTATATATATTCTAAGGAAGAGCTGAAATTTATAATCTGGGATTAAATCCACACAATTTTTGAGTGAAAAATGGAGTTCAACAGAAGATATGATCCTGCAGTTTCAGACTCTGCTGGAAAAAGGTCATTTTCTTATCACATTTGAGTCTATTTTGAATTTTTGATCTCTCAAGAACTAATTTTTTAAGTTATTTGTTTTTATTTTGATTTCAGTTGACGAACCACTGAAGCAGACTTTCCAGGTTTGCCATTTTTACTTCTGTCCTGTACTTTTATTGAATTAAGAAAAAATAATTGATCCTTTTGAATTTCAGTTTGATCCAAGAACTTGAAGTGATTGTTGACTTGGGTTTATTCTTGTAAAAGTCCCAGTACTTGTTTCTCATCATATTTGTTCATTTTTGGCTTGATTGTTCATATTTTAATATTCGTGGGCCCCTCTTCATGTGAGAGAGGTGTAAGAGATTGTGAAAGGATTATGTACGTGTAGAC
Source organism: Osmanthus fragrans (assembly GCA_019395295.1). Classification (NCBI taxonomy): domain Eukaryota; kingdom Viridiplantae; phylum Streptophyta; class Magnoliopsida; order Lamiales; family Oleaceae; genus Osmanthus; species Osmanthus fragrans. The sequence goes on along the minus strand of CM033344.1, from coordinate 1,622,643 downwards.
TAACCCATTTTTATTTGATGGAATGAGGATGATTATTTTCACAATTTGCTAGATCTTTGTTCTTGGCTAGTGCTTGAGTGGACTTTTTCTTAGCTTCTTGGATATTTCTTGCAAATCAAAATAATCATTATTGGGCTTTTCCTTGCAAGTACAGTCTTTGAAATTAAGATGAAAATCCTTTTTGCATCTTTTCTGCAACCTTACACAGATTATTTTTCATTTTGAAGTTCAGAGTAAATAATGAACAGACTATAATTTTCTTGTCTTCATATACAGAATATACATCAAGGTTACCCGACTGAAAATTTGGTGAGGTTTCTCAAAGCAAGAGATGGGAATGTATCTGAAGCTCATAAAATGGTTTGACGATTCTGGTGCTAACAATTTTTTTTGTTAGAATAAGTTGATGTATGTTCACTGTTTCTTACCAGTTGTACCCCATGTTTTTTCAGCTTGTCAACTGCTTGAACTGGAGGTTACAAAACGATATTGACAATATATTGGCTGTGAGTTCCGATGATCTTGTTCTATGTAGAATGTTAAGTTTTCTATTTCCTCATAATTTGGTATCTGCGCATATGATATTTGACCAGACCATGTTATATTTTTGGTCAGACTGTGGCATTGTCCAAAATGGCTTATTTTTAGCCATGGTCATATTGATAATGAACGTTTATTTGAATCTTCAACTACAAACACCTCTAGTTTATGGTCAAATTTTCTGATCTTGACTGGTGCTTTAGAAAGTTAGATGATCGAGCGTCTTAATTTAAAGCTATTTTTTCTTCCAAAAAGTGCATCGCATTAGTCAACAGCCATAAAACAATCTTCAGATTGAAATAGTAGAATTTTTCTGATGTTGGAAAAAAAAATTGCAAAATCCATGAGACTTTAGTTGGTGCATGTGGTTCTATTATTTCAAGAATGAAGGTTTTCACTGCCTAGAATTTGTCAGAGTTCTCAAGGACGAGGCCGTGACCTCATCTGGCTGACCGTTGGTGGATTTTGATCGAAGATGTGGAATAACTTTTGGAATCTTAGGGGGCGTTCCCGTCGTGTTTCAGTTTTGTGTTTTGAGTTTTGAATTCGTTTTGTGTTTTGGGTGTCCATTTTGAGATTGTTGAAAACTCGTTCTTTTTGTCGTTTTGAAAAAATATTTCCAAACTCGTGTTTTTTTAGTTTTGACTGATTTGTGAAGAAAATAGTCAAAACGTAAAAAAGTTGTTTTCTACTTTTTTCACAAAATTTTCAGCTGTTTTCAAAAACTCGTTTTCGAAAATGGCAAAGAGAACGCGTTTTCAATGTTTTGGAAAATCGAAAACAAAAAACGACCCGAAACAGCAAAGAGAACTCCCCCTTAGGATTCTTTGGAAATTGTAACCCGTACCTTCGAATAACCTCATACAAGATCTCCGACATCGTATGCAATAACGAATTTCATATGCTATCATTATGACAATGCATCGTATAATTGCATAGCATGCTTATCATTGACAAAAGTAATTTTTGAGGTTACTTCTGCAGAAGCCAATTATCCCTATTGATTTGTACAAAGAAATAAGGGACTCTCAGCTCGTAGGAATGTCTGGATACTCAAAAGAGGTAATACTTAATGAACTATGAAATGGTAGCTTAGTGAAGTTTTGCTTTACCATACAACTTCTACACTTGATGATCTTGAATTATGTTACTAGACTTTCCTTCTGTACAACAAACTAATTTCGTCTCGTAGTTACTTTTCTTTCAACACATTATAAATGGCACTGATATACTTAGCCCCTGTTTGGGCTCCATTTTATTCAAATTGCATTTTCTCTCTCTCAAATAAAATAATATTACACGTAAATCCAAAACTTTTCAACATTTTTAACCACACATTTTGTTGGAAGTTGGTTTAAGATTTGAGAAAAATTGGTTAAGAATTGAAAACTAAATATTGGAAAGTGTGACTTCATGTCAACTTCGCCAAATATTCAGACCTAATTTGTTTATGCACATGGTTTGCCGCTCAATTGCTCCAAAATGTGATCCAAAAATGGAAGGGATAGAGAAAACCTAGATGACACCGTCGAGCGACCAACTCTCTATAAGTGCTACTCGAGCGAGAAAGCGAGCGAAAATGGATTCCCTCGTCTGTTGTGTTTTGGCTCACAACAATTCCCCCCACAACTCCTCATCCTCTATAAATAGGACCATTTGGATGTCCCTAATGCATCCCATACCATTTATGTATCAAGCATAACATCATTCTCTAGTCAAAACTCTCTCAAAATCATTCCAAAAGTTCTTCCTTTGTAGAGAGGGACATCTGTCAAATTTCGCCGAAATTTATGGTTTGTAGTACTACTACCATAAGTCGAATATGTTGTATCTTGAGAGACAAGTTCCGTGAACCGTAAGCACCATTGGGGGACAATATTATCTTAAGGCGAAAGTATCATCACTTGCCTCGGATTGCCGTTTCTTCTTCTTCTATCTTCTTTTTCATTTTTTGATTTTGTGTGGTCACAATACTACAAATTTTTATTCATATAATAGTGATTTAATTACGCTCATGCGGGTTAAACTTTAACATTTTGATTACTACATATAAACAACCATTTTCCCACATATTTTTACAACCCGGTCCTAACACATTCTTCAAAAAATCACTATTCCAAAATATATTCTCCCCAAAAGTCGATTTTAATGGAGCCCAATCAGGGACTTAATAAAATTCAAAACTCGTGCATGATTTAAGTTTTATCTTTTAATTTTCAGGGTCTTCCTGTCATTGCAGTTGGTGTAGGGCTGAGCACATACGACAAAGCATCTGTAAGATGTCATGCTTTCAAGAATTTGTTGTTATTTTTTAAAATGATGTTGAATTTGGTTTTATTACATGGATTATTTATTTATCTGTTGTGTTCTGATATTAATCTTTGACATTTTAGATTAACAGTTACGTCCAGTCACATATCCAAATGAATGAATATCGAGATCGTGTTATATTGGTAAGTTTTGGCATATCCGCATACTCAGATTGTAAAAATATACTTAGAAAATAACTTTGTTTAAAGACTTTATTTTATTTTGTAGCCTTCTGCAACAAAGAAGTTTGGGAGATATATCGGCACCTGCATAAAGATTTTGGACATGACTGGTCTCAAAATTTCCGCACTAAATCAAATCAAGGTATTTCTTCATATTGCATAACCTTCTAGTCTTTTTTCCGTTAATTTGGAATATTTTACGCTGGTTGTAATATGTAATAACATATTTGTAAATCTTCACCCTATTGGTAATTAACACATTTGTACTCCCTTTCATTGCAGTTTCTATCCGTAATATCTACCATCGATGACCTGAACTATCCCGAGAAGACTCGAACATATTACATTGTCAATGCACCATATATATTTTCAGCATGTTGGAAGGTGTGACATGTATATATACTGCATATTTTCAGGTTATTTGCACTTTATCTATATCTAAATTTGAAATTCTATTGTACCTGTTCGTAGGTTGTGAGGCCTCTTCTGCAAGAGAGAACTAGGAGGAAAGTACAAGTCCTTTCAGGCTCTGGAAAAGATGAATTGCTGAAGGTAAGTTCAGTTTGATTCATGGCTTTAACTGTAAGCCCAAGTTTTGTTAGATTTGTTGGTCGAAGTTGAAAATAAGTTACTTATTCCATGCAGATCATGGATTATGAATCCATTCCACATTTTTGTCGAAGAGAAGGTTCAGGTTCCTCAAGGCAATCCAAAAATGGAACTGTAGGCAATTGTTTTTCCATGTACCACGCCTTCCATCAGCAGCTATACAACTATGTTAAGCAGCAAGCTGCGTTGATCGATCATGTTGCACCAGTCAAACAAGGTTCATTCCACGTGGATTTTCCTGAGCCAGACGCCAAAGATGTCAAAATTGCTAAATCTATAGAATCTGAGTTTCGCAAACTTGGGAATCAAAAAGAGCTTTCCCACTCATTACGTGAGCTTAAGATTAATGACGATTGAAGCTTCATGAAATCTTGTTTTGGTATCAGCATACTGATAAATAGCTCTGAGGGTATTTAATCGAGGAGCGTAGCATAAAAACTTGCATTATCTCAATGCAGGTCGTGTCATTTGTAACTTGACCACCTTTGTGTGGATGCCACATAGTTGCTCAAATGTTGCAGAAATCCCAAAAGCTAGCGCAATTTCATAGAAAGTATTTCATTTTTGGCCACAACGTGAAGAAATTACATAGCAGCCATAACCTTGTATATGGTTTTTATTATACATATGGTCGAGTCAAAATTTATGGGGATTAGAGGTTGTTTGTTATTCATGTCGACTGCAATGGTGCATTGTGTGCACTCACATAGACTACTAACATACATTAGCCTGCCATTTACATAATGAAAAGTGATATTTTGTTCCCCAACTTTCATTTCGAATAGAAGAAAGAACCCTTGAAAGAAAACAGACATGAAAATTCTACTGGTCTCAGATATACACAGATCCGCGCATAAACAAGTTTATCTCAAACTTACATATTTTGCACAAAAATTTGTCCTCCACACTCACCATACAGGTTTCTCACTAGGCAAGCAAGAAGGCGTACCACCCTCAATTTTTTTTTTCTTCTTATGAAACACACCACCAAGATTGCCTATGAGTACTTTCTTTGTCGTGGAGGTTTTTGCTTTTTCCAATTTTCGTGTCTTCATTACTTTCTCCATTGACTTCTGCTTTCGAATTTGGTAATTTTGTGGAGATGATTCAAAGGTCTTCTCTGCTTCTGCAAGAACCAGAGATGCTGCTTCTACTGCCTTATTTTGTTCCCGATCATGGCACCTTATGAGCTCTCCCTCGACTGCATTCTTGGCTGCCTCAGCCATTTCTGCTTTCTTCAAAGCCTCGTGAGTCATAGCTTTCACGTCCTCAATCTCCTTCTGGCTAGCCTCCAACAACTTGACGACCTCCTCTTCACTTGCTCTCACAGCTTCTACCTGAGCTATTGCAGCTGCTACTTTCATTTCAGCTAACTTTTCAGATTCTTCAACCTTTTGGCTTAATGACTTGAATGTAACTCTTGAAATTGTGATCTGAGCACGGGGCTCTGAAGTCGGGGAATGTGCAGCATTGATTTTCTCAGACAGCATGCTGATATGATTTAAGGCTCTAGCATCCGCTGCCTTCACTTCTTTGGCTTCATTCAATGCGACTTTAAGCTTAGTTTCTGCTGCTTCTAGCTCAATTTTTGCTGCTACTGCTTCTTTCTTAAGTTCTTCAGTGTTGAGCTTCATCTCTTCAACTTCGCGCTTAGCACTTTCACTCTCCAATGATAGCCGGTAGATGATAGAAATCATTTCATCAGATACAACACTTAATTTTGCTTCTTCTGCAAAGGCTGCTTCAAGCTCAGACTTAGCTTTCCGGAGCTTGACATGCGGATTACCTAGAGTGGATTCAGTTCCCGTTTCTAAATGCCCCCTTTTCGCGTTTTCCAGTTCTATCTTAAGGGTCTCCACTAGGCTCCTTAGTGAGTTTTCCTCTTCTGCCACTTTATGTAGCAATTCCTTAGCATCATCCAACTCCGTAGTAATGGTCCTCGCAAAATCGAGATCCGAAGCCCTTGCTTTTTCCATCTCTTTTAGTAGAGCCCCAATTTCTGAAATGATTCCTGCCAGTTGAGTCTCCAGATTCTTGTTAACTTTGGGATAAAGACTTCTCTTTAAAGCAAGCAATTTTTCAGCCGACTCCTTGAGTCTGGCTTTATATGACTACTTCTGCTTATCCTTGTCAGCATAGATCTTTGCTTCCTCTTCTTGTGCTTGAGTACTAGCAAGCTTCATCTGCTGAATCAACTCCTGTAAAGTTGCAATTTCTTTGGACAACTCACTGGATCTTTCCATGTTTACATTAGCAAAATGCTTCCACAGATGCATTATATTCCTCCCAGGTTTTCCTGAGTACTTGCTTTGCTGCATCAAGTTCAGTGACAGCAGTCGTGTACCGAACTCTTGCAGTTTCCAGGTCTACCTTTGCAGATACATCATCTCCTTCAGATTCGCTACTTCTTGTTTCTTCAAATTGCTTTGCCTGATGCTTAGCCGATTCTGTTGCCATAATTGCTATATCCTTCAATTCATTATGAGTTTTGAGCTTCTGAGTCAGATTGTCAACAATCCGTTTAGCCCTTTCAAGCTCTACAATGGTCTGTGCTTTCGTAGTTTCAGCATTAATCAGTTGTTCCTTCAACTTATTCATCTCTTTCTGGGCCAGGTGAAGCTGAGTCTCCTTTGCCGGCGCTCTCTGAAAATAGTAGATCGCAACCTTACTTGTATATTGAGGAAGAAGTGATAAGACATTGAAATACATACAACATTATGAAGTAACTTAACCCAAAGAATGTTCTATGCAGGACAACCTCCACCAAAGATATTAGATTGAGCGTGCATATATATTACTAGGCAGTAAATATGGATGTCAAAAATATGTGTTCAGTTTTTCTTTGTTTCACCATATTAAGTTTCAGTAATTGGTTGTACTATGTTATAAATGTTTGCTGACAGAAAATCAACTACCATATGCTTGCCATAATTCATTAGAAAAAAATCCCATTAATCCACAGAGTTCAAAAGAATTAGAAGAACTACTTGATGACCAACACATAGATCACATGCATTGCCTGATACACGAATGCAGGAACATGTATCCTTGACCTTTTATAAACTAGTCATGGAAATGGAAATTGTCGTGAAGTGAAACTTTTAGAAGAGCCCAAATTTGAACAGGCATACACAATAAATGCTGCCGATGCATTTTCTCCAATTTTCCCTTTAAATTACTTTCCTAACAAATGTTACCAAAAATTATTCTACAATAGAAATAATTTGACATAGGAGCCCAATGAGTTTATATATTGTATATGTGACTTCTATAAAACCTAGAATCGTGCAGCACAATCAATTCTGAAAGTCTAGTGTAAGCATATCTAAACACTAGTGACATGTCTGATAACATAGAATGGACACTCCTGGATAGTATTAAAGAAAAAGAATCTTAAAATCTCATCTATTGTACAGTCCAAATCCTGTCTAGCTCTGCGCACAAAACACGTCCCCACATGTTTTGGAAGTGGAATATATCAGCAATAACAAAATAGCCACTTCATCCATATTTTTTGCCTACAAACCTACAAAGATATGGTACTTCCTATGTCCTTAAATTGCAAGTTAACACCACACGCTCCAAAGGTAAGCAATTTAAATGAAAATTTATTGTGGTCAATCCTAGTAATGAGACAAAGAAGGAATGGTACATACTTCTGCAGAATGTGGTATTGGCTTCTTAATAGCAGGTTTTTCCCTTGAAAAAACACCTTCACCAAATAAACTGACAGCATCTTTGATGGATTGAAATGGTGCACTGGTATCGATTTCTCCCATCTCTGCTTTGACAGATCCTTTGGTTTTCTGATGGTCTTTTGCTACCATACTTCTTATCTCATCAGATTGTTACCTGACAAGAATAGCCAAAGAAAGAAAATATTAATAAAAAGGGGATAAACAAAGAATGACCAACAAAAAGATGATTGTTGAAAGTGGATAAACAAATTATATCATACTGGGAGCTCAAGAAGAAATAAGGTTGCTTCTATGAAAAGAAAATATTATATGGATCACCGCATAGATAGTCAAAGTAGTAGAAAATATAATCCGAGTACTAAAACCCCATGAATTGTCCTGCAAGAAGTCGCCATCAAGCATTGAAGGATCAAAACGTAGATTTGAGAGATCCATTGCAATTAGAAATCATCAAACAAATTGCACATATGGTTCAGTTTTTACAACTTTGACTCGTTGAAAATGTAGAAAAGAATGGATGTCGTGGGTCCTACTTAAAAGGAATACCAACCCAAAACTTCTATAGATAACGAAACTATAGATCAGTCAACAGATAACTTCATTATCAAAATTCATTAGTACAGAAAACTGGTGTATGCAGAACATTCATTATCCCACAAGACACCATTTACGTTTTGCTTGAAAACCTTGTAATCCTAACCCACTTTAATGCTTCAGTACTGTCCGTTTCTAACATCTATTTGCCTCAGTAGCTTTAACGATCAAGTTTCAATGAAGAATTATATGGCTGAAAATTCCTCACAAAATCTTGGTAAGATTGAGATATTCTCTTTCTGATGAAGATGAGCATTCAACTTCAAGAACACGTTACAAATTAGATCTACTAGCCTTAACAATGTCAGACTTCATTAATGCAGATACTATTTCATCGTCTCAAAATGTCACGTCAATACAATGCTGTAAATAGGCTGGTGAAATATACAGAAGTTGTTCTGAGTTCCAACTATCTAAGAAGATGTAAACAAGTAAATATTCAAAGAGAGAAAATGGGAAGAATATACATTTTCTTGCAGTACTTCAAGACACTTTCCTCTTGTTACAGTTCCAAATTCACGTGATGAATGAAAAATAACATAACTTCAGAAGTCTTCAACCATTAGAAGATTGATTAAACTGAAAAACAATTCAGCAGTTGTCAGGCAGATTAAGAAACTAGAGGGTATCATAATTTCATTATACACATTAGGCATAATAAAATCAATCATAATTGAATGCAGCATAGTTTACCGGAATATTCGTGCTTCTTCAGAATCTTAATTTTAAACTCTGCAAAGAATAATCAGACCGAGAAACCTGTATTCACTTGAAACTGAATAATCATTCAAAAGAACTCACTGTATAAACAGAAGAAAAGATAAATCAAGAAAATGGCAGAAGATATTAAGTACTAACACACTAATAATCACTCAAAAATTTCAATCATTTGATAAACCATAGAAATCATCAAAATTTTCAAATCCCGAGGGTTTTCCACGGCAATAAATTCTTATGAACAGTCAAAATTCTTGATCAGCTTCACCAATCTTGAACAGTCTTTCAAAAGTCAAACCCCACACAAACTGCCCCCAAGAAGGCAAGAACAATCTGGACTCTGCAACCCCAAAAAGCCTCGAAGAAAATCACCTCACGATAAAAAAAGAAGGATGAAAAAATATAAATTCTTTTTTCAAGAAATTCAAAACCACCATTTGGTTGAATCAAAGAAAAAACAGAGGAGGGTCAGTAAAGAAAAGATTTTGAAAGATCAAAAACAACTGTTTCGTTTTACATTGGCATTTCCTATTAATCAACCATAAAATAAAAAATATAATAATGATCAATCACGTAAAACTACCATTTTTTATCATATCTTACGTGGAATCCATAAAAATTATATTTTTGATTTTTTTTTTCTATAAATAATGAGAATTAAACGAGGGCCATCTAAACTTTACGAACAAAGTCTTTATCGTGTGAGCAGAGAAGGGCAACTAGCAATGTCCTGCTTTTAAAGTTTATTTTGCATTTATTTTTTGACATTTTCACTATACTTTTCACCTTTCATTGTGTAAAATATCATTTTCATCCATTTTTTCAATAAAATAATAATTTTACCCTCTATTCAAATAAAATAATAAAAAATAAATTACAATCTTACTCATAAACTTTTTTAAAAGTGTAAACGAGTCCAAATAAGTTAGTAAAAGACTTAATAGCATAAAACGTTCATTTTTTTGATATGTAGTTTGCAAAACATCCATACGTTTCAAATTAGTGAAAATGACTTTTTTCACAAATAAACGTAGAAATAAAGATAAAAAAATGCAAAAATTTGAAATGTGGAGATATTTTGCACACTACATGTCAAACGTAAGAACGTTTTGTACACTATAAGCTAAACGTAGAGATTTTTTGTGCTATAAAACCTTATTAAAATATATATATATATATATATATATATATATATATCTCTTTTCTTCTTCTCCAAACGAGGCGGCTGCTTTAGAAGCCAAAAAACTCCGTCAATCATCGCTCAAACCATCGGACTCCAATACCACCGGAAAGCCCTCACTCCGATCTACACATACCACCCAACATCCAACCTTTATGCTAACAGATTTGGAGGTCCGATTGTTTGAGCGGTGGATGGGCGAAGTTTTTTGGTTTTTAAGGCGACGGTCTCATTTGGAGAAGAAAAGAAGAGATAATTTTTTTGTTTTTTTTTTTAATATTTTAATAAGGTTTAATAACACAAAACGTCCTTATGTTTGGCCTGTAATGTGCAAAAAGTCCATATGTTTCAAATTTTTGCATTTTTTTCATCCATATTACTACGTTTCATTGCGAAAAATGTCATTTTCACCAATTTGAAACGTAGGGACATTTTGCACACTATATGCCAAACGTATAGTATTTTGTGCTATTAAGCCATTTACTCAAATTCATTTGAACATTTTAAAAAGTTTAGGAGTAAGATTGAAATTTATTTTTTTTATTCGAATAAGAGGATAAATCGTCATTTTATTGGAAAATGGATGAAAATAACTTTTTGAGCAATGAAAGGTGAAATGTAGGGGTGAAAATGTCAAAAAAAAGAAAAATATGGATATTTTTCACAATAAACTTTAAAGGTATGAATATTTTGTGGTAATTACCCAAAGAAAAGAAGAGTAAACTCAGCAATTTCACAAAAAGTAGATAAAAATGGGTACGTTACTCCATTTGAATAATTGGGCTTGTTGGTGATTGATGAGAAAGAAAAACAAAAATTAGTTAGTTCTTGGCATGACCCTCTACCATGTACAAATGGAGTTTTCGTTTGATAATTATAAACAATTTTATGGGAGAAATAATATTGACTGTCATGTAATATTTGCTTTAGAGTATAATATTTACGATGATACTTGCACGAATTAAACATGACGCAATAATCAAGTTTCCAATTTATATAAATTAATACACAACAATCACTCCCCTCTACACATACTACCCAACATCCAACCTTCATGCCAATAGATTTGGAGATCCGACGATTTGAGCGGTGGTTGGACGGAATATTTTAGCTTCTAAGGTGGTGGCCTCATTGGGAGAAGAAAAGAAGAGAAATAGTTTTTTTTTTTTTTAATATTTTAATAAGGTTTAATAACACAAAACGTCCTTACGTTTGGTCTGTAACGTGCAAAAAATCCATCGTTTCAAATTTTTGCTTTTTTTTCATCCATATTTCTACGTTTCCTTGCAAAAAATGTCATTTTCATCAATTTGAAACGTAGGGACATTTTGGACTAAGCAATTTATAATATTAATTAGTTGACACTGTTCAAAGGCAGACAGCTACATATAGTGTACGTATATCTACCAGCCTCTCCTTCTCTTGGTATATACATTAATCTGTATACCCAATCAGAAATATACTCCAAAGTATTGTTAAAGAAAATAGCTTAAAAGCATTTCCCCCTTTTGCTGGTTTTGTCTCAAACAAAGGCAGATATCCATTTGCAGTCATCTTCTCTAATTCTCTCTGTATCTGTCTCTCTCTATCTCCGTGCTATTAAACAATTTACTAATTTATTTGGACTCATTTGCACATTTTAAAAAGTTTAGGAGTAAGATTGAAATTTATTTTTTATTTGAATAGGAGGATAAATCGTCATTTTATTGGAAAATGGATAAAAATAATCTTTTGAGCAATGAAAGGTGAAATGTAGGGATGAAAATGTCAAAAAAAGAAAAATATAGATATTTTTCACAATAAACTTTAAAAGTAGGAACATTTTGTGCTAATTACTCAAAGAAAAGAAGAGTAAACTCAGCAATTTCACAAAAAGTAGATAACAATGGGCACGTTACTCCATTTGAATAATTGGGCTTGTTGGTGATTGATGAGAAAGAAAAACAAAAATTAGTTAGTTCTTGGCATGACCCTCTACCATGTACAAAATGATATACAAAATATATACTAGGGATGTGGTGAGAGAAATTTTTGGTGGGAGAAGATGAAAGAATATTCATTTTTTACGTCTACTTATTTAATTATTTTAATTGTTTTAAGGAGGAAAAATGTAAATTTATCATTTTGATAGTTTTAAAAATGGTCTAATGTTTGACTTTTAGTCAACTAATGAATTTTTAATCAAAATGGTACAAAGTCTATCTAATTCAAATGCTCGTTTTTGAAAGGTTTGAGACGTATTTATTATAGTTTAAAGGTTTAGGATCTATCTGCACTTATATGAAAGATTGGGGACTTCACACAGTTTTTTCTATAAATTTGATTGCACCAAACTCCCATTAAATAAAACGTTATCCTAAAAAAGAACTTTGATTTGTGCATCTCGCCCTCCATTATTTTATTCAAAATATTAGGTTACTTATCAACAAGGAAATACACCTAAAACATCTTGATCTTTACATTTTTATTTTTATTTTTATTTTTATTAAATATTGTCTTTTGAGGTTAGGTTTGGGCGCGATTTGATTTGGATCGATTTCGACTCCAACCCGAAACCAAAATCAATTTAATTGGTTTTGATAAATTTTAACTCAAACCAATCCACTCTAACTTTTAAACCAAATCAAATCAAATCAAATCGGTTTTGTTTGGTTTGGTTCGATTTGATTAGTCGATTTGAATTTTTAGTCCAAATTCAAAAAATTGTCCAATTTTGGGTCCACTTAAATTACAAGAACTAAAATTACTAAATAACTTTATATTACAAGAATTATTGACTAACAAATAATTGAATTAGTATTTAATATTGTAGAGCTGAATATAAGCACCAATCTAACTGTCTATTAATTGAATTGACGCTTACTCTACATGATCATTTACATACATTTCATGAACTGGATTGGTATTTATTTTGTAGAGCTGAATATCATTATTCTCAATAAAGAGTATAGTTTCAAAACTTATGGCCTGTTTGAGCTGGATTAAAATATGATTATAATTTAAATTAAAATCAAACAATCAATATTAACCACATCTTTCATGGTTCCCACAACTTTTCAATTACATATTTCAAAAATTTCTATTACAATTTACTAAAATAATGTGGGACCTGTAATTAAAATAGTTACAAATTCTCGTATAAGTCAAGCTAAGTGTACAATTTAGGCAGTACACTCAGCTTTTTTTCAAAGAAAAATGGGTCATATTTGGATATCCTATCCCATAATCGCCCACAGCTTTCATGTGGATTCAAATTAATCGAAAAGTCACACGTTCATAATTACATACTTCTAGAATCTGTACCTAGTGAATTTTTATCCAATATTATTTTATGTTGTCGGAGTATGCACCAATTGAGGTCAGATTCAATCAATTATGCAATGAGTGAAAGAAGTTTCGGAATAAAATTCGTCGAGCCAATAATTTTCAGTATGCTCTCACGTCATCTACTTTGGAGTTATTACAGACATTTCAAAGAAATCAAACTTTCTTAGATTCGCCAAAACAGCACGCCATTTGACCAGATTAGATTTATAATATTAATTAGTTGACACTGTTCAAAGGCAGACAGCTACATATAGTGTACGTGCGTTTGTTTTGTTTCAGAACAAAGATAGAGAGTGACAGATACAGAGAGAATTAGAGAAGATGACTGCAAATGGATATCTGCCTTTGTTTGAGACAAAACCAGCAAAAGGGGGAAATGCTTTTAAGCTATTTTCTTTAACAATACTTTTGAGTATATTTCTGATTTGGGTATACAGATTAATGTATATACCAAGAGAAGGAGAGGCTGGTAGATATGCTTGGATTGGGATGTTTATTTCCGAGGTTTTGTTCGGTTTATATTGGATCACGACTCAGACAGTTCGTTGGAATGTTGTTCATCGATATCCCTTCAAGGACAGACTCTCTTCCAGGTATGTATATTTAAGGTTAAACTTCTATGTCAGCTGTCTGAGTTTCTTGTGAACCTATGCAAAACAAGACTGAACTCGACAACAAGTTACATTAAAACCACGTTTATTTCCGAGGTTAAACTTCTTTCTGTTACTTTTTTTAAAAAGAATTTCCTTCTTTGTGTCTTGAAAATGTTCTCCATCTTGCAGATACGAAGACGAATTGCCAGGGATCGACATTTTTGTTTGCACTGCAGATCCTATATTGGAGCCTCCATCAATGGTAATAAACACTGTCTTGTCAGTAATGGCATACAATTATCCACCCGAAAAGCTGAGTGTTTACCTCTCAGACGACGGGTGTTCAGAGATAACGTTCTATGCTCTCTTGGAGGCCTCTAAGTTCTCAAAATATTGGATACCTTTCTGCAAGAAATTTGCAGTCGAACCATCGTCACCCGAGGCCTATTTCAAACTCAATATTGATTTACAGGATCTGGTCTTAGCACAAGAATGGGGGACTATTAAGGTAACGAATCACATTACACCTATAATGGTGATGCTAATTTGAAATGACTTTCTAATTGACATTTGTTCTTAATTCTCTTTTCAGAAACTATATGAAGATATGAAAACTCGAATCAATTCAGCCGTTGAAAAGGGTCGCCTTTCAGATGAAATAAAGGGTCAACATAAAGGGTTCTCGGAGTGGAACTCTAAGGTCACAAAGAAGGATCATCAATCTATTGTTCAGGTCATCTCTACATTGATTTTCAATTGTTCTTCATTAATTTTTGCACTGTCAAAGATATGTATATAACTTATAAGGATTATGCTCTTCAGATTTTAATAGAAGGATGGAACTCGAATGCAGTTGATATTGATAGAAATCCATTGCCAACACTCGTATATGTATCCCGCGAAAAGAAACCACAATATGCACATAATTTTAAGGGTGGAGCTTTGAATGCATTGGTAATCTTCTATTTACCAAACTTCCTTCGTTTCATAAATTTAACATGGAATGGCCTTAGCTCTTTCAGTTAAGTTCATGCCAACTGTAAGAGAAGGGTGAATAATCACTGGTATTGTGCAGATACGCGTGTCATCAGAAATAAGTAACGCGCCAATCATCCTCAACGTGGACTGTGATATGTACTCAAATGATCCAGATGCAATACGGAACGCCTTATGTTTCTTCATGGATGAGAAGCAAGGGCAACGAATAAGCTATGTCCAATATCCGCAGAGCTATGAGAATATTACAAAAAATGATCTTTATTCAAATTCAGGATTGACATCTTTCAAGGTATGTCGTTTAATCACACTCAGGTTCCTTTTCCTCTCTTTCTTGGTGTTTGAATATTGGAGTTTCTTTTCCTAGTTTAAAAAAGATTTGAAAAATATGACAAAATCGCGGAGATCATTGAAATACATCTATAATATTTGGTGGACTGAACTTTTCCAATCTGTCTTATGAAGATTGAGCTTGCTGGGTTCGATGGTTATGGCACTATGCCGTATATTGGCACTGGATGTTTCCACCGGAGGGATATTCTTTGTGGAAGGAAGTACTCTGAAAATTGTAAGGTTGAATGGAATGTCGTGAAAGATAAGATAAAAGGAAGAACAATCAAGGAATTGGAGGAAGCCAGTAAACTCATTGCAAATTGTAGCTATGAAAATGGCTCTCAATGGGGAAAAGAGGTTTGTTTTTCTCGCACTAATTAACTTGGACTTACTTTTCAGCACAGCCAAGCATGCTGACGATCTAATTCTAGACACAAAAGTATTGTTCTAGCATCATGGATTTTGTAAATGTGCAGATGGGATTAGTGTATGGGTGTTTGGCGGAGGATATGGTAACAGGCTTAGCAATCCAATGCAGGGGATGGAAACCTGTTTATTACCATCCCACAAAAAGGGCATTCCAGGGTGTTGCTCCGACAACATTAGATCAACATCTTGTACAGTTTAAGAGATGGACCGAAGGCATGTTTCAGATTTTCTTTTCCAAGTACTGTCCCTTAATATATGGACATGGGAAGATCAAATTTGGTGCCCAAATAGGATATTGTATGTACTTATTATGGGCTCCGGTTTCACTACCCACAATATATTATGTGGTCATTCCTGCTCTTTGCCAGCTCCACGACGTGCCACTCTTCCCGAAGGTATTTACTTTGATCTCCCCGTGTTTGCGTGTTGGTTTAAAAATTGACACGAAAGGATCCTCGAACAAACTTAGGTAAGATCGAAAATTATCTAATATATCTCATGTATATATGTCAGGTATTCGGACTATGGTTCCTACCATTTGCATATGCATTTGTGGCAAAAACTGCTTACAGCTTAATAGAGGACCTAATTTGCGGCAACACATTGAAGGGATGGTGGAATTCTCAAAGAATGTGGGTGATTAGGCGGACGACATCACATTTCTTCGGCTTCATTGACACAGTTTTCAGGCAATTAGGCTTCTCTGAAACAGGATTTGTAGTCACTGACAAAGTGGTGGATGATGATGTTCTAAAGAGATATGAGCAAGAAATCATGGAATTTGGAAACTCATCTATAATGTTTACAATTATTTCAACACTCGCATTGTTGAATCTTTTCAGCTTAAGTTGGGGAATCAAGAAACTAGCTTTTGGCACAGCATTTGGGGCATTGGAAAATTTAATTCCACAAATTATTATTTGTGGATTAATTGTTATGGTAAATATACCAGTTTATGAAGCACTATTCTTTCGAAGGGACAAAGGATGTATGCCATCTTCAGTTACATTCAAGGCTATGGTCATAGCATCAGTGGCAGTTCTTATGCCTATTTACTAGAGTAGGAATTCTAGTAGTGTTTTGAAGTTTTCTTAAAATGTAGCACGATTTAATGAACTTGCACTGTCTTGATGTGGTTAAGCGATTGAATTAATAAAGTCGAGCTTTGGACAGAGGATAAATCTTTCAAGTATCGGCAACAGCATTCCTTTTAGAAAAGTTTCCGCTACTGGTATACAGTTGCACAGAAAGGCCGATAGAAGCAATGTTTCTTAGCACCCTTTTCAAGTGCTCAGCTTCTGCCAACAGCGGGACAACAAGGTCATGTTGTTCAATGAAACGGCATTGAACTCTAGCTAGTTAACATTCATAGTAGTTGGATATTCAAAACCGCCTAACAAAAAATAAAAGAAAATAATAGCCAGCTTCTGATCCCAGAATTTAACTTCAATAAACTTTGATTTCGAACTGAGAACCAGGAGAGCTGCTTTCTTCACAATCTGAAACGATTTCATCAATACTCAATGGCAAGCTGTTTGAGAAAATAAGACTCGGTTTCACCTTCGGCACAACCACAGGATCAGCCTCATCGTCAAGAATCTGAAAAACTCTCCTCATTGAAGGCCTTTCACTACTATTGGGATTGGCGCAACTTAGGCCTATAAGCAGCAGCCTTTTCATTTCTTCCTCTTTGAACTCACCATTCATTCTTTTATCTGCTGCTTCAAGTAATTTTCCTTCAGAATACTTTCTCCAAACCCAATCCACCAAATTCACTGGTTTTTGGCTTTCGTCATCTCTCTCAATAGGCCTTCGTCCACAAGCCAGCTCAAGTATAACTACACCATAGCTGAAAACATCAGTTTTCTCTGTTGCTGTCCCATATTAAAGGTATTCTGGAGCAAGATATCCCATAGTTCCTACTGTAAGAGTAGAAACCAGGCTCGTCCCATGGTCTATAAGCCTTGCCAGTCCAAAATCACCCAATCTTGCATTGTAACTCCCATCCAGCATAACATTACTAGTCTTTATGTCTCTGTGAATCACTTGCTGCTCACATTCTTGATGCAGATAAGTTAGAACAGAGGCTAATCCCACTGCACTATTGTACCTATATGTCCATTTCAGAGGATTACCATTTTCAGATTCCTGGTATAGTACCTTATCAAGACTCCCATTGGGCATAAAGTCGTAAACAAGAAGCAACTCGCCCATTTCGACACACCAACCTTGGAGCTGGACTAAGTTTTTGTGCCTCAAAGAAGCTATAATTGATAATTCTGAGAGGAATTCGGTTTTTCCTTCGTGGGCATGTTTCGATCTTTTCACAGCAGAAATAGTTCCTAAATCCATGAAAAAGGCTTTAAACACAGTGCCAAAGGCTCCATGGCCTAAAATCCTGCTAGAATGAAATCCTTTTGTGGCTGATTTGAGTTCTTTGTAACTAAACTGCCTTGGCCCTGTCACCATCTCTGCTTTGATAGTTCTCTCTGATTTGATACCCTTCCATTTCTTGACAGAAATCCAACCAAATACCACAAGAACCGTGCAAAAGAAGGCTGGAAAACCAATTCCAAGACCCAAACCAATCCTCTTATGATGCCTATTTCCAGAATCAGAAACTGTAATTGGTGGTCTGAGTGGCACAGACCTATCAGAAACATTGTAAGGATGAATTTTTGGCCTTATGGGGGCAAAATCCCATAGTCCGAAAATTCCAATTCTGAATGCAATGCAGTTCTGTACTCCCTTCAGTAGAAGCAGAAAATCCGACATACATAAACTCCTTAAGGTAATCAGAAAGGTCAATACCAACTCTCAAGAGAGGCTTCACAGGCTTGAAAGTTGAATAGCTCAAGAAAATTTCCAACTTTTTCTTCTCATTCTCGTAATCAATCCACGCAGTAATCAGATTTCCACCCTTCAAATTCACGCCCTGAATCATCGAATTGGCAGTCTTGATTGAAATAAGGCTGTTTATGTCCAATCCCACGTGATTCTCATCAGGATCATTGAAGAGCAAATCCTGTCTCGTATCAAATTCAATTGCAATAAACCTGTTCTTGGTTAACTTTGATGAGTTCACAAGGCCCAAGTACCCTCCCGGACTCCCCAATGTCTGGTTATTAGGAGAAAGAAAAAAGGCCAAACCGTCTCCAAACGACGATGGATTGACATTATCAATGGAAAAAGAAAATCTTGTGGAGAAAGAAGCAGTTATATTTGTCTCTGGATCAAAGAATGCAACTGGGTAGTTGTAGATTACAGAACCAGAGCTTGCAGAAGGGACCTCGAGTTCTCTAGTTAACCCCACTATGCCGTTTCGAATATAAGAATCACCAAGAAGAGTAATGTTTCTGAGAGTGAAGAATGGGAAATCAAGATTAACGTTCTCTGGTAACACATAATCAGGGTAGACTGAAAGGCTGGTGAAAATTAAGAGAACAAGAAGCTTACTTGGATGCATCGTGATATTATGATTCTTTTTAGAAATAATTTGAAGATTTCTTAGAAGAAAATCTTGAGTTCATGAATAAGAAAAACAGTATAAGCAGTTTTCTTGGTGGGGTGGGGTGGGGGTGGTGGGAATCTTGGGTGGGAAACTGGGGTTTAAACGGTTAAATGCAATGTTCGGTTCTTTGAAGAACAAAAACAATTGAGAAAAAAGATGCACATTTGCTATGGACTTTATAACGGTAAAATAGGTGTGCAATGTCAATGTGCTGATTTGGAGGTGAATAATTTTTGTAATGGGGCAGGGAGGGAGTTAGGTAATGAAACGACACTGTATTGTCATTTATTTTTATTTATGCAAACATGTTTGGGCTCATTTTTTTAAATTTCACTTTGAACCGCATATTCTTCCATAAAATAATGTTACACTTAAATAATTAAAAAAAATTCTTAGTTTTTAACCATATTCTCCAAATAATTACTATTTCAAAATACATTTTTCCACAAAATCTCATTTTAATAGAGCCAAAACATGGGCGTTGGAGTATTACTTTTTGACAGAAATGGGAGAAATGAAACGCTAAGCCTTTTTTCAGGTATTAATTCAGTTGTTTATAAGTGGACACTATTTGTGTATTTATAAAATATATGGTGAAAGTTAATATTTAATTTTGAAAAGTAGACTTTTATATGAAAAAAATGAACAAAAATGTTGTTTGTACAGTATTTGGTGTACAACAATGTACACAGTTCTCACTCAAGAGATGTGACCTACGATTATTTTAATCGTGAATCTCACCCCTTGTATATGAGTGTGTTATGTACAATATTGTACATCAAACTGTAACAGTAGCCTCTCTCAAAAATTAAACCCCTAATGATTAATCTGTTTCCGTGAGAAATCGATCGACCTTTATTAGATGGCGACTTTGGGAGGCTCATCAAATTCAAAACAATTGTATGGTCAATGATTGGACCTTGTCAGATTCAACACATGATAATGTAAAAAACAAGGCTGCTGCATTTATTTTTTGAGCTCTCTACCCTTAACTCTTCCTCCTCTAATTGGGTTAGGTTTGAGAGCTCAATATAGTATTAAGCTGGGCGTACAGAGGATCGATTCATAGAACTCTTATCGACCATCACATGAAGTGAGTTCCGAAACGGGGCCGACTTGATTAAAATATTTGTTTCAAATTTTTCCATCCCCTTTGTGTGTATATGTGGGACTTCTGTGAAACCCCACTTCTATAAGGGTAGTATTACCCCCTTAGTATATTTAGGTATGCATTTATCTCTCTCTCTCTTCATTTTTTTTCTCTCTCTAATCCTTGCCTTTTTCTTTTCTCCCAAAAAGAATATTGGTCCACCCGGCTACTAACTCGACCAACTCGATCACACGCATATCAAGAGGGTTTTTTAATAATTTAGACACACGCTGAGAATATTGTTTTGTAAGAACAATCTTAAAAACAATTATCGTGATCATTAGTATCAGCACTGTTCAAACTCCATTATAATGAAATTTTTGAATTTTTTTTTTTAAGAATGTGTAATTAAAAAAGAATGAAATTTTTTGGAATTACGTGTAATATTATTTTACTGAAAAATATGTGGTTGAAAAAAAGTAGAAAAATATATTATCAAATTAATAGAGTCAATTTAGAACACCATCTATCATCTAATTAAGCTTAGGGGAAAAAGATTTTCTTTAAGAATAGAACAAAACTAGTGGCAATTTAACCCGTCTCGATCCGAAGGGGCCCCGCCTTGAATGGAGTTAAAAAAATCCGTCCCAACGGATTGGCTGGACGGAGAGGGGTGTTGGCGGGTCCTCACCCAGCCCCGAACCCGTCCCACGAAAAAAAATTAAAATTAAAAATAGAATTCTAATAAATGATTAGTTTTCAAATATTATTGAATGTATTTACAATTTTATAACATATTTCTAATACAACAATTATATTATACAATTATTAATTTAAAATTTTACATAACTAACAATTGTTTATATAATTTATAAATTCGATCATTCAATCTTTTTATTATAATTAAATTATATAATCTGAAATTCTAAATCATGATAGTTAAATAAATACTCTTTGCTTGAAATTGTAAATCATGATAGTTATATAATCCTCGCCGACGGGGCAAGACACGGGACGGAGCGAGATTTGAGTAAGATGGGGTGGCCCATCCCTAAACAAAGGAAGATACTACAGCAACAGAAAAAAAAAAATAATAGAAGTTCTGACCGACTCTTACAATAGGGATGAGCCCACTTTTTTAAAAAAAAATTATTTAATCACGTGGAACTTGCATGCTGTGAGAATCTGTCAATCCCATGTCAATTTTTTTTCTGACATTGTGGCTTCTTCCCTAAACAAAACCATTATTTTTGCAGGGACAGGCAGTCAATCTTACACCTTAAATCCTTGTTCAGTACATGGTATTATTGTACAGGATTTGACAGTACAAAATGAGATTTCAACCTCTATTTCCCTTTTGGTATTGTCCAGTGTCATCCCTCCAGTTGCTGCAATAAGTAGTGGAAGCATTCCTTGACATACTAAAAAGCTTGTCCAAGGCTGCGTACGCAATATATACATCCCTCCATCGACAAGGCTTCTTATCCTTCTGATTAACCTTTCCAGATAGCTGCCAATTCATCTGTGAGTCGGTTATGAAAGAAATAACATCGTTAGGAACAAAAACTAACGGCGCTATCATATCAAGAAAATAAAATCACTGATAAAACAAAATCAAACTCTATATTGGCTGAAAAAAGAAAGAATGAGATTTCGCTTTTTAATTACAATCAATTGAAAGAGGATATGTAATTCAAATACGATGCAATATGGGTACGTCAATTCGACTTTTTAAAAAAATTAGGATAAGCGAATATGTGTTGTAAAATTCAACATAATTTCAATAATAAAAAAAATAAAAACAGAATCATAAAAATAAAAATAAAATACTAAAACACTTTATCTTAATCATTAATTTTCAAACTTCATTTTCTTCAATATCATTAACATCAGCTTCTTAATTATCATAAAAAATAACACTCCAACTCTGACTCGCTCATTTAATGATATATTAGCAATTTCAAGCAATCCAACACCTTCAAGCGTGTCAAATGAGTCATCCAACAATGTCACACATCTTGGATTCTCCTTTTAAATAAAGATCTAATTTTTTTTTTAAAATAAAAAAAGTGTATTTTAAATAAATATTAGTAATATTCAATGAGTTATTAAAATAATTAAAAATACATATCCGATATGTATTGGATACGTATCGAAAATAATTAAAAATATATATTTGATACGTATCGAAAAATTTAAAAATATTAAAAATATATAAAACAATTAAAAAAATATGTATTCGATACGTATCGAATACTGGTACGTAAGATTTTACAAGTATCCGTGTGCTTTAGGCCATAATGAAGTACAGGGTCGAACAAGGAGAAGCTGACGAATTTACAGTAAAGTCAGAGAAGAGAACACGTGATGCTGATGAATATACAGTAAAGTACAGGGAAGAGAAGTAATGAATTGCTAGAAATAGTTTGCTAACTTATCCTACTATCGCCTATTCTCGTTTCTGCATTTTGTTCACCCACTTAAATAAAAATAAAAAAATAAATAAAGAGCAGGGTAAGAAAAACGTTGTGCTGTAGAAGAAGTCCTAACCCAAATCATTCAACGAAGCTTGAAGTCCAGAGACAGCGGTTACAGGCAACAACTCTATCCATGTTTTCACTTAATTTTGTTGAAGCTTTCGTGGAAGGAGAACTGTAAAATGATGCAAAATAAGGACTTCAGTCACCAACTGATAATTCAGCAAAATTCTATTTCTTTATAGCAACTACCTTCATCCATGCTGCAAAAGCTTCCGTGGGGAAATATAACATCAGGATCCATTTCTCGCTGCAAGGGTAAAACTAAAGCCACAGAGCTTTTACTGCAGAACGAATGCATAACATTTAGGAGGGTTTCAATTTTCTAAAGAAAATGTTGATTGTGTAAAGAACAAGCTCAAAGTCATTCTAGTCTTCATTACGAACCAAAAGAAAAGATGAATTACATTCCTGTATAAGTGGAGAAGGGCATAGATGAAACATTATTACAGAAAATGTGTGGTAAAAACACAACATTATCTGTCAGAGCAGTCCCAATTACACTGAACTTTTGAAAAAAAATTATTTAGCCTCAGTTTAGGAAGAATTTATAAACGGTTTAATTTATAAATGGACAAGAATGAGTGACGAATAAGTGTATAGTACTTGTGAGTTCATTGAAATGTGTGGTTGATAATGAAGTTTGAGTTAGCCAAACAGAGGTTTAGTTTATCACCTGGCCCAGGATGGTATTAATTTTCTGGAGGGTAAGTCATCTTCTTCATCTTCATCATCAGAGCACTGATATGGAGAAATCTCGTATGACTTCTCTAGACAGTTTCGGACAAACAAGTCGTCACTTTTGCATGAGTTATTCACCACATCCTTTGCCTAGGAAAGGATGTAAAATGGAAATGTCAGTACGGAAACTAGAAATAAAACCTTTTTTTTTTTTTAGTAACTTGATGAAAGTGGTTTTGACCCTAAAAAGGTGGTAGAGTTAAATTTCTTCATTGAGAAACTAAAGGTTTTACAAAAGTAGAAAGAAATTGAACAACTAAATCCAATCTTTTAGACATCCTGTAGAGTAGACACCACAAATCTTTGTAAGCTCATCTTTCCATTTGTTCCACTATTTATGGGTTGTTTTCAAGAAAATGCTCAATCAAAGAAGATATGACAGACAACAAGAAATTGAATTAGACATAAATTGAAAGTCTTACACCTTTTTAAATTCACAAGAAGCGCTAATTTCTTCAAAATGAATGGTAGTCTGCTGGACATCATCCATTGCAAGTCCAGTTAGTACAGGTTTAGTCTCTGTTTTTTTCAGAGCAACATCATCTCCATCTTTTTCCCAGTTTTGTTTCCTTTTGGAATCATTGTTAGAATCCTTATTGCTGATCACTTGTTCATGCTAGAACATAACCGAGATAAGTGAGGTCATGACGACAGGAAGCAAAAAGTGATCAGGTTTACTGGTAATATAGAACTTACTTTGAAACGCTGTTTTTCTTTCTCTGCTTTCTCGGCACACAATTTTTCTTCTTGTTCTCTATGCTGTCTTTGCCTAACTTCAATTCGCATTCTTTTCTTCTCCTTCTGCTTCCTCTCCTCTTCCTCTCTCAGTCTTTTCTTTGCTAGCATATCAGTATCTTTTGTCTTCCTTTCCTCTTTTTTTTTCTTGTCCAACTCCTTCTGTCTCATATTTTCTTTCTCCATCTTTGCTCGCTCGAGTTTCATTGCTTCTTTTCTTACCTTGCGTTCATTATCTCTTTTTTCTTCCAAACGTTTTGCAGCCTCTGCAGCTTCTAGAGCCTTCACCTTGATCTCTCTCTTTCCTGAAACACGAAGTTCTAAACTATCTATGAAATAGATAAATAAACAAAACCAAAAATATCCGTAATTCTCAACTATACAGAACTGGAAACTTTATCCGACACCACAGAAGGAAAGGTGCCAAAGAGCAGCCACCATTTATGTAATACCCCAAAACCTAACATGTAATTTGGTTGCATAATATAATAGATAATCCCTATTATTTAATACATAAAATGATAAAATATTTTTCATTATGTAAGATAATACGAGCTTTACAATCCTCTTACAGGAAAAACACAAGCTGAAGAAGAAAGAGAGATGCCAGGAGTCAAAGACATGCTAATACATATACAAAAGGAGGTAATAAATGAAAAGCATAATATAAGACAAAAGTGCATACTTATAAAATGGCAAATACTTCAAAATGAGCAAGGTTCTTGATGTTGAACCACCGAACAAATGCAATTAATAAGTTTACAGCATCAAAAGTTGTTTAAGAACAAATAAAATTCCTAAGTAAAGATAAAACAGATATAAAGCACAAAACAAGGGAAAGAAGAAAAACAACCTGCACATACTGCAGCTGCTTGTTTTTGTTGTACCAGCGGGATAAATGAAGAGACATTTGAAACAATGTTGTTCCTCTTGGACTCCTTCAATGATAGCTTCTGCTCTTGTCTCACACTGGTACTGCGTAGTAAATTAGGTTTGTTGACACTTCTTTTAAATGACCCCTTGTCCTTCCTGATTTTATTTGCTCCTATGGATAAGGTCTGATTTTCCTTTGCCTCACCGTTATTTTTTAAGAGACCTTCAGAATTCTGTTTGACCTTATTTCGAGTCCCAGTGAAGCTAGTTTTTGTGTTTAAAAAATCCACACTATCTCTTCTCAGAGACATCTCATCTGCAGAAACCAATGCAGGAGGATTTAGACGTGAATTGGTAAAATCTTTGAGTGGTTCTCTTTGAGCATAATGACTACAGTCCAACGAATCAATCTCTTCTTGGACTTCATCTGCCTCCTCATCGAGAGTCTTATTCTCTACACTTATACTGAAATCCTCCTCAATTGGGAAGCATGTTAGCTCCGGATTTGAACTCAAACGCTTCTCTGAATTTCCAGAGTGTGCTGACAATCTTTCCCATAGCTTCCCAACAGGAGATGCATAATGATTTCCTGAATGCCAACCAAACCGTGCACCAGAATATGGTAGACAATCAGAATATGGCATCCCTTTAGATCCATTCCCAGCACTATCAGCAAATCCAAGCTGTTCGTCAACATTTATATTCAAATGTGAATTGCCCAACCTCTCAAGAAAACCATTTGGTACAGATTGAAATAAATCTTGGGTTCCCTGAAACTTGAAACAAGATGAGAAATGGGATAAAGGTGTATCTGTGCTAGAAGATTTGCAAATCTGTGCCAGAACACTAGCACGTTCAATTGCAGTCCTAGAAAGGTTCAGTTTGTCAAAGTCAATTCCATCACGAGCAATTTTCACTTTTCCATTATCTTCTTGTGCATCTACAATGAATCCCTCCAGCACAGGCATAATTTGATCGACATCAACAAAGTTCAGATCTTTATCATTAGGAGAAGGAACTGAGCATTGTGAAAGTAGCCTGTCCTCACCCTGACGGGATTTTCCTTCGGAAAGGGTTTTCTCAAAACAAGCCAAATTTGCAGAATTTGGCAGATCAGAATTGCTATAAAGATGTAACAAGTGTTGGCTAATTTGTTCATAATGGGGTTTCGTTACATCTAAAAAGTTGCTATCCAAAAATGGAGTTCTCATTTCCTTAGACAAGCATCCTCTTGTGTCTCCAGCATCAGCTTCTGTTGAACTCAAGACCAGGGATGCCCCTAACTGTTTGTGATTGATTGGAAAGGAGGACTCTATATGTTTATTCTCCTCTTTGAAGCAAAAAGTGCCCTGCATAGACATTGACATGATGGAGCTCCTGCATCAGAAAAGCTAAAAGAACTACCTGTGAAAACAGGATATCCAAGGAAGATTTGTTTCTAGAGACATTAGATCTTCTATTAACAAAGTTGGCTTTCTGTTACATGACAGAAGATGGATAAGGAAGAACCCTAGACGACATTTCACAGTTTCATCTCCACATTAAATCAAACAAACACTCAGTCCAAACATGCATATAAGAATCTACAACCTCACAAAATGCATATCGGCCAATCAACTAATTAATCAAATAGGCAGCTTGCAGCTGAGGATGATTAGTTAAAATAATGGTTTACTATTTGGGTCACATTCCCTATTTCCCCATCTTTGTGTAAAATAAAAGGTAATACTAAGCTATTTATTTACTTCCATTAAAGTGCTACACAGTTGAAGACAATATAACTGGTAATTAAAGTGCCCTCATATTCCAGGTATAATTACGGTTACAAGTTACATTCTCTGAAACATATGCAATCTGATTTCATTTATTTGTCCAGACATTGAGAAAATATTTCAGATAGTACACTATCATAGATGAGAAAGGATAGAAAGCCCCTGTTTGGTTTAGCTAAAAATTAGATTTTAATAAAAGTTGATGAAATGTATGGTTAAAAAGTTCATAAAAGCTGTGAGTCCTATAAAAAGTGTGGTTAAAAATGAGTTTTAGAAAGTGGGGGTCAAACATGGGCAAAATAATTATTTAAAAAATGTCTTCTTGTTTTGCTCCCAGACATGTCGAGCAACATACCAAAGGAAAGCATTCCCTTCCAGACGAATATGACAATACGTGACACGGTCAATCAAGATTAATCCCTTGCCCTGATGCAGGATATCTATCTAAATAGATAATGAAAATCCTGGAATAATAGGAATAATGATAAAATATGTACCTTGACATTTTGAGACTCAGGTGCTGACTCAATGACTTCCATCAAATTCCCGTCTTCCTTAAATGCATCCACCAAGACAGCATTGCCTTTTGTTTCAGTGTTCTTCAAACATGAAGTTGTAGGGTCCAGTTGAATGCAGTGAGGATTTTGCACCCTAAAACTTGGGGAAGTGGTAAAACTATTAGTTTGCTTATCTTCGATCTTTCTCCTCTTAATCTGTGGCCATGAGTGCTTTTCGGCAGGCCTGAATCGTCTTTCAGGTGGTGAGTGCTTCTTAGTGATTTGAGGATCACTTGCACTTGAAATATTGAGAATTTTATCTCCATGATGCAAAGACCCAACTGAATTACATGTTAATAAGCCATTTTCTCCTTCAGGCGGACTCCTATCCAAGTCACTCTTGTCACTAGACAATTTGTGTTCATGTTTACTAGAAACTTCACCATCCAGGCATGAGAAAATTTGCGTCTCTCGAAGAGGAAGTTGCCTTTTTTCATCAAGGACAATGCAGGTTGAATCTGCCGTTCCATCATTCTCTCCTTGAAGTGGACTCCTGTCCCAAGACATATTGTGCACATGATCACTAGAAACTTCATCAATGATAATGCAGGTTGAATATGCAGTTCCAACTTTCTCAATCAAGCGATCTTTGGACTCTCCACTTGCCTTGTCGGTTGAATTTGATGAAAAAGATGGCCGAACTTTTTGGCTTTTAGAGGCATAGCATCCAGATGCACCCTTATCCCTGCCTTCGTAAATATATGCACCCTGTCAAACCAGTTGGAGAGTTCAACACTGAATTGATGTAGCTCATATACCAGTGGACAGTTTTCCAGTAAACAGGAATTTATTAAAAAGGCAATAAGGCACTAAATGGTGGTGCACGAGTAGAGAGGAATGCTATCAACATACTATCCATCATAGTTATTAATATTTTTCCGCGCGCATATTCATGTAGAATAATTTTACTTTCCCCTATGTTTTGAGCTAAATGTGAATTTGCTCTGCGAGGAAATAGGCATATCCACACACATATTACCTTTAATTAAAGGCGTACAGATTTCATACAGGATTAAAAGAATGAAAATTAATCACTGAGTATCCTGACCAATGTATTCCCAGAAATTTATATCAGGCCATCCTCACAAATATGGAGAAGATAGATTAGCCAACAACCAAAATAGATTGATCCTATTTCCATATAGATCATAGGCTGCTATAAAACATCCCAGTAAATTTCCACAACATACCTACCACTTATATCCTATCATCAGCTGACTGAGTCCAAGTTTCATACTAACTAAATAAGCGAGTTTACTCTACACTTTTTTACAAATGTCAGGCAGTCGACATGGGAAGTAAATCATAAACCAAATGAAAACAAAAACACTCCGTACTCAAGCCTCTTGGGGATATTATAGAGGCCTTGTTTTAAAAGTCTTTCTGAAAGTTTGTATAACAACAATTAACCATATTGATCAAGGCTTTCACCCAAACAAATTTCAAGAAAGCTAATTAAGTGTTGCACAGCAGTTGGAATTCTTTTCAGTGCAAAGAAATATTAGACAATCATTAACCAAAAAATCCATCAACAAATAGGCTAGCTAACTTACTCAAACCAACGTGAATGTGTATGACTTACTCAAACCAACGTGAATGTGTATGACTACAAGATACATCATGTCGGCAGGTAAAAAACACGCATGCGTGAACTATAAAGCATAAGAACTAACTTAAGCGAAGAGAAGCTTAGAACTTACATCTTCAATGTGCATATCCGATGAGGACTCATGCCCTTGATTCAAATGAAGTTCCACCTGATAGATATCTATATCAGGTACTGCATTTGATAAGAAAACATCTGCCTTCTGGAACATTCGAGAGTTTGCAGATTGCGCCGCAGCCTCAAGGTTATTTTCAAAACTCATTAACATAGGATGCTCACTCATTACCAATCTATCTTTCTCCATCTGTCTCTCGAATTGCTCATTGACATCAGATTTAAAAGAACCCCTCCAATCTTCCTTTCCTTTGCTTGAGACCTCTGACGTTTCTAATGACTCCTTATGAGTAGATAATTGATTTATATTACAAGAAAATTCTTTAACTAGTGATAGTTCACTCTCTGACGAAGAACGACACACACTTTCTGGTGAGTTGTCAAGTTTTATCTTTCTGGATATAGAAGTGGATGTTTCATTCAAGTTATGTTCTTCCATGTCATCAAAATCGAGTTGCTTTGGTTCCACAACCATAAAACAATCAGAGGGAGCCCGTGCAGCGAGACACTCCAACTCCCTTCTTCGCTTGGCATCAATAGGACTGGAATTTACAGACTGTTCTCCAACAAGATCCCGTGAAACAAAGTCATTAGCCACAAGAATTTCAGCATTTCCTTGCAAGGTAACAATATCATGGGTTTTACCACAGGGCAGGACTATATGACCGCTTGAAGCATTATGATGTTCGTAGTCTGTGTCCCCCCGGGTGGAACTATTATAACTATTGACAGGCTCTGTTATGCCTTTGTCACTCAACCTAATTTCAGACATAGACACTCTACCAACCAACCCAACAGAAGGTTTTACAAACCCCAAAATCTCATTAGAAATGTTAAGATGTTCCATTGATGAGCCAACTGATGGAGCAAGCATTACGCATTCAGCCTTGGCAGAGTAAGGAGGTAAATCCTGATCCACGCCTATAACAGGATTCTGTTGGCCAGATCTGCTGAATCTTGTGATCTTACTGCAGGAAAGATTAGCACCCTTTTCCTTGTGCCATTGGCCGTCTTCTAACATTGATTCTCCGGCCCTGCAACTTCCAGTGGGTGCATCAGAAGAACTAATAGCTACAACTGACCCATTAACATAGTCTGTTTGTAACTTAACCATAGGATCAACCACGGTACCATCTTTCTTACAAGCATGTGTACAGGTGTTATAATCAATGTGTTTTTCCTTGTTTTGACAATCTCTTCCATCAAGTTGCATTTCTCCACAACTTTGACAACTGCTAACAAATGGTTCAGCCAATTTTGAATACTCATTAACACGGTCATCCTGCACAGAAACACATATGGATCTTGATCTCGTTTTCCTTGCTATGGCATCATCACAGGAACTACCTGCTTCAGCATCAGCAGTAGAATCGCTGACAAAAGTCGGGACTTCGTGAGAACTCCTAGACCTAGTAGTTCTATCATTGTAAATATTCATCCCCTTTTCCTTGCTGTGACAATTAGCTTCATCCAAATCCCACTCCCCACAACTTTGACGACTGATATTGCAGGGTTCAGCCAATTTTGGAGGCTCCCTGACGTGATCATTCTGCTTCGAAGCAGAAAGAGATAATCTAATGTTGCTAGGACGAACATCACTGCCATTCTCATGACTTAAGCGACTCTTAGCTTTTGCCTTCGCACTGCTACGATACTCAAGAGCCTTTTGTCTAGATTTCGACCTATGAAATCTAGCTAGCGATTGATCTGGTGCATTATAAACATTTATGATCCTTTCATCTGTCTCGTCCACAGGCGAGGTACTGGTATCATCTAGCTCACAAAGCCCATTAGGGGCGCACTGAGCACGATTCTCATTGCTGACAGCTGCAACCATTGTCGCATCTTGTGCCTTAACACCTTTTTCCATGAAAAGTCCATCAGAAATCTCTCCATGATTTTCTGTGACTGGGTTATTGTAGAGGGAGAAACGATCAGTAGAGAAACCAGCTGTAGGTCGGGGATGTGGAAGTAGAAGTTCAGAAATCAGCTCTTCTTTGTTCAACTCTGCAATAGCGGAAATATTAAGACAGTTATATATTGCTGATACTTACAGATTATGCAAAGTACTCAGATAAATTCTCAATACACATCGAACTTGTTAATGAGAACAAACAAAAAGAACAGCCACAGTGTTTGTATTGCAAGGATAATATTAAAAAAAAAAAAAAGCCTGCTCTAATTCTACAAAATTTGAGGGCAAAACTATTTAGTTTATTTAAAAATAGTAACCAATTAATGGTCAAGAATTAATATATTCAGATTGGCATCTTCTTTACAAGCAAGTGGGTAATGGTTGGATGTTATGCGGCAGCATTTTTATATCCGGAAGTAGTAATCAACTTTCTACTGTTGTGTTGCTCCTATAGTCATATCTTGCACTTGGAGGGCATAAACGGCAAGGTAATTGTCATTTCCCAAAATAATACAGGTTTATACAACATCACTATAACTAGAAATTAAAAAATAAAAATAAAAAATTATAACCTTCAATGGTTCCTTGTGCTTGATTCGACTCATGGCAGGTTCTTTCAACTTCTAAACCATAAAATGACTCAAATAATTTATAAAAAAAATTAAAATTACTAAATCCCCAAATTTAGTAAAATGTAAAGCGAGTGAAGTAAATTCTAGGACTAACAAATTTAGTAAAATGTAAAGGGAATGAAGTCAATTCTAGGACTAACAAATGTGAAATTAATTTGGGGACACCTTTGGGATCTGACAATTGCGTAGGGTTCCAAAGCCAAGAAGGGGGGGTAATCCCATCAATGAGAAGTTTAGAAGCAAGGTGCTGGTTATACAATTCCGTTCGCTGCTTGACTTGTCCGATAATCCCATTTTTCCGCTCGAAGATCTGGACTAACAGCTTCTCCACCATCGTCATTTCTTCTTCTTCACACCGCCCTACACCTCATACAATAATCCACACACCGATATAAATCTGATTATTACTGTTATTGAGTAAAATTCGAGAGAAACAGAATTGAGAGAGAAAGTGCATACGTGCGTGTGTGTGAATGTGTGACCGTTGGGTGAACGATGATGAGCGCGCATGGGGATTTCAAATATTTGGGAAAAAGAAGCTGATTGGTGGAGAAATGAATTGAAAGTAACATTACAGGCTGAACTGTGGACCCGGAAATGTGAATCGGATCGGTTGTCGGCCCGTTATTTCTTGGACTAATTTCAAAGTCTGGGTTGGGCTATGTCTGCCAGTAACTAGGCTACATTTCCTTTAGATAATGTCCATAATGATAATTAAGACTAGGCGAGGATAAAAAATCACTCAACCCGCCCGAACAGACCCAAACCGACCGCTTTGGGTCGATTTTTTGGTGTTTTTAGGTGGGCTTCGGGTAGTTGGTTGCGTTATCAGGTCGGGTTGTGGGTTAATTAGGAAATCCGACCTGTCTACTTTTTAAAAAAAAAACAAAACGATATAAAAATGGGAAAAAAAAACATAAACTTCTCTCACTCTCATCTTATCTTCCTCGCACTCTCAATTACATTCTTCAAATGCCTCCGTTTAGCATTCGGGTCGTCAATAATCGAGGCAACCTTCACATAAACAGTTCCCTGAACCCGGTGAATCAAAGCCCAGTGGGGGGAATTCTCGTGTTTTGAGCATATATCCTTCATCAACCTTAGGGCTTTGGTATGGTTCCCCCGCGGCAGTGTTGTGACTCTTGAGGACCTTCTTACATTCGAACTCGATTGTACTATACAATGAAGGGTTTGCATCCTTCTTGCTTTTCGAATCTAAGGCCTCGGTTTTTTCAACTATATTTAGGGTGGGATTTGGTATATCATTCGAAAACGTTGCACTATTGTCGACAGCGACGATTGCCGTTGACAGTGGCGGCTCGGATGGTGGCTGTGAGGGTTTGGAGCATGGAGCAAGATTTCGCTTCGTCAGGTATTTAATACCTCTTCTCCTCTTTTTTCGATAAAATTACTTTAACTTGTTTCAAGTTTCAACCAGTATTCATTTCTATACCGTGTTTGTTAATTGAAGGATGAATTTTATGGGAAAACAATGAATTCATTATAATTTACAGATGTAAATATATGCGTCTATATAGGTTTTCGACTGTGAGTTTTTGGAATTGGGAGAAAACGAGGTTGAGGTTTCTGAGTTTAAAAAAGCTGCTGGAACTCTGGGAATAATTGGTTTCTGAGTAGAACATGTAATGGCTATATGAACCAGTAGGCAGTAGGCTTAATTTGCTTTTTGCTTTGGATCAATTTCGCCATTACACTTTGTCCAAACCGATCAACACTTGATTGGGTTGTGTTTCAACATTTACTCGAGTTGAGTTGGTTTGATTTTAGATCAAATCGGCCATGTTGGGTTGGGTTGGGTTGGGTTGGGGCAAAAATGAATCCAATCCAACCCACACCCACCCCTAATTAAGACCATGTCTACTTTCTTTTGCAGGAGTACGTTTTTTAATCTTAAAAAGATTTAGGCATAATTTAGTAGGGATGGCAGCGAGTCGGGTCGGCTCGCGAGCCTAAATTTTAGGTCTGGGCTTGGCTCGGACTCGGAGAATCGAGTTTTTTGGGGCCCGAGCTGAGCCAAAGCCTGTGGGAAATTTTTGGGCTCAGCCCGGACCAGCTCGGATTTTTCTATTTTTAAAAAAAATTTCTTTTAAAAAATTCAGTATTAATCTATTTTTTTACAATTTTTTTGGTCGCGGGCCGAAAAAGCTTGGGCCGACCCGAGCCTGGGTTCAGGCTTTTCACAGGCCGAGCCCCCGCTGTCGAGCCATTTTGCCACCCCTATAATTTACTTATGAATAATGCTATATAACCTTAACGGGGTTGCAATTCTATTGACTTACACTAGATGATAGACTAAATAAAATATAAAATAAAATAACTCATTTAATTCTACTTATCATTTAATGTCATATTAGCATCATTTAGATTGGGGTTGCAACCTCGGTGAAATTAAATAACTTTATTCTTATAAGGAAATAGTAAGTATTTTCAAAATTTATCTTCTCTCGGACTCATTTTTATCACATGTTTCATAAGGATTTTGCAATCTTATTAACTTTTCAACCACACATTTAATCTACTTCTATCAAATTTACCTGTTTGATAACCATTTTTGGAGAGAAAATGCATTTTTGAATAATTGATTGATAGAGAATGCGTGGTTAAAAATTAAGGAAATGTTTAGAGATTACGTGTAATATTATTTTATTGAAAAATGTGTGATTGAAAAGAATAGAGAAGAAAATGTATTTTGGGAAAAATGACTATCAAATAGAGGCTAAAAATCTAATTTTTAGCTTGACTAAATAGGCACCAAATAAATTAGGTATGAAGTAAAATTAAAAATAGGTAAGTTATTAATTTTGACAATAAATGAGTAATATTTTATTTAAAATCATAAAAAAATCAAAAAAAAAATAAAAAATCAGCTAATAAGCCCAATATGGTGTGACCTTAAAAGAGTTTGTGTTGACTATCTTTCATTTTCAATATTGAAAATAAAATAGCTTTTAAGAAGAATTTTTTTTTTTTTTTGCTGACGATCAATTTCCACACAAGCACTTAACAAGAAAAATATACTTGTTTATATTTTATCTTTGACTGTTTCAACTTAAGGTTTTAAGTAGGGCTAAACGAGAGCCGTGCAACGAATTTGTCATGTGAGCTACTTGTCACTCATCAATGGCTCATGAGTTGACTCATCATAAAGTGAGTGAAAAGGCAATTTATGTAATAAAAAAAATTGTCGGGCCGCGAGGAGCTTGCCCCACCAATTGACAAGCTTGTGGAGTAAGTTGAGTCGCATTTTGATGAGCGAACATACTCGTCTTCAACTCGCATTATTTAACACTTCTAAACTCAGCATGGAGTCTTATAATGTGGGGAACCCCATAAATGGACGACAAGCATTTTCAAAGTC
The DNA here is from genome assembly GCA_019395295.1 of Osmanthus fragrans. Taxonomy (NCBI): domain Eukaryota; kingdom Viridiplantae; phylum Streptophyta; class Magnoliopsida; order Lamiales; family Oleaceae; genus Osmanthus; species Osmanthus fragrans. The sequence goes on along the minus strand of CM033344.1, from coordinate 1,587,673 downwards.
AAATGGATCTGTCTCGTGCACTTCTTACTGAATTCCTGAACTTATAAATAATTTAGGTCCTCGGGATTTTTTTTTAACATTTAAATCTTCAACTTTTTAAACATGTAACAGTTGAGTCTGCAATAGTACATGATTTTCATCATCTATCCCTTCTCTTACCCGGATAACATGGGTTACTCATCATTGTGCCGTTTTCCTACAAAAACTTGGTTCAACTGTCCATTTCTTTGTAGTCGAGCCAGTCTTGCTCCGTCGTATAAAGAGAAAGGTACTGCTTAACAATTTATTTTTCACCATTACAAAATTGTAGGATTTGATGATTTGATTAGTTAAGTATTTCAGAGTTTGCATCTCAATGTCATTATCCAATGCAGACACGTAGAATGCTTCTAAGTAAAAAACATTCTCGTCCGATGTTACCACTTAACTTTTATTACCCCTGTTAGTGTTAGATCATTGTAATTGACAATTCTGTGAACAAAGGACTAACTTGAACAATTATAAAGTTTAGAGACTAAATTGTAAAGTTTCACAATTGATAGGTTAGCTTAGGATTTGGAGTTTTGTGTTTGGAACACGAAGGTAACTCGTCGATTTTTCGCTAGCTATTCGTTGGACTTGTGCTCGAGCGAATGAAACAGAACATTTGTTGCTCAACCTTCGCGCCCACTGTCGCTTGAACGACAGACCTTTTGCTCGAGTGACATAGCTCCTCGCTCAAGTGACTGTTTTACGATCAGATCTAATTTGCGATTTCGTGAAATTTTTAATGTTTCATATTCGTCCAACATATAAAAGGGGGCGCTGCACACTTGGGAATAAGAGATTTAACATTATACATTCAAGAGAACCACATTATTCTCTCAAGAGTAAAACATCAAACAAGTTCAATCACTTCATCTTATATGCTCCCATCATATTGAAAACATCAAATTCATCAATCAAAACACTGGAGTTGTTCTTCACTTGGATCTGTCAAGAAGATTGTGTCGTCAACTTGGTTGGCTGTGAAGGTCAAGAAAGAAACTGAAGAACGAGGACTTCTTGGTTAAATCATAGGAGATAAACTGCGTGAAGAGTTAAGATTGGTATTCGTGTGCACATTTCAGGAGAACTGCTTCAAATTTCAAACAGTAGATCAAAAAACTTGTGTCGTCAATTTTGCTGGTGGTCTATAAGTTTACCTATCAGTTTATAGTGGAGACTGACAAAGTGTCCGAAATTTTTTCCATGTTGAATTTCTCCTTGATTAATACCGGTGTTACTTACTGCTTTCTTTACAATTTTTAACTGCGGTATTCAAACATAAGATTAATTAAATTGTTTAACTAATCGTTTAGACATAATTAACGTGTGACTTGTTGCTTGTTAATTAATTTTAATTTCGCGTTTACAGTTAATCAATCTTTGTAGATATAATTGGGTCGAATTTTGCGTTATTCAACCCCCACTTGTGAGCGTACTTGTTAGAAAATGAGAATTGATATCAATTCAAATCATGTAACTTGAAAAGAAAAAAAAAATGACAAATTTGATAACTAATGCTAAGTTCCAACAGACTTTACAAGAATCAATAAATGTAACATGTCACGTGCAAGCGTAGTTTATCCCCTTTAAGCTGAACATTGGTACAGTGATAACCAATAATTGAATAGACTTTCAAAATCGTTTAAAATGTAGTGCGAAAAAGAAAATATGTGTATTGTGGATAGCTTGTATTTGATTCCCATTAATTTTCATTTTATTCTATTCTATTTTATTTTTTCTCTCTTATTTTCAACCACACAATCTTCTATAAAATAATATTATACGTAAATCGAAAACTTTTTCTTCTTTTACAATCACTCATTTTTCAAAAAAACACTATTTCATACATTTTTATTTCTCCAAAATGGGGGCCAAACAAAGGCATAATTCCAAATTAAAGATTGATCTTATCAATCGATATAAAGGACAATCGAGGGTTTAATCTAAATAATTTTTTTTAAGTGATGTGATGATTTTTGTTTTTCTTAGACCACCGTGACTTGTACATCAATGGACGAGTTTGTGGTGAGAGTCAAGCCACGCTTCAGTGAAGCGATCCATTGCTAGACCTAGGATTGTCCCATTTAACTCGTAAACTCGAAACAGTGTGAAAATAAAATTGAAAAACTCTTCATAAAGTCTTACCACGTGGGGCACCACAAATAGTGGACAATAAGCATTTTCAAAGTCAAATGAACCCGTCTCGAGAAATTTTCAATCGGAAAAACTATACAACTTATGGATAATGTAGCATATTAGGTCCTCAACATTTATTTATTTTTTTAAATTTTAATCTTCAACCTTTTAAACTTGTAACACTCGAGTCTTATAGTGCACGATTCTCATCATCTATTCCTTCTCTCACCTGAAGAATTTATGCTATTGTCTTAATGCCTATCAGAGAGTAATTCTTAAATAATTTTAGGGTCCGTTTGAGTCACATTATTTGTAAAATGAAAATAAAAAATATAGTCGTTATGGATCCCACATAAGAGATGAAAAGTAAAAAATTGTGGTTGAATGTGATTGATAACGGTTATATTTTTTATTTTTATGAAGGAAAAATGGGAATAAAACGAAGCCTAAATCAAAATTTATTTTTTTTCGTTGGTATCTGACAAATGGGTCTCATTTTGTTGCAACTTTTGATTTCATTATGGTATAATTAAAAAAAAAAAAAAAGATAAGGACTAATAAAGAGCCCGTATGATTCACATTATTTTGAAGAAAATATAATTTTTTGATGTGATATATGGTGAATATATGATTGAAAAAGAAGAAAAAATTATTGATGTGATGAAAAATATTATTTTATTAAAGAATGTGTAATTAAAAATGAGCAGAAAATTGAGAATGAGAATTAAAATGATAATTAAACAGGCCATAATAACCTATATTATCCCTGTGAAATGTTAGAATTATTTATACACATTTTCCTCAGCTGTCATATTTGACTGTTCTTGGACGGCAAACTTAACAATGCATAATAAGAATTTTGCTGTTTGTACATGTTGGATGACCCGCATGTTGATAGAATGAGCTGTAAAATTTTTACTGTAGCACAAATTTGAACCCGTTTGAAATACCACCAACTGGGTCCTATTTTCACAAATAGCAACCCATTTAGGGGAGAAGGGGAAAAGCGCCAGATTCCCAATTCAAGCAAGCGCCAAATATTTCCCCCAAAACTTTTCATCGATCCATTTCCTCCAACCTACGATAACACGCCAAAGAAATTAGAAGCTGCTCGTAGAAGCTATGATTGCGGTGAAAGTAGAAGTTGTCGACCTTCGCTGCCCCGTGTTCGATCTCGTTCCACAGTTGTCGACCATCCCTGCCAAGCGTTCGGTGTCGACGTCCCCACTACCCGTAGGGTTACCTATTACGAACAGAGTTGTTGTCAACACTGTATGAACCCCACATTCTTACTCCCGTCATTTGAAAATGGGCCCTAAACCCAGTCATTACGGATTTGTAGAAGAAATGGAAGCGGATAACTTCGACGCCAGTGACAGGAGTGCATAAATCTTGATCATTTTTGTTGCAGGAGTGCTCAAACAGCTGCATATGGACTGAATAATAGGTTGAATAATTGCTAAGGAGTTGGTAAACTGGATATGCAACAAGTGCTCGAAGACCAAGTCTTTAGGGAGATAGTTGATGCTATTTTTCTGTTTATGCTCTTGATATTAGGAAGTTGTTAGTAATCAACAAATTTCTTCGACATTCTGCTAAACTTTAGCTCTATGAAGAGTTGTGCAGTGAATAAATAAACATAAGTTTCCTGAAATCATTTTTTTTCCTTTGCTGTCTTTTTACTTCTTTGTTTTGCTCTCGAATAACAACAATTCCAGTGACAAGTCCATAGATGTACAACAAAAGATTTTCAACTACACTCTTTTTCTCATGTTATCCCTGGCCACTATGCTCCTCTTATTCTCGGACAAAAGATTTTCAACTTACATTTCTGTATATGAGAGTCGAAGAAACCTATTGTCCTCGACCAATTCATTCAGTGATTTTTTTCTCCCCAATGCAAGTCCATAGCTTCTAAGGAACTGCTTCAAGAGACGGGAATCATCTTACTCTGAGTCGAGAATCTGTGGGCAAGAGATTGTGAAAAAAGGGCTTGTGCCGCCGACGTCTTCGATTTCAGATTCTGAAGAAATTGTGCAAATATGTCGGTCAGATTTGTCTCACTAACGTCTTTCCAGCTTAACAAAAGTTAATAAACTGCCACCCTTCTGGATTTGAAGGAGATCTTCACGCCGACGATCTGGATTGAGGGTTGAAAGAGATGGAGAGACTTTGTTTGGAGAGAGAGACAGAGTTTGGGTTTGGGCCGGTTTCATCCACCATTTTATTCTCTCTCTTTTTTCTTCACATCTGCCACGTCATTCTGTCAACACCATCTGTCATGCACTTCTGTACGAATAGCGCGATTGTGCACAATAAATGCATTTATGGCTATAGTTTCGTATTGAGAGTTGTCAGATGTAAAAAAAAAATATAATAATAATAAAAAAATAAAATAAAATAAAATTTCAAATTAAGCACATTTTCAACGTTTTGCAAAATTGAAAACAACAAATTAAACACACTCTATATTTTCAAGTTCAATCAACAATAAGGCTCTATTTGATAGGCGATTTTTTTTTCCAGAAAGTTGGAATCGAATTCCAACTCCCACTTTTGCGCTGTTTGATAGCCTTTTTTTTCCCCCATGGAATTGGTTTCCAGCGTTTTTTAAGGTACAACCATTTGAAGCGTAATTTCGTGGAATTCAATTCCTTGCTATATGGTGGGAATTGGTTTCCATCTTTTTTTTTAGTAATAGAAATAAATTCTAAGATAACAAGGAAAAAAAATTATCCCTTTAATTGACAAATTTCATGTAAAATAAAGTCAAACGTAAAAATAAAAAATAAATTTTTTTTTTATTTTTTTTTTATTTTTTATTTTTTTGGCAATCTAAACATATTTTGTCCCCAATGGTAAAAAAATTTATCCATTTAATTGACAATTTGCATGAAAAACAAAACCAAACGTATTATAATAGAAAAGTGGAAAATTATACCAATCAAATACATTTAATTCAATTCCCAATAAAATAATTCTAAGCAATTCAATTCCCTGAATTTTAATTTTTTTTCACCCATTTTTCACCATTGCTATCAAACGGACCATGAAAGAAATAACAACAAGGATTACAAAATGTCGGGTGCAACACGGGACTCAATTATTTAAGGAATTCATGATAAATTCTGTGCTCATTACTCAATATAATGTCTTGTTTGGTATAACTTAACATATTTGATTAAAATTCAATAATTAATTTTAACTAAAAATATTTTATGTGACTAATAATATTTTATTATTTTTATTAAAATTTACTAAAAGTTTAATTTTTTTTAACTAGACTGAAAAATAAATATCATGCTACATGAACTTCATATTTAACATAAATATTTACATAATATCACGTGATATTTTATCGTTGGACGATTTAAAACTTAATTACCTCTTTAATCCAATTATCTCCCGCCACATACCTTTCCTGCATTGCTTCTGACCGTTTTCTTTTGGCAAAGTGGCATTTCCTGAAAACTAAAGACCAAAAATCCAAAAATCATATTATGGCGGTGTGTGATACACATTATTTGTAAAATGAGAATGAAAAATATAATCGTTATGACTCAATGTGATGGATAACTATCATATTTTTTATTTTTATGGAAACTGTTGACCTCAAAAATTGCACCTATGAGCTGTCAACAGATCCCAGGGCCTCTCACGTCCGGTTCAGCCTTTGTTCCTGTACACTAGGACAAACCGTCAGTTGCACGTGGCCCTCTCCAAAGATGGGGGGGAGCCGGCCGCGCGCACTCCGACGATCAAGTCAGTTGGAGTGGAAATATATGAGTGTGGGAAGGCTGCAACGTGAGCCTCCAAAATATATAAGGGGGTCGGCCTTGGGGAGATAAATAGTACAGTAAAATATAGAGAGAATTGCTAAGTAGTATTGAGAAGTCAATTTAGCATTACCTTCAAATGACACAATGTGTGAGCTTATATAGTAAGATAGAGTGAGTAAGAACCGTTGGATGAGTGGACACGTGGCCTTATCTCAACGGACGAACTTCTTGTCATAGACTTCAGTGCATTTAATGCTCTGACCTCCTATGTTTGAACTCTGACACGCGGGATTGGTGCAGCCGTAATTGCAGCGTGTTGTCACATCATCTACTTGTCAGAAGATCTCTTACACAAGATCTTCTATAGGAGAGCCATACTGCCTACTGTTCACGTGACATGAGTTCGGTACCGCACAAGAGTTCGGTCACAATGGGTTCAGCAATGGAGGTTCGAGACTGTGGGTTCGTCCTCACCGGTTCGACATGGGGGGTTCGGATGTACGGCAGACTGTGAATTCGACCACGTGGTGTGTGTGGGGCCATTTGGGATTGCCCGTAACAGAAACAAAAATGGAACCAAACGGACCCATATGTAATCCCTAACTCTTGTAAACATGGTTCATGTTATTATTCAATTATTTGGATGGGACCCTCGCGCAATTTCCGTGCATCGGATTTGTGGCTGCAAGTGGTTGAATTTTGCAGTGAATGAAGCGTGCTCGGAGTGTCTTTTCCAGTGTAGGGCATGGCCATAAGCCTCCCATGCCAACACGGGGCAACACGGAATAAAATCGTCGGTCGCCGGCTACGTGTCATGGGCCACAACAAATGGCGTAACGTAACTAACTTTCAGGTCCGAGCTCGACCCACGTTAGTTTCTCTCTATTTAAATACGAATCCTTATCAATTAGTGGTCACAGCAGTAACGGCGACAGTAGTATTTAAGAGTTTTATTGTTGAGATTTATTAGTAAGGTAAGTTCTGTAAGACTGCTTTAGTGAGTGTTATATCTCATTTCAGATATTATGCAGTTTAATGGAGCAAAATGGCGTTGAAGACGAAGTTCGAAGGTTTCGAGTGCTTCCTGCTTGTGATGATGAACATGGGGGAGTCATAGTGGATATGAAGGAGCCTATGGGCCCCAGTGTTTTTCAGGCTATGCTTAAAGCTTCTCTTTCTCAGTGGAAGCTGGAGGTATGCGATTTTCTGTTAGACTTTCAACTTTGTCTTTGTTTGTCTTTTTTCCTTCCCGAGTTGCAATCAACAAGATAATTTGCTTGACAACAATTCATTCTCGGTTACTATTGAATAGCCGGACCTGAGGGTAGGCACAAGAGGCCACCGCCTCAGGCCCAGCTATGTAGGGGGCCCAAAAATTCAATGGACATTTTTTTTCTATTGTTTTCTCTTTTTCAACTGTGTATGTCAGACTTGAAAATTAATTGAGCTCAGGCCATAATAATTGGTATACAAAAATGATATAAAATAGTACTAAATGATTGAATTCTTTACATTCATTTTGATTTTGTGATTAAACCATTAATCAAGTAAATTAAATTCAAGTTAAATCTAAAATATTGTTGGTTTTACTTATTTGATGATTTTCAACTGTTGTGAAAAGGTTATAAGGTAACACAATTAGCTAAAAAATATTTTAGAGTCGATTATTTTCTCTTTATAATTGATCAAGCTCAATCTTTACTTCAAACTCATTTTGAATAATTTAAGCATTATGAAGAAACATTTGGATTTTTGTTTAATTTGGAGAGGTTAAAGAGTACGCATCTTGAAAATTTGTTAAAATCTTGTGAGAATCTTTAGCAGTATTTAAAACATAATGGATATTCAGACATTATTCATTACGACTTATGTTTGTAGTTAACAATTTTGAAGTGCTATTTACCTAGAGAAACAAAAAGAGTGTGCTACATTATTTGAAAAAATTGAATGGGTGTTTCTCAAATGCTTAAATTGCTTACAAGATTTTATTAATCATACCGATTTACTTGCATCGGTAGAAAAAAGATTCTTCTAGTTAAAATTGATCAAGACTTATCTCTGAACAACTATGTCACCTAAAAGATTGAATAGATTGGTCATGCTATCCATTGAAAAAGAAATGGTTGAATAACTCAATTATACAAAATTGATTGATTTTTCCCCTAAAATCACAAGACGAGTTGTATTTAAGTGATCGTTTAGAAGAGTCTCGCATTATTATTTGATTGTAATATAAATTGTTTGATTATTTCAGTTTATTGGTTGTTTTATTGTTGATTTAAAGTTGAAAATTTTAGTTTCGTAAAATTCTTATAAATGAAAATAATTGATTACTTGCTACGATCTATGAGCTCAAATTTTTAAGTTCGCCTCAAACCCCGCGAAACACAGGTACGGCCCTTTGAACCCTTGATAAATTGTCAACTTAGTGAATTGTGTTCCTCCCTTTGGCTCGTGGACGTGAGAGACGAGCTCATGACCTGGCTCTTTTCTTCTTTTTTGAAAAGGGAATTTATAAAACAAATAGAAAAATTCAAAATGAATATTGACGAGAAATTTGAAACCCTCCTCCTTTGACCGAAAAATATATTTTTATACATGTTCATTGTGGCCCACAAGACCAAAATGAGCTGGCTCGTACATTCATGAGCCGAGCTGCGCTGGGCTCGTGAAAAAGGGGCCCCTCCCCCTCCCCCTCCCCCTCCCCCCCCCCCGAATTGTTAGAGACAAGTATATGCCCACGCAATGCCCTGTCTAAACTAATGAAAAAGTATAATGATATACAAATTGACATTTTAGTGGAAGCTAACCCTGCTTGATGATGTTACCTTGTGTTATCTTACATGAAATGAACTAAGGACCTTTCTCATTATAAGCTTAATTGAAAGAGAATTATAAGGGCTACAAACATTTCCATTGCTTTGTCGTACTAGATGAGAGAACTATCAATTTTTTTTATTGTCTAGTTTATTACTGGCCTTACACAAAGAAACGTCAAAATATTCTCGTTCTTGATTCATAACATGTTTAATATGTCTTGAAAAAGAGTTGTAGAATGAAAGGTCTTCGTGTTTCGCTTGTTACTCTGAATGTTTATGGGTTTTCTTTTCCCTTTCTTTGACCATTTACATGCTAAGAAAGATTATAAATGTTTCATCTGTCAATTATTCTAAAATCATTCTTAAATACTTGCATTGGTCAAGGTGCTTGTGTGAAATTAGCATCAAATAGAGATGACAACGGGACGAGTTCAGGCATACCCCGCATGGGCATTTTTCCCAGTGTTTTTATACATATATGAATGCACAGTTGGTGTGCCAAATGGTCATCATTGTGGCCCACAAGACCAAAATGAGCTAGTTCGTACATTCACAAGCTGAGCCCACTGGGCTCGTGAAAAAGGGGCCCCGACACCGAATTGTTATTAGACAAGTATGTGCCCACGCAATGCCCTATGTAAACTAATGAAAAAGTATAATGGTATACAAATTGACATTTTAGTGGAAGCTAGCCCTGCTTGATGGTGTTACTTGGTGTTATCTTACATGAAAGGAACTAAGAACCTTTCTCATTATAAGCTTAATTGAAAGAGAATTCTAAGGGCTACAAACATTTCCATTGCTTTGTCGTACTAGATGAGAGAACTATCAATTTTTTTATTGTCTGGTTTATTACTGGCTTACACAAAGAAACGTCAAAATATTCTCGTTCTTAATTCATAACATGTTTAATATGTCTTGGAAAAAAATTGTAGAATGAAAGGTCTTCGTGTTTCGCTTATTACTCTTAATGTTTATGGGTTTCCTTTTCCCTTTCTTCGACCATTTACATGCTAAGAAAGATTATAAATGTTTTATCTGTCAATTATTCTAAAATCATTCTTAAATACTTGCATTGGTCAAGGTGCTTGTGTGGAATTAGCATCAAATAAAGATGGCAACGGGATGGGTTCGGGCAGGGCGGGTTCCCCCCCACCGCCCTGTCGGGCATTTTCCCACCCCATTACCAATTTAAGGCGGGGCAAGTACCTTGCCACGTTTACGTAACCTTTTTTAAAATTTTTAATGTCCCTATTCATTAAAGTGAGATAATAATGTAGTTATTAAATTTATTTATCTTTAAATGTTAAATTATTCGAATATATTTGGTAAACTAAGGTTTTTATTGTTTATCATATTCTTTAGATAACTTTAGTTTTCATCTTCTATTAGAATTAATAAAAATTCGTGGAATTTTTCATTTAAAGTATTAAGTTCTTAATTTAAAATAATAATAAATAGGGTGAGCAGGTGCTATTACCATACTCGTCCCGTCCCCGACGTGATTACCGGATTAAAGGGGTAATCCTTGTGTAGAAAGGAAATAATCCCGAGTCAATTGTGGGATTATTATTGGTAAAAAGTGTATATGGTATAACTAGTGCTTAGTTAGGAAATATTATTTTGTCTTTATATAGAATATTACTTTTCTTCTTTTCTCCTACTTTATATTGTATATATAGATGAGTAATTGTTGTAAATCATTAAGAAGAATTGAGGAATAAAACTCTCTTCCTATTTTTGTCCCTTTCTTTATGGTATCAGAGCCCGAGTAATATCAAATCGGACTACCGATGGCGGAAAATACAGCCAACAGTAAAGAATCTGTCTCCTCCGATTCAGGAACCAGCGAGGCAGACAACGTCACCACCATGAATTCAGTTGGAGGAGATAATTCATCCTTTCAACTCATGGTGGAAAAACTCAACGGAAAAAATTATAGAGAGTGGGCTCAATCAATAAAATTGGTAATCGACGGGAAGGGGAAGATTGGATACCTTATCGGAGACACAAAACACCCAACAGAAACACGCCTCCAACCGAGATGGAAATCTGAAAATTTCATGGTAATGGCGTGGCTCGTGAATTCCATGAAACCGTCAATAGGCAAAATTTACCTCTTCATGGCAACTGCGAAGGAAATTTGGGACGCCGCTCGCGACATGTATTCTGATCCGAAAGACTCTTCCCAAATCTTTGAAATAAAAACAAAATTGTGGCAGGCAAGGGAAGGAGACAGGGATGCCACGGAGTATTACATGGAGATGACCACCCTCTGGCAAAAGTTGGACCTCAGCATGGATGAACAGTGGGACTGCCCTAGCAATAGCGTTCGATACAGAAAAAGGCTAGAGAACGAGCGAGTATATAAGTTCTTGGCTGGGTTGAATAGGGAACTCGATGATGTGAGAGGTCGAATCCTCAGCCGTCGACCACTACCATCTTCACGCGACGCCTTTGTGGAGGTCAAACGCGAGAAAAGTCGCCGGCAAGTAATGTTGAAGAACCAGGTTGGGCCTGCTTCAACTGTGGATGGATCGGCCCTTTCATCTAACTCCTTTGGGCCGACTGGGTCAAAGGAATATGGGCCGTCGGATGGGTCTGTTACAAGAATTAAAAGGAGCCCATTTAATGGTCCAAAATTAGTTGGGCCTGATTTGGGAGCCCAAACGTTTAGAGGAACACCTAAAATTGGCCCAGGACTAAAACAACAAAAAGGTCGTCCATCGTGTCGAAAACTTGGACATAAAAAAGATACGTGTTGGGATTTGCATGGAAAACCATCTTATTGAAAACCAAGGCAGAATACCAAAAATCATGGCTACCAAGCTGCAGTTGATTCCATAGAAGTACAAATCCCCACTACGAGGGGTGCTTTCAATCCCAAACAACTAGAACAACTCTATAAAATGTTTTCCAATTTTCAGTCATCTGGCTCGACAAGTTCATTGGCCCACACAGGTAATTTCCTGAGAGCTTTAAACACCACCACTCTTTTCAAAGTACCATGGATTGTTGATTTCGGTGCGTCCGATCATATGACGGACTCCCACCATTTGTTCTCTTCATACTCACCTTGTGCAGACAATCTTAAAGTCAAAATTGCAGATGGCTCGCTTTCTTCAGTAGTTGGAAAAGGGAGTATTCAAATCTCTAATTCAATTACACTAGAACAAGTTCTACATGTTCCAAATCTCTCCTGCTATTTACTATCCATTAGCCAATTGACAAAAAATTCAAATTGTACTACTAACTTTTTTTCTTTTCACTATGTCTTTCAGGACCTATCATCGGGGAAGACGATTGACAGTGCTAAAGAGTATGATGGACTCTATTACTTTGACGAGACATATGTGAGTGAACAACGTCAATTTGCTAGTTGTGATTCTGCTTTTGTTCCTAAGGATAGTGAAATTCTTTTATGGTATTATAGAATGGGACATCCCAACTTTCAATATCTTAGACATGTATTTCCTTCAATATTTTCGAATAAAATGCCTTTTGATCTTCATTGTGAAAGTTGTGAACTTGCAAAACATCATCGGTCATCGTTTCCAAAATCTGTGTACAAACCATCCAGACCATTTATCATGATTCACAGTGATTTTTGGGGACCTTCACGAACCCCTAATCGCACTCACACAAAATGGTTTGTTACGTTTATTGACGATCATACTCGAATTTGTTGGGTCTATATGCTAAAAGAAAAAATCGATGTCCGTTCTGTGTTCATAAATTTCCATTCTATGGTTCAAACCCAATTTCAGACAAAAATTCAAATTCTGCGCACGGATAATGGCACAAAATACTTCAATAATACTCTAAAAACCTATCTACAAGAAAATGGAATAATCCACCAAATCTCTTGTGTTAATACTCTCCAACAAAATGGGGTTGCTGGACGGAAAAATAGGCACTTACTTGAAGTAGCTCGTGCCCTGATATTTACTACAAATGTACACAAAATCTTCTGGGGTGATGCCATTTTAACATCCGCCTATCTTATAAATAGAATGTCTAGTCGCACTCTCAACTTTGAAACTCCCCTCCAGAGATTCCAAAAAGTCTTCCCTCGCTCTCGTCTCAACTCCAACTTACCCTTAAAAGTGTTTGGATGTACAGCCTTTGTACACATACATTCCCATCATCGGAATAAACTCGAACCTCATGCACTTAAGTGTGTATTCATTGGATACTCACCCACACAAAAGGGATATAAATGCTATGATCCACTCACAAAAAAGGTATTCGTCAGCCTTGATGTCACTTTCTTCGAAAACAACCCCTACTTTCAAAAATTCTCTCTTCAGGGGGAGAACTTAAGTGAAGATCGGCTCTTGAAAATCTCTCCCATAGATTCACCCATGGATCCTTTTGAAATCTCTATTAATCCCTTTTGAGTCCACCATTGAGCCTGCAACACCGCATGGTCCCAACATGCCATCTATAGAAGGCAACTTGAACTTAGGGGGAGAACAGAAAGCACAGCATGACAAAGAGATTATAGTTTACTCAAGAAAGCCAAAATCAAAGTATAAGGAAAATATTACACTCGAAGCACCAAGAGAGTCGGAACCGGTGATAGCTCCAAAACTCCATGAGCTTTCTCCAAAATCATCTGATACTAACTTACCTATTGCTCTCAGGAAACAAACTCGGTCATGTACTCTTCACCCTATCTCAAAATTTGTCTCTTATAAAGCTTTATCTTCTAAATTTCAATTGTTTGTAGCTAACATTGATAGTACAGAAATTCCGAGTAATATCCAAGAGGCCTTGGAAACTCCCAGGTGGAGAAAAGCAGTAATGGAAGAAATGAAAGCCTTAAAGACAAATGACACATGGGATGTGATGGAACTACCAAAAGGGAAGAGACCCGTTGGGTGCAAATGGGTGTTTAATGTGAAGTAAACGTAGACAGGACAATAGAAAGGTACAAAGCTCGTCTGGTTGCAAAGGGATATACTCAAACATATGACATAGATTACACAGAAACATTCGCACCGGTTGCAAAATTGAATACAATTCGGGTACTTCTATCACTAGCAGCAAACTTGGATTAGTCACTTCAACAACTTGATATTAAAAATGCATTCCTAAATGGGGAGTTGAATGAAGAAGTTTACATGATACTACCACCAGAATTCTCTAAGAAAAATGAAGAAAACAAAGTATGCAAACTGAAAAAATCTCTGTACGGCCTTAAACAATCACCTAGAGCATGGTTTGACAGATTTGCAAATGTGCTGAAGAGTCAGGGATATCACCAAGGACAATCAGATCACACTATGTTCTTCAAAATATTTAAAGATGGGACAAAGACCATCTTGATCGTATATGTGGACGATATAATTCTCACAGGAAACAATACAGTCAAAATAGAGAGGCTAAAAAATGGTCTAGTCACAGAATTTGAAGTAAAGGATTAGGGAGAAATGCGATACTTTCTGGGAATGGAAGTAGCCAGATCAAAGAAAGGTATTAGTGTTTCACAACGAAAGTATATTCTAGACCTTCTAACTGAAATCGGGATGCTTGGATGTAAACCAAGTGACACCCCTATGGATTCTGGAAGAAAGACAGACAACGACGGAAAATCAGTTGAAAAAGACAAATATCAGCGCCTAGTTGGAAAACTGATCTACCTATCACACACTAGACCTGACATTGCATTCGCAGTTAGTGTGGTAAGCCAACACATGCATTCTCCAAAGGAAGCCCATCTGGAAGCAGTATACGGGATTCTGAGATACCTCAAAGGCTCTCCTGGGAAAGGACTGTTATTCAAGAAAAATGAAAAGGAGATAGAAATATTCACTCATGCTGACTGGGCAGGAGCAGTAGAAGATAGGAGGTCAACCACTGGCTATTATACTTTTGTGTGGGGAAACTTGGTAACCTGGAGGAGCAAGAAACAAAATGTAGTAGCCAGAAGTAGTGCTAAAGTAGAATTTAGAGCAGCCGCACAAGGAATATGTGAAGGTCTATAGTTAAAAAAACTTTTGGAGGAACTACAAATTGCAATAAAGTTCCCAATTAAACTCTATTGAGATAATAAAGCAGCTATAAACATCTCACTCAATCCAGTCCAACATGATAGAACCAAACATGTAGAAATTGACAGACACTTCATCAAAGAGAAAGTTTAAAATGGAGCCATTTGTATGATCTACGTTCCGACCAAAGAACAAATAGCAGACATATTCACCAAAGGACTACAAAGACAAATTTTCAACGACTTCATCTGCAAGTTGGATATGATCAATATCTACGATCCAACTTGAGGGGGAGTGTAGAAAGGAAATAATCTCGAGTCAATTGTGGGATTATTGGTAAAAAGTGTATATGATATAACTAGTGCTTAGTTAGGAAATATTATTTTGTCTTTAGATAGAATATTACTTTCCTTTTTTTCTCCTACCTTGTATTGTATATATAGATGAGTAATTGCTGTAAATCATTAAGAAGAATTGAGGTATAAAATTCTCTTCCTATTTCTATCCCTTTCTTTACCCTGCCCCGAACACCTCGCGGGTATCGGGTATGACGTGTTTTTTTGCCATCCCTAGCATCAAAGTAATCAATGCATCGCATTTAACTAATTTTCAATCAATGACTTCCTCTTGATTTCATAATTTACATGTTGTAATATGCATTTGGTCCAATGCTAAAATACTTGATTTTTATGTTTCTCTGCTAGTTTGATAAAATTATCTTGCAGGGCAAGAAGGGTGCATGGATCAAACTACCAATTGAGCTTGCTAATCTTGTTGAAATTGCAGTCAAGGTAAAATGTTTTGTTCCTTATATCTGTGATATTTTAAGGTCTTTGTCACACTAACATTTCATGACTTTATCTAGAATTTCCTCACCTTTAAAGTAACTCTTAGTTTAATATTATTAGAGCAGAGCACGTCTACCAGTTAGTGCTAATACTTTGAGGCATATATATTTGTATCATGGTGGATCTATAGATTCAATGATGTTTCCTTCGCTTGAAACACGACATTTTCATATGGATAATGTGATTTACTCGTATTGATTCAGTATATGTTAAAAGATCAAACCTAACACATATAGAAGCTGTGTGAATGATATGTTGTTGATTTTGTTTTGTAGTTTTATCAGTTAGATAATTATTATGTTTGACACCTGAATTGAGCAGATACTGCTGTACTTTTGCAGGAAGGATTTTGGTATCATCATGCAGAACCTCAGTACTTGATGCTTGCATACTGGATTCCTAAAACTAAGATTGCTATCCCTGCGAATGCTACGCACCAAGTCCGTATTGGTGCTATTGTCATGAATGATAAAAGAGAGGTATTTTGAAGTTTTCATTATTGAGAACCTGTGGCTTTTCTCATTTCATTTCTGTTGATGTTCAGCATATATATTTTGTCCATGGTTTTTTCACCAGCACATATTCACAACACTTATTTTGGAAATAATTTTCTGTACAAAAACTATATTTATCTTTACTTATTTGATTTCACTGTGAAACTTTACGCTTCAGCTTGCTGAATAAAATTTATCGAATAGGTGTAACAATAAGTTTGCCACTTCTCTTTTACAGTTGCTAGTTGTACAGGAAAAGGTTGGCAAATTTTGGGGAACAGGTATTTGGAAGATCCCTACTGGTATTCTTGAAGAGGTATGCATGTTTCCAGATGTTTAAGTTCCAACCCGAGGTCTTATATCTCTTTAACCAGTGTGTTGAACTCTTCAATCCACAGGGCGAGGATATTTTTGCAGGTGCAACAAGAGAAGTAAAAGAAGAAACAGGAGTAAGTATTGAGTATTCACACTTTTAGGTATAAACAAATATGTATAATTTAATCCTTTCCAAGGATTTTAGTCTAGTAGATTGAGAGGTGGATATCTATTGTTGCAGATTAATGCGGAATTTATTGATGTGATAGCATTCAGGTACAAGTTATTAGTTAAATATGACTAAAGGTTCATTTGACATAACTTTTGATTTTGCTTTTTCTTCCTATAGAAGAGCTTTATGAGGAAGATACCTTAGTTTTTGTTTGGAAACTAGTTTTTAAAAGAGCTTTCTATTTCGGAAGTACTTTTAGAGGAAGTCACATTGAATAACTTCTTCTAAAAGCTCTTTTAACTAAAAGAAACAATTTCATAAAATTAACCAAACAAGTTCTAAAGTAACTTTGGAGTCTCAAAAATACCAAATGGGCCCTAAATATTTTTTTTCGATCTGAATTCTTTTCCTACTTGTATGTGCAAGTTATAAGATTTATGGTTTACTTAGCCAAGGGGAAAAATATGCTTTTCAACTAATTGAGACGAAAATTTTGGCTCAGAGTTTAGTTTCTTTTCTGGAGTAAATACTAAATTGAATGAGCCTTCTCGACCAATCTCCATATGACATGCCAGTGTTGTTATAAATGTTCATGCATTGGCTATTATTCTTTATTGGCTTCAGAAAATAACGAAGTGCCAAAAGGAGAGAAAATGTTACGGAAATGAGAATATTAAGATAGTTGTACTGAGAATGTTAAGATAGTTGTGTGGGCATACGAAATTTGGAGAAATAGGAGGTGACACCGATCAAGAATAAATAAAGGGAATGACGGTTTAGGTAGTTTGGACATGTTGTGCATAGACTTAAAGAAGCTCATGTTCATAATAGTGTCATGAATTGTAGCTACGTCTATGTATTTTTCCATTGACAAAAGACTTCATTTTTTTTTTGGTTTGGGATTGGAGATGGGAAGAAGTTGTTTATATATTGTAAGAATTTCAAGATTCATTTCAGTCATTGTTACAATTGATAGGCATCTGCACAAGTGTTTCTTCGGCAAGTCAGACTTGTGCTTTTTGTGCATGCTACAGCCAGTCTCCTTTGACATCCATAAGCAAGACTCGGAAATAGAAGCAGCTCAGGTATCTTCGATTTCTATCTGACATGAATTGTCTTCTCTTTGGACAGACTACAAAATCGAGTGCTAACAAATTTTATCATCTGGTTGCTACCTAGTGGATGCCATTTGAGGAATATGCAGATCAACCTGTAGTCCAAAATCACTGTATTTTCAAGCATGTTAAGCATATATGCTTAGCAAAGATAAAGAAGGGCCATGCTGGATGGACTCCGCTGCCCATGACTTCTTTATTCAATGATCAGATAAGCTACCTTTACATGAACCAGGAGGGTCTCAAGCTATAGAATTTTATTTGGGCAATGTTTAAATGAATTCATGTTACCTCCTTAAAACAAATTTGTTTTACTTTTATCTAATTATTTATAGGATTTATTTTCGTTTTTATAGAGCAAAACACCCACCTCAGTTTACATCTAACTCGGACTTACATGCCAAGCCCATTGGCTGGCACTACGCAAGCGCTTGCCCAAAAGGGTGGTTTACCTCAGAGCCAACCAGAGCACGTGATTTACAGAGATTCCACGTGAATGAAGCAACGGCTTTCTCCATTAAAGCTTTTTATTATGGAAAATGATTTGTCCACGTGAATGAAGCAACGGCTTTCTCTATTAAAGCTTTTTATTATGGAAAATAATTTGTGATCAGGGCCAATGATCGACCATAATAGGGGGGATAAGTGTCCCCCCTTATTGGCTAGGCACCGTGTAGCACAACTCTTTTATTATAGATGTTTAATCGAGATGGCAAATTTAGCTCATTGATAGCGCTTTTCCAATTATAAAGGTCAACCTTGTGCAAAACGCCTACTTTTTTTACTACCATCCAAATCCAACTCGTCTCTTCAGTTTTATTTTAATTAAAATTTAATTAATTTTTTATTCTTAAAATTAAAAACCATAATGAACTAATAAAATTATAAATAATTGTCCCTATTGCTGGAAATAAAAAACTCGAACTTAAATGATTCATGAAAAATCTACAATTTGCAATTATTTCGAAGTATTGAAACATGCTGCGAACATCTTTGAAAAGATTCTAAGTAAACCTCTATTTTCTCCTGAGTGGCGTAAGGTGGTCCTCCTGCTCCAATAATCCAGAGTTGCCTGCAAAATGAGGGCGGGGCTCTTCTCCCCCGTTGTACCTCCGGCGTGAGAATTAGAACAAGGTTTTAATATATCAAATTAGGAATTGAAAATGCGTGAGGAGAGCTTTTACAGTAGAAATTCACTAACTTTTACCTGATCCGCCTTGGGGGTTTTTATAGGCGTCTGGGGCTGAGTAACTGCCGGGCGGTTGTAATGCCACGTGTCCCACGTTATGCTTCAACTTTCCCCACGTTCTGAGTGAGTGGGCACTACCCGCCTGGCGGTTTGTTGGTTCTGTGATAACCTCTAGGCGATCTCTATCTGCTTGAGTGATTTCTCGTGACCAAGTGTAATAGAGCGTCGTGTAGTGGTAGGCGGCTCGACTTGTACGCTGAGCTTCCGCATGGGGTCGACGGCTTCGGAGCGATAGGCGTGGGAGTCGACCTTTCACAATGATTGAGCATTGTGCTGGCCGCGTGGTGGTGGGGCATCCATAGGGGCCGACTGTCGGTCGCGTGGTGTCGCGGGTGAGTTTCGTGGGTGAGTTTCGCGGGTGAGTTTGATTTTACCCAACATCATTAGCCCCTCTATCCCTTGTCGAGCTTTATTGACGAGGGGTAGCGTTTGTTCCTCTTCGAAAATCCCTTTTTTTTTTTTTTTTAATCGACGATCGATTCAACTGAGCGGTCTAAGAAGCGGAGAGAGACGATACTTTTCACGGTTGGTACCCCATGTGAGAGCCAAATATTGGAGGGAGATTTCCCCCCAAAAATTTTGAATTTTAAACCCTTGGCCTATATAAAGGGGGAAGGCCTCCCTCTCACTTCCCTTCCTCCACAAATTCATTTTCTTCCATCGATAGACAAAGTAATCCTCCATCTTCTTCTTCCGTTCTAGCTTTTAAGTTTTCTATTCTTCGATTATGTATAAAACTGTCATTACTTCTTCATCCGACGAGGGCGAGAGTGAAGGGGAGGAAGAGTGGGTCGCCGATCGGCGTGAATCGCCGACCGACGACCGCCGGTTGGGGGCCAGCGACGCTGGTCTTAAGTCGACCAGCAATGCTGGTCGACCGTCGGCCAGCCTACGCGCTGGCCGACCTCCTCTTGCCCCACCCCGCGAGTCTAGCATGTCCCCCTGCGATTCAGATGATTCAATCCACTCGGTTGAGCCTCAAATGTTTAGCCCAAGTCGTCCCAAAAGACACATTGGTTCGAAAAAATCCTTAGACAAAAACTTAGAAATTGGGCGAGATCCGGCGGGTGAACCCGTTGTTCTTGAAATCCCAGACGGCCATAGTATCTACAATACCTCACTAAAGTTAGAGAAATCTCTAAGCAGGTTTGTTCGGGTTGACAACTATGTTTATAGAGCCCCTAGGCCTAAAGAAGAACTACCTGGGTCCGACCCCCGAGAGGTGGCAATTTATAAAGACATGATGGATGGTGGTTTTCGATTCCCCATCCACCCCTTCTTTGTTTCGGTGTTCAACGAATTTCATCTCACCCCTAGTCAGATAAACCCCAATGCGTGGAGGAAGGCATTGTACTTCCTATATGTATGCCTCAGCAAGAAAATTCCGGTTTCTTTAGACCTCTTTAGATGTGTTTTTGAGATGCATGAGTTGGCCCAGTATAATGCGTTTGTCTTCTTCACGACTAGGATACCGTTCCGATTTCCTAAGTTTAGGAATTCCAATAGTGGGTGGAAATCCCGGTTCTTTTTCGTTCGTCCTTCGGAGGGTCAGTTTCCTTTTAACACCAACTGGAGACATCCTCAAATCCGCCTTTTCAACAGTGAGGTAGAGGTCACACCTATCCTAAAAACCCTACTCAAAACATTGACCGACACTCCGCCTCTCGCCCCCGACCTTGGGTCCGTACTGACCATGAGGAACATGTTGATAGTGGGGATTAGTCGTCCTACAGGTAAGCTTTCGTTATTTGCAATTATATCCATATTTACAAGTACTTCTGTTTTCTATGTTTTGGGTTTGACAACTTAGGAACGCTGTGCAGACATGGATTTTGATCTTGATGAGGTGCTAAAGACTCTGCCTGCACCGGGGAGCGATGAGGGGTTCACCCCTCCGGATGGTAAGTCTTGGATGTACTATTTTTAACGTAGCGTCTCGTGCGCATCTTAGTCTGCCATTCTTTAAGGTTGATAGGTTGCTCTGTATATGCAGGTGTGGAGTTCGACCTAGACGTTGCTATGGACTCCATTCTGGAGCAGGAGCTTGAGGACGACACGGAGCTGACTCCCGTCCCTTTGAAGAGGAAGAAGTCGGCAGGTAGGGCGGTCGAGTGCTGCGACGCTGAAGATGCTCCTCAACCTTCTGATGAGCCTGTTCGCGTAGTCTCGTCTTCGAGGGCCGAAATGGACCTTCCAAGCCGCATCAGGCATGACCTTCAGAATGCTCTTCCCGATTTCGAATTTCGTCCTACTACAGGTTTTGCGGAGATGAGGGTGCTTCGTTCCTTGGTGACTCCTGTTAGGGGAAGGACGATTGTCGGGCGCAGCGCCGAGGACCTCGAGAGGGGTATCGCGATTTATACACAGAGGGTAACGTTCTTGCTATACTTCGCTTATCATATTTTTGCCCAAATTTAATTTTCTTGTTCCACCTCACGTGCTTACATCGTTTTGCTTCTTGCTTGCCAGGTGGTCGCCCTCCAGGCCGAGCTTGTGGATTCGAATCGCCGTAGAGCATCGGAGTTGAAGGTTCTCGCGGAAGAAAAGAAGAAAGATGCTCACCATTACAAGAAGAAAAGCTCCTCCTTGAAGAAGTCTCTCGAAGCCGCGGAGATGGAGATTGACAACCTGAGATCGGCTCTAGCCCGAGCGCCAGAAGAGGCCGTGGAGCGGTATAAGGCCTCTGCAGATCATGCTAGGGACTTGAAGGCATCTGTAGACGAGCATCTGGCGTCGTCAGATTATGCCAAGGCCTTGCACTCATACGGGGGGAAGGCGATGGCGGCGTCCATTAAATTGACCAAGGAGTGGTTGGCTGCTGAGCACCCTTCCATCGATGCTTCGGGTTTTGAAAGGTTTCTGGCAAGGCGCAAGGGTAGAGAGAGCGGAGCCGACCAGTCTGATGCTTTGGGGCGCACGTCGAGGGGGGGAAGCGAAGGAGCCTACCGCTCGAGTTGATGCACTGCTTAGTTGCGTGCTTTTTGACCTTCTTCACCGTTATTCCTTTTTGGCCCTTGATCCGTTTTGTTTCCTACCGGCCCGGGATGTGGGTCGAGAAACATATTTTCGCCGTGACCTGTAGGTTTTTCGGTGTTTTTCATTGTCGCTTATTTTTGTCTCTTCTGTTTCCTACCGGCCCGGGATGTGGGTCGGGAAACGCACTTCAGTTATGAACATGGATTTTGGTGGATATTGTCAATGTTTATTCTTCCTCTCTTCTTTTGTTTTCCCCTCTTCCCCTTTTTTTTGTTGAGTGTTGCTCGCCGAGTTTGATTTTTACAAGAGAGCCATTGATTTTGTTGTCTCTTGCCCAGCCCCTTGGGCGATGGCGAGCGCAGGACCTTGCTTAGTGGTTTAGGGTCTCTGCCAAATTTTGGCTTTGGGGGCTCTCCACTAGATTGCGGGGCGTTGTGAGTTTTCACAACTTAGTTGTCGATTTTTCCGACCTTCGCTTAGCCTTTTAGGCTTCGTCGAGCGTGGGGCCTCGCCTAGTGGTTTAGGGCCTTAGCCAATTTTTGGCTTTGAGGGCTCTCCATTAGGTTGCGGGGCGTTGTGAGTTTTCACAACTTAGTTGTTGATTTTTCCGACCCTCGTTTAGCCTCTTAGGCTTCGTCGAGCGTGGGGCCTCGCCTAGTGGTTTAGGGCCTTAGCCAATTTTTGGCTTTGAGGGCTCTCCACTAGGTTGCGGGGCGTTGTGAGTTTTCACAACTTAGTTGTTGATTTTTTCGACCCTCGTTTAGCCTCTTAGGCTTCGTCGAGCGTGGGGCCTCGCCTAGTGGTTTAGGGCCTTAGCCAATTTTTGGCTTTGAGGGCTCTCCACTAGGTTGCGGGGCGTTGTGAGTTTTCACAACTTAGTTGTTGATTTTTCCGACCCTCGTTTAGCCTCTTAGGCTTCGTCGAGCGTGGGGCCTCGCCTAGTGGTTTAGGGCCTTAGCCAATTTTTGGCTTTGAGGGCTCTCCACTAGGTTGCGGGGCGTTTGTCAGATTTTTAGGGAGGTTTTAAAACAGCAGTCTGACATAAAAATTGCCCGGATTTGTGAGTTCAGTAGGCGCACCGGGACGTCCCAGCTAGGCTGGCCCTTCCTTAGCGCCCTCATCATTCGTCACCACCTAGGCTTTTCATTAAATGAACAATAATAATTACAATAGATCGTGCCTACCGGAGGCATTACATTAGGGAATTTCAACAAAGCATCCTATCTACTATATTTACAGAGACTATGACTTGTCTTCTACTCGACAGCCTATGGGTAGTACTTCTTGAGATGTTCTGCGTTCCATGGTCGACCTAGCGGCTTTCCTTGCATGTCCTTCAGGCTGTAAGCTCCCTTTCCCAAGTTGCGAATCACCTCATAGGGTCCTTCCCAATTCGGTCCGAGCTTAGGCGGTGGGTGCCCGGCAGCTGTTGCGTCCCGCAGCACAAGATCTCCTGGCTGAAAAACTCTCGGTTTCACCCGTCGGTTGAAATATTCGGCGGCCCTTCGTTTGCAAGCTGCCATCCTTATAGCCGCCTTCTCTCTTACTTCTTCTAGCAGGTCAAGTTCTGCCTTAGTGGAGGCGACGTCGAGCTGCTTCACTTTCATCCTGCCAGTTTCGTTCATAATTTCGACGGGGACCACTGCCTCCATTCCAAAAGTCATTCTGAAGGGTGTCTCGCCGGTTGATTCTCGGGGGGTGGTGTGGTATGCCCATAGCACATTGGGTAGCTCGTCTGCCCAGAGCCCCTTCTCTTTTTCTAACCTTGTCTTTAGATCCCATAGTATGGTGCGGTTTGTCACTTCGGTTTGCCCATTCGATTGAGGGTGGGCAACTGAAGTCAGTCGGTGTTCAATGTGATAACTCGTGCAGAAGGCCTTGAAGCTATGGTTGTCAAACTGTCTGCCGTTATTTGTCACGATGACCCTCGGTATTCCAAACCTGCATATGATGTTTTTCCACACGAAGCCTTGTATTTTCGCTGTTGTGATGCTAGCCAGTGGCTCTGCCTCCACCCATTTGGTGAAGTAGTCGATGGCAACCAACAGAAATTTTCTTTGCCCCTTAGCCACGGGCAATGGTCCCAAAATATCCATTCCCCACTGGAAGAACGGGCACACCCCGAAGATTGCTGCCTGTTGTTCGGCCGGGACGTGGATCAAGTTCCCATGTCGCTGACAAGCATCACACCTCTTTACCAATTCTTTTGCATCATCCTTCATGGTGGGCCAGTAGTACCCCTGCCGCAGGGCTTTGAATGCTAGGGTGGTCGCCCCTTGGTGATTTCCACACATCCCTGCGTGTATCTCAAATAGTACCTCATGTGCTTCCGCCGGCCGCAAACACTTCAAATAGGGCATGGTGAAACCCCGCTTGTAGAGCTGGCCGTCAATAATGGTGAACGAGGCCGCTCGGACTCTGAGCTTTTTCGCTTCGCGACCATCGTCCGGCATCTCGTCTTTTGTGAGATACTGAATCAGGGGGTCCATCCAACTTTTCTCGTGTTCTATGTTTGCGACATCAATCTTACGAGGGATGCTTGGTCGCTGCAGAACTTGTACATTGGCAGTGCGGGGTAAGTTTCTCGGGTTTGCAGAGGCGAGCCTAGCCAGCGCGTCTGCCCGCTCATTGTCTTTTCGGGGAACCTTAGTTATTTTGAAGCTTGAAAACCCCCTTTGCAAGTCTCTTACTGCCATCAGATATGCTGCCATCTTCCCATCTTTCGCTTCGAACTCCCCCATGACTTGTCCCACTATTAACTGAGAGTCACTGCATATCTCCACTGAAGACACTCCCAGCCTGGCCGCCAGGCCTAGGCCCGTGATCACTGCCTCATACTCGGCATCGTTGTTCGTGGCTGGGAACTCGAACCGCAGCGAGTACTCTAACTCTTCGGAATCTGGCCCTATCATTATGATCCCTGCTCCGGACCCATCATTACTAGCAGACCCGTCTACAAAAATTTTCCAATCCACCTTTTGCTCCACGGGTTGCTCTGGGGGGGTGGTGAGCTCAGCAATGAAGTCTGCCAGGGCTTGTGCTTTTATAGCTGTTCTTGGTTTGAACTCAATGTCGAACTCGCTCAGCTCGATCGCCCACTTTAATAGTCGCCCCGAAGTTTCCGGACGATGCAGAACTTGTTTGATGGGCTGATCGGTCATCACCTGCACTGTGTGGGACTGAAAATATGGCCGTAGCTTTCTAACAGCGATGATTAACGCGAGCACCAGTTGTTCGGCTAGGCTATACCTTGTTTCTGCGCCTTTTAGCACTTGGCTCACATAGTAGACTGGTTTTTGTGCTTTCAAAAATTCCTTCACCAACACTGCGCTGACTGCCTGAGGTGATACCGCCAAGTAGAGACATAGCACATCACCCGGGCAGGGACTGATCAAGATTGGAGGCTGTTGTAGTGATTGTTTCAAGGACTCCAGTGACTCCTCGCACTCCGGGGTCCATTCGAAATTGGTGGAGCCCCCAATCGCCTTGAAGAAGTGGTAGCACTTATCTGCTGCTCGACTCATGAAACGGTTAAGCGCTGCCACCCGCCCCGTTAGTCTTTGTACCTCTTTTTTGCTGGTGGGGCTTTTCATTTCCAGTATTGCTCGAATTTTGTCGGGGTTTGCCTCAATGCCCCTTTGGGTGATTATGAAGCCTAAGAATTTCCCACCGGCAGTACCGAAGACGCATTTCTCCGGGTTGAACTTCAGGCTATTCTGCCGGGCGACGTCGAATACTTTCTGCAGGCTGGACACATGGTCGTCGGCTTTAACACTTTTGACCACCATGTCGTCGACATATGCCTCTATCACTTCCCCTATCAGGCCGCGGAAGACCTTGTTCACCATGCGCTGATAAGTTGCTCCAGCGTTCTTCAGTCCGAACGGCATGGCTACATAGCAGTATGTTCCGAAGTCTGCAATGAATGACGTCTTTTCTTGGTCAGACTTGGCCATGGAAATTTGATGATACCCGGAGAAGGCATCCAAGAAGCTGAGTCTTTCATGACCTGATGTGGCGTCCACCAGATGGTCTATCCGAGGAAGTGGGTATGAGTCCTTTGGGCATACCTTGTTCAAGCCGGTGTAGTCCACACACATGCGCCATTTCCCGTTTGACTTCTTCACGAGCACAATATTCGCCAACCACTCGGGATAATGCACCTCTCGAATGAAACCTGCCTGCAGTAATTTTTCGACCTCCACTTTAGCCACGGCCTGCCTTTCCGGAGCAAGGTTTCTTTTCTTCTGTTTCACTGGTCTAGCCCCTGGTAGGACACCGAGGTGGTGTTGGGCAATTGTCGGGCTGATCCCCGGGATGTCGCCCGGACCCCATGCAAAAACATCGAGATTGTTGGCCAGACACCTAACCAACTCTTCTTTCTCATCTGATTTCAGATCTGCCCCAATGCTAAACTCTCGTCCTCTTGACACAGAAATTTTTTCGGTCATGTCGAGTGGCTCGATCCGCCCTCTTGGGGGCTCCACGTCTAGTGTCATGACGGGTGATGAGTCTTTTGTCTGGATGCTATCAACATAGCATTTTCGTGATACATATTGGTCTCCTCGCACACATCCGACCCCCCTGCTCGTTGGAAACTTCATGATTTGGTGATAGGTCGAGGGGACGGCTCGAGCTGCATTCAGCAGTGGTCGACCATAGATTGCATTATACGCCAGGGGGGTTTTGACAACTAGAAAACTCGTCACAATCACTACAGCCGTTGGGTATGTGCCTAGAGTAACGGGTAGCTCCACCGTTCCCTCGGGTACCACCGTCGCCCCTCCAAACCCCTGCAGAGGGGTGGTCACCTTCTTGAGTTTCTCGGAGGAGATTTTCAACCCCTGCAAGGCTTCCCATGTGAGTACGTTCGCTGCACTTCCCCCGTCGACCAACACCCTTTTGACATCAAAATCTGCTATGTCGCCTACTATTACCAGGGCGTCATCGTGGGGGTGCGCTACACCAATCAAGTCCTCTTCACCGAAAGTTATGCTCTGATCGAACCTGGCCTTTTTCTGGATCGAACAGATTCCCACTGAGCGGGCGTAGCCCTTTCTAGCCGAGTTGGAGTCTCCGCCAGCTGCCACCCCCCCCACTGATCATGTTTATCACTCCGGCCCTAGGTGGGGGGCGTCCTTCCATTTTCTGTTTGCCTCTGTCTTCCTTCGCATATCGGGTCAAGAGCCCTCGCCTCAGGAGGCGTTCAATCTCCTCCTTCAGCTGCAGGCACTCCTCAGTGTCGTGCCCGTGATCCTTATGAAATTGGCAAAACTTCCCTTGGTTTCTTTTGTTGGAGGGTGTCAACATGGGTCTCGGCCACTCGAGCTCCTTCATGTCCCGAATTTCCATCAACAGCTTTGCTCTAGGGGTGTTGAGAGGAGTGAAAGAGTTCGAAGGGGCGAAGGCTTTTGCCTCCTCCTGCCTTTGCCTGGTCGATCGATCATGTGAGTATCCCTTGTTCGAACGTTCGTTCTTCAATTTACTTTTGTCAGTGGATTTTTGCTCGTCACCTATCTTTCTCTTGCGACCTTGAGTTTCCCACCCTTCTCTAAGATTTTTGGTGACCTTCTCTGCCTCTTCGGCGTCCACATACTTGTCTCCTTTCTTCAACAGATCATGCATCGATTCTGGGGGGTTTTTGGATAGCGACATTTTGAAAGCCTTGTTCTGAGTCCCATTCATCAAAGCCGTCACCACCGCGGACATCTGAAGGTCTCTGATACCAAGCGTTGCCCGGCTAAATCTAGCCAAGTACTCCTGCAGGGGCTCGTCTGCCCCTTGCATCACCTGCATCAACCCGATAGCCGTCTTTCGCTTCCTTTTGCTACTCATGAAATAGGCCACGAAACTCCGAGAGAGTTCGTCAAAAGTTTTTATGGACTTGGGCGCCAGTGTAGCCACCCAGTCCCTAGCTTCCCTCCTGAGTGTCGGGGGGAACGATCGACACATCACCGCGTCTGGGGCCGCATAGAGCCTCATCAAATCCACAAATGTCCGCAGGTGGTCCAACGGATCCGTGACTCCGTCATATGCTTCTATCATAGGTTGCTTGAAACCTTTGGGTAGAGGAACGGCCATGATTTCGGGCGCAAAAGGGTCTTCCTCCAGCACCATTTGCCTGCGTCTATCTTTCCTCCTAGTTAGTGCATCGTCTATCTTCTGGGTCATCATTTCTTCTATCTTTCTTTCCAGATCCATTTCGGGATGAGGAACTTGCGAGGCCGCGGACCCAGAAGCCCCCCCATCAGCCATTGTGGGCGGAGTGATGGGCGGGGCAACCATTTGTGCACACGGGAGTGGTGGCTCAGGTACGGGAGTCGGGGCATTTTGAGCCTGACTCTGCAAGAGGGTCAACATGGCCGCCATTTGTCTTTCCAAGGTATTAAGTTGGCCTTGCGTTACATATTGAGGTGGTGGTGGCGGATCATGCCCCCTAGCAACCGACTCTGATTCCGTCTCCGCCGTGTTCCCAACCAAGCGTGTATCACTCCTCGTTCGTCTTCTTGACATAGCTTTTTTGTTCAGTGGAAATTTCCCACAGACGGCGCCAATGAAAAGATTCTAAGTAAACCTCTATTTTCTCCTGAGTGGCGTAAGGTGGTCCTCCTGCTCCAATAATCCAGAGTTGCCTGCAAAATGAGGGCGGGGCTCTTCTCCCCCGTTGTACCTCCGGCGTGAGAATTAGAACAAGGTTTTAATATATCAAATTAGGAATTGAAAATGCGTGAGGAGAGCTTTTACAGTAGAAATTCACTAACTTTTACCTGATCCGCCTTGGGGGTTTTTATAGGCGTCTGGGGCTGAGTAACTGCCGGGCGGTTGTAATGCCACGTGTCCCACGTTATGCTTCAACTTTCCCCACGTTCTGAGTGAGTGGGCACTACCCGCCTGGCGGTTTGTTGGTTCTGTGATAACCTCTAGGCGATCTCTATCTGCTTGAGTGATTTCTCGTGACCAAGTGTAATAGAGCGTCGTGTAGTGGTAGGCGGCTCGACTTGTACGCTGAGCTTCCGCATGGGGTCGACGGCTTCGGAGCGATAGGCGTGGGAGTCGACCTTTCACAATGATTGAGCATTGTGCTGGCCGCGTGGTGGTGGGGCATCCATAGGGGCCGACTGTCGGCCGCGTGGTGTCGCGAGTGAGTTTCGTGGGTGAGTTTCGCGGGTGAGTTTGATTTTACCCAACATCAATCTTGTCTGGTTGGTTCCACACGTTAAACATCTATTCGATCCTTCCAACAAAACCCCACTCTCCAAAAAACGTAGCTCAAAATATAGAATCTAGAATCCGCTTTTTATTTGTCTCAATCATTTCTCCTTACCTATTCATATACCAATTAATATATATATAATGCAATCAGATTTTTGACCACCAATTTTTTACCATTATAGCAAAATTGAGCGGGGATACAAATACAGAAAAATTTCATCGAATTTTGACAGATTTGACACTTGATAATGTTTCATTGGTTTTGGATCCAAACACGACAAGAAATATACCATACAGATGCTGCCATGGATTCTGTGTATTATTTCCTGTACGCATAGGGAATAATGCAACAAAATTTAGTCGATCAGAGTCCCAAAAACATGAATAAAGCCAATCAGACATACTAGTTAGCTGTTTTTTTTTTTTTTTTTTCAAAGTATCCAATCTTGTTTCAAACACATGTCTACACCATTTTTTTTTATCCTGTTTTTGAGCTCGTCTCCTAGCATGTTTGGAAAAACAATATACAATGGTTATGCATCATTATATGTGGCACTTCAGAGTGAATAAAATTGAAATATGAATAATAATTCTAGCTGTAAAATAAATGAAATTTTATTATTTTTTCTACTAATTGATTATCAAATAGTATTCAATCCAATATAAGAAATTAATTACCCAAAATAACACCAAGACGGTCCATAAATCTTCTCACCAACATGACCACCAATTTTTTTTTTTAAAAAAAAGACAACCGGCCTAACTTATTTCACAAGGGAAGAAAATGAGAAAATATTACCCAAAATAGACTCAAAAAAGACAAAAACAATAAAATGGAATAAATTACAGCTGTAAAAATACAAACCAGAGAGTCAAAATTACAGCCACAAATCTTCCCCCATTATATTCAACCGAACCGTTACCGTTCACAGTCTGATCCGCTGCATCCCCGTCTGGTGAGTCCGCCGGCGAGTCAGATGGAGCAGCCGGCGCCGTTGGGGACTTATGCTTTTTCTTGGATGGTGCCGGAGCGTCAGCATCGGCCTCAGGAGCTGGTGCTGGAGCTGGCGTTGGAGCTAACTTGAACAACTCCTCCGGCAACAAAACCTTATTAAGCGAAAAAATGGCCAACGGCTGCTTGTCGATTATAGTATCGATGATTTTCGCAGTAACGAGCTTTGTCTTCAAGGTTACTTCAGTTCCATCATTCTGTACGGTGAAATCGTACTTTCTGGCACCATCAGTAGCCAGTGTGTTGGTAAGGCCGTTACTAGATTTTAAACCTGATAATGACTGGTAAATCGGCATTCCGTGAAATTCTAGCAGATCTTGCTTCCCTGCAGCAGTTAAATTCTTGTATTTAGGTAAAAAGTTCTTCATGGCATCATCTCCAGGGCAGAAAATGGTTAATCCACCGTCAACAGCATCCTCATATGTCTTTTCAGCAGGATTAGCTAGGAGAGTTTCAGCGAAGACTTTGCAGCCATGAGAAGACATTATAGCTGTGAGATTTTGCTGGCTGGGGGCTGGAGTAGGCGCCTCAGCTTCGTAAGAAGGCAATATGTTGGAGATCTGAATAACAGATATGTTGTAGGGGATTT
The DNA here is from genome assembly GCA_019395295.1 of Osmanthus fragrans. Taxonomy (NCBI): domain Eukaryota; kingdom Viridiplantae; phylum Streptophyta; class Magnoliopsida; order Lamiales; family Oleaceae; genus Osmanthus; species Osmanthus fragrans. Next base: position 1,556,934 of record CM033344.1, on the reverse strand, counting down.
CGTGGACTGATTTGACGAAGGTAGCATGGATGACGCCGCTGTTGTCCTTGGGGGAGAAGCCGACTTTTCCTCCCTTCATATCGGTAATGTTGACGAAGCCGGAGGATCCAGCGGCGGAGCCGGTGGCCTGGTACATAGTGGCGGCGAGTGCTGTGCCGTTGGTGATCTGGTGCAGCTTCTTGGCATCGAAGTAGTCGAGGAGCACGTGAAGAGACAGCACGTTCTTGATGCCACTGATAGGGAGGTGTTTGGCTAGTAGATCAGACATTCCGGCATTGTCCACCGCGCACACGGTGATTGTTTCCCGGTTGTTTATATCCTCCGCCAGATGGGTCTCGGTTAAGTAGTGGTTGAAGGTTGAGAACTCAGGGAACTTAGCTAGGATGCCGGTGATATTGTGGGCGTCGGTGGCGGCGGAGAAGAATAGAAAAACGACCGCCACAACGGCGACGAGGCGGAGCTGCATTCTGGTCACAAAAACAGTTTTTTCGTGGAAGCAGTGGAAAGGATTCTGTTTTTTTGCTGTACAGAATTACAGATATAGCTGAGTGAAGAGAAAAGTAAAGGAAGGGGGCGGGGAGAGGGGGGTGTGAATTTGAGCGTGAGTGTTTATAGAAATGGCCTGAGATTTTGAGTAAATTACAGATAATGCCACTGTGTGGTTTCCAATTAATAATTAATAATTGGCCTTTTCATTTTCTCAATGATGTTGATATTATTTTTGGATCTAGTATTGTAATTTTCGTTCGGTTAAAAAGACATCAATGGTTGTGCTTTACTTCAAATACTTTTCGGACATGCTTGATATTGATTTTTGAGAAAAAGATTTTAGTGAAAAGTTTTTTTTTTTTTTTTTTTGAAGAAATTGTAATTATATAGTAAGAAAAATAATGAGTTCGCGTACAAAATTATTCTATTAGTAGAATGTGTAGTTAAAAATAAATTTTAAATCTCTACCAAGTATATACTAAGCTCCTATTTGATTCCTATTTTTTCCATAATTCATTTTTCTTTCTTCTTTTCAACTACATATTCTTTATTAAAATAATATTAAGCGAAAATAAAAAAAAAAATTCATTCTTTTTTAACCACATATTATTCATCAATCTACTACTCCAAAATACATCCTTTGAAAAAAAATATGGATCAAACACACCCTAAATTTTGTTTGTCAGTAAAACTGGTGGGTTAGTTCGAACAGAAATGCTGTTTGTGCAGTATTTCTACACAGCACGGTGCACAGTCGTGATCGAGCCGGTGGAGTCGGCAATTTTTTTAATTGCGGACCCCATCCCTATATGTGAGGCGGTTGTGCACCGTGCTGTACCTGCAGCCGAACTCTAGTTCAAATGTGTGCATTCAACATTAAATAGTAAAAAGTGAAAATCTCACGAAGTGCAATGTTATAACCCCAGTTTCATTTTGCTAAAAATCAATTTTTTAGTTAATTTTTATAGTATTGATGAAAAACATGTTTCAAATGTGTGATTAAAATTAATCATTGTTTGATTAAAAGTTGTGGGTCGTGAAATATGTTATTAAAATTAATTGTTAATTTTGAAAATTTTAATCAAATTTTCTAGTTGAACTAAATAGGAACTTAATTAGTTAAATGCATAAAGAAAGAGTATCCGGCGGAGAGGGTGAGAAAAAGCTGGAAACAGCTAACGTGGGTTAAGTAGAAAATGAAAGCAAAAGCAAGACAACTAATGAAAGAAAAGAATACAATACCAAATAACATAAAACAAGTAATATATATTCTATCGTTGCCTCATTTTTCTCCTATTTTCTTCCTAATTCTACGATGTAAAAGCGTGGGACCCAGCCCCATTGAATTTCTTAGGCTACAAATATTTGCCAGCTGGCATTTAAAAACTAGTGACTGGTTCAGGCAGAAGATGCATCCACCGACAATAGGTGTGTTTGGCTTTTACTAGGTCTAGGTTAGAACGTTGACGGTTACAACTTACAAGTCGGTAATAATAATATCATTCTTTTTTCATTTTTTTCGCCGTCGACAATTTTCTTCACTAAAAAATTGCTATAGGTATGATGGGAAAGTGGGTGGAAAAAAAATGAATGATAGAAAATTGAATTGAATAGAATTTGTTTTAGAGGGAATTGTAATTAATGATATTTAATTGATATAATTTTCCACTTAATTCATTTGACTTTATTTTCCATACAAACTATTACTTTTTGGGATAAATTTTTTTATAATCTGTATTAAAATTTGTTTGGATTGCAAAAAAGTAAAAAAATAAATTTTGAAATTTTTTTGTGTTCGTTTGACTTTATTTTTCATGCAAATTGTCAATTAAATAGAGAAATTTTTTTACCATTGGATTTAGAATATGTTTCCATTGCCAAAATGTTTTAAAAAAAAAGGATGAAAAACATTTTTCCACCATACCCATAGAAAAATAAAAGATGAAAAATGTGCTTTAAATGGTTGTACATAGAAAATGGGTGAAAATGAATTTCATGTAAAAGTTATGCAATCAAACACCAAATTTAAGGGTGAAAAAGAAAAATGTTTTCCTTTTCCACCCAATTCCACCTTAATCAAACGGGGCCTTAATTTAATCTATAAGGATCTGTTTGATTGTAAGATGAAATTTGAATAAAAAAAACGAATTATAGAAAATTAAATTACTTAGAAATTGTTTTACCGAAAATTATAAATTAATTGTGTTTGATTGGAATAATTTTTCACCCGAATTTTTTTTTTTTTTTGAAATTTTGGTCTTTTAGTGTTCATTTTTTACTTTATTTTTCATAAAAATTATCCATTAAAGGGATTAAATTTGTTACAATTGGAGTTATAATTTGTTTAGATTGTCAAAAATTTTTGAGGTTCATTTGATTTTATTTTTCATGAAAATTGTCAATTAAATAGATATATTTTCTTACAATTGAGGATAAAATTTACTTGAATTGCAAAAAAAATAAAAATAAAAAACCACCAAAATGGTGGAACATGAAATTCATCAAAAATGTGGAAATGCTTCATGTGTGAGGCAAAAGTGAAAAATATTTTCTATGAAAAATTTTGTCAACCAAAGACACCAAAAGTTGAAAAATAGAAAATATTTTTCATTTTTCATGGAAAACATGGCCTATCAAACATGCTCTTAGTTAAATTCATTTTAGAGGAAATTACATGTAAAAATGTATTTAAGTTTTTCAATTCAAAAATCAGGTATAAGGTTTTATTTAATAAAAAATCAGGTATTTATTGAATTATTAATAATATTATAAAATTTACCCTCCTACAACCCCACTCCAACTATCTCCAAACCCAAATTTGACCTCTCGTCTTTGAAGTAGAGGATGAACTTCTTGTCCCCATTTTCCTCTTCGTCGTCGAAAGCTGTATCTGGTGCATTTTTTCATCATTTTCCTCTTCATCGGAGGTTGGTGGCGAACTGAGTGCCATCGTGCGCAACATTAGATTGCCGCTGTCGCACGGACTGTCGTGCACTTCTATATCCACGGCTTCTTCTTCTAGAAGTGAGCACATTCCACAGGCAACAAAGATTTGGGCTCTATGGCTTCTTCTTCTTCTTCAGTCCACAGGTGGCGATCGTGTTTTGTGGAGATCTGGTTTTGTGGCTTTGGACCACAAGCAGAAGAGATATGATTTGTGGTGTTTTGCGTGCAAAGTGGTATGTTCGAGCAAGGTGGTGGCGGTGTGTAGGAGGAAGTGATGGTGGATCTGAGGTGATGTTGAAGTCTTGTAACTATGAATCAATGTCTAGAGGTGGTGGTGGTGGTGTGTAGGAGGTCATGATGGTGAATTTGAGTCTGGTAATTGTGGTTCTGAGGTGCGTTTGGGCTTGTGGCGGCGGCTGTGTGTAGGAGGTGGTGATGGTCAATCACAATTCGTTCACAAGTCGGTTACAGTGCGTAGATCACAAATCAATATCTAGATGTCACATGTCACTATAGTAGGTCACATATCAATGTTAACAAGTTACAAATCGATTAAAAATTGGTCACAATTCAATTTATTGGTCACGGATTAATGTCCACAGGTCATATATCAATTAAAATTGGTCACGGATTAATGTTCATATCCACAGGTCACAGGTTATGTGTAACTATCATGTATCAAAGTGCACAAGTCACGGGTCACAAATTCAAAAGATCTAGTCACATGTCATTGATTTCTCTTACCTCGATTATCCGAACTAGTCACAAATTCAATTAAAGAAATTTCGATAGTAAAAATTGAAATTATTTGCTCCAATAAGTACTCTATAAATTATACTAGTGGCTGTTTTTCAATTATCAATTTTAAATTATACCAACATCATTGAGTGCTACTGAAGAAGATGATTAGTTGGCGACGATGCTCAGTTGATGTTTTTCAAGGTCGTTATGTTTTTCCCTCTATTTCCATTATCTGAGTCTATGATGCTCAGTTATCGTTGAATGACGATCAACTTGTCGCTCAAAAAGTTGTTTATGACGTGGACGTCGGGGACTGTAAGAGGGGATAGTGTTGCTTAAGGGTAAGGGTGGAGTGGAGTGGGGTGGCGTGGGGTGGGGCCGGGCCAGGTGTTTGATGGGTTGGGTGTAGGTAGATTAATCTATATTGATAATATTATTATTTAAAATTAAAATATTGAATTAACACTTGACTGTTGAATTTTTAAGCTTAATGCCTGAAAATTGATTTGGTGCACACGGACGTGTTCGGTAGAGATTAAAATCGGATTAAAATTGAAAAACTAACCGTTATTGTTGACTTTTATTAGACGAGTGAAACCCAATAACGACTACATTTTTAATTTTAATTGGATTTTAATCTCTATCAAACGAGGCCTAATACCTGCTTTGTGATTTTTTTCCCTTCGTTTTATTACAGTCGAATTCGTGTGAAATGTCCAAATAGGAGAGAGAGAATAAGCACAGAGAGTGAAAACTACACAAGACTGATAAACTTCCTAATTGGATAATTGATGGCTAGCTTCAAGGCCCAATATGAGCCCACCATGGCGTAGTCCATTAGAGAATTATCCCCCAGGCCCTAAACCAATTTAACGCTAAAGAGACTACTACTTTAAAAATTAGAACCCATAAATATCAAAATATACATTAAAAAAAAAAAAAGCATTCTAAGATTCTAATATAAAGTTGAAATATAAAAAACTTGAGATTATCAAAATAATAACATGAAAAATATGATTCACAAAACAATATGAACTAGTGACTGAGTGACGATTCAGATTCTACAACTTGTAGATTCACCATAGATCCTCGTGACAAAGAAATGAAAGGAAGAAATATCAAGTGCAGAACCTCACTCGCAAAGATAAAGAAACTCGAATCACTATGCTTGGAGAAGATCATGAAATCACCGTGCTATGATAAAAAATCCAAGAAGGAATATGTGGGTTTTTGATGATTTCATTTCATGAATGCACGTGTCACAAATAAAAACAATTCAATTGTTTTTGGCATACAAGAAAAATGCCAAAACCAAGACTTTGAATTTCACACTATGGAAGCTCGTCAACAAAATAACAGCTAACAAGAAAGATAAATCGAACCCAAGCTTTACATCTAAAAGGGGCAATAAAGGTTTCTCAGCGACCAATCTCTGCCTGCCCCGCCCAAAAAAACCAATAGAGGTCCTCTTAGAAGTAACAACCCACCTCAAGAGAGCAGAAATGGTTCAACTACTAGTTCTTTGGCATATCTCTTTCCAAACTACAACTTCGAGAAGTGGCCCGGTGGTAAAAACTGCGCCATCACTTTCACACTTGGGACACTATCTATGTTGTACCATATAAGTATAACCTCAATCAGTCGGGAAGCACGAAATGACTGGCAGAAAGCTTTGGTATCTAAAAACTGGTTCAACATTTCTAATGTGCAATTCCAACCTTTTTTTCAAAAAAAAAATAAAAATTAAACCACTCTAGGTGGCATGTTTTATTAATAATTAATCAAAACACAGTACACAATTCGGAGGGGGGTGTGGCTTGACCTCCTGCTGAATGTGTAATAAAAACACTTGACCATTACATCAGCAAACTAAATCCAAGAACGAAGAGAAGCTGCTTCACTCATGGTCGAGTTATGCACATTTTCCTAAATGACAGTCATTGGCATGAAAGGCTTAACCCACAATAAGTTAAAGTGATTGCTCTTTCAGAGCCACTATCAAGAGCATATAAGCATCCTTATGCAGAGGTGCTCAAGTATATTTATAGACAACAAGATTTTTAGCTCGGAAATCAAATACTTAATCGAAAAGTTGTCAATCATGCAGACGATTTCTTCAAGAAGTCATGAACTAACAATTCAATGAGTTTGTATTCATTTAAAAGCACAAATCATCATTCAAGTATCCAAATTCAAACAGATAATATGCATGTTGAATATTTACCTTAACTACTTTCAACACAATCAACCAAATGCATCATCAAGAAATCTAGGCCAACATCAAATAACCTGTTATGAATCAATTCCGTAAAACGATAATCTCAATCTAATTCCCTTGTCCAGAATACAGAACTAAACTCAAATTTTCATGTCATGATAAAGATACAAGTACAACATATCCCAAGATAAACAATTATCACTAGTTAAAGCACACTAACTACTTCAAACTTATGAACATCACAGTTAAAGAACTTGCCTATCAGCAGCATCAGCAACTAGGGGCAATCTGGGGATTTGACCAAACAAACAAGAAGATGAACCATAAATCAAAGACACCAAGAGGAACAAGAACACAGTACTATCCAAGCTCATCATCAATTCCAAGCCCACTCCATCTCTTGGATTAAAAGTTCTCTCCAAAAGATCAGGGAAAATCAAGAGCACATCAAGAACAATAGCCTGCATAGTATTGAACCTCACATATCTACTGAAATTACGGTTCCTCACAACAACAAAATAAAGGGTCAAGAAAACCAAAAACCCATTAAAAGGGAAGCTTTTGAAAACCTTAATTGCTGGGAATAAGGGTTGAAGAACTGTCTGAAAGGGACTGAACTGTGTAATGACATATTTTCCATACTGTATGCCATCAAAAAAGGGGTAAAAGTAAGTAATGGCTGAGATTAAGCGGTCAGGGGCATCAGCTGAATCGCTCCCTTTGGATTGGGCGGTGAGGATGGACCTTCTTGAAATTCTTGGTTTTCTCGAGGGCAAAGTAGGACAGTGAAGAAAAGGGGGAGATGACGGTGAGTAGCTGAGTCTATCTGTCGATGAAGAAGAGAATGTGCAGAGGAGTTGCTTGTGAGATACTGATGAAGTGGTGAATAGAAGATTATTCATGGCCATCCTAGTTCAATGGAAAGTGTCAGCGATGAGGATGGACAAGAAAATCTTGAGAGATGATTTGTTGTAAATCGTAAATAAAGATGCCAAAATACTGTTAAATTCAATAATGACCACTGAACTTGAACTTTACACTTGGTGTAATCTTAGTCATCATACTTTTAACTTATTACAACTCATTTTGACATCATACTTTTAACTTATTACAACTCATTTTGAACTTAAGAGTCGTTTGGTTACAATATAAGTTTTGGTGGAAAAAAAAATTATAGGGAATTGAATTACTTATAATTTATTTTACTGAAAATTATAATTAATTGTATTTGATTAGTATAATTTTTCAGTCGAAAAATATTTAAAGTTTGATCTCCGTTTAACTTTACAAAAAAATTATCCATTAAAGGGATAATTTTTTTTTTTCAATTGGCTCTAGAATTGTTCAAATTGCCAAAAAAAAAAAAATGTATACTGAATACCATTCATTTGGTTTTGTTTTCCATAAAAATTGTCCATTAAAGTGATAACTTTTTTTTACCATTGGATCTAAAATTTGTTCATATTGTTAAAGAAAAAAAGTTGGAATTACTTTTCTCATCAAAGTGGTAGAAAAATATTTTCACCAAAAACCAAGAAAATTGTGAAATCAAGAAAATGAATTTCATGAAAAATTTTGTCCATCAAACACAAAAAAAAAGATGGAAATGAAAAACAAATTCCATTTTCCATGGAAAAAAACGCCCTGTCAAATAGGGCCTTAGTTCAAAGTTCAGTGTCCTTCAGTTCATACTTTTTCGAGAAGAATTCAAAAGTAAGATATTAACTATGCACACTTCAATTTTCATGTGTTCAAGCTGTTCAAATGCAAAATACATAATTATAGGTCACAACTTATTTGTTAGTCACATTTTATCAAATTAATTGGTCACAAATTATTTCGAGATTACAAATCAAAAAATTTATAGATCACGGATTATTTTGAGATAGTAAATCAAAATTTTTATAGGTCACAAATTATGTCAATGTCACAAATTAAAAATTTTATAGGTCACAGTTTATCTCATTGGTCACAAATTTAAAAAATTATAGGTTACATTTTATTTGTCGGTCACAGTTTTCAAATTTATTGAACACGAATTATTATTTTCAGTCACGAATTAATTTTTTAGCAACAAATTATTGTTATTTATGATCACAGTTTATTATACTGGTCATAAATCCAAAATTTATAGGTCACAATTTATCTGTGAATCACATATTTTAAAATTTGTTGGTCATATGTTATTAAATTTTAAGGTCACAATTTAATACTTAATCATATATAACCAAATATTATGTCAATACCATCACCACCAACATCACCGCAATTGTCATCACCATATCAACTGCCTCCACCACCGTCGACCACCACCACCTCCACCTATACCACTACACAAAACACACACCACTGCCCAACACCATGGTGAACACTACCCACCGCCAAAAACACTGTCACCGGCAGAGTCATCGCCACCATACCCACATCTACATCCACACGGCCACCAAAATCACCACTATCATCACCACCCCAACCATATCTGAACCCACCATAAACCACCACATCTGCACGATAACAATTGGGCAAAACCACTCGACACCAACAGTGCCACCGCCGCCGCCACCGCACTCGCAGCTCATACAACCACCACAACTGCATCCAACCACACCACTATTTTCACAGCATCGATCTGAAAATAGTCCCTCATCCCAGCACCACCACGAAACTCACACAAATCAGCGCACATACACCGCACTACAGTAGCACATCACCGTCGCACAGCACACCTGACACCACCACCACCACCGCACCTCACACATCCACCACTGAACCACTCAAAAAAAAGGAAGAAAGTGAGAAGAGATTTGCAGAGATAACGTCGCTCAGACGACAACTGTGATGCTCGCAACGGCGGTCGAAAGTGTCTATGACAGCGAGCACTGCTCAACGACGACACTGAGGGGTGTAGAGAGGTCGCCCTTGAGAGATATGGTAGACAGGGTTAGGGTTTTTATATATCATATTTTAATTATTAATTTAAAACCTGATTTTTTATTAAAAAATCTTTGCAGCTCAGTGAAGTTGAAACTGTATCCATATAATTGCCTCTACTTTTTCTTGCTTATTTGAAGCCCAAGATAGGTCCAAATTCGTGGACAATCCAAGATAGGCCCAATTTTGAACAAGCCCGCTTTTACCAAAAAGTTTCATAAGAAGAATCAAGTTGGAAGGAAACATTTTGTAATCTTCTCTTCACATGTGCGTCTTCCTCTTCCCGTACTTTTTTTTGAGTTTTATCTTCCATTTACCCCTGCCCGTATTATTATAATCAAATTTTGATCAAACATTCACCACAGCCGATGTTATTTGCCACTAAGCGCATTGAGATACAATTTTATAATTATAATCAAAATTAAAGATTAATTTTAATCATACATTCATAACATTTATAAATAAATTGGATGGAGGTAGGAAACATGTGAGAAGAAGAAAATTATTAAAGATCATTACAATAATTTAAAAAAAAAAAAGAATAAGTCTAGTGGTACATAATAGAGGTATGGGTCCTCACATGGGCCCATGCGAATTAATTGTATTTTATTCGCGTAGGCGTAGGCCCTCCATCCTTATGAGGAGGGTGTACACCATTTGACACAGTATACCGCTATAGCACACTTGAAAAAAAAATAAAAATAACCATACAATACACTTACAAACAATACAACAAGATAAACACTATTTTATAAAAAAGAATAAACACGAATAGAATTTTGTTACTTGTACAATTTCGGTTGACAACATTAGTTGACAATTTCTCACATGAAGGGGGGGTCCATGATTTTTTATTCATCGTGAGCCCCCCATGTGAGTGATTGTCAACCAATATTGTCAATCGAAATTGTACAAATAACATCATTCATAGGAATAAGGCCATGCCCAAAAAAGAAGAAGCATAGTCCTATTCAGATTGCTAGAGAGGCCCAAAGAGCAATCCCAGTCAGAAAAACCGAAGCCTTGTATATGGAGTTTGAACCCGATTCATCATCCGCCACTGGGCCCTCTGCAGTGTCCGGTTTCAAACCCGTCGGCGCCGGACTTGGTTCACTACTGCTTGATGGTGTTGCAATACTTGAAGGAACGCTGGCAGAGGCTGGGCTCGTGGCGGACGCTGGAGGAGTAGCCGGAGTTGAGGGCAATGGAGATGAAACTGTAGGAGACACTGCCGGAGTGGTCACTGGGGTTGGGGTCTCCGTTGTAGGCGGAGACGCCGGAGATGGGACAGGAACAAAAATGCTGGCCGACGGAGTGGGCGACAGAGAAAACGTGGACGGCGTTGGAGACTGTAACGGCGACGCAGATGGGCTGGTTTTCGGAGAACTAACTGGCACTGCCGGAGAAATTTTTGAAGGCGGCGAAAGCACCGGAGACTTCGCTGGGGACGCATGAGGGCTTCCCGGAATAGGCGACGGAGAATTGGCCTGCGGAGTATGTTTCTTCGTGGGCGCCTGGGTTGGCGCCGGAGAAGGCGCATTAGTGCTCTGTGCATTGCCGGGATATTGCACACACAACACTAGAAAGGCGATGAGAAATAACCTGCACATTTTTTGCAGTATAACAAAACCTATTGTGTAGGGATTATTCCGGTGATATTACTCAGTAAATATATGCTAAAGATGGTTCTCCGGTGAAGGGATCACGTAGAGAAATATATATAGGGAATAATTAAAAACTTAAACGTTGCATTAAGGACAGTTGAACGGCAATACGACCGTTGGTAGTTGTGGGACCTTTTGTCATGTAATGTTACCGTTGCTGGAACTGGAAGAGAGGAAATTCCTCTATATGCAAATGTCACTTCCGTTTTCTTATTTTCTTTTAAAAAATCTCACCAAAATTTAATTTCATGCTTACGAAGACACTGCAGAAATTTTCCTCAAAGGCCCAAATCATGAATTTTAATTCTTCAATCTTCTTTGTCAAATCCACAAGAATCTAACCTTTTTCAAGCAATAAAGTCGAATTGATCACGTTCAAAATATAAGGGACAAATAAGTTTTTGCACACTCTCTTGACGTGCCTTTTTAGAAGAAAATTGTCTATATATACTAATTAATATAAAGAATGCAACAAAAAATTAAAAACAAAGGCGAGATAATGTGAAAAGGTTAATCTTTAAGCAACTAACAACTAAAATGTTGTGGAGGCAATAATTTTCAGATGGATAATTATATTCGTACCATAATTTTTATTTATTGCTCCACATTTTAATTATACTTAAAGTTCTTAATCTTTACTCATTATATACTTATGTCTCTAATATTTTTCATGTCATTCTTATAATCAAACTTTTCATTAGTTAACACATTTTGTATTTGATAACAATTTTATGTCTAAAAGTTCGTTGAAATAACTTCAAATAAATTTTCATCATATTTTTTAAAAATAAAATAAATAAAAAGTGCGAAAAATATTTTCCCCCATTTCCAATCATGAAAACAAAATATTTTGATATATTAATCCATGAAGGACGAGATAACTAATTAAATAAAGGTTGAAAATATGAATTCGACGAAAAAAAACGTTCATGAAATAATTGCTATAATGAGTAAAGATTATGGAGCTTAATTGTAACTAAAATATGGTATATCAAACAACCATTTTCATCTAGGTTTTAAGGTCAACATTACTTCAAATTCCAATTTTAACCTTGCAATTATATAAAATTTTGCCTCTTTAATTGACTTAAAAAGGAATTGGATGGATGTATATTGCATCTTTACAAGAATTGAGACTGGTAAGATCTCTTCGATAAACGTTCAATTGTCTTAAATTGGAAGCAATCTTCATAAAACCAATTGGGGCATGTGTCCTTGGGATTCATGCCTCTATAGGGTGACTCTGCTTTATGGAATAGGAGATGCATAAAGTTAGATAAAGGGTATTCTTGTCTTTTAATAACAATAGTAACACCCCTCCTGTAGTCACATTTTAACAATGGGGTGACATTTCGTTGTCAAAAAAAAACATTTCAAAAACCTCTCCATTCTTCTTTTGACTAACACATTGTCGGTGCAAAATTTCAGTAGAATTAGAATAAAGCTCATCGTACAGAATAATTTGATATTCACTCACATGCGAGTGGATGCCGTGTGAATAAAAAAATTCAAAAGAAGAAGTGAGACCTCTCATTGTGAGTATTCTGTCAACATTTTCTGTACGAATAGTAGGATGGGTATAATTAATATTTAAAATTAACTTTGATTACAAGTAGAGAAAAATGATTTTTGGGCAATCACAATTTCTTTAATGCACTAGAAAAAACGTGAACATCATATTAAGCCCTGTTTGGTCCCTATTAAATCTCATCAAATTAAATTAAAAAATTTCTCTCATATTTTCAACCACACAATTTTTAATAATAAAATATTATACGTAAATCGAAATGTTTTCATTCTTTTACAACCTTCCATTTCTAACTTCTTATAAAAAGGGCAATAAGGATCTACTATAGATGTAATAGTAACCGGGCATTCTACTGTGGATATCTTGTGTGACGCAAGCGTGAATATATTTTAAAATTGTACATGAGAGAGAATTTTTTAAAAATGCAAGGAAAGTATTGTACTTTTAATCAAACAAGTTTCTCCACACACGGAGGAAGTGAAGTTTCTCCATGTCATGGGAAAACTTTCTCCGTATCACGGAGAAAACTAAGTTTCTCCGTGTCATGGAGAAAACTAACGATTAAGTTTTTCCGTGACATGGTGTGATATAGAATTGTAATTTGCCTGATAGGGTATAAAGTAACAATTGTGGGTATATTTATAGAATAAATCACATATTTAAACGCAACGGGTAGAATTGAGAAAAACAAGTAGAGATCACGGGATTGAGGGACAGCATCTCTCGTGGGAGTTCGAGAAAAAAAACCCAACTCTCTGTGACCTTCTCGCTTTGTCACGGAAACCATCTCTCCGTGTGCACGGAGAGACCGTCTCCGTGACACGGAGACACTGTCTCTCCGTGTCTTGGAGTTTTTTTAGCGATTCATATTTTTGTCACATTTTTTGAAAAATGATGTCATAAGTAATTATGCAAAATATTCGAACGTGATTTAATATTAACAAATAATAATTATTATTATTATTATAATTAAGGCGGAGCTTCTTAATTTTTTTTTTACCTATAGCTTAGCAAATTATTATTTTTTTTTTCATTTTTAGATTTTTTGAGGATGTAATGAATGATAAATCATCGAAAAAATTAGTTTGTTAAGTAATTTTTTTTAAATTTTTTACCAATTTTAGTCATTTTTCGAGGTGATTATAAACCCGATTTGAGCCATATTTTCGATAAATTACTTCTTTTATTACTAGATTATTTTTGTACGATTATTGGGATTTCACTATTTTTGGTAAAATTTCGATAATGAGGATTTTCTTTAACTATAGAGCGCGACTTATGGATTGTTTCGTAAATGTAAGAAATAATAGAGAAATATCTATACATAAAATTTGTAATACCAAATAGTATTTATACGTATTCTCATTATTTTATACCGTACGAAATAAATTTTTTTATAACAATTACAAACATAATTAACTAATGCACAACTCCTAAAGTTTAATCACTTTGATATGAGGTCTATGGAAATTCTAAGGTGAAATTGGATTCCCCAGTTGCTTGCAATTGAAACAACAAATACAAAAATGGCGCAAGTGGCGTTTGGGACAAATTGGAGCTAAAATTGTTACTACAAAAGCAATAAGGACAGCACAGATAGCTACAAATAAACTGCTTGTTTTTTCTGTATTTCTCTCCTTTGTAATGCCAAATAAAGATTTTGTGTTTGTAAATAAGTGCACAATTTATGCTTATGCATATATGTATTGTCCAGATCTTAATGTAAAGATCAGTTCTATCCAATTTAAAATTATACAAATAACAAGTTGTTTAATAAGATCAATTCATCATTGTATACAAATTTAATGAGTCCCTATAGAAAAATAGTAAGATGAAGAGAGGTAAAAAGCCAATTAACTTCAATTCCTCTAATTTTAGGTCATATTGTGTGAACTATTTCACTCAATTATTTTAATTAACTTCTTTATCTCTCCGTGTCACGGAAAGTGCACCCTAAATATGTGATTTATTTTGTAGATATACCCACAATTGTTGAATTTATAACCTATTCTGAAGGATGCCAAAAGGCAAATGATAACTCTGGATCACCATCTCCGTGACATGAATGATTTTTTTTTTTTTTGGCTATTTACATTTTGGCAAAATTTTAAAAATAACTTGATATAATAATAATATAGTAAGTACAAGTTTGTAAAATATTGGAAGATGTTTTTTAGTATTTCGATTGCCTTTTTTTATAAGAGGTTAGATAAAAATGTAAAAAATAAAAAATAAAAAATTCCAAAAGCATAGGTGAAACAGTCAAATATTAAAAGATTTTAATAAATTGTATACAATCAGGTACAGTGTCAATTTGAAATTTTAATTGTCTTATTAACTTGATATAATAATAATATTGAAAAAGAAAAATTACAAATGAGCATGCACAAAGTATATGCAAAATCGTAAAATATTAAAAGATTTTAATTCATAATTTTAATTGTATAACTTGTTTACAATCATTTTCATGTTTCTGTGACTTGTCGGATATTTAAGCCAAAATACCGTATTTCAGTGACTTTGAGTGAAATACGGTAAGTGTCCAAGAAAATCGGTAAGCTACTTAAGCCAAAATTTGGTAAGTGCAAAGAATATTCGGTAAACACCACAAAATATGGTAATTCCTGTCCAAAATCGGTAAGTTCAATTTATTGAAATCCGGTAAGTGTAAAACGAATCCGTTAAGATCAAAATCTCTATTCCTCTTTGAATAAAAAATTTCAACATTTTTTGGCTATTTACATTTTGGCAAAATTTAAAAAATAACTTGATATAATAATAATATAGTAAGTACAAGTTTGTAAAATATTGGACCACGTTGTTTTTAGGTTATAAATCCAGTTACCGAGAACTACTCCAAAAGGTCCCTCTTTGCTTTAACTAAAATGGAATTGAATATGCATATTGTCGGAAGCCCCCACATGTGCAAGGCATTGTAGCAATTTTTGGTTTCAAAGTGAAGTCCTTTCCCCAAAAATTACAATATGCTTTTCATATAGGCTTTTCATTATCAATTGTCTACTTTTTTTTGTAAAATATTTTCAACATTCAAAGATTTGTTTATGATATCTTTTATTCTTTCATATCTTAACAGAGTCTGCTTCTTTCAACTCGTCATGAGGCTCAACTGTTAGTAGTAACATTTTATATAGTTAGAGGATCGGGAGTCTAAGAAAAATTATGGAGGAGCTATTTGAACCTATTGAAGTATTGAGTATATGTTTCTCTCTCTTTCATGCTAGAATTGAAAATCTTGTATTTTACATATCTATATGATTGAGTCCTTAGGTTTCCAAAATAATGTAAATGAACATCTTCGAATTACTCTTAATGTATATTGAAGAAAATGTATTATTTTTAATATGTTCTTTGTTATGTTTAAGAATTAAAAGGGCTCGAGTGAGGCAATTCATTCCTAATGTATATTCAATAAAATGTGATTGAAAAAAATGAAACAGAACAAAAAATAAAAATAAAAGAACTTAAAAATAGAAAGGAAAATTAGTGATCATAGCATCAATGAATTTGTAATAAACAAAATTGGTCATGCAACAAAGAATATAAAAAATAATCTCAATGGCAAACGAAATCTAAGTAAAAAGTTTAAAAAATAAATAAATTGTTGTGAAGAGAGCCTGATGTTTGAATGAACACAGCTAAAGAATACAACCTGCAATTTTTTTTTCAGATGTAGGCTAAACAATGAAAGGAGTTGAAGAATGAATAAGTAATAAATAAGTCTCTATGAATCACAAGAGCTTTTTCTTTTCCCAAATTTAACAAGAGTTTCACAATATTAAAAAAAAACAAAATGTTACTGCTCTTCCCATGAAAAAATAGAAAATAAAAATGAAGAAAAAATGAAGTTACTTTTGGCAAACACTTGAATCTTTGTTGCTTTCTCTAAAAAAAAATGTCAAGTATACGCCTTTAATTTTTCACTACATGCAATTTTGAAATGATTATGAAGCAAAACAATCAATCAAAAATTCTGAAAACCTACAATTTTCACATTAATGCAGTTACAAAAAATACAAAATTCGTACAACACACCTGACAGCGACTAGTTTCAAAAAAAAAAAAAAATTATTCCTCCCAGAGTACTTCAAAGCATGATATTAATTTTTGTCGATGATTGTTCACTAGTTGCTAAGATTTGATAAATTTTACTTGTAATGTCATCCAGGGACGGATCCAGGATTGAATTCGAGACCGGTCTAAAAACTTTCAAGTTGGACTATTATACGAAAAAAAATTACACATGAAAAAATAGTTGTTTCAAAAAAATATATATATATATAAAAAACCTTTTTAAAAAAAAATTGGACCTAAGTGGGGGACTACAACTCAACTAGCTCCCTATTAAATCCGTCCCTGATGCCGTCCATTTTGCAAGGGTTTAGATGATTAACTATCATTTTGAGATTTTTTTATTTTTTTATTTTTTTAAAAAAAAAAAGAGCATGACCATTCTTTTTTATTACTTTAGTTTCTTTTGTTGCTCGAGTAAAATCTTGCAACTTGAAGAAGAAGGGTTGATTTTCTTGCAAGTTATCATGATGTCCCCATTATATCTCACGTGAAAAGTTTGAGAAAAAACCCAAGCGAAAATGGTGCTGCTGTAGACTTTGACTAGGGATTAATCCCTTCCCTGGGTACTGCACACATCACTAGAGGTGGAAAATGGGGCGAGTCACTCATATTTTTGGATTTTATTTGTTTATTTTTTAAAAAATTGTATACATAGGAAATTTTATTCTTGCAATTTTAACTTCATCTACATGTTGACTAGTTGATCCAAGCTTGGACAAATGAAGAGGATTTTTACAACTTTTGACAATATGAAAGTCTTTTATGTTTTAACATGTCTTTACAAATTTATGTCTTCATTATACTTCAAAAAGTGAAAGTACAATTTTCAATTCAAATTCAGAAAAGAAAAATTGCGAGCCATGAACGAGGGCGAGCTAAGCAACACTTTGGCAAAGCTAGTCAGCTCGCCCCAAAAGCAAGAACAAGTGAGCTCGCTTGATGGAACAAATTGTTAGACCAATATTAATATCAAGGCCGTTGATTTGACACCACTCTCACGTCTATCCATCCTAGATCGAGGTTAAGAATGAGGCAAACGAGACCCAATCTTCCATATATATCATGCAGAAATGCCAGTTAAACACGTTTACACATTATAGATAAGTACGGTAGAAGTAAATTACTAGATGTTAGAGGGATAAACTGAGTTTCAAAAATCTAAATATATCTAAATTCAATACACAAAGATAGCATCTATTGAAAGAATCTAGAAGGTTAATAAGGATTTGATTGCTTTCAAAAATATAAGCAAGTAACTTGTTCAACAATTGTGTCCAAAAACAAAGAAGGAATGAATAAGCAAAAGAAAAACCTTAAGAGTCTTCGAATTTCATGATATCAAAAGTAAACATTTTTTTTAACAGTGTAGAAAAACGTTTTTCACCATGGAATCACAACACAAAGCTCCAACAAGAAAATAGCATTGTTATTGATCACATTTCTAAAGTTGTGATTCATTTGAGACCCATCAATTTATATTAACATCCAAGTGGCCAGAAGTTTTGAACAAATTAAAAAGTATGTAAATATTGTCCAAAATACACCAGAAACGTAAAGTGAGAGTACAATAGCAGGATCAAGACTTCCTCTAATAGCTGCCCAACCAAGTAAAGCCTCTCATTTGCCTCCGGGGTATAGCTCAATGGTGCAAATGACAGGAATGAGGTAATCTCAATTGAGCTGACAGTCGCAATGTGAGGGTTCGATTTCTGCTTTTTACAAGATTTGAAATTGAACTCTTTGTGGACACCAGTATGACAGCTCTTGTACCCTAACTTGTTGAGACACATTTCGCGCTTTATTTCCTCTACAATGTTCTAGGGACGGGACGGTGGAGGACCCTCAAAATTAAGATTCAATATTTTTTTTTTTTTTTTTTTTTTTTTTTTGAAGTAAAGCACCCCCCGCTCCCCAGTTAAATGTCAAACCTAGATAGGCCAGAGGCTGTACCCACATAATTGCATTTTCAGATATATCAATTGATTTGTCCAATTAAATATTTTATTACCATATCCCTGTGCTGGTCTAAGGAGAGGCTGGAAGGGAATAAGAGAAAGGGTCAAAATAAGAAAAGAGAGAGGACAATTTCTCTTCATGTTTCAATTTTGATGTTTCGAGTTTTGAATTCATTTTGAGTTTTATATTTTGAATGTCTATTTTGAAATTGTTAAAAACACGTTCTGTTTGTTATTTTGAAAAACCATTTTTCAAAATATAAAACTTGAAAACGTGTTTATTTTGAAATTTTGAGAATTTTTTTAATAATATTTTATTCAAAAATATGATTATTCAATTAATTTTCATAGTTTAATGAGAAGATGAGAGCTTTTGATTTGCTAGAAATCCCTTTTTTTTTTCCAGAAAAACACCCGAGCTAAAAAATTTGATTTATTTAGCCAATATGAAAAAATATAACTTCAAAAGATGTCTCGCGTCAAATAAAATTGTATAAATATATTAATAGCATTTCTGCCCAATCCTAAAATACGAATTCAACTAAAATTATCATTTACTGATTAGTTGTTAAATAGTTTCCAGTTAGCAATAATGTATTAAGCAATTCTAAAAAGGTAAGGTGGGATGGGGGTGGGGGTGGGGGTGGGGGAGTACAAATATATCACCAATGTCACAGGAAGACGATATGCATATCAATCAATTGGAGAACGCTTTGCAAATTAAAATGTTTAAATTATGTGAAATAGCCTTCTCCAGAATAATTAAGAAATTGTCTCTATACACAACTATGCAATATATACATCCGGCAGCCAAGATAGTAAGATGCAATACATTTTGTGACCCTCAATTCCCCCATTTCCCAATTGTTGTGCATGCAATTACAAATAAATGAATGGCACCCACTCATCCAACAACAAAAATCTTTGATACATAGATTCTGGGAAGTGCTTCTATTTATTGGCACCAAATGTCATGCACAATCATCACTTGCAAGAGTTCGACTGGTCCAAACTTCTGGAGATATGTACCTGCCTTCAACTGCAAAAATAGGCACATTACATGTCAACTATAAGTATGACTCCCAGGGAAAAAATCGAACCCAAACTGAAATGCTCAATAGCAAAGTCAAAAAACTGAACTTCACAGCTCATATCAGAGCATTTTGTAAACCAAAGTTAACTGCTCAATATTCTATTGAACGGGATTCCCTCACCCTCTTGGCTTCCCATTTAGCTAACTTGTATATTTCAAAAGCCTCCATATTTTACGCTAAGTGTCTATAGCATTCCGTGTTCCACCCCATGTTTTCTTGTTAGGTGGTTGCCCATCCTTTGATTCTCCAAAAACCTCATTTGATATGTTTACTGTATGTTTAATGCAATAGAAAAAAGCATAAAACTGTCTGGAAACATAATAGGTGTTTCCCTCTTACATGATTCCAATGACGGACTGAATTACATGACACTGGATACTATCAATTTCCCATTAATTTACCTACGTTTTCATCTGACTATATTTACCACTAGATCTCAACATAGGACTCAAACCAAATATTTTTTTGACAAGTCTAATTTAGTGCCAAAGATTTTTTTTTCCTTTTTTTGTGCATTGAAAGTAAATAAAACAGAGTAAACAACTAGCAGAGATGTCCACATTAACATTGCATTTCTTGGCCAAACTTGAATCAATCTAGTCCGCATGTGGCCACAATGCAACATAGTCCTCAAGTTAATGCTTGGCCTAAAAGACAAAGAGTAGCAGATGAACAACTTAAATAAACCCATCACTTTCAGTTTTGCGCACAGATATGTTGAAAATCTATAATCTCAAAAAAGGGACCATGAGAGTCATCGTCAAGACAGCTACTTATTTCTACAAGTTTTTTTTACATCAACTTGCTTATTTATAATTTCACAACTAACTATCCAAACCTACTTCTCATAAGTCATAAGTAAATTTTTTAGCATTCCTCACACATTTGCAAGCGGGTATTCATACATTTCAGTGCAGCAGAGACATCAAAGCAGCTATTCTTTTAACATATCTCGAGGGATGTTCAACATAGCTAGCTCGTCACAACATGATATTTGCAAGAACCAGATTTTTAATGAAGTTATTCAGACAGGAAAACATACCTGTCAGTTAAAACTATAGCTTGCTAAACTATGTCAGCAACAAGAAGCTTCCATGGAACAAAATGAGAATCAATGTGTGAGCATCTGAGTAATAAGCAATTGTTAGAACCCCAGCAAAACATGCACATCAATGTTCTCTATATTTGAATAAGTTTGGTAACCAAATGCACCAATCAAATAGTACTTCGTATCTAAGCATCCCGCCTAACTCTGGAATTCCAAATCCAAGATATAAAATCAGCAGTAATAATGTGTAGAAGCTTACTTCAACCCAATGTCATGTAATACTTTATTGCCCATTAAATAGATAATAATATAATGAAAACAAAGAAGTAAACATTTCAGTTTAAGGGAACTGTTTCAGCTTTCATGGCAACATCATATGGGTTGGAAAATACAACACAAAGTCAGTTAAAACTATAGTTTGCTAAAGAAGTTTCTGAAGGGCACCTTTGTCCCTGCAGAGGCTGAGGATCCACAAGCAGCTTAGAAAAAAAACTAACCATGGCATTTTCCCCAATATAACCTTATTTATTGAACTCTTTCGATATTACACAAAATATACCAGCAAAAAGCTAAACCTGAGATCCTCAATTCCTTCATTCCTTTCAATCATCACCTTAAATTTGCTTATCACCAGTATTATTCAACAGACATCGTAGTAGAAAAATAAAAAAAAATTCAAAACCTTATGATATCAAGCATTGCACAAAATTTCAAAATTTGATAACTTGTTGAGAAATCATGGTTTTTGACAATCAAACCGAATCAGACTTGTCAAAGAACGACCTGTGGCTCTGTCTGAAAATCATGGCATGAATTTACTCAATATACAAGGCAACTATAAACTGAAAATGATAGTAAATGGGCGTACACTGGTCTCAAAAGGTACTGGAATACTGGATAATAGGCAAATATGTATAAGTATATAAACAAGAACATGGCCCATAGTTCAGATACATTAAAACAAAAGAAGAATGATTTTGTGCAAAGAATTACCTGAACGCAACGGAGGTTCAAACCACCAACACCCACCACCAAAAACCACCGCGACGGCATCTCCTGCACCACTTGGTTTCAATAGAGCCTCCACCAATCCACAACCTCCACAATCATCAACACCGCCGCCAACACAACCACTACCACATCTACATCAAAGCCAAAATCAAAACCACCACCACCACCACCACATTCACCACAGATCCACAACAAATCGCCGACTGCAGCCTCGGACCACCATCTTCCCCACAATCGCGAGTTGATTTCTTTACGTCGTGTTGGAAATATTACCTTCGAGTAGGAGAATAAACAAACCAAAATAGCAACAAGGAATCAAGAACAAGAACTTCAATATAAAGGCTCAAACGCGTGATCGCTGTCCTCAAACAATATTTGCCCCTTCTCCGGTAATTCGAGATGCTTAAAGGTTTTCCGGCAAATGGTTTGAAGGATTGATCAAGCCTTGTAGTAGAAATATAAAGCACAAAATATTTCTACCAACAAAACTTGAGAAACACAATAAATATGAAGAATATGAGAAAGAAAGTAATTTGATCTTTGTATATGGAGATTGAAAATGATTTCAAAGTGTTTATTCATTGAACTAGACCCTTCTATATATAGGCCTAGTTCATATTCACGAAATGGTGCCAAAATCAAGTGAAAAGCCTCCAAAATTGAGTTCCCAACGGCAAAAAATCGTCCAACGGTCACAGATTTCGGTCGACCAGTTGGTCAACCGAACTTTTCCGGTCGACCGAATGATCAACCGAAACTCCATTTCGGTCGACCGAAAGGTCAACCGAAAACTCCTGCAACTTCTTGGTTGAAATCCTGCAGAGTTTCGGTCGACCGCAGTACAATTCGGTCGACCGAAATTGTCAGCACTTTTACACTTCTTCATTTGTTGATTTTTAACAACCAATTTCTCAACAATCCCCCACTTGTTCAAAATTAACAAGTCTCATATTCAACATGAACGATACTCATGCCTAAGGATTAGATATCTTTCGATTTGAATCTAACCATAGTGTAATTCTAACAAAGTAAAGTCGGAATCAAAGGTAGCTTGAAGCTTTGAACCAGTTATTCCATGTGACGATACCGGTAAGAACACACACACGAGTACCATGTGTTCACAAGTTCCTCAAACTTGCTTAGCGCTTTTATGGCCTTGCGCTCATCCTTTTCGACAAACTTTTAAGAGAGTAACTCTAGCTCTCTATTGAGGCGGCACCACCTCGAAGTTTATCTAGGTGAAATTCTTCCAGCATTTTTGTTACTTTTAGAGATGCTTGTGCTCTTAGCACTGAATTTCATTAAGAGCTTGAAGCTCAACCCTCACTTCAGTAACAACCAGCATTATTTTAACTAGGATAGGGTTATCGCGGATTTGAATAATGCTGAAACTATCCACATATCAAATGACTTGTTGTTACCCTTTGAACCCGTGAATTACCTTTTGAGTAATGACAGGTAGGGTTGCTATCATTGGTGAATCTTTCTATTTTAAGAGTTTCAACCCCATCCTACTCGATGTAGATGTTACTAAATCTCGATTTAGAGGTTTAGTTAGAGGATCCGCTAGATTCTCGATAGACTTAACATAATTTAGGGAAATTATTCCATCTTTGATTAATTTCCTTATGTAGTCATGTCTTAGACTCATATGTCTAGACTTTCCGTTGTATACCTCATTGTATGCTTTTGCTAACGTGGCTTGACTATCACACAAGATAGATATTGAAGATGTATTCTTCGGTCCCAAAGGTATCTCATAAAAGAGATCCTTAAGCCACTCAGCTTCTTTTCCGGTATCCGATAATGCTACGAATTCGGATTCCATGGTCGAGTGCGTTATACATGTCTGTTTCTTTGATTTCCAAGAAACAGCTCCTCCTCCAAGAGTGAACACCCAACCGGAAGTGGATTTATTCTCACCCGTGCTAGATATCCAACTAGCATCGGTAAATCCTTCCAATACAGCCGAAAATTTAGTATATTGTAAACCTAAGTTCTTGGTTTTCTTTAAATACCCAAGAACCCTTCCAATTGCCTTCCAATGGTCATTGCCTGGATTGCTAGTAAACCTACTAAGTTTACTAATTGCATATGCTATGTCTGGTCTTGTGCATTGAACTGCATACATTAGACTCTCAATGACACTTGCATATTCTAATTGAGCAATTGCTCTTCCATCATTCTTTACAAGTTTTGAACTTGGATCAATTGGGGTACTTGCTTCCTTTATGTTCAAGTGTTTGAACTTATTTATCACATTCTCAACATAATGTGATTGGCTTAAATGGTAACCCCCACTAGTCTTTGTGACTTTGATACCCAAAATGGTATCCACTTGTCCAAGATCTTTCATCTTAAATGTGGAAGATAGAAACCTCTTTGTTTCCTTTATTCCATCCATGTGATCACTCATAATCAACATGTCATCAACATATAAACATATAAATATCACATAATCATCACATACTTTTGAATATAAACATTTATCTACACTGTTATGTTTAAAACCGAACGAAATTATAGCTAAGTCAAATTTCTCATGCCACTTTTTAGGTGCCTGTTTTAAACCGTATAACGATTTTACTAACTTGCACACTTTATGTTCATTTCCGGGTAGAGCAAAACCTTCAGGTTGCTCCATATAAACCTCCTCATCGAGATCCCCATTCAAGAATGCCGTCTTGACTTCCATTTGGTGAACATGCAAGTCATGTATCGAAGCTAGTGCAAATAATATCCTTATCGATGTTATTCTAGCTACCGGTGCATATGTATCAAAATAATCTATTCATTCTCTTTGTCGATATCCTTTAGCTACTAATCTAGCTTTAAAGGTATTTAGAGAACCATCAACATTGTATTTTCTCCTGAATACCCATTTACATCCAATAGGTTTGGACCCGGGTGGTAAATCGACAAGTTCCCAAGTGTTATTTGACATTATTGAATCCATTTCATCTTTGATTGCATCTTTCCAAAACATGCTATCACGAGAAGTCATAGCTTCTCTATAAGTTTTAGGATCGGTTTCAACATGTAGAACAAATGGAGTTGTTCTTACTACATTCAACTCATTTCCTTCTACTAAGTAAAAAGAAATGCGTTGAGAATCAATTTCATCCGGTCCTAAAGACTTCTCAATTCGAGTTCTTTTGCTTCTTCGTGGCTCACTTGACTCATCAACACCTTTAGAAGATGTTTCATCTTGTGTTCCACTTGAGCTAGGGATATCTAAGAGATTTTCCCTCAATTCATTTTCCGAAGATAACGAATTCTCAAAGAACTCTACATCACTTGATTCAACAATCACATTGGTCTCCAAGTTTAATAATCTATATGATTTGCTATTGCTAGCATCTCCAACAAAGGCACACTTAATGCCTCTTGGACCCAACTTGGTCCTATTAGGGTTTGTGTTCTTACAATAAGCAAGACACCCCCACATTTTGAAGTATCCAATGTTAGGTTTTCTTCCTTTCCAAGATTCATAAGGAGAAACCTTAGTTTGTTTAGAAGGAATTCTATTCAATATCCTACATGCACTTAACAAGGCCTCACCCCACAAATTAAATGGCAATTTAGCATAGGTAAGCATGGCATTTATCATTTCAACTAAAGTTCTATTTTTTCTTTCAGCTAAACCATTTTGTTCCGGTGTTCTAGGTGCCGAACATTGGTGAATTATGCCATGTTGTTCACAAAATAAGTTGAAATCACTAGAAAAATATTCACCACCTCTATCACTTCTTAAGGTTTTTATTTTCTTGTTTAGGTGATTTTCAACCTCATTTTTATACACTTTAAACATATCAAAAGCTTCACTTTTATGTTTCATTAAATAAACATAGGTATATCTAGTGCAATCATCAATAAAGGTAATAAAATACCTATTTCCACCTCTAGTTAACATGCCATTTAATTCACAAATATCCGTATGAATTAGTTCTAATATACTAGATGTCCTTTTTACACTTTGATAAGGCTTTTTAACCATCTTTGCTTCTACACAAGTTTTGCATTTAAAGACATCATTTTCATCATATAAAATTAAGTCACATTTCATCATACGTTTCATAGTACTTTTTCCAATATGTCCTAATCTAGCATGCCATAATGAAAATAAATCAACAATATAAACAAAGTTATTTTTTTTATTATCATTCAAATTGTCAACAGTACATAATTTGACCATTCCTTCACTAGAATAGCCTTTTCCAACAAATTTCCCATTTAGGGATAATACAAGTTTTCCGGATTCAAATACACTTTTGATACCCGATTTTCCTAAGAGATTTCCACTAACCAAATTTCTAGTCATGTCGGGAACATGTAGTACATTGGTTAAGGTAATGGTCTTGCCGGAAGTGAAGATGATATCCACACTTCCCTTTCCAATCACTTTAGATCGAACCTCATTACCCATTTGTATCTCTTGGTCACCATCAACTTCATGATAAGTCTTGAAGGAAGATTTGTCATATGATACATGTATTGTAGCACAAGTATCATACCACCATCCGGGAACTTTTCCCTTGATTGCATTGATTTCACAAATGGTGGCCACAATTCTATCTTCTTTGATGGAGTTCACTTTGCCCTTGAAGTTGTTTTGTTTTCGATGTCTACAATCTTTTGCATAGTGACCAGATTTGCCACACACAAAACAACCTCCTTTTGTCTTCTTCTTGAACTTGTTGAAGTTCGTTGAAGGCTTCCTTTTGTTGGACTTTGTTGGCGGTTCAGTTTTCTCAATTGCATTTGCTTTGGAAGTGCCTTCATAAGAGATTTCACTCTTATCACGCATTCTTGACTCTTCCTCAATGCGCAAATGTTTTTGCAATTGTTCCAAGGAGTGATCCTCGGAACTATGCATAATTTTCTTTCGGTATCCTTTCCAAGTACCGGGGAGTTTAGCAATAATTGCCCCCACTTGAAAGGTCTCCGGAATTTCAATCTTCACCGCTTTCAACTTGTTGACTAGCACTTGCAATTCATGAATTTGGGGAAGCAAGGGGATGTTTTCAAGAAATTTAAAATCGAAGTACTTAGAAATTAAAAATTTCTTGGTACCTTCTTTCTCCGCTTTGTACTTACTTTCCAATGCATCCCATATTTCTTTTGGCGACGTTGTGTTGGTGTAGAGATCATACAATCGATCCGACAAAGAGTTGAGAATATGGCCGCGGCATATTAATTCATCTTCTTCACGCTTCTTTCTATTCACCCTTGATTCATCGGTGTCTTTGTCGGATGGTTCGGGTAGATCTTCCAAGTTCGGATCAAGCACATAGAAGATCTTCAATGCCGTAAGGAGGAATTTCAGTTTGTCTTGCCACCTTGTGAAGTTCGTGCCATCAAAACGATCCAACCGTACCAAGTCTTGATTCATCAACTTTATGGTAGCCATCGTTGTTTCACTCTCCATTTCAAGAATAATTGTTTGAGATTGTTGGAAATATTACCTTCGAGTAGGAGAATAAACAAACCAAAATAGCAACAAGGAATCAAGAACAAGAACTTCAATATAAAGGCTCAAACGCGTGATCGCTGTCCTCAAACAATATTTGCCCCTTCTCCTGTAATTCGAGATGCTTAAAGGTTTTCCGGCAAATGGTTTGAAGGATTGATCAAGCCTTGTAGTAGAAATATAAAGCACAAAATATTTCTACCAACAAAACTTGAGAAACACAATAAATATGAAGAATATGAGAAAGAAAGTAATTTGATCTTTGTATATGGAGATTGAAAATGATTTCAAAGTGTTTATTCATTGAACTAGACCCTTCTATATATAGGCCTAGTTCATATTCACGAAATGGTGCCAAAATCAAGTGAAAAGCCTCCAAAATTGAGTTCCCAACGGCAAAAAACCGTCCAACGGTCACAGATTTCGGTCGACCAGTTGGTCAACCGAACTTTTCCGGTCGACCGAATGATCAACCGAAACTCCATTTCGGTCGACCAAAAGGTCAACCGAAAACTCCTGCAACTTCTTGGTTGAAATCCTGCAGAGTTTCGATCGACCGCAGTACAATTCGGTCGACCGAAATTGTCAGCACTTTTACACTTCTTCATTTGTTGATTTTTAACAACCAATTTCTCAACACGTCGCTGCCTCCAAAACATATCACCCAAATTTCCATCCACTTTGAGACCTCCAATCAAGCCCATATCAACAAATCGCCGACTGCAGCCGGTGAAATAGATACGGTGAGTAACATTGGATAGAGAGAGAGAGAGAGAGAATGGGCGTTTTCCGCGTTTTCATTTGTTTCCCTTGTTCGTTTTGCCTTACAATATTTTTTTTTTGTTTTCAAAAATTCATTTTAAAAAATAAGAAAGAAGACACGTTTCCATTATTTTGAAAAATTGAAAATAGAAAACAGTTTGAAAACGATATAAAAAACGGTCCCTTAATCTCTTCGTAAGAGGATATAAAATTGAAATAGATACGGTGAGTCCCTTAGTCTCCAATCAAGCCCATATCAACAAATCGTCGACTGCAACCGGTGAAATAGATACGGTGAGTAACATTGGATAGAGAGAGAGAGAGAGAGAGAATGGGCGTTTTCCGCGTTTTCATTTGTTTCCCTTGTTTTGCCTTACAATATTTTTTTTTTGTTTTCAAAAATTCATTTTAAAAAATAGGAAAGAAGACACGTTTTCATTATTTTGAAAAATTGAAAATAGAAAACAGTTTGAAAACGATAAAGAAAACGGTCCCTTAGTCTCTTCGTAAGAGGATATAAAATTACCAGCAACAAGAATGAAGCTCCCAATACACGGTTGCAAGCCTGTAAGAAATATATTTTATTTTTTAAAAAAAATTTATATGTTAGAAATTTATATTTTTATAACTTTTATTTTTAAAATTTATTCAAAAACTTGTTTTTCATGTTTTTAGTGTTTTCAAAATTTTCACTTAGTCAAAATGACAAAAATGTGCTTTGAGTTTTATGTTATAAATTTAACTTTATTTTTAGAGAATATATTTTCAGGAATATTAGATCAAATATGTTCTCAATATTTTGAAAAATTAAAAATAGTTTGATAACAACAAACAAAACACACCCTTAATCACTTGTTTTCTTTAATATGTGTGATTTTGATAATTAAATTTTCTAAAATTTAGGAGAAATACTAATTCGAATTGTTGATACACTTTTCATGCATCGAGACTAGGTTGTAAATGAATCGAATTGGAATAATGAAAGTAATTTCAACTATGAGTTCCTTTGGTTGTTTAATTTATAAAATAAATTATTTATTTTTGTATCTTATTCTAATTAATAAAAAAAATTAAATCTCTTCAAATATTTCAATTAAAAACATTATACTATTATTTATTATTTGAGAATTATGTGTAAAGTGTAATATAATTTTTAAAATGAAAAAAAAATTGTGTCATAATATATAATATTATTTAATAAATCGGATCGAGTTGTTATCAAATCAGATTGACCTATATATATTCATATTTGCTTCATTTAGTTAACGAATTATTAGATTCGAATCTTGATCAGATTATCGGATTGAAACCCTAA
Source organism: Osmanthus fragrans (assembly GCA_019395295.1). Lineage (NCBI taxonomy): Eukaryota > Viridiplantae > Streptophyta > Magnoliopsida > Lamiales > Oleaceae > Osmanthus > Osmanthus fragrans. Next base: position 1,527,670 of record CM033344.1, on the reverse strand, counting down.
ATTTATCTTCCATTAATTTCATCGAATTCAGATCGAATTCGAATCAAAATTCAATCTATTGACAATGTAATCGAGACAGAACTTGGAATTGAAACTATTATGATCCAGCATAGAGGTATGTTAACAAGTCGACGGTGTTTCTTCTACATTAAGAGTAATTTCTAAAACAATTGCATTAGGTCCAACATGAAATGTCCTTCTCTTGGAAATAAATGACAATGACAATAATAATTAAAGACCGATGAGGAGGGCATCACGACAATTCCATTGGGTACTAAAAAATCAGGTCGTAGCCGACCACGTGACAGATACGAAATTGACGGTCCAGATCAGTCCACTCTCGACCAATCGAATGGCGGAAAACTCGTCCCTCGGCAAGCTTTGTTATCGACAAACAACGGTGCACAATCTTCCACGTGTCTCTTACGTCGCGTTTTTTCAGTATTTGATCCAACGGACCTCGCATTCTCTCCTAAATAGGCTTACACTCCAACTCCTGTCTCCCTCTCTCTCTCAAATTATTCCTTCAGAGAAGAAGCATTTTCCGGCGCCATACCAATTCCCGACTACTCTCTCTTAATTTTATTTTTATTAAATTTCCGGTGAAAATTAGTATACAATTTATAGTTTTTCCTCCTCTTTAGATCGTTAGAATTTAGTCCAAAACCCTTATTTCAGTCTCTTAATTTCGAATTTCAGCTTGATTACATACAAGTTTATGAGATTGCTTCATCTATAACTCTTGGATTTTTCTGTTAGTGAACGAATATAGTCTGGAGAAACATCCCTATTTTTTTTTCTTTTTTTTTTTAAAAGGTCAAGCTCTTGATCCGATTTCACCCTTTTTCCCTCCATTTTTTTGTTGCTAAAAAACCTAATTCTAGCTTGATAATTCGTCAATGATCAAGCAGCTCACAGTTCAAAACGTTGTAGAGTTCAATTCAACAGTTTTGATTCCTGAATTTTCAGCTTCGTTCTACTCTCAACCACCAATTTCTCTACACTGTTCTCAGTCAAAAGCATATATCAAACAGTAAAGCAAAACCGGTTTATCTTCTGTTTCACCTTGAATACTTGTTCGTACTTCTTCATCAATGGCGGATTCAGATAACGAATCAGGAGGTCACCACAACTCCCAAAACGAAAGCTCTCTTAGAGAGCAAGACAGGTTCCTTCCAATCGCAAACGTGAGCAGAATCATGAAAAAAGCTCTTCCTGCTAACGCAAAGATATCAAAGGACGCAAAAGAAACAGTCCAAGAGTGCGTATCCGAATTCATCAGCTTCATCACCGGTGAGGCATCGGATAAGTGCCAAAGGGAAAAGAGAAAGACGATCAACGGCGACGATTTGCTTTGGGCTATGACGACACTTGGATTCGAGGATTATGTCGAGCCATTAAAGATTTACTTGCAGAGATTTCGTGATATGGAAGGGGAGAAGACCGCAATGACTGGAGCTGGAAGAGGAGAAAACGAGAGTGGAGGTAGTGGGGGGAATGGCAGTGTTGTGAATATGGGAAATAGTGGGGGTGGATATGAAGCGATTTATGGTATGATGGGGCATCAAGGACACGTGTACGGATCCGGTGTGTATAATCAGATGGCCGGTGGTGGTGGATCGGGGAAGGTTGGGTCGGGTTTTCACATGGGCTCTGGGCCGTCTTCTGCTACAGGAAGGCCCAGGTAGCTTCTTGACTTTCGTATTACCTTCATAATTAATTTAGATAGATTATGATGAGACATTGAATATATATATATATATATATATATATATATATATATTAAAGTATACAGCTATTGTATGAATGAGTTTGATTTCGAGATCGACATTAGAATTTAGATGTTTCTGGATATCTTTTATGTTTCCTGCTTTTGGTTAAATATATTTGCCTTTAGAATTTAATGTTGCATTAATGATTATTTATTGGTCTTGATTAAGGTGGTGGAGGGTCCGTTTGGCAAACTTTAAAAAGTTAAAAAGTTATTTATGAGATTATAATATGAATACAACTTTTGAACATGTTTATATAAATTTTTTTATAGTAATTTTTATTTAATTAGATTTTTTAAAGAAAATTGATTTAAAATTACTTCTCAAAAAACTCTTTAAAGTAGGAGTCAGTTTCATAATTATCTCCTTTCTAGGTAAGACAACATTGGTAAGATATTATTCTCTAAAAGTAATCTACAAAATTATAAGTGGAGCGGTCAAAATAATAACACAAAGAAGGGATTGAAGTGAAGAAAACAAAATTTTCTTATCTCATGAACGACCAAGGAATCCTACAAGACGTTTTAGGGTTTTAAATAAGAAAATAAAAGATTTCTTACTTGGCCAACAGTCCCTTAATGGGTTGGGCTACAAAGTAAAATAAATAAATACTGAAAATAATGAGATAAGAAACTTTTAAATGTTGTTTTGATTTATTAAACGAACTCAAACGGCCAAAATTCATCATACGTCAAGGCAAAGCAGTGAGTTCAATAGAAATCGTCGCGAGCTTTCTGGAATGAGGTTATAGATTCAAAACGGATACCGTATGCAAAAGTTATACCCATTTTTTTCGAATACCGACCATCCAAGCGTTCCATATACACAAGCGTCTGTTCTTCCACACGAACCTTATCAGAATCCAACTCATTTTTTGATCCATTCGGTTTAACTGTTTCAAAATGAATTGTCATTAAAAAGCTGTTGACCGAATAGTTATAAATCTGAAGCATATTGTGGCAAAATAACTACGAAAAGTGTTTTTCCATAAAGTAAATATTTATTTGAGAAAATATGAATTATTACTTATATACCTTATAATTTTTGTTTCAAAAATATTCATTCCTAAACCATGAATTGACTGCTCCAACAAAACATGTTGTTCAAACAATCAGAACAATTCATTAAGGAATTTTTTTTATGTCAAGTAATATATTTTTGTTAATCCCTATATTTTCATTGAACTAGTAAATTATTAAGGTGGATGGAATAGAGATAATATTAGAATTACTTTTTTGTTTTTCTGACAATATCAGAGACATTCCTCACGTATTAAAAATATTACTAACCTCGAATGTTTCTAATTTTGAGTATCCCATTCACCCCCGACCATCTTTAATACTATTGGTATTAGTACCTGAATTGACCTTGAAAATAATATATAAAATCTCATAGCATAGATGCATTAATGAGTAGATCGTTCGGAATTTTATATATTCTTAATGGACATGAACGCTTAAAATAGAAGTGGGCCAAAGGGAGCGCAATTGAGAAGATTTTCCGAACATAATTCTAGATGATACAAAGTTCATTGCATTTGTGCCACAAGCAATAGCTTCTTTTTTTCTTTTTAAAAAAAAAAAATGTGACAATATCCTGCATCAATTTCAAAGGTATTACATATTAAAAATTTATACTAAATTATTAATTAGTTTTAAATGTGGCTATACTTGGTGAACTTCTAAAATTGTGTCAAATAAATATTTTTGTTTAATGACTAATTGGAAACGAAAAAATGTTTTACAACCAAACTGAAACATGAATAAGTTATGAGCCGTAAATATTGAATATTCCGGGCTCCGAGTTTTCTTCTTTTTCGTTTGTCCTTTTAGCAAATCAATCGACCCAACAAAAAAGATGGGGATGGCCAGATGATGTTCAGAGCCACAGATGCATAAAATCTAGAATATATGAAACTGCACCATCAATGCACTTCACAAGCAACGTATAAATCAGAAAATGTGGAGACAATTTCTAACATCCCTACAAACATGACGCCACGCTATAAAAGAAAAATATAAGAATGAAACCATAATGACTAGTACAATTTACAAAGAAAAGGTAGATTTTAATGGCATTAGATGTGGATCATACCCCAAAACTAATCCATCCAATCTATTTCCCAATCAAGGGTCAGTACACGGAAATAGATAAGGAAGAAAAAGATATGCTACATACTTTCATGATGTGTACATAAAAGCTAAGGTAATTCCTATTGAACAAGAGAGAGAGAGAGGACAAGCTACACAGTAGAGGACCAATATAATTGAGAAAGCAGAATACATTGTACAGTAGCTGAAGAGGATGAATAGAATACTGGGTACTTTGCTCATTGCGTTGCATCTTCTCTATATGACTATATCTCGTCTCATCAGGCCATCGCCCTTTGACCGGCAGGCTTTTTTCCATCCTTCTCAGCATCACCTTCATCATCTGACTCGCCGGCTAGTTTAGTGAGTTCCTCTTGGATCATGAGCTTTATTGACGATTTTCTGGGGGTCAGATCTGTACTGAATCGCTTGGCTGAAAAAATAAGAGGGTTAGTCGCACATTTAAGTAGATGCCTGATGGAATTCTAAGCATTGTGAAATATATAATATTAAAGGTTTTGATTTTCAGATTAAATTGCTCAGGCGACTGAAAGAATCTGATTGAGCAGTCCCAGGTGGCAGTAGCATGTCAAACTCTCTTAGGGATCAGAAAGCCATAAGCTAAGTTGGTGATACTTCTAGTTCATGAAATTTAAGAAATACATGTAGCGTTGCAGAAAGCAAAAATGGTGTGCAATAGTCGTAAAAACATTTTCCCCAGTTAACTCCAAAAGAAGATAGCAGTGTAAAGGAATTCTTGATTATTGTAAGACAGCAATCTCATGAAAATAATAATCCGTGCGAAAAGAAAGTATAAAGGAATTCTTGATCATTATAAGATTGCAATTTCATGAAAAGAATAATTCATTGGAGCATACCGAGTTGCTTCAGAATGTCGGTGAAAGTAGCCTGCAAGGTTCAACAGATGCATACTGTTATGTCAGAATCAGAACAAAAAACATGACAACTCAAAAATGACATGAATAACAAATAAATGGCATGCAAACAAATTAACCACACTCTTCCATAGAAAGAACTCCAAATTTCTATTAATTACGATTTCTCGTTAATCAAAAGCATGAAAACTTTCAAGTTCTTTAAAAGACTTCCATTCCATTTTATTTTAAATATGAAAAAGCACTGAAACGAACAAGTTTTAAAATTGAAGGCTTTGAGATTCTCACCGTATCGAAGTCCACCTCTTTGAGAATTTCACATGTTGCACTCCTGAGTTCATCATCACTTGGCTTTAGTTTGTCCTCCTTGGGCTTGCCTTTGCCTTTCACGGCCTTCTTTCCTTCATTTGAACAAAATACAAAATGAGCATCAGAAAAAGCTTCTCCCAAGGTCCCCAACTTTGTAACTGGTTAGGAAGTTCAGACTTTGCGATAGCATTCTGACTGGGCACCAGAACACTTATTAGAGAACTATAGCGAGCAGAAAGTCACTTCAAATTCAAAGGTTTAAAAATTAGAATTCTCACCAGTACTTTCCTTCGGTGCAGATTTCTTTGGAGTTGTTGATTTCTCCTCAAGCGCTTCAGCTTTCTGCTTACCAGAAGACTTCTTTGCACTACTATCATTACTGTATTTGGAGCGACTCGTTGATTTTGCACGAGCCCTTTTAGTTGGAGGACTCGCCTTTTTAGCAAGTGCAACTTTCTTAGTTTTTCCTTTTTCAGCTGATTTCTTCTTTGCTGGAGACTTTGATGAACTTCGCTTCTGCTTTCCTCTGTCCTTGACAGACTCATCTTCAGATTCGCTCTCTTTCTTACTTTCAGCATGTTCGGAAATCTCCTCTTCTGATTTTTCATTAGCATCATCAATATTTTCCTCTTCATGCATTTCCTCTTTTTCTTCTTCTGATTCATCATCAGTTTCCGGTATGCTCTTATTCTCCTCACTATTTTTCGATGCACTCCCAGCTCTCTTTTGACTCTGGAAATACACCAAATATACAGAGATTGATGACCAGGATAAACTGACCAAATTTGTGAACATACTTTCACACATTATCTTTGAAATGTTTGTTATTTCAATTTCATATTTCTAATTGAATTTAGGCAACTGAGCTTCCACGATACCATCATCAACAGGATGCACATAATATTTCCTTTTTGGTGTAATTGTGTGTTGCTTCATTTCTTTTATTTTGGACGTGAGGGGTACAGGCTTCATAACAATCTTGACATTAATCAAAAGTCAGATCAGTGATAGATTTCTCAGTCAAATGAACACTAAAGTTGAGCATGTTGCAGCTAACATCATCCTTGAATAAGTACAGGAAATATGCAAAAAACTATGTAACAAAAAGGGAGTAGTCTCTTTGGCTTCACCCTCCCTTTCTGCTTTCATTAATATAATTATCATAATTTTAGGAAGAGGATCGGATAGGACTCGAAATCCCAATGACGACATAATTATTCTCTTCATAATTAACACAGATGAAAGATATTTCAATGCTGCAAAAACAAACCTCCTAAGACCGTATTGCACCTAGAGTTTAATCTGAGCACGTGACTGAAAAGAGGAGGAATAGCAAGAATGCTTCAACGTAAACAAACCCGACTCACCAAAGAAATGAAAAGCACAAGTAATATGATAACAGCAACAGCAAAAAACCTACTCACAGTACATATACAAAGATTCTAAATCATATATGAAGAATTATTCTGCTAAAACTTTTCAGTTTCTAATACTAACAAGAAAGGGTGATACCTTAGCTGATCCTTTTGAAGGTGTACTCCCAATTTCTGATTCACTTCTTTTTCCATCTCTCTTGCGCTTTTTGCCTTTACTTGACTGGCAAACAACAGGAGGTAATTGAACATGAACAAGCTAAGTGAAAGCAAAAAAGTTAATTATTCCAGTTGACCTAGTTAAGAGAAAAAAACTGAGCATAGTAGAGAACCTGCTCCTTTTCAGCAAGCAGCTCTGTGGTTGTGGCATGAGGAGCCATCAAAAACTCAATCAACTTTGCAATAATATCTTCCTGGATGCACAGCAAATGACAGCTTGAATTTTAATCCATCAGAGAAAGCAATGTAAGAGTCCAATATATCTAATCAATATTTCTTGATTTCAGGGTCAATCAGATAGCAGTATATTTAAAACATATGTGCACAAGCATATCTCAGAATAAGAATGTAAAGATAAAAAAATAGCAAAAACTTGAGAATCAGTATTTCCCGTTAAGAATATGGATGTGAATGTAGAAGTTTCCAGCCTAATGTAGAAAGAAAGAGAGATATCTACAGACCTTCCTTGTATTAGCCTTGGGAATCTGCAAATCAAGAACATCGCAGAATTCCACCAATTTCTCTTTGACACACTTGTCAAGTTTTTCTTTTACTTTTATCATTTGCTTTTCCTGACATAAAGTGCATTTTAAGTGCTTAGAGTTGGGACAATGCAGGCAATAGCAAATTAGTTCATGCACAATCCATCAACAACGTAATACAGAGATTTACCTCATTATCAGGCCACACAAACCCAGAAAAATTAGATATGTTGTTCTTGACTTGAGCTGCCTGCATAAAGTCATTAGAATTATTACAAGTGAACAAGCCATGTAATTAAGCAAAGTATGTGGCTGACGAAAAACAAAAGAGAGATCTATATTGATTACAGAATCATACTGTGAAGGAAAAAATATCATAAGAAACTGGAAGTTATTATGGTATCACAAAAATATGGAAATGCTTTCATATCTTTAACATCCCCCATAAGCAGCAACCAAATTAAGTTCGGATCTAAATCGAATGCAAACTGCCCAAAACAATGATGCATGGAAATGATATCTGCAACTTCTAATGGACGAAATATATGCACATTGAATGTCGTTGCTGAAATTCACATAAACAGAATATAAATGTGAAAACTTCATGGAGGAAGCAATGATGATAATTAAAAAAAGAAGGCCAGGAATCGGTCGATAAAGAAACTTAGAAACCTCAAGAACAAGGCGAAGAACCTGTCAATTAAAATGAAAAGGTTGAGAACAAGGTCAAGAATCGGTCACTGAGAAAAAACCTCTAGCACAAGGTGATGCAACGGAATGACACGAGAATGAAGAACACAACCAAAGACTCATTAATTCTATGAAGCCCCTTTTTGGTATAGATTTTGTGAAAAAAAGTGATTCTTTTGAAAAATGCGTGTCTAAAAAATAGGAAAAAGCTATGGGTTCATGTGCAAAATTATTTTATTGGGAGAACGTGTGATTGTAAAAGAGTTGAGGAAAAAAAATAAGTTTTAGAAAATGAGGACCAAGTGGGTGAAGAAAAGCATCGAGCACTAGGTGATGTATTGGAATGAAGAAAGAATGAACACAATCAAAGACTCGTTGATTCTACTAAGTACTAATATTCGAGAATTTGGGAGTCAATTCGTCAGTTCGTAAAAGAACGAATACCGAACAATGGATGAGCAGTTGGAGAACACTCCAAAAGATATCAAGTTTTTTAATTTAAAAAACAATTCACCACCTATTCGTTGCAAACATAGAGGGGTTATATACCCTTATTACAAGCCTTACTATATGATTATATACCCTTATTTCTAGACAATTAAGGACAAGAAATTATCTTACTATATGATTAAGCAAAACTATATGAGGAAGAAAATTGACTTTTTAATAATAATAATAATAACAGAAAGACAACAAAAAAGATGCTAATTGGACACAATCACATGCCACGAATTGCCTCCAACATAAATCTATTTTTGGAAGGAAGTAAATTTACTATTTAACGATATTAATAGAAAGACAATAAGAAAGATGCTAATTGGGCACAATCACAACTACGACCATAGAACTGCTTCTAACATGTGTTCGGATGGTCATGAAAAAGCTAATATTTGATTGCTATGTTCATCACTTATGGGTTGAAAAGTTCAATCCTTGACACGTTAATTTTCTGAACACCAAAGTAGTAGTTTTGCTATTCCAAACAATAAGTTTCTCGAGGACTGCTACATTTTTTTAGAGAGTTCGTATAACATAAGTTCTTGAGGAAGTTTTTCGATTCTTCCATGATTCATTGCCATCTGTAAATCGATGCCTAGGTCTAAGTGGTACCATCCGAGTCCAATTCAGTTCTTTATAGTTTGGGAAGAGCTAGAAGAGCCAATGCATCTTTCTAGAAATCCCTCAATCAGGACCTTGCCTTCTCTTCCGCATTCATTCCCTTTCCGTTCAATGCTTCAAAGAGCTCTGCAAGAGAGGGAGATTCACTAAAGAAATAAACTTTTTAAAAATCTATCCAACCAAAACTTTGTTTCCCTGAGACATGATGTGTACTCGAGCGATAAAATGAGGATCTCTGCTTGTAAACAAGTGGTTGAAACTTGACTAAGTTGAAGAAATGGATTAGAAAACGGAGAAGATAGCATTTGCAGACCTAAAACACTTCTAGGATATTTCTTGCCAACTAATGAAATGCCCTTGACTTCATTGGACCAATCTTTGGAGATTGCATCTTCGGGTTCCTCATCGAATATTAGAGAGTCATCATAACCATCCAAATCCAAAGATTCTTCCATCTCCAGATTGCAAGGGACAAAGATGCTTCTAATGTAACATAACTTCAGCTATCTCGGCTTCACGAACACCAACTCCAATCTACCATGAACATGGTTATGCTTCAATTCCAACAATGATACAGTGGAATGATGCAAGAATGAAGAATACAACCAAAGAATCTTTAATTCTATGAATACCAAATACCTTGTGAGTCAATAATTTGTTGATTCATAAAAAAACGAATACCGAACAATTGATGGGCAATTGAGAATACTCCAAAAGATTTCAGTTTTTTTTATTCAAAACAATTCACCACCAATTCGTAGAAAACATAGTGGGGATTATATACCCTTATTACAAATTTCTTGAATAATTCAGGACACAAAATAATCTTCCTTCCATGATTAAGCAAAACCATGTAAAGAAGTAAATTGACTTTAATATAATAATAGAAAGAAAAGAAAAAAAGAAGCTAATTGGGCACAATCATAGGCCATGAATTTATCCTCAAGCAGGGACCGTAGAATTACTTAAATTAGATATTCAGTAGGCTATTTTCGGATGGTTGCGACATACCAATATTCTACCCTATATCCGTTGATCACTAACTGAATAATGGAAAGATCCTTTAGCACAGTCAAGAATCAGTTGCTAAAGGAAAAACCTTAGAAGCAAGGTCAAGAACCAATCCATAAAAAAGAAACCTTTAATTTAGGTCACTAAACAAGTAGATAAAAAATAAAATAAAACATATGATAAGGTGGCAAAACCTGTGGGAAAAAATGGCATTATAACCTTAATAATAAGGTTGTAAAACTGGTAGATTGGGGAAAAATGAAAACCTTATAAAAGGTTAGATATTTAATGAAAATGATTTTTTAAGGTGTAAAATGTGGATTGAAACCAACACAGAGAAAGGATGTATTTTTACTTGCTTATAACTAAACAGAATGAGAAAATCAATATAGAACTCCATCAGTAAGAAGGGGGCAGGGAAGCTGAAAGGGTTACAAAAAAAAAAAAAAAAAAGGAAATAGACCTTGAATGAGGTTTAGCTTCAAAGATGTTGTGATGACTGTGAGGAGTCTTAAAATTGCAGAATAATGACTTGACCGACATTCCACAAAACAAAACATATAAACCAATCAAAGACGGCCACGAGACGAGGAAAAATAGTACTGGTTGAATGAGATAAAATAAAAAAGGAACAACCAGGCAGGACTTGCGCGGCAAAAGGCCACTCATCGGAAAATGGAAGCGAATATTGTTTAACCTAAGGCCATAGGCTCTGATTCCGGGATAAGATACAAAATGAATATGATTCAGACCAAATATTAAAGTACTAAAATGAGATTCTATAGCCTCTTCTGTCTATAAATTACAATGTGAAAGACCCTTTAAATTAAAATCTAGCACAAAAGAAAAGATACTATATTAATTACACAATCATACTACAAAGGAAACATTATCACAAGAATCTCAAAGATATAACGGCATCACGAAAATATTGAAATGCTTCCGCATCTTTAACATAAAGTGTCAGAACCATGTGGTCAAGCAAACACAGGCTTATACAACTATATTTGGATATCAACAACACGATAACAAAAAATATAAGGTGAGTAGTTAAGAAGCTGAAGTGCTGAACAGCTCCAAAAATGATAACGATTTAAACAAGAATGTCAATAGCGGATGCGAGAAACTAGATATTAAATTGGCCACGTGAAATGCTTAACTATATTGTGTGCATCCCAAAATACATGGAGTTCAGGATGCATTGAAGGTTCTGGAAGAAATTAATATTTAGCCAAACTTCAAATGCAAATGGTATCATTCACATAAAAAAGTTACTACATAAAAAATCCATGAATATCCAATGGCAAGATTTTTTCCAAGATAACTTATTTAAGTCTTAATCTACAAGAAACACTGCATTGAATAAAGTGATACGACACTTTACACCAAATGAACGAAAAAGAAGAGAAGAGACAGAAAAGGTAAAGAGTATGGCATGGAAGGAAGGAGAGCCAGAATACTCTATACAGGAACTTAAAAGTTCACCTTTCCCCTCCTTCCAAAGAGTATAGTATGCAGCAATTTGAAGGTGTCATCGGTCTTCCTTCTCAATAACTTGTACGCAACTGAAACAAAAATGCAGTTCAGAAAACAATGCTGTATTCATCTCTACAGCTTCATAGCTATACAACAATGAAAAGTAAATGTAATAGAATATACAAGAGAATTTATATTTTCTTTTGTGGACCTGCCCACAGTGGGTTTAAATGAAAAATCCTAGCATATAATGTACCACAACAAACTCCTCAATCAAATTCAAGACAAGTACAACACAGATAATAACATGGAGAAAGGCATGTCTTTAGCTGTAACAACCGGGCCTTGTGCCCAAGCCATTATATATAATACCACCATGAGCAAACTCACCATATCCATATGCTCACATTAGAGTTCAAATTCAAGAATCGTATTACTGCAACTCTCATGTGAATGTGAATTCATTAGTAAATTGTAGCCAAAGAAATAATTAAAAGATATACCATTAGGGATATCTTTCAGTGCAGTTCCACGACCCTGCAAACAAACATTATTATGTCAAAAAGTATATCTTCATTAATAGACCATTATGCTAAATGCCAAACAATAAGATGTAAATTCATAAAAAGTTGGTCAAAAAGTGAAACATAAAAGAAAAGACCTTTTCTATTTGGAAATCCTTAGCGTTGTCCTTCTCAATAGTAGCAACCAGCCTTTCTACGGATTTTCGTTCACGTACAGGGCGTTCAATTGCATAAGGTGTACTAGTTTTAGGCTCCTCCATTTTCCTGGTGGGGGTTTTAGTTTGTTTTGCCTTTTTCTCTATGGGGGCTTCTGGCTTCTCCTCTTCAGCTTTCTTCTTCTTACTCCTGTCTTTTTGTCCAAAACGACTTTTGGTTCTAGGTTGCTTCTTCGATCCTTTTACCTCCTTATTTTCCTCTGGATCTTCCTCCTCAGCCTTCATTTCATCAATGTCTTCTTCAACCTTATCTTCAGCCTCATCATCAGGCTTCTTGCTAGATTCATCTTCTATTCCCTCATTTTTGGTTTCTTCCTTCTCTTCTTCTCCTTTTGTTTCTTCCATCTCCTTTTCGTCTTTGGTTTCTTCCTTTTCGTCTTTTTTTCCTATTCCATTCTCTGCTTCTTTTTCTTCAGTTTCCTTGCTTTCGTTGATCTGCACTTTGTCCACTTCCATATTCTGGGATTCATCTTTCCCATCATCCTTTTTATCTTCTTCCATCTCTGTTACTCCATTATTTTCCTCGCCTTTCTTCTCTGTCACAACCTCACTCTTATCCTCCGGCTTAGCATTCCCATTTGCAGCTGCCTCGGGCTTATCTGTCTGGGCATCCTCCTCACCCATAATAACTGAAACTCAAAGATTGGAGCTTTTCCTATAACCTTTTTCACTGATCCAAAATAAACTGCAGATAGAAACTAGAAGAAAACATCATGTTTATGAGAATATAAATTTGAAAGCGAAAACTAGACAAATGAAGAAACAAAGACAGAAATCACAAAGCACTAAGAACTGAGCCCAAGTTTAAAAATAAAAATAAGTGGGGTAACAAAGAAGCTGTAGCGGGAACTCGAAAATTTGACCATGCATACGTGATTAAGGAAACCCACAGCTTCCTTCAAATGGTTTTGTGTACACAAACATAAATACAAAATTATGCTTAAACATACAGTGACAACAAGCCCTAACAAGATCCTCAGAATTTCCCCACAGCAATTAAACACGAAGAAAACATGAAAGAACCAAAATTTCGCTAAAGAAACAAAAAGGAGCAGTCGGAAAGTTATTTTTCCGAAGCATAATCCAGAACCCTAGGCGACAAAAGTGCAATTTCTTACCTCAACAACACATGAAGCAAAGACAATAGACACTTTAAACACAGCAGAAATTAAGATTTTAAGAGAAATTTATGCCAATATACACAACTTACAGAGATATGAGCGCAGAGTTACGAGATTCTGAAAGCACTTTCCGAAGCTCCCTCAGTGATTTGGTTTTCATTCATTTTTCTCTTTTGATTAACGTTTTTACACTTCGAAATGGTGGGATATTGTTTGGGGAGTTTATTTATAGCGGACTCCAAATCCGGATTTTAAAACAATTTTAGTGCCATGTCGGATTGGAGACTCAGTGACACTGGGCAGAACTCTAAGCGGGGAGCTGAATCATCGGTTAAGAGAAAACATCGATAATAGACGGCCAAGATGAATGTTTTTGCACCGGTTCACGGTTGAGTCGGTTGACTGATAGTGGACTGGTGGTTCTAATTTGGTTGGCCCTAATAGGGGAAGATGGGCTTCGGTAAGGACGAACACGGTTTGGATTGGGTTCGAACACAACCTGATAATCAACTTAATTAATTGGATTGGGTGAAATTTCAACCGGAAACAAAATAGGAAGATTCAAAAAATCGACCTAAACCTTTCTAAATTGTCAATTAATCTGTTTCGTAGTATCATGAAATCGTTTTTTTCTTAATGACCTAAAAATCGAGGGACTCAGTTTGACCCCAACACGAAACTTGACTCAATTTCACGTGAAATCTACCTGAGTCGGGTCGATTTCTAGTTGGATTGGTTTCATGGTTATTATAACCTCTCCTCGGCTTCAAGTTGACGATATTATGATCCAAATCGAGGGAAATAGTATGTAAATAAAAGTACTATTTATAGAATTTTTATTTTTATTTGTTGTAGCACTAGTTTTTTATTTTTCAAAATAGTAATTGATTTTTTTTTTTTTAAATCATATCATCCTTGTCGGAGCTAATTTCATGAATGAATAGTCTGCCCTTCTCAGAGCACCTGTCTCATTGAGATTCGTGAAAAAAACTTTATACATATTGAGGGTATTTGAGGGACATTAAAATTAAATTTTTTAGTAGATTTTAAAATGTGTGATTGAAAAATTGTGTAACCCATAAAAAATGTAGTTAATATTGATTGTTTGACTTTGAAATAAATTAAAATCATATTTTAATCCGACCAAAAAAAGCTCATTATATAAAAATTGTGTTTATCTAACTTTTCCGGAGCCAAAAATTAAAATTTTCAAATTTGAGGGTGAGTTTGAAATCCAAACATTAGTACTATTTATCAAACCTCTCTCCAGTAGTTGATTCAAAATTTTCAAATTTGAGGGTGAGTTTGAAATCCAAACATTAGTACTATTTATCGAACCTCTCTCTAGTAGTTGATACAAATCTTGATTTGAGTATAAAATTTGACTAAGTTTGGATATCATTTTTTGTTGCTAAAATTATACTTCGATGTGACGCGATGCGACATTTGTCAATTCAAGATTTGAGACGCTAACATGAACAATGTTGCATAAAATTGAGTAAAAAAATAATTATTTAAAAAAAAAGGTTGAATCCCAACTTTGAGAATCCCCCAACGCCTCGCCCCTAAAACATTGTGGAGGAGATAAATCGCAAGTCAGGACACAAGAATTGTCATACTGGTACTCACAAAGAGTCTAATTTCAAATCTTGTAAAAAGCAGAAATCGAACCCTCACATTGCGACTGTCAGTTCAGTTGAAACTATCTCACTCCTATCCTTTGCGCTATTAACAATTCGCCTGAAGTTTCATGTTAGTATACATTCAAAAACTAATTTTCAGCATCCTTAAAATCCATAAACTAGCTCCTCTTTCTAACTCTCTTACAAAAGATCGAAATACCTTTCTGATTAAGAAACTAATTAGTGTCAAAACTGGGGGAAGGAACTTATCGTATATCAAATTTCAGTAAATATCAAGAAACTCTAATCCGGTAGCTGAAGGTGTCAAGCCACATCGAGACAAATACTGAGCATTGTAAAACTTAGTAAGGTGCCTCATCCCACTGTCGCATAGAATTGTAACTATAGTGTGACCAGGGCCCAGCGCTTGTGCCACTCGGACAGCTCCAACACAGTTCATGGCCGAAGAACTCCCGAGAAAAAGGCCATCGTTCTTCAATAAATACCTGATGGACAACATTAGCAACATCAGGTTTTACAGTTTCATTACTCTGCTCATTGCATAATGTATTTGCCTTCTAGCGTTCATTTGGTTGTTATATAGGTATTCTCAAGAGTAACAAGAAAATTGTAAGTTTTATCGATCAAAGCATCCATGGATTTGGGCGATAATAAATTCGCTTTAACAGGGTGACATAATCTCCGCAAGGAACATCAAAGTTAAAAGAACACACACACAGGAAAACCGAACATCGCAGGAACTACTGCTTCTCCCGTTACCTTTGACAGTCTTCGCTTACCAATTGTTGAAGACATAATTCAGTACATACAAGTATGTCTCCTTTCTAACAGCTCAAGCTCTAAGACGAGGTAGTTCAACACGGTATCATTACAGAGCAAGCAAAGGTCGTCGATTCAAGTCTTGCCGTCTTGTATGAAAGGGGTATGTTTAAGACTATATTCAATTAAATAAATAAATGCATCCCTCTTAACAACATAAAATAATAGAAAAGGACCATAAGGTAATTCAAGAGGAATAGCCAAGAAATTTTGTACAGAATATTGATGCTACACTGTGTATGTAAGTAAACAGTACAAGACTGACCTAGACATTTCAACAGCTTCTATATCTGTGCCTCGGAAAGCCCCATCAAGTTCTGCCAACTTAAAATTTTCAGTCAATCTGTTGATCCCAATTCCTTCTGTTATAGTATCAAATGGGTTCTTCAACCTCTGTCCTTCAGCCTCCTCTCTCGTGTACATGACTCCTCTGGTTACCTTGTTGAACAAACCAGAACCAGGAGGGTCAATGAAAAAGCACTTGATACTTGAGTTCTTTTCCTGTTGAATAGAGACAACAGGTTATATCACTATCTTAATCAGAAACGGAATTAGAAATTTCAGCCGTAGGAAGAGAATTAATTAAAAAAAATCAACCTTCAGAAACCTAGAAATGCCAGACACCGTACCACCCGTGCCAGCAGCTGCTACAAATGCATCTAAATTGTCTCCAACCTGTTCCCAGATCTCAGGTCCAGTACCTTCATAGTGAGCCCTATAATTTGCGAGGTTCTCAAACTGATCTGCAAAAAAACCACCATTGCATTCATACAAGATACTTTGAGTTTCCTTGTCCGATGTACAGCCATTAATGTGATTGCCATCTTTGGTATTTTTTTGGTGCTTTGATGCTATTTCATTTGCTTCCAGTGCTCTTCTCCTTGCAACATTGACATAGTGGTCTCTATGTGTGATTGAAACTGGTCTAACTCTTTCAACCGTAGCACCAAGAGCTTCCAGTATTTGGGACTGAAACAGTGCGTAAGAGGGTTAAAAAGCACACTGTGAACTTTGTTTAGAAGAAGAAGAAAGCTTAGAGTGGATTTCGCACGCCGTACTTTAAAGAGTGGGTACTCTAAGGTGGATAGCATTAGTATGGACAATGATAAGATGGTTTAAGGTCTATCACTATTACACTGAGTTCAGTGCTATGCTGAATTAGAAGAACACGAGTTGCACTGTGCCTTGGTTGATATTATACAGCACTGTAAATTCTAAAGTCAAAGTTCATAGATTTTTGCACAAAAACACGAGGCAAAAAATAAAAAACATGCTTCTTAACAAGAGCATTTTCCATTGTTATTCCATTTTGTGTATATTTTAGTAACTGGAATGCTTAATCCCCCTTCACTGTTGCTCCCATGTGGATAAAGTTATGTTAGTTGAATCTAGACAATAGTACTTCACTGAATTAATCTGATCAATATACCCAAACGCTGTATTAGATAAAATATAATCGTCTACTCTAATATGGAGAGCTAAATGCACTAAATCTACAAGCACATTCATACAATACTAAGGTATGTGAGCAAATGAAAATAGGAAGTTGTATTACTCATGGAATTCTAACTAGAGAAATAGAGAGAGTAATGATAAAAAAAAAAAAAAATAGTAGTCGAATTCTTGAATAAAGCATAACCAATCATACCTTCTCAATAGCAACATCATCTGGAATAACTACATGGCATTTGCATCCATAAGCTGGCGCTACTGTTGCGAGACTGATAGCTGTGCTTCCAGCACTTCCCTCAGTAACAACACCGCCTGGAGCTAGAAATCCCGTTTCCAAGGCCTGCACGAGAGGTGATTGTGATGATAAAAATCATATATAAATGGATAAGATGGCGAAAACATAAGGGAAGTATTAAAGAATGCTAGTAATGAGTCGATGTAAACTCTAGATAGTCTACAATTAGCTACGATGGCTTTGAAAATACCGAATGTCCTCTGGGATGATCGAGTACACGGAAATCAAAAACCAAATTTTCAGAATGAATCTCAAAATTAGCAACTAAAAGCCAATCGAGAACACAGAATTGCTAGTTGCTTCAATAAATTAATTGACAATCAGAGGCATTCTCTAATTACTTTATGAATCAAGCACAAAGATCATAACTTTGGAAGCAGTAAAAGTAAATAAACATAGAGTTAGTCCACCTCTTCAATTATTTTCACTGCAACCCTATCTTTTACACTTCCTCCAGGGTTTAAACTCTGCCTTCCCAAGAATCTGTCAAAAAACAAATAAATTCGTGAGGCAACACGTCAAAAGAAAATTAATCCACAAAAAATTATATGTATACGTGTGTGTGTGTGTGTGTGTATATATTGCGGATTACTTCACAGCCAGTGGCATCGGAGAGGCTATTGATTCTAATAAGAGGGGTATTGCCAATGGCAGCAACGAGTCCGTTTCTAGAACTTTGACAATTCGAAGTCTTTGTAGAAGAAGATTTTGAGTGGCTGCGGAGGAAGTAAGAGAGAATGGCCCCTATGGACAGCGCGACAACAACAGTGCCGGCGGCTCTCACAGGCGCCATTGATCTGCCTCAGGTGGGGTCAGCTCGGCTATGTAAAACGGGGCTTCTGAGCTGATTGCTAAGACGAATAGACGATGGGTCTAGATTAGAACCCGAATGGAGTTTGCGATGGGCTGACCCGATATCTAACCAATTTCAGAATCGGGTTAGTAAAACGGATCGTAGTAAGTGCAATTGCCACACTCACGTGAATACAATTTAATTATGGATAATTATATTCACACAATTTTTATTTTTTGCACAATATTTTAATTACATTTAAAATTCTAAATCTTTATTTATTATAGCATTTATATGTTATGTTCTTAACAATTTTTCATTTCATTTTTAAGGCATTTTGTATTTGATAATATTTTTATCAATTAAGCTATTTTTATATCCAAAAAATTGTTGAAATTGCATAAAAATAACTTTTTTTTATCACATTTTTACAAAATAAATAAGTAAAAATTAAGAAAAAATAATAATTTTCTTTTATTTCAAAACACGAAAACAAAATATTTTGATATAAATCATCATTAGGAATGAGACGTATTAATTAATAAAAAGTTGATAGATAAAATTTTGAAGAAAAAAGTTAAGGTCATAATTGCTATAATGACCAAATATTAAAAAGTTTAAGTGTAATTAAAATACGGCCTATTAAAAAATTTTGATGACAATCAATGTAGAAAATAGAAATTATAAATTCACCCTCTACTTTCTAGAGATTTTCAAATTTTGAATATTTAAAATACTACAATCAATTACATAAATTTAGAAAATTAAAGTTAATTACATAATTTTTAGAAAATAAATAGAATTAATAATCAATAAATAATTAAAACGGTAAAAAAAAATTATTGTGTTCGTAAGTAAAAATCTTCAGAATCCTGCAAGTCTAAAAATAAAATGACAAACGGATTGACTCTTAGGGTACGTTTGATTGCAATGGTGGAAAATTGGTGGAAAGAAAATGAATGACAGTGAATTGAATTGACTAAAATTTGTTTTATAGGAAATTTTAATTAATGGTGTTTGATTGATATAATTTTTCACTTAATTCGTTTTGCTTTGTTTTTCATTCAAATTGTTACTTTTTGGAATAATTTTTTTTACGATCTGTATTAAAATTTGTTTAGGGTAATTAGCAGAAATGGTCTCTAACGTTTACACACATTGCTAAAATGGTCCATATCGTTTTAATTTTGGCATTTACACTCTTATTTCAAACGTTTGTTTCGGGATTGGTCCTTCCATCCAATTCCGTTAAATCAACCGTTAACAATTTAATGGAATTTGCAGAAATTGTCCCTAACATTTACACTCATTTGCTAAAATGGTCACTATCTTGTTTGAATCCAATTAAATTTTATTCCATTACATTTTATTTTTCTCTCTCCTATTTTCAACCACACAATTTTTCATAAAATAATATTATACGTAAATTGAAAAAATTTCCTTCTTTTTCAACCGTTCATTTTTCAAAAAAAACATTATTCCACCTATTTTTATTCACAAAAAAGGGACCAAACAGGGGCTAAATTAGTCAACTTCCTACATATTTTCTCCTCTTAAATTTTTTGGTGAATATAATTCCTATGGTTTGATATAATTTACAAGTTAAGACCTCAACTCAAAACATTGTCGATAAATATCATCCCTAACCCTCTAACCATTTAGCACAAATAATCATTGATGAGTTATGTAGTATAAGTTCTCAATATTAACCTACTACAATAAATACAAAATACCGTAGTAAAAGGGAAAATAAACTTCTACACAATAGATATTTGCCGATAACGTTTTGAGTTGGGGTATAAAGTTGTAAATTACATCAAATCATAGGAATTATATTCACCGAAAATTTTAAGAGGAGAAAAATATGGGAAGTTGACTAATTTTTCCGTTTGGCCCATATTTTTTGTGAATGAAAATATGTGGAATATTATTATTATTTTTAAATGAATGATTGAAAAAGAAGGAAGAATTTTTGATTTACATATAATATTATTTTATGAAAAATTATATAGTTGAAAATAGGAAATAGAGAAAAATAAAATGTAATAGAATAAAATTTAATTAGACTCAAACAAGATAGAGATCATTTTAGCAAATGAGTGTAAATGTTAGGGACATTTCTGTAAATTTCATTAAATTGTTAACGGTTGATTTAACGGAATTGGATGGAAATACTAATTCCGCAACAAACGTTTGAAATAAAGGTGTAAATGTCAGAATTAAAACGATAGGGACCATTTTAGTAATTAGTGTAAACGTTAGGGACTATTTCTGTTAATTACCCATTTGTTTGGATTGAAAAAAGTTAAAAAATAATAATAATAAATTTTAAAAAAAATTGTGTTCATTTGACTTTATTTTTCATACAAATTGTCAATTAAATGGATAATTTTTTTTTACCATTGAATTTAAAATATGTTTCTATTGCTAAAAAGATTAAAAAATATATGAAAAAAAATTTCTCACCAAAATCATAGGAAAATAAAAAGTAAAAATGTGTTTTAAATAGTTGTACCTAGAAAATGAATAAAAATAAATTTCATGAAAAAATTATGCAATCAAAAAGTAAAATTAAGTGTGAAAAAAGAAAACATCTCTAAGTAGTAAAAGGAAAAGGTGGAGAAATTCAACTTTGCTTGAAACTGTCACGTCAAGAGTTCGAATGTTGAAATATGAATTTGACTATTAGGTAAGTGTAAGTGTACAAGTAACCTTCTATCCTGTACTCTTGAAGATATAACCTATAATTTACCTCATTCATTAAGACAGATAAAAACCCTAGTGATTGGGCACAATCCCAAAAAAAAAAAAAAAAAATCTACCTCAATTTTTTACGAACTTTGCTATGGTAACCTTCAGCCTGTCAGGGCTTCTGGCCATTCAGCAAAGTTCATTTTTTACCGTCCTCAAGACCAAGGTCTTCGTCTTCCTGCAGAGAATCTCTGCACAGAGTCATCCCCATCCCCCACCCTTCCTCCTCTTACAAAAACCAATAACGATTCCTCCACAAGGCCTCCTAAATCCGCCATGGAAATCCTAGAAAAGCTTCTCAAATTCAAATTCCATATCCTTTCCGCCATTACTTTATGCTCATCCATCCTTTTTATCCTCTATATTGCTCCTAGATTTCTCGATATTATTAAGTACTTTTGGCCTCTTCTTGTCTCGACGGCGCTCTTTCTCGTTGCTATTTTAGTTTTTGGACGGATTTCTCCGCCACCGGCATCGACCTCCGATGACAAAGCTGGCGAAGGATTGTTGGACTACGTCGCCGGTCAGCCGGATCAATTACAGGCCGCCGTACGAGAACCAGAAGAAGAGAGTTTCAGATCTCACTAACTTTATTATGTAATTTTTTCTTACCCGCTTTTTCTTTCGCTTTATCGTAGATTCTGGAATTGAGAGATCGTGGTCTGTAAATTCATGTAGTGATGTTCGCATAGTTAATGAGAACAATTGGGCCCTTTTTAGCATAACTAATTCCGATTTTTCTTCACGTAATTTTCAGTTCTTGAGCTTTGTTTATCCTCGTTGCTTCAGCCCTAAATGTCCCGTATTGGAGAGTTTATTCCATTAAGTCAGTGAAGTTCAACTAAAATTTCAAATTGGTTCTAAAAGTAATTTTTTGACCAATTTGGTTTTGAAAGTTAAATTTCATTACATAATTGGCCATTTTGTTAGTAGTATACGCTAGGTCTAACTTGACCTGTTAAACCTTGACATCGACTAATGGTTTCATATCGTAAAAACCTCACATTTAGTTGAAATTTTCGAATTGCTCTGTTTACCCTAATCCTTACTTCCAAAATTGATAAACGCTAGAGTTAATTTCACAAATGCTCTTTCAAGTTCAAAATAAATTTCAAATTAGTCATTAAAATATATTTTTAACCTGTTTCATTATTACATTTAAATAATATTACAAAATTGGTCACTCTGTCAGCCCGATTAAGTTCCTATTTCATGTACCAGAATTAAATCTAAACGTGGACGGAGGACTATTATAACAATCAATTACTTAAGTATGGTCGCATTTTTGGTTTGTGCTTCACGTATACGTATAGGGTCTGTACGTGCAGATTAATCCCGCATTTTTAGCTTCCTCTTCGTCCTTTTCTTGATTATGGGTAAAAGGACACTAGAGGCCATTTAACTTTGAGCAAAATTTCGTTTTAGTCACTTAGACTATTTTTCCTTCTAAATTTATTTGTTAAAATCAAATTTTATTTCGATCTGGTCACTATATTCGATTCATAAAGTCTTCTACCACATGATAGGCAAATTTTCTTTTGTGACTCGTCTTAACATTATTTTGCCGTGTTAATTGGACAACAATGCAAATTCGCAATAACACTGATGAAAGTCATGCTCTAGAAATATAATTAGAAAATGTGATTACTATACAACTAGATGATTAACAATCAGGGCCGGCCTAGGCAAAGGCCTAGGACCTAAAAAATTTGGCCTCTGCCTAGGGCCTCAAATAACCAGTAGTCACCCACTTCGTCGTCATCGTCAGGACAATCACCGACTTGGTCACTGTCCTAACCCAGCACTTCTCCTCCTCCGCGATTTTCCTTATCATTTTCTCTTAGCACCATCGCTTGAAGTTCTCCACTCTTACATCGGTGGCCAATGGTGAATCGATCATCACATTTGTAGCATAAACATTTTTCCTTCTTTGCCCGTAACTCTGCATCTGTTAGGCATTTGAAGGGGACGATGAGGACGATGGGTTTTGTGGAAGAGGGGCGATTTTGAATGAACTCACTGGAACCATTGGCTTCTGGTAGGATGTATTATAGTGGGCTACATTAGAATTAAAAAGAACTAATGGGCTCTTTAATCTTGCTGGGCTGGAGGCAGTTGGGTCTTATTGCACCATCATATTTCTTTCCTCCGCTCGCTGGGTCACTTCCGCTCTCTGAGCTTACGTATTGTAAATTGTATTTTTATACATGAATTCTTAACTTATTTTAGACATGGCATGACATTTATTGATTTTGTTAGAAAAATAAGCTATTTTCTTACTCAAGTTAATCGCCCAGATATACTAGATTAGACTAGATAAAATCATCAAGAAAGGGCTACAATCATGACTCGGGTTGTAAGTGATATTTTATTTTATAATTTTATTTTTAGAGTGTAAAAAGTTTTCATTTAAATATAGATATTTTTTTATTTAAATATTGTTATACGTGTAAAAAATATATATAGGACCTCAAAATAATTTATCGTTTAGGACCTCCAAATTCTCAGGATTGATTGTGTTAATGATTCATTTAAAGTTAAACATGAACGGAACGTTAAACCGCATGGACGAAACTCCAAGTTAGGGGACCCACAATGTTTTTTTTACCATGTACAAATTCTTAAAAGTATCCAACCATCAACTATCCACCACTCATTATTCTTACCAATATTGAAGAAAAGTTTTGAAATGATATCTAGATCCAACTAACAATAATTTAGTGTATTGTAAGCAATGACTTTATCTGGCGAACAATTGAATTAAATAATTCGTCCCAGTGCAATTGTACCAAGAACAGTACAGCATTATACCTTTTGCTCTTGTTCACATGTCACCGATGTTTTGAAAATTAATTCAATCATAGACCCAAAAAAAATTAAACGATCAAGTGTTGAAAGTGAGGATGGACGTGAGTTGGGTTGAATTGGATTGATTTTTTTTAACCTTAAACTCAATCCAACATGATCGATTTGATAAAAAATTAACTCAACCCAATCCAATCCAAATCGATCTTTGAGTTGGGCTGAATTGGTCAATTTGGATTCTGGCTCAATTAAAGTTGGATCCGATTTATTTATTAAATTTGCATAATTTTTTGAAATTTGAAATTACTTGAAAACCTCCGTTTGTTAAGAAATTCTTTCTAAAAATAATGTATAAATAAGTTTAGAATTTGTGTAACGTTTTTTTTTTCCAATTTTTTGGAATTCATTCATTTCATCATTATATCTTTAATTTTTAATTTATCGTCAAATAATATTGTATTTGTACATAGTGTCTATGTGAATCGATCCATGTGAAAAAATCGACGTTTATATGTTATAAGTCATTCTCTTATCTTTACTATTATGTTTAATTAATTTTTTTTAAAATCTTAGATATTAATTTTTTAATTCATCGGGTTGGATTGGGTTGAGTTTTAATTCATAACCCGAGACCCAATCCAACCTCAAATTCAATTTTTCAACACAACACAACCCAATTGAAATTAAAAAATCAACTCAAACAGATCGATTTAATTTAGGTTGGTCAGGTTGATCGATTTGGATTGAGTTTTGTCCAGTTCTAGCTGAAAGGTTCAATCGGGATCTAATTGTTAATAATAAATAAAATAATTAATATATAAATTTATCAAAATAATTCGACAAAAGCAATATCAAGATAAGAACTTAAGAGCACGACAATATAATCAAAATAAGAAGGGTTTTGCTAGAACAACATCAACCTCCTTGATCAAAACCCCACAAATAGGGGGGTTAACAGGGAGACTTACATAGTTACATCCTCCCTGAAACCCCACAAAGAGAGGGCGAGGGGGAGCAAAACCCAAATAGGAACTTAAGAACACAACAATATATAATCATAATCAACCTCATTTTTCATCTCATTCTTTCTACATATCATATAATGATATAGGGATATTCCCCAAATCATGTAGCTTAATCAAAATAATCAATAGCAATATCAAAATAAGAACTTAAGAGCACAAAAAAAACCCCAAATATTCCTCAGGTTTCTTGTAATTCATTTCACAAGACATGGTTAGATTTTTACTGGGATTAAACACTAAAAAAATCTGCAAATTAATAAGAAAAATAAACAAAATTGAATCTTTAACTAACAAGGTTAAATTATTCAAAGTCAACGGAGATAATGAATTAAAGCAATGCAAAGACGTTCGGTTCATCCACTGCGCTGATACCTTGGCTGATAAGTGGGGAAGATAATAAACTAACTCTCTCCCAATCCCACATTGATTTCCTTGAATTAAAGTACTAGAGAAGCCAATTATAAAATGGGTTGGTCACTGGAAGATGGGTATGATATCTGGGCTTTAAAAGTTGGACCTAGCAAAATAATTTTATTTTCTAACTAGTGAAGGCACGTGCGATGCACGTGCATGCATTTTTTTGCTTGTGCATATTAGCGTTGGAGTGCATATGTATACTACAATAAATAGATAGAAAAATAAATAGATAGAAAACTGCTGGTAGAAATAAAGAAAATAACAAAGTAAATATACTTTAATATTGTTATACGATGAGTATTTTCCTGTCAATCATTTAGTTAGTTGAGCAGTTAACATACACATGAAGCATACATAAATAGAGATAGCTTAGTGGGTGGAGACTGAGGCAACAAAATTTTGTTGGAAGGTGCAACGTCTTAACATTGAGGGTGAGCCAGCAGCCATTGGAAGTGCCTTGATGTATCAACATGACAATATGTATATTATCTCTTGCAAGTGCACAAGGTGATCACTGAAATTTTTTATTCCAACCATGGGAATTCCCTTTATGTATCAACATGACCAATATGTATCTGATGATTGGTTTACATGGGAAGTTCAATTACTAATTTTAGCGTTTGCGTCTGATAATTTCGTGAATCTGGCTGTAACCTTTTGATTTCCTCATTAATTAATTTAAACAGCCCTTCTCTATTCGTCTTTATCTTTATTTTTCTTTTGCACACTACTGATAGCACTACCAGTAGTTAAATCAGTATAGATGCTACATTGAAGAATGATTAGTTGATTTTATTTGTTAAATATTCCATAAATCAAGTTTGTCTTCCTTTCTGATACATCGAACACGAGAGAACAAAAGAGAACAAATAGAAAAGACTAAAACTAAATTCTATAAAGAAATAAAATTACCTCTTTGTAACTCCGGCCTCGCTCGCAAAAGTAGGAATCTTCCCTCCAAGACTGAAAAATAAAAAATAAAAAATTATAAGAAGCCCAGAAAAGAAAACCCCGCAAATTCAACCCTACACATCATTGCAAAAAATAAAAATAAAAATAAATCAATCCACTACAATATACAATTGTAAATAGCAAACGTTTTCATTCTAGGCTTTTAAAGACTAAAAGTAGCAATTGCTTCTTACGATAGAGTTAACAGGAGTAGGCCTTAATATAGACACCATAGATAGTTCAAAAACACAATAATGCATTAAAATTAACAAAAAACTTGGCTATAATAAACATAAGAATTGCAAGGGGCGTACACAAAACAAAAAATGAATTCAAAACCAGAATTACCCAAAGTTACAAAACAAGTCACAGTGAAAAACTAAATTTTTTTTTATGATAGGTAAAAAAGGGGTAATTGCCATCAGTTAAATGATATTGAGAGCTTCTAGAACCATGGAAACCATAAAGTTGTCCTGTATTTTTAAAGTAAACATTAATCATACTAATTATATCCTTAAATTTGCTAAACAAAATAAACATTTTCTGCAAAAACAAAGAACTTTACCATTGTTCTATTCAGCCTCATTCTTTGGATGAGCTTGCAATGACGAAACCCAGTGAATTACTGCTTCTTTGTCTGTCTATAGAACCAAAAAAAATCATGGTCAGAAAGCATGCCACAGAACTGTAGAGCAACTGCCTAGTTAGATCAATAACAGTCTAATAATAGCCTATTTTTTCCTGAATACTTTAATTGAGTATGCTATCTTATTATCAAACCTTTAATTCCTCTTCCTACCTCTTCTACTGTTTAAAAGAAAGGTTGAGGGCAAAGGTTGTCCACCTTTCTACCTTCCACTTCTTTTTGGTCACAAACTTGTGAAAGAAAGGTTTCATATTAATAGGTGACCATTACTTTTCCCGGACGAGATTAATGGGGCTGGCATTTCTCCAAAAATTGAAGCATTGGAGTTTACATTTTTAAAACTATAAATTGCACATTGGCAACAAAAGATACACTACAATATATACAATATAATGAAGTAGAAAAGCAGAAAATGCAAAATGCTTCAATGTTCACACCATGAATAAATTTTTCCAATGACTGTGTAAATGGCAAAACCTAATCCCAATACATAGTTTTGGCTCTAAATGATCACAATTTACATCTAAACATTCAATAAGCTTCAGATTCAAAGACAAACTTCAATTAAAACACATACCTCAGACTCAATTAAAATTGTAAGCACAATTTAAAAAAGAAGTTTCCAAATAACATAACAACAAAGAAAAAATCAACCATAGAACTAATAAGATACTCGCCTTTCTATGTAACCAGCCTGGAGCAAATGAAGGTACGTTTAGATGAAGTTGTCCAAGGTGTCTTCCTCGGCAAGCTCTTCCAAAAAAATACGGGAAGCACTCACCTACTTTAATGAATCTTTTAATAGCCCAACCTTATTCCTTACATTGTAGACAAAAAAAAATCCACCTCCATCCCCAATTAAAAAAAAAAAAAAAGATGTTTTCAATTCTTATCAACTAAAAAACAGAGGGGAAAAATTGTAATTATTTTATTTATTCTGAGAATAATATAAATATATTTTTTCGTTAAGGGTAAGATTGTCATTGTCAACACTCTACTATAATAGCTTATGGCATATTCATACCAAAGAAAAGTAAGAACTATTTAAGAAATTAGTTTCCAAATACTAATTCAAAAGCTCTGGCTATTGGCTTCTACTTCTCTCCTTCTTTTGCCCAAAAGTACAAATAAAAGCTGCCCTAACATATTTAGGATCATAATACTTGAAGAATATTTAGTCAGGATATATTTCAACAGAAGTGAAAACCTAAAAAGACTTTACACTGATCATATTCTTAAGCATATTGCTCTTGCTGCTGATTTTATGGGGTAAGCTAGAACATGTTGCAATATAAATGAAGAATAGAATAGTTAGGCAGGAAAGTCACCAATTTTATCTACAATATGCTTTATAAATGTACATATTCAAAAGAAATGACTGCATTCAAGGTCATTGAATTAATGCCAAATTTTACAATAAAAATTCAACTCTCAATAAAACTCAAAAGTTACGATAGTTTTGAAGTTTTGTACCTGGATAACTCGCTTCCACTGATTCCTCTTCCTTAAGATTCCTAAGGCCTTGGCAGCAGCAATTAATGGAAATTCTGTCTCCTAAGCTATCCATCTATCCAGTGCACCATAAACTGCCTCTTTTTCATTTGGAAGTCCAGACATCTGCCAACTCACAATTGCTTTGTGAAATGAACTATAACACTTCAAATTTATTTTAACTGTCCATGATGCAAAGAATGCAACTATACAACTCAATCATCCCTTTAAACTAAATGGTGAGTGTTTATAAAATCAAACAAGTGACATGCCTAATTATACATACAATTCGAACAAGATTTAATGCCTTTTGTCCAGAACCAGCAGAATCTATTTTATTCCACAAGTGGTGTTCTTTCTTTCCGGCCTTTTGAATTATTTTCCTACATTGACCAATAAGAAAACAAGCATAAACGCACAAGAGACACAAAATAAATTCTAGCAAAACACTCAAACAAGTCTTGCCCAACACAATTCATCAAAATATATCGCCATTGATGGCCAACACAAAAAATCCATCCACTTGGAAATGTTAAATATGATCACACTTAAAGGAGAAAAAAATCACCTACCTGTCACTTGACGTGGATTTCAATAAAGGATGACAATGGGGCTGGTTAACAGCAGAGATGCTTATTACCTAAGTAGCAAGAAAATATATTTCTTTGGGAAGAATATCCAAAATATTCAGGGGCTGTTAAACAATAATCGATCAAATACAAATACAAATAAAACAAATGGAACAAACATACACAATATGCAGGAACAGGAAATCGTAGGAAGATGAATGGAAAAGAGGAAGCAAAAGGCTGGAAATTGGTAATTCCTAGCCACAGAAATAATAATCGATCAAACATTTATTCTCTTGATCAAGCATTTATTCTCTTGATCAAAAGAACATTTCTATCACCAAACACAGCTTTATTTTAAAACTTCAGGAGTAAACATGAAAGATAATAAAAAAACTCATTTGATATGATGAAATGGATTAATGTTCAGGGACAGGATAAGGTTGTTGCACAAATGTTGAGGGAATTGGCAAAGGTCTGGTATAGTTGAAACTTAATAATAATTAAAAAAAAAAAACATATGGATATACAAACATTTTTAATTACAACACAATAATAAAATATGTACCCATTCGGCCATAAATTTATATATTGAATATGCATAATTGAAGAAAATGAAAATGAACATCATTTTTTAAAAAAAAATCACAAATGAGCATAACTTATTAAACAGGTGTATTAACGTGTCTATGAGCACAAATTACAGATTTGAAATTGAAATTAATAAAAAGAAGGAACAGAAATAAACTCTTTTGAGTGGGTAGCAAATGATTTAAAGTCAAACCTACAGCACAGGCTTTTAATTGGAAAAGCAATTCTAATAGTACTCAGCAGCAGCAAGCTGTCAAGCAGGAAGACGATTTCTTTCCAAACCCAAACAAACCCTGATTAAAATTCTGAACATGAACATCCACGAACTTAATTAGGAGAAAAAATGAAAAGAAAGAAGCATACTAACTTCATCTAGGTTCATGAAGACCAAAAAAAAGTGTAGAACTTTCATAATATTGATTGGATCGTTAGGTAATAACTTCCAATTAACACGTAACTCATAAAATTAAGATAAAATTTCATCACAAAATTCGAGCACAAATTTACAAAAAGAAGGAAAATTTCAAGTATGAACTAATGGAAATTCACCTGCATAAAGTCATTAGGAAAAGAAGGAAAAAATTAGAACTCAAGTTTAATTAGACAGTGCATGAAAGCTTAACTAATCACTGCTCTCAACATAATTAAGATAAGACCTCATGTATCACCTAACTTGTACTAACCAGTGTGTATCACATACCACTTATAATGATTTCATTCTCCCTTGGTGCCAATTCTCCCATATTGAAGCTGCAATAGTTCGCCCTTTACCCACACCTATTCCATCTCGAAGAAAATATCCAGCCCTTGCACCATTCAGTAGGTGCTGAAGAGGCCTCTGTCATGGAAACAAGATTAGCATTGTAAACATTAAATACAAAATACATATATTTGTCTCTATGTGTGTCAAGTATTATAATTAACTCATATAGTTTGATTAACTGAAACGAACATACATGCCTTTTATAAGGAGATAATAGGACTTTTGGCAAACATCTGACAGCTAAAACCCTAAGGCCTAAACTTATCTTGACAAATCTCTTCTGAAGAGATAATAATATAGCTGCCTATAAACATCTGAAATCTTTGACCATGAAGCTCTAAACTTATAGCCTCGAAATTAACTTTTTTTTTTTTTTTGATAGACATCAGAAACTTGTCTAAATGAATTCAACCCTAGTCGAGGGTTCTCAATTAAACTGGAGTTGGTATTTTGCTAGATTTTCTACTTTCTTTCAATGGGGACAGCTCGAAAATATTTTACCAGTATAATACTCCTTACTCAATACAAATTAAGCATAGACCATATTTTCATACAATAAAGAGTAAAAAAAAAATTCCTACATTCTTTAAATGAAGACAAGTTGAAATAAAAAAAAGTTGGATGAATGGGACCTGGGCCGTCTAAAATATAAGCACACTTCGTAGTTTGTTGCAACAGTGGATAAGCTTTAGCCTCTTTCGCTTAATAACTGAATTATTCTTACAGATATAAGAAAAAACTTAGAATTCTTGGAAGTATTAGTCATAAAATTACCAAGCACAATGACCCCCAGATATTCAGAAAGCTAGAGAACCCAATTCAAAACCGCAACAAAGAAAATTAAGAGCTAATTTCAAATTACCAAACCTCAGCAATGAATTCCATGCAAATCATTTAGAAAATTAAAACGCAACCTACCTACAACTCGGTAACTTCAAACAGGCGCATCGAAACAAAGATTTAATCTTTACACGCCACATATAGCAATGGAACACAATGATAATTAACAATTAACTCACGGAAATTAGAATTAAAAAAGTTAATAAGAGTAACCTTCGGTGAGGCGATCGAGGGAGAAGGTGAGTTGTTCTTGACTGCAAGAGGTTGCTTCAGCTTTGGAATCGAAATCGTGATTATAATAGAAGAAATCAAAGAGGACAATCCCTTTGCCACTGAAGAATTAGAACTACTTGCATTACTATTAGTCTATTACTATGATACTATCCTCACCATTAACAACAACGCGTAGTACCTCGTCGGAGCCAGAATCTTGAGGACGGTCATCGACGGTTTCGTTCGACATAATTCGTTCGACAGAAACTTGAGCCAGAATCATGGTGCAAACAGCACCATCAATGTTTACTTTAAACATGAATTTGTCAGCATACCCTTATAAGTAAACTCATTCACCTATCATGCCTCTACTAAATAATATCAACCTATTATACCAGTGATTCTTTCTCACTTACTTTTGCTTCATTTATCATTAAATATCTTATGAATAAAACATATTGGGCATGCGTGGTACTGTAGGAACGGACAACCTACCTTATGAAACAAGTGAGAAAAGGAATTAAAAATTGCAACAAAATAAATGATAGGAAAAGAATTGTAAAAATTATTTGTGTGCCATCTCATAGCTGAAAATAATTATTTTGAAAATGCATTGAGCTATACTTTGTCAGATTTGTGGAAATGCAATTTCCATAACTCTGAATCACATTATAGATTTGACCTATAGCTGAAATAATGTCTCGAGCTAATTTAAAGTTTTAGATAATTAGGAAATTTAATGTATTGAAATTTATTTTGATAATTTTTCTTACCTCCCCATTTGTTAGCTAAATAAGGGAGAGGTCTTTTTGCTACTTGAAATCTGCAATTGAACAAACCAAAATCAACAACCTATTACAAAACTCATATAGACTTTTTCCAGCTGTAACTCTCAGTGGTTACCTTCATATTTGTCTCATAAAAGTTCAGCAGTTTACAAAGACGTGGCTCTCAGAAGTTTAAGGTTTACGTAGTTTGAAATCCTGTGGTGCATCCATGTTAGTGATATAAGGCAATCATATTACATACAATATCGCTTACCATTATGGCATTGCAAAAAATTCAAGCTTCTCTTTTGGTTTGAGTTACATTAAATTAATGTAAGCAATCAAATCCATTTTAAGCACTTAAAAGACAATACAATTCAGCATAAATAAAACGAAACAAAATTACAGTAAATAATACTAACCCCAGGAAGCGTCTTCTTGTTGTGACATGCATTCACTACCTTGTCAGCTTCTTCACTTGACGAACAAATCACAAAACAACATCCTTCCCATAAAAGACAACAAAATTAGGGTTCCAACCCACAGACTAAGCTATCAAATTCAACAAATCTCGAAAAATAACAACTCAAATTAAAGAAGCGTGCAACGAGAGAGTAAAAAATTAAACCTCGAGAAGCACGCGTAGTCTTATCCTTAATTATGTTGACTTCGTCTACGAGCGCAAACTCTTGGAACATTGCGACAATCTAAGCTTCAGAACCACCAAATTGAATCCCTCCAACCCCTTCTCCACCACCTTTGACCCGTTGATTGCACCTCCATCCCAACTCCAACCCACCGCCGAACCTCAAAGAAAAACAGAGGAGGGGTCTAAAAATCGGGATTTTCTTCTACAGTAGGAAAAGTGATGCAACATTTATTTGGTAGTTTCTACAGTAAAAAATATATTCACTCTTTTTATATGTGTAGGAAAATTTACCTATCTTCAACAAGTAAAAAAGAAAAAAGAAATGAGGAATTTCAGACCTTCAAATGCTGTTTCCTGAGCTTCACAAATGATTCGACTTCCACGGCGAGCTAATTCAGAAGTAAAACTCACAGGTGCGCCGCGTCGATTTTGCTGGATCTTGAGGCCTCTGAACTGAGAGAATCTGATCGAGCTGCAGCGAGAAATGGAGGCTCCGGCGACAGTATTCAAGGAAGCAGACGGGACAGCGGGCGTCTCGCGGTGCGTGTTGAAGGCGTGAAGAACAGAGTAGGGCATGGGAGATTGAGTGAAGAAATGGACAAAGAGAGTGAAGGGGTTAGTTTGAAGGCGTGTTGAAGGCCTCTTTTTGAAGGCGTGAATAAAAAAGGCGTGTTTGGTAGTTTCTACAGTAGAAAAATTTTCTACTCTTTTTATATGTGTAGGAAATTAATAGGGATACAAAAATGCCATAACTGATAAAACCGGTTATGGGTCAACTGATTTTGCGATTAGACTGACAAATTGGCGAATTTTTATCTGGATTTTAAATATATGATTTTTAGTCATCAATTGATTCTTGTACTGGTTCATGGTTTTCAAGGTCTAATCAATCGGTCTGATCCAGTTTTAAGAACATTGCATGTTATCCTTTAGGATTATGTTTGGGGAAAATTTTCCAGAAACCTACTTTTAAAATACTGGTTTCAAAAATTAAGATGGATTAATTTTAATTTTCACAAATCATGTGGTAATTAAAATTTACTAAATTAATTAATACGGGTTTAATTATAGAAAACGTTTTATATATCCACTCTCATCCAACAAACCACCCACTCCAATCAATACTCTCTCTTCTACCTTCTCCATCATCTTTTTTTCTTTCCCGTTATCGTCGTTGAAATTCATCACAGCAACAAACACCGACCAGCACTGTGCATTCGTTTCCACGGCACAGCGCAGACAAGTGTAGCCCTATCTTTCTATCTCCTCCTCTCTACCTCTCTATCTAACAACGGAGCAATTCTTAACGCAGTGTGTGACAATTTTCCCCTTTGGTCTTTCAAATGCCTAATCTTCAGCACTTAATTTCTCGTTCATCAATTGCATTATCTTCCTGTCACAGCAAAAAACAGCAAAAATAGTCTCTTTTGATATATTCAAAACATGGGATAGTGATGAGCTGAAGAAGAGCAGACGAATAGACGGCTTTAATTTTGTCAATTTTCCCTCTCTCTGCTTATTTTGTGATTATTTGTTGTAGTTTGCAGTTAGATATTGGTCCGAGGTAGGGATGGCAACGAGTCGGGCCGGCCCGGCTCGCGGGCCGAAATTTTAGGCTCGGGCTCGGAGGATCCGGGCTTTTTCCGAGCCCGAGCCGAGCCGAGCCAAAGCTCGATGAAATTTTTGGGGCTCGGCCCGGGCTTCGGCTCGGGCTTTTCCCGAGCCGAGTCGGCCCGAGCCCGGGCCGGCCCGTATTTTCCTTTTTTTTTAATTTTTTTTTTTAAAAATTCAGTATTATTCTATTTTTTTTTACATTTTTTTTATCGCAAACCCAAAAAATCCTTGATACGAGCCGGCCCGCGTAGATAACGGGCCGGCCCGGCTCGGGCCGAGCCCCAAAAATGAGGCTCGGCCCGAGCCTTGGCTCGGTATCCCGGGCCGCGAGCCGGGCCTGGCCCGGGCTTTTCACGGGCCGAGCCCGGGCAGCCCGAGCCACCGAGCCATTTTGCCACCCCTAGTCCGAGGTGAGTGAAGATTTGTTTGTGACGACCCATGTGATTAAGTATGTGTTTGTTGTGACTGTTTTGTGATATTTTTTTGTTGATTATGACCGATTGTAACTTGATTACAATTAAGATTGATCTGATCACATACAATCACACTAAATATAAATTTGGTTACAGTTTGTTACATCACAGACAATTTTGGTCACAGTTAATCGCAGATAGTATAAGTTAGTAAATTGATTACATGTAGTTACAGTCACAATGGAAACAAATTTGATCACAAATAGTCACATAAATAACAGGTATGGTAACGAACAATAAATCACAGGTATTGTGTTTGCTCGAGATTTTTCCCCTTTCATCAATGTGAAATACAATTGTTTAGCTGCTACTGTCCATCCCATTTCTTCTGGCGTATTGAATTTAAGGGGAGTGTATTCAATTGAGACTTTTAATGACTTTTTGGGATTTAAAAAGTTTAGGTGTATTCAATGTAGACTTTTAGAGACTCTTTAAAAGTTATGATGTATTCAATTGAAACATTTACAGACTTTTAAAAAGTCTCTAAAAATCTCGGTGTATTCAATTAAAACTTTTTAGAAGTCTCTATAAATTTTGAGGTATCAAATTTTAATGACTTCGGGAGACTTTTATAAAAGTCTCTGAAGTACTAACTTTTAAGCAAAAAGTACTTATATAAAATTTCAAAAATTGTCTCTCATTAATCATGAGATTTTGGGAAACTTTTACAAAAAAAAAAATATATATTCAATATTTATTTCCTTTTTCTTTCTACGAACATTAGATGCAGAGGCGAATCCAGCACCTGGCGAGCTTGGGCGGCCGCTCGTGCTGGATTCGCCGAAATTTTCAGGGAATTAGATGACCGCCGGGAAGCAAGCTCGCCAGTTTACCAGAGGCACGCCGGAGAAGAAGAGAGAACAGTGGCACGTTGCTGTAATAAGAGTTTTGGGCATTTTTTTTTTAACTAACCTTTAAATTGGGCCTTATTTAAAAGAGGCCCAAATGAATGGCCCAAGAAATTTCGGTTTATAACCCATAACCCATTACTCCATTACCCAGGCCATAATTCATTACGATTTACGCGAATTGAATTGGATTTGGGGGAGATTGGAGAGGAGACGACAGGGGCGACCGGCGGCGAAGGATGAGAAATTGGTGGCTCGCGACTCGGTCAGAAGCCTCGATTCGAAGCACTCAAGCAACCGAAGGTAATATCGCCTGTTTGAGAGTATTTACAGTGTTTAGTGTTTTCTTATTCTCTGAATCTCTGATTCTTGCTTGGTAATATCGCCTGTTTGAGAGTTTGAATTGTTTGGAATAAATGGAGAAGGCTTGGCCTTGAAGATGGAGTTTGCATACTTGTGCAGTGCAGTGTGCTCTGTTAGTCTGTTTGGAATAAATTTGGTAAAATGTGGATTGAGAATTTAGGTGAATTTAGGATTGGGAATTTAGGGGAATTTAGGGGAAATTAGGATTTGGGAATTTAGCCATTTAGGGGAAATTAGGATTGAGAATTTAATGCTATGAATCTTTGGATGTAAAACCTACAAAGGCCAAGTTAATTAACCGCTTTTTGTGGAGAGAAAATAGGCTGTTTTATGATCTCTGTTTCCATTTGAAATATCGGAACATAAATAATTGAAGCAAGCACAATGAAGTACACTAATTTGATTCAAAAATGCAAAATCTAAAAAGGCTTGCTTGCAATTGTTCTTTTTAATTTTGACAGTGCGTGCCTTAGTGGTAGATGCCATCATGCCAACGTCCTACAAATTTGGAAACACACTGGTTTCAGTGCGAACAAATTACTTGAATTTTCATCCTCCTACAATTCTTTTATGCATGTTCCTTAATCATCCCTTTGGACTCCTTGTTTGTTGTTGTGTTCATCAATTTGCAGAAATAAGTTTCCTACCTTCAAATGTTGATCTTATTTGTTTTTCATTTTATGTTTACTCTTATGGTAGGTCTTGCAAGTTGCAATGCAGGACTAATCCTGAGTCTATTGTTGATGAATACCATTCTGCAAGGCTGGAAGCTTTAAATGCCAAAGAGAGAGGAGACAAGAAAGGGCAGGAACAAGCAGGCCTGATCATTAGGAAACTTAAGCAAGAAATATCTACATTAGGTACCAAAAATGTTTTCTCAAAATTTATTCTCTATTTCTTCCCTATTACCTTTGACATAATTAAATTTCCTTGAAACTTCTCATTTCAAATGGTTCACCGTCAAATGTGTTATGAATTTGTTGAGATGCTGAATTGTTGAAACTTGCCTTGTTGTTTGCCTTGTTGTATTTTGTGTTCATAGTTATTATTTATTAATCAGTGTGTGAATTGTGATTTATAGTGAATTAATTGATTGATTAATTGAATAGGTGATTAATTGATTTGTTGTTTGTTGAGAGTCTTGAGATTTGGAGTTGCTGTGATTATGTGAATGTGAGAAAGATGTCTGTGACTGTGAATCAGTGAATGCGAAATGTCCCAATTTAAACTTGAATTGTTGAAACTTGCCATGTTGTTTGTATTGTTGTATTTTGTGTTATTAGTTATTATTTATAGTGAATCAAACTTCAATTCATGTTTTCAATTTGTATAGCGTTAGTCACATGGATGAACATATTGTTTTTATATCGACAAATTGATTGTTTTTTTGGTCAGTCAATCTAACTTGTCTATTTTGATATTCAAAACCGTCGTTTTCAATCCTCTTAGTTAAAAAAAAAAACAGGCGAACCCCTGGGAGGAGGGCCCGCCTCCCTCCACCCCCATATTTACGTCCCTACCTCCGCCCTAGCTGGATGTAGATCCTGGATTCGCCCCTGATTAGATGTATGATTAAAATTAATTTTTTCTATTGATTCTTTCTCCCTCTCTCTTGTAACATTTTTCATTCATTTTTTTTGTGAAAAATATCTAATTTTTTTATTAAATTATAAAATTTTATATGACAAATTTATAATTAATGTAAATATATTTATTTTTATTTATTTTTAAAAGTATATTATATTAATAATATTGAATATTAAATTTATTAATTATTATATATATATGTATACTTTTGATTATTATTTATTTAATTAAGATTTTAAATTTTTATAATTTTTAAAATATTTTTTAATTATATGAGGAGAGGAGGGAAAATAGAAGGAAAATTGTGGAAACTACAAGATCCACGTGAATTCTACTTCAAATGAAAGTCTTTTGAATTCTACAGAAATTTTAAAATGAAAGTCTACATAAGTCTACGAAAGACTTCCATTAAATCTATGCAAATTTATGAAAAATCCACGAAAGTCATCACTTAAAAAATTCACCAAAATTTTCAAAAGTCTCAATTGAATACACCTCCCTAAGTTACATTTTATAAGAGTGAATTATTCAAAAGGTTACTGAACTTTACGTAAAGTTTTCACCAGGTCATTGAACTTTAAAAATCATTCAAATCATCACTGTACTTTGCAAAATATTTCTACGCGGTCATTAAACTTTGAAAATCATACCATTCATCACTAAACTTTGCAAAAGGTTTCTCATGTGTCACTATTTCATTGATCTCCTAAAAAATATTTAGCAAAGTTTAATGATGAATGGGGTAATTTTTAAAGTTCAGTAACCCTGTAGAAACCTTTTGCAAAGTTCAATGATGACTTTGGTGATTTTTAAAGATCAGTGACTTGATGAAAATCTTATGTAAAGTTCAGTGACCTTTTGGCTATTTGACTCCATTTTATAGTCACCTTCTATTTTTAAATAATAAGAATTGTGAAATAGTTAAATCTAGAAACATTTAGAGTCTATTTGATTGTAAAAGTGAAATTTGGGTGAAAAAATGAATTGCGATGAATTGAATTGCCTAAAATTTGTTTTAGAGAAAAATGTAATTAATGATGTTTGATTTGTATAATTTTTCATCTAATTCGTTTGACTTTATTTTCCATGAAAATTGTTATTTTTTGGGATAAATTTTTATGCAATATGTATTAAAATTTGTTTGGATTGCCACAAAGTAAAAAATAAAATATTTTCATAATTTTTTGGTGTTCATTTGACTTTGTTTTTCATTCAAATTGTCAATTAAAGGGATAAATTTTGTTACCACTAGATTTAGAATTTGTTCCAACTGTCAAAAAAAAAAAAAAAAAAAAAGCTAATGGTGGGAATTCCCTATTTTTAGGGAATTGGGGCGCGGGAGAAATTTGGTTTGTCAAACAACCATAATTGCATAAAGTTGGAATTCATTTTCATTTTCCATGAAATTCCAACACTATCAAACAGGCCTTAGATGTATTTTAGGCCAAGGCATGATCTTATTTTCTTTGTGAATATTTTTGTCACACAGGATTGTCTACATTAATCATGTTTGCATTTGAAATGTGTTACGGTACTTGATAGTAGGAAATTTAATTGAACAATCAATAGTCATGCAAACTCGGTACTCAAATTGTGATTTAGTGAAGTCGACTCATTGAGTTTTGAACTAAGTATTTGGAGTTGTCTAATTGGTATTTGGACGGTAACATTTTATTGTACGGATACTTCAATATTGCATGGATGATTATCACGTTTAAGTTTTAATTTTAATTTAGCTGGTTTTGACTTAGAACTTTAATTGTACCAATTTATGAGACATTTATTATTGACTATTTCTAATTTTCCATTCTAAAGCCTAATAAAGCAGGGGACTTGTCACTCATCTCGTCCATGGCTTTACTGTGTGGTTGAACTCTAGTCGATGTCAACTATTTTGCTAATGGTGTAACAATATTTTTAAATAAATTAAAAAAAATATTATCAGAACTTTGGGGGTCAACTTATACTTAGCCAAATTTTATGGATTAAAATGATAATTCCACAATATATCAAATGAATGAATAATATGGAATATGCCGAAAAGAAACACGGAGTTTAAAATTCCCGCCCTGTTCCCGTGTACAAGAAGCCGTGCAAATCGAATCCATTTCGACAAAACATCAAGGACGTACATTTTTGGTCACTAATTCTCTGAATTTACAGTATCAGATCGCAATTCTACATACTCCAACAATAATTTTTGTTTACCAGAATTTGGGGTTGGGTTGGAAATAATGGATTTGGGGGATCCGAATAAGATATGGGAACCCTAAAACGAAAGCTGACTGAAGACGAAGACCGAAAGATTCTGGAGAGAGTCGCCAAATAGGTTCAATCCATTATGCGTAAACACAATTAGAGAGTCAAAGTTCTCTCCGAGTTCTGGTAATAACTTTTTCCCCCCCTGTTTGTCTGTTTTCCTTTTTCCTCTTTTTCATAATATATCTTTTATGTGTAGACCTTTTTGATCTCTATGGATTCCCTTTTGAATCCGGGAACGCCTTAGGAAAAGAAACGAGGAAATTGGGTTTTCTCCTCGGAAATGTGATTTTGCTTAAACGTTGATTAGACAGGTATGATTTTTCGGTTGTTGATTTGTTTGATCATTTTTACTATTAATGTGAATTGTGACAAGATGGCTTTCCTGGCTCTGAATGTAGGAAAAGTTATACATGTAAAATTGAGGCTTAGGAGACCAAACAGAGATGATCAATTTTACCCATTTAATCCCGAGCTCTGCCACTCACAATGCCAGTTTTTACAAGCTCTGAAATGAAATTAGAAAGTAAGATGCTGTTAATACATTTTTTACTGAACCAAATGAAGCTGATAGATGTTGGTAAGTTATTCCGGTTTTTTCTACTGTTATAGTTAGAACGGAAGCATTATGCTAGAATAATAAGAATATGGGAGCTGAACATGAGTAGTGATATGAACTGAAATTTAGGAATATATCTGTTAAAAACGTGCTTCCATGATTGGATAGTTGTATCCACCATCACACGATTATTTGGATTTCTATATCACATCATTATAGCTTGTGTTTTTGTTTCTTGTTTCCTTATCTTTCACTTTCTGATTGTAAACTAAAAGAAAGCCTGGACATATAAGTTTCCAGTTTTCCTATACTCTGTTTGCATCTTTGGTTTGGTATCCTTCTTTATTTCGTATTTACTTAATGTGATAATGACATGCCTTGGAATGCGAAGACCTCTTGAACAAGGGAATAAGTGGAACAGGTGAGGGATTTGATGTTACTGGAAGGCATTTGGGGGATTCTTGGCCAAGCCTCCTCTTTCATCTCTTCGCCAAACTACATTGTCTGTAGCTGATAGGCATGCAATGCACGTCTTGGATCGTTGCTTCCTCCTGGAACTAAATGCATTGCTGGGGATAGTTTTATTAAAGCTGCTCTTAGCCCAATGCAAGCTGGTGCAACGGCTGCAGAAAGGAGATTGCAGGATAATATTTGGTGTGGCTCTGAGTCTTATGCGTATGAACGTGTTATCTTCAAAAAGAAGTCATGCATCAGACAATGTTTCATCATCCTGGTCCATGGATAATCACCTAGAATCCACTTCTATAGATTTGACCAAGGTTACTTCTTCAGAATGTGGTTCCAACTCGTCATGATAAAATGTTGGATAATAATATTTGTAGCATGGAGAACAAGTCAGGGATGCAGTCATCAGAAAGTAATCC
Source organism: Osmanthus fragrans (assembly GCA_019395295.1). Lineage (NCBI taxonomy): Eukaryota > Viridiplantae > Streptophyta > Magnoliopsida > Lamiales > Oleaceae > Osmanthus > Osmanthus fragrans. The sequence goes on along the minus strand of CM033344.1, from coordinate 1,486,306 downwards.
AAGATCTAATACTGTGAATGTATCTGAAGAAGCTTCAACTCCTCAATCTATCTATAGTCGTGGATTGGTTCCTGATGAGGATGGTTTCAGAATGTTGGAACGTACAATGTGCACTTTGTTTAACCCGGTGAGTGTCAACTTTTTAATGACTTTTCATGCATTCTTTTGTATTCTTTACCCTTTAGCTTTATAAGGCAAAACCTTTTCCATTTTCAACTATTATGATTCTCCTGAAAGTTTGCCCATCTGAATTATGCTATTAAGGGCTGTTTGACATGACTTTTGAAAAGCCAAAATGAGCTTTTGAGACCTTAAAAGTTGCTTTTGGACTTGTGTGGCTAATTTATGAAAGTGTTTCTTCTAGAAGCCAAATGGGTCCAGTTTTAAATCTCAAAAGCTCCTTTTGACTTTTCAAAAACCATGCCAAACTGGCCTTTCAAGAAAATTGATTCAATGTGATTTCCTCTAATAGTACTTTAAAAACTAGTTTCCAAATAAAATTTAAAATAACTTCCTCCAAAAACTCTTTTACAGGAACCAAAAGTCATGCCAAATGGTCCTAAGTAGCTGTAGCATTGGATACTGCATCTATCAAATTAGTTAAAATGTTTTCTTTCAGTCAATTCATTTAAGAATAATGATTTGGACATTTGTCATTGATGACAAAATAATGTTGAAGCAAGAGAGCAATTTTGAATTTATGGAATATGCATTCTTAATTTTGGAGAAATGAATTCTATGATTATTATGACCTGTTTACATGAATAACTGTTTCAATATGATAAGGGGTTCTTATATTTGTGGAAACAAGGTTTTTCTATGCGATTTTTGCTATTTTTCTTGCATACTTTTCAAACATTGGAAGCGCCCTTAAAAAGACACTGGACAACCTCCAGTATCACTGTTCATAATTTGTGTCTGAGTCTCTTAATCATGATAAGGTTGATTTCACTCTTTCCCTACTTCCAATTTTCATGTGTCCTGTAGAATTTATTTTGATTTCATGGAGCTGATGATCTGTTTTGCTGACTATTGCAGCCACCAGTTCCAATATGTGAGCTCTGTGGAAGCCAAAATCCAAAGATGGGAATTTGGAAAGTGTTGTCTGGTCATGAAAATTTTGTACACTGGAGAATAGTGTGAAGTTAGGGAAATGTACCTCATGTAAAGAGTGGAGATATTCTTATGGTCCACCTTTGGCTACTCCAGCACAATCTTGGCACTTGAGGTGAACTCAACTTCTTGGAATGCTTTTTATCGATCTTTGTGAACTGATTCCTTTTACTGATGCACCTGATTTTGCTCTTTTGGCGATTCAGTCTATGGTAGTGTTGGAGACATGGAAGTCTAGATTTTGGAAGACGAGACATTTGTCCGCTCCCTCACATTCTCGTCCATGAGTTGGGATCTTCATCTAAGAAATGGCTTTGAATTGTATTTCACTGCAAGTATATTATCAAGTGGGCAAGAGACATTCTTACTCTAGAAAATGTGAATTGCATACTTAACAAACGTTGGAATTTTCCTTTCTTTTTAAAGCTTGTGTGTGGTTGATCCATTGTGGTTTTGGTATTTTTGGTCTTGATTTAAAAGAGGACTTTAAAAAAGAAAAATTATAAGTAGATTATTTATACTTTAACCATTAAAGAAAAATTATTCCATTAAATTAGTTAACAAATACACAAAGAGATTAATTAAACAAAGTTGGAGAGCTGAATTCACTTCAAAAGACTAAATTTTAACGAGTAGTTTGATAAATCACGTTACTCAATCCAATCCTCATCCACCCATTCACAATCAGGGTTTGTTTGATAAATTTTTTTGAGAAATGATTATTAAAATTCATGTTTTTGTGAAAGTGGTATTAAGAAGTAAAAAAAATTAAAAAAATTGTGAAAAAATATGAAATTGGTGTAGCATATTGTCGGGATCATCTGGGTCCCACCAGTTGCTGTCTAGAGCGTCACCCCACGTTGCCCTCCTAAGAAAAAATATCATTATGATAAGTTTAACATTTTTCCCTACCCTACTCCTCCCCCTTCCCTCTTCCGCGGCAGGAATGTAAGTTTCAAGCCTCTGCAACTCTCAGTTTACCTATACTTTTTTGATTGTTATCCTTTGGCACTCATCTTTTCTCCAAATCTCTCACACTCTCTCTATTTGTTGATTGACATTTTTGCCGTCCTAAAATTAAACTAAACCTTCTATTTTTGTGTCTTTTTGAACCTGTATAGCACGATAATCATGGGGTTTCTCAACTATGAAAACTAGTTAAAACCCAGTACTATTTGCTAAGTTTTATATGTGCTGATGTTAGTATAGATGCCCATTTCGATTTCTTGATGATTTATGTTCTTCGGCAAAAGTCTTGGAAATTTTATGGGGTTTTCAGTCTCCTGCTCTTCTCCTTTGACTTGGCTTGCTGATATTTTAGCAGATCTTCACAATCATAGTTCTCTTAAGGACCTAGTCTTTATCTAATAGAGTTTGAGCTGGAAGCATTGAAAGTTCTCCAGGCCTGGTCAAAATAACAAAGAGGTCATCAAGAATACGGGTTTTTCTTTAAGTTTATTAAAGATTGTATATCTGTAGCTAATTTTATTTTTGTGGGGAGTACCCTTTTGCAGTATTGTCTTAGGACAGCTTTAAATTTGTAAATTAGGGTTTTCTGGGTACTCTGATGGGTTGTGAAGGCTAATTCCAGTCAAGGATTCCTTTGTATTACCAAAATATGGCTGCAACTGAGCACTACTTTGTGGAGTGGAAAGAGCAATATGTGTCAAAAGAGAGGGGCAATCGTGTGGTACACTATTTCTTGAAGGATAATTCAGGGGAATCCATACTTACTGTTGTGGGTACTGAGAGAAGTGTTAGGCACATGTTTTATGTTGTTTCTGAAGAATTCTTGAATGCCCATGGGGCCAAGAACTCGGTTCATGCCGGGTTTAGATGGAGATCAAGGAGAGAGGTTGTGAACTGGCTCACTTCTATGCTGTCAAAGCAGCATATGCAAGCCGATTGCCCAAGTATGTTTCCTCATTTCCTCGTGTGTTAGCACTCTTGAATTATGCAAGTGTTTCCGTTGGTAGTGATTGATGAATGTAGTGGAAGATTGGAGGGTTTACTTCTTTATTGTCTTTTAGCTTCAAATTTTTGTTTCTTGCAATTGTTGTGAATTGTTACTTCTTCAAGTCCCGATTTTGGAAAAAAGCCCACCCATTCCTTATCCGTAATAGATTTCAATTGGGGAATTTGTTTTGCTTGATTTGTGATCTTTTAGCACTAAGAAACATAGATGCTCTGATAAACATATATGAACTTTACTTGGGATTGACAATTTTTTCATGGAACTTGATATCCATGACTGAAACTTCATGATTTGATGTTCTAACCAGGCACATATCAATTTCGCCTTCCACAATGAGTATCCTTGTTGCAATCTTTCTTGCATGTTGATTGATTTGAAGTTTGAATGATTTAGTAGCCCTTGATTTTCTATTAAAAAGATGCTATTGAGTTCCAATCAAGTTTAATCTTTTATAAATATGTAGAATGCTTAGGAATTATTCTTTGCCTCCTGGTATTTAAAAATGCGATTTTTCTGGTTGCGCTTATATGGAGATATCCGTGTATCTGCGTCTGATAGTTTCATCTATGATAATTTCACTGACTAGAGTTAACATCTTTCTTTTCTTTGTTCTACTTATTTAAATACTTCCTTTATAAAATTGGTGGACAGTATAATGCTTCTGGCTATCGCACCATAACATTAACATTGCATTACATTTTATTTCCTCTACTTGGTAGATGAGAAAACTACGCATATGATAAATAAACGTTGGAATCTCAAATGCATCCAACTTTTGATATCTGTTTACCCTTCTCCTTTTTCTGTTTTGATGATTCCATTATAAGATAATGATCACTTACCCTTATTTCATATGGATGTTCTTTAGATGATTCCATTATATGATAATGATGACTTACCCTTATTTCATATGGATGTTTTCTATATATGGCTGTCACTTGCCAGTCTTCTATTTTAGTTTTGTTGTTTCTGTTGTCCTGTAGAGAAAATAGACATACCTTATATGATGTCAAGAAAAATATTATTCTATTTATGTGTAATAATTAGCATGTTAGGTCAACATCTACTTGTTGTCATGGTAACTAATAAATGTGGCATCTCGTGCCTGATGATTTCCTTCATTTACAGCATTTAGGAGTATTCATAGATCTAGATTAAGAGATACACTGTTATGTTCGTCCTTATTTATTACCTACTTTAAACTTGGAAAAATAATGCTTTTTAAACACTGTTCTGACCCATTTTTTATGGTTTTAATATCTGATTAGTATCCTGATTACAAAATTCAGAATATGGTGTTTGATTCCGTTTTTGATTTCATGCCTTGCTCACAAAAATTCGAATTTTGAGATATTCAAAATATTTCTCACGAAATGGAGTATATGTATTCTTCATGGCTGATAATCCTGAAAATCTTTTCATTACAAAGTTTTTCTATTCATCTAATTATATCTTTGCTTTTGGTTTAAAAAATTTAGTTTTGACATATGAACTCTTCATATTTTCCTCAACGCTTTAACTGCCAGCCAAACGAATGAAGCTGTAAATTTTGGGATGTTATATATGTGAAGCAATGCCAATAAATAAAAAAACATGTTAAAAATTTAGGATCTTATTATCCTTCTGAATGGACAGTGTCACCAAAAGAGAATTTTGCTCCAGAAATCAATGCTCGACACACCCATATGCCAGCTCAAAAGGGCCGTGTAGCAAGGAACTTGAAAGCTCATCATTTAGACATTGTATGGTCGGGCGTAGCATGGACCTGTGGTAAACAGCTCAAGCACTACCCAGAATTTTACAGGAATGGGATTACGATACCGGTACGCTTCTACTCATCTTTTCTTTTAACTTGTCAAACCCTAGCTTTCTTTCTTTCGTTTTTTTTCCCTGAAAAACAAGACACGTTTTTCCTTTATTAAAAGACTTGTCAATTTGGAAAAATGAAAATCAGCTTCTTTACCCATTAAAAATATTACACTTTACCATTCAATAAGACAATTGAGTTTTTTAAGCATTGAATAAAACAATTAGCCTGCCTTATTAGTCAATATATAAAGCAATTGGCCTCTTTTATCCATCAATTGTCCTTTTGTCAAAATTCTTAACTTTTTAACCATCAAATTACCAATTGACCCAGGACTTGAATTAAAATTGGAAAACCACACAATTCCAGAATATAAAATTAATAGTTTGATGCTGCAAAAGATAAAAAAATTTGATGTATGGTCATACAACATTTTATGTGTTTTACAATCAGAAATTACAAACAGTTAAAAAAAAAAAAAGTTTAATCAACGTGTCGGCGCTATTTCGAAAATCGCGTGTCGGCATGTCTTTGTAGTGTCATGTTAGGTACACGTGTACTTATTGGTGCTTCCTAGTTACTGAATAAAAAATCTAGCAGAAAGAGGGGATAGGATATGTAGAGTAACGTCTGAGCAAATATAAGGTTGAAACGGCCCCTTTTAAATCCTGCATTTATGTTTGTCCTGTAAGAACTTGTTAATTTTGAATTATCTTCACTTCCGTTCATGCTCAAGTGACGGAAACGTCTCTTTTTCCATCCATGTAGGCTCAGACCTGAGTACTTTTACTTCAAGCACGCTTAAATTTTACTACCATGCTAACTTTGGATTTGTATTTTTACATTTTTTTTTTTTTTTTTTTTTTTTTTTTTTTTTTTTTTTATTTAATGATTAGTGATGATGGCTTTGCGGTTCTGAAACTTTATTTTTTTTTTAATTTTGCCCTTCTTTTTTCAGGTACACTCATTTGTCTTCGTAATGGCTGAGAAAGAAAACCGTTATATTGCATACTTGGAAGATATGTACGAAGATAGAAAGTGCCATAGAAAGGTCAAAGTGAGATGGTTTCACCATAATGGAGAAGTTAGGGGCACTGTTTCTTTACGGAATCCACATCCTAAAGAAGTTTTCATCACCCCATATGTACAAGTCATCAGTGCAGAATGTATTGATGGTCCCGCAATAGTCTTAACTCGAGAACATTACGAGAAATGCTTGGCTGTTTTTCCCCAGGATTTGGTAGGAAAAGTACATTTTTGCTTCAGACAATTCAAGAGCAATAGAGTAAAATCTTTCAAGCTAAGTAAGTTGCGTGGATACTTCGATCAACCATTTTTCTCGTGTTTCAGTCCTGATTTTTTTGAGGACGAAGAGTTCAGCTCTGAAGATGATGTAAAAGTGGGAGCTAAAAGGAGCAGAAGATGCAGAGAGCATCAGAAGGCTGCACATGAATTATCATACAAGAAATTGAAGTATGGTTTATTGGGTAGGAAACCATTCAAGCATGTAGAAGGCCACGATTGGCATACTCCAAGTTTTAAGGTCAATGACAAGATAGAGTTTCTTTGCCAAGATAGTGGCATTCGAGGTTGCTGGTTCAGGTGCACAGTTTTAGAGGTTTCTGGGAAGCAGATGAGAATTCAGTATGATGACGTGAAAGATGAAGATAGTTGCCGCAATCTTGAGGTATGACTATGCACCCCTATCTCCTTAAATATTTTTCTAGAAAATCAACAGAACAGAGAAATAATGGTGGCTGTTTCCATAAAGGAAGGTCGAATAGGTTTCAAGCATTTTTTTTCTTAATATTTCTTCTTGTTTCCTGTTGGTGAATTATTGGTTAGATGGCATTGCTGAAATCCCATTGAAGCTTATGAAAGTGCTTTGTTTTCAATATGTTGTTAAATTAGTGTTCTAGAAAAGATGTTAATGTTAGAATCAGCTCTGTTGCAGCTATGTGCAACGTTGCATTCTTGTATTATGTACTACCAGCACACAGGCTTTGTAAATCATAGGATGAATCATATGTTGAATTCACAAGTTCTTTGAAACTATGATCTAGGCTAAATTTAATCAATTGGGACTCGGTATACACCTAAGGAGGATTAAAATCTGAGGAATTTTCCTCTATAGGACACTTTTAGAAAGAGAAAATGAATTTATCCACTACTGTTAGGTTTTACTTTTAAATAATGTCCATTTTTTTGACAGATACCCTTTAGGCATGAATTTCGAACCATCTAAGCATTCTCGTCAAACTAGGCAAAGTGATGAGAGTTTCTAGTCCATTTAGAAACACTCCATCTTCCCTTTTGCACGAATTCCAAACCATCTTATTCTCATCAAACTAGGCAAAGTGACAGTTTCTAGTCCATTTAGACACTCTAATCTTTCTCATCAACTTTGCCTAGATTGCCTTGAGGAAATTGTTTTAATAAAAGGGCACTACAGCTGACTGAATGGCCATATTTAATAAATATACATTGGCCTAAAAAGATTGACTAGTTAGAAAAATTTTCCTTAAATTTCTTTGAAATCCATTTTGAATCTGGTCAATTATATTTTGATGTATTCAATACCTTCCAGGAATGGATCCCAACATATAGACTGACCCGGGCTGATAAACTGGGAATGAGACATCCCGGTCGTCCAACAACCAGGCCTGCCTGTCCTTGTGATCTAGGGAGCCTGAACTTCGAGGTTGGAGCTCCAGTTGATGCCTGGTGGAGTGATGGTTGGTGGGAAGGGGTCATATCTGGCACTAGTGATTGTGAAAATGGAATACATCAAGTTTATATTCCGGGTTTGTCTTTGAATTTCAATTTGTTTCATTACTTTATTCTAATATTCTTTCTTTTAACCCCATCTGATTTCTAGATTACTTTTCTCATCCCCCCCCCCCCCCCCCCCCCCACACACACACACAAACACACACATATACACCATGCAAGATAGGAGAGAAGAAAAAAAAATGATGTCCATTCCCTTGTTTGAGCCACATTCTTTTCATAAGAATGAATTTTTGAATAGTGTATTGATGGGAAATGTGTAGTTAAAAAATAAGAAAAAAGTTTTGGATTTGCGCGTAATATTATTTTATTGAAAAATGTGTGGTTGAAATGATGTCAAAACACTGTTTAAAAATGTATTTTTCCAAAAGAATGGAGCTCAAACAGGGGCTATATAACATTGGGTTTCTGATTTTATCTTTTCTTTTCCGTTTGGCTGTTACAGGTGAAGATTTATTTTTGAACATAGAGGGAAAGAGCCTTAGAGTTTCTAGAGATTGGATTGGTGATCAATGGGTGGATATTAAGCCAAATTCTAACATTCTCTCTCTTGTATCTGCAACAAGCATAGATGCCAAGCTTTTGGGATCACCAGCCATTGTCAAGGAAACCAAATCCGACAATTCTCGTATTTCATGTCATAAAGTTCTTACCAATGTTCAACTCAGTGTCGTGGAAGAGGAGGCCCATGATTTAGGAGGTACGATACAGGACACGAACCTTCTGTATGATGACTGCTCAAATGATGACAAGCACCAAATGGTTACAATTCAAGAAAAGGACAATAACATGGATCATGATAATGAAGATGATGAAAAGAACAATGTCGACTATCACCTTAGGGATTCTAATATTGCTGACAAATCTTGTAATGCTGATGACAAGGATAATAATTCCGACGCTTGCAAAGAGGACAATTTAGTGGAACGTGAAATTGCTGAGCCGAGATGTGAAGCAGAATCAAAGGAGGTTATGACATAGAATGGGCCTTAGATACAATGTTGTCTCATCTTACATAGTTCCGGTAATTGGAATTGGTAGTAGAGTTTATCTTGGTATTAGGATAGCTGTACATAGAGGTATGTAATGGAAGATTGTAACGTATTTTAGCCCTCGAGGTTGTTAATCGGTATACAAAAATGATGTTAACAATCTTGAATGAACTCGGTCAATTAGCCATTGAGATTCGAATCTCAGTGATGATGAAGTATCTCCTCCAGTACTTAGGTTTCTAGCCTCGTGATGCTGTGTACTATATATTGGTCCTGTAATATGTTATAGACTTTCTTGAACTTATCAGTTAATAGTACTGTTAAAATTGGTCTTATCACCAGCGTGTTCTGTGCTATACTGGACTTTTTCTTCTTTAGTATTTTGCAGTGCTTTCAATCTTATATGGCAAAGAATTGACTTGTACATAGCAATTGAGCAGCATTTTCAAACAGCTATATTTTCTTTATGTACTTATTATTATTATTTTTAGTATTATATAATTTAAGTTTTTAAAAAATAAGAGTTCGGGATGGAACCGTATCTGTCGCTGACTCGCTGCCCATTTGGGGGCGAGGTATGGGCTAGAGTCGAAATATTTTGTCATTCCTAATTTCGAACTCATCTACATCAACTACTGGCCTCTGTAGCCAGGAGAAAGGTATAGGGACGGAATGGGAGAAGAGGATTAGGATGGATAATGAAGAAGATGACGGGTGAGGTAAAGGGGGGAATATATTGGGATTAACACGTTCTTGAAAAGCCAATTTTGTGTTTAAACTTGGTCCTCGACTCCTTAGATATTTTCTCATGAATGAATCAAAAACTTAGTAAATGAAAAAATAAAATTGAAAACGTTAATATTGTGGATGAGTATACTGAGAATTTGCTGAGCTTCAGCGCCTCTCAACGCACCCCAAGAGTGACTTTTGAATAACACACCAAAAGAACTGAAAATTCGAAAATCAAAACCAAAATGAATGAATTGTACTTCTTCTTCTTCACCACCAACACTTCTTCCAAATCTCAGCTCTCTGTTCTGTCCGTATTCTTCAAAATTACAGGCTCCAAAATTCTCTCGACTATCGATTTTTAGAACTTTCGCTGCTTCTGAAGTTTTGGAATCTGATGTTAACACTGCTAGTTTTGAGGTCATTATTTTTCTGCGTTTATCAGCTCGTGCATTCTTAAAAGAAAGGGGGATATAGGATGAAGCTCCTGGTGCTCCAGTGTCAATTGTTGGTACCGATTCTGATAAGGTAACTTCACTTTACCATTTAAATTACTGTGTGATTGCTTTGTGTATTTATACATCTCATTGATTTGTGCTTTTCTTGTTCCTTGTTGCTTTTCTTGTTACTTCTATCAGAGAATTTTAGTGGGTTTACTTTGCTCAAGGTACTAAAATAAATTAGCTAGCATCACATCGCACAGCATATTATTTTAGATGCTGACTATATCGGCTGGAGCTATAAATTATGTTATCGTACTAGGTAAAGATAGTGGGATAACGGGGTTGTGGATGAATAATGTTTTATAAAGATGTCATATTTCCTTAACAAGTTTGTATAATTGCTAGATGAATTTGTGGTATTTGACAATGGCTTGGCTAGTTGTTGAAAGTAATTGTCTGAAAGTACGTCTGTTGAGAATGATATGTTTGATAGAAGACAAATTTGTTTCAAAGAATACATTTGGTCTCAGAGACATTTGTCATTTCAGACTTGTTTAACTATATGAAAAGACATGTCCGTGGTACAAAAATCATCTCCGATAAGTTCTATGCCACGTGTAACTCTAGAGTGTGATCACAGTTTTGCCATATGTTTGACTCAAATCCAGAGTTCCATATAAATGCTTATGCAACATTTGGTTAACTTTCTATCTTCGGATGTGGCATATCAATTTTCTACCACATTTCTACTTCAAGTTTTTCTTAATTCATTTGAGTCATTAGAGCTTAATTTCTCATTCGCGCAAAAATGATTTTGATCGCATGAATATACGATGATCATTTGCTAGTGATGAAGGTGGAATTATAACTTAGTCCCATTTTAAAGACTCGCAGATTCTACTAATTTTGGCTAAAAGTTGGTCATTCACCACTTTATACACAAACTATCCCAACAAGAATACGAGAATGTTCGTGTAATGCTGCTATCTGATGTGCATAATCAACATTTGAGAATTTTTATTTTATTATTATCTCTTATTTTTTGTTCTATAAACATCGCTTTGAATAATCTAAAAGGACAATTTTGTTCGATGATCAGAATCAAATTTAATCGAAGATTCTTGCAAGCAGATTATGTTTCCATTACCAACAAAGAACGTCCATAAAGACGCCAGGTTCCATTTTGAAAATACAACTCACCCAACGCCTTATCCAACTGCCCAAACAATTGACTCGTTAATGCAGCTTTACCGTCCTGCTGGTGTCGATGTCAATGTGGAGGTTCATATAACTTGTTCTGTTAACTGATTCTTGTTTATAGAAAATCCAGACCTATTAGCTGAATTCTGGAAAAAAAAATGTAGAATTTTTCCAGTGAAAGATTACACGTCATTGGATTCATGCGTCTTGGCCTATTCAAGTTTCCAGATATCGATGGTTTGTTCATATGGGAGAAGTGGGATCCCTGTGCTTAAAATATCATTATAAAATTTGTTTGTGACAGTGATTACTATTAATATGAAGTGCACTGATTGGGGTTACTGAAGTTTTAAATTCAATAATCTGTAATAAATTAAAAGTTGGGTTTAATTGATTTCTTGAGCATTTTGAAGTGGTTCTTGGTGGTGGCAGTGTCGGAAAAGATAGCTGATTTATTTATTTTTTTTCTTTTTATAATGTTTGTGCAATTCACGTGACTCAGTTAACGTAAATTCTGATGGACATCGTGAATAGAGACGGTTTCTGCTATTAGGTTCATGATAGGGTTTCAATGAAAGAAAAGCTCAAGAATATACTTGCTATTCACAATCGCACGCTTCTGAATCTGGTTGGGACCTACGCGTCAACAAACCTTGACTCATCTCTCCTTTACGTGTATATTACCTATACACTTGGACACACATTTTAGAGGCACAAGACCGAGGCTCTTCCAAGTAAAGGCTGGAAGGTCATGATCGTGCGTACTTCGATGATCAAATCAAGAATGACAAGAAATGAACAGATAATTTTCGTGGGGAAGAAATGCGCAAGTCGAGTTTGTATTTCTAGAGTGAGAATTATCAACTTAAAATTATTCCCAAATTACACTAGTGTAAGTATTTATAGGCAAAGGAAAGTAATCGAGACTATCAAAATATTTGACAGGTAGTCTTGGCTACTTTTTATTAGTAAGCGCCGCATACAAGTAATATTACTATTTTTTCTTCCTGTCAAATATTTTTGATGAAGTGATCTCGAACTTCAATTATCAAATTGTTTTCATCTAAGACGAGTTTATAAAACATTAGGTGGTTTGCCCGTGAGGTATTTTTCAAAGTGTATTACGAGTAATCTAAAAAGCTCTCTAATAATTTTCTAAATAAAAGATAATCACTTAACTGTTAGCCCATTGTCTACTTCTAGTCCTCGCATCTCACCTACTCTTCCACTCCTGTCCAGTCTCATCCTCGTCTTCAAGATTCAATCCATTTTGTCCCTTCTCCCCCATTGACAACAATCTTGACCAGATACATCCATGAGCACCTACCTTTTACAAAAATTAAAGTATCCTTGTGTATACGAAAAGATTGGACCCAAACTAGGTCTACTTTAATTATTGCCCCGGCGGCTTCTGAAGGAGTCGAATAGTTAGAGTGATAGTGATGTTGCATGTTGCTACTACGAGTGGGAAAGGTTGTGGTGGACACCGAGAGAAGCTACTACCAAATAATTATTTTTCTTACATTTTCCCAAAAATAATTTATAAGTCTTTGGCTAAAAAATAAGAATTATGTGGCGCTAATGTGACATTAAATGATAAGTGAGAATCAATAATTTATTTAATTTCATCTTTCATTTTAATATCTAAGATCTATTTAGACTGGTGTTGCAACCTCAATAGAGTTATACAACATTAGTCAAAAAATAAAACAACAAAACAACTAAAGTTAGAACTAGTTTAGCACGACTTCTAAAAAGTCAAAAGTTACATATGAAATTAAAAATCTACTTCCAACATTTTGAATAATATTCTAAAAGTACTTTGTCTGTTTAAAAGAATTTTTAGTGAAAGTTGGCCTAAAGTAGTTTATCTACCTTCAGGTAGTTTTTTTATAAAGTACGTGTAAAAGAAATAGAAGAAAAAACAGAAGTCTTGCAATATGAAATTTTAATCTACTAGGTTTTTTTAAGTCATAGGTCACTAATCAATGCTTCAAAACATCTACTAATTTGAGGATTTTATTTTAAAAAAAATTAATTAATTCTAATTGGTAGGGTCTTTACAACACTAATGTTGTCATATGATTACAACAATAATATTTAACAAATACAAGGTTATCTAGAATATCTCCCCACAGCATATGCTTAATTTTGCTCGTATTTTCCAAGGTCTTTGGTACCTGAATTAACGAGAAAGGAGAGTAATTAGACAAATTTTATTACACATCTTTCTTTTTCAACCTATTTTCTAATTTAGGATAATTTCAAGTTTGAAAACCTTATATCTTTGTGGGTTCTCTTCTTTTGTTAACACATGTTTGACTCAGCTTAAAAGTATATTTTTTTGCCGACAACTCTCTAAAAAGTTTTGTTCAATAAAGTAAAAACTTAAGGTTTATGTCTTGTGTACAGAAAGAAAATTCACAGAAACTTTACAGGGCTTTTACTTACATGATGGTGGATAAAAAAACTCACCCCAAAAATGCGTGATATCTATAAAATTTTTGTGAAGTTTTTTCTGTACATGTATCATTTGCTCAAAACATAATTATGAAAGTTGGACTGTTGGAGGAGGAGAAAGATATTGATTGCAGACAGGAGAATCCGTGCAAGTGGAGAGGAAGTGCATTATAAACGGTGGAGGTTCGTCACGTACGCTATAGTGGTCTAATTTCCATAGTTCCATCACATATCTTTCTTGATTTTTATTTTTATTTTTGGTCAAATTTCTTTCCCAATATGAGAATGAATATTCCATTCACATCTCACTATCTCAATTTTTTTACCAACGGTGCATTTAATTAGAACTTTTAAAGATTTTTATAAACTTTTTTAAGTGAATGATTTTTGTGAATTCTATGAACTTGTAAATGACTTCTGTAGATTTGTTAAGAATTAATAAAAGTCTTCAATGAACTTCTATAAACTTTGATTAAAGTTTTAAAAATATTTTTAAAGACTTTTTGTCTTGCAAATTTGTTAAATATACGAAAAATTACAATCTTTATTACTACCTAATTCATATTTTTGAGAATTATGATGCCTACCAAATTTTCTTGGGTAAGGTCACTAATCATAGCCCAAAAATTCAATTTTAACGCAAATAAAGTAATAAAAACTTTTACATCAATTTCTAAAAACATGACCAAATTTTTTTAACGAAATTAACTTAATTTCTAAGAACACAAATTATTCTTAACCAAAAAGGGAAAAAAAAAATTACATGGAATTCTACATTTTGAAACATTTTCATTTAATTTCAATTCAAAAGTAATTATACATATAGAATAATTTTAAATTGATTACAGCAAATTGATTGATGAGATATGAGAAAATTCAAGAATTGAAAGAAAAAGTACTCTTTTTTTTATAAAAAAAGAATCTTCTCAAATCTTAAAATATATGAGGTTTTTTTTTTTTTTTGAGATTTGCTATTTATATTTTTCACCAAAAAATCTCCAGAAATTTAATAAGTAGAGAATTCTCCAAAAGTCAATGTCTATTTAAATGCTTCATGATTTATAGAGGCTTCTAAAAAATTTCAATTGAATATCTCGTGACTTTTAAAGACCCTTTAAAAGTCTATAAAAGTCTCAATTTAATACACCTAAATTTGAGAGTCTTTAAAAATCTCAAATGAATACACACTCCGTCCATTTCTTTGTTCCTTCAAAATGATTCACTCCAAAAGTAAAAATATTACTTTTGAAATTTAAAATTTGTTTTAAAATATGTTTAGATAAGATTTTAAAGATAACATACATAAGTAGTTTCATCAGAAAGTTCTTCTACAAAAATTGGAAGCAACAAACAAAAGTCTCCGGATGGTGTTTTGGAAGTTCACGATACACTAAATCGGTTTCATCTTCTTCTTCTGAAACCTATTATTGAGATAAAATCGTAATTGTCTTGTCAACAAAGTTTTGTTGCGAAGAATCTAATCCGTTATCCCATCAATGAGAAAATTGATTACTTAGACTAATCCAGTAGTAAAAGAATAACGTTATGTTTAATGAAAACTATCAATAGTCATTACACGTGACATACATACATCGCTTTATTATTTGATGCATTAATGTGATGATTTTTTATTGTCTCGTATATTAAATAATAAAGTAATACATGAATGTCATGTAAAACGAGGATCGATAATCTTCAATATTAATAACATTACTTTTGAAATGAGCAAACAAAATTGAAGCCTTCAGTGTTTTAGTCATATCTTTCTCTCTCGATATCCGATTGAGGTGATTCAAAGTGCGTTGGAAAGCTGACTCGATGGGCTACAACTTTGATTCAGATGTCGACTTCCAATTCGATCTTATACCATGTGAAAATGATCTAAATACGATGCTGAAAATCGATACAAAACTTTTCAGCATACGTGATGACGTTTTGACTATATTTCATCCCGTCGACTTCTTTCCTCATCCAATTGATGCCGAACACCCTCAAATCTTCATATCTTCATTTTTCCTTCCGAGTTATCTTTTAGTATTTGCAATTTGGTCCTTGAACTTTTGTTTCTTCCATTTTGATCTATTTTCACTTGTTTCTTCCATTTTTCACCTGTTTCACCCATTTGCCACATAAACCAAGATATAGAAACATTTAGTGCATTTCGGTGTCAAATAATCATATAAATGAAAATATTAAAGGGTGAAAACGTAACAAATGTGCTATTATCATTCAAAAGTGGTGATTTGTTCTCTTAAAGTTTGCAAGAAAGTTTGTACAGAAGGAGTTTGACAGAAGTGGATGACAGATCCACACCGTAGCACGGGCCCTACTTGTATTAAAAAAAAAAAAAAAAAAAATTGCTGCGGGCCCCCCATGTGACGAATCTGTCGACCCCTCTGTCAAATTCCTTCTGTACAAGCAGCAAGATTGAACAAAATTTATGTCGACAAGGATAAATAAAACACTTTTCTTCGACTCTTGGAATTTGGAGATGAGATTTCTTCAAATGCAGATGAATTTTTCTACCATTCAAGTCCACTTCCGCGGTTATGAAATACGAGTATGCATAAACACGACAAAATGCGCCATCATCCCTCGCCTCCATAAGAACCCTCATCCTCTCCTCTGGTCACTCGCTAAAGAACGCTGAATAACGCTTTATAATTTGATTTGTTTTGCCATAAAAATATCCATTTCCATGAAAGTTCTGGTTCTCATCTCCTCCTCTATATAGCTTTCTCTCCTCAAAATCACTTCTTTTATCGCCTCTCCTCTATGTCCACAAATTCTCTTGGATCCTCAAATATACTGAAACCCTTCTTCCCTATCAGGTTGTCATCTGTTCCTATGGCTACTTGTGTACAATCTTCAAGAACAGAGACTCCTCAGACAAATCCAAACAGAACCCAAGTTGAAGATGATGCGTTAAATAAATATGCAAGAAAGTGTAGACCCATGTTTTCTGATCTTGTTTCTTGCGTGCCCATTTCAGAAAAAAAGTCAAAGACTCTCCACACTCCTAATGTTTTGGATGAAATTGGTGGTGAAGAAGATGAACAAGAAGATAACTTATGGCAGCAGATGAAAATTGAGGCAAGGTCAGAAATTGATCAAGAACCCATATTGTGCAACTATTATTTCAGTTCAATCTTGTCTCATGATTCAATGGGAAGTGCTTTGGCCAATCACCTTTCCATGAAATTGAGTGATTCTAGCTTGCCCAGTGGTACACTCTATGATCTTTTTGTGGGTTTTCTCACGGAGGATCAAGAAATCGTGATTGCTGTTAAAGACGATTTGAGAGCTGTTAAGGAAAGGGACCCTGCTTGTATAAGTTATGTTCACTGTTTCTTGAATTTCAAAGGGTTTTTAGCATGCCAGGCTCATAGGGTTGCACATAAGTTATGGTCACAAGGGAGAAAAATTCTTGCCCTTTTGATACAAAGCAGAGTATCTGAAGTTTTTGCAGTGGATATTCATCCTGGGGCCAAAATTGGAAGGGGGATTTTGCTTGATCATGCTACAGGAGTTGTAATAGGAGAAACAGCAGTTATTGGAAATAATGTGTCGATTTTGCACAATGTGACACTGGGTGGCACTGGGAAGGTTAGTGGAGACAGGCATCCTAAAATTGGTGATGGGGTTTTGATTGGGGCAGGGACTTGTGTACTGGGAAATGTTAGAATTGAGGATGGAGCCAAAATTGGCGCTGGTTCTGTGGTGTTGAAACAGGTGCCTGCTAGAACTACCGCTGTAGGAAATCCAGCTAAATTGATTGGTGGGAAAGAAAATCCGGTTAAGCTGGATAAAATTCCTAGCTTGACCATGGATCATACATCAGATATATCCAAGTGGTCTGATTATGTTATTTAGGGCAATCATTTTTTCCTGTTTCTGTAGGAGTCTGGGGCTTTTCTTGTGCTTTTAAGAGAGAGCCTGAGTTCTCCTATTAGCATAGAGAAATTCTTGTCTTGGTGTCATGTATTCTGTGTCGTGGTTGCCTTTAGATTCTATGATTTATTGGTACATAATCCATGACAAAATCGCCAATTGGGCCTTGTACTAGATTTTCGAAAGAAATTATGTTGCCTGTTTCCAGATTCACGAGCCAAAGTCACAAGCTAAGACTCCTCTGTATGATCGCTAAGCAATAGTCTGTCTTATCTTTCTTATTATTATATTGAAGGAAATTCTATTTTTCAATCGATCGATGGAGAAAATTCACTCTTCTATGAGCTGTTAAAACAAAGGGTGCCTTTGGTAACAAAATCAAATAAAAAGAACATTCACAACAATAATCAAGGAAGCCAATAAATTGGCAGCAGGCTTCAAACAAGGTGCTTAGTGTAGTTGTGATGCTATCGACTTGAAATGTAGAAAATTCAACAAGTATTATACTAGAAATAATGGACATGATGACATACTTTAAAATCAAAATTAGTTGCATCTGCTGGTTCGTATAAATTGCAAATATCTTGCACTATGATTACAGTGCAGTGGCTTGGGAATGCCATATTATTTGTCAACTGCATGACCGTCACCCACCTTCTCCGCAACAAAACTCATGCCATCTAGAATGTCCAGAATATGCATCTAGGATCAAGCATCATGCTGCTATGCCTAGCAGCACGAATGCTGCAGCGAAAGTCCAGTAGCCATTACCTTCACAGAATTTCGACATCATGCCAATCAAAGGTTAGAATTCTTTTGATTATATTCAGGCCATGGTGGGCCCCAGACCCCGATATTTGACTTGAGTGCCAGAGGCCCGAGTTAATGAACATGGGGAAGATCTTGTGCTCAGATGTTTGTTGAATTTCCATAACTGGAACTCGATCTCCTGCTGTACTCAGCTACGAGCTTTGAAAATGAAGATGACTTGTCCTTGAGCAACTTTTCTGGAGAATCATATTCCTTAACAAGTCCTGCACCACGGGAAAAAGAAGGTGAACACCAACAAGTTACAAACGCACCTAAAGATTATAGTATTGTAATGAGGTCCTATACCGTGATCTAGTAGTAGAACTATATCACTGTCGAGCACAGACGTTATCCTGTGTGCAATTGTTATAACGGTGGAATCAGAGAAGTGCTGCCTAAGAGTCTGTTGAATCAGATAATCAGTTGCTGTGTCTACTGATGCTGTGGCCTCATCTAGCACCAGAACCTTGCTTTTCTTAAGTAGAACACGTCCAAGACAAACAAGCTGCCTTTGACCGACACTCCAGTTATCTCCATTCTCAGAAACTATAATATTTATTGTAAAAGCAAGAAATCAACAGGACACTGTGATAATATATTGGTAAGAAAAATTGCGAAGGACAAATTAGTTGAGAAGAAAACCTGTGGAATCAAGCTTGCCTTCCTTCTCTCGAACCTCATCTCCAAGCTGGCATTTATCAAGAGCCTAAAGGAAAGGAGAACATTTTCATTCTCGAAAATTAGAGAGTTCACATCCAACCGACATATAAAATCTTCGAAAATCTTGTTGATTTTATGATTAAAATATAGAGAAAGGCTTCAAGGCGTGTTACAACATCACTTAAAGTTTTATCACCATCGTATCCGGAGAAGTGATTTGCCCAAATCCTATTGTACATAATAATTCCTAAGTGGTGGCGGTGATTAACTCTTTTAAGGAAAGTGACGTAACACCCCTTGGAGTCTGTCTCTATTCTATGATTGTAAAATCGATAACATAAAAGACCACATAAAAAAGACCCACCTCCCAAATCTGCTCGTCTGTGTACTCTTCTAGGGGATCCATGTTACTTCTAACTGTCCCCTCAAACATGGTTGGATCCTGTGGTATTATGCTCAATCTAGATCTCAAGTCATGCAGTCCAATTGATGAGATATTGACACCATCAATCAATACTTGTCCGCCAGCTGGTTCGACAATGCGGAAGAGAGTCTGTATAAGAGTTGATTTACCACTGCCCGTCCTCCCTACTATTCCAGTCTTCTTACCACCAAAGAAAGTGCATGTAAGTCCTCGTAAGACAAGAGGCAGGTGCGGTGCATATCGGACCTACAATTATTACTTGGCTTCATTAGCTTGGTGCGATAGTGTTGAAGACTAAATTTAAGTAAACATGCATGTTGTCTCTCTAATAGCTTAAAGTTTTTACACCCTTTCAATATGGTATATAAACAAGTAGAGGTTCTCAGTTCAAGCCTGCTTGCTAACCGTGGTTAAAAATTGCGCCCTTGTTAGGCCTCTGATGAAAAATGTATGTGGCCTCATGTGAGGGGTGAATTGAAGACTAAATTTAATAAACAAATGCGTTCCTCTTTTAATTGCTCAAAGTTTTAGATGAGGTGGTTCAACAAATGGCTCAATACTGAGGCATGATAATCATATCATTAATAAATCCATTGATCATAAAATAAAAAGTTTGAGCAAAAATACCTGAAGATCGCGGATATTAACTTCTCCATGTGTAGGCCAATGACTTGTAGGCCTATTTGATTCTACAACAAGAGGGGGCTCCGTAGGGATACAAGTGTACTGAAGTATTCTTTCAACTGAAATGATCATATTTTCCATAAGGCAAAGATTCCAAACAAACCAAGCTTGCAATGTGTTTAGATTCAACCCATATGTCACTGCTAATCCTGCAACACCTTCAAATCATTGAGGAAAAGGCGAAAAAAGTGTCAGCTACACATCTAGTTTTGTACCATTGCACGTGCTGCAATGAAGAGATACTCATAAGTAGGAATGTATGATATGAAGAAACTTACTTGGATCAATTGTTCCCTTTGGAACAGAGATTAAGATAACCAATGAAAAAGCAAAAGTAATTAGGGATAATATATCCAATCGAAAACAAAGCCACTCCATAGCACCAGCATTGTGGAATTTTGGCCGCAAATATTCATCTATTAGTTTCATGCTCATGTCACGGAATCTAGATTCCCGATCAAAACCTTTAATTGTGCTCGATCCTGAGAGTGTCTCAGCAAAGTGCTGTATGACTGGAGCTTTGCAAACTCCAATCAATCGTGACATTTCTCGTGCTGAAGGTATGTAATATCGCTGCACAAGACAAATACAAGTTTTTTTCAGCTACCCTTCATAGGGTGTTAAAGAACTCAGACCAAGAACTAAGGTAAGCATAGATGCTCAGCTCAAGGGTGTGGACCATCTCCTTCCACCTAGCTACAAAGCAAATCCTCAAGAAAACTCTGACCAACATCAAGTCCCGACAATACTAACATACTCTTACTACTTTAACGACTTTACAGTCTGTATCGTAACACTAATGTTGTACAATATTAAAATATTGAAAACCAATTTTCAAGTATTTAAGATTTAAATGTACACTAAGATAATGTATTGTTTACTAAATTTCATGAATATTGGTTATCCTTCTTCATTGGAGGTAAGATGACAATTCCTTTTTTTCTAGTGTTGTTTTTTATCTTTTTATATTTATTCTTCATTTAATCTAGGCCATTCAACTGTAAAAGTAACATGTCTGCAGGTACTACTTACACCTAAAAATGGAAGGATGGGGGCGAAAATGTCAAGAAACAAAGGTTGGAGATAAAAGTGCGAAATGGGACCAGGTGTGCTTATGGATAAAGGCAACAAAAATCCAAGAAGGATTTCATTTCTTTTACTGTTGAAATTTGACAATAATGCAAATGTTATGCTGGAAACCTTTAAGTGAAAGAAATAGTTTCATCACAATTAACTAATGAACTCTATTACCATCTCTAAATATAAAGAGTAAGCAAGCAACATATTATTTGAATATATATATATTTGACTTTCCCATAACATCATGAAATTTATTCCATTGTCATATTTATACAATAAAAAGCAGAAATCTAGTGCAAAATACGGGCTTTTAGCTAGTGGATAATTGATAAACTATCATCAAGTTGGATATAGGGAGAAAGAACCAAATGAAAATACAAACACCTATACATGCTCCAATTACGAGAGCTACAATGTACTCAAAAAGGAAAATGGAGTTACCTGCAACCACACGCTAATTGCAATGACTGGAATGAAGATGATGAAGATCTGCCATGCGACTTGTGACATTACTCCGATGATTCCCAGAAGCTGTATAATCGAAAAGGCAAATGTTCCAACTTGAAATGGAATGTCTAAATCCACTGCACTTTGGTCAGTAGATATCTGTGACAGACACAGAACACAGTTTAGTTAACAACAAATTTCATAATGGAAAAAAAAGAAGAAAGATTACAAGCAGCAATCACAAAATAATGCATATTTCGTACTCTATTCAGAATTCTCCCACTTGGAGTGGCATCGAAGAAAGACATGGGGGCCCGAAATATGCACTGATGCATTTTCTCGAAAAGTATCATGGCAGTCTTACAGCCAGCCGTCACAAGAAGCAAAGCTCTGGCAAGCGTGCAAAAAGAACATCCAATAGCAAAAGCAACATAGACAATGATAAGGGTAGAGCCTCCCACTGGAGGTGGCACATCCTTTGAGATGGGAGTTGCCCAAGCCATCCAGTAATTGCTTCCAATTTGAAGCAACTGAAACAGAATTTGTGCTAACAATATAAACGGCACGAGGGCTCCTCCATATGCAGTCATGATATATTTCCTGTAGACTGACAAACCAACTCCACCCTTCTCTCTCTCTTCTTCTTCGACAAGCTGTCCCTTTGCTCCCATAATATTATCTGCTTCACCATTTTGAGCATCTCGACTTTCCTTTTTCAGCAAAACATTCTTAGCATTCCCTGAGAAAATATTTCCCTCACCAGTAGTCACTGCCCCCGCCCCAGTGAAACTGAGAGCGGATAAAGCTTCTTTATGTGCACCAATAAGATTCATGAAGTCAGTTCCTGATTCGAGAATGTCATGGTACTTTCCAGCTTGTGTAATCCTTCCATCTTTCATAACCTGACGATTGAATAGGTTCTGCAGCTTAGTTAACTGGAGACAGGATAATCAAGGTAAATGAAATGTGCAAGACGTGCATAGCTCACCAATAGAAGATGTGCAGCAGGTAAAAACTCCATTTGATGTGTAACATAAATAACAGTTTTAGAATCCAGAATCCGCAAAATACATTCCTGCCATTAAAGACCATGAATATCAGAACATAAAATCAAGAATGCCCCTTAAGCCCCTGTCTAGTGAAGATTTTAATCTACACCAAACAGGGGCTAAGTCTCAATCAGCTGGAGAGAGACAACATCAACAAAAAAACAAGAACAAGAACAAGCATAGACATTGCTTGTAGAGAGTTAAAGATACGATGCTTATATTAAACAGATGGGTTCCTGCAACTATAAACAAAATTATGCACGGTACTACATGAATTATAACAGAATAACAATGGTAACATAGAGGAGATATGGTGTTTACATTGAACAGATGGGTTCCTGTATGTGCATCAACGGCACTAAATGGATCGTCAAACAAATAAATGTCAGCTTCTTGATATAGAGCGCGTGCAATCTGTATCCTCTGCTTTTGTCCACCACTCAAGTTGATCCCTCTCTCACCTATGACCGTTTGATCACCAAATGGTAGGAGTTCCAAGTCTTTCCTTAAGGAACATGCTTCAATGACCCTATCATACCTTTGTCTGTCCATCTTCCTACCAAACAGTATGTTATCTTCAATTTTGCCACTCTGAATCCACGGTGACTGAGCAACATAGGCCTTTGTTCCACACAGTCTGACGTTCCCAGATATTTTTGGCATTTCTCCCAGAATACAAGAGAGTAAGCTTGACTTGCCTGAACCAACGGCACCAGAAATGGCAATTCTCATGCCATGAAATACTCTGAGGTTAATATCTTTTAAAGCTGAGCTAGGAGAATATGCATCCCAAGCAAAATTCCCATCTATTATCTCAACAACTATGTTAGAACTACCCATTGGAAGCTTCTCTATAACATCAGGCTGCATGTCTTCGAGAGAGAGAAAAGATGCAATTCGATCAAGAGAAACTTTAGCCTGGACCAGCATAGAGATTGTATCGGGAAGATTGTAAATAGACTCTTGAAGGATTCTAAAGGTTGCAAGAGCGGAGAGTATCTTCCCTGATTCGAGAGGAATTCCCATTAGTAAACAAGCACCAAAAGTTACCACAGAAACAAATGTAGGGGCACTCCAAAAGACGAGTGTCGACATGGCTTTAGTGTACACATATTTTTTCAACCATCCAATCTCGTTTTCCCTAAGCTCAAGAATTTTGGACAAAAACTTCATCTCCCAAGCCTGAAGCTTAAGGATCCTCATGTTCTTCAAGACTTCAGACGTAGCCTTCATCCTTCTGTCTTTAGATTCCATTAGCTTATCCTGAAATTTCTCTTCTACACTCCCCAAGGGTACATTTGCTAACATCACCAAAACTGTGGCAACAAGTGTAGCAAGAGAAGCAAGCCCAAGATTTTTATATAAGATAACTAGGGCCAAACCAACCTGCACGAGTACTATCCATGGTTCATGTATATACCATTCAAAGTCACCAATCCTCTCAGCATCAACTGACATAAAATTAATGATCTCCCCCGTTGAGTGGCCCTGTTTTGATTGGCCGGAAAGTGTCAAGCTCTTATTGTATATTTTAGCAATCAATGCCCCCCTGGCCCTAAATCCAGCTTGCTGCACCTTAAAATACCAGTGTCTTTGGGTCAAGCATTCAACGAGCTTTGAGATGAAGAATGCGGAAACTAACAAACAGCCTTCATTTCGGAAATCTTGATGTCCAGTTAGGTATTGAACAAGTGTGTCGATGAGGTATGGACCAACATAAGAAGCCAATGTATTCACAAGCACGTAGATAGCTGAGAGTGCAATTTCCTTCCGAATTGTGAATAACAGTCCCTTTGCCAGAATGAGTGCAGTCAATCTATTATTCCTCCCAGTACATAACTCTAACTTATTGTTTAGAATCAGAAATGAGCCTCTAACGCTATCAAAACTGGCAAGTTGAGGGACATCCTCAAGATTCAATACTTTCTTATTACCAGCAGAAATCAAAGGGCTCATCCAAGAGAAAGTAAGGATACTAAAAATACTTGCATTTGCATAAGGGGTAACAATTTCATCCCCAGTGATAGGTATTTCAGACTTTCTACCACTAGTAACACTACCGTTTAAAAGGGGTTCCTGAAGAAGGTTATCTTCATTGACTTTCTTACACAAAATTTCCACACAACAGAAGAATAAACCCGTAACAGTGGAAACAATATCAGACACCCAATACAGAGTTAATAAATTTTGGTGCTTCTGGTAATAAACAAAGTCTATTGCTAGGCAATAACAAGAAACAACTAAGAAAATCCCCCACCAGAGCCTTAGAATAATTGGATACTTAGTTTCACCTGAATTAAAGAAGCGTGAGTGCAAGAAAACAGAAAGACCTAACCAAGCTAGTGTCTTTGCTCCCAAATCTAGTAAATTTAGAATCTTTTCATCAGACCAACCATGTGAATACGAATAAAAATGGTTCAACAGACACAAAACAAAATTAAACAATGAAAAACCGAAACAGCAAAACAGGGTTGGTTTGTAACACAACAGCCTAGTTTGCCTAACACTCTGGTTTTGCCTTTTCCTGATTTTCTTGAAAACCCATAAAATGAACACAATAAGCAGCAAAACCAAGTGCAAAGAACCAGTAAAGAAACGCAAGAAAATTGGGTTTAGCAGAACATTACAGCCTCCGTTATTCAGTAGTGCAAACTCAGACATAAACATCGACATACCATTACCCTTCAGAAACAACAGCTTTCTTTGAAAATTATCCATTGCCATGAGGTTTTGTGGCATGCCAATTTTTTTCGATTTGCTTTGTTAGTGTAGTAGACTTGTAGTGACAAGTGAACGAAATCAGTAGTGTAGAAAAGTCATTGCTGGGAAGACAAGCGGGACAGTAGTTTGGAATAAAACACAAAACGTTTTTTTGTGCCACTTTACTAACGCACGGGAAAGAAAAAATAAGCCCGTCTGTTTTAGATTTTTTGGCTTATTTTAATTGCATTTTGGACCATTGCGGTCCCAAACAGTCACCTTTGTTGACTTTTTATCTCATAATTGAACCCATGTGCCTGTCAAATAACGATCAAAAAATTCATTTGATACTGAAATAATCGGGAAACAGATGAATTCTAAATTTCTCAAGCTTAGCCTTCCGTTCCAAAACTAGGGCCCGTTTGATTCCAAGAAATTGGAATCGAATTCTAACTTCCATTTTTTGATAGCGTTTTTTTTCTTCATGAAATTGATTTCCACCCAATTTCAAGGTACAATTACTTAAAGCATGATTCCGTGAAATTCAATGACTTGCTATATGATGGAAATTGATTTTCATCTTTTTTTTTTTTTTTTTTTTAGACAATAGAAACAAATTCTAAGATAAAGTGTAAAAAAAAATTATCCATTTAATTGACAAATTTCATGCAAAACAAAGCCAAAGGTAAAAATAAAAAATAATTTTTTTTTTTGACAATCTAAACATATTTTGTCCCCAATGGTAAAACAATTTATTCATTTAATTGACAATTTGCATGAAAAATAAAATCAAACGTATTATAATAGAAAAGTGGAAAATTATACCAATCAAACTCGTTTAATTCAATTCCCGATAAAACAATTCCACACAATTCAATTTATTTCCACT
The DNA here is from genome assembly GCA_019395295.1 of Osmanthus fragrans. Lineage (NCBI taxonomy): Eukaryota > Viridiplantae > Streptophyta > Magnoliopsida > Lamiales > Oleaceae > Osmanthus > Osmanthus fragrans. The sequence goes on along the minus strand of CM033344.1, from coordinate 1,460,163 downwards.
CATTTTCCACCATTGCAATCAAACGGACCCTAAAATATATTTTTCCCATGTAATCATGCTTTTTTTATTTAGTTATTTTTTTTATATAAATATTATCTATTACCAAGTCAATCTTTTGTGGTACATATTATTGAGCACCATTTTTTTCATCAAAATACATTCTTCAACAGTGATTTGATCTCACTTTAACCACACATTTTTCAATAAAATAATATTACATGTAAATCTAAAACTTTTCTTTATTTTTTAACCACACATTTCTCATCAATACACTATTTAAAAATTTATTTTTTTGGCAAGAATTAGACTCAAACAAAGGCTAAGATTTTGAAAGAATTTATAAACAGTTTAATTAATAAATAAATAGTCTTGTTATAATATAATGCACCAATTAATGTATAAACCTTCACACTTAAGTAACAAATAACTAATCTGGTTGAAATAACTTTTTGTTTTAAATACATTAAAATAACTTATTTTTAATTTATACAAGTTATTTATCTTAAAAGTATGTTTGAAGTTCGTGTCAATCAAGGACGGAGCTGGGATTATGGTTGAGTGAGGACAATGTTTAACCAATAATTTTACTAGTTGCTATTTGCTAATAAAACTTGCTCATGTATTCAAAAATAACCTTTTTAAGCTTAATATCCAGTTCCAAAATTAGACTATGTTTGGCCCTTATTTTTTCAAAAAACTCATTTTTAACCACTTATTCTCTCATAATTCATAAATTAGTTTTACATGCAAAATAAAAGTTGTTCCTTATTTTTTAATCACATGCTCCAACAAAATATTATTTCAAATTGCATTTTGACCAAAAAATAGGGCTCAAACTGGCAAATAACAAATATATTTTTCTCATGTAGTCATGCTTTTTTTTTTTAATGTAAATATTGTTATTTGTATGAATATTAATGGTGCATATTAAGATTTGGAAAGAATTTATAAATAGTTTAATTGATAAATAAATATTCTTTTTAAAATATAATGAATCAATTAATGTATAATTCTTCACACTTAAGTAACTAATAAATAGTCTCGTTGAAACATAAATAAAAATAAATAAATAAAAGTCTCCATGAAAAATCTGTGCGTATCAATTGTCAGTCTAGCAACCACGTGCATGAAAAAATGGGAGGGTCATTCTTAAGAAAAAAAGAAGCTCGAATGAAAAAACGAGTTTCACAATTGATATCTTATTAAAACATTAAATTCATTACAGTCCAAAATAAAAACACCAAACTTAATAAATTCTTAAATGAAGATATATAGTATAAAATATCTTTTTATAATTTATTTAAATAATAAAATGTAATTAAAAACCTAAATTAACTTACTTCTTTGGAGTTTAAATTAACTTGATATTTAATAAGTATTTCATCGACACAACTGATTTTTCGATTTATGACTTTATTTTTTTATGTTTAATGTTGCTTTATATATTTTGTTAAGTTAATATGTTGTTATTAATACAACAAAATACACAACGTCATTTAATTCTCAAGTTTAAATCTTTATATATATATATATATATAATCATCTCCCTCTTGGCTAATTGATCCAAGAGGAGTAGCTCCAGTAGACACATAGGCAAGAGAAAGGAAAAAAATTGATTTTTTATGATACAGTTAATCATGCCTATATTGAAAAGACTAAAAGAAGGAATTACCACTACCTATCCAAAAGAAAATGGAAAATAACAATAACTGGTATCTTCTTACGGCCATCAACATCCACGTTGGCAGTTGTTAAGGCAGCCTAACAGGGAAAAGCATACCTGTATTATGTCCTAAGTATAAAAGAGGGGAAATTTTCAAAAAAACGAGAGCAAAAGAATCCTTCAGCAAGAAATCCGCAGCCACCAAGACTAGCTATTGCATATCTTTTCTCTTTACGAGTTGCAATGCAATAAAAAACCTGTCCCAGAAGAGGCAAGCAATGGAATTTTGGGTTTAAATAAAACGAGGTAGATGATCGTGGGGAACAACTATGAAATTCATACTTCTTGTAATCAATACAGCTATTTTATTTTACAATTTTATTAGACCCACAAAAAACATAATAACAAAAAGAAGAAGAAAATCATAGGAATCATTTACACGACAAGAATAGATGCTTAACTTCCAAAGAATTAAACCTAACCTTGATATGATGGGTTCCAGTCATGCCGTTTTGATATAATCACCAGAAGTTTGTAAAAAGCACTCTGCTACACCTCACAAATTGTGTAGTAAAATTTAGAAATAACCTGGACCAGAACCTGTTATAGATTTAAAACAGAGTACCATTAGACATGATTCTTCAGAATAAATGTGTCATTAAATTTAATACCAAGCTGGCTTACTTACCATGGAATGTGTGATGAACATCTGACTCACCTAAATGCTCAAGTGCTCTCAGGAAAAGAATACATATATCTCAATTTGTTGCTATCTGTGTGGTATACAATATGGCTCTTGCACTACGAAGTAGACTAGGAATAAGAATGAACCTCGTCATTGCCTTTCGTACTTCTTTGCAAACTCTTTGAGGAGCAATCTCTTCCGAAAATCCAGATATTTGTCCAAGCTAGTTCCTGCCCACTGCTGGCAAAAGCTTTCATCAGTTGGAACCAGTGAACTCAAAGGAAATGGCCCTCTTGGAGCTTTCTTCAAGGAAACCAAAAATCTATGGCGGGGTCGAATTCGCTGGTCTAGAGACAAGCTTAGGTAGGTTGGATATTTGGTCAGGGAATGGACCTCATTTCTAAGTTCATTGATCAAGTACATGTATTTAGGTTTCAGATTTCCCTCCAAAGATAGGGAAAATACCTGCATGTACAGATGACATCATCTGAAAATTCAATTTCATTGTGATGTTAAGCAAAAGAAGATCTATATGAAAAGGTAAAAGTATAGAGGACAAGTTGGTAAAGCAACCCAATAGTAGTTTGAGGTATAGAAGCAATTGCATAAGAGAATCCAGCTGACCTGTGTAAGGCTAGTTAATACTTTCAGTATATCAGAGTTGCACATCCCAATACTTCTCAAGAAATTGATCCTGGGGCATAATCCATCTTCGATGCTGTAGTGAAGTATTTGAGGATGTTTTGTGACCATCTTTACTATACTCTCTCTTGGTGCTCCCAACTCTTTTGTCAGAAAACTGTAACGAGTATTCCACGTATTGTCTATCCGCTGAACCAAAATTTGAGGGCTTAACTGCACAACTTTACTTAGATCAGCCTTCTCAATTCCTATCTCCTCAAGAAGGTACTTGACTGTGGGTCTTAAAGAATTATCGATACTGTAAGAGAACAGGGATGGAGTGGCAGTAATTATTTGCCCTATTCTCGATTCTGGAATGCCCAAGCTACCCAAAAAGGCAACATGGGACTTCAGGTTGTTTTCAATAGTGTACCCCAAAATTTGAGGCTGTCTCAAAATTATTTTTCTGATATCTCTATGTTTGACACCAACACTCAACAAATATCCCAATCTTTCTTCTGCTGAGTCAACATTTATCTGAAGGGATGGCATATGCCTTTCATACATTTGAATAAAGTGTGATTCCTTAAGACCAAAACTGCTCAAATAATCAAGAAGTGGAAACCATCTTTCATCTAAGTCTAGTTCTTCTGATAAACGAGAGAATCTGTTCTTAGAATAATTTTCTGCTTCCTGGTGCAATCAGGTAAACAACAAACATTATGCAGGTCATTACCACCCAAAGTCATACTTAACAGTTAGTGGTGATTGTTACCTTTTCTCTGATATCACCTAAAGAAACAGTGCTTGCTGATTGCCTGGAAGTGTCATACAAAATGCCACTCTCTCTCTTTTTTAGGATGTCTTTGTCATTCTTTATACCCAACTTGTGTTGCCTTGTTTCAAGGTTATGTCCAGAATTTGATGGGCTTGCACCCCCAACTCTCTTTAGATGCCTACAACTGCCTGCACAACGAGATTTACCTTAAGTCAATTATCCCTTCAGCAGAGTATCAAGCACAGCGAAATCAGTAAATTTGCACCAGCACTGCAGAAATCATAACACAGAACACCAAAAATGGTCACACGGTTCAGTCCAAATGGACCGAGTCTGCGGTGCTCAGCCGAAGCCCAAATCTTAGCACTAGAACCAAATCATTATCTCGCAAACACTGCAGCACTAAGTTCACTAGTGTTCACAATGATACTACACCATAACCCTCTCAAACGTCTCAAGAATTTACAGCAGTCATTCAGTCCAAACACTGAGAACTAAGCCTTTAAGTCTAACAGGTAGACCAAAGATAGGCCAGAAAACCTCTAAGAAACTAGATATAACGACCCGACATCTACGCCGAAGCCGTTATATCATACGTACTGTCCGCTTTCAGACAGAATTCAATTTAAGTCTCTCATATGATAGAGGTCTTGGGTTCGAATCCTGGAGGACGAGACAGAAAGCCGTGAGGGGGCAAGTGAGCTCTATCCACCTTAAAGCGGACAGTATGTATGATATAATGGCTTCGATGTAGAGGTCGGGTCGTTACACTAGAGATCAACAATAACTTCATGGAATATTATAAGACCCAATGGAGAGAGAATATCACAGGGAGAGGAGACAAAGAGCCAGCAAAAATGAGTGAAACTATTTCAAACCCCCCCCCCCCCCCCCCAACACACACACACCCAGTTAAGAGTGGATTCAAATGGAATCCACGTGTTCGATTGGACCTCATTGCCAAACGGCTTTACATCCAAGCGCTTCTTTTTATTACTAATAAAGCGTGAACTCTGAACCATAAACTTCACATTCTTCACATAACTCTACTTCAAAATCTACAATAATACCCAAAGAATTACAATACCTTGTTTCATATTGGTTGAATTCTGCATCTTTAACCGTAGTCTATCAGCTTCAGAAATTTTGATGTCTGCAAACTCATCCTGTATCCCAGATCAAAAAAATGTCCATCAGATCATGACAAATAAATAAACTATATCAAGTTGAATACATCGTGAATTTTATTATCATTGCATCAGTGACTGACTGACAGGTAATTACCGCAGATGTCCATTGACAAAATTACCATGGTACCAGTAATTGGGAGGCCACCAATAATTTTTTTTAATGGATTGATATAAAAGAAAACCAATGCCATGGATTTTGCATAAACTAATAAGAGTTCTCTTTTCCCTCAAAATTTACAAGTGGCTTTAACATAAACATTTATCAAATTGTGCCCCAGAAACCAATATACTAAAATTAATTTCACTTCCCTGCACTTCAAGCCAAAGTTAAAGCAATAATCACTTCTATTTAAAACGAGATTCCACAGTGCTCCTACTGTGCAAGTAAGCCAATCTTTCAGACCACATTTACATAATTCACATTGACAGACGGCAGAACGTTTATAATCCTCCTCATTTCTTCAATTTGTGATTAAGTGAGCGCATAATTAAATTCCGAATGATTTCGTCAGATTTTCAAGTAAAGATTTCACTTCTAGACTTGCAACTTTGCATCTGTTTATTTTTCGTTTTACAATAATTCAACATGTTTACCGAAAAGGCTTACTGTCCATACAGAATCACAAATACAATATCTTACAGAAAACCAATTTTATTCCTTTTCTTCTGAGCTAAACGTAGCATAAATATCATTAGAAATCATTCATAAATGGATTTTCAAAAGGAAAAATAAAGAAAGAACTCACATCAGAAATCCAATCGTCATCACCGTCATCCACATCACCACCACCGTCGTCGTCATCTTCACTGTCGTAAGGCGATACTGGCTGTCCATACCTGGATTTGCGATTGCGCTTCAGAATTTTGGGGTTGGAATGCGACGACACAACCCGAATCTTCCTACAATATATTCTACTAATTCTTCCTTTAGCCTTTAAATTGGACAGTGAATCCCCACAGAAATTTTGCAGTGAGGTGAAGAAATTGAGTGGAGTGTAAGTGTTTGAGCCATTGAATGTCATAGTAAAAAGCGAGAAAACTGCCATTTCTATGTTTGGATTTAAAGGGGGTGAATCAGTTAGACATAGAGACAAATACACTCTAAAACCCTAACAATTATCTCGAATTCATTTGGATTTGTATTAATTTCCATCTTATCTTCCGATGTGTGGGCTTTTGTTCTCTCGTTGAGTCATTGTCGGGACGTCATTTTTGGCGCCACTGACAGCGGTCTTTTCTTATCAAGCCACGTTCGACTGTTAATTCTACTTATTGAAAAAAATTGATTTTAAAAATAATATTTGTCTTTATAATATGAATCACGATTATCACATAAGCTGAAGGATAAGCCCACCTCATGGATAATAAAGTTCCAAATGAAAGAAAAAACTTTAGTCAGTTGTGGTCTCGAGGAAATGGAACAATACTGATGCTATAAGTACAAAAAAAATTCACAGATAACGCTTGTCTATTTTTTATTAGAAGACGAAAAAACAAACAAAAAGAATAAGTAAATAGGGTGTTTTCATGACAGCATTCAGTATGCGTATGAAATCTGTGAAACAAAACTTGTATGTGAGGCTTAATACATGGAACAAAGGATTATTTCGTATCTATATTGAGGAATTTATGATGATTTTCAATTCTTGTATAACAGAATGCGATACGATGAGATAGAAATAAAGACGAAAAATAAGTTACCTACTCTGAACTGTTAGAGTCATTACTTATATGTCAATTTCTATTTTAGAGTACAAATATATGAAGTGTCAAATGATTCAAATCTTTTTTTTACATTCATTTATTACCTAACGGCAAGTCTCACCAAACTTATAACACGTCTCTTGCCAGTATTTTTGACAATAGGAATCAAAGTAAACCTCCATTACGAGGTTGGTTAGGTTTCTGTCATCGAAAGTCTCATATACAACTCAAATTTCAAAGTCGATATTTCTCATTTCATTTTCACGCTACGAACAATGCAACAAGGGACTTTTTATATACGGAAAAAAAATCATGTGTTATTATGTATTTAATTATTTTAAGGGGGTATATTTGAAATTTTGGAAAAGTTATGGAACTTCATTTACAATTTTTCCTTATTTCTTGTTGTTTTACCACTTTATTTTATTTTTGCTTATTCAAGGAGAATGACAAACCCATCGTTTAATAGCCAAAGAGAAGTGAATGACGAGTTTTACTACATAATTGAATGATTGTAATGAATTATGTTTTAAAAAAAAAGATTGAGAGTAGATTTGTTATATATCACGAAGGTTGAAGGTTGAGGTTAAAAAGTGAAAACTTTCCTTTTTCTTAACATAGTCCCCCAACTTTAATTTTTATAGCGTTTAACCCAAAAAGTAGATTCCACTTAAAATCATATCCTTGTTTAGTTACGCTTTGATTAGCCCTTGTTTGAGCCCAATTTTTTTCCATCAAAATAAATTTTTTAACGATGATTTGACCCACTTCAACCACACATTTTTCAATAAAATAATATTACACGCAAATTCAAAACTTTTCTTTACCTTTTAATCACACATTTTTCATCAATACATTATTTAAAAATTCATTTTCTTAACAATAATGAGGCTCAAGGGCTAAAAATTAAAATATTATAGAATAGAAAAAAAAAAATCCTTATATTAATTTCCAAATAATCAATTCAATCTTTCCACAAAACATTCCATTTCAATTTTACGAAACACGATGGGAGAATGAATCCACAAAGATTCCTTCTACCTCAAGCAATAAGAACTCGAGCTTATCTTATAAGCCGAATCAAACAAGGATTCTCCCGTATTTTGTTACTAATATTATACCTAGTCCTAGTCGAACCGTGAAATTCAAGCCTTTATTTCTTTACTAGTATAAATACAACCGCCTTTCAATTTTGCGGCATTTTTCTCATAATTCATACTTTGTTTTCTGCTCCGTTGAGTTTGGTAAAGTAAAAGAGCTCTGTTTTGTGAAAACACTCCGGGGTTCTTGCTGGTTTTGCGTAATATGGTAATTATCGCTTTTTATTTTTTGTTTCTTTTTTCGTTTCTTGTATTTATGTCTCTTTTTTCTGTCGTTAATGGAGGTGGTTTTGGTTATTATAGTTAATGTGGGTTTTGTATAATTAAATAGAAAACATTGAGTTATTTGTGCTTTAATTTTCTTGGTTTGTACTGTAAGTATTGAGCTTCTGGGAGATGAAGTTTTAGGATTCATGTTTTTATGGGTGTACTGAAATCAAGATTAGGGAGTTAAAATTTAGGTTCAAGAATGTCTAAAAGATTTAAGAAAGAAATTATAAATCCCACATTTTGTATGTGAAGCATATTGTAAGCATTTTAATTTGTAATAGCCCTATTTATATATTCTGATATTATATTCTCCTGTAGTGTTGTTAAATCATGTGATTTTATTTTTGGCACTGTAGATGTCGAGTTTGGATTCTGATTCTGAGGATCAAGACGATAGGGAAAAGTTCGTGGAGGTCGACCCAACCGGTCGATATGGCCGGTATGATGAGCTTCTTGGCGCCGGGGCGGTGAAAAGGGTGTACAGAGCATTTGATCAAGAAGAAGGCATTGAGGTGGCTTGGAACCAAGTCAAATTACGAAATTTTTCCAATGATGAAGCAATGATCAACCGATTATACTCCGAAGTTCAGTTGTTGAGGAAATTTAAGGACAAAAATATTATCTCGTTGTACTCTGTGTGGAGAGATCCAGCGAAAAACACGTTGAATTTCATTACTGAGGTTTGTACTTTGGGGGATTTGAGGGAGTACAGGAAGAAGCACAAACACGTATCGATCAAGGCATTGAAGAAGTGGTCTAAGCAAATTCTCGAAGGATTGGACTATTTGCATTCTCACAAGCCCTGTGTCATTCACAGAGATCTCAATTGTAGCAATGTCTTCATTAATGGTAACACTGGTCAGGTATGCTAAATAGTCGAGATTTCTGTCTTAGTGTTTTCATAATGATATCTTTCATCGATGAGGAAAATTGGGAAAATAATGGAATTGTTCGTGCTATTATCGTTATTTCTCTTTTCGTTTTCTAAGAGTCGGGTTCTGTTCAGTAGCTGAGAAATATATCACCGATGTTTAACCCGATATGAATTACCATGATATATAGTGTCATTTACTGAAGGGCCATACCTTGTTAGTTTGCATAATATTCATGAGAAGCAAAGCCATTTTACAGAATCAGATATCTTTGCTTTTGAGGTATCAATCTGTTTTTTTTTTTGGATGAAATTGTAATAAATATATCATGATTGACATCAATAGGTGAAAATTGGCGACCTTGGTTTGGCAACAATGGTTGGGAAGAGCCACGCAGCACATTCACTACTGGGGACACCCGAATTCATGGCACCGGAGCTATACGACGAGAATTATACAGAGTTGGTCGATATATATTCATTTGGGATGTGTTTGCTTGAGATGGTGACTCGAGAATTACCCTACAGCGAGTGTGATACTGTTGCCAAGATATACAAAAAGGTTACATCCGGAGTGAGGCCTCGAGCCATGAACAAAGTCAAAGACTCCGAAGTGAAGGCATTCATCGAGAAGTGTCTTGCACAGCCTAGAGATAGACCTTCGGCATCCGATCTTCTTAAGGATCCCTTCTTCGCTGACATTCATGATGATGACGATAATTAATGATAATGATAGTAGTAGATGCTAACCTTTGATAGCTATAAACACAATATTTTGTTCTGTGGGTTACCGAACATTACTATTTCTTGATTGCAAAATTTATCGAAATTGGGAGAGGTATTGTTCGGTAATGGCAATTATTCTTGTAAATAGAGTCGAATCCAAGTTCGTGCAGAGCTTGTTTAGTTGAAGATCAAGTGTTCATTGTTGATAATTGATCATTTGATTATATTTTCTTGTTAAATATATAAAACAGTGTTGCATAGAAATTTGTGTTCTTGCATATCATATTGTATACGTTTCTTCATCGAAATGTATAATGTGTATGCAGGTGACTATTTGTCGGAGATGGTATTGCATGAAAAACTTGTTAAATATACTTAATAAGACTCGATACCTCTCAATGTGAGAGGTTATCTCATTATATAGAGCCAAAATCACAATTAAATGGGGTAACTATCAATTACAATATTCATTAATAATAATCTATTAAATATGATAGATTTCCTTATTTTTGAGCTTTCCTTTTGCTAACAACACTGTTGACTCATTGTTTTCATAGAACCCAGAAATCGAGAACTCAACCTTGCTAATATTTTCGTAGAACCCAGAAACCAAAAACTTCAAACCCAAGAACCTGTTCAAAATTCAATATGATTCCCGGCAAAGATCAACGTCCTACCAGAAACTGATGATGCTAACAAATCGTCCTTGAAACACCAAATGCTCACACCACACTTGATGCATCAAATAGTTGTATGTTGACAATAATCATATCAACTATCGACTACCACTCCAAGAACACTCTAAAGACACTCTAGAAAACTCACACCTGAAGAAGAATTTCAAAAAGAAATTTACGAAATGTGCTGACTACACACAGTGAGCATTATCAGTCGGGAAAACTCAGTTGAACACATAATTCGTGTTTCGACAAAAGTTCTAATAGCTAAAATACCGACACAAAAAATCTAGCAATATCGTTGGGCAAGAAGCTGAAATTGGAAGAAATCCCTCAAAATAGCCTATACTACAAAAACAAAAACAAAAAATGATCTTTTTCGAGAATCCAAAACCACCCAAAGTTGATCATCCTCCGAAAATCCAAAACTCTAGCTCATCACCCAAGCAACCAAAACTCGACGTCCGCGCTCACATGTCTTCACTTACGTTCACGCTTTTAGTCATTTGACATGTCATCGTCTTCAAAGTTCGTTGATGAAGAAGTTGAGTAAAGGTGATAAATATTTCTCCCAAATTTTAGCGTAATGTCGAGGAAAAAAATTCAGTTCACAATAAAATTAATCAACCGATTAACTAGAGTCACCTGAATTATGCTAATAAATCAGCCCAACAATGATAAAACGGAATCTAAACCCAAGATGCGAGTCACTCTAACCGACAATTCATCTTATGTTTGCCTCAAATTTGATTTCTGCCTCGGTTGCATTGGTTGTTCCACCTCTGCTCACTGTTAAGATGGCCCCCAATGATGCAATTACGGATGAAGAAAGAGAGAAATCACTCAAGGATGAATTGAGTTCTAATCTATATGATGTTCGAGCACTTAAGAATTGAATGAAAATTAAAATAAAGAGGAAGAAAACTCGACGGGGGGAGCAAGCTCTCCAACTGAGAGAAAACAAAACCAAAAAAATGAGAGAAAAATTATAAGAGACTCCGATACCATGTCAATATACTCTATAATACTCGATACCCCTCAATGTGAAAGGTTCTCTCATTAAAAAGAACCAAAATCATAATAAGAGCATGTTTGAGCCCAATTTTTAGCAAAGAATACATTTTGGAATAGTAAATTGATGATGAATGTGTGGTTAAAAAATAAAGAAACGTTTTGGGTTTACATATAATATTGTTTTATTGAATAATGTGTAATTGAAAAAAAGATAGAGAAAAATGAATTTTGAAAATAATGAGGATCAAACAAGTGTTAAATACGATAACTATCAATTATAATATTCATTAATAATATCTTATTAAATATGGTAGATTTCTTTATATTCTACATACAAAACTATTGCACTATACGATAATGTTTGGCATACATTTGAAGATGTTAAGTCCATCTAATTCCTAGTAGCAAACTTGATGTAATCACTCATCTTGGATGTAAATGTGTAGTGCAGTCATCCTTTAAGAATTTAAATTCCAGTCAATTTGGAGATTTGTAGTGTACTAAGTTCACACTTTGTTGAAATAAATGTTCTCATAAATGACGTGCCTCACTTCTAATTTCGACAATATGATCAAAATATTAGTTTGAGAGTGAAAACAAACTGTGTACAAAATCTACAGTTTCGTATTTTTCCATATGAACTTCTTGGCGCCGGGGCGGTGAAAAGGGTGTACAGAGCTTTTGATCAAGAAGAAGGCATTGAGGTGGCTTGGAACCAAGTCAAATTACGAAATTTTTCCAATGATGAAGCAATGATCAACCGATTATACTCCGAGGTTCAGTTGTTGAGGAAATTTAAGGACAAAAATATTATCTCGTTGTACTCTGTGTGGAGAGATCCAGCGAAAAACACGTTGAATTTCATTACTGAGGTTTGTACTTCGGGGGATTTGAGGGAGTACAGGAAGAAGCACAAACACGTATCGATCAAGGCATTGAAGAAGTGGTCTAAGCAAATTCTCGAGGGCTTGGACTACTTGCATACTCACAAGACTCACAAGCCCTGTGTCATTCACAGAGATCTCAATTGTAGCAATGTCTTCATTAATGGTAACACTGGTCAGGTATGCTAAATAGTCGAGATTTCTGTCTTAGTGTTTTCATAATGATTTCTTTCATCGATGAGGAAAATTGGGAAAATAATGGAATTGTTCGTGCTATTATCGTTATTTCTCTTTTCGTTTTCTAAGAGTCGGGTTCTGTTCAGTAGCTGAGAAATATATCACCGATGTTTAACCCGATATGAATTACCATGATATATAGTGTCATTTACTGAAGGGCCATACCTTGTTAGTTTGCATAATATTCATGAGAAGCAAAACCATTTTACAGAATCAGATATCTTTGCTTTTGAGGTATCAATCTGTTTTTTTTTTTTGGATGAAATTGTAATAAATATATCATGATTGACATCAATAGGTGAAAATTGGCGACCTTGGTTTGGCAACAATGGTTGGGAAGAGCCACGCAGCACATTCACTACTGGGGACACCCGAATTCATGGCACCGGAGCTATACGACGAGAATTATACAGAGTTGGTCGATATATATTCATTTGGGATGTGTTTGCTTGAGATGGTGACTCGAGAATTACCCTACAGCGAGTGTGATACTGTTGCCAAGATATACAAAAAGGTTACATCCGGGGTGAGGCCTCGAGCCATGAAAAAAGTCAAAGACTCCGAAGTGAAGGCATTCATCGAGAAGTGTCTTGCACAGCCTAGAGATAGACCTTCGGCATCCGATCTTCTTAAGGATCCCTTCTTCGCTGACATTCATGATGATGACGATAATTAATGATAATGATAGTAGTAGATGCTAACCTTTGATTGCTATAAACACAATATTTTGTTCTGTGAGTTACCGAACATTACTATTTCTTGATTGCAAAATTTATCGAAATTGGGAGATGTATTGTTCGGTAATGGCAATTATTCTTGTAAATAGAGTCGAATCCAAGTTCGTGCAGAGCTTGTTTAGTTGAAGATCAAGTGTTCATTGTTGATAATCGATCATTTGATTCTATTTTCTTGTTAAATATAAAATAGTGTTGGATAGAAATTTATGTTCTTCATATCATATTGTATACGTTTCTTCATCGAAATGTATAATGTGTATGCAGGTGACTATTTGTCGGAGATGGTATCACATGAAAAACTTGTTAAATATATTCAATAAGATTCGATGCTCCTCAATGTGAAAGGTTCTCTCATATATAGAACCAAAATCACAATTAAATATGGTAATTATCAATTACAATATTCATTAATGATAACCTATTAAATATGACAGACTTCCTTATTTTTTAGCTTTTCTTATATTCCACTGAAAACACTGTTGACTCATTGTTTTCATAGAACCCAGAAATCAAGAACTTAACCTTGCTAATGTTTTCGTAGAACCCAGGAACCAATAGCTTAACTTTGCTAAACTTCAAACCCAAGAAACTGTTCAAAATTCGATATGATTCCCAACAAAGAATCAAAGTCCTACCAGAAACTGATGATGCTAACGAATCATCCTTGAAACACCAAATGCTCGCACCACACTTGATGCATCAAATAGTTGTACGTTGACAATAATCGTATCAACTATCAACTACCACTCAAAGAACACTCCAAAGCCACTCTAGAAAAGTCACACCCGAAGAAGAATTTTCAAAAGAAATTTACGAAGTGTTTTAACTACACACAGTGAGCATTATTTGTCGGGAAAACTCAGTCAAACACATAATTCGTGTTTTGACAAAAGTTCTAATAGCCAAAATACTGACAAAAAAATCTAACAATATATCGCTGGGCAAGAGTTGAAATTGGAAGAAATCCCACAAAACAGCCTATACAAAAAAATAAAAAATGATCTTCCTCCAAAAATCCAAAACCACCTATCATCCTCCGAAAATCCAAAACTCTAGCTCATCACTCAAGGCCCAAGCAACCAAAACTCAACATCCGCACTCCCATGTCTTCACTCGCGTTCACGCTTTAAGTCATTCGGCATGTCATCGTCTTCAAAGTTCATTGATGAAGAAGTTGAGTAAACGTGATAAATATTTCTCCCAAATTTTATAGTAATGTCGAGGAAGAAATTTCAACCCACAATAAAATTAATCGACCGATTAACTAGAGTTGCCTGAATTATGCTAATAAATCAGCCCAACAATGATAAAACGGAATCTAAACCCAAGATGCGAGTCACTCTAACCGACAATTAATCTGATGTCTACCTCAAATTTGATTTCTGCCTCAGTTGCGTTGGCTATTCCACCTCTACCCACTGTTAAGATGGCCCCAATGATGCAATTACGGATGAAGAAAGAGAGAAATCACTCAAGGATGAATTGAGTTCTAATCTATGGATGTTCGAGCACTTAAGAGTTGAATGAAAATTAAAATAAAGAGGAAGAAAACTCAACGGGAGGAGCAAGCTCTCCAGGCGAGAGAAAACCAAAAAAAAGTGAGAAAAAATTTAAGAAAGAGACTCCGATTCCATGTCAAATATACTCAATAATACTCGATATCCCTCAATGTGAGAGATTCTCATTATATAGAACCCAAATCACAATTTAGAGTGCGTTTGAGCCCAATTTTTAGCAAAGAATGTATTTTAGAATAGTAGATTGATGATGAACGTGTGGTTAAAAAATAAGAAAAAAATTTAGGTTTACGTATAATATTGTTTTATTGAAGAATGTGTAATTGAAAAGAAGGGAAAGAAAAATGAAATTTGAAAATAATGAAGATCAACCAAGGGTTAAATATGGTAACTATCGATTAAAATATTAATTAATAACATCTTATTAAATATGGTAGATTTCCTTATATTCTACGGACAAAACTATTGCACTATATGATAATGTTTGGCATACATTTGAAGATGTTAAGTCCATCTAATTACTAGTAGCAAACTTGATGTAATCACTCATCTTGGATGTAAATGTGTAGTGCTGTCATCCTTTAAGAATTTAAATTCCAGTCTATTTGGAGATTTGTAGTGTACTAAGTTTCACACTTTGTTGAAATAAATGTTCTCATAAATGACGTGCCTCACTTCTAAATTCGACAATATGATCAAAATATTAGTTTGAGAGTGAAAACAAACTGTGTACAAAATCTACAATTTCGTATTTTTCCAAAACGTAAAATTCTATAGTTAACACTTTTGTATTTTTCCCTCCAAAATTTGTTTTTTCTTGGTTTGGTGCAGATTAAAATTAGATTTTTTAGTAAATTGTGATAAAAAATTTTGAAATGTGTGGTTGAAAAGTTGTGGGACCAATAAAAGATGTGGTTAATATTGATTATTGGATTTTGACTTAAATTAAAATCAGATTTTAATAAAAAACAAACAGACTCTAATTTTCTTAACTATTGGAAAATAACATTACTCAAATTAGATTGATATTTATACATCTAAATTGTAGTATAAAATCCAAAGCACACAATTTATTTGGCCATTCTTGCGATGAAGGACATTTTGATCTTTCGACAACATTTTTCGAACTTTCAAGAGAACGACTAGATTTCTTATCCCCACCCTGAATTTGGCTACAAATTCAAAATTGCCCTAATAATAAAAGGGTATACAGTTGAAGACATCAATAATCATACGATGGAACATTAATGAGTCGCTTGCCACTAACTTGAATTTGGTAGACAAACATGCAAAAATCATGGAAATTTTGGCCGTCACCTCAGTGCTTCAAATGTAGACATGTCATGGTAAAATGGTAATTATGTCTCGCATTAAATTTAGAGTGAATTGTAAAATTTTAGGACGTGTTTGATACGTCAACATTTTCTTAGGAACTTCCACTTTTTAACTGTTTGATAGCGTTTTTTTTTTTCAAGGAATTGGTTTCCACCCATTCCAAGGTACAACCACTTGAAGCGTGATTCGTAAAATTCAATGACTTGCTATATGGTGGAAATTGGTTTACACCTTTTTTTTAGTAATAGAAACAAATTCTAAGATAAAGTATAAAAAAAAATTATCCCTTTAATTGACAAATTTCATGCAAAACAAAGTCAAACGTAAAAATAAAAAATAATTTTTTTTAAAATTTTTTTAATTTTGACAATCTAAACACATTTTGTCCCCAATGGTAAAATGGTAAAAAAAATTATTCATTTAATTGACAATTTGCATAAAAAACAAAGTCAAACGTATTATAATAGAAATGTGAAAAATTATACCAATCAAACCCCTTTAATTCAATTCCCGGTAAAACAATTCAAAGCAATTCAATTCCATACAATTCAATTCATTTCCACCCAAATTCCCTGCAATCAAACGGACCTAAGAAAATTTGTTTTAGAGTGAATTGTAATTAATGGTGTTTGATTGATATAATTTTTCACATAATCCGTTTGACTTTGTTTTTAATGCAAATTATTACTCTTTGGGATAATTTTTTTAACAATCTGTATTAAAAAAAATTTGGATTGCAAAAAAGTAAAAAAAAAAAAAAAAAAAAATTGTATTCGTTTGACTTTATTTTTTATGCGAATTGTCAATTAAATTGATAAATTTTTTTACTATTAGATTTAGAATATGTGTTCATTGCCAAAAAAAAATTAAAAAAAAAAAAATTGAAAACACTTTCCCACCAAACTCATGAGAAAATAAAAGTTGAAAAATGTGTTTTAAATTGCTATACCTAGAAAAGGGGTGAAAATGAATTCCATGAAAAAGTTATGTAATCAAACATCAAAATAAAGGGTGGAAAATGAAAACATTTTCCTTTTCCACCCAATTCTACCCCAATCAAACACTACTTTAAGATAAATAGAACAAAACGTCTCCATCGTTCAATGATATTGTGCTAAACATCTTTATTTTTCATTTTTTGACATTTTCACATGTATTTCCACATTTCATTGCGAAAAATGTCATTTTCTTAATAATTAAAAAATGTAAAAATAACAAATATACCCTCCCAATTAAATAAAACAAAAAAATTACAATTTTACTCCCAGACATTTTTTTTAAAACTACAAATGAGTCCAAATAAATTAGTAAAATTGTAATTAGCACAAAATGTCTTTACCTTTCCATATTATTGTGTAAAACGTCCATACCTTTAATTTTTTTAACATTTTCACCCTTATTTTCACATTACATTACCAAAATCATCATTTTCTTCCATTTTTTTAATTAAAAGTTGTAAAATAACAAATATATCATCTTATTTAAATAAAAAAAAATTTATAACTACACTTCCGAATTTTTCAAAAAAAGTACAAATAAATTCTAAATAAATAATTAAAAAAGAAAGTGATTTGAAAATTTTGGGAGTATAGTTGCAATTTATTCTTTATTTTTATTTTATTTAAATATGAGGATATATTCATCATTTTACATATTTTAATTGAGAAAATGAATGAAAATGATGATTTTCATAATGAAATGTGAAAATATCAAAAATAAAAAATGGAAGGTATAAGCATTTTGCACAATAATATTCAAATGTATGGACGTTTTGTGCTAATTACATTTTTAATAATTTTATTTGGATTTATTTATAATTTTTTAAAAGTTTGAGAGTATAATTGCATTTTGTTATTTAATTTTTCATTTCATTTCTTTTTGTTTTATTTAAATAGGAGAGTATATTTATCATTTTTTATTTAGAAAATCATATTTTCCACAATGAATGGTGAAAATAGAGAGTAAAAACGTCAAAAAATGAAAGGTATGAATATTTTGCACAATAACATTGAAAGATAATGATGTTCTCTGCTAATTACCCTTTTTTTTTTTTTTATTAAAACTTAATTTGAGAAAATAAATGAAAAAATAAATAAACATTATAATTAGACGCTATTCAGTTAAATTTTTCCGTGCATCGAATCAAGAAGACAAATTGTCAAGGTAGATGACTCTTCCAATGTATTTGTCTACCATCATAAATCATGTTATAGACATTGAATTTGTCAATTTATCGTTCTTGTTTGTGTTGTTTAGCTGACAACTTATCATCATGACATGGATCCAAAAACAATTTGTGATTGGAATGCTCCATTAAATTGTTAAAACAATTAAGAAGTCAATTATGCGATATATATATAATAAATAATAGAGAGAAACAACAAGATTCATGCAACCAAATGCAAGTGGATTCAAAAAGTAATGCAACTTCATTCACATGGAAGGATTTTGTTTGACATTTAATTTGGAGTCTTAAGAATTCCAAAAAAAATAGAAGACAATTTGCAATAATATTAGGAATCTAGTGAAATGGATAATAATTCAGAGTGTGTTTGATGGAGATTATTGGGGAAAAATGAATTTTGAAATAGTGATATGATGGGAAATGTGTGGTTGAAAAAGAAGGAAAAGTTATTGATGTGATAGAAAATATTATTTTATTGAAGAATGTGTGGTTGAAAATGAGTAGAAGAATGAAAATGAAAATGAGAATGTGGGTCAAACGGAGCCTCAATTTTTGAAGTGGTCCACGTGACCATGACAAAGATAGGTCCCAAAGAGTGGAATGTAGAACAAGTAAATAAATGGATAATTGTTAAGGAACAGACTCTAATCTCAATTTAAGATTAATGTACAAAAACGACAAACATAATTACATATGCAAACACCTAAAGTCATAACATGCGGAATAATTTAACTACTATCTCTTTCAATGTAAAATATAACTAATTTGTCTCATAATTCATATGACTAAGACCCCGTTTGATTTTCAATTTTTGTAAAATGAGAATGAAAAATATAGCTGTTATGGGCTCCACACAAGAAATAAAAATTCAAAAATGATGGTTTAATGTGATTGATAACGGTCATATTTTTCATTCTTATGGAGAAAAATAGGTACCAAATGGAGCCTAAATGATTCATTCGCCTTGGAAGCATCAAGTAGTAGCGGCATTTCTGTCACTTTACCTTGCTTCTTTTAACAACAAGATGTTTCATGCCAGGAACATGATTAAAAAATTGAAAAGAAATCAAACCAAAAAATACAATCATAATAATTTATGTACAGTTATTGTCAAGAAAAAGTGTGGAAAAATCATATCATATGACAACAAAAGAGAGTTGCAATTATTCTCTTTGGACTTCATTTCATTTAATATGTTCAGTGGATTAAGTTAAAAGAGGTCATTCACCACATGGGAATTGCTTTAGTAGATGGTTATAGATTACATTTTTAGAAAGTGTGTGGCCAAATAACATTTTGATACATGCCTCTTTTGCCTGCTAAAGTAAAAGGTAGTCAATTGTGTGTGTGTGTGTTTTTATTTTTATTTTTTATGTTGTGTGTGAATTAAATAACTTGGTCAAGATGTGAAGTCGTAAAATGATGACGCGATAACCAATTAGATATTTCGGGTGTGTTCGGTACCAATTTTAATCCAATTAAAATTGAAAATATGGCCATTATTGGGTCCCACTCGTCTAATAAAAGTCAACAATAACAGCTAATTTTTCAATTTTAATCCGATTTTAATCTCTACCGAACACACCCTTCATGACATTATCATGAACAAGAGTGCCTACAAGAGATTTGTTCAAAAATTGCTACTTGAGCATCATTTGTCTTCTACCTTCTATTTTCTAAAAAATTTCTATTATTGAGAAGTTTGACGATGTATTATTGGACTTGAGTTTTAACTAGCGTAAAGATTCAATTGTTTTCACTATTGATATAGAAAAAATAAATGAATAGTAAGTTCCTTAATTGTGTATAGGTAAATGAACATAGTCAAAATTAACTTACAGACGTGAAAAATGTCACACAAACACAATTTTAAGTTTAAAGAAAAATGGATTGAACCGAAGCCATACTTTTTACTTCTTTTCTTTTAGATATCTACTTACTTTCACTTTCACTTGCATTTTATTATATTTTTGTTAATTTTAATTACTCCGAAGCTCGTCATCTACCTTAGGCAGCTCTCCATGTATTCTTACACCAGACGTTTGCCTAACACTCACATGCGAGGCGCAAAAGCGCACGCACACACCATTCTCTCTCTTGCAATATGTTTCGTGTATATATATAATATCTCTCCCTAATCTCAGCTAGGAATTCCATTTCTTTTAATTTTATTTAAAAGGAGTGGAATAACCAAGAAAAAGAAAGGAAGAGAAGAAGAGAGTGAGAGGATGAACGCATCCTCTGTTCTTATTTATGTATAATCTTTTTAGATCTTGGTTCAAACCAATTTTCTCATCTGGATTCTTTCTTTTGAATGGTGGGTTTGGAAATGAATTTTTTTTTTGTACAAAAATCCAATATTTAATTCTTTTTTGATCAATTTTTGTTTGAGGGGTCTTTGATCTTCCTGAATTATGGATTTTCAGGATTGTAAGATTGAATCTTGATTGATGAATGAAGGATCCAATAATTTTGAAATAAATCCAACATTTCCCACTCGTTGTTGTGTGAGCTTGGGTTCCTGCCTGATTTTCTGGATAAGGTAGGATTTTTCTTGTTCGTTTATCTATTAGATTTATTTTTTTATGTTGGATCTTTCGGATTTTCTGGAAATATGTATTGCAACAATCATCGATGACGCAATTGATTTATGGGGTGCAACTCATCTTCTTGTTGAATTGATTCACACATTTGCAGGATCTGGCTGTTCTTAGTGATTATCAGTATATTTTTAATCAAATTTTGTGCTCAATTTGTGAAGTTTTTTTTTTGTTTGTTTTTATAGCTATTCATTTCGTCCTTTTATCTTTATGAATTATTTGGTTTGATGGAAGATTATTGAATTGTCTGGAATTTGAACACGGGATGCAGAAAAGATGGAGTCGGATCTAGGTAAGCTATTTATTGGTGGGATTTCTTGGGACACAAATGAGGATCGACTGAAAGAATATTTCGGAGCATATGGAGAAGTGGTGGAAGCAGCGATCATGAGAGATCGCACCACAGGCCGTGCTCGTGGCTTTGGTTTTGTAGTTTTTGCCGATCCAGCAGTGGCTGAAAGAGTGGTCAAGGAGAAACACATGATTGATGGAAGAACAGTAAGTAGTTTTTGCTTATATATTTAGAGATTACAGTACTTTGAATATCATTAGAAATATGCATTAACCAATATTAGTTATTTTTGAAGTTTCTAAATGCCATTGTGCTTAAATTAGATATAAATCAAGTCTTATGGTCTTAATAATGAGCAAAAGGTTAAGTACCTGCAGTTTTTATCTGAAAATGTAGAATGATAAGTTTCCACTCCTTGGATTTTCAAGGTCCTAATATTTGATTCTTCACGAGTTGATAAAATGGGAACTGTCTCTCAGTGTGGACTGTTTACTTTCTTTCACATTCTCAGGTGGAAGCGAAGAAAGCTGTTCCAAGGGATGATCAACATTTAATAAATAGAAACATTAGTAGCATTCAAGGATCACCGGGTCCTGGACGCACAAAAAAGATATTTGTAGGAGGATTAGCATCAACCGTCACTGAGAGTGACTTCAAAAGTTACTTCAATCAGTTCGGCACGATAACAGATGTCGTAGTAATGTATGACCACAACACCCTAAGGCCAAGAGGTTTTGGCTTCATAACATATGATTCGGAGGATGCAGTCGATATGGTGTTGCACAAAACCTTTCATGAGTTAAATGGTAAGATGGTTGAAGTAAAGCGGGCTGTTCCAAAAGAATTGTCACCAGGGCCTAGCCGGAGTCCTCTTGTTGGGTACAGCTATGGGCTTAATAGAGCCAACAACTTGCTCAGTAGCTATGCTCAGGGATACGATTTGAGCTCACTTGGAGGCTATGTGGTCAGGATGGACAGTAGGTACAGTCCATTAGCTACTTCTCGTGGTGGATTCTCTCATTTTGGTTCTCCTTCTTATGGGATGGGTGTGAATGTGGAGCAAGGGTTGAACCCTGGCTATGGAGGGGGTTCAAACTTCAGTAATAATCTTGGTTATGGAAGGAACCCCTATTTTGGCGGTAATCCAAACAGGTATAATACTCCTATCGGTTACAACACCAATACTAGCAGAGGTGATTCCTTTATAAGTTCACCATCTAGAAATGTGTGGGGAAATGGTGGCTTGAATACTTCTCCAACTAATGCCAGCTCTGATTCATACTTCGGTTCTGGAAGTGGTGGACTTGGAGTTTTTGGAAATAATGGAGCAAACTGGGGAACTTCTCCTATTTCTACCTCACTTGGAGGGAGTTCTTCTGGAAACAGGGGTGGGGAAAACAGTTATGCACTGGGAACGAGAGGATTTGGACAAAACAGTGGAACTGGTGTAATCACAACATCTTCATTTACAACATCGAGTGGTGGTTATGATGGATCTTATGGGGATTTTTATCACAATGGCTCAATTTATGGTGATCCTACTTGGCATACTGCATCTTCTGACCTAGATAATTCTAGCTCATTTGGTTATGGACTTGGAGATCCTGAAGATGTCGCTGCTAAAACTTCCGAGGATTATGGCACAGGCTATAGTATTGCAAATAGACAACCCAAAAGAGGTAAAACTACCGTCTTGTTTTAAATTTGCGAATACATTATTTTGCAGACTGAATGAAAATGCTTTATGCCATATTCTATTTTTTAATTTAATTTAATTTTATAAACTAGACTTGGATGATTAAGATGATTGCTAATTTGATGCTAGCCATTGTCTACAACTGTTAAATAGACAATAATTTCATAGTAATAGGAAGAACAGGAACTGATAGTAATAGGAGTTCCTTTCACAGAATTTGTTATCTTTTCCCTTTTTTGTTCATAGTTTTCTGATATACCTTGAATATCTTAGTCAAAACCTTTCACTTTTTTACTGTACCATGAAAGTATTGACTGTAATATTGTGACTCGTCAAAGTATGTGTAAATAGGTACAGTCCATGGAATCACATAAAGTAAAAAAATAAAAGAAGTGACGGTAGTAACTAAATACATAAAAAGATCATTTTTTTTTCTAATTTCTTTGATGCACCTGGAGTTTATGAGCAAATACGAATCAATTTAGATAGTCCTTTGTGCTCTCATTACTTCTTTCCATTTTTTTATGATTCTTAAAAAAAAAAAAAATGTTTACTGAGCTGAATAATAAGACAGGTAATATTTCATGAAAAACAATTGAATTGTTACTTTAGAATCTATATATAATATTGTATTTCAACTCTTAATATTGTTTTATGAATTCATGGCTGCTTTTGTAAATTAACGTTGATTTTGTTCTTGTCATTGCTCGTGATAATGGAAGTCGGTCTGCCAACTATGTTAGCATTTCTTACTTTTGAAAATTTGAGCCTAAAGCTTGAATGATTTTTATTTGATTAGGAAAGAGTCATTTCTTGCGTTCATATGTATCAAACGTAAATAACATTTCACCATTTTAAATTTAAACTCGGTCTTTATCTAATTATGACTTTAATCTATTGTTGGCTTGATTATGATTGATGATTTGTGCAATATACTAACAAGAATGACAAGATGTATATATCTTCTGCAATAATTAAGTTACATGCAAAAATAATATAAATTAGTAATATTCCTAAACTGGCAAAACTAATTTAGTTATGAAATAAAGGGTAAAGTTTTCTGTCGTTTTAAAAATGATATTAGTTACATGCCATAAAATATAAATAGGTAATATTTCAATTTCAAAACTAGCTTATGATAATTTACTTAGGCTAAAGTTTTACATACATGTAATAATTTAGCCTATGTTTGGCTCTTGTTTATAAATTGTTTATAAACACTCGAGTCAGTTTTTATCTGCGAATTTTGAAGGAATTACAAGTAGCTCATTTCTATTTATTTACTCTTCCCTGTCCCATAAAGATAGTATTGTTTCTATTTTCATATAGATTAAGCCCTTGTTTGAGCCCTATTTTAGAGAAAATAATGAATTTTTTAATAGTGTATTGATGAGAAATGTGTGATTAAAAAATAAGGAATTTTTTTGGATTTGCGTGTAATATTATTTTATTGAAGAATGTGTGGTTGAAATGATGTCAAAACACTGTTGAAAAATTCATTTTTTCCAAAGAATGGGGCTCAAACAAGGGCTAAAAAAACTTAATTAGATATGTCGAAACCATAAATTTTACATGTATTTTTCCTAATATACCCTTACATTGAATAATGGTAGTTCATATTTATTGATAACAAAGCACATTAAAAAGGGGGAATTAAGATATTAATTATACTTTCAACAAGGAAAGTCACTTATAATTTGGGACAAACAAAAATGGAAAGCAAGCCTATCTTTGCGGGATGTAGGATTATAATTTAAGCATTATATACACTTACCAAATGTGCTTAGTCTAGAAATGATGTATTACACTGTTAGTTCTTATTTAGAATTTTGTAGGTGAAAATTGAAATAATCTGAACCTAAGGAGTGAATGTCACTTGGCTCGAGTAACATGAAGCTCAGAATTAGTCAATCAGGGGTGTAGTCAATACTCCCAAATCTATAGGGGAATTGATCCGGGGTTGATTTTGATATTTTGTAACTAATAAGTACAAACTCTGAAGAAAAGAATTTTGTATCATATCTTTCAACATGTGAATATTATATCGCTACGTCATTTATTTGATTTTCTTCATTTATCTTTTTCAGGAATTGCTGCATAGGAAACGTAAGTATCAGATATCTGAAGATAATCATAGCATAAGAGACTTCAGAAATGTGGATTGTGAATTTCTTACGTATCCCTCGTAAATAAGTATCTCAGCTTATAATGATATCATTATATGGAGCTAACCGTGTTCTTGTTCAAAGTATACGTGTTCAGGAAGAGCAGCTTCATGGGATTTTGTGAAGATTTGAGGTTTGGTTTTTACACATAACTTAGGTTCCTTATTGATCATTCGATTGAGATGTAAATCAGATTGCAGGATACATTATCGAAGATCCATTCTAGTTAGCTTTTTGAGTCTCTTCAAAAAGACAGTACCATCGGTTCAACCTAAAGAAGTAGAGGATTATTATTTTTTATATTATTATTTCAGTCTTTGTCGGCCCTATGCTGGCACGTATCCTAGTTTTTTCGACATTTCAGGAGTTTGTATTTTTCCTCTATTGTATGCGAGCTTCTGTTTCATGTACTAGCGTGAAATATAAGAGGGATCCACCCACATAGGTTCCCCTTCAATAAAATACTGAATATTTTGATCCGTTTCTGTCGAAATTCTGTATTTGACACATTGAAAGTTTTATTTGTGTTTGTGTGAATTTATTTGATTGTTTATTGATGAAATTCAGACTCTGTATATTTATCATATAAAAAGTTGTGTTTTTGAAGATACAACTTAAAAAGAGTCTAAAATTCTAATTACCAGTAATATGTGATAAAAAAACAACAACTTAAATTGGTGAACTTCGGTGAATTTCTTTCTTTAGGCAATTCTGGATCCTCCCTCAGGTTCGTCGATTCTCTCAAATTTCTTATCTCATTGATCTTATATATATATATATATATATATATATATATATATAGATTCCTCCAAAAGATCGAGCTTACCTCATGTCAGTTCAATCTGCTCATGAACTTGAATCATTTGCTGAAGCCTCCAATAAGTCTTGCTGGAGACATGTACATGAAGAGATCAATGTACAAGAAAAAATAACAAGACTCTGTCCCATTGCCTACAAGGAAAGAAGCCGACTACAAGTGAATTTACTAGATGAGCATGATCCGATTCCAAAGAGAAACGAACTTAATCAAGAATCATTGAATATCTTGTTAATGAAACTATCAGTTCCAAGTTGAATATGGAACCTCACTGTGTAGAATCGTTCCATGACCAAAGTTTTCAGAGAGATGCTACCCCGCTCGAATAGATT
The DNA here is from genome assembly GCA_019395295.1 of Osmanthus fragrans. Classification (NCBI taxonomy): domain Eukaryota; kingdom Viridiplantae; phylum Streptophyta; class Magnoliopsida; order Lamiales; family Oleaceae; genus Osmanthus; species Osmanthus fragrans. Next base: position 1,434,067 of record CM033344.1, on the reverse strand, counting down.
AGTCAAAAAAAGATTTTTTTTTTCCCCCCAAAAGAAAGTTACTTTGTTCACCGACCCTTCCCTTTATGTCAAGTATGATATACGTGCAGCATGGTCCAACAAGGGAATGTTATCTTGCAACCATGCAAGATCGGTAAATGATTCTGGACAGACAAACCCTTGACCAGTGGAGATGTTATCTAACAGCCAAAAGGAAATAATGGACACTTTAGCCCAATGTGCTAAATCCTTCAAATATATCACTGAAGGTGGACATTATCATACATGGTTATCACAAGCAGAGAGAACAAGATGTTGGCAAAAGTAGTGGTGTCAAGACGGACGGGCCGTCAGGCCCGCACGAAGACAACTCGGCCCGCGATTCGGCCCATGAATCGAACGGGCCGAATCACGAGTCTTTTTTTGGGAACCAGGTCGGGCCGATTCCAACCAAGCGGGTCGCGGTTAACAGTGGACCGGCCCCTTTTTTTAAAAAATTAAAAAATAATTTTTTTTTTAATGTTATTAAGGTTTTTTAAAAAATTAAACAGACCGAGCCGAATTTTAGCGAGCGGGCCGCGATTAACCGGCCATACGGGCTTTAGATCTGGCCGGGCTGTACAATTTTTATGATCTGGGTCGGCCCGGCCCGTAAACCCCGCTACGGACGAGCTTTTTAAAAAACAGGCAGGTCCGAGCTTAAGGTTGTGCGGGCCGATTCGACCCGACCCACCCATTTTGACACCTCTAGACAAAAGTCTACGTCATTAATCGTCAACGAAAGCATGCCCCATACAAACACTACGACTTATGCAATACACTTATGACATGTTTGGTAAGGTTGATTACATAATATTAGACAGTAAGAAGAAACTAAAATCTTATTCATTGTATTGTCAACTACCATCTAATATTGCACCAAACATGCACCAGTCAACTACCATCTAATGTTACATACCAAACATGCACATAATGTTAACTGAATGCATCAGTCTTCACTAGGATCATTATATCACCTGTGCACTCTGGAACATCAAATGAAAGCTCAGAAGAAAGCTCTACTCCCATAAAACACTCGAGAGCCTGAGTTATTAGATGTTGGCGTTTTCTGGTCCGAACTTGAATTGCCAGAGCTGGTTGGCTGGTTTTCAAAGTCTCCTGGAAGCTTCATCTTGGCCAGAGACTCGGTAAATTGCTGCATGCTCTTCATGTACATATCGACAATGTCCTGCTGCACCACCTTTGGCTCTGGTTCAATGTTTACTGTGACAGCAGGCTTTGCAAATGTATCATTTGGTAGCCCCCCTGACGCATTACTCTCAGCTTCTCCAACATCAGAACTTTTCTCCTTCCGATTATCTTTAGGAGGTGACACATATTCTTCATTGGGAGATTTTGAGTCTCCAGGGGTCTCAGAAGACTGTGAGCTCAAATGAAGTGAAGCAGATGGAGTTCCGTTCATTGATACACAGCCCAGAGGAGAATCGTGTTTTGGAAACGGTGTCAAAGTGATGGTGCCTGTTGAGAAGCCTTCTTCAAGTTGAACAACTACCTCTGAGCTTATGTTATTTTCATTTCCAGAGTTGACCAGACTGTCAGAACTATGGGAGTTGTCCAAATCAGTATTTGGGATCCCAAAATACTCGGAAACCATCTGATGATTCTCATTCACTACATTAGGATCTGGGAACTCAATTTTGTCAAAGTCACTCGGACAAGATTCTGTTGATTTCATGTCCTGGACAGCTGCATCTGCCGCCACAGATGAGGATGATGCAGGAATTGGAATCACTTCCGGTGAAGCTCCGGCATAGGAGAGGGCTAACTGAACATAACCAGCTGGAGAGTGGAAGAGGTCAGTTGAGGAGAGAGAAAACTCCTTCTCTAACTTCCCGTTGTTAAGGAAGACTTCAGACAGAGGTACCAAAGCAAATCCCAAGGGTTGATCTTCGAGATAGTTTCGCACCCTGCTTAGCATCCATATCTCACATTTGAGGGAGGAATCGACTTTACGAACATCAAGTCGGAGATTCTCATTAAAGACGGGATTTCTCCCACCGCCATTAATGATCTTAGTAGAGACTGTATTTTCAGGATTGCTAGTAAGACAAAGCTTAGCATAAACATCTTGCTTTTGGTAGATACAGATGTTATGAATATCCCTAGCCTGATTTATACAAACCTCCAAAACGCCAAAGAAGTCTTCTCGAATTGGAGTTTCCTTTCTTTGATGAGCGATTACCTTTGATAAATAGCTGGGCTTTTCTGCAAAAAGATTGGTATTCTGCTTCTCGGACTCCACAAAAACAGAAGAGCTCTTGAATGGTGACACCACCAACTGTGAGGAATCCATGAAGATCTTAGAAATTTACCTGTGAAAAACGAGAGAACGAGTTTCTTGAAAAAATGAAACCTTGCAACATTTTATATGCTATGTAGCATGCAAAATAGTTGACAACTAGATTTAGATGAATATATGCAAGTCTTGCCCCCGCTTATATATGAAATTTGTTCGCCGTGTTAGACATTTAACCAGAAAATGAATCTGGTCAACATGTGGGGGGCATATTGAAGACAAGATTTATACGAATACATATGGCCCGTCTTAGCAGCTTAAGTTTTTGATGAGATGGTAAACAAATCTTAATCACGTAATTAAGTACCATAATCAGAAAACACCTCTATAGCTTTAACACTTCCACTCTCGTCTCAAAAGTTCTAGCTCCAAAGAACTCCCCTCCTCTGTTCCACTCCTTCTCTCTCCCCTCACAAAAAGCCGAGTTAATAAAGCCTACGATTCTCAGAACTTAAAAGTTAAAGAAGCCTAAATCACTGCAGAATATGAGAACTTATCAGACACACAACAATCTTTAAAACAGAAATCACGTTGAAAGCCATAAATCAAGAAGCTAGAATCAGCTGGAGAAAATAATTCTTAAGACCCGAGAGCAACAACCTACAAGTTACAAGATGCGTGGATTTAGGACTTAGAAAATTGAGATAAACAAACTATTAACAAATTCAAGTAAACTGATTACAAAAACATCAAGATATGAGACGCACAGAAATTCCAAAAAAAAAAAACTTCAAATAGTTAACAAGCAGATGTTCAAGTCAACTGACTCACGGTAAAATCATTCAAAAGCTTAAGAGAAAAAGGGGAAAAAGCTCATAAACGAGAGACCTTGATATCCAAAATTCAGGTGTCAAATTCACGAATCCCAGATGCCCAATTCACGAAGAAGCAACACTTATCTATTAATTATCAACAAACCCTCGAGTAAAGCTTAATACAAAAGAAGATTTTAAAAAATCCCAAATTGAGACGTTTCCTATGCTCGATTTGATAAGAACACATCTCAAAACGCCGAAATGAAGCAAAACCCATTAGCAGTTCAATCAAGATAACTCCACATACCAATAAAGTGAACACCTATTTTCCAACCCAAACTGTGAGTCAGTGACTCAAACCTCTCGTAAATCAAAAAAAGCGAGCTAACACCAACTTTGGTCTTCAGTTCAATTTAAAAAAACAAAAGGAAAACAGCAAATATCAAAGCACAAAACAACAAAGCTAAAAAGGGATTAAAATGACTTCTTGCCTTCGACTACAAAATCAACCAAACCTTCGGCAATATCAGAGGCTATTATCAAACACTAAAGACAACCACTTGGCAAAACGGGGAGTTTTACGAGAAACCGTACAAGTATAAAATCTACCCAGAAAGGAAATTAGCACAAATGGTCCCAAATCTATGCTCCGTTTTCTGTTTTGGTCCTACACCTTTAAATTTTGGCATCCAAACCTATGCCGTTAGGTAAGCAAATTGGTTTATTGGATGGATTTCATTCAAAACGACTATTAATTTTGTGCTTGAAATGCAAGTTTATCTTTTACTTATTTTATTCCGGGAACAAATTCGTTAAAACTTAAATAAATCCATCTTCTCTAACAACCTACCCACCCACCCGCCAAGTTCTTAATCTATAATTGTTTAGATATCTAAATTTTTCATAATCTCCCCACTATAACAATTTATATTGATGCGAATGATATGTATTTTCCACATTTAACTAAACTCGACAATTTATCACAACTAGTTAATTATTGGCTTGAACAAGTTTTTCAAAAACGTATTATAATCTCACTTTCATTTTCTTGATATTTTGAGTGGTTGAAAGTGTTAGTTTAAAAATGATGAAGAAACACAAACCTTTAATTAACCCAAATCCACATTTACGAAATTAATGGATGCATTTGTTTGAGTTTATAAATATCACCAAATGAAATTGAATATGCGCTTGATGTGTTGTGGTGAAATTGAGAAGAAAATGTAAAATATAAGGTGCAGTGCACAAGTCATTGTTTAAAATGTAAAATAATATTTTCGAGTTAAGTTGAGTTTTCAATTATTGATATTAGAAATTGAGAACTCAATCTAGCTATTTCTCAAAATTTAATACCTGAAATCAATTAGCACTTGAGTAGACACGAAACGAATTGACAAGTCTGTCTATATTCTGGTTCAACTCAACATGTGTTGATAACTTTGCCTACCCCTAAATCGAGATTGGGTTCGAATGCAATGAGTGGAGTTGTGGGAGAAGATGAAGTTTTCCTATATTTTTATTTTATTTTATTTATGTTTTGACAAAATTGTCCCTCAATCCAACTGACAACAAAATTGGACGGAATACATCCAATGGACCAACTACACACCTAACTGCATAAATTTGGGACATTAAAGCCAAAATTTAAAGGTTTGACACCAAAAGGCAAGATGGTCATAGGTGTGGGGACTATTTGCTCCAATTTCCCTTAACGGGGAAGATAATGGAATTGAAACCTGCAGAAAAGAGCACTCTGGAAATATAATAATTATTAAATACTAATATTTGAATTTATTTGATTATCTCTATAACTTTTTCATTATTTTATAGCAACTTTTTCTTATTTTATAGTCAAGTGAAAAGGAGAGCAGCCCAATCAAAAGGGTAATGTTTGGGCGTTGGGATTGGAGCGAGAGAGCACGTGCAGTTTGACATCATGGATTACGGAAGAATTGTGGAAGAAATCATTTGCCCCTTTGACTAGAAGAACCTTCTACCCCTTTGGCAAAAATGACAGGAATTGATTTTACGTTAAAAATGGGTTATTTTTATGAGTAATGCTATTTTTACAATTTTTTTTTTACAATTGTCTCTTACAATTACTCACATAGAGAGGGGTCCCACAGTGAATAAAAAAATTCACTGTGAATAATTATAAGAGAATTGTAAAAAAAAATTATAAAAGTAGCATTGCCCTATTTTTATTTAACTGTTTGATTAAATGAGGTAATCATATGTTAAACTTAAAACAAATTTCTGATTCCATTAATTGGTAATTACATCGATTGACCCCATTTTCATTAGTTTCGTTTGATCCACATTCTCATTCTCATTTTCATCTTTATTTTTCTACTCATTTTCAACCACATATTCTTTAATAAAATAATATTTTTTATCAAATCAATAATTTTTCCTTCTTTTTTAACCATACATTTTACATTATATCACTATTTAAAATACATTTTTCCCTAATAATCTCCATCAAACACATATATAAAGTGATTATATAGAAAGAGAAATATATATTAGTATTATATTTTTAACGATTTAATATCTAATTTTTGAAAATTTTTAATAAATTTGGTAAATGTGAAATTGTATTTTTAACGACTTAATGCCTTAACTTTGCAAAAAGTTTTTCACTAGGTCACTGAACTTTAAAAAATTATTCAATTCATCACTAAATTTTGTAAAAAATTTACACGGGATCATTTTTAAAAGTCACTCCATTCATCACTAAACTTTGCAAAAAAATTTCACAGGATCATTGAACTTCACAAAAGGTTTTCAGGAAACTTTTTGCAAAATTTAGTGATGAATGAGATGGTTTTTAAAGTTCAATAACACTGTGGAAACTTTTTACAAAGTTCAGTGATCTTATGAAAATCTTTTGCAAAGTTCATTGATGACTTGAGTGATTTTTTAAGTTCAATGATCATGTGAAATTTTTTTACGAAGTTTAGTCACCATTTGGGTTATTAACTTGACCAATTTAAATCTTAGCCTTCGTTTGGGAAGATTTTTTAAACAGTTTATTTTATAAATAATTAAAAATAAGTGGTAAATAAGTGGACATTACTTAAATGTCCATTGAAGTGTATGATTAAAAATGAAATTTGACAATTTATATTTATAAATTTTACCAAACGGAGGTTTAATCATCTCAAACGTTAGCGGCAAACTTTTTACATTTCTTCAAAAAGATTAAAAGAGATAAATACATTAAAAAAAAAAAAAAAAACAGTAGCTGGTGGCTTTCACGAGTTATGACGAATTATTGGAGTCCATATGTTGATTGTTTTTCTAAAGACAAAATTAATTTTATGAAGTAAACAAGTTCTTTTCTAAATAAAAAGTAAAATTTTTTAGCTCATGCCTGGCTCTCATATTTTAAATTTTTTTTTAAAAAACTCATTTTCAATTACGTATTTTATGAAATTAAATTTTATTAACTTTTTAATCACATATTTTATCTATTTTTATCAAAATCCACAAAATTTCTGAATTTTAATTAATCCAAACAGGGACTTAATTCTAAATACTAATTTCTTAAAGTAAAAGGAGTTAAAACTTGATTCGTGCTACGTAGCATTACTAGTACTATAAGCACCAGGTTAGACAGTATGCAAGTGATAAACCACCTTTAACATGACTCATTTTCCATTTTTAAGGCGATCTAATAATTAATGACACTTGGCCACATAAACTAATATTTAACACCAATGATATCAAATAACATTAATATAATTTAGTTAATGAAAGATGGGATTTTTAGCATTGAGCTAAATCCTATCTTTTCTGTTTCACTTGTCTATTTTCTCACGAAACCTCATATTCACTTGCCTTTATGAACTTTTTGTAAAACCCTTTTCACAATTTACAAATTCATTCTTCTTCACTTAAAAATGGTAGATGAAGCTCCAAAACCTGCAAAGAGCAGTTCATTGGGTATAAAGTAGTTGCCATTTGCCAATCAAATGAAAATCATCTCTTGTTATTTCGGTACTTGAAGTTGGGTTATATGACTTTCCTAGCTGGTGATTTACTCATTCATCGGTTAAGTGGAACCGCATTCGAATGAAACTTGTGTTCCAGACTTGTCTACAACTCGCTGTTTAGTCATTTTTAAATGTTAAAAATTAACTTGGTATTTGAATAATAGGCCGAGGACTAAAGATGCAATTATTCATTTGATTTGTCGGCAGATAGGGCAATGCTACAAACGACGACGTCTTGCAAAAGGGTATATACGAACAAATTATCTCATCTCAGACAAGCTAAAAAGTTTCAGAAGCTAGAAGTTGAAAACCTTTGGCTTGACCAACCATTAGGGTTTATAATTTTAAAGATGTCGACGCCGGCGAACAATCCGAGTTCCGCCTCCGAAGTCGAGAACATTCAGACTCCTGTTTCTAACGTGTCTCCTGATGCACTAACCCCCAGCACTACCGCCAATCCGTCAAGTCCTCCACTAGTTTGCCTAATTCGTTTCGCCGGTGACTCAGCGGCCGGCGCTTTCATGGGATCCATTTTCGGCTACGGTAACCTAATTTTGGTTTTTATTTTTTTCTTGTTTAGTTATTTAAGTAGATTATCTACATGTTGATTTAAGCTGGGATATTGTGACAATTCACCGAGGTTACGTTTGGCACTAATGGAGTATCTGGTAGGGAGGGTTGGATATTGTTTGCTAAGAAAAAGTAAGATAAAATTTTATTTATAATGTTGTTTAGTACTGCCAAACTTGTAATAGCAGTTCAGTTGTATATGCCTATATGAAATTTGCCTCATAGACATGGAGAATTGGTCTGTACTACTCTTTGGATAACCTTTCTATGCTTGATGTTTTGTGTTTTTATCCTTTCCTCTATTTCAGATATCAGTGAAAATTTCTGGTAGTTATAATTTGAATACACATATTTGAACTATGACTAAGGTGATTTCCAAAGGCCAGGTTATGCAAACTTCGTAATTGTGTTGTGGGCTTTCCCTGGTGGAGAGGTTGTGAAAATATCCACGACTGACTAGATTAAATGTGACACCATTTATTCAGATTATTATTGGAACTATGATCCTATTGACTAGAACTTCATTATCAACTCAAAAATTTCATGTTTAATAAACTATTCATTCTGACTTCTTCTAGTTGGCCTACTAGGTATCTGAGAAAATATCTTGCATTCATTCTGACTTCTTCTAGTTGGCCTACTAGGTATTTAAGAAAATATCTTGCATTCTGAGTTTGCAATGATCATTCATAATATGATTCTCTGATATGTGTCACAGGTTCAGGATTAATTAAAAAGAAAGGTTTGAAAGGATCATTTGCTGATGCAGGGTCTTCTGCTAAGGTATGGGTACTTTGACTTTTGGTCAACACGATAACTTTCTCATCCAAAGCTTTAATGGCACGGATCTTTTTATCTTAAATCTTTTTTATATTATATTACTTTCCTTCCAGACATTTGCAGTCTTGTCTGGAGTTCACAGTTTAGTTGTATGCTTTTTGAAGAGGTTGCGGGGGAAAGATGATGGTAAGACATCTTCAATTGGAATTAACTTGTTTTAATGACCATTCAATTTCACGTGACTTCTCTTATTTCTCTACAGTCATCAATGCAGGAGTTGCAGGATGTTGCACAGGCCTTGCTCTAAGCTTTCCAGGTATCTTGAACTCTTCCCTCCCCCTCCTTTCTCCAGGGTTGAATTTGTGATACATGCACCCTTGCGTAAATTATGTATAACCATTTTAGAGAATGTACTGTGTTTCAGAATTCTCAAAGCTCCTTCGCATCTTAAGGTGTCCAAGGCCAACATTTCACTTTCGGCAATGCCGTCCCGATATTATTAAAATCATATATTACTGTTCAAAATAATACAATTAAGTCTTAAATTCTGACTTGGATTTCCTGCTTTATTTCAAAATAAATTTGACTTTATGGGAGCCTCCTAATCTCAAATCCGTCCTCTTTATTTCCTTGTGTATAGCCTTGCCATGCTACTTAATAATGACTTCCAAAGTGACCTCAAGATTAGGTCTACTATTAGGGTGTGCTTCTGGTGTTAAATTGCATCATTTTTTCTTCCATGGTGGTGAGTTTGTTCATGCATGTATATATGTGCATCTGAGGGTGGGGCATTGCAGCATCTGGACTTTGTTCACTTAGGTTAAATCCGTTGGTATGAAAATTTATCTCATTTTGCTATTTTATCTTTCCAGGTGCCCCACAAGCTCTACTTCAAAGCTGTCTCACATTTGGGGCGTTCTCGTTTATTATTGAAGGTATGAACAAGCAGCAGCCTGCACTTGCTTTGCCAGCTTCCTCGGGTGTCAAAAGAAGTCCCTTCAATGTGCTGACTCCTTTGTCAATCCCCCTTCCTAGAGAACTTAAGGAGTCTTTTTCATCTTTTTGCCGAACTCTGAGAAAATGAGGCAATCTTTAATCTTCGAAGTATTTTTTTCACTTTGTAGTAACAATTTAATTCTCAAAACGTTTTATAAAGTAGTAGTGAATTCGTCATACAAACTGAATTATGGAGCGTCCTCTTCTGCTATGTCCCATCTAAATATTAGTCCTAATTACCTTGAATTAGTCTGTGCTTGTAAAGTACCGTGTACTAGCATTTACACATTTTAAGGGATCTAGAGTATTATTTACTACCTAGAAATCTATATATAATTTAAATCGATTATAAATATTTTCTAAACATGAATGCCTCAAGCAACAAAAATCCCTTTGGCCTTCAGGCTTCAAACAGTTTTTTCGTTAGTTTATGCTCAATGGTCATGCAATAGGAGGAAATATTGCATTCATAGTCGACGACAAAGTGATTTTGAGATTTGGGCCATTTGGCAATAAAAATGAGTCTTGTTCAACACATAACCATCCCGGTCCAGAAAAGTCTTAATCAATGAAAGAGAGGGTTTATGAGCCCTAGCCTCACTTAGAATGACTTGAAAAGGGAAAAAAAATATAAAAAATATTAAAATGAAGAATATGTACCCATAAAGTTCATCGGCGTCAAGATCATCATTATGATGCAAATTAACCCATTAACGGTTTTTTTTGACATGAAAGAGGCTTTACATAAAATTGAACAGTGAACTGCTTTTAATTCACGAGATGGGGTATTGTAGTATGGTATAATAGGAGCCGCTACACGTATATATATACTTCTACAAAAAATATTGTAGCCACTTTATATATACATCAAATATAAAAGAAACTGTGGTGTGGTATGGTATAATAGGAGCCGCTACACGTACATCGAGCCTTATAGCTCAATAAACAACCCCCACAAATGGGATTGGGTTTGCTCATTTATTGATGTGAGCCCCTCCCCTCAAGTGAGGGAAATGTACTCCGAGCTGTAAGTCTTGGTGTACATATGTTTTATTCATGGTATAATAATATAAAGGATTTGTTTAATACCCATTTTGTTGGAGAAAATGCATTTTTTGGGTTAATGTGATGGTGAATATGTGGTTGAAAAAGAAGGAAAAGTTATTGATGTGATGGAAAATATTATTTTATTGAAAAATGTGTGGTTGAAAATGAAAATGAGAATGAAAATGAGAATGAGAATGAGAATGAGAATGAAAATGGGTACCAGAACAAAGATTTGTAGGTGTCTTTGCAATTAATGATAATTTAGAAGGACATTTTCGTCTTTTTCTTAAAAGTATAAGGGTATCTGTGTAATTCTGTTACTAGGGTTTGAGTGAAGATGTAAAAGCCCAGTTCTATTGCTCGTCTCATTTCCTCCGTTTTTTTGTTTTTTTCTCACTACCTGTAGTTTCTGGGGGATTCACCGGAACCCTGAAAACTACAGCCGGCAACCATGGGTAATGAAATAATCACTGCAATTCATATCCCATGAATTTTTAAATTGTAAATTAATTCTAAGTCTTACTCGTTAAGATTAACGCGAATTATGTAAATGTGCAGGTATTTCACGGGATTCCATGCACAAGAGGCGTGCCACTGGAGGAAAGAAGAAGGCTTGGAGGAAGAAGAGAAAGTAATTTTCATTAGAATTAAGGAATATGCTCTTATAACGTTTTTTGTCGTTCGAGTTTGTTATTTTGAAAAACTATTAATCTTCGTTTTATTGATTTTTATACGTTATATTCATCGATGGGATTCTGATGATTTCCTATAATAGTATGTTGTCATTTCAATTGAAAATCGCCTGAACCTTGTTGGAATAAATCGATTCTATGATGCTTTCTTTGCCCGTTACTAATTCTTTATATTGTTATTCTGAGTTCTTGATTCAATTGTCACTTTAGAAATCGAGTCCATCCATTTGAAAAACATTCAATCTGATCCAAACAAATCTTAGAAATTTAAATATTGATAAGTATAATGGTTTGTTATTGTCTGATTGCTGCGTCCATTGAGCTGCATGAGAATTTTTTTTTTTTTTTGACAAACCTATCCTCTCTTTTCCAAGGTATGAGCTTGGTAGACAGCCAGCAAACACAAAGTTATCAAGTAACAAGACAGTGCGTAGGGTGAGGGTTCGAGGAGGTAATGTGAAATGGCGTGCCTTGAGGTTGGACACAGGGAACTACTCTTGGGGTAGTGAGGCTGTGACCAGGAAGACTCGTATTCTCGATGTGGTTTATAATGCTTCAAACAATGAGTTGGTCAGGACCCAAACTTTGGTGAAGAGCGCAATTGTTCAGGTGGATGCTGCACCGTTTAAGCAATGGTATCTTCAGCACTATGGAGTTGACATTGGTCGCAAGAAGAAGGCTGCTGCCAAGAAGGAAGGAGAGGTATTTATCTTTTACTTTGTTTAATTGTTTTTCCTTCATCTATGAAGATGTTATGCTTTCTGCGCTCGTGATTCTTTTGTGGCTCAACAATTTCATTTCATATGTGGTTAGTTTCTGTATAGGTTCCCATATTTCCATATCAATCATGACATATTGGAATGGTATCATTTGGTGTTTATGTTTTCTGCGTGCCAATGGCTCCGATATTATGAAATCTTAAAAAATTGTAGATTAATATATAAGAAGTGCAAAAGACATTATATTTAAGCTTAATAACGTTATGCAATTCATGAAGTGGTATCTAGATGGATTTTGCTGACACTGTTGCAGGCATATTCATCCTCTAAATATGCAATTAGGACAAAATAAAATAAGTACATTTTTTATATTAGATTGTCTTAACATTACAATCTGTTACAGTCAGTGTGACAAAGTACAACAATTAATGACAAAAGAGCTGTTTGCTAAAAGCGCATGTCTTCTAATCTGAAATAAACCTTGAATTTAAAGGTTCATTTTCATGCAACCATATAGACCTATTAAAATGAAGAATACATAAAACTAGGCTCAGTGTGATTAGTATTTGCAGCTTTGATGAGTTAATGGCATAACTGTAAATACAAACTCAGCTTTTTTGAAATAAAAGAGGACAAAATGAATTTGTTTTAGAAAAATTCATCTTCCCAGCCCCCTCCCTGGTGGTTGTTGGGGTGGGGTGGGGGACAGGGAAATATGATTTTTTATTTCTTTTTTGTTTTATAAGAGTTTAGGTATCATGCAGTTTTTTCTTTCTGAGAATAGCCTTAGAAACTATTAACTGAGAATATATTTTGCTAAACAGAATTAATTGAATCTCTTAAGTAATTTTTGAGACAGGAGTCTATTATTATTGATTACCTCAGTAGTGTTGCTGTAGTCGCCTCAACTAAAATTTTTGGAAGAGAAACAACGTTCTTTTTCTTTCTGATGTAAATAATTCCTTTTCATTTTGTAAATATGGCTTAAACAGTTTTGAAGAGAAACAGTAGTTGCAGCCATGAATGGATAATTGGAACAGCAATGGCCATTCCCATTCTGATTTGACCTAGTCAGCTCATTCTCTAGCAATTTCAAACTATTTTTAAGTAACATTTACTTGAGCTTATTAATTTTGAAATTACCACAATGTAATTGATCCACAGATGTATATTCTGATGCACTAGACTGGGGTGCATCAAGTCCATCATTGAAGCATACAATCGATAGAACATGCTGGGCGGTGTCCTTTTCCTTAGACTTGGGCGGTGGATAGAGGATGACCATGTTTGTTAGTCAAGTACCAAAACACATGGACAATAGCATGCACAGTTTATATTATTCGACACCGTTAAATTACAAATGTACATTCTCTGTGAGGATAATTTGTAACCTAATTCTAAAGAAAAGAAATGACCGTCTTAAGTTGAAAGAGAAGAGATTGAGAGCTCAGCTCAATGGTATGCATAAGATGTTTAGTGTACTATGCTTTCTCATCTCTGATGTTTGCTCTTGATTTTGTTTGACCGTGTTTTAGGAGGCCGAGGGTGCTGTAGAAGAGACAAAGAAAAGCAACCATGTCCAGAGGAAACTGGAGAAGCGTCAACAGGATCGCAAGCTTGACACACATGTTGAGGAGCAATTCAGCAGTGGCCGTCTTTTAGCTGCAATCTCTTCACGCCCTGGCCAGTGTGGTCGTGCTGATGGGTATGTATATCACTTCATATTTCCTTTGTTTCTTGACCATAGAATTAAATGTTGTCTTCGTTCCCCTTTCGGACCCATGTAGCATTGGGCATCATTATACTTTCAGGATACGTACCAACCGATGTCTTTGCAGAGTTTTTTTTTTTGCCACCCAGAAGTGTTAATACAAGATTTATTCAATGAGATAGGTTTTTTTTCCCTCTATCTAGTCCAATGTGACAGATTGGGTCGTAGGTTACATTGTATGAAATTATTCTATAGCCACCTTTTTCCTGAATCAAGCTTGCCCAAATTTTTAGTGTACGTTTGCTATAGTTCTCTACTGGGATGGTTTATAACATCAGAATAACATGTTAATTTGTTTCACTACATGCTATAATTTTCTTCTAGATGAATTTTTATTTAATAAAAAATATAATCTTTTGATCACTTATTTCAAGATGAATACATGTTTCTGATCATTATCAGCTTAAAACATTGGGCTTTGTGCTCTGCTTTGTATCAGTTTCTTCGTCATTTGTTTATCTATTAATATTCTACAATGCTTGAACATCTTTCCCTGATGATGATTTTTTAAAAATATTTTGATTAGATATATTTTGGAGGGCAAAGAGTTGGAGTTTTACATGAAGAAACTTCAAAGGAAGAAAGGAAAGGGTGCCAGCGGGGCTTCCTAAATTTGTCTCGAACTCAGAAAAATCTCTCAAAATCGTTTTTATCTCTCTCTCTCTCTCTTTAAGACACAAGTTTACTCTATCTTTTACCTATTTAGTTGAAATTTTGAACTTTCATGTAATGAATTTTCTGGAGATACTACACTTCTATGTCTCTGGGTAATAGCATTACATTGTGCTGTTGTGCTAATAATTTTGCTCTAGTTGTGCTGGTGCTTCTTAAATAAACAGACTTCCCTAGCTTGAAGCAAAAAAAAAGAAAAAGAAATTGCGGGTTTGGCCTTTAAGGGTTAACCCTACTTGACACAAGTTACTTCCCATTCCTGGTGCTAGCGTTCAAAATATGGTTGATTCTGCATATGGTAAGAAATTTTTATGGGAGTTCATAAATGCATGCTAGAAATAGCGTTGTTCAATATATAGCACAAATGGATTATGGTATAAAGAGTAAGAGTTTCATGGATATGTACCTATTGAAAATAAATATTTTCCTAGTCGAGCTTCCTACCTTCCGAAATATCAACTTGCATTGATACTCAACATTCTCCAAGATAATTGTACTAGCTCCTGTCATTTCTGAGTAATACATAGATATCCTCCATGTCAGTTTGAGAAACCTCTATTACAACTTTGAACCAACGGAATTAGGAGTGGCCCAGATATGTGTAGTAGGGACTTTCTTTGTGATGGTGAAATGAATTGTTCTGTCTAGTCTAGTCCATCAGTTACATGTAGTCCCTATAGTCGTCAAAGTAACCAACAGCACCCTATGAAACTGACTCTGTCACAACTTCATCCGTCTGAAAAGAGCTGAATAACCAGAACATGAGCCGATATTTAGCATAAGCAACTTTATGGCAATTACATCTCAACTTTTTTAACCAGAGAATGTACAATGTTAATTAAATGACTGTTGCCAAAAGAAGAAAAATAAAAAAATTGTTAATGTTCATATCTACTCCTATAAAATTGTTGGAACAGATGCTTACAGTACAATCCATATATATCAGCGAATGAAGAACTGAAAATTTAATATTTTAAGAGTCATAAGCTTGCCTAACCTCTATGGCCTTAGCATTCAATACTTCGAAACAATTCAAAGAACTTATGTAAAATATAACAAGCACAGTTTCTACTTGTAACATAACATATTCAGGGTCCGTAGCTGAATTCGCCCAACAAATCAACCTGTAACAAGTTAGGAGACCTGAATAAGGGATTACACAGGATACTACTGTCAAAGTAAGCCAAGAAATTAAAAGCATGTTTGGTTAAGCTTAAGAAAAAACTAAAGTAACTTTTTAATTACTTTTTTGTTTGCGGATATCTTTGGATAACTTATGATCGAGTTACTTAAAAGTAAACCTTTTAAGCGTAGCCAAACATGATTAAACAAGCCAAACTAAGACAACTTTTCAATTACTTTTTTGTTTGCGGATATCTTTGGATAACTTATGATTGAGTTACTTAACAGTAAACATTTTTAAGCATAGCTAAACATGATTAAACAAGCCAAACTAAGGCCTCGTTTGACCCACATTTTCATTCTCATTTTTTTACTTATTTTCAACCACACATTCTTCAATAAAATAATATTTTCCATCGCATCAATAACTTTTCCTTCTTTTTCAACCACACATTTCCAATCATATCACTATTTCAAAATTCATTTTTCCCAAATAATCTCTATCAAACACACTCTAAGAGAACTTTTCAATTACTTTTTGTTTGCAGATGTCTTTGGATAACTTATGATTAAGTTACTTAAAAGTAAACCTTTTTAAGCATAACCGAACATGATTAAACAAGCCAAACTAAGATCCCACAGTAATTCTTAACACTTGTTACTGCATGCTATACCGTGATGCTCATTTGGACTGCACAGTTGTGTCCCCATATTTCTTTCTCAACCTTTCTCTAACAAAGTCATTTCGAGCTTTGATCCGAGCTTGTTGAGGAGCAGCATTTACATGTGAAAGATGCAAACCATATGCAAACAATGAAGCTCCACCAAGGAAGTATGCCACTGTTATTGCTAGCTTCTTAGGCGTTGAGGGGAAGCACGAGACCATCTGTACTTGTTTGGAAAGTAAATCTATTTGATAACACATATGAGATAAAAGACTTCGTTACGTGTACATCCCAATTGACGTAAAGGATGACAAACGAAATTTTCAGGAACATTTCAGCTTTGTTTTGTTCTTTTTAATTCCCACAAAATTCACATCAGCAAGAGAAATTTCATATATCATCCCTTTTGTCAACTGGGATGGAAAAGTAGCAAAGTTCTAAGATAAAATATGGATAAATCTACTTGTACATAATTTTTTGTACATAATGATATGCCCACCCCATGTGATTGTGGACGACATTGTGTACAAAAAATTATATACCACAAGCAGAACCCATAAAATATAGTCTTTGGCATCTTGAACTATCCAAATGTAAACTTCTTCTTTTTGACAAAATCACTACATACAAAAGAACAGTCAGCCAGCTCAAAACTTTGTCAAATCTTATGATTATAGCATCACCTATATAGCTTCTAACCCTTTTTTAGCCTCCTTAGAACTATTTGTTAACAACTGACCATGAAAAAAAACAACAGAATTGCTAAATTTTTTGGATTTATCAATATCATTACAAAAACCAAAAATGTTTCCGTTTATCTAACCTAATATTGGCATCGGAACAAAATATTTAGGGAATCAATTGTCTTGCCTGCGGTACTTCAACAATAGACCGAGTTGAATCGAAATGTGAATAGCATCTAAACGTAAGCCGTAAGGGGAATTTCATCAAACGTAAGATATGTGATAAAATTCATAATAATAAAATGTTAAACTATACGCCAATTCACATACATAATATAGCACTCAAATAATTGAAAAAAAAAATAAAAAAAATCATGAAAATGGAATTAATTTCACGTTACCGGTTTCTATTGCGAAATTCAATTTATTCCAACAAATGAGAAATTGAGCTGATTTTTGAGTTGCTGCTTGGGAAGCTATGCTGAATTCATCTCTCTCTCTCTCTCTCTCTCTCTCTCTCTCTCTCTCTCTCTCTCTATATATATATATATATATATATGGGTTTGCCGGAAGCCCATATCAGGCCCAGTAATTGTGAGAGCCCAGAATGCGGAGCGGCCACTTACTCGCGGTTTAATTTCGGGAGGAAAAACAAATAAATTAATGGTAGAAATATTTGAGTCAACAATAATTACTAATAACTAAATTGAATTGAGAAGCAAAAACAATATTACAAAATTTTGTGTCCGTTGTTCTTTCTTAATTATGTTCAATTTAACTTTTGAAAATATCATCAGGACAAATAAAAAATATCGATGATAATTAAGGACAGACATTTTGGACCATGACATCGAACAAATTGACTGACACATTACTGATATTTCAAGTAATTATTTCAGTGGACTTTAGTCTCATGTTGACCGATAGTCAACATCATCAATTAGTATTATTCAAATTTTTATTGTTCATTATTATTTTTTATTTGCTATGATGATGTTTCTTCTAAATGTACAAAGACACACATGAATTACACGTCTGTTTGTGGACTTGTATTTTACAACTACACTTTCCAAGATGATAATACCATTGGTCAATTTCTTCATGATGCTTCCCCCTTTAAGGGGCGGGCACTATTTTCAAATTATACATTAGACTTTGCTTTAGGGAACTGGCAATTCATGTATGCATGCAATCTTGCTGACCAAACATGATTTTTGTCAAATTACAAAAAGTTAAATGAAGCATTCAATATATAGCATATAAGTTACCAATTCTATTCTAATATAAAGATAAGGTATAGTGGTGTTTGAAGAGGAGTATTTTCCATTTGAAAGTTGAAATTAATTGAGGAAAAGTTGAATTTTTTTTATAGCATTCGATCGCCATCATTTGAATGACTCTCGATCACTAAGCTTACGTGCAACATGGTTGCTTCCCAACTAATTAAGACATATTTGGTTTAGTTAAAAATCATATTTTTATAAGTTTTTTATGAAAGTTGATAAAATATGTGGTTGAAAAATTGATGAAAATAATAGATTTCATGAATTATGTGGTTAAAATTAATTATTAATTTTGATTTAGTTTTGTATCAATTTTTTAGCTAAATTTAACATGGGCTTAAATAGTTAAATTTGTATATTTTTTAATAGCTTAAGTTTCAGATGAAAGGGTCTACATTCAGGGACGGACCCACATGGGGTCATGTGGGGTCAACTGACGCCACATTTTTTTTTTGTTTTTAAAATCTGTTATGTTCAAAATCTCCAAGTTATATTACATTCATTCAAGCCATCACAAAAACATTGTAATAAATAAGAGAGGTCGTGCAAATCGTGGAAATAAACGATGCAGACCAAAGAGCAGAGTCCGAAGAAATAAAATGTAAAAACTTGAATCTCAAAGATTCAATTTTTGCCCCTACAATCGCAAATGTCTGGCTCCGCCCCTCCCTGCACTCCTATATTCAAAAAATTTGTTGTTACTCATATTCATATAAAAAAATTGTGCAGAGCCTTTGATTGGTTGGTCAAAGAACAAAGATAGAACTTTAATGAAAACAATCATATTAATAAATTCATTAGCTTCTCCCCTTGAAAAGAACACTAATAAAAAAGTAAGCAAACGGTGAATACAAAGTTGCATATATCGACTCCAAATTTATTGACAATAAAGCTTAGTTTCGTCAATTAATCTAGTAACCAAAAACAGTGGTGGATTCAGATTTCCAGTGTCTTGCTTTCTCAAATCCATTAGTGCAATTATCATAATCTTCAACAGTTTGGTCAATTTCTTCTTGACTGTTCATCACAAAAGGTCCAAACTGCACAACAGGTTCACCCAGTGGTTCACCTCCAACCAAGATGAATCTGAGGGACTTAGATGACTTATTCCATGCCTCAAGGCCATCACCCGAGCCGTCAAGAAGAAGAAGATGATGAGCTGTTATCGGCGAAGATCTTGAGTTTCCAAATATACCCTCCCCTTCCAATATGTACACAAATGCATTCCAAGATACTGGAATAGGTTGCTGAATATGAGACCCTGGATTCAGAGTGAAATCTAGGTACATAGTTGGGGTCCTAGTGTAAACTGGTGACTTTATTCCTAGTGCTTCTCCTGCTATTATCCTGACCTTGATCCCATCTTTTTCAGCTTCTGAAATGTTCTTGCTTGTTATTTCTTGATACCTTGGTTCGATCCTGTTAGATAAAAGACGAGCACATCTTTCGTACTTAGTACTGTTCGAATCTCTCCATCACTTGGTTATGAAAAAGTGAATAGCTCGAACTTTTAGACGAGTGTGGTTATACTTACATTTTATGTTTAGAGGAGAGATTTATCCACAACTGCAAGCCCTTTTGAGTTCCCTGGCCAGCAGGCATTTCTGAGTGAATTATTCCTCTTCCAGCAGTCATCCATTGCAAATCACCAGCTTCTATTGTACCTTTGTGTCCCTCAAAATCTTCATGTGTCACTGCCCCCTGTTAATAGGCAATTTCTTAATAAGAAGCTACAAAATAATTAATCATCTCATCTAAAAGTTTAAGTTTAAGTTGTGTATTTAGTAAGTGCGAGTAGGTAAGTCTGAGCCGGCCAGATTTTACAGGTTTTTTTAACTTTATTTTTTGTTATAAATATTTTTTTCCCTTTTCCCGTAGACGCTTGACCAAAAGTAAGGCGGCTGATTCTGAAAGCCATTTGGACATGATTATAGCATGTTAACAACATTATAATTGTTTTCAGCATAAAGAAAAACATATGTTGGTTTCTTTAATCTGCACAATCACATCCAGCTGACAGTTCTCCATAAAACCCCAAAAAAAAAAAAAAAAAAAAAAAAAGATTTTTTAAGCTCTGTTCAAAGAATTTTGCACGGCTTGGTGTACAAGCCCCATCACATGAGGGGGTGCCGGGTCATTTATTGGCACGGCCCCGCCCCTCATGTGAGGGGGCTGACAGGTCGGTCTACGTGTAGCATAATTCCTGTTCAAATATTGTCATTTATCAAAATATTTTGTAGGATGCGCAATTACTACAAGTGAGAACAATTAATAAACAAGTTCATTTTTTAAGGGTTTAAACATTGGAAATATTTCATGAGTGGCCAAGAAATAAGCAATGTGGACCTGCAACATGTAGGTGACTGTTTCAAATCCTGTGAAACAAAAGAAGAAATAATCAATGCCCAATCCAATTAAATCTTAACCATCTGATTTAAGTAAATCTAAATGGTTTATGAATCAAACCTCTATGTGGATGATCAGGAAATCCAGCTGGAGCAGACACTGTAAAAGCCAAAAAAAAATTATAAATAGATTCACTAAAAGCAAGAACTGTAAGTCTGTAATGTCATTTCATTAAAAAAAAAAACACAAAAACAAGGACACCCACCTGAAAATTCATCCAAAACAAGAAAAGGGTCAAAATATTTCAGCTCAAACCTGAAAAAAAAAATTCCAAAAAGCATAATCTTCATCTTCATATATGTATGTTCAACGGCTAAGATAATAAGCAGCTAAAATAAGTTACTTATAAGCACGAATAATAAATAAGTACCTTCCTATGCTTCTTCTAACAGTAGCTCCTACGCCTTCACGTTGAGGCCTGGCCAGAAACTTTCTGACAACAGTACGAGGTTCTTTGATAACGTTGGACATGTTTTGTCTTTGATATTTTTTTTTTTTGGCTTTTTCCTTTTTTCCTGAGTAAACTAATATGGATGGAGGGATGAAATTTGAAGGATTCTGGATTCTTTTGTGGTGTTTATATAGGAAGAGAGTGGAATGGAAAATCAGAAAATGGTGAATGGTCAAATAGGGAAAGGGCGGGTACCCACATGGTTGTTTCCTTGAGATCCAGGCACTTCATCCTTGGACATACAACGTCAGCATACCATCATGGTGATGCTTTCAGCTTCTCCTTATCTTGCAATTGGTTTTTCAATTAAGTTACTTGCACACTCATAATTGACATCCTTCCCGCATGTAAAAAATCTAACTATTGATTGAAAAGAATATTGTTAAAATTAATGTATAAAAAATTGTCAATACACACAATGTGATTCATAATATCAAATTTGATGTACATTAAGCAAAATTGTACTAATGTAAATTATCATATTTTTTACTCTCGACCCATCTTTCCATTTGATGAGAATAGATAATGTGTCGATGCTTTAAATTGTATTGAGAAAACAAATTCGAGACAACAAATCTCAATTTGATCATTCAACTATTCCACTATAATAAACGTTGAAATTCAAGTTTAGTTTCAGACATAGTACAAGTCAATCAAATTTAGCTCCTATTTGGTATTGATTTTAATTTAAATCAAAATCAATAATCAATTTTAAGAAATTAAAAAAATTTTAACAACATATTTCACTAATTTATTCAAAAATTGATTATAATCTTGGCTACAAATGATTTGTGGGTCCTTTCATTTAAGAGTTCGTCCATGACCTGAATGACGTCATTCATACAAAAGCATGACAAAACGACAGTGATTGGCTAATAAAATCTAGTCAAATTAAATATTCATGGGATGCACAGAAAATTGCTGTATAATTGTAATAAACGTGTTAGACTTTGACTTTTTCGAAGCCATAAATACAGATGGATGCAATGCCATTAAGGATGTAAAATATGATATAAGAATTACGAGACATGATGCAATATTACTTACGTATGTAAAAAACTAAAAATAACAAGATTTGGCTATTTTTATTGAGAGTCCTAACGATCGAAAGTTAAAGTGATAAAATTATAGTGTCGAGTATTGCTAGTTAATAATCTCAATAATTTCTTGCCATTGACATTTTTCATTGAAGTTGAATATTTTTGATATTTTGTTAGAATTTTTTTTAGTCATAAATACAGGTTGATCATTGCTATCCAATATTGGTGTCGAAGAGGTTTGTAAAAAAAAATAAAAAAAAAAAAAAAATTGATGTTTAATCTAGGACTGGACAAAAGTCCCAAATCAAATCAGAACCGAACCGAGCAGTTTTTCTGAAATTAAATACTCGAACGGGTACCCGAATCAAGAACCGAAAGTTTCGGTTCGGTTCTTGGTTCTAGATCAAGAATCGAATCTTTTTAAATTTTTAAATTTTTTTATATTATATAAATCAAATTATTTAACTTTTTCTAAATAAATTAGCAAATTAACAAATTATTTTCAATTAACAAATTAACAAATAGTTGGTAAGTATTAACAATACTTTAAAGTATTTTTATCTCTATGACTTCTAATTTATATTTCTTTATTTTATGTAGATTTGAATGTTTAAAACAAATAAATTATTGATATGGAATTGATCACCGATATTTTAGTATTAGTATCTTCTTTTTGGTATTTGTATACATTTGTAAATTAATCTTATTGTACAACTTGTTTTTTATATGTTATTAAATTGAACTACTTCAATTTGTAAAATTAAGATTGAACGTGTCATTAGTTATTTTTATTATAAATATTAAAAAAATTAATAATAGTATGGAATCGAATCGAATCCGAACGGGTCCATAATTATATTTGGATCCGACGATTCCATTTCCTAAATACCCAAAAAATTTTAGTTCGATTCGATTCTCTTCATAATCGAACCAAATCGAACTATATCCAGCCCTAGTTTAACCTAATTTGCTTCAATCAAATCATGATTTGTTGAGAAAAATTTTTAATTTTTAATTGCAAGGGTATAAACAATAAAAACCGAGTATAAAATTGGAGATTTCAATCTTAATTCCGCTTGTGTGTAATTCTGGTGAACGTCTCATCATTCATTCAAATTCAATCCGAAGCGGATAGGACATATTTTGAACAATTTCAAGATTGATCTTTCGTAAACTTTGGAATTAAGCTACCCAACATTTTTTCCAATCCAAGTTTATAAATACCTAGAAACAATGATTTAAAAATATGTTAACCCTATTTATAGCTTTCAGTATGTTCTAAATTTCTTGTAAGTCGTGCCTTGAAAATAATCCAAAATATCTTTGAAGGTACGAACCAAAATAAAAAATAAAACTCGATCAAAAATGTGAACCGATGAGGCATCGCCCGTTTGGTCCGACCTCGCGCCAGCTCGGAACCAACTTGGAACCAATAGGGAAAATTTTCCCCGGATGCGTGCCGTTGGATTTCCCTTTTTTCAAATTTGCACAGTAAACCCAGCCTTTTGATCTCATCCAAGTGAGTCCCTCATTTTTGCTTTTGTCAATTTCAATCCTTTCAGTTTTAATAATGTCCAAATTGATCTCTCATCTATTAATCTTGCTCATTTTGGTCCTCCAATTTTCTAGAATGTTCAAGTAAGTCTTCATTGTTCTTACTTGGTCCACTTTTGGTTGCCAAACTCTTCAAACGTAGAATTTGGTCTCCAAAAACTTGTAAAATCATCCAATTAACACCTTCAAAGCTCCAACCAAGTTCGAATCAATTCCACCTTTTAGTACCACTTACGCTTCTAATCTATTCCTTTATGCTCAATTATCCTCCAAATCGAGATTTTTACCTATACAAACGATATGTAAAGTAAAGTAAGTAAACTTGCACTCAATTAATCAGTATTATGATTTTTTTTAATCCAAATTAATATTATTGGACCCAAAAAAACTTAAATTCAACCAAAATCTGCATACTTCTATGACTTCTTTTGTCAACTATCGTGTACACTGCCCAATTAGCTGTCAAGAACTCAATATTACACTAGGACTCTTATTTATTAATAGTTTTACGAGAGCTCTAATTTTTCACGTGAGGTGTCTATAGATCATCAAATTTCAATATAAGGTTTTAAGTTCTCAGCCTATTTAAATATGTAAATTTGGATCGACACACGTAACTTTTTTACTTGATTCAAAGCTAAAGAATATAACCATTAATTCAGTTAACATTTCAGTTCATGCGATTTTAACTCTCATGGTGATAATTCTTATCATGTAGAAGATTCAAATAGGTAGTGAATCCACAATATCACTTTTGAAGGTTAGGTTGGAATGCGCAGTCCTACTCTTCCATTTTATTTTTCCAAACTCTAGGTAATTATTTTTTACAAATGCTTCATGTTGGCAAAATTGGAGTAGATCGTTTTAATTAGAAGTATAATTCAAGTGATAAGAGAAATTTTATCTAATGATGAAAATGAGTTAAACAACCAACTCATTAATCATTAGACCCCTGTTTGATTCTCATTTTTTTTTTTTTTTAATTTTATCTATTTTTTTCAACTACATATTTTTCAATAAAATAATATTACATGCAAATTCAAAAAATTTCCGTAATTTTTAACCATACACACTCCATCAATCAATTATTCAAAATGCATTATTTCTCTCTAAAATGATAATCAAACTTTTTTCCTTGTTTATGTAATTAAAATAAAAAATTTTAAATAAATTTTAAAAAAAATGATTAAACATATGATTGGAAAGTTGATAGAAATTATAGAACTCACGGAAAATTTAGTCAAACTTAATTATTAATTTAATTTAAATTTTTATCAATTTTTTAATAACACCAAACATGTGATTTAGAAAGTGTTTGGTAGGGATTAAAATTAAAAATTTTAGTAGATTGTGATCGAAAATTTTGAAATGTGTGGTTGAAAGATTGTGAGACTCAGAAAATATGTGATTAATATTGATTGTTTGACTTTAACTTAGATTAAAATTAAAATTTAATTCGATCCAAACATGTCCTTATATTTCACCTGGACCGAATTTTTTAGACATTAGCGCTGATATGGATGATTAAATAATATCATTTGACCAACAAGGATGACACTTTTGATGACTGAGCCTCACATAAAATGCATGAGTCTCGTGTGAATTTAAAAATAATGTCCCTCGTGTATGAGTATTTTATCACCCCCTATGTAATAATTTCGTGTAGCAAAGCTCACGAGTCACGATTTACCCGCAAAGAAAAGAAAAATAAAAAGAAAGAAAGTAAAACGGGCGTTAAGAGTGTCCTACGGTGGAGCTCCATTCGACACGTATCTTCAAGGCGGGGACTATGCGCCAGGTGGAAGCTCTCTCTGTCCCTTCCTCTCTCACACAGTGTGATTCACTTCTGTGTTTGCTACTGAATCAAAGGCGGGGATTATGCGCCAGGTGGAAGCTCTCTGTGTCCCTTTCACTCTCACACAGTGTGATTCATTTCTGCGTTTGCTACTGAATATACCAGACACTGATTGACATCGTGAAATCAAGCAGAAGAATGGAGTTCTCGGATTTTGCAATGAACGTTGGGGAACGCCATGAGCAAGTCATTCCGATAACTATATTTGTGGCGGTTCTATGCTTTTGTTTATTGATTGGGCATTTGCTCGGAGAAAGTCGTTGGGTTAACGAATCCATCACCGCTCTTATCATCGTACGTCGACTTCTATAAAGTTTCTCTGTTTCTGTCATTGATGAAATTTTTAATACATAGAACCTGAGTACAAGTCTCTTTGATATAATGTTACATACATGCATAATATTATAATGTAAGATGTCTCTACGCATCACACACGGTATTATATTTGGTTTTATATGAAGGAGAAGAAAGAAAAATTGATTTAATTGGTGGCCTGCACTTTTAGATTACTGTTGAACCCATTTTGGGCTTTGATGGTGTGTTGAGTTTTCACAAAATTTAAAGCCCCCTCCTGGAAGCGGAACTTTGTTAGTGATGAAGCAGAATTGCACCCACCACGCCATGGTTGGCGAAGGATCTGATAAACTTTCACTGGATTTTGTGACTTAACCCCCATAGTTTACTTGGCTCTCAAAATTTTCACAGCCTCCTTTCAACACCGTATTATAAATTGATCTAGGTTTTCTCCCCAAGGAGCACGTGATCTGATTTTCAAGGCTTCTTTCTAAACTACTTTGTTAGGAAGATTTCATTTTTTGGTTCAGAATTAGTTGGAACAACTTAAAGAATTGGCTATCTAAAGGTACTACTTATAGATAAGGATGAGTCTTCATGCAGTTGATCTAGAGCTGCATTGAGTTGTTAAATTGTTAAAGGGATGCTTGACAATTGTCAGAACTGATGATGCGGCTTCAGCGTTATACACACGCGCAACCTCTTTCCTTTCCTTTATTTTGATGACTGAGTTTTGGCATGCTATCTCATGGATGCAGTTTCTATGGTTTCGTCTTGTTGTGCTGTTGTAGAGGTAGTGTAAATAATTAGCTTTATTAAGTACAATATTCATGGTATATCACGTGCTCCAAGAGATAAGCTAGTTGTTTACATATAGCACAGAGGGGATGAAATAGTCAGCGTACGGCTACGGAGAGAGTTCAATGCTTATAATTAAAATTGGATACCATATTTTCTCTTCTTCCATTCAATGCATTTCTTGTAATTATAATTGGATACCATGTTTTCTCTTCTTCGTTGTCAGTTATTGCCGCCTCCAATCTTATATACTTTATTCTCATAATAATAAACATTAGTATCATATCTTCTGATAAATTTTTTTTGGGGGTGGACCAAACTAGGGATGTCTAGCAGGGACAATAATTTTGCTCATAAGCAAGTGGAAAAGTTCTCACATATTGAGATTTGACGAAGAACTTTTCTTCATCTATCTCCTTCCGCCAATAATATTCAATGCAGGGTAAGAAATTTTTTATTTGAGTAAGGGCATCTTAAGCTTGTTTCGTTGCCTCTTTACAGGCAGAGTATATGATATTACTATCATGTCTTTACCAGTTTCCAGGTCAAAAAGAAACAATTCTTCCATAACGTCTTCACTATAATGCTGTTCGGAGTTGTTGGAGTTTTTATATCCTCATCCATTATTACAGCTGGTAATTTGTCATGCCTGCCAATTTTCTGACTTCGTCCTGATCACATAGAAATAAGATTCTATAACATAACTTGTTCGTACGTTTAATTTTTATAAGTTTTTGGAATGTTGTTGATATAGGCAGCTGGTTTCTGTTTCCCAAGTTCGGTTTCACCGGTTTGAATGCTCGTGATTATCTTGGTTTGATCCTGGATTCCTAAACTACATCATTTTATGATCAGTTTTTTATGTCAATATTTTATTTAGCCCATATAAATCCAATCTGATATGTTATTTTTTTTATATAAGGCATTGGAACAATTTTTTCATCTACAGATACCGTATGCACACTGCAGGTCGGTAAAAAATGAACTCACATTCTTAGTTTGTTTAAATAAGCAAGCAGCTCCATTGTTATCTAGTTATGAGGTCTACTAGTTCTGTTTAGGTTCTGCATCAAGAGGCGACTCCTTTGCTATACAGCCTAGTTTTCGGGGAAGGTGTAGTAAATGATGCCACATCAGTTGTTCTATTCAATGCAGTTCAAAAGATCGACGTCAGTAGAATTGATGGCTGGACGGCAGTCCATACCTTTGTAGATTTCCTGTATCTATTCTCCACAAGCACTGCTCTTGGAGTTGCTGTGAGTTTCCTAGCATGATATGATAGAGTTCCCGAATGCTCTGTCTTTCTTCACTGGAAGTTTGTATTGTCCTTAAAAGCATATCTCAAGCTTAATTTTATCTTAAAGAGTACCTCATAAGATACATACCTTGATAATATTGTTTTCAAAAGACTGAGCACTGTCAATTCTTGTGTTTGTATGTCTTCTATATAAATCACTCTTCACTTAAGATACATGTAATGACTTGATTGGATTAGAGAATTATTTTCATAGTTACTGATTGTTTCATCTGGACAGAATTACAACACGGGTCTCTTCTTCATAGCTCATTATCTTGCAAAAGAATTCCTCGTGTAGTAAAGATATTTTTGTGCAATTTTCTCCAAGAATTACAAGAAATTTCACATGCTGTATTATATATATTTGAAACTAGGTATTGTGCATAACATTTTAATTTTTACAGGGAACCATCAGCTAAGTGGGTTTCTTTCTGATTGCAGGCTGGACTTTTGACGGCATATATTCTTAAGGGCTTGTACTTTGGCAGGTAACTGTTATTACCAATTTCTTTTTGCATAGCAGAATTGGAGGATCCACATCAGAGGGTAAAAGAATGTTTGGATTATGAAGTCTAGAGTTGAACATATGCTATTTCATGGGACTCCTTTGGATTAAAATGTTTCTTTGTGTTGGCAGACATTCAACTGTTCGTGAAATTGCTCTTATGGTTTTAATGGCATATCTTTCCTACATGTTGGCTGAGGTAAAGAACAATGTTAGAAAATTGAGTTTATATAGGTTAAAATATTCCATTCAATATGTCTGAGTACTTTTTGCTTTTTGCACTATATAGCTTATATCACTGGTAAAATGAATCAACCCATTCAAATGGAATGCTTAAAATTAATCTATAATTTATGAAGCAATTTTGGATCTAATGCATGAGTGAAGCATCTAATCTTCTCCAATCATTGCTTACTTGAAAAGTTACTCCAGTATCAGACTCAAGTTGTCTTTTTTCTTTTTCCCATCAGTGAGAACATCATACTAACATGTCTTTCCTAGAGTTACAAAATGACTGTAATTTGACAGTTAAAAACATAGTCAGAATTGTCTGTAAATCGTCGCTGCAGATATTTTGATAATATTTTGATTTGACATAATTCATGTTGGTGATTCTGTAATTTGCTGCAGTTCAAAATTTTGGCTGTTTTTCATTATTTTTAAGCGATATCGTGTAAGCTTTCTTGAAAGCACACTATTCGTAGAAAAGGTTCCATGGCTCATGCTTTCTCAACCTTCTTCATTTTGCATGTATGGTATAACATGGAGATATGTGATGATTGAAAACTGGATTTTGCAGCTTTTCGACCTCAGTGGAATTTTGACAGTCTTCTTTTCTGGGATTTTAATGTCGCATTATGCTTGGCATAATGTTACAGAGAGTTCAAGAATCACAACCAGGCACGTATGACTAGATCAAGTAGAGATTTAGTAGCTCTGGGTATTGACAACTGCAATAACTGTCTTAGGGTGTTTTTTTAGTTCAATCTTGGTTTGAACTGTTTTTAACTCTCATCATCTGTTTCCTTGTTAATCAGTAATTGCAAAATTAAACTACAAATTTCGAAAATTATACAAGCAACTGAAAAAGTAGATGATTTGATATCTATCATCCGTCGATATGATGAACTCCTTTCTAATTTTAACAATTGCAGGCATATTTTTGCAACAATGTCCTTCATTGCGGAAACTTTTATATTTATATGTGGGAATGGATGCTCTGGACATTGAGAAGTGGAAAATGAGCAAATTGAGGTAACAAATGTCCTTCCAAGGACAAATTTTGTTTATGTCGTGTCGCTTTATGAATAGATGGTAATAAAGACTTTCAATATATCTGTAGGTTCTCTTCAAGAATAAATAAACTAAATTACAAATAATATCGAATAAAATACTAAGAAATAAAAATGAATTTATTGAAACAAAAGATTCAAGTTTACACCATTGCCAGTGCTTAGCATCTAGCTCACAGATGGTCTGTTACTCTATCCAGCATGCAGCTAGTAAAAGATTATATTTTGGAAACCTGCAGTGCACAATTGTTTTAATACTTACTCTGATACATTTCAAATCACGTTGGGATGCTCAGTGATTCATCTAAACTGCAATATGCATGTGCAAAACTAACTTAACATAAATAATTAATTCACAGTGAAGATTCATTTGATGGACAAGTGGTGCTTAGCATTTTCCTTCTTATATATATATCTCCTGAATCTTCATATTATGATGAATAGACCTAATCACTGGAGTCACCAAATTAATAGTCTTCATATAAAACTTTCCCTAATATTTGTCGTGTCAATGTTGATAAATGATAACCATTTTAAAATTTATATCCTTGTTTGTGTACATATGGGGTGTAACCCACTGGGCTTCAGCTTGATCAAATTCTATACTACTCACCTTGGATTTGCTTCTCACCTGTGGCTTTTCACCAAACTGGCATATAGCTTGCCAAGAACCACAATTACCTCCATCAATGAACCATCCAGTTAATTATTTCCTGTTCCCCTGTCAGGCCTTCTCTACCTGTTATATCCAATGTAATTGAGTTGCTTCAGTCCTCCAAAAATGTGGAGAATTATCCATGTTAATCCAGGAGCTTTTCTAATTTTGGGTGTTGTGGAGATCATGAAGTCCTTTCAATTGCAAATGGTCTTGTACTCGTGCACATATCTGATTTATTATCTAAAAGGTCAAGTTATTGAAACTTTAGCTCAGAATGTATATCAGCCCTTCTCTTTCTTTTGATCTGGAACTATTTGCCTCTCTGGTCATTTTTCTGTTATTTGGATACTCAAGAAATTAGCCTATATTTGAAGTTTGTAAAAAGTAAATTACCTTATTTATGAAGGTTAAATAAGGAAAATGCGTAGGCAGATGACAATATTTTTACTTCATGACTAGTTTTTTCAGTTCATCAAATTAGGTATAGAACCTAATTTCTGAATTCTAGTACTCATTCTAAGCCAGAACTGAACAGATTTGAGTCTCATTAGGCAGACGAGTAGTCAGATGGGCCACTTCAGCTGACTCCTTTTACAGCGGCTTACATTTAATCTTGTTTGCAGTTTTGGGAACTCTATTAGAGTTTATGGTAGTGTGATGCTATTGGTAATGCTTGGACGTGCTGCTTTTGTTTTTCCTCTCTCTGTTTTATCCAACCGCATGAGCCGAACTGCAACAAGGTTGTCATCAATAACATTCAAGCACCAGGTTGGTATATTGGATATATAAATATAGTTCTATATAAGGGAAGTTACATTTGTTGATTATTGATATTCTGGACCAGTCAATTTACCCCTTTGGCTAAAAAGTGAACTAGAAAATCTCCTTGTGGTTAACTCCCATTAAGGGCATTAAAGTGCATTTTGCGGCTGAACATATATTGGTTGACTCTCCAAGCCACGAAAGGATTAGTAGTGCATTTCCTAATCTTTTTCAGCACGGTTTGACTAGATAATAATTTGGTGGGCTGGGCTAATGAGAGGAGCTGTCTCTATTGCATTGGCGTTTAAACAGGTACTCTTAACTGTTTCTAAAAAGTCAAAATCTTACTGCGATTCGAGTTTCTTGGGTACTGGATGTAACAAGTATTGCTTTTCGCACTTATCATTTGTGGACGCAGTTCACACATTATGGTGTGTCACCTGACCAAGTAGATGCTACAATGGTCACAACAACAATTATCGTTGTGCTCTTTAGTACAATAGTAAGTAGTCCTTGATCTTACCATTACTAGTTGTTTCAATGCTTGCTTACGTAGAATAGTCGTCTTTCTAAAGTGGCAACTTCTTACTTATCATATTGCATGTTTAGTGCACAATATTAGAACAGTATAAGTTTTAAGTTCTTCTTTTTTATTTAATATTGTTCAGTATTGTCTAATCTTTCACATCCTTACGTCAAATTGATCATTTTGTCTGAAAAGCATCTTGTAATGTAGGTCTTTGGCTTTTTAACCAAGCCGCTAGTAAATTATCTGCTTCCTCATAGCGAAACCAGCAACATAGACAGGGAACCAAGTATCTCGAAGGATGATATGAAGCTTCCTCTGCTTTCCTTTCAAGAATCTGCAGAAACCAACCTTCATCGAGCAACAGATAGTTTGTCGATGCTAATGGAAAGACCCGTGTACACTATACATTCCTTCTGGAGAAGATTTGATGATGCCTACATGAGACCAATGTTTGGTGGACCACGAAGCAGCCCATCATCGTGATAACTGTCATGATCATTGCATTATGATCTGAAATGCCACAGCGGATTAAGTTTGGCAATGAATAGTGTTTACCTTGAGTTATTTCAATCTTGCTACACAAATAAGGTCAATGACAAGATCTAAAAACAGGGAACACGTGTCAAATATTCATTGGATAGTTTGAAAAAAAAAAAAAAAGCCACACAGGTGCTGTGTGTAGCACCTGTCACCTAATCCTATCAAATGACCCTATTTGAGTAGCTTTATTCTCTCTCTTTCTGGCCATGCCACTTTTTATTTTCAAAACGATGACATGCATGTAATTGCATATAAAATTATCGATCTAACTTATATTTAGAATAATTATAAGTTAAGCCTTCGTTTGAGCTACATTTTTTCAAAAACTCATTTTCAATGATATATTTTTCCAATAAAATAATTTTACACGTAAATTAAAAGTTTTTCCTTATTTTTTAATCATACATTTTTTTTTTTAAAAAAAATCACTATTTCAAAATCAATTACACAAAAAAATGGAGCTCAAACAAGGGTTAAGTTTTATTTTTAGACCACTTTTTTAATCATATATTTTATTTATTTTTATCAAAATTATTACAAATTTAATTTTAATTCCTATCATGTGCTTAATATAGTAAATTATAATTCCCGAACCGGAAAGTTATAACTGATTGAACTTTTTGTTTAGTGTGCTACAATTAAATAGGCATTTAGCCATAAATAGGCAAACATGAGAGAGAGAGTTAAAACGGCGTCACCGGACTCAGCATTGGGTAAATTTTCATCATGATCACTGAATTTTAAGTGATATTTTAATTGCATCATTAAACTCTAATTGTGACATTTGAGTCATTAAAATTTAATTATAAAATCAAATTTCACCGAAGTATGGTAATATTTTATCACCTATTGTCCTCAAACTTAACGAAAATTACTTAATTGTCAGTAATACTGTAATAAATCTTTATTACAATCTTTTATTTAACAGCTACGTTATACCTTAAAAATAAAAATGATAAAATAAAGGTTACACCAATTTTTATTTATTTTTATATATAAAAATGTTAAAAAACAATGTTTATTCTAACATTCTCGTGACTTAGTATAGTAGCAAGTTGACGTACAGCCAAACTTTGGGAGATGGCGAGTGACAACTGACAATGACATAGTGTGAAAATTAACATTAAATTGAAATTTAGTCATTTAACAAATTAAATTGAGGTTGGTGAATTGAGATAAATTAAAATTTCTGTGATCATCTAGGAAATTCACCCGCATACAATTCAATGCTCTAACAGGTGATGTTACATGTACGGATACAGAATTTTTCCTTTGCTCTTTAAAGAAGCAATTGCAGCGAATATCGATATGCAAGAAAATGCGGACTGAACAGTCAAATCTTGAATAAATTAAGAATATGATGAAAACAAAAACCTCGGTTTGCTAAAATCTTGGATTTTGTAAGTTTTGTTTTTTCTTAAATTTCAGGGAACACGATTCAATCTTCACTTCAATTTTTCTGTATAAATTGTTGGCAGGGTTGAGGTGTACTGGTGTTAATTGGAGATTTGTCCAAGTGTTGACTCTGCTTGCATGGTTAGATGAAACGCATATCTATTGATTTTACTCCGCATTTTAAATTTGAGACGGTGATTTGGAATTGTGGGATTGTGGATTTTTCTTTACTATATATATACATGTATATCAGTCGTATGGGTGAGATTGATTATATTCCTTGAGATTTGTGGGGCGAAGGGGGAGAACAGGGGATGTCTAGCTTTGTGGGAGGAGTTCTCGTTTCTGATCAATGGCTGCAGAGCCAGTTTACGCAAGTCGAACTTCGCAGCCTTAAAGCAAAAGTGATTTTCTTTCTATCCCTTTTACTTATTTCAAACTTTGCGCTCTGACTGAATCTTGGTATTGTGAATTCCTGACAAGACATTTTCTGTGAAATATGGAACTGACACTGAGTCAATCTGAAAATTTTTCCGGATTTTATTGCATTTCTTGAACTGATAATTGAAGCTAGATAGTTGATATGTATTGTCCATCTGTCTAGATTGATGCGTGAAATGTGTTTTGTTTGGTGTTTGTTTGTAGTTCTTTTCAATGGAGAATGAAAATGGTAAAGTTAAAGTGGTGAATTTGCCTCCTCTGATGATGAAACTAAACTTGTTTTCTGAGATGTTCAATGAGGAGGAGATTAGGAGATCACTGGGAGAAACTCATACGGATGTGAACAGTGAGATTGATTTCGAAGGCTTTCTCAAAGTGAGTTTCTCGAAATTTATGGATCAATTGTTTTGTTTTCTTGAGCTGTAATTGAAATAAATGCAATTTGGTGATATGAATGTTATGGCGGTGTGGTTGAAGCTGTAATCCAAGTGTTTGTTTGGTTTGTAGTATTGGATAATGTAATGATCAAGGATTTAGTTTCTTTTTATCTCAATAATGTCAAGTACCATCTAATCCTCCCCGTCAAATGCGCTTTAAAGATGGTAGAGAGGAATTACAGCTATACCATTGATTGAAGAGGAACTTCATCTTACTCATATTCGAATTTTGATGGATGGTAGGTGACATATTAATTAGTTTTATTGAATGAGCAGACTTATTTGGACTTGCAAAATCGAGGGAATGACAAATTGGGGAATTTGAAAAACTCGCCATCGTTCCTCAAGGCCACCACAACCACCCTTCTTCACACCATCAGTCAGTCGGAGAAGGCTTTGTATGTTGCCCATATCAACAGCTACCTCAGATATGACCCATTTCTGAAGCAGTTCCTTCCAATTGATCCGTCTACAAATGCTTTATTTAATCTTGCAAAAGATGGAGTCCTGTTATGGTATATCTTGTTCTTTTTTCATGTGACTTCAAAAGGTGATATTTTATGGTGATCAGTATTTTCTTGTGTCTTGATGCAGCAAGCTGATAAACGTTGCTGTACCGGGAACAATAGATGAACGGGCCATCAACACCAAACGAGTACTTAACCCATGGGAAAGAAATGAAATCACACTCTTTGCCTCAACTCTGCAAAAGCTATTGGCTGCACAGTAGTCAACATTGGTACTCAGGATCTGGTTGAAGGAAGAGTGGGTCGAGCTAATTTGTCAATCAATATGCTTTTTATTAACACTTTTGGTAACTGGTTTTTTAAGGTTACTCGTTACTTTTTGCAGCCTCATCTGGTGCTTGGGTTAATTTCTCAAATTATAAAGGTTGGCATACACAGACATTATTCTATTTATGCTTTAATAATACACGTAACATAAACAGGAAGAAAAAGGGAAGAGATACCAAGAGGATTATTGAATTTATATCGCAACTTGTCGCGTATAAACTTGTAATAATCGATGCTTGCTGATACAATCTCTTTCTATTTTATTTGTCAATGGCACTATCAGATTCAACTATTGGCAGATCTTAACCTTAGAAAGACACCCCAGCTCGTGGAACTGGTGGAGGACAAATATGTACGAATACGCATCCCTTTGGCTGTGACTATTTCTTCCTGAACGTGTGAGTTCGCGATCAGGGGTTTCTATTTTTTTGTAGGATATTGAGGAACTTATGGGATTATCGCCAGAGAAGGTCCT
The DNA here is from genome assembly GCA_019395295.1 of Osmanthus fragrans. Taxonomy (NCBI): domain Eukaryota; kingdom Viridiplantae; phylum Streptophyta; class Magnoliopsida; order Lamiales; family Oleaceae; genus Osmanthus; species Osmanthus fragrans. The sequence goes on along the minus strand of CM033344.1, from coordinate 1,398,456 downwards.
GCTGAAATGGATGAATTTCCATCTCAAGAAAGCAGGCTACAAGAACACTGTAACAAATTTTTCTTCAGACTTGAAGGTACATCTTCCTTCTAAAGTTATCTTGTGGGCAAATGTTGCTTGACATCATATTGGGGGGGGGGGGGGGGGTGTTCAGAGTGCAAAAATTTCCTATATTTTTGTTGAGAGATCAGTAAAATTCTTAAAAGGTGTTAAGAAGATGCTTGAGAAAATGTCGTTCTTTTTCAGCAAGGATATATATCTTGAACTGCTATCTGGTTTCCAAGCTTAGAAGGTATATGCTGCCATGTAGAATTTGGATTCAGAGCTTAGTTCTTATGTGGCAGGACGGAGAGGCTTATGCTTACCTGCTCAATGTACTAGCACCTGAGCACTGCAGTCCTGCCACCTTAGATGCCAAGGATCCGGCTGTAAGGGCTAATTTGGTTCTTGAACATGCGGAGAAAATGGACTGCAAGATATATCTAACTCCAAAAGACATTGTTGAAGGCTCTGCCAATTTGAATATTGCATTTGTTGCTCAGATATTCCAACAAAGGTCTGAAATGAACTTCTTTATTTGTTCTAGCAAATAGAGCAGTTGTTCTCCTCTTTTCTTTTTGGGGTGGCGGTGGGGAGGGTGGGGTTTCGTTCCTTGGCAGCAGACTCGCAGCGTTGCAAGATTCAAAATGAGAAGAATGGATGAAAAGGAAACATAAGTTGTTCAAATTCTAAGTAATTAGTGTCTACCACAAGTCATTTCCTTATCAGCTCTCTATGCTTGCTCTTGATTTTAAAAATTTCCAAACTTTTCCTCTGTAGCACATTCTGACATTGGCATTTCTGTGCTATTGTTTTGCTGCTGATATGGGTTTCACAGAATTATTTTTGCTCTGAAGCTATGATCAAGCAACATATGTTCCTCTTTTTATGTTAACTAGGACTGCTAGAAATGTTATAACTTATTTGAGATGATTACAAGTGATGCACTTCTCCCTCCCCGAAAGAATTTCTACCATAATGGAGTCTATACTTGGCTGACTCCGCTTTTGCATTTACTGAGATCTTTTAATTTAATAAAAACTGTTCTTAGTCTATCCGCCTTAAGTGCACAGGATTGTTTTTAGTTAATAAAGCTGCCCTTCGTTTCCAGGAATGGCTTGTCTACAGACAACAAAAAGATCTCGTTTGCCGAGATGATGACAGATGATGAGCAAATATCTAGAGAGGAAAGGTGCTTTAGACTATGGATCAACAGTCTAGGAATTGCCTCTTATGTCAATAACTTGTTCGAGGATGTTAGGAATGGGTGAGCATTCCATATGTATAAAAATGGTACATTTAGATCTGCACATTTAACATTACAACAGGTCCGAGTTGGTTCGTTAGTCCTCTACTTCTGACTGAGGCAATTTTTTTTTTTTTTAATAATTCTGGAGTAGTCAGGCCCAATTGCTAGGGATTAAGCACTAATCCCAATTACGAGAGAAATGATAGGTAAAAAACACATCAAACCTACAGATTTTTGGTGATCATGCAGAATGTGAGAGCTAAATCCATTTACCGCTGTTTTTTCTGTAATAGAGAAAAAAAGTAGGATAGGATTTTCTCATGTATCTCTGTTTGTGTCTCACAGAAAACAACCCTCCCAAAAATCCTTTATATCTCATAGAAAAATTAGGCTCACCAGTGACCTGCTACCGACCTTACCATGTAAGTCCATCCACAAATGAGAGGAATATTCTACAATATGATTCGACTCTATACAGGCAACACAAATATCAGCATAGTTTAGAGTTCATTTTACTTCTGACATCAGTCATTATGAGTTTCACAGAGCTTCTTTTTAAGTGAATGTGTTGTGTCTGTAGATGGATTCTTTTGGAAGTACTGGACAAAGTTTCTCCTAGATCTGTCAACTGGAAGCAAGCAACAAAACCTCCCATAAAAATGCCATTCAGAAAAGTAGAGAATTGCAACCAAGTTATCAGGATCGGGAGGCAGTTGAAGCTTTCGCTAGTAAATGTAGCTGGGGCTGATATTGTACAAGGGAATAAGAAGCTCATGCTCGGTATTGAACTTCTTTTATTATTGTAAAACTCCTGGATGTATGTCCCACTTGGTTTTGATCTATATAATAATTGCCATAGAAAGTAATGAAATTTTATTTCGATGTTCTAAATTTCTAAACCAAATTCTCTTTGCTTGGCGAACTCATGTGACAGATGAATACTCCTACGCGCTCACATATGGTTAACTCATTTTTCTATTTTCTGAGTTTCAAACCTCTATTTTTTTCGCTTCCCAACTAACTTCAGTATTTAAGAGCATGAACCAAAATATAAATTCTCTGAATTGCTTGCTTGTTTTTTTTACCTCTATTTTCTTTTCTTTTTTTGGTTATTTCAGCTTTCCTATGGCAGTTAATGAGGTTTAATATGCTTCAACTCTTGAAGAATTTAAGATCCCGTTTCCAAGGAAAAGAGATTGCCGATGCTGATATCCTCAGCTGGGCAAACAAAAAAGTGAAGGGTACCGGCAGAAAATCTCAAATGGAAAGTTTCAAGGTTGAAATTAAACTACTTTTTTGTCGAATGGTATTTGCGCAAGTGTGTCTGTGTTTTCATATTGCCATTGCTTAGTGATGTGCTTTTGGAATGCTCGCGTAGGACAAGAGCCTTTCAAGTGGATTATTCTTCCTTGAGCTTCTCAGTGCAGTCGAGCCTCGAGTTGTTAATTGGAACCTCGTTACCAAGGGTGAAACTAGTACGTTGCTACAATAGATTTAATTCTTTATCATAGAATTTAGTTTCTTTTGCACCTTTTCTCCACTCTTTCCTCTCAATTTTCACTGTTCTGCTTGTGGTAGTATTGACTGTATTTATCAAATTGCCACAGGAAAAAAACTGACTTGAGTTCTGTTATTCACGTGATAGATGACGAGAAGAGGCTGAATGCTACTTACATAATCAGCGTTGCAAGAAAGCTCGGATGTTCTATTTTCTTGTTGCCCGAGGACATTATGCAGGTGACAATGCCAATTGAATCCATATTTTGTTTATCTTTCTAAAGCTATTAGACGGGGTGGTTCAAGTATTATTGATGACCTACAGGTTATTAAACTATTAGACGGGGTGATTTTATGACAGGTGAACCAAAAAATGATCCTTTCTTTAACAGCTAGCATAATGCATTGGAGCCTTCAGCAGCCAGTTGAAGAGTCAGATTCATCTCAATCTAGTCGAGGTGCATCACCTGAACCTTATGATTCTTTATCCCCCGCTTCTTCACCTGCTGCAACTGCTTCCTGGGAGGCATCCTCGTCACCGTCTATTAGTACAGATGATGATAGCTTGCTCGCTAGTGAAGTATCGAATATGATCATCGATGACTCCACTTCAGATGTAGACAATGCAGCCTCTGATACACAATCACAAAATGAACACTAGTTGTGCAGCTTTTGGCATTCTGTCTTTTGTAGAAATGTATCGATAAGACGACCCACCAATTAGAACTCGAGCTATTGACTGGTGCAGCATCCTGCATTGGATTGTAAAAGGAGACGATAGCTAATAAGAGTCTCATCGAATAAAATAATATTAATCTTGGTAATGCACACAAATTTTTATATATTAATATATTTTAAAATCTTCATTTAACACTTCCAACATTTTAAAGACAAACAAAAAATTCTTAATTGCTATATTCTGATTAACTAAATTTGTTCAATGAATAAACAATTTCGATATTAGGCCCTGTTTGATTATCATTTTTTCCATTTTTTTTTTCTTTTCAATCATACATTCTTCAATAAAAATAATATTACACGCAAATTCAAAACTTTTCCTTCATTTTTAACCACACATTCTCCATCAATCAACTATTCAAAATGTATTCTTTCCCCGAAAATGGGAATCAAATAGATGTTTTCTTTAGCAAAATAAAATTCTTGTTCATTTCAAGTGGGGATAATTTTGCAACTTAAAAAATTGTTAGAATTACCTGCTTAATTATATTGGTATCTATTACGGATGTATTTTTTCTTTTTTATGAGAAAGCTTCTTAGAAGAGAATAACTAATAAAAATATTAATATTTGTGTAAAAAATGTGAATGTAAAAATTATATATATGAATGGTGGGATGTATGAATAAGAAAGGAAAAAATAATAATATTCTAAATGAAAAATTAAAGAATAAATGAAGTTTTAGAGAATAAAAAAATTAGTACGTAAGGTTTTATACAGTATAGTACAAAGGGTGTGCTTTGCTATTTTCGATTATCAATATTTTAGTCTATTTAACTATTTTTATGATAAATTTGTAATTTATTTAGCAAAAATTGTTTTGTACTATATTGTAAAATATAATACATAATGTATTTTATACTTTAAGAAATACGGTAAGTAAAATATAAATATACCTCAACATAGTGTATTTTGTAAATTTTCCAAATATTGATTGCTTGGTTTCAAGTTGGACATTAAGGATCGAAGAAGGACGATGACTCATTATTAAATCGTTGTTCTTAAGATTAAAAAATAGAACCAAAAACGAGAAAAATTATCCTTTCCTCGTTCTCTTGTAATTGGAATGTGGTTCATATAAATCGTCTCCTACCATTCATTTGACAAATTTATTTAAAAGTAATGATATATAGTCATTGAGATTGCAATTTTAATTTAAATGACACTAGATGATAAACTAAATGAAAGATAAAATTAAATTATTTATTTAATTCTACCTATCATTTAATGTCACATTAACGTCACCTAAATTGAAATTGTAATTCGGGTAAGACTAAATAGTATTACCCTTTATTTAATGGCCCAATTAATTAAATATTTGATATATCTTTGGAAATTAACGTGTTAAAGGAAAGTATTTTTATAATATTAGGTGGGCCATAACTATTAACTCAGTTACCGTATTTTTCAAAATTAGTGACTTAAACCTTAGCCAAACACGCACGTGTAATTGATTAGAGTTCTACTAGGATCATAATTGAATTATAATTCTTAGAATTATGGTAAGTTTCAGAGTCCGATAATTTTTTTCCTTAAATAGGACCACAAATGACCATGCCCACTCCATCCGCTTTCAGAGTAATCTCCCATTCATTATATACATATTCGGATTTCTCTCTAGATTTTCGAAACAGAACACAGCTATTAGACAGCAGAATTTTTTATTTTTCACCGAGCGATTTGTCTGATTACAGGTAATTTAAATTTTAAACATTTTTTAAATAAATTTTGAGTTTATATTTGTTGGATTGGTTTCTTTATACTAATTTTCGGAGAATTCGACGTCGTGACTTGTGACATTGCATGTATCTTGATTGTTATTTTTCATGCGATTAAGGTTTTTGATATGATGTCTGATTTCAAATTGCTTTTCATGCCCTTTCTGTTAATCCATGTAAATATACATGCAAAAAATACCAGGCTGTAAAACCTTAGTTCTTGTTTCTTTACGGTTACTTTAAAATACAATTGGGTATAGCTATGATCGTAAGACTTAAATGCATGCTTGGGAGTTTTGTTTTGGGTACCGGTTGTGGGTTTAAAACAATCCAACTGGAGTTTATCATCGAGCGGTTTTGAATTTATTTTTTAAAAGAATAAGATTACATATACGTCCCTTAGTGAAATTTTCAGTTTATAATATTTTGTATGAATTTTTTTACTTATAAGTAATTATTTTACATATAAGTTAATTTTTAACATAAAAATAAAAATATTTATTTAACATTAAAATTTTAAGTTATAAGTAAATTTTACAGCTATAAGTTAATTTTGTAGTTTAAAATAATTTTTTTTAGTCGTTATATTTTTATTTACAAGTTAGTTTTGAACAAAATACGTGGGTTGAAAATAATTATTTTGTAGGGGGTAAAATTGTGAGAGAATTTAAGAAACAACAAAAACCCACCATGGGTTGAGAAATAAGGCCAAAATTACACTATACCGGTTTTGGATGGTTTTTAGTGCCCAAAACAGCAGGCCATATATTAGGTGAAATATGTTGAATTTTTCTATGACATCTTAAATTTCTTCCCTGCATGCACACTATATATTTATGCTAGTCTAACCTCTTCTATCTTGTGATAGTTTGGGTTGTAAACAAAGTGATATTCACCGAGCTAGTTGAAGAAACAGATGGCATCTTCGGACGATGAAGGTGAAGTAGTTCCGGGGTATGTATCAGAGTATGAATTCGTCGATGACAAGGACGAGTCTATTTCGTTTGCCGAGTTACCGGTTCACTGGAATAAAGACCAGATTCCTGATGGGGAGCAGAAACAGATCTTCCTGCGTGGGACGACTGATAAAGGGCTTCAGAGAATCTTTAAGCAAGTTGAAGCCTGGAAATTTGATCTTTCAGACAAGGAACCAGAGATTTTTGTGTTATCCAAAGAGAATAACTGGCTCAAGCTTCTAAAACCAAGGAACGCTTTTAAGGATATAATTAGGACCATCTTGATTACAGTGCAATACCTACACTTTGTGAAATGGAATCCAGAAACATCTCGAGAAAATATGTGGGACCATCTGTCAGTTGTGTTGAGGTTTGGATTAAATGTTTTTGCATTGTCTCTATGCCTTTGTTGTTGCCTCGACTTCTTGACATTTTTGTGTGCTTTTTTAGCTCGTTCAAGCCCAGTCCTTCTGAGAATGACCTGGTTAATCATATTTCTTTAATCAATGAAGCTATTACAAGGGGTGAAACGCTGGCAAAATCTAAGGTCCATTCTTTTTCCTTTCTTCACTGGATAACATGAAGATTATGCACTGAGTTATTGCGAGGTCATCAAATTCTTGTGAAGTCACTATTTTTGTTTTCTTCTCTGGACAGGACATTGTAACTGACGATGAGGAAGACTGCTGTAACTCTGTTTGCGCAATTTGTGACAATGGTGGATCACTTTTCTGGTATGTTTGTCTTGTGCTTACATGTCATCTATTTAAATATTTGTTTCTTCTTTTATATTTCAGAGTATACCAGTATATTCTATACTGCATGTACCTATTTTCTGTCGTTAGATTGACTATAAAAAATATAAATATTCATGATAGCTAAATAGGAAACTGCATACACTAGACACGTGTACTTAATCTAAGATTACCTTCTCAGGACAATTTATTTTTAATTATATTGTAGTTTTAAAAAGTCTGCATGTATTCTAGTGCAGTTGAAGTTATTATCTTCTAAACAGACTTTCTAATATTTCATAAATCTTATATGAGGATTCTCTGGTAAAATTCAGGTGATGGTATCAACTGTATTTATCTTCTTGTCTTTATTATTGGTCTTTTTTCTCTCTCAAGGCCTTTTTACATTGTATGCCATCTTTTGATCAACTTCTTTCCACTTTCTGCAATTTATTAACATGACATTCTTCTCTTCTTGGTTCATAATCTATCGCACCTTGTGATCTATTCTTAATCAGTTGTGAAGGAAAGTGCATGAGGTCATTTCATCCAACCGTCAAGGACGGTGTTGACTCTTACTGCAAGTCTCTCGGTTATACTGATGCAGAAATGGAAGTATGCTGCTAACTGTGTTGACTCCTAGCTTTTGCTTTCTGTCTCAATTTTCTTTGAGTTTTTATTTAACTCTTTCGGTATTGCATATTTTTAATTGCAGAAATTGGAGACCATTGATTTTTATTGTAAAAATTGCGAGTACAAGCAACACCAGTGCTTCGTTTGTGGGGAATTGGGGTCTTCTGATGAATCGTCTGGTGCTGAGGTATGAGTTCATTTGAGATATACTATCACTTTCTTTGTTTTCATGAAGGGACTATATACCAACTCCTAATAGTTACTTTTGAAATTTGATTTTACATATTTTCTGGTTCCACTGAGACTTATTTTTATGGAATAGATTCATGAAGATTTCAAGTCCACTAATCTCATTCGTTACCCCTTGGTTGTGTTATCTTTGTGCAACTCCATTTCGAAACTTGTAATTCCCCTCTTTATATGAATTACACAACTTAGATATATTTATAATTTTAGGTTCTTGTTTAGATCTGAGATCTGAGTTAGACTTCGCTGTTGCCATCTGCCAACATGGATTGCATTTTCCTCTGCATGAAAAAATTCTCAAATGTTTCTTCCCCATTCCTGTTCAGGTCTTCCGTTGTGTTTATGGCGCTTGTGGGCAATTTTATCATCCTCGTTGTGTAGTGGGACTTCTCCGTTCGGGGACTAAAACTGAAGCAGAAAAACACGAGAAAAAGATTGCGACTGGGGAACAGTTTGCATGCCCCCTCCACAAATGCTATGTTTGTGAGGAGCTAGAAGTTAAATCAGAACCTGACTTGCAGTTTGCCATATGTCGGCGTTGTCCTAAAGCATACCACAGGAAATGTTTGCCCACGTAAGTGTTATTTCATTTTGCATATATCTTGAGACTATTATTAATTCTTCTTGTCTAAATTGACACTCCAGTATAGACTGTTAAAGTTTTTGTTGCATTGACCAGGGAGATTCTGTATGAAAAGGATGAAGATAAAGGCATTCCACAAAGGGCCTGGGATGGTCTATTTCCCAATCGTATATTGATTTACTGCTTGTAAGTTCCTGAAAATGTCCAGTTTGGTTATATCTTCTGTATGAGTCATTTTATTAACCTAATAGCATCATTCTTATCAGAGACCACGATATCGTTGAAAGGATTAAAACCCCTGTTAGAAACCATATAAAATTCCCTGGTGTTCAGGATAATAAGAAAATACAACCATTAGGTTCATCTGGCAAGAAGAAAGTGGTTTTGGAGGAAAGAGGTGCTTCTCCAGATAATATTGCTGCAAAGAAAAGTGATACAAAACCATCAGAAGGGGTTGAAGACTCGTCTTCTGGCGTGAAGCAGGGTGATCTATCTAAAAAGAGAGGGAGGAAATTTTCTGGACTGGAGTCTTCCAAAAGGCATAAAGTAATGGATGTTCGTGAGACTGATATGGACAAGAGTTCTCTAAGGAAATCAAATGAACCTGCCACTTCCGAACCCAAGATATCTTTAGGTGAGAAACACAATTCTCGACCTGTCAAATCTAACAGGGTGGAGAGAACTGATGGAAAACTAAAGCAAGCTCAGATGGTTAAGGTTAATACTGATACAAAGAAGAGGTGAAGAATTATTCTGCCCCTTGGTTATCATTTATACTCCTCTTTCCCTTCCTCCTCCTTCCCTCCTTGGTTTACCGGGGGTACATAATTAGTATGTAATGGCTTCACAATTTTAAGACAAATAAAGTGCTCAGTATCATTAGTTTTTCTTTTATTTGATTATTTTCCTTTGCAATGCAGAATATTGGCCATGACAGAAGATGCCTCCTCCTCGGTGACACTTGAAAAGATGTCAAAAAAGCATAAAGCACCATTCACGCATACTCAATCTTCAAAGAATGTTACCATGGGGAAGGTGGAGGATTCTGTTGAGGTACATGTTCTGGAATTTTTGGCGTGGATTATCTATTTTTTGGAAACTTAATTATACTTTTTTTACAGGCTGTTCGTGCTACCGTACCAAAATTGGAAGGAACCTGCAGTGTTAAAGATGCTAAAGCTGTTTGTGATACTGATCTTCTCGACCAGGTGATGAAATGGAAGGTAATTGTCCAAGCTTGACCCCCTTAATTCTTGTTGCTTTGATTCCTCTCAGTGTTTGTATAATCTGTAATTTATTCTCTTATCATATAACTTCTATATGTATTGCTTGGGCCATCTGAGTTTTTTTCTTCATTGAGCGGTGGTTAATCCCTTGAAACAAAGTGATCCCACTTCATAAGTTATCTGGAAGATAGATTATTGAGGATGATATTGTGTCTGAAGATTCCATCTTATATAAGACCGAAATTATTGTTTAAAGTCTTTTATTAAGTGCTGCAGAGACGAACTGTCAAAAATACTTCACATTTTAATGAAATTTTTACTGCGTTTGCTATTGTTCATATGAACGTCTCTTCATTCATTGTCAAGCTTTTCACTCTTTACTTGTGAAATCTTTCTGAGTAGAAGTGGTTCTACTGTTTAGTCAACCGGGTTACAGTAAGTATCAGTATCATGTACATATGAATGGGTTACCTGTTTTAGGTACTGCATTGAATTTTCTTACTGTTGAACCTATCTTGGTGTCAATAATTTGTGAACGTCTTTTTTACAAAGCTATTTCATGGTTTTGGGGCATGTGTTTAACTAGTATAGCTACTTCGTTTCTGCAGAAGAAGCTGAAAGTGAATCTTGTTCCTTTTCTACATGGCATGCGCTACCCATCCTTCGGTCGCCATTTCACCAGAAAGGACAAGCTGAAAGAGGTCAGCTGATCTTTATGGTCAAATTTTGATAAGAAATAAGTTTATATTGATAGTTACAGGGCTCATGGTCGTGACTAGAAATTGTTTATTTCTTGGTTTAATATTCAGTACGTGATCTTAATATCATTTCTTGGTGCAGATCGTTGATATGCTCCATTGGTATGTTCTAGGTGGTGACACGGTAAAAGTCTATTCTTTCTTTTTTGTACAACGAGACTTGCAAAAATGTTATGCCAACATTTCATTGGCATAACATGAATAGAATTTGAGTTCTGGAGCAGATTGCATATTTGACCGTGTAAAGAAGTTTCCGAAAGTCAGTTATGGGCTGGATTCTGATCATATACTTCTGTGTTTTTTATTGTTTCCCAGATAGTTGATTTCTGTTGCGGTTCAAATGATTTCAGCTGCCTTGTGAAAAAGAAGCTCGATGAGACGGGAAAGAATTGCTCATACAAAAACTATGACATTGTACAAGCAAAGGTGAACTCCATTATCCTAATTTGTAATATATTTTTTGTGTTGTAAGGCGAAAATATATTATCTAAATGTATATTGACTCTCAAAATGATTTTATGGTCTTTGTAGAATGATTTTAGTTATGAGAAGAGGGACTGGATGGGTGTCCAAGCAAAGGAGTTGCCTGAAGGATCGCAATTGGTGAGAAGCACTTCCCTATATATGCTCACTATTTTTGCATTTCCATCTCATCGTTATATAACTGATTTAAGTTTTTCGTGTAGATCATTGGACTCACCCCACCATTTGGAGTCAACGCAGACTTAACTAACGAATTTATTAACAAAGCACTTGAGTTTAAACCGAAACTTCTAGTACTTATTGTTCCTCGGGAGACACAACGGTATTTCTTTGAGTAACTTGTTCTTCCTTTCTATCCCTCAATGCCCATCCCCTTTTCTCTGATTCTCCATTTGCTTTTACCTTCACCAGGTTAGACGATAAGGAATTTCCATACGATCTCGTTTGGGAGAATGATCGGATGCTGGCAGGCAAGGTAAGCTGGTGGATTTTTTAATTTCCTAGTTGTCAACTCTTGAATTATACTGACAGTAATGCTAGTTTTATCTGTTGCTCATAATATAATTCTCTGTTTGTTTCAGTCATTTTATTTGCCTGGGCCAGACGATGTGAATGACGAACAAACAAAGGATTGGAACGTGAACCCACCACCACTTTATCTCTGGAGTCGCCCTGATTGGACAGGCAAACACAGGGCTATAGCTCAACAGCAGGGGCACTTATCCAGGACTGGAGAGAAGTTACAACCGGAGGAAGAACACCATAATCTTGGCGAATCTTCCACAGTGATAGATGACGATAGTCATGTGGATAATAAAAAAGAAGCCGGGGTAGATGCCAGTTGTAAGAAAGGATTGCCCGATGAGTGCAGTGGAACAGAAGGCGATAAGAATGATGACTGTGGGAAAAATCATTCTACAACAAATTCAAAAGGCACTAAGAAAAGGAGGTTGAAAAGAGGACCAAATGTAAAATTTACTGAGGATAAATCCATCGGTTGCAGATCGTTGGATTCACCATGCATCAGCGAGGTGGACAAAAGCTATGCACGGGATGTAGATATCAGTTCTCGGGTTCATCTTCATGGAACAGCGGCTCCAGATGTATCCAATGCCGGACATAGATTTCCGTCTTCGAGTGGACAAGAAGTTTCCCGACTAGATGAGTTAAACCGTACCAGTCTGAACAGTCATTTGGCAGATACAAAGAGCATAGTTCCAAGACCGGCATTTCTAGCCAACTCATTCTACTTTGCTCCTGGTCCTTATCGCCCATCTCCAAACAACACTTCGGGTTGGCTTGATGAATAGATATGCCCATCTCCAGTAGCTGATAAATCATATTCTTATACTGTTTTCTTTGTTTATATTTAACTCAACTGGAGAAAATGTACTCTTTACTCCAGTGCTATGTAAAGTTAGTTGCCTCACAGCATATTCATACATGTAATTATAATTCTTTTCCTTTCAAGGTTAATGGATTAATATGTGAATTTAGCACTTCAATTAATGGTTAATACTTGATCTGGTACATATACCTGCTTTATTTATCAATAAGAATGTGAAAGATTGATCAATTCACTTTGACGATCGATCTATTTTTAGTGAGATAGAAATGCACAGAGATTGGAACGGTCACAACAATGTTTAATCCTCGATTCAACAAAAAAAATTGAATAAAATTTAAGTCAAAGTTAAAAATTATTTTTAATCACATATTTTATGAGATTCATAACTTTTTAATTATACATTTCATCCACTTTTATCAAAATTTATTAAAATATGATTTTTAATCTAAATCAAATAGGGGTTAAGTAGGTAGGCAAAAGATAGGAACACCGAGTTAACCACCTTATTCGGCCGAGTTCAGCTCATTAGTACTACACTATAGTCGTTTTCTGTTGGTTAGCCAATCTCTTCAGTTGGACCTTGAGCGCATGTCTTATTGGATTGCCTTACGATGAGGATGGACCTCTCTAGTTCGGTAGGCTTGGGCTTTTTAATAATGTTTTCACCACGAATGACAAAATGCCACATCATTTTATCATGATATTAAGTCAAGATAATATTTAGAGCTCTAATATTATTTCATAGAGAAATCAGCCCTCGACCTCGGAGACCTACTAAGTATTGCTAGTATTATTATTGGTACGTACTTATCACTAGTTAGGAGTTTTCACTGCTTCGTTATCTAATAAAATTGATATACTTTTTAATTCATTGGATAGTGTCATAGTGAGTTCATTGTCATGGAGAGAAGCGACTAGCACTAGTGACTATACCTAACATTATTCGGAATTTATTACATGCATTAAATGATGAATTGGACGGTCCATGCATGGATAGGAAAGCTACTACCACCATATAGTTTGGTACTTAGAGTGGTTTCGACCCTTGCACTATTTCATCATTTTTTCCTATTTTGCATAAAAAAAAATTGGTGAAATTCTTCTCCAACCCAGCATCGTAATCAATGTCCTTTTTGCCCCTCCTTATCATGTTGAACCATATTTTTGTCAAGGGTATTTTGTGTCTTCTTGTTATACAACAAATTTTAATTCTTAATTTATTATTATTTTTTAATACTATGATTATTATTATTATTATTATTACTACATTTTTTAAATTTATTAATGTATTTAATATGAGGAAACGTAATTATTTATTTAATAATTCATGTAATAGTAAATTAAATAAATAAATGATTTTTTAGATAAATAAATTGTTAAGAATGAAAAAAAAAAATGAAGAAAACAATTAAGCATTGTTCATTTGGTGTAATAAGTTGAAAATAATTTTTAGTTTGATGCAAGATTTAATGTAAAATTGTACAAAATTTATTTCAAATTTTAGTGCGGAAATGGACTTATAACAAAGGCTAAATAGCGCTATTCTTTCTTTAATCTTTGTACATGAGCATACCGCCTTTATTTGATTAAGCTTTTCCCATAAAATATATGACTTAAAAATGAATAAAATTTACGAGTTTAATAAAATTTGTGATTAAAATATAAAATTTAACCTACTTATAATCTAAGAAAACATTTTCAATTTGGGCCAATAATCAAGTTCGGCTGCCACATAAATATTTCAAACACACAAATCAAAACTCTTGGGGAAAACACTTAGAGGGTGTTTGGTATTGATTTTTGGGGTAAGAATTGATTTTTGAATAGTGATATGATGGAAAATGTATGGTTGAAAAATGAAGGAAAGTTATTGATGTGATGGAAAATATTATTTTATTGAAAAATGCATGGTTGAAAATGAGAATTGGTTGAGAATTGATTTTCAAAATCAATACCTAACACCCCCTTAGTGTACGGGGGGCTTCACGGGGGAGGGGGGGGGGAGGGACAAGCGATCTCAATATTGCGCAGGTTCTCTAATGTATTAAAAAAAAAAAATCAATGGACCCCATCTGTGAGTGGCCTGAAAGGGGTCTAGGCAAAAAAATCGAAATATCGATCAAATCAATCAAATCAAACCAAATCGATTCGGGTTGGTTTGGATCAGTTTGACATAGGTAATTGATTTAGTTTGATTTTCTTTTAAACAAAATCATGGTTGGTTGGTTCGGTTATGGTTTGAAGTCTCAAACCGTTGGTTAACCAAACTAACCCAACCCATTTACACGTTTACCTTTTCTTTTTTTTTTTAAGAAAAATAAAAATCAAAAGATAAGTCATAATCTCATAACTATATCTCGATTCCCTCCAATCTATAATGTTGTCGATAAGTAATAACATTGAAAATTTTCTTTCACAAACTTATTATGTTATATTTAACTTTTTTTTCTCTATTAAGACAGTCAAACTAAATAATGCATAAAAAAACAAATTCTTAATATTTTTATTGATCTGTCTTTATTAATCTGATTTTATTTGTTAATCAATAATTTTTGTAATATAAAATTATTTAATTATTTTAGTTCTTATAATTTAAGTGGATCCAAAACTTAAATAATTTTTTTTAAAAAATAATTTGAACTAAAAGTTCAAATCGACTAATAAAATCAAACCAAATCGATTTAGTTTGATTCGATTTGATTTGAGAGTTATGATGGATTGATTTGGATTGAAATTTAACAAAATCGACTAATTTAATTTGATTTTAATTTTAATTTAAAGTCGAAATCGATTCAAATCAAATCTCGCCCAAACCTACAGTCAAGCAGGCCCTGTACACAAGCATTGCCCGCTCTAGGCTACTTCCTAGAAAAGTCAAAAGATGTTAGGTAAGAGAAAAATCAACAGAATACTTTCAACATTACAAAGCAAAATGGATGATCTGTGTTGGTCTTTACAACAGTGCTAGATGGAGGATGAAATCAAGCTGTGAAGACTGGAAAAAGCTGTAAAGAAATCACAAAAATGGAGGATGAAATCAAGAATTTAGCTTATGTCTGGTTTACAGTGATGACATCTCTCTGTTACTGCTATTTCATTTCTGCAAAGTTCCCAAAAGGGTTATTCAGATTTATGTCTCTTATCCCCATTTTCTCTCTCTATGTAAGTCTCCCTCTCTCTCTAAACTCTGCCTTCTTCACAGCAGTCACAGCATTCTTAATCACATGGCTCACCAGTTTCAAGCTCCTCCTCTTTGCTTTCAATCAGGGCCCGCTTTCATTTCACCCCACAAAGCCCCCTCTCCATATTTTCATAGCCATTGCTTCTCTACCCATCAAGATCAAGCAAAACAAGAACTCCCCAGTTGCCCAAAGCCCCAAGAAAGTACCTCTGAATTTGGCTACTGAAACTGTTGCTTTTTCTATATTAATAGCGGTAATTCGTGAATATAGAGATTATATTCCCCCCAAGATTTTGATGATTGTATACTGTTGTTTGGTGTTTCTGTTGATTGATCTGATAGTTGCTTTATCTAGTTTCCTGGTTCGAGTTCTTGTTGGGTTAGAGCTGGAACCACCGTCCGATGAGCCTTATCTGTCCACATCTCTCCAAGATTTTTGGGGCAGGAGGTGGAACCTCACAGTAACAAACATTCTGCGCCACACAGTATACAAACCCGTGAGGTCAGCCGCTGCGGCTGTATTGGGCAATAATATGGCCACGCTGCTGGCGGTGGTGGCGGCTTTTATTGTGTCTGGTCTGATGCACGAGCTCTTGTTCTACTATGTCACACGGGTGAGTCCCTCGTGGGAAATGACATTGTTTTTTGTACTGCATGGAGTTTGTGTGGTGGTGGAGTCTAGGTTGAAGGCGGCTTTGGGTGGCAAATGGCGGCTGCCGTGGTTCGTTAGTGGGCCGTTGACGGTGGGTTTTGTGGTGGCCACGAGTTTTTGCCTGTTTTTTCCTCCTTTGACAAGGAACGGTGCAGATGTTATGGTTATTGAAGAGTTCAGATTTTTTGGGGAGCTTGTCAAGAAGAAGATGCTGATATTCTTGGCCAGAATTTGAGCTGACTTTCAAATGATTATTTGTAACTACAACCGGTACTAATTTCTAAATTAATTTTTTTTGTGCCAAAATAATTTATGCATTTTTTTTTTCTGGTATAGCGGTTTTGTTATAATCTCCTAATAATTTGAACTCAAATATAAATTTTAACTACACATTCATATTGATTATCCACACATTTCTGATCAAATGACACGTAAAATGAGTTACTTAATAGCATTTATACATATTATCTAAAAAACTTTTTATTAGTTTATATTTGCATCATTTAATCGTTTTCTAATTTTTATTCTTTACTACTCCATTACCATTTGTTTGTCCCCATGTCATTCAACGACAAAATTTGTAATTATGACACGCAGACAGATGAAGAAATAAATTGTTGTTTCCAATAAAGATGGAGGTTAGATTATCAGATATTTCCACTCAATTTCTACATAGTGCTCAAGTGTGTCCAACAATTTTGATCGAGTTTTTGTGTATACATATGGAGTTCATTACTCTGCCGACTTTATTGGCTTTGCTGCTGGGTCTCATAAAAACTAGGCGGTAAGCAAAAACTGTCAAACCGAAAAATCAAATCGAAATCGCATTTTGAAAATTGTCGGTTTGGTGCCACGTGGACCCGTCAACGAAATGATTTTGAATCAAACCAAACCGGTCAAAAACGGTTTGGTTTAGGTTTGAGAAATTTTATTGCGGTTTAAAATCAAACCGGACCGGTGAAAAAATATATAATAATTAAAAAATTAAAAAAATGAAATTTTCTAAATTGTAACTTGTAAGACTTTTGTGTTGGACTTTTTATTTATTTTTAAATGAGGTTCATATATTCCATAAGCTTTTAAACTAAAAGTCTGAAATGATTCATCAAGCAATCTCACGTTATATTCCATATAAATTACTATCATAAACAATCATCAACTTATATAAACTGTATAGTACTCCAATGATTAAATAAACTTCAATCAAAATCAAAATCCTACATTGAATTGGATATATCCTTTTAAAAATTATTGCAACTTCTAGTTCTATCGATTATAATTTGTAGAAATCTAAATGAAAAGTTTTGATCGGATCAATAACTATGTAATCAAAATGAAAACAAAATAAAAATTTCGGATCTTAGAAATAAAATTATATATTGTAAATAAATTTATTTAGGTATAGATTTACCCAATATTCTAATTTGGCTTGAGAATCAATTAATCAAATAATTATAAAAAGGGAGAAGAAAAGAATCAAAGAGAAGAAGGAAAGTATTGAGATCTAAAATGAAGAAAGAATTTTATTATTTTTTATAAAAGTGATTGGAGATTGAATCATATATTTTACAAAAAAAAAAAAAAAACCTATGAGAATCATCCGGTTCCCAGCAGTTCCCATACTAGAACAGAGAATTGGACCGAAACTGGTTGGTTCTTAATAATTTGTCCCAAAATTAAATTATTTTTCTAAATGGTTCTGGTCCGGTTCCACCGGTTCTTGAAAAATTGTCCACTCCTAAATTAATGGCATAAAAGTAGACAAACAAAAAAAATACGACGAAATTGATGATTTAAAATCGGACGAGGGGCAAAAAAATATATACGGAGAAACCGACGGTTTAAAACCGGACCAAACCGTTAGGTTTAGGTTTGAGTTTTTTTCAAACCGTTCAAAATGGTTTGGTTTAGGTTTGAGTTTTTTTCAAACCGGTGTAAACGGTTTGGTTTGAAATTCTGTCAAAAATCGATAAAATCGAACCACTTACACCCCTAATAAAAACAACTCAACTGGTTGGCTTAATGAACGGATATGCCTGTCTCTAGTAGGATGGATGGTATATTTTAGCTCAAGAATCCCGGTAATTCAGGTTCTTATTCTGCTATCTTTGGGTATATGTAATAAACTGGAAAAAAAAGCCCGCACGACATAGCTCAGTGGTTCAAAGGACAGGAGTGAGGTAGTCTCAATTCAACAGCCGCAGTGTGAGGGTTGGATTCCTACTTCTTATATGGTTTGAAATTGAACTCTTTGTGGGCATCAGTATGACAGTTTTTGTATTTTGACCTGTTGAGATATATTTAGCAATTTATCTCTTCCACAATACTCTAGAGGTGAGGTGGGGCGAGACGGTGGAACCCTCGAGGTTGGAGTTCAACCTTTTAATAAACTGTAAAAAAAATGTACTCCAGTGCTGTGAGGATATTTTAGACACAAACATACCTAGAGAGAGAGAGAGAGAGAGAGAGGGGAAAAAAAATCGCCTATTTCTGAGTTTACATATTTTTGCCTTTTTTTTTTTAAATGAAAAATTCTGCCAAAAATTAATAAAATTTTAAAAAATAATTGAATATTAAGAACGATTTTTAGTTAGTATAGTTTAACAAATTTAATTTATCAAAAAGATTTGTTAAAAAGTAAATAATGGAAATATACAAAGTGGAAAGAATAAAAAAATATTATAACATTACTGTCAGTATTATGTAAAAAAAATATAAAAAGCATAAAATTTGTGGGTGATATCAACAACTTTCTGTCAAAGACTTGAACATTAAGGCTTTATTGAATCATAATTCTCGATAATATCAACGATGAAATGTTTGTTGGTAATGATTGACAAAGACAATAGGTCATCTAGTCACAATATTACTAATTTCACTTAAATCATCAATGAATTCAATCATAATCACCAACGAGAAGATGTTAGGAATTGCGACTGATCCATCGTTGATGATTATCATTGACACAACGATAACAATACTGTTGATAACATCTGATGAATGTGTAATAGTGATTAACAACGATAGTACTGCAATGTTATGTAGCATCACTAATGTGTAATGCCAATCTACGTCGCATTCGTGTAGTCTCGCGAAGAGAGGGAATGAGATAAAAATGATGAAAATGGATGTGAAACAAGGGGAGAAAAGTAGAGGAGGATGTGTGATTGCACACGTGAAAACTAGAGAAGCAATAAATACAATTTCGTTTCATACTCAAGGTCCCAAAAAAAAATTTTAAAATGATGTTAGTATGAGGTCATCGTAGTTATATTTTGTCTTGCTAGATTAACATTAACGGGTCACAAGACTCTTTTATGATACTTAGGATCAAATGAGAAACATATCTATGTGACATTAATGATAGAAACCATCCAACGTTGATTAATTAGTCACGTGTATGTTATGTGATTAGCTTTATGTAATTAAGCTTTGCTTTCCAATTTGGAGAATTAATATTTAAAAATTCAAATTAAGAAACATTTTCATCATGGTTACATGATGATTTATTATAATTTGAACAATATCTATCATTGGAGATCGATTGAACATCTAAAACAAAAATTTAGGATCAACTTACTATTGAGGCAATAAATTTGTTATCAACGCTGATTATTGCTTGTATTTTAAAAATTTAGTTTCATTCTCACTTCAATCTTTAAGAGCCTTTTCCACTCAAAAGAGGATGAAGGCTACTCTCAATGATTTCTAGAATAATAGCAAAAGCAACAAAATTCGATGCTTTTCAACACATATTTTCAAGAGTTAAAGAGCATATTCGAGGACTAATGGAACTTTAAATTGAATTCTAACCCTTATCAAATAGGAAAAGAATTGGACAAAAGAGCTATTAGCATGGCTCCCGATACGAGGATGTAACATTTTGTCATCCATATTTCTCCGTTTAAGAAGAAGGGATTTCATTAAAATAGCAAGATTATTACCATCAATGTCGTACAATTAAATAATAAAGTTTGAAAATACACTATTTGAATTCCAATTTAAAAAATTCAAAAATAATTTTATTTTGATTAAATTTAGAGAGATTAAATTAAATGAAAGAATATACTGTATTTATATTCGAATTATGAATTTATATCGAACTAAAATATCCTAGATCTTATGCAATATACTAGTTGTTGCTCGTACGATGTACGGGTTAGATTATTTTGTAGGAAGTGTTAACATGTTAAATGCGTGAAATTATGTTTTATTGTGAGGTATGAGATAAGATAGAAAAATTGTTTTTAATATATAAATACATTTTTGGATTCATTTCTGTTAAAGCGGTAGGAAAATAATGTGTTATTTATAGAATGAGTGAAAAAATAATGACTTGTCAATGTGAATAGCTACATATTTGTAATTTATGTATACAATAAGAAATATAACTACATATTACAACTGTATAATCAATAGACAAATATGATGTAGAATTGAATATACAAAATAAAATAAAATAAATGAAGATTTCAATGAATATGAAGTCAACGATTTTGAAATATTATAACTGGGTAGAGGTTCACTTTATTTTATAACTATATTCAAATTAAAATGATTAAATAGGATAAAGGGGAAAATTTTTGAATGTTTATGGCTCATTACGGAATATCAAACGAAATCGAAATATTACATTCTTAATATCATTTTCAAGTACTCATGACCTATTATTTCACGACATTGATGGTGTGCGAAACGGCCAATCGTAGCAAACGTTACGGTGCTTCAAAGTAGATCGTTTCAAACTAATATTTCAAAATAATATTTCGAGAATTTTGATAACAATCTAACTTTAAAAATTCAAACGAAATCGAAATATTATATTCTTAATATCAAATGAAATCTAAATGATATAGAAGATTTATCGATTCGACCAGCGTACAATCATTTACGAATTTTTAAAGTTAAATATTAGTTCTACTTTGACGCGCCGTAATATTTGCTACGATTGACCGTTTCGCACACCATCAACATCGTGAAATAATAGACCGTGAGTACTTCAAAATAATATTAAGAATGTAATATTTCGACTTCATTTGATGTTCCGTAATGATCCTGACAATGAAGAAAAAAATATAAGTAATATATTCAAAAAACGAGTTATACGTCTTTTTTAACACACATGTCCGTTTAATTATTTTCGATATTCATTTACATCATTCGATATATCTGCGATATAGTTCTCGAAATGAGTTTCGAGAGGATATAAAAGATTTATAGATTCAGCTAGCGTGGAATAGTCGAAGAATTTGTAAAGTTAGTTTGTTATCGAAATTTTCGAAATATTAGTTTGAAACAGCGTACTTTGACGTAACGTAACTTTCGCTACGATTGGCCGTTTCACACACCATCAATGTCGTAAAATATTAGGCCGTGAGTTCTTCAAAATAATATCAAGAATGTAATATTTCGACTTTGTTTGATATCCCGAATTAAGACGCAAATAAAGACGAAAATATAAGTTTTTAAAAAAAAAAAAAAAAAAATGAAAAAGGTATCGCACCGTGCGAGACATGCACTTGCGCATGGTATTTTTTTAAAATTTTATTCTTTTATAACACTCAAATTTTTTTTTTACAAAAATATCTAGTTATTTTTTCTAAGTGTATAGAGAAAAAAAAATTAAATAACAATTTTTTTTTAAGTAATATATAGCAAAAAACTACAAAAAAGTAAAAAATCACACGTTGAAAATGACGTCGTTTTTAACCAAGAGTTTTTACAGTAAATTTTTCTTTCACTCTTTTAATGTATAGAGGAAATATTTTAATGGGCTTCCATGTTCAAACTTCAATAATTTCAGGCCTCAATTACAGAACCAATAGGGCCCATTTCGAACACCTAAAAAGCCCAACCTCAGTACCTCACGCCAATCTAACCTAAAAGTCAACAGCGTTCAAATTGGGTGCAGGGTCCGGATTTGGGTTCGAATAACAATTCCCGGTTAGGACCCGGTGGTCCGTCATGGTCGGGTTCTGGTTCAGTATATGGTTGGTGCGGCGTCATCACACGCGCTCACACACAGACGAAGAAAGAAGGATATAGGGGGGAGAGAGAGAGAGAGAGAGAAGGAATAGATACAAATAAACAAAAAGGCTGCTATATATCTATATATTTCTCTCATATTAGTTTTCTGGATTTCTAATTTTGTTGTGGACTTCCTCTTTGGTTTGCCCTAGCTCCCTCTCTCGTTTTCCTTCCGTTGCGTAAAGCATCTTTGATCAGATTCTCTCTCTAATTCATTCTTTCTTGAGAAAAGATCCATTGTAAGCATCGCCTGTTTGAATATATCTAGTTTTGAGATACATCTGAATGCGTGTCAGCTTATTCTCATCGATAATCTAATTCAAGGGTTTGGATTTTGGGAAAAAAGAATAATTAGATTAATTATCTTATTAGGGCATGCAACTTTATGTATAGGTTTTTGAATTAATGTGCTTGGAACGAGGTTAACTGGTTAACTACTTTTTTGTTTTTAAGGGTCATGTGTCTGTAACAGCTAAGAGTAATTTTGGATTGTTTATTTCTTATTTTTTTCTTTTTTTCTTGACCTACCTGGTAAATGCATGTTAATAATGCTTTTTCTTTAACATAAAACCTGCAATTTAAATTATGAGGCTGGTTCTTGTTCAGGATTTATCTGTCTTGAATAAAATTAGGTGCTCCGTTTTTGGGTTTATCAGAAAGTGTGATAGGCGGCGAGTTAGATTCTGTTGGCTTGTTATGCCCGAGTTAAGATGATGTAGTGATTTTTTAGAAATTTTTAGAAATTTTTTGGTGACCGGGGGATGCATAGTTGCATTTATTCTGCCTTGGATCATGTCAGATTATGGCCTGCTTCCCATTAATGTGTTATTTTTCAGGGAAAGGAGTGGTTCTCCAGTGAAAATGATACCGTTGTGAGTTAGTGGCATTCTGATTGTGGGAAAACGATTGATTTATGATCCTCATTTTTTGTTTCCTGAATCTCAAGAATGATAGGGGTTCAAAACAAGATTTTTTATTTGTAAAGTTGCTCTTCAAACATGAAAAGTGAAAACAAAAAAAATTGATTTTTACAGATACTGAGGACCATTACACGTCGAAACAGGAAATAGCAAAATATGGCTGTTGAGGCTTGTGCCAAACGAAAATTGATGGATGATATGGATGAGGATGATGAGCCCTTAGTATTTAAACGGAGCAGCTCAACATCAAAGCAAAACCAATCAAATCCACAGGTGCATAAGTCATCTTCATCTCAAAAGCTTGACCGATTAGGAAGGCCGATGCCCGATGTGCGATCTCAAAATGGTCAAAGTTCCGGGGTTCAAAAGGGTAAGATGGTTTCTTCTTCCAAATCAACACCCATTAAATCACCCCTGTGTAGTCCTGAAGCATCTAATTCATCTGCTAAGGCATCTCTATTGAGGTCTCCTGAGGCAAATGTGAAATCTTCTGCGACAAATCGTTCAGGAAATGTTAATTCACGGATGAAGGTGGAGAAGCCTTCGTCCCGGCCTGCTGCTGATCCATATGACTCTGATGATTCGGAAGATGATAAACCACTTAGTGCTAGGCTTCCTACTGGCTTATCAAAGATCAACTTGAACAATGCCAGCAAAGGATCCAGTGCTTCACGTTTGGGTCAAAAGCCAAGCTTCCCCAAACAGGAAGATTCTGATGATGAAAAGCCTTTGTCATACAAGGTCCAACTGAAGTCTAATGTAGGGACATCTACTAGCAAGTCCTATGATTCAGATGAAGAAAAGCCTCTTGCAGCAAAAAATAACCAAAATGGATCTGCTGTATGCGACAGTGGTTTAAATAAACCCTCAACCGTGTTAAGTAAGAGATCTGCCAGTGAGGTAAAGTCTGCTGGGCAATCTTCTATGAAAAAGCATAAGCTTTCCAATGCATCAGTGCCTATTAATAATAAGCAAGCATCTGTTAAAGCTAAGCAAAAGATAGAGGATGATGATGACCATGTTCCCATATCTCAGAGAATGAAGGTGCCAGCTGCTTCAGATAAGAAATCATCAGCTGTTAAGAAAGTAACGAAAGTTGTATCTTCTTCACTTAATAAAACAAATAAGAAATCAAAGAAGGTGATGAAACAATCTCAGTACTCGAAGTCATCAAAGGTTCCTCCAGGATCTGGTGAAGGTCAGAAATGGACTACCTTGATTCACAATGGTGTGATATTTCCACCTCCATACCAGCCTCATGGGGTTAAGATTCTCTACAAGGGGAAGCCAGTTGACTTAACACCCGAACAAGAGGAGGTGAATATCACTCTCTCTCACGCAATACACAACGTTACTAACTTTTCTTTAGTCCATCATGTCTATATCTTCAAAAAAAATTGTCTTCAAATTGCTTCAAGCCGTGCAATGTTTATACATCTTCTTTTACAGGTGGCTACGATGTTTGCAGTGATGTTAGATACTGATTACATGAACAAACCTAAGTTCAAAGAAAATTTCATGAGTGACTGGAGGAAAATACTGGGAAAGAATCACATTATTCAAAACTTGGAATATTGTGATTTTACCCCAATATATGAATGGCATCAGAAAGAAAAGGAGAAAAAGAAACAGATGACTACAGAAGTAAGTTAAAAGTTTTGTCATACTTCCTGTACATGACATTTAAGGGACATTTGAAAGTCAAGCTGATTTATTCATATCTGCCAATATTAACAAGTTTGCTATAAGTTATAAGATGAGGATTACTATGATGTTTCTTGGAGAATATCTTAGAATGCTGTCTTGAATCAGATTTCTACTTAAGTACAACTGACAGAATTCGCATTGCAATGAGTTCATGTAGATGTTCAATGCCTGATATCAAGCTGTACATGCATTTTTAATGAAAATGTATGCCTCTCTTAGACAGCTTGGCTAGACTCTCGGTATTGTAATATTTAGTTTTCGCATTTAAACTTTGAAATAGTCTATCGTACGTCATGTCATGGAAAAGAAGGTTTTGAGGTACATTAAATTTAAATTTGTCATAAGTAAATTAAGTAGTCACAGAAAGAGAAGTTGTGAAGATTGCTCTATCATCACATATACTCTGCTGCTTGCCTGGGTACTATTGACTATTGTAATTCATAAGTTACAAACTTCTCATGATAATCATAAGTTACTTGTTATGTAGTAATTAGTTGATATTGTTTTGCTATATTAATAAAAATAAACATCCTTTTAGACATTGTTTTTGTAATCACTGTTAATTTTTTGGGGGGATCTTTTCAATTGCATTTCGTGTCTATTATGTGTTTATTCTTCCTGTGCCATTTATGAGCATTCTTTCTGATGGAACAGAGAAAATCTTTGTCTAGCTTGTTTGTCCTGGAACAGTTAGAATATTCATTGTTTCTAAAATAGACCCAATTCATTAGCTGTATACCTTGTATATGAATTGATGTGTTTACCAAGTGGACAAATTGGTAGAACATGTTCTAATACTAACAGCGGCTAATTTGAACTATACTGTTTTGGCAGGAGAAGAAGGCCACAAAAGAAGAGAAGTTGAAGCAAGAGGATAAGTATATGTGGGCTATTGTTAATGGAGTCAAAGAGAAGGTGTGCTATCTACATTATGTTGTATTTCGTCCCCTTTTGTATTTTTTTTTTAAATTCTCTTTTGTTGGGGGTGGGAGTGGGAAGGGGAACTTATGTTTGGTTTCAACAGCTTGATGTATACATAGCTTTTGCTGCCTATAGAAAATCATCAATATTTCTTCAAAGACTATGAAAAAGAAAAGAGAGATGTGTCTTGGGGGAATAAATTTTTTATTTTTCTTTTATTTGCATATATTTTCATATTATCCTGCCTATTTGTAATGCACTAGTAATGCCTTGTAAATCTAATACAGAAGTGTGCTGTGCAACCTATTATTGAGCTGGAGAGTGGAGCATACTTTATTAATTTTTTTGAAGAGCTACTGATTAGTTAAAAAAAAAAAAAGCAAAGATGTGATTAACTATTGATGTTTTAGCAGGTTCTGTATATTTTCACGTTTGTTTTCTTCAAACCAGCAAATAAAATTTTCAAATATCAATAATTAGTTCTGCAATGTTTTGATAATTTTTACTGAAGATGTGTATGGGGGCATGTATAATTGTATATGTTTGAAGTGCAGCTGGCTTTAGTCTGTACTGCAGCATTAATGATGAGGTCTGCAGAGTTATATTTTTCTTTTGGATGTTCATGGTGCCTTATTTATCAAACATTTTTGTTAGCTGATGGGTACATAGACTAGTTTATTGTGGCTTTCTTCTGCTGCATGTCTGAGGTATCTGGCAATGATGTCATTTGCAGGTTGGGAACTTCAGGGTTGAACCACCTGGATTGTTCCGAGGTCGTGGAGAGCATCCAAAGGTATATTAAACATCTTTCTGCTGGCAGTGAAGCTCTATAGTTCATCTACAATTTCCTCTTTTGTTATGTACTGGCTCTTTATTTGAAAATTGGTTGCAATATTGGAGTTTTAATTAGAAAATAGCGCTGAACAGATGGGGAAGCTTAAAAAACGCATCCGTCCTAGCGACATCACTATAAATATTGGAAAGGATGCACCAATTCCAGAGTGTCATATCCGTGGTGAAAGGTTCTTCTTCCTGCTTGTTAATTCTCTTTTGAAGATTAGGAAAATGGTCGGTCAGGTAATATTACGAATTTATTTATTGGCAGCTGGAAAGAAATAAGACATGACAATACCGTGACATGGTTAGCATTTTGGAATGATCCAATCAATCCAAAGGAGTTCAAATATGTTTTCCTTGCAGCCAGCAGTACCCTGAAAGGGCAAAGTGACAAGGAGAAATATGAGAAATCAAGGCTTTTGAAAGTATTGAAGATGCAGTTAACCAATAAACATCCTTAGATGTGTAGCATCTTCTTTTGTTTTAGGACTAACTTAACATAATTCTCTTTGCTATTTGACTGAAGGACTATATTCAAGGTATAAGAGCAGCTTATACCAAGGATTTTGCAAGTAAAGATCTCACGAAGAAGCAAATAGCAGTTGCTACCTATCTTATTGATAAACTAGCTCTTAGGGCGGGCAACGAGAAGGTATAACAACTAAGATTTTTGCTTTTAATCATCCTATACAGTGCATTTTTAGTTGATTGAGAACTTCTTGAGCAACGCCAACAAACTGAGGCCTGCTTCCAATAAATTGGCAATCGGCTACATGGGCATTAGACAAAGTTTCACCCTTGCTGTGAACCTACCGCACCACAGAACTTCGTGAACATGAGAGGGATTTATTTGCAAAGAACTGTTATTATGATCCACCCTTTGCTACATGTTCTTAATTATGCATTTTCTACAGTTTTTTTCCCTGTGACAAATAAAATCGGATGATGCAACTTCTCAACACTTTTTAGTATGTTACAGGATGATGATGAAGCTGATACAGTTGGTTGCTGCACATTGAAAGTAGAAAATGTAGAACCAATACCCCCAAATATTTTGAAGGTAATGTGGCTTTATGTCTAGTATAACTATTTCTTAAATGTCTACATTTAAAATTTTCCTTGTAAGATTCACAAGTTTGATGGATGCTGAGGAAAAAAGTGTATTGAAACAACTTTGTCTCAATAAGTTGACACCGTTGACAGTTCTGAGAATTGAGTTTCTTGTAGAAAGTAGTAACCGTGCAAGTTTTTTTCACCCTGACGGCATATTGCTAGCAATAATCAACTGAATTTATCTGTTTGTGTTTGCAGTTTGATTTCCTCGGTAAAGATTCTATACGGTATCAAAATGAGGTTGAGGTTGAATCTGCTGTGTTCAAGGCAATCCAACAGTTCCGGAGTGGTCAGTATATGGTCTTCTGTATAATTTAATGTTACACATTTAATATTGTTTGTATTACTTTCAGGCAAAAAGGGTGGTGATGATCTTTTTGACAAGCTTGATACAAGTAAACTAAATGCTCATTTGAAGGAACTCAT
The DNA here is from genome assembly GCA_019395295.1 of Osmanthus fragrans. NCBI lineage: Eukaryota > Viridiplantae > Streptophyta > Magnoliopsida > Lamiales > Oleaceae > Osmanthus > Osmanthus fragrans. Next base: position 1,370,465 of record CM033344.1, on the reverse strand, counting down.
GCCTGGTCTGACAGCAAAAGTTTTCCGTACATATAATGCATCAATTACCCTGGATGAGATGGTAAGATTCAACCTGGGATTTCTAGTCTCCAAGTTAGTATCAGTATGTTGAATGTCTGGTTATGATTGTGGCATCAAAAGTGTACGAGAAAACGTTTACTTCGGCCCTCAAATATTGAGGTATAAAGAAAGGAGGAGAAGTGGGATATATGTGCAGGCTACGTTCAAAAACTTGAAAGATGATACAAGATCTTGATAATAATGTATAACTTCAATATTGTGTTGCAAAATTTAATTAGTGCTTACTCTTGATGGTCTATCAAAAACTTAGCCTCCGTTTGGCTACCTTTATAAATGGTCAAACTTCATTTTTTACGACACATTCCAATGAACCCACAAGTACCATCCACTTATTTCTATCTATTTATTATATTCTTTCTGAACAGAGGATTAATAGCAGTCATTCAGAAATTAGAACTGAACTTCAAATTTTAGCGGCTACATTCATCTCTCCTCGAAATTGATCCGCCTATTTACTTATATATCTTAGACATTCTTAATATGTGGCACATGGTTAGCTTATACAATCAAAGTTACGTCATAAGTATTGACAACAAATATACATGATGTGAGTTAGTGAATGAAATTATTCATGTCAAGAAGTGTAAGTGAGACCTTAAGACAGTTACATCTTGATTCCTTCACTGAATTTTACATTCCACATTCTAGTTTTTCTATTCAGCATTTCTTTAATCTGTTATTGTTCGTGCAGTTGAGTAGGGAGACAAAGGGTGGAGATGTAGCTGAGAAAGTAGTAGTTTATCAACTTGCAAACAAGGAGGTAAAGATTGTAAAACTCTAAATGTCTGATGCCATCATTATTTTCCAGTCTGGTTGACAAATACTTCTATTTTTCTTGTTGCTTTTGTAGGTTGCAATCATTTGTAATCATCAACGTACTGTCTCAAAGTCGCACAGTGCCCAGATGTTGCGTTTGAATGAAAAGATAGAAGAATTAAAGGTAATGAATGACTTTTAAATCTAATTAATCACTTCATTCTATTGATTTTTACTGAAATATTTTGCGGGAAAGTAAGTGACGCAAGATGCATATAATTTGACAATGGACAACTAGGACCAGAAGGGAAAGGGATGCAAAGAAGAGAATAATTGAGGGAAAGAGGAAAATCAATCTTTATTCATATAATCTGGTTGTCAATTACAATGAATTAAGCCCTTTATTTATAGAGCTAAACTAAAAGAAGTTAAAAGGAAACAGAATTCTAATAAACTATAATTGTATCAAAATATGAAAACCAATCTTATAAAATCTAATTGAAATATAATTTAAATCAAGTTCTTATTATCAAATCCTAATATTTTAAGTCTTGTGTATTAACTTGTCTTAATTATTGTTTGTAGGGTGCTCTGGAAGAGTTGACTACAGATTTGGCTAGAGCAAAGAAAGGAAAGCCCCCACTGAAGGGTGCTGATGGCAAACCAAAAAGGAATCTGAACCCCGAAGCGTAATACACTTCTTCATTTTTAAGTTATTCAGTGTGAGATATCATGTTGCTAATGGTGAAGCGATGTGCAGATTAGAGAAAAAGATAGCTCAAACAAATGCGAAGATTGAAAAAATGGAACGAGACAAGGAGACCAAAGAGGATTTGAAAACTGTAGCATTGGGCACATCAAAGATCAACTACCTTGATCCTCGAATCACAGTTGCATGGTGCAAACGTCATGAAGTTCCTATCGAGAAGGTGAAGACTTGAATTTCTGCAGGGATTACTTCTCATTGTTTCCCGGTCCTCTGAATTAGTTACTTAATGAATCAACTAATTGTTTCATACTGATGCAGATATTCAACAAGTCTCTCCTTGCAAAATTTACTTGGGCGATGGACGTGGATCCTAGTTTCAGATTCTAAATTTTTGGTAGTTATAGTGCAGGACATCCCCTCAAACCGGAGACAGATAGACGACTCGCTCTATTGACTATATTTATTTATTTTTTATTTCTGCAGAAAATTCCTGTTGTACTAAATCATCTCAATGAAATTGTGAGTGATTTTTCGCCTCGCTCTGTTCTTGAGTATGAATTCTTTGTTTACGTTAACTTTTAGTTCAGACAGGTTGTTACAATGTAATTACTGAATTATAATCGTGATTTTTGCTGAACTCTACCAGTCTGCTAAGGTTTTTGATCCTTCTGCATATAGGATTATCTGGTCAAAAGCAAGCAAACTGCACTATGATTTGGATAATGACTTGAAAATCCTTTGATTAGTGAAATAACGATTTAAATTGTAAACATTTTTCTGCATGGATATAGTAAAATGATAAACTCTTTCTTGCATATTCAGAATTTACAGAATGTGTAACTTTATACTTCTCACAAGAAAAGTACTACAAAGGAATTTGCTACTTAATAATGGGATATACAGTTAGTTTTTTATGAACTTAATCGCCATTTCCTCATCTGCTCAACTATTATTTTCTTTTTTTGTAATTTAGTTGAAGAGGCTGTCTGCATATCTTCAGGGCATGCAAAAAACCAGGATGCAGGAGCCTCTCAGAGTTCCACAAGAATTCATGAATATTTGATCAGAGCACATGTACAACAGCAACCAAAACCATGATTGCAATAACTGATAAAAGTAGGCACGAGCAGGAGCACCCATCCTTTGCACGTTTATTCAGAAATGCAAGCTTCCTCTGTACAAGCTGTTATCGTTACAGAGATAACAAAAACAAAGTAAATCAAATTCATAAAAAATCAATGAAAAATTAGAAAAACACACAGATGGGCGCATGCAAGTAGAATCCCTTGTACTCCTCACATTCTGATTAATGTTACATTATGAAGATGTCACATTAGTCAATCCAAAGTCCAAAGAACTTGAAACAATGATCCTAGTTTCATATAATTTTGCTATCGTCGAAAGCAAGAAGATTAAAATGCTCAAAGACTTTTGCCACAGATATCTATGAGTTTATAGAAAATTTGTGCCATAGATTATGGTACTTTCTCAATGATTTTTAGCAAGAATGTATGCTTGAGTTTATAGAAAATTTGTGCCATAGATTATGGTACTTTCTCAATGATTTTTAGCAAGAATGTATGCAATAGCTCAATAAGGTAATCTGATAATATGATAAGACTAGAAATACCACCTGTAGTCGGGAATCTGTAACATCAACCTCTTCGTCCAAACTATCCTGCTTGGAATGTATCAAACAGAAACTCAAAAATCAGTTACTTTAGAAGGTAATAAAACTGGGTTAGTGAAAATATACAAATCAATCACGCACAATTAGTCTTGTATGCAGATCAAGCTCCTCATTGACAGTCAAAGCTATATGTTTGGTGCTGATAATCGTCTCCTCCAATTCCTCAAGGGCCACATCTTGTTCTGCATAGAAAGCAAACAAAGGATGATACACAACAGAAAACCCACATAACAGATTAAAAGGAGTAGAAAATAAAGTTTAAAATCTTCACAGAAACTAACCTTTCATGATTTGTCGTTGAAGATCAACAAACCCAGAGTCGTCAAGTCCTGTTGTTCTACTCATGGCATCAACCGGCTTACTTTCTGGCTCAAGCAAGCTGTCCCTATTCGCGAAGTTTGACATATTCATAGTTGAAGCCATCTGGCTTACTTTTGATCTTAAATTCACAATCATGTCCTTGCGACGATTCATTTCTCTCTCTGCCCTGCATATAAGGAAGAACAGGTTTAACAAGCATAAGAAACGCAGGTTCAAGAAGCATTCAAAAGACTACCAAAATGACCATTATGTCAATCAAATTTACTGTGAAAATTAGATAACTGCTTCTGCTTGATTATATTATAATATAAGAGCAAGTTGTGCATCTACATCCTTATCCGATGGCCAGTTCAGTGGAGATAACTTACAATGGCTGCTTTGCAGGAAACTCTAGGGTTTCAAGTCTGGTGCCGAGTATGGTAATTTTCCTCCGTATTGAAGCTGAATGTCGCTGTGTTTCTAGCCCTGTTACGGAAAATGAACTGCTTTCAGATATCATATTAGTGATATCTTCAGCAAGTTTTGCCGCGTCATTATATTCGCTCACCCACGGATCTTTAGCAGCAGCCATTGGTCTGAAAAATAGGACACAGGAATTTTTAGCAAATTACTGACTTGTTGAGTATTTTTACGAAATTCTTATCCTAACAAAATCATCCTATCAGCTATACGAACTGACAGACTACCGTGTTTAGGCATGTTATATATTGTATGGATTTATTACTAGGATGTACATTGATGCAATGAGAGATTCAACAAGGTAATTTGTAAAGTGCACAGAAATTACAGAAAGACGGGAAGAACCATTCTTGTCCCTTTAATCCAAGCAAGAAACTACCTTATTTTGTGTATTATTTTCAAAGAATCTCAGATGGTAAAACCTAAATTCTACCAAAAAAAAAAAAAAAAAAGGCTTGATACAGATAAAAATTTAACATAGCTGCAAAATAAATCAAGAGATGAGTTAAAATCACCAAAAATCCAGAAAAAAAAAGGTCAATAAAAAAGAACTCAAAACTCAGAATTGTTGAGGGATAAATATCCCATGTAGACCAATTTATAAGAGTTTGGGCTGCTCTTCTTAATATTAAGATGAACCCTAAGTCTTAACATAGTATCAGAATCATTAAGCTCCAACGAGCGATTTGATCCGATTAAGACTCAAAAATGAGCATACGAATTTCAAGATTGGTCTCCTCAAACGAGCCCCAAATCTCAACAAGAATTACTGATATACTGGCTGGCTATAAGAAAACTGTGATTACATGAAATATAAAGGAGGAATATTTGATTACCTTAATGACTGTAATGGGCGAGTTGGATTAGTTGAATGAGAAAATTGCTGAGTTTGAGTGTTTTAATCAATTGAAAACACCAATTACCGCCAAGGATAGTTCGTCTTACTCCTATTCGTTTTTTTTTGCTACATGCATTACGATAATAATAATCATTATATATGAAGGAAAAATTCCGAATACACTATTGATTAGGAATCCGAAATTTAAAGGAAAAGAAGAATGAAAGTCAAGCTCGAGTATGATTCGTCCACTGCAGACTTCAAATCTTGAAACGTCTTAGTAGTAGTACTAGTACTAATTGCAGAGTGAATGCATTAATCTTGTCTTTTACTCTCCTTTCTACATTAGGAGTTCTTTTCAACTAATAATCCTTGTTTGTTTGATAGTGCTTTTCAGTTGGTCAAATATAATTTATAAGTACGTGTTGTAGTTTTTCTTTATTTTTTTTTTAACTACAAATTCATTCGGCCCTGTTTGTCTTCCAATTTTTCAGAACGCATTTTTCTATATACTTATTTTTAATCACATTCAAACAATAAAATATCATCTACATTTATCCAACATTTTCCCCTACTTTTTAACCATACATTCTCTAAAAATTTACTACATGATGATACCAAAAATTGCACCTGGTAATTTCCCGAGCTTGACGACGGAGATTGAATACGAATGAAATCTTCAAGTACCTGAAACAAAGACAATGAGATTTGTGCTCGCCGTCCCTCCGATGCTTAAATCAGAAAGAGTATATGCGCGTGAGGCTATGAACTGAAAATTATATGAAAAAAGTACACAAATTCTGAATTTGTGACTGTATTTATAGGGGTGTAGGTAGTATAGTCCTTGTAGAACTAGGATATCCCTACCTCAAAGAGTTCTATTCGAATGAAGTGTTTGATTTGTACAATGACAACAAACGTATTTAGAATTCAACTGGGATAAGAGTCCTCGATGAAGGAAAGTTCTCGAGCACTCTGTCGTACTTCTTGAAAGGGCACTATCCCGAGTTCTCGAGGACACCATCAATCACGCTAGAATATTAGGCTCTAGAGTCGTCGGGCGTAAGTGAATGAGGACACTATACCTCGAGCCGATTTTTGTCGATGGGGTTGGTGAAGACTCCTTGAGACAAAAGAGGGCCCTCGAGAGGTCCTCTAGAAACTGACACATCACTACTCAAAATAATATTTTTCCAAAAAAAAGGCCACCAAACAAGGCTCGCTTGAACGTCTTCGTTGAGTGAATTCCACATTTCTCAATTTTTTGTGCAAGAGATAGGGATGGTAAAATACAGGGAGTTAAAACTTTTATTTTAATTAAATTTAAAAAAAATATGAAATCAAACTTAATCTTCTTTTAAAAAAATAAATAAATGGGGAAGGGGTGGGAAACAAGAGTTACAAGACTATGGTATTCCTATCCCGTCCGTTGCTCGCATTCAATAAATCTTTAAAAGGGTCACCTAACTCTAAACTATTTTATTGCCATCTCTAATTCCCTAGTGAGAGATGTCTAACGAAAATAATGTTTGCTCCTTGCAAGAGTGAAGTTTACGCACATATGCTACTTCTACGAAGAGTTTTTTTTTTTTTTTTTTTTTCCTTCCACTTTAGACGTGCTTTTACCAATATAAGCAAAAATTGGAATGTATTACCTAGGTACAAAGTGAAAAATAATGTGGAAGCATGCCTGAATTGGGATGAGCCCGATGAAATAGGTTTGGAATTGTCCACTTGGCCTAAAACCCATTTTTTCCCCGACCCATTTTAAACATCCAAGTCTAAAGTGGTTCAAAATCAGAATACACCAATATTAAAGCGAATTGTCATGGTTGTTGCACAAATCCCCCATTGGCGTCCCAGCGAGACAGAAGAAGAAAAGGAAGGCCCAAAAAAGAAGTGAACAACAACACAGCTATAGGAAAAATTACCAGTGGTGTTGAAGTACAAAATTTACTTCCAAATGGGAAGAGAAAGATAGCAACATACTATTCCTGAATCACTATTCAGTTTGTCAATTCGAAGAGAATATCAGAGGGGTTTCAGAGTTCGAATCTGTGAATATGTCAGACCTAGACAGGCAAATAGAGCAACTGAAAAGGTGCGAGCCGCTCAAGGAATCTGAAGTCAAAGCCCTTTGTCTCAAAGCCATGGAAATCCTCGTTGAAGAGAGTAATGTTCAGCGGGTGGATGCCCCCGTCACCGTAAGCCAGAGAAGAATTATTAATTAAATTCTGTCCTTTGTTTGTTTTATTATTATTATTATTTTCGGTACTTGGAATGTTGGATGTATAAATGTTTAAACTGAGATTGTCTGTGATTGTGCGTTAATCTAGGGTCTGATTTGTTCTGTTTTACCGAGTTTGGGCTGCGGATGAATCTAGGTTAGTGGAATTTTAGAGGATTTCGTAGAAAGCTGTTTATTTTTAGTTATGCTGAAAATTCAAACTTTAGAAGTTAAAACTCCTCATTGGAATTTACAGTGGATATTGAGGGGATGGGCTTATTCTTGTCTGCTTTCAATAGATACGTTAAATAGAAATTAAAAACGTATATTTTTTGGTTCCAACAATTGGAATAAGTGGAAATTGATGGAAACTATTGGATTTTTTGGACTACGAATTTACCAATTCAATTGTTTACTCTGCTGGTCCTTGGCGACAGCTAGTGTCCTATTCTGCCATCAGCTAGCAAGAAAGTGAAGATTCAAGCAAAGAAAGATTAATGATAAATGCCGAAACACCTCGTCTAAAAACATATGTTGTTTGAGATGAGTTACATTTATTTATCCCTTGTTTGAAAGTGAGTTATTTGAAAATCACTTTTCTCCACTCATTTTCAGCCACACATTCTCCCAAAAATAAATAAATTTCCACTTTACACATTTTCCAAAAAATCATTTTTCAAATAATCACTTTCATACAAGCACTTAATTAAATATAGTTCAACAATGATAAGTACATAATAGGTACAAGGAAAGTACTGTACTAAAGTGAATAAGTTTGGAGGTGAAAATGGGTAGTAAAATTATAACCTGCACGCATATAATCTTGCAGCTTATAGCAATTGGTAAAATAATAGTCTGTAGAATGGGTGTGTCTGTGTGTGTTGGTTGGGGGGTTTGAATAAGAATATTAAAGCCTAATGGTAAATTAAATATTTATACTTCTTGGTTCCTCTATCTTTTCCCCACAATTTGGTGTTGGCTTGTCAGGCTTTAGTTTGAATGCATTGCAGTCAGATTCTATTAACAGACTTATTTAAGTTTTATCGATCAATTTTAACAAACAGAAAAGTAGAGCTATGCGCCCAGGATATCATATCTATCTAAGAAACTTACATCTACCACATAAAAAGGTCTGAAGTGTTTGGCCCGTGCCAGAAATTTTAGCCATGTGTACTTTCAAGTTTCAACTCACCTCAGACAGACTACATAGAGGGTAATCAGAGTAATATTACATTTTAAAGCAGCTTCTGTTCTACAAATGGGTTTGTCTAAATTAATAGTACTTAGTTTGTCCAGCAGCGAATGACTCTAACCGCCCACTCCAACTTGAAAAAAACTAAAAAAGCCATATGGCCTGCTATCAATTATTTCAACAAGAGTGATCTTCTTTATGTCCTTTTTCGTAAATTCAAAATTGCTCGAAAGCCTCGAGGCCAAAACACCAACTTTCTTTAATAGATAGGTTCTATAACCATGTTGAAGTTATTTTAGTTGGAATGAGAAGTGGCAGAGCCTTGAATGTGAACATCAGAATGCGCACATTTCACACGGGGTCTGACTGTATTAATTTCTGCATCTGAATGTGTAACTTAGATTCACCTGGGGGTGAATTTCAATTTTGTTTGTAGTTGGATGTGATCCTGAATTCTGATAGATGGAGAAAGTTTACTTTTTTCTGAAATTCTATTTTTTCCTTCCTTTTTTTTAATCGTCCCCCTGCCCCATGGAAAAAGAACCAAGAATAATGGGAGAAACCTCTCCTCTATTTTTTGATTTTCCTATCTGCATGTATGAGATGCATGATAATATATGGATACTTTACTTGAAATAGTTTATAGCTTTTGGCATTTGTTTTGCCGTCTTAGATGTTCTGGTCATATTCTAGCATAGTTATTCCTCTATTTTTTCTTCGTTGGATGTAGATATGTGGTGACATACATGGACAGTTTCATGATATGAAAGAGCTTTTCAAAGTTGGAGGCGATTGTCCACAGACTAATTACTTGTTTCTTGGAGATTTTGTTGATAGAGGATTTTACTCTGTTGAGACATTTTTGCTTCTACTTGCCTTAAAGGTATTAGCATTTACCTATTTCTCGAGTAAATAGTCGAGCATTTATGATGATGCCCTATATCCCTGAAAAACACATTTGCCCTTGGGTATCTGATATTGTCTGTTTTCCTTGAATTTCAAAATATGTATCTTTTGATGAGCTTTCACTAACATGAAATTGATTGTCAGGTGAGATACCCAGATCGGATAACTCTCATCAGGGGAAACCATGAGAGCCGTCAAATCACACAGGTTGACTCTTTGTTGCTTATCGGATTTAAGCTATTAGGTTGCATGTAACCTATTGGTTCTCTGCTTCTAGGTGTATGGATTCTATGATGAGTGCTTACGGAAGTACGGTTCAGTGAATGTTTGGAGATATTGCACTGATATATTCGATTATTTAAGGTTTGCCAATTGCAACTTCTTGGATATTCTATGGTTTTTATTTTTAATCGAAAATGCACACTTGGTAACTTGCATAATGGTTGAATTCTATTGGATATCTGTTGCAGTTTGTCAGCGCTTATTGAGAACAAGATATTTTCTGTTCATGGTGGTCTGTCACCATCAATTTCCACACTAGACCAGGTATGAAAATTATACCAAGTATCAGTCTCTTCCCTTTATTTGAAGTGTGATTAAAGATTCTAATCGACCTATATCACAGATTCGAACAATTGACCGGAAGCAAGAAGTACCTCATGATGGTGCCATGTGTGACCTCCTATGGTCGGATCCAGAAGACATTGTTGATGGTTGGGGTTTGAGTCCCCGTGGTGCTGGTTTCTTATTTGGTGGCAGCGTCGTAACTTCATTTAACCATTCAAATAATATCGACTTTATATGTCGCGCCCATCAGTTGGTAATGGAAGGTTATAAGTGGATGTTTAACAACCAGATAGTTACTGTATGGTCAGCACCAAATTACTGTTACAGGTAATTGGTAAATGTAGTAAACTATATTAGTTCTTTCATTCATCTCTTGTTATGTTGAACTTGTTCTAAAAATCCAATATGCTGCAGATGTGGCAATGTAGCTGCGATTCTTCAGCTGGATGAAAATCTTGAAACGCAGTTTCGTGTATTTGAAGCAGCTTCACAGGTCTGTGCATATGATGTACTTCTGTTGGATTTGGACTAAAGCTTTCCTTTCATTTCTTATTGCCCTGAGGCAACAACAATACTAAAACGAATTCTAAGTCACATTGGCAAAAGTCAAGTTTGCAGTCAGGAGAGCATATTAGTAAAATGAAAAATAAAATACATGTATACCTTGTCTGGTTAGAACTACAAAGATGTTGCCCAGTTTAGCATTATGTCTGTGTTCTGGCCCAGTTACATGGTCAACTTTTATTGATTTTAGTTTTCTCTTAGGTTTATAAACACGGAACGTGCCAGCAGCTCAAAACCCCTGCACATTCGGTTTCACCTTTTGAACATGAGCCACTGCTAGACGATGGTTAAAAATATATGGAATGCCTTAGAGTAGTGCTATGACATCGAGAGCACCAGTAATCAATGGCTAAATATATGACCTGGCATCAATCTTAAGTTGCCTAGGACCTATGCTATTAGCCAACACTGCATTTACCTGCCAAAAAACGAATATCTGCAAGTTTTTTTTTTAGTTTCATTAAGTAATATATCTGGCAAGCTAACTTATCTTTCGTCTATCTCTGCTCCCTATTTATTTTTCAACTAATTGTGCATTAAGGGTTTCATGGTAAAATGTAGGAATCAAGAGGAGCTCCTGCTAAAAAGCCCCCCCCAGATTACTTCTTATAGAGTTGATCTCAGAAAGATTATTAGAATTCAATATTTTTTAGTTGAGTGAAATCTCACTGAATAGTTACATGGTGACCATGCTGTTGTGCGGTACAGGAGGAACTGTCGGCAGACAGGCTCAGCGATGAGAACCAGGGATAGTTAGAAAATAATGGTAGTATAGTGTTCGTAAACGTGTTTGATTATTGTATTGTTCTGAGTGCCTATTCTTTCACGTATCTATTTTTGTGTTTTCTTTGATTCCAAAGAACACTGATACAGAGAAATTACTTTACTCCCATCTGCTGAGTGTCTATTGTTTCTATTAAAATAGCACAGAATTTATTAAGAGAACCTAAAATAGAGCTATTGTATTTGTATGTCATCTGGAGATCTTTCATCCCCTTATACCTCTTTTGCAGTTGAAAGTTACTATCGTTACTTTCAATAAAAGACTTGAATACAATAAAGACTTGAATACAATAATCTCAATTGAAGAGTAAATGGCAATAAATGTCATTTAATGAAATTTACACCTGAATGAATAATGTAATTTCATTTTTAATTGAACTTGTTACAAAACGTCATATAGATCGATGTTATATGGCATTATTCATCTCAATTAGGTTAAAATCCATTTCATTGGATCATTGAACTTAAATTTCATTTCAATTCAGTCACTAAACTTCAATATGGTTTTAAATTTTCACCGACGTGCACTTGCCGGCTTTATTGTTTGATGAAAATTGCTTAAACATTTTTTTTTTTACATAATGACATTCTAATTTATTACTATATCACACATTAAAAGCGTTGAAATAAAATAAAATTAAAAAAAAAAAAAAATCATGTTTGAGCCCCAATATTTTAAAATTTATTTTCTTCAAATTTATTTTCAATCAAACGTTTTCTCAATCAAATAATTTAAACAAAAATCCAAAATTTATTCTACTTTTTAACTACACATTATTCAAAAAATCACTATTATAATACTTTTTTTTTTTCTTTCAATAAAATGGGACTCAAAACAAAGTTTATGTCTTTAAAACATCATAATATTTAATTAATTATTTTTATTTTTTATGGTGCAACGTCAGTAGGAATTCGTAATAAATAAACTATGCTTTGTTATCAACTAAATAATTTTCATCATTTTGAAGGATGATAGGTGAAAAAGAATGTGCCAAAATTGTGAGATTTGAGATTGAAATTAATGTTCAGGCATTTACTTGAGATAAATTTAAGTTTAGTTTACTATAAACCGGTGACTACTGAAATTTACCCATTTTTCTAATATATAAATGAGTTCTTTAAAGTGTAGTAAATTCGATGTATAGTTAATGGATTTTCATGACTTTAAACTCCTTGAGTTACAATGTTGTAATTTATTACTACCATAAATCTTGGAACTCATGTTCAATTCTCTCTGTGTTGTAATCCTTTAAATTGAGGTTGTAAGAATTCAAGAAAAAAGAAATATTTTCGCAGTTGTCTCTGTAATTTATTTCATCATCTTATTTGAGAGGTTCTTTTTCAATTTACCGTGAGATAGTCGACACCTTGATTGTCTTGCCTGCTAAATTTGCCAAAACGCCAGCTTACACCACTCTCGAAGCTCATACCATAAGCACCTACCCACCCTTACGAATTTCCTCTTTCTTCCAAATATGTAACTGACGCTCCAGTTTAGTTAAAACCCGTTTTTCTCAGCTGGGATTTTTTTTTTTTTGGCATGGCAAGATCATTTTTCATTTTTGTAATAATTTTCTTATTTATTTTTTGCTATACATCTGTTCGATCAAATGATCAAGAAGGGCACATTACGGTAGACATATCGAATAAGGGTCTGGATTTTCTCAAGGATTTGTTAATAGAAAAGGCAGAATCGTCGTTGCTTCCACTTTACCTGCCCAAGATTGAGAAGGCCGTGAAAATCCCAATTGTGGGTGAAGTTCAGATTGTCCTTTCGAATATTACCGTGGAAAGGATTGATGTGATTTCTTCAAATGTGAAAACTGGTGATAATGGTATACATATAGCTGTTTCTGGGGCCACCGCGAATTTGAGTATGAATTGGAAGTATTCATATGGCACTTGGTTGGTTCCTATTGCTATTTCAGATCAAGGAAGTGCCACAATTGGGGTATGCAGTTTATAATGCATGTATATTTGTGTAGTTTTGAATGCTATACATGGAATCTCACTATAAAAATCTAACAAGTTATCATTTCTTCTGAATGTTATATGAAGTGAACTTCAATTTAATAGGAAGGTAACTTCAAAAGGCTAAGAATTTTGTGCATTGTAGATGCCAAAATGTAATTCCAGTGAGAGTGAAATTTCTGTGAAGAGTCCATCTAGGTGGATGATTATTGTTGTGAAGTAAGAAAAAGGAATAAATTCTACGATTCCAAGTGGAATACCAGGAATACTGATAAGATGAAAATACTGAAAACATGATATTGAGATGAATGTGTAGCCAAACTAGAATAGATGCAATAATAAATGAGAATAATATGCCAATAAATAAAGGTTCACCAACTGGGGATAAATGACTTAGGTAGCGAGGATATATTCTGTGAAGACTTAAAAATTCTTCTGTGCGCATTAGTGATGTGATCCTAGTAGAATAGGTTAGAAGAGGGAGAGATACATCAAAATTAATATGGCATGTTATAGTTACGAATGATGTATTGAATTTAGCAATAGGTGTAGGCACATAGTAATGAATTGAAAGGAGTGGAGAAAAAGGATTCACATAGCTTATTCCAAGTTTATTTGGAATAAAGATTAGTTTGCTGTTATTGTATGCATAAATATGTTTAGTGCATGCATCTGTATATTTGTGTATCAGGATTTGGGGGATTTCGGTGTGAGGGAGGAAAGAGTACTAGTAGCAGTATTTATAATTAAGTTTCTGAAAACCTGTAACAACCTAATGGCCAATCAGATTAATGGTCAGGCTGAAGCACATTGGCTATTTCACTAATTAAAGTAGGCATATTTACTAAGATGTAGGTTTATGTCCAATAGTATGTTGTACTCAATGTACTGAAATCTTTAACTCAAATTTTGTATTACAGACCAGAAATTTCTTTTTATATTTCCACCAATTAGCATTGCAGTAAAATTAATGAAGTTTACTTCCTTACCTCGTACTTTTACAAAACTTCCAGAGTTGTCGAAGTACTTCAAAATGATGTATATGCTCTGTTTTTGTGAAGGTTGAGAATCCTTCACACATTTGTCAGCAATCACTTCTGCTTCAAGTGCATGTTTCAATGTTACATGTTCTATCTTTCATTTAGAGTTTAGATTTTAGCAGCTCCCGAGAGTGATCCTTGTTAGAAATTTTTACGTGAGTTAAGTCCTTGAATTATCAGTCTGAAGATGTATGTTGCTTCTTCTAAGGTTGAAAGTATGGAAATTGGGCTTACCCTCAGTCTGAAGAATCTACAAGGATCTCTTAAGCTGTCTGTTCTGGAATGTGGATGTAATGTGAAAGATATATCAATAAAGTTGGATGGTGGAGCATCCTGGCTATATCGAGGGTATAGTTTTTCATGTTTCCGAACCATTTCCTTGATTTTGTTGTTTGTATTTTTGGAAATTGGGCTAACGAATTAGAATATCAAAGTAGAGATTCTTTGGAACTGTAAGGAAACCTTTTCCTTTACAACTTCTGTGCTACAAATTACACCCTGCTGTCTGTAGCATTGTAGATTATGTTTTTATTAGACGTTTAAAATTTTGATGAGGAATATAAATGTTATTTATGCCATTGGCGTCTTGTCTGGACCTTCCATCACGTTATCTGTGTTCATGCAAGCCCTAGATTAACATCAAGAAATTTCATCCTAATATGAAATGCAAACTCATCTTAAAGTGCACTTTAAAACTATTTTATTTGATGATGAAAATTTTATCAGGGAAAAATGTTAGCTGTTGAGTCTACAAACTTTTTTGTTTTTTCTCTCATTCATATTTGTTTACGGCTTGTTATATAATTTTCCTTTTCTTACTTTCCATGACCTTTGTATTCCTTTTGTGATTCCCTTCCCATTTTCCAGGTTGGTGGATGCCTTTGAGAGTAAAATTATTTCTGCAGTTAAAAATGCTGTTTCCAAGAAAATAAATGATATAATCATAAAGCTTGATTCTGTATTGCAGTCTCTTCCTAAAGAAGTTCCGATAACTAATATTGCTGCCTTGAATGTTACATTTATTGATGACCCAAAGTTGAGTGAATCATCACTTGACCTTGAAATAGATGGGTTATTATCTGCCAAGGATGAAACTCTGGTTTCCAGCCACTATCATAAAACTTTACAGCCTTCATTCTCCTGCAAGGAAGTGGATAAGATGGTCAGGGTCTCATTGCATGAAGATGTTCTTAAATCAGCATCGACAGTCTACTTCGAAGTAATTTTTTATCTTCTTTATTATAACAAGTCAGCTAGAGAATTGAAATTTGGATAACTTTTTGTATGGATAACGTAAACATATAAAATATGGAAGAAGAGCAAATTATTTAAAATGTTAGGCTGTCTTTATGCAAGACAGACTGGTAGATTCTAGAAATGCTTAGAAAAAATACTGAGGAAAGGGGGTTTACTCTTTTGGCTTCTTTTACAATAGGGTGAAGATTAGAAGACATGCCTAATGTTCTTTAAATTTGTACACACTTCAAGCAGGTCACATATCCTAGTAAGTTAGGTCAGTTTATAGGGGTGCTTCAGAACAATGAACCAGAGTAGAGGCTGATACCTTCTGTCTTTCTCCATACACAAATGTCATGATTTGTCACCTGAAGGACTTTGTAGAGATCAAAGCTACCTGATCCATAGTGTCTAGCATTTCTTTGCTGGATCACATAATGGAATTTGTCAACATCAGGATAACCATTGATCGCAAGATAATAAGTCTGTTCTTCTTTCAGGCAAAGAAGATGAATTGGATTGTTGACAATGCATCGGATCGATATCTCTTGAACACATCTGTTTGGAGGTTCATTGTTCCGCAGTTGTACAAGCTCTATCCAGATAATGAGATTAACCTGAATATTTCTGTTTCTTCGCTGCCAACTATAAAATTTGGAAAGCAGCAGATTGATGCAACAATTCCTTTGGATATGGTGATTGATGTTTCAGATGCAGGTGAAATAATACCAGTTGCAGGCATTTCAATGGTACGTTTAGTGAAATATCTGTGGTGACTAAGCTATCAGGGTTTTTTTTCTCTTTTCCCATGCATGGACAGCCAAAGGTGTTATTAATTGATTTAACTTGAATCGGCAACCTTTTGTATTTGGCACGCATCATATTGGTTGATTTAAGGTGAAAAGGAATTTTCACTTACTCTAGTTTGTCAGTTGATATTTTTTGCTTTGTCACTTTATTGCGCTTATCATGTCAAATCTTAATATATGCTGACAGGGTGAAAGTGATGAATTTAGTTTTGCTGTAGGCCATTAGTGCTTCAATATTTGCTGAAATTTCGGGGAACACTGTGTTCGGTAGCGTGAAGTTAAATGACTTCAATATGTCTCTTAATTGGAGCAAAATTGGTGATTTGCACATGCGTCAAATCCAGGTATGCTAGTTCATTATATGATTCCTTGATTTCAGTGGGTAAATTTTATCCATCATATGATGTTTCTAGGACCTAGCATCACACTGTACCCACATAATTCGAAGGATTGAGATGCTTACATTCTTACTGCTATGTGTTACGCATGCCGCCAACGTTTATCCTACCCAATTGTGAAAGGATGTTATCCAAACGCGTTTCAAGTAATTGTATCTTACGTTCTTACTGCCTCATTTGGTAGAATCCTTTCTCTGGTCACTGTAGTGCAGATGAAAAAATTGGTTAAATTGGTAAAATGGTCTAACAAAAATGACACTTCACAACATAGTCTCATACCAATGATGTATTGGAATATTTAATTGCTGTGGACAATCTTGTAGATAGCACAGATACTGAAATTCCTAAGTTCTATGTAGAAAAATAATTTTCTGTAAAGAGAAAAGGCAGGGTTATCAGCACCCCCGTCCCCCAAAAGTTATTCTTGCATATGGTAGCGCTACTCTTGATTTGTTTCTGCTTATTGTCATCTATTCATTGAGGTATTAGTGCCGTCAAAATTCCTGACAGGCGTTTTTACTGGCTCATGAAATTTTGGCTGGATAAACTATTTAGAAGTTGCCTAAATTTTATAAATAAATAAACCTTTAGCAGCTGATCTCTTGCGGTTGCCTCATCGTGCTTTTTCTGAGTAAATGAGTTATTGAGCCAACAGGTTAGAGATATTTCGAGGGTTTTTACCTTATCTTGTGCTTGAACAAGTCAGAATGTGTGCTTATAGCGAACCAAAATTTAATGGGAACAAGACTTGGTTTGTTGTTGTACTCTCTGTTTTTTTTTTTAATCAGATTAGAAGCCTCAGTTCCTTTCTTCTGTTGTTTTAATGATTTGCAGTTAGTGATATCCACTGTGCTGAAGACTGTAATCTTGCCATACGTGAATATACAACTCAGCAAAGGACATTCGTTGCCTGCGTTTCTTGGCTACAAGCTTCAAGATACTCAAATCGTTTGTGTAGATTCCTGGATTGTATTCTGCAGTGATGTAGCCTCCGCCAAAAGATTAAGTCTCGCCTAGTCCCTGCATCTCGCAAAGTTTTTATTTTATTTTAAAAATAACTTTTTATTTTATTTTATAGTAACTTTTTATAAATAGGTTTTTTTTTTTTTTTTTTTACAAGTAAATTTTAAAAAAAAAATTATTTTATATATAATGCAGAGTTTTCACTTTACCCCTTTTAAAATTAGTAAAAATGATGGAATGAAGTTGAATGGTTATGGTAAAATATTATATGAAATTGGTGGTCATGGTGAAATGTTATATTAAATTGGGTGGCCATTATGAAATAAAGTCAAATTGAATGGTCATGGTGACACGAAGTATAAAGTTTAGTAGTACTAGAGAAACAAAATCAAATTGGGTGGCCATAATGACACTAAGCATAAAATTAGGTGTTTATCGATGGATTCCTAATCTGAAAAACATGCATTTAATAACAAGATTATTTCACGCGATTGTATACGTCATACATATTATTCCTAATATATACTGTCAATGTATTAAATATGCAGTATTCTACCTATTGTTAGTCTCCCAAGTTATTTAAATTATAATCAAGCATTCAAATAACACAATGTAGATGCATAAAATAAAATAAAAAAAAATAAAAAAAACCTCAAGAAAACAACTAATAAGGTTCATCATCCAGACAATACAATAAAAAACTTAGCCTAACATTCTTATAATTAAATTACACAAGAATAATTGAAAAAATATCATCAGATATAAGAAAGATGAAAGTATGAGAAATACACGTTCTTGACTCAAATCTTAAAATCGGGTTATGAATTTTCACAATTATTGTATGATATGCCTTGAATTGATGTATAGACTTGTTCTTCGCTTCCAAAATATATAGAATATGATGAAATTCAGCTCGAAGTTGGTTCTCCACATTCTGGTAGAGTTTTGACATTTAAATGATACCAAAAAAATTACATTGAATTATTATCAAAACAATAATAAGGAAAATCATATATTCTATATTTTTTTTTCCCTTTTTGTACTGAAGCGTGCCTAGGGATAGCTTGGAGGCACCCCTTTTTCTGGTTGAGGCACAGCCTCTCCCGCAGGCATGGGAGGCGCCTCGTTTGATTTCGATAGTCGAATAGTTTTCAGTATTTTTGTCATAACTCTCTCTATCTCTCTCGATATCCAATTGAAATGATTTAAAATGCGTTGGAAAGTTAACTCAAAGTGCTACAATTCTTCTACAAGTATCATATTTCCAATTCGAATGTTTGTTACGCAAAAAATGGGGTCTCGATCTAAAACCGAAAATACAAAGTATAACCCTTTTGACTCCTTTTCTCATCCAATTGACCCATAGCACATCTCGAATCTTTATCTTGAGGTTCGACACAACTTTTAATATTTTAATCCCTAAACTTTGGATCTATTACAATTGAGCCAATTTCACAGTTTTTGTATAATTTCATCATTCTTCTCAATTTTTAGCTTATTTTCTCCGATTCTTTATCAAATCACGAGTTTTTTCTATTAAAAACAATACATAAAAAATTGGGTAATATTTCAATTAAAGAACTATAAAATGTCATTATTTAAGGCCTCAAATAAGTATACAAAATACACTTATCACCTATGTAACATACCACACAGTTGGATTCGTTCAAGAATTTTAGATGATCAGCAGTTTGTCTTTCTTCATGGCTTTGTCTAGAAGCGGAGTTATTTTTAAAAATAAAAATATGATTGATATGACAAGATAATTTGGAATTTAAAATAAAACTAAAGCAAAAATGAGGGAAACCTCTTCATGTTTTTATAAGGTGAGTGTAGGAGATGTTAAATGAGACGAGCTGGCCCGTTCAGCTTGTTCCACAAGCTCGCCCCTTGCCTCTTCACTGAAGTGTGACTCGGTTCGTCCCACCAAGAGGATAAGTTCGCGTATCCAAAATTTCTAATGAAGAAAGCCCATGTGCATTAATAATCTTGACCCGAGAAAAAATTTACTTTTTAAATCGAATTTAGTGAGAGGATGGACCAGTTTATAACTCATGCTGCTGCATGCCCTTTGGACATGTGGAACTATCATATTTAAGAGTGTAACATGGAAAAAATGAAGAATAATGAATGATAATATCCATGACATTGGCACTGGCATCTCGATGAAATCAAATGATTTCCCTTTTGAATATTGCAATAGACCCAAAATCCATGCATTTCTACTATTTCCAATATCTTTAAACTTAAGTTGTTGTAGGCTATAGCATTAATAGATATATCCATAGGCACAAGCTTTACTTTTTGCATTCCATGAAGACTTTGCCGCTCTTTGTTCAAACATTAATATTACACTGTCGGCTGCTGAATTGAAATGAGAGGGAGATTGAACGGGGAACACTATAATTCTAATTTTATATAGCAATTGAGAGAATTGGGATATCATGCTATATCCTGTTTGTCTACAATTCTTGAAATTCAAATTAAAGATTTGAATGAAAATCCCAGTATAGGCCTACCCATCTAGCTATTAGTACGAGTATGATGCATTTATTGAAGTTAATCGAGATCCCGAGGCCTTGAAGTGATAGCTAGCCCAATCAAAGCTAACAAATCTACTTATTCTTCAACATTAAGTTAACTCTGTACTGCTATAAAGGCATATGATGTATATTATCTTTAAAAAAACAACATATAACATGCAGAAGAAGATATAGAGTCTATAAAACCTATACAAGGTTTCTTCTAATTTCCAGTTCTTGGACATTGGAGTTAGTTCATTGTCTTTGATTTGTGACAAGGTAATTTGTCATACCTTTGATTTTGCCTGATAAATCCAAAACCAAAAGTGTATATTTTTCAGCAATAAGAGGGAGTGTGTTCCTTGAATGAGCAGCATAGAATAGGACATGCTTTGAATAAGTTGTCTGTTGAAATTAAGATTTCAATTAATTGTTCATATATCAGAGATTGATTAATTCCAGTAAATCATCCTATAGATGAAACTTGTACTTAATTTGTTAAGCCAATTTATAAATATAGTCACAAACAAAAATGATAAATAGGGACACAATCATTCTTTTACTATTCATAGCTTCCACAATGAGAAAGGGAGTATAATGTCCTTATGCATAATTGAGAAAAATTAAAAGGGCTTTCTATCTTATCCGTATGGTATGGCTTATCAACAACACTGCACACGACAATATATAAGATTTATCCATACTCGTATTAGTTTTTAAGTGCTCGATTGATAAAATTTTGCTTAAAATTTTATAAATTTTAAACAGCACATTTCATGAGATCCACGACTTTTAAACTATGACACTATTTGGTTCAACTTAAAAAAGTGATTAAAATCTAAATCAAAGTTCAAAATTATCTTAATCACACATTTCATCAACTTTTATCAAAATATACTAAAAGTCTAATTTTTATCAAAACTAAACATGGGCATATTTAATCGACTTTTATCAAATTCTGTTAAAATTTTTATCAAAAACTTTGTCAAACCATTAGCAAGAAAGCAAAGACAATGAAAAGCAAAGACAAAAAGTGCAAAAGATTGGTTGAATTATTTCTTCACAAGCATATATATATATATATAATATACAGAGTCTTTTTGACCATCCCAAAAATTCTTTTTGTGAATAGGGTTTTCAGTAACTTTCAACCCTCAGTGGGACAAACCAACAAAAGCTGAAGAAAAACCGTCCATTTAACATAGAATTATTGGCTAGGTTTATTTTGTTTTTGAATCATCATGTACCCTACAGTAGAAAAGTTGCAGATATATGTATTTTATATATATTTGCATGCATGGTTTAGGTGTTGACGCGAAAGTTAAATTAATATTTAATCGGGTAGTTGAAGGTTAAAACTTAAAAGATAAAAGAGTAGACAGGGATTAAACTTCCGGCATAAATTCACGTGAAACGGCGACTATCACGGCGGCGGTGGTGGACTTTTTATTACTTAATTTGATACAAAAGCAGTAAGGGGAAGTTTTTAGTATTAGTGTTGGACAAAATTCCGGGTCTTAATTTGAAAACTACTCAATTTTAACATACCAAACTATCATCTCCTTTTTTAGTTGACTGCCTTTAATTTTACTTCTTTTCTCATTTCTCCCTCGGTCTCTCTGCCGGTGGGCAAGAAAAAGGTAAAGAGTTAAAGGGTTAAAGTACATTTAGGGTAGAATTCTAATTTGGTCGGAGATTAAAAACATGAACATGGATACATGTAGTGCATCTCTAACTATTTAAATTTTTAAAAGAGATAGTCAATTCTTCCACACATTTTATTAGCCAGATTTTTTTTTTTTTTTTTTTTCAGTGGTTAAACATCATAAGATACAAAAAAATTTATTGAGCAGTGCTGCTCGTACAGAATGGTCTCGTACAGAAGCCGGACAAATTACACACATTGGGTGGGGCCGGCATTTTTTTTTTTTGCAATTTTTTAACATTCATGGGCCCCGTGTGGGGCCAACCTCATGGGTCTGTTTTGTTCGGCTTCTGTACAGCCTTTATTTGTACGAATGGGTTTGCTCTTTTTGATTTGGTCTAATGTGGTGCACCAAATGTGGCCCTAAAGTCTAGATAATGATCGACAATATGTTGCATAAGGTATTGTCTTGTTCAATAGAGTTTTGAAAGTATTTTTATTCATTTTCATATATTGCATAATGTAATAGTAACTCTATCGAACAATTATTTAGGCTTTAGATGAATAACATTATTCCTATAATATGAATTCAAGTGGCATGGCCAAGCAAGATCAGCAGCAGCTTCCAAAGACTTGGATGGTTGTGCACATTACGGCTTCTCTGACGGGACAATTAGTACCCTGATTAGATTTTCACTTTGCAATTATAGTGGCAGCCGAGTTGAGCAGGTTCACAGTAGTATGTTTCGTCGTATTCAAAAATAAGTTAAATTTACTTCTATATTACTTATTTCACTAAACGCGATTGTTTTTTTTTTTTTTTTTTTTTTTTTTTGGAAATCTATAAAACTATGAAAATTAGGTAAATTAAACCTTGATTTCTGGGATGACAGTTGAGAGGAATGATTAAATATAATCACCATCATTAGGGTTTAATGGATTATTCAATTTAAAGGGCCTAATCAGTAATCACCCACTTTTCATGTAATCTAAGTAATTAAATAAAAGTTAATTATGTCGAACTAATTGCTTGATATCAACAAAACAATATGTTTTAAGCATAATATACATAAAAGAATTAATTAATTAATTATATGATGTCTTTGTCGTCATTAGATTATATATTTGTTCTTGTCGACCGGCAAAGCGTATAATAAGAAATTAATGATTCGTGTTGTCATTAAACAAGATTAAGAAAACACTTAATTATAATCATTATTCTATACGAATAATACAATGTGGTATGCCGTTGGTACTTAGCTACTTGACATCGACGGTTGGGCTAAAGCCGACTTGGAATAAAGGTTGGTCCCATGCATAATCAGGTTTTATCATTATCTACCAAAACTCTTTACTTACTATGTCCCATATTTTTGGCACGTTATTTGGGGGGGGGGGGGGGGGGGGGGGGATTGGCTTCTACATGCTGCATAGTCCTTGTTTGTCTACCACACATTCTTCAAAAAATAATAATAATAAAAAATATTTGCACATAAACCGAATTTTTTTTCGACTTTTTAACTATACATTCTTCAAAAATTCACTATTTCAAAACTTATTTTCATTGAATAATGGTAGACAAATAGGGGGCTTCAAATCATTGAGACATTTCTTTCACCAATTAGTCTATCCTTTAGGCTAATTTTTCAAGCCATTATAACTTTCACAAATCGTAAGTTTGGCTCTCGAGTTTTTACAACTCTAGACAGCCTTCTCCTCCTTCTTAAACTGGAGATCCTGAAACAACTATCACACACGCACACACACTTATAGGTAGGATACGCTTATATATGATGATATCATTGGTGTACTCTTAGATAAAATAAGTCATATGTATAACTGTTCATGACCTTGTCTTGTCATATGGAAAGAGGAGCACTCTCAGTGCGTGACACCTTGTAACATTTTATATGAATATGACAACATAACATCGTAAATAAATAGTCTGAAACGTGAAATTTTGACACAAACCAAAGGCCTATTAGTCTATTACCCCGACTAATGAAAGATTTTAACTGTTTACATGTTGTACCAGTCATTCATTCTTGTTTGTTCGTAACATAGACATGAATCTTGATTGTTATGATCATCAGAAAAAATGATACATATAGGCTATAGCGTAGAGATTCAAACATGGAAATCCGGCGTCAATCTTGGACCTGCTTTCTTATTGCATGTGAGGCCCATACCCAGTCTGCCACCTCCTTTTACTTTTATATATAGCTAATGTCGACATTTACTCACATTACAAATAGTACCCTTCACTCTTCAATCTATATATAGCAACCCAGTTTTCCTTCCCCAACTTCACAACCATTTCCACTCTATTTTTCTCTCTCTATATATATACACAGAGAAACACATATATGGCTCCAGTAGGGGATAATGTTGTCGTAACGAAGATGAAACTCGAAAAAATGCTTAGCATGAAAGGTGGCAAAGGAGAAGCTAGCTATGTTAATAACTCTCAGGCTCAGGTTAATTTATTACGCCACATTATGTGTTTTCAGGTTCTTCATTTTTTTATTTTTTTTTTGGGCAAAGGAGAAATTTTTGGCTTATTGATGAAGAGTTTAAATTTCTCTGTTAAAATCAAGCATTTTAGTGGCATATTTAGTACTTTAGACTGGATACAGCTAGACGCGAAAACTAAAAATTTGTCATGTGTTTCTATTCTCTGATAGCAGTGTAGAATCTTGAGACAGATTTGGACTCAAATTAATTGTTTTCCAAAAATTTCAAAAACAGAATAAAAGGAAAAAAAAAAAAAATGGGAATTAAAAACTTTCCAAAATTAATTTAGCAAAATTGCTATAAATTAGACCCCTTTGAATTGATTAAGAGAACAAAACACAGCACCACGAGTACAGAGAAAGAAAAGAGTGGGAAAAAAATGGCTCCTGTGGGGTATAATTCTGATGTTTCTAATGAAAATCTGGAGAAAATGTTTAGCATGAAAGGTGGCAAAGGAGAATCTAGCTATGTCAATAATTCTCAGGCTCAGGTTTCTTAATCACCCCACATTTTGTGTTAATTTTCTGGTTCTTCATTTTTTCATCATAATTTTGTATGCATCTGCGAACATCAGCTTCATGTATATATGTTATATGTGCAGGCTCAACATGCTCGATCAATGCTTCATCTTCTGAGAGAAACCCTAGATTTAGTACAGCTGAATTCCCCGGAAATTCCCTTTGTTGTTGCAGATTTAGGATGTTCATGTGGGAGCAACACTATATACATGATTGATGTAATTATCAAGCACGTAACAAAGCGCTACGAGGCCACCGACTACGAGCAGCCGCCGGAATTTTCAGCCTTTTTTTCCGATCTTCCTTCTAATGACTTTAACACTCTCTTTCAACTTCTACCGCCATATGGCGGTGGTAGCATGGAGGAATGCTTAACTTCCAACAGTCACCGCTCTTACTTTGCTGCCGGAGTACCTGGATCGTTTTACCGGCGTCTCTTTCCGGCGAAATCTGTTGATGTTTTCTATTCTGCATTTTCTTTGCACTGGCTCTCTCAGGTTCATATTATTCTTAATATATCAATTAATTATATATGTTTTTTCTTTTATTTTATTTTTGTTAATGATGTTTAATTCTTGGTCTACTATATTTTGTTACCGAGGATGATTGCATTCAAGCACAGTTTAAAATTAAATGTAAAAGTTCCCAACCTTTCGTTTTTCTTTGAAGGTCAAAAGGTTATGAACTTAATCATGGCCCCTAGGTTTGTTCAAAATCACTTTTCATACTAGCTGGTGATTTTCATGCTTCCATTTCAAAATTTTGAAAAAGTCTTTAGCAAAATAAGTAACTTAATCGTTCTCTAAGCTGTTTTCGGATATTTTAGGTTCCGGATGTAGTGTTGGATAAGAGATCGACGGCGTACAACAAGGGAAGAATTTTCATACATGGAGCAAATGAAAGCACAGCCACTGCTTACAAGAAGCAATTCCAGGGGGATTTAGCAGGGTTCTTAAGATCAAGATCAAAAGAAATGAAAAGAGGAGGGTCCATGTTCTTAGTTTGCTTGGGAAGGACTTCTTTGGACCCTACGGACCAAGGTGGGGCCGGCCTTCTCTTTGGGACCCATTTTCAAGATGCTTGGGATGATCTTGTTCAAGAGGTAATCATATCATCTTCCCATTCGAATTCGATTTTCACCGTTGCTTTTACTTGTAAGAAATGACGATTGAGATAATTTCCTGCTCGGACCAACATTGAATGACATAATCTACAATTTTGAGTTCTTTCTCTACTCATAGTAGCACGTTACATATCTCAAGACATTGCTTCTAGTGTCATCAACATAATAGAAACAAGAAAAAACATATGTTGCATCAAATTGGGTTTGGAAAGTAAGGCATGATAGCAAATTATCAAACATTGTCACTGCCCATGATTAAATCTTGTCGTATTGGCCATTTTGAATGGGACGTCCAATTTGTCGCTGGACATCTATTACTACCTAGCATCATAACCAACATCAAGTGGGGGACAAATATTTAGTCAATCGTAAAGCACGATTCTTTGGTATATTACAGTCATGCATATAATATTTATGTAACGATGTTGATACTTGTGACTGAATACTTTACTAATTGGACAAACGAACCACAGGGACTAATTACTAGTGAGAAAAGGGACAACTTCAATATTCCGGTGTATGCACCAAGCGTACATGACTTCAAGGAGGTTGTCGAGGCCGATGGTTCATTTATCATTAACAAGCTTGACGTTTTCAGAGGAGGAAGCCCTCTTGTGGTCAACCAACCAGATGACGTGGCTGAGATTGGTCGTGCCTTAGCCAATAGCTGCAGGAGCGTTAGTGGGGTCCTAGTTGATGCACACATAGGCGATAAACTGAGCGAGGAGCTGTTCGATCGAGTCGAGCACCGAGCCTCCAGCCAAGCTAAAGAGCTACTAGAACAGCTTCAATTCTTCCATATAGTTGCATCTCTTTCTCTAGCTTAGTGTGAGAAAATCTTTTTAAAAAAAGTGTATTGATAAAAGAAGAGTACAGTGTCTGTCTACTCTTTTTGGTGTTTGTGTGCTTGTTACCGACTGATAGTTACCTTTCATTCTAGACTGTTTTGTGTAATTTTGGTGTTCACTTAATCCAAGCCAGGTAAATAAAGTAGGTGAAACTTGTTAATCTTGTTCCCCTTTCTTTGTAGCTGTAGATTATTAGTCTTTTAGGAAATTTCAATTACCCCCAACTTATTCTTGAGTAACAAATTAATCATTAAATTCACATCATGGGTAAAATCTCCATATGCCTTTCACTTGTCTAACTTTGTGAAACTAGTTTTGTATTGTTGCAGAAGAGATGTATACTTTCATACCACGTTTTAACAAAGATTTGAGCACATCTTTGATGAAGTATCATGCTACTACAATGAAAGATTAACGATCAATTTACTCATTTTCATAGGTCAAGAACCAATTTCTTCCCAAAAAAGAACGATCATACAATCTTCAAATTTCATCAAATGATTCCCTCATTTGTCACGGGCAGGTTACATAATGAGAAATGCAATATCCTTAATTTCGCCCCCAGTTGCTTTCACAAATTCAAATTACATGCTCGGTAATCACCACCAACACAATTCAAACATAAGAAACACGTTTGGGAAGCAGACATCTTTACAAATAAAATCACGGAAACAAACAGGTAAAATAAAACATGGTCTATTGCCCAGCAGATGGGTTTGTCAATAATTCGAGTGATTTCTTAAGGTGGTCGACTGCAATAGAGACATCATCAAATGCCAGTGCCCCAACCGCGAATCTTGCTGCCTTGTGTGCTTCAGCAATTTTCTCTGGTGGCGGCTGGTAACTGCTGTCATACTGATATGATTGGGTAGCTGCTGCAGCAGCTGGTAAAGTTTCTGAAACTCCCCTATTCCCGCCATTAGAATTGTACTGTGTAGCTGATGGATAGTTGACAGTGTTAGACGGTGAAGAATTGGAATAGGAAGTATCAGAGCCTTGGTGATAAGAAGGGTAATGAGTTGGAGCTGTAGGAAGGCTACTTTCGGAAAAACTAGGGTAAGACTGGAAATTGGGATATGAGTATGGGGGAACATCGTGAGGATTGTACTGTTGCGGTAAGTGCTGCTGTGGTTCTTGGTGATAGAGGGGAGGGTGATATTGCTGATGAGAATAAGGAGAATGTTCTGTTCTGTCGCTTGAAGGTGGCTGGTGGTAAGTATCATCAGAGGGATATTTAGGTGGCTGGTGGTAAGTATCATCAGAGGGATATTTAGGTGGCTGGTGGTAAGTATCATCAGAGGGATATTTAGGTGGCTGGTGGTAAGTGTCATCAGTAGGATATTTAGGTGGCTGGTGGTAAGTGTCATCAGTAGGATATTGAGGTGGTGGTGATATGTTCGAAGGCGGCGATGATGAAATATTTGATGGTGATGAAGAAATGCTCGTAGAATGATGTGAGTTGACTTTATCGTACAACTGAGGAAATGAATCAGACTCTGGTGCAGCTCTAGTAGCAGGATCTGTTATGCCTGGTTCAGATCTGACTGCTAAATCATTTGTGCTTGGATCAAGATCCTGAAAGAGAGGAGATGGAATTACCATAAAAATTTACAGTGAACGCTTCGTATGTGTCTAGAACTTTCATAATTAGATATATATCTTTAACTAGTCTTTTTTTTATGGAACTAATCTTTCACACAAAAGGCATTTGTTGAGACAAACATAAGAACCTCCATGGCATTAAGTCATTGATAATAAACATAAATTTTAAGGAACAATAACTTCTAGAACACTGCCAAACAAATAAGAAAACAAAAACTTCGCAGGTCTGAGCTCAGAAGATTATACATTATTTTGATTCCATACCAGATTTCCAAGTATCAGCCACTTGCACTCATACACCATGTCACAGGCCACTCAAACAACAGCATAAGCACTTCCTAGTTTACCTCAACTATTGTAACATATTTCCAACTCATTAATTGAGTAAAAAATTAACAAAGCATTTCCAGCTATAAGCATTTTCAAATATCTTATAAAAAAAAAAAAAAGACATTGGTATAATTCCCACTCGTTAGCTCCATGATTCCATTTTTGCTTTCACCGTTCAGTAAGGAAATTATATCCACCCGTGACCCCACCACATATAAGTAAATAATCACCGCATTCAATGAATTAAGTGTACCAACTCATAGGGTACAGAAATTACATGTTCACCACTTGATGTCCTTGATGGCACCGATAGATCTTTATCGCCTCCAGGAGGGCCTGGTACAGGCTTTCTCCCTTCTTTTATAGCTTTCCTAATATCTGCTGCTTTCCACGTTGCATACTTCTGTTTCTGCTCAAGCTGTATAACAGGTTATTGGAAAGATTGAAAACAATGACAAAAGATCAACATAAAATAATTTAATTGACAAGGGAGAGAACCCAAAATAAACAAATAGAAGGAGAAAAAGAAAAAAGAGAGGTGTGCACTAGAGCAGAGAGTGACAACAAACAGTCACTCTTGATATTGATATTGGGTCATAAACTTACATCAGGCTGAAGTTCACCAAACTGATTGATAATTTCAAAGAAAATGCTTGCTGCATAAAAAGTTTTTGCAGTATTCCTGCAAGAACCAAATGCAATCAGAAGCTGAAACGATCAAGGGGTACATCAAAATAATATGTTTTCCATTCTCTTTATATGTGCATGTCTAAGAATGTATTCAATCTACATCCACTCATTCTAAAGAAATAAATTCTAACCCTCCATATAAAATTTTACTTTTGTGACAGAGATGGGAGAGATATATATTCAGCAGCATTATAAAGACTTAGTTGATCTAGCCTTGATTCTAACATAAATACTAGAAACCGTGACTTGGGTCTAGGTACAATAATGCTTGTCAATGTGCGCTCCACTTGCTGCAGCACAAGTTGTGTGCATTTAAATCATATGTTAAACCCAGGAGAACTATATGGCATTTCATGGTTTTATATCAATCAATGATTGCAAACAAATTATAAATTAATCTTTTTATGGAAGTCCTATTAAAATATATCACAAATATACTTTACTTCAGGACATCATAGTTATGATTTACATCAGGACATCCTATATATGATACGAATCACATAACTTACGTTGTAGCCACAATTTTGAAGGACAGAGCACAACATTTAGCCAGTGTTTTTCATGTAGGTAAGAAGGAGAGAGAAGCGGAAGTCCAGTTCCCTGGGGGCAAATACATCTGTTTCTCAAGCTTTTTTTTTTTTTTTTTTTATGGAAATATCTATTCGAACTTAGTTGATATATGAAGCGGGCAAGTGGGGCGAGGAAAATTAAGAATAGGAAATCAGTAAAATAATTGTATTTGTACAATAAAGCACTTCTTTTCTTGGTCTACATATTTAACTGAGTTCACTCTGGTCATATTATTGTTTTGTCACACTTTTTCCACATTTTAACGGTGTATAGGAATGGGCACTAAAAAGCTTAGTAGCTATAATTATTATTTCCAGTTCTACTCCCAACCCACATTAAGCAAGCATGGTGTTCAACATGGTCCAAATTAAGATAGCACAAAATCCATTATTTACGATGACAACACTAGAAAAAAATGACTCAAACATAAATGCTTAAGAAGTTAGGAAACTTCTCATACAAATCAGCTCGCCCAGCTCGATCTTGCTTATCTGCTTTTGCAAAGACATTCAAGGCAAAACCCTCCAGATGCAGATGGTCATCGGGCCCCAACGTCAATGACTTCTTATCCTGCAAAAGAACAAAAACACAAGACAACAGAAAGCCAATTTTTCAGTAATTTTATTGCTGCATCACTGTATATCACCAATAAATTTAAATTTTAAACCATTTTGCTTTGGAAACAAGATTATATCCATAAAATATGGCCACACTCAAATCAGAAGAATTGCATAAAAAATTGAATTAGCAAATATGAACTCTGAGAAAACTTAGTTTTATAACTATAAAATCATTAAACCCAATGCACACTAAACAAATCTAATAATTTAATGCTTCTACATAATATATGCAACCAAACCATTATGCGCAATAGGTTTGCACTCCACATATACCATACCATAATTTTAAACCCTACCAAGAACAGAGTCATGTAACTTCAAATCATAAACTTATATTACGGTTTGATTTTAACTTACCCTGATCATAATCAATTAATCAACAGGACGTCAAAATGAATCATTTAGACGTATAAAAGATAAACAAAAAACCTTCTCAAGTTGTTTCATGAGGGAAACAAGGACGGCGTTCGTGGTTTTGGTACGCTCGCTCTGAGGAATCTTCAAACCTCGTTCCATCGCGTACAATCGACCTGTCAAAAATCCCCACTCACTACAATTCAATCACATAATAAATGAAATCCACAATTTTTAATCACACCAGTGTCTCTCAAAAATTAGGGTTCACTTTTTTGAAGTTTCTTAATCATCAAGGTTTCAACGTAAAGATTGGAAGAGAAATAGGGTATTACAGTAGTAAGCGACGAGGGGTTCGTGTTTCTGCAATTCATCGGCTCTTTGAAGGTAAGGTAAAAGGAGCTTTGCTGGTTCATTGTCAGCAGCGGCCATAGCGTCGCCGGAGAATCGCCCGCAGGGTTGGGACTGCGACTAATTGTTGCTTCAACGCGTAATTTAGAAGTTCATATACCCGTATGAATTCATTAGCGAGAAAAAGACATCATTTATGTCATATTTTTAAAACTTTCTTTTTTCTCAAATTTATTTTCAAATATAATTTTTATTAATTTTTAACTATATATTCTATCAATTTTTATCAAAATATATTAAAAATCTGATTTTTACAAAATCATATGAATGTGTTTACCTCATTTCTTTCTTTTATTAATATTATTATTATTATTATTATTTTTCAAATTATCACTCAAATAACTACACGTGTTATCGATGTCAAATTTTATTTTAGCCGTTATTTGGTTTAAAAAATTTTATGTCAAAACCTAAAAACTGTTATTTGAAAAAATTTGAATTTGCATGTAATATTATTTTTATTAAAAAATATGTGGTTCAAAAGAAAATGGAAAAAAAATGTATCTTGAAAAAATTAAAATCAAGCAAGGCCTTTGTTTCATTCTCCTGGTTTTTATCAAATTCAGTTTTTGTAATATTCTTTATATATGGGGGCCGTCAAGGTTGCCATCCCTTTTCCTTTTTCTCCCCTGAAAGCATCAAGGTCGATATCCTGTTCGTTTTGTACTAGAATCTCTCTTAGAAACAAGTTTATCAACTAGGTATATTTGTTGCTCGATGGCCTGTTCAATCCTATCCACCACTGCGCACTGGTGCCTTAAAAGTTAGATTTGAATTGCAGTCGCGTAGTGCTGTGGAAAGAGAATGAATAGTGCAACATACATGAATAGATCTCAAAGAAATGCACGACAAGCAGCATAGAAACTCACTTCTCGCTACTCCAATATAACACAAACAGCTAACTCAGTCTCTAGTATTGAAATTACTCTTATCGAACAAGTACATCCTCTTACAGCAACTGCTCTAGTAAACAAACAACGATTGATTTCTGAGAAAATATATGGAAGAAAAGAGCAGCTATTCTACTAGTTTTAAATACTCATGGAGTACTTGGAACAGGCTCCGTGGCAGAAATGTGAGACTCTGCGTCCTCTTTTAACATGGCAACATAGTTCACAGGTGCAGCTGGGGTGGAGTCTCTCTTCCTGTCTCTGTTAATCGATCTGGAACCATTTTGATGGGCGTTAAGAGAAAGTCGTCTGTTAGTAGTCCCATTCGTGCTCCCATTTGCTCGTGGACCTACCACCTTCTTGGCACTCGGCTGTCGAGCTGGGCTTGGTGTTGAACCAAACACAGGTTCTGGTTCCTTACTCAACTGTTCCTGGAACTTTTTCTGATCCTGCACATCAGATTAGATGCAGAATCTACTGACACTGAATTCTTGTTTAAGAATAAGCTACGACAGCATGGTTCGCTAAGCTTAAAAATAAGTAGAAAAGTCAATATTTTTAAAACTCACTCATTTAATCACAAGCAAACTTTTAAGCTTAGACAAACATGCTCCAAGTATTCATTCATACATGGACAAATTTGACTTACCCTTATCCTCCTCTTCTCCTCTTCCCTATCATGTCTGAGCAGTACATACTCATCTAGCATGGCAAGGAGTGGAACACCATCATAAGCAAATGTTATGCCATTATCGTGTTCCCATGTATGGGTTTTTGACACCAAAGAGTCAACAAGAGCTACATATCCAATGAAAAAGAAAAGCAATAAGGATGTTTGTATGACCAGTGCTAATTTTTCCACAAATATAAAAAATGATGAGCCTAAAACATGTTTAGATTTTTTATCATGCACTTAGTGGTAATGTAGAACATATTCTTGACTAGGAATTCCATCTGTAGACTTGAAAGCCTCAAAACAGTTTAAAGGTCCATTACATCTACAATCAAAGGCATCGTCTAATTCACATGCAAAAGGAACCTGGTATAATAAGGGGTGATAAAAAGCATTTAGCTCTTTGATATTGAAGACAAACTTCAGGGTAGGATTTTATTTTCAGCTACCGTTTTACTAAAAAAATAAAATATGTGCAACGAAAGAGCCCCAAATATTATCCACTGCACAAGTCAATCTGAAAGGATCATAGTACAGTACTGTACCTGGAATCTTGTTAACCAAGATTCGAGCCTTTTCAGCCCTCTTCAAATTCAAGTGTGCACCTCTGCTAGCATTGTACCTGTTCTCATCCTGTTTAACCAATGAACAATCAAAGGCACAATAATGCTAAAATGTGCACGGGTCACTCCATTCCATTTTTGTAATAAAAAACCAATCAATTTATAAACAAGAAAGGCATCTTATTCAAGGGACAGATAGCAAATTATTTCGTACTAGGAAAAAAATGGGGATTCAAGATTTGGAGATTATGAGCACACATTTGAAGTGGTACGAGATGTTTTAATTCTTATACCAAAAGTCAAAAATCAAATGAAAAATGGACCTGCAGAAATCAAGGACTATAGTTTCTGGTGTACCCAGATATATAATATGCCAATAGATATAAATAGTAGGAAGTGAAACAAGAGATAGGATGTTCCATCTTTCTCTAACAGATACAGGACAGAATGCAATGCATCAAGCTATTATTAATTCCCTTAAATTTAATGTGAAGTGGCTAAATTAATTGCATCAAGCTATTCAAATATGATGAAAGTCGTAAAAATGAAAGTGCTATGTTATGCACACCTCAGCAAATCATATGGCCTGAAGGCATTGGCGGCAAGCATATCAAAATGAGTTCGTAAAAATTTTAAAATTATTTTGTGAAGACTAGTGCAGAAAATTTCTGATTATACAAGCTACAGTGTAGTGCTCAGACTACTGTCTTGGGGTTTGCCACAAAAGGATGAAATGTGAGAATGAGGCCCTTTTTGGGGATAGTGGTAGTGGTAGTGGTGATGGTGGGGTGGGTGGGTGGGTGGGTGAGTGGGGTGGGGTGCAGCAAAAAAATACAATTACCCTATTGTAGTCTTCAAGCCAGCTTTCTTCTTCACAAGCTGACATCCACTTCTCGACCTTATCCAATATATCTTTTCTGCTCAAAGCCTCTTCTTTTGCTTTCACTATCTGATTATCCATGTCAGTCAACAAATCTGCAGGCTCTAAATTACCAGAATCAATGAGTTCCAAAATTTTAGCTCGAGCAGCCTCTGTATCAATCTCAACGTGAGCATGGGCAAAAATCTCCTCGAGCTCGGCCTGCTTCTTGAAAGCAATTTCCTTCATTCTACTAGCTTTTAGCTGATCAAGCCTCTCAACTTCCACTTCAGTCTGCGCAAGATAAAAATGGCTGAATCAGTAAATGATAGATATCATATGCTCAAATTTAGCCCCTGTTAGGTTTAGCTTAAAAAATTAATAAAAATCTATGTCAAAGTCAAAAATTAATTTTACTCATACATTTTATGGGACCCACAACTTTTATTAACTTTTCAACCACAAATTTCATGACTATTATCAAAATCTACTAAAAATCTGAATTTTAGCGAAACCAAATTGGTGCTTAATTTTAATACAGGTACCTGCTCAATGATTTCAAGAGTGAGAGCCCCAGGAATGGAAACTTCATCCACTGAAGCTGAAATGTTACAAGTAACATGATCAAACAAGCTTCGCTCTTCTTCGGGGGTGTCCATCAAATTCCAGAGATCAACGAGCTGAGTTGCTAATTCTTGAAGCTGTAAAGATATACCAAAGTTAAAGGACAGTTAATTGTGCAGAGGAAGACGATTGTCATAACAAAAGTTCTTAGACTCATTGAGATGACAATGGATACACATCCAATTGTGACAGAGCATGTGAGCCTTGGTCACTGCTTTGCCAAGAAATAAATATGATACTAGTAGGATCAAAAGAACTTAAGTTAATATACAGTTATTCTATTGATCTAAAAATTCCAGCTGGAAGACAGCAGTTCTTGTGATTTATATGGTGCAAGAACTTTAATAGCGTAGGAGAATGTGCTTATAAAATGAAATCATGACACAGCATAATTTTTATTAATGTAATAATATCCACCGGAAAAATTATGTTGAAGTTCACAGACGAAAATAAGATTGATACTTGTATAGTTACCTTCTTTAACCTCTGCTTCTTATCTTCTTTTAGTGATGAGACAGTCTCTGACAATCTAGCTAGTGTGTCATTGCTTATGCTTTTAGACTGGACACCTGCAGAGTCATTCAAACTTGGATGAACTTGAGTGACAGTACTGAAGAAGTCCAAGCCAAGGACAGCACAAAGATCATGCACGGTGCCCACAAACTCAAGGACCATATGCAATCTCTCACTCTGCAAAATTATATAGAATGAACCATAATGATCTTGCCAATTACAAATCAGCCTCACAATCACTAGCACCTGATTTCTAGTAAGATTAAAGACTTCACCTTTTCTTTTTGCAGTTCTTGGAGCTGAGCATGAAATTCATCCAATTTTTTCAGGGATAGGTCAGACTCATCGACTGCAGGACTCTCCTCCTGCCCACTAATCCCAGCAATTTCTGCACATATTTTTTGTATTTGAGACTGGACATCAGAAAACTCTTTCATCCGCTCATCCTTCTGTTTCCATAGTTTTTCTAATGCAGGTGCTATAGCTGCAAGCTGTTCCTTGATAGATCCTGAAGTCTTCTCAGGCTGCAAAAGATCAGGACACCATAAGATACAATTAACAATCTACAGAAACAAACTACAGCAAGTTTTATTTTGCTTCATTCACAGTGCTTGCCATTATAGCTCTTCCAAATTTAATAATTTGTCCCCATATGCATGAAGGGCAACTACTCACTATTCCAACATAACTCTTCTCTCCAAGTGCTGACAGGAGATTGGTGAGTTCAACTCTAGCATCTGCCAGTGTCTGAAGAAGGAGTGCCCTTGATTTCACAGCGTGATCAACCTTTCTCTTGTACACATCCAAGCATTCCTGCTCTAACTGAAGGAGCATTTTGTCTCGGTCATCATCGCTCTCACCAACTTCATCCCAAATTTGCTGCATTGCAAGAATTTATTTTTGTAAGCCTAATAGAAAATTCAAATCCTGGTCTGTACTGGTAACACAATACAAACAGTGAGAAGATTGTAAATCCAAAAAATTCAATAATGGATTGCCTGCAACTGCTGTAGTAAAGAACCACAAGTAATATGTCCAGTGAGAGGTTTTTCAGCATCCACTGCTGCCATCAGCTCTAGCTCCAAGCAAACCTGAGGGAACATCCATATGGAAACTCACTCTTTTATATGACTGAGATATATCTATTAACGATATAAAGCAGAGAAACATTACTAAGATAACCAAACCAAAAAACCCATAGCCTAGTGCATAAAAAACTGGCAACACTCAAAAGGAAGAAACACATGTTACTATGAACCCGGAGATAAGGATACTCTCCAAGTCATTGACAAGAAAAAGGAAAAACAACTTGAAATTAAGGTCATCCCCAGGGTCAAACTCATCTACTTGTAGAGAAAAAAAGAGAAAATGAAACTTGCCAAGTTGCAGTCGATTTGATACTTTTCATCAATAGCACGAAGTCTAAATCCATAAATACCTTGCAAACAGATAAAGACTTCAAAGAACTTCCTTATCGTCACTTGAACTCGCTAACTTAAACTAAAAGGGGAAAAAAATCGTCTATAACAAAAGCATTGGAGCAACTTCGCTATACCCAATCAAGGATACAAAAAGATAACAAGCATGTCAATTATTTTGAGTACTAAAATATAATATTTTCAACCAAAAGAAAAGAACTCGAGTAAACAAAAACCCTCAATTTCATACAAATGTACATAATTCCAGAACCATCATACGCTAAATTTATTCAACAAAACTGTAAAACTTACTTTGACAAACTCAGATCTCAATCCAAAACCATTTCAATGAAATCAGACAAATTGCCAGCAAACGACCCCAAGAGAATGTTTTAATACTCCTAACTTTCTATAAAATCAAACGAGTAAAGAGAAAGCTTACCGGGTCGGGTTTGGGAAGATTCGTAGACACAGATCTGAAATTGCTTGAGAGTGTGTGTCGGAAGGACAGTGTGACTGTGAGAGTGAAAGAGTAGAAGGAAAGGACAGAGATAAACAAAGATCTATTCAATGTGTGAGAGGAGTGATCTGTCCCCGAGAAACGTCGTCGTCTCCTGGCCAATTTATTATTAACTATTGTGTACTATAAAGTGAAGATATCTGGATAAGATTCTCGCCCGTGTTTGTGAGACTATTTACAGAAGATGACACTCAAAGAATCTGTAGAATGACTTATTTGCCCTTTTTGTTTGACTCTACAAGTTCGTGTTTGACTGAGTTGGACTTCACCTAGGTGAAAAATGAACGTGATTTGACGTGGGTTTACGATTTGATCAAAATAACATTCACAAGATCAGTGACGGACGTAGACATTTTAAATTAATAGTATATGATTAAATTTGAAAAAAAATTATACAAAATTAAAATATTCGATATCTTATTATAATTATTCTTTTTGCGTTCTATACTTTAATGTGATTCCTTAAATACACATGATCGAATACATTGTTTAAGATTTTTGAGTTTGATTATGTGCACTACTTGATTTTGTAACATGTTTTCTAACAATTTCATTCTTTTTTCAATCTGAAAAATTTGTCATTAATAAATGAACTACCACTTAAGTTTAATAAATAATAATAGAAGCAAATATCTCATATTTTGCTATATCATATTTCAACTAACTAGAATGCTCATCATAGCATGAAACACAAATTCATCTATCTTATAAAAATTTGTCATGAGACTAATATAATAGAATATCAAATGGGTCTCGACCCCATGTGAGAGCATCGATGAAATTAGATAACCCAAAAAATAAGTTAAAATGTACAAATAGCTCAATCGTCAAAACTACCAATTTAATATTGGTTTGTATGTCATCCCACCGTTTCTCAGTTAGTTGCATGCATTAAATTGGCTTCAATATTTTATTCAACAACTTGAATGAATAATATTCTACCTGAAATTTATTCATTTGAAATTAAATGACGTGATAATTGAAACTACTTTATATTTATGTCTGCCCACATTGCATGTTCACTGTTGACATCAATATAATTTTAAGCGATTATTTTATATAAAAAAATTAATTAATCTCAGAATTTCTGTCCTTTTTCCCTTGTAACAGCAGAATTTACTTGAATTTGAAACTGTTTTTAAGGTAAAACCCAGAGAATGGCAAATAGACTCTCCATTTCTTTGATCCTTAGTATATCTCAGTTCTACCTGCAAATATGGTTCCTCAGGATTGATGCGAAAGTTACATCAATTATAGTGTTCGGAGATTCCACGGTAGATTCCGGGAACAATAATTATCTTCCGACGATTCTGAGAAGTAATTTCAAGCCTTATGGCCGTGATTTTGACGGTGGCAAGCCCACCGGAAGGTTTTCCAATGGCCGGATTCCGACAGATTTTATATCTGAGGCCTTTGGACTCAAAGAAACTGTCCCTGCTTATTCAGATCCAGCTTATAACATAACAGATTTTGCTACAGGCGTCTGCTTTGCTTCGGCTGGGACTGGTTATGATAATCTTACATCTCGAGTGCTTGTAAGTATCTCGTTCATTTCGATTTTAGCATCCTATCTCTCACTTCTCGACCCTTCTCTAAAACTGCAAAATTAAAGTCATGTCAAACGGGCCTTGGTTCAACCCGAACTTTAGTCCTTGTTTGGGCTCCATTTTAATGAAATTTTGGAAAAAATATATTTTGGAATAGTAATTTTTTGAAGAATGTATTTTTTAAAAAGTAAGAATTTTTTTTTGAATCCATGTGTAAAATTATTTTATTGAAAAATATGTGGTCGTAAATGAAAAAAGATAAAAATGCATTAAATAAAAATAGAGCCCAAACGGGGCTTAGCTATAAGAAACACTATTAAGATAAGATGTTAATGTTAAATAGGAGCCATCATTAAGATCGCCATCATAAAAGGGAGAGCAGTTAGATAAGATAGAGTGTGGTGAATTACTAAGACGACGGAAGATGATGTAGTCTCACATTAATGCCAACATCTCTAAATTATATAAATTGTGAGTGACATTATTTCTTTCTCCTAATTGATTATTATCAATGGAATAGGATTGAAGTTTCGAATTCTCCACAATTGCATAAAGCACTGTATTGATACTTGTGTACAATTTGAATTGCAGAATGTAATGCCCCTTTGGAAGGAACTAGAAAAATACAAGGAATATCGAAAGCGGCTAAAAAGCTATCTAGGCACCACCAAGGCAGAAGAGATCTTAACACATGCCCTATACATTATCAGTATTGGAACAAACGACTTCTTAGAGAACTATTATTTGCTTCCACACAGGCGATTACAGTATACCGTCGAAGAATACCAGAATTTCTTAGCAGGCATTGCAAGAACTTTCATCGAACAAATATATAAACTAGGAGCCCGGAAAATATCGTTAACTGGGCTTCCTCCAATGGGATGTTTGCCACTGGAGAGAACAACAAATTTCTTATTTGGAAGAGATTGTATACAAAAGTACAACAATGTGGCTAAGGACTTCAATAAGAAGTTGCAAGCATTGGTTTCAACACTTGACAAGGAGCTTCATAAACTTCAATTGGTGTTCGCCAACCCATACGATATTCTTTACGAGATTATTCAGAAGCCTGAATCATTCGGTAAGTTTTGAACTTTTAAGTTACAAGTAAACAGGCCTATGAGTTGCTTATATGAATTTGAACATGAATTACAGGATTCGAAAACGAGGCGTTTGGATGTTGTGGAACGGGAGAGTTTGAGATGAGTTATTTGTGTGATGAACTCAATCCATTTACATGTAGAGATGCAAATAAGTATGTATTTTGGGATTCATTTCACCCTACTGAGAAAACAAATGCTATATTAGCGAATTATGCGGTCACAACTGCTCTATCTGTGTTTCAATAGAGATTTGAATTATTTTGCAATATTTACTTATAATTAATTGTGCTCTATTTATTAATAAAGTGAAATTTAAAGTATTGAACTGTTTATTACAGTGAAATCTTCTGGGAAAGCAAATAGATGAAAAGGTGATGTATTCTGCATCGAAAAGAGGTATAAATCTATTTGCCAAACACGTTAACATTATCTTAAAAATAACAAAGTGCACATGCAGAGGACTAGTACGAGTTAAAATAAGTTGAAATGTACTGTTTTGGTGTTCAACCTTTCAATCTGTTTAAATGTGAACCGTGTACAAAAGCGAAAAACTATAATAAACTGATTGACTACCAAAAAGCTCCATTTTAAAGTTTACTGCAATGCCTTTTCAACTGCTAATGGTATACATTTTTCCTACCGATTTTGCAGTCCTTAGTCAAAGAACAAATTTTACAAGATAAACTTCTTAAATTATAACGGATCGTGCAACGTACGATGCCCCACGAGTATTAGTTGATGCAACATCAAAGCACCAGTTGTCTAGTAGTAGAATAGTACCGTCACTATACAGGACTTGGTTTGAACCCCGGCTGGTGCAATAAGAGAGGGATGCTGTGAAGAATTATTTGTGCTAACAGTGTGATTGGGTCTCCACAACTGTCTGAAGATCAGACGAAAAAGCGCATCTGAGTACAGCTTTATTTTTCCCTTTCGATGTTTTTACTTATTTTCTGTTAAGTTTTCCCATTTTAGCTTACTATTGCACCATTAAAATTAAGCTAGATTACTTCATGATCAATGATTCAATAAGTGCATAGTAGTAATGGGTGCTACAAAAGTGTTATTAAAATTAAAGTTTTACTTTCAACTTTAAATTAAAATTAAGGCAGTGTCAATGGCTGCTCATATATTTCTCTTTTGTAAAAGCCTGGCTCAGACATTAAACAGGAAAA
Organism: Osmanthus fragrans; assembly: GCA_019395295.1. Classification (NCBI taxonomy): domain Eukaryota; kingdom Viridiplantae; phylum Streptophyta; class Magnoliopsida; order Lamiales; family Oleaceae; genus Osmanthus; species Osmanthus fragrans. Next base: position 1,329,323 of record CM033344.1, on the reverse strand, counting down.
CCTTAAACACTACCATAGCAGTAACATAAATCCTGTCAGTCATCGGTTAAACTCCATAAACAACACAATTTGCCCTCCAAAACAATCGGAATGTTTTGCTCACAAGGCCCAGCTGAGTATACACGTCCTAGATGTCAAACATTTAATCAATAACGATTGTAAGGGTCAAAACTTTAAGTGCATCCAAAATATAAGTAATATGAAATGTATTACGAGAGGATGAACAGCAAAGGGTAGATATAAACCGTTTCGATTATCATTCTGGCTTCTTTGGAAAATGCAGCTTGATGAGCATGGGAAGCTCAACAAGTTCGACCTGAGACTTGCCCAACAAAATGCGCTTCAACTTTTCATCACAGTTGACAATGTTCTTATTGTTTGGATCCTAGAAATATAAAAGATACATGATGGTCAGGACAATAGTGCCTTCATGAAATTACTATATCTTCTGAAAAGAAATTATAGATAAACAATGGGATGCAGTCTTACTTCCGTTTCTTAAAAATACATGTAGCACGTAAACAAGTTACCCCTGTTTAATGCACATTATTTTGGAAAGAATTTGTTGATATGATGGTGAATACGTGGTTAAAAAATAAGGAAAAGTTATTGATGTGATGGAAAATATTATTTTATTGAAGAATGTGTGATTGAAAATTAGTAGAAGAATGAAAATTATAATGTGTATCAAATAGGAGCTTAAGAAGAAAAGTAACTCAATTTTGTCTCAAAAGTTTTCAAGCATTTTGCTGGTATCCAGGCTGGGGAATATTTGTTAGCTTGAATAAAATAACCTCAATAACAAACAAAAAAAATAAAATTGAAGCTTCTTAGGGGAGTATCATATTGCCAAGTTGCTTTTCTGCGAATAACCGACAGGTAACAGGATTGCCCATCTCTTTATAGAACCTTATATAAATTACTTATCATAATGTTCTAATTCCATGCTTTATTGCAAATTTTTGTCAACAGTATCCACATAAGATATAGGACTATGCTACATGTACACACAATCTCCCACACAATCTCTTACACCCCCCTCACATGGAGGGGGGCCCACAAATATTTTATTATGCGTGGACCCCTCTCCATGTGAGGGGGGTGTAAGAGATTGTGTGGGAGATTGTGTACAAATAACTTTATTCTAAGATATATGTGCTTAGAGCCAGAAGAATAGTGCTTTTTGGCCAGGGTCAATGACAGGAGGTGAAGTGACGGGGTGTTGTGACGGGGTGAGATTGGGTTTTTGTTTTTTTTTCCCCTCAAACTGTCCAATCATGTATTGATACTTGTCTCTTCTATCATTGACTTTGTCACTGCAGCAAGATTGGAGCCAGAATCACACTCAACCACAGAACGCGTGAAGGTGTATCAGCTTTCAACTATTTAGTTGTGTAGTAATTTCAATTTCCCTTCAATAAAATATCTCTGTTTACTCAAAAAATGTTAATTAGTAATGTCTTGTGCAATTATGCGCATCACTTCAAATATTGTCCCAACAGACACCATCAAATTAATAGAAGAAATACTCTCCTTTATCTCACAAAAATCATGAATATTACACCAGTATGAGCTCAACATTGTGACAAATCTATTCAGTTCCACATCCCCTAGTTAAACTTCCGTGTGAACTTATAAGCACATTAAGCAGCCCCCTTTACAAGTCGATTTCGAGAGTGAGTTTTACCAAATGTGACTCTTAACAATTCTATCAAATTAGTCAATCCCTTGTTGGGCAAGGAGAGGTCTCGGGAAGGTTACTTTCGGGTTCCGTGAAGTCACCCAATTGGGCGAATACTAACAAACATTGGAATTTTAGAAAGTAAAATGTTCATTTATGACTGATCCATATTAGGCACCAAGAGCAGTAATAGCATATAACTTGGAGGAGGATAGGGTCTGGAATTTAACCTGGAGATTGTTTTCCTTGATATATAACCAAACACGCCTAAAACAACCCAACCGAGAGCTCTGCGACTGACCCATGAACTCTCTTAGTGTTGAAGGGAGATTCACTAGGTCAATCAAATTGGCAAGTTTCTTAGGGTTGTCGATGACGGCCTTTTTCATCCGTTGTGATATCATTTTTCCCAAACTTCTTTTTGTTAGCTGCAAACACAAAAATACAATCAAAGTCTCGTATAAATCATACAAAAACCATTAAATTATGTAGCTTTGACCATAAAAGAATCCTATTTCGATATTTTTACAACAGTCAAATATCAAGAGGCCTAAATTCAAAATTAAAGACCTGAAATAAACTCGAGCAACCCAAAATGTGAGATAGCGGAATCGTAATTCTAAGAGTAATTTAATCAAACACCTTGACTGCGGTGTAAAAGAATCGGGATAGATGTACACAAAAATAGAACCTTGCCAGAATACACACGGGGTGGGGTATGTTTTGGCAATTTTTTATTCAAGGTGGGGCCAAATCACTAGAGTATCCGGCTACATTCCGGCAATTTTTCTTCTATACACCTGTATTAATCCCGGTGTAAAAACTTGAAAGAATCTTTGAATTCATACCCGGACTACTGGAAAGTGCCGATTCAGTAGACCAAGAACTTGAAAGTACGCTAATGAATCCCACCTTCAACTAAAAGCAAAAGATACTGTGAATTGATGGCGATTTTTGGTATATTTGAGTTGAGAAGTGCAACTTAGGGTCTGTTTGATTGTAAGGGTGGAAAATGGGTGGAAAAAAAATGAATGACAGGGAATTGAATTGCCTAGAAAACGTTTTACAGGAAATTGTAATTAATGGTGTTTAATTGGTATAATTTTTCACCTGGCAAATTTTTCATTTGGTTTTGTTTTTTTACACATATTGTCAATTAAATGGATAAATTTTTATACCATTGACTTTGGAATGTGTTCCAATTGCTAAAAAAAATTTAAAAAAAAAAAAAAAAATTTGTCAAAAAGTTGGAAAACGTTTTCCCACCACTATGGTGAAAAAACGTTTTCTAGCTTTTGTGCATCAACCGCTTGTACCTTGGAAAACGTTGGAAAACGTTTTCCCTGGAAAATTAGTGCAATCAAACAGGTGAATAGTAAAAAGTAGGAAAACGTTTTCCACCTTCCACGAAAAACTTGGCCAATCAAACAGGACCTTAGAGTTACTCACCAGTGAGTGACCGATTAATGCTCACTAAAATATTCATTAAATTACTAATGAATCATGCTACACGTACAAAATTATTTATAAAATCCCTTATGTACTATACACAATGGGGTGAAGATTACACAATCGATATTTTTGAATTCACGTGGAGCCCGCATTTTTTGTGAGAAAGAGTAATACATTTTGTATAAATATATTTGTACATATATCTTTATTCTCAATTAACACAGACAATTTCAGTTGTATAAGTGGATAAATATTTATGCATGGCGTATAAACAAAAATGATGTGACCCCATATCATCAAAAAATTGTATTTTATAAAAAATTATGTGACGCCATAACATTTGTGCTTATTGTCATCTGAATTTTCTATTCTAAACTTCTCAATTCGAAACAGGAAGGTGATTTGGAGGAAATTTCAATTTTACTTTTTTATATATTTATAAAATACAAATTTATGACGACATGGCATTGACACAATATGCCACATCATTTTTTATCAACCACGCTACAAGTAAACACTCATTTACCCTACCCCATCGTGCTTCTCACATGGGGTCGGGCCCCACATATTTATTGGACGTGGAGCCCGAACTCCATGTGAGAGGCACGGTGAGGTCGTGTAACCGTATATGTCAATGTCTGAGTACCAATAGTTTAATTTTTTTTATATGCTACATATAAATATTTGTTCACGTGTACAAATGAAATTGACTATGATGATTGATCAATCCCGCTACATCACCAGACTTTCGCTCACAGGGTGGTTACATATAATATAATATTATTCCACATGTCAACAAATTAGCGGGTTAAAAAAAAAGGTCCAAATAAAGGGGGAAAGGTCCACATAAATAAAGAACGTGTAATTTCATCCAATCCCCAAATCGTGAGTGGCTCTCTCCACAAATGAAGCCCATAAATAATTCTCCATCGCCGATGCCTATCACCTCCAACTCCCCAACCTTCGGCGACCAACGAGCACAAGAAATCCATCCAAAATCGGTCAACCCGACTTCTGTAAGCAACGAAGTTGCTTGTCGCCATCTCCTCTCTCACACAGTCTTGTACTCGTCGCCATCTCCTTTCTCACAATCGAGCACGGGAGTCCTCATCTGGAAACATAATCTTCGTTCTCTCTAATTTGTTGTAAACACCAGGTAGTGTAATCACCACTTCTGACTCGTTTGCTATACTTCACCTTCTGAGTTGGTTGAACGAACGCTAATCCTATTTTTTTGGTTTGAATGTTTGTTGTCGAGTCTATCGTAGAATGGATAGAAAAAATTCGGGAATTTGTTATAGTTGTAAAGGGAAGGGACATTTCTTTGATCAATGTCAGAGGAAACGCCCATGCCCGGATTGTAAGACTAGATTCCGGAAGTTTTTTCTGGTCGAGAAGGAGACTACAAACAAAGGGAAACTATTCAAGTGCTGCAGCGAGAGATGCGGCTTCTAGCAGTGGGTTGAAGAAGGTGAGTCATGTGGCACTGGTACAGCAGAACCTGTTGCAGTGAATGCAGTGGCCGAAATGTCAAAATTGTTTCAGTCTGCTCTTCAATTGAAGGACGACGAAGAGGTTCGAATTTCGTTGCATATGAACATGACAATCACGAAAACAAAATCAATGGAGGAAGGGAATGCCAAGGGGAAAGGTTGGATTGAGTAGTTGCTCATAGTAGTTGACAGATTATTTAGAAGTTGAATTGCGTAGTTGCTCCATTGTAGTTGATAGTTTATGTAGAAGTTTGAATATAGTAGTTGCTCCTAGTGGTTTCTTGTTTTGAAATGAACGTGGTACTGGTCTTCTGGCAATGTACATAATGTGCTTCTGTTATTGCAATATGAACTTGGATGAAGAGGTACTGGGGATTGAGTTACTGGTATTGTATATAATGTGCTTCTGTTTTTGCACTTCAAACAGGTCAAGAAGAGTTACTGGGGATAGAATGTTGGACCTGGATTTGGCTACATTCTTACCCTATTCTATTGATTCTTATATAGATTTTATAGCGGAACATTATAAGGTAAAAATTCACATACAAAAAGTCATATAAAACAGACTGTGATGCAAAAACAGATTGAACAATATGTGACTCATATACTGTGATGCAAAATATTCTATGTACATTGTCATTGCTGCTGGACAGAAATGTAAGATTTACATTGAACCAACACTGTGGAAACATCTATTTTCAGTGATAAATTGTACATCAACAAAATGGAAACATATGTTTTTTTCCCTAAATGTTAACAACCTATTAAATCAAATCGAATTATTCATCTTACTTCAAAAACATGTAAAGGAATGTCGCTACTTCAGGACGGCCACAAATTCAACAGTGGATTCAAAAAGTCATATCTAGCTACCAAATTCATCCTGGAATTGTGGGTAATAGTACCCTGCTGCATGATCTATTATCCAATAAGAATATTAATATGTGCACATGAGAAATTCTATCTGTATCCATTACATGTACCATGCAAATTGAATACAAAAGTTGTCGACGACGGAGTAAAATTTGAAGCCGGTACTGGTTGTGTTAATTCTTGACTTTCCCTACCACCCTATTTCAAAGGATTAATTAGTAACACGTAAAACAAAAACAATAATCGAACTTAAAATACTTACCAATAGGAGTTCAGAATACAAAAATGTTGCTGGCGTTGAAAATTCTTCTTCATTGATTGCATCCTGCATGTGCTTTGGAACACTTGGCAAATTAGGATGATGTGCTTTCACTTTTCTTAGCTCGATGTCGATCCAGCCTACATGCCAATAAAAAAATTGAACTTATGTATTACCAGGCAATAATCGTACATGTGGTTTAAGCAACGGAACATACCTTCGATTTGCGTGATTGTGACTCAAGTGGGCTTTTTCTTCTAAGTTTCTTAGGGGAACCTTTCCATTTGGAGGAAACTGGATCGCGTATGCCTCCGCTCGCAGAGTTTTGTGATGTAAATTGAGCAGTACGCTGTAGGATGACATTACTTCCACTAGTCGACCATGTCAACATCGGATCACTACGTTGTGCTTCGATCCAATCCATTATCACACGACATTTTTCTTCGTTCTCGGCAGCAAGGTCTGCCACCATAGCGAAGGACTGACACATATGATCGTATCTAACCTGCTTAGGAGTACTCACCATCTCGTCGTAGTTCACTGCAACCCTGGTATGTGCTCTAACAACATCTCTCCTCCATCGTCACAGTATATATCGCTCTGGTAATTGCGTGATGTCAGAGCGGATGAGGATTGCAATAGCATGCCTACAAATAATTCCCCGAAATTCGAACAAGTGGTAGCTACATGAAAATTCATAGCTCTCTTTGTGTAATGAAATAGAAATAAATTTTTCTTCATTCCCTCATCGAGTACAACAATCTCATGTACCTCGTATGTTGTCCCGAAACCCGTCTTGATGGCGATATGACATCACAATACATCTTTCTCGTGAATTCAGCTTGGACCTCTCGAAATTTTGCGATGTGTAGACAGATTGGAATTGCTTCTCTTTTCAAATGTCGTTGTGCATGGTAACATTTGCGAATATGATTTAAAATCTGCTTGAAACGCTTTCTCAACCTTACTCCTCAATGCTCATTCATATTGTTCTACGAACTGTTTTAGAGACGTCTTTGAATGTACATATCCGTCAAAAAACGCATTCATGCTCTCACTCTTTTGAGTTGTTGACATCCCTGCCCACATACTAGTATTCAAAAAGCAAGGAACCCAATAACTTCTATTCTCGTAAAGTCCTGATAACCATTCATTGTCATGTAATTCATACTCATCAACCATCACGCCCTATCATGCTTCAAAGTCTTCAACATACTGTGAATCATATACCAATCCGTGTAAGACAACAAAAATCCCACCCTTATTAATATGATAACCAAACTTGTCTGGCAACTTCTTTAAAATGTGCCAGACACCATCTATGTCGCGTAGTTGGAAAAACTATTCGAATTGCACTTTGTATAGCTCTGTCTTGATCAGTTATTATTCCAGCTGGAGCTTTACCATGCATGCACTTCAGCCAAGTGATGAACAACCACACGAAAGTATCTGTACATTTTTTGGACACCAAACCACAACCAAGCAGTATTGATTGCTCGTGATGATTGACGCCGACAAACGAGGCGAATGACATGTCGTACTTGTTAGTGAGGTATGTTGTGTCAAACGTGACTACATCGTCGAACTCTTTATAAGCTTGTATGCACCTATTGTCTGCCTAGAATACATTTTATAGTCGCGATTCGTTGTCCAAATCCATACTAAAGAAAAATCCCGAGCAATTTGCTTTCATATTTGAGAAGTATGATTGTATGGCCGCAACATCTCGTTCTCCAAGTTTTAACCGTCGTACTTGTTCGATGTAGTTTCAACAATCATATTCAATGCAAGTCATCTTTTCATACCTACATGCTTCAACAACTGCGGAATTGTAGCTTTTATGCAATGAAATTTCGGCAATATCATTCACTTCAAGCTTCCATTTCACATATGCACTAAGCTCTCAATTGCATCGATACAACCTCGACTTTGTAGGACTTGTTTTATGAATGTGTTCAAGTATAACTCTGTTAATTCTCCACAATCCATTATTATCCGAAGATGCCGAGATCCTGGCCTTACAATTTGTCTGAATTGTTGGTTGCGGCTTTAAAAAACAACTTTGACTACTTCTACTTTTACCTTCACGGCTATAAGTGAACGTCAAAAATCTCAATGCACCGTCGTCACTCCTTTTCGAATTCCTTTTCCGAATTGGAAAACCAATGCTATATGCATATCTTTTGTAGAACTCCCACATATCTGTCTCACTGCTAAATATCATACCAACCTCAGGCATAATCGGACCATCTTCTCCTAAAATCTGATCGTCCAACGTGTTCATATTCTCCGTCACATTCTCATTCCCAAATTCCACCAAACATTCATCAATCACATTTTTCATACTTTACTCTGCAACGACACATGAAAATGTAATAAGCAGCATATCATAAACTTCATGAACGAGTAGACCATTTCACTAAAATCGACAAGCACAAGTCAATCTGCGAAACCGTAAAGTTCTACTCAAAGAAATAATCAGAATGATATGTAGAAGGAATGGACAAAAGGTTGGGTGTCACACCATATTTTCTATTTTATTTTTGCATGTCTTTGAATTACTGGTGTAGTCCCTATCTTATTTTGTGACTATAATTTGTAATTACTCAACCTTTTCTGTCTGCATTGAAGAAACAATAAGGCTTCTGTCCTATTGAGGTGAAAATAAACTTGTGGGTTCTTATGGTGTAGAATGATGTGATTCATGTCAACGGTAAGAGTTTTATAGTGAGCCTTTTAGTGTAATTGCTAGAAAAATGGATTTCATTACAACATTTACAATTACTTTGGATTTGCACATTTGTAAATAAACAATGACTCATGTAGATAATGTCGTCGTCGAAGTAGTCGGAGTCTATGACTGATTTAATCCTCCTCTTCGCCAGAGAAGATGGCAGATTTTGGTCCTATGATTGATTTAATAAACCTCTTCGCCGGAGAAGATGACAGAAATGGAAAGGAGACGGAAGTGGTAGTGTCTTAGCTTATTGTTTTGACGCAGTGTCCAAAAAGGTGGAGTGAAAGATATGGATATTCTCCCTTTTTGGAGACAGAAATAGGTTGGAGACGGAAATGACAAGGTCACAGGGCTTGCTATTCTAATTTGGGGAAAACTTCAAGTAAAAGACCATGTTTTCCCTCGTTTTTGCCCCATTTTCCTTCCCTTTTCGTTTGTTGACACGTGGTTATATTTTTTTATTACTTGTAAAACCCCTGTGAGTCAAACCCTGGTGTAATAGGATTATTGATGATTGATGGGTATTTTAATGAATATTTCAGTGAGTAATGGATAACTTTTTAATTTTCGATGAACAAGTAATAATCATGGGTAAAGTTGAGTGGCAACTCCTTTAACTAACTCTGTAACGTACTATTTGGGGAGGGGGGATTACACCTGGGTCCCCAGCCCATACGAGACAGAGCATTTAGGCTCCAACTTTAAAAAAAATAAAAAACAGTTGAGTAACTCAGCCTTTTACCTAGGAGCATTTGAATCTCCACTGGACAAATTATTTAGTTATTTCGAATAAAATAAAAAGAAAGAGAAAATGCAGAGGTAAATATCTTTTTGAATGAAAATCCATTCACCTTTTACCATCACCTACGCTCCTTGTTTTTATCCATCCCCTTTTTCATCGCTACTTTGTACATAATATAAAACATGTTATCACAAATTCATTTACTTGTGGACTTGCTTGGCACGAGTCCAAATGAACTTCTAAAACTCAAATTACTTTTAAATTTATTTGATTAATTTTATAAAGATATTTTTTCTAGTTAGAAGAGTTTTACAAAAAATTAAATCTAATATGACTTCTTCTAAAAACTCTCTTAAAAAATGAAGTTATTTAATTAATTAATTTCAAACACCAATTAAGGTAGCATGTTACATTATCTCTTGAAGTAAAAATAAAAATTCTACCAAACCAACCCTAAATATAATTTTTTTAACATAAATCGGTCATGATTGACCAAGACTGATGACTTTAGGTGAATAAGTCCAAAATGCATTTATCGGTTGGTAATGTGAACCAATATCTTAACACCATTCAAACATAATTGTGTTCAGATTTTGAACGAAAGACGCGTGACCGGTAGACCTAATCTATATGGCCGGTAGATAATACTGTTGAAGTGGTTGGCCAGGCATAGTCTTAAAAGTTACATCCTACAACATTGTACTTTGCACTACTCATTTTCCTAGGCTTGTACCGAGCACGACAATACACATGTTTCCGAGTAGTAGAAACACAACACTCAACAATACCAAGAAATAAACACTAGTTGTCGTATAGTATGATTTAATTCTCCAGATTAAACATGCACTAAATGCTCTTCTATATCTTTTCTAAGCCTAATGATCCTAGCTTCCTAACCCTTTCTTTTGCTTAGTTCTTTACAAGACATCGCTGCCAAACCACACGATATCATGTAAAGAAACAAGACAACTCTTTCAAGAACAAAGGTAAGAGTTTTAAGTTGGCACTCAAAGAGTGCACTGGTGTGGGTCGTGAACACAGTCCAAACAGAATATTCGGATTGAAGATTGATCAATTCGAACCGAGCATAACAGCAGTCCTCTGAGATTGCTCGGTTTCCATTGCCACAGGAAAATCTACTTTCTATATAATGATAACTTTCAGAAACATAAAATGGTGCTGCTAATGCCATTCCATACATTCACACAATGAAGTAGATTTTGATTACAAAAAGAATACATACAAATGTACTGAAAGAACATAATAAATAGAACAGGTCATACAGAACGGCCAGGGAAAATGCTACCAATCTCCACAAGGAATACACGACGGTGACAATTCTACAATACCCTTACATAATTCTGACGGAAAACTTGAAAAACAGATTTCCCCTTTGCAGAAGGACAAGATGGTTTAAGCAATTAAGAGGCAACAACTAAAAAACACAATTTGCAAGTATGAGTAGCAAACGAGTGTAAAGACCTTGCATGCAAATGAGTGTATTATATGTAGCATATAATTATAGAGATGCTCGATAAAAAAAACTGAAGAACAGAAATAAAATTTATATTCAGATATCGCTACTTTAGTAAACAGTATTGAATTCATAATCCCGTTCTGTTTTGTTGGGACTTGGACAACGTGGGTCCTAAAGCCGTAACGGCACATTGAAGACCAATCAATGATAAAATCTAACCGTATTAAGCACAAAGGCAAAAACTTGAACTTGACAAAAAGTCAAGAAAATTGCTTCTGGAATTTATAATACCTCCAAGCATACCTGAATCAATATATGCTAACCTAAGCAAGGCCAGTACATCAAATCTTTTGAGTGAACCAAACCAAACAAGAAATGCAGACAAGCAAACAATTCAAACAAGCTTGCATGATAAACTAAAGTTAATACCTCCTGATCACTAATGACCAACTTTCTAATCACATTAGATGTATAGCGATACTAAAGAATATGCAGCTCACGTCATCCACAAGAATGGCATGCCATTCAAAGCAAATAAATGAACATAATAACGAACAAAAATTATCGAACAAGTGCAGCTAAAATTTCTTTCTTGTGGCATTGACATAGATATAACTTTCATTTCTACATCAAGAGATCAGGAACTAGATATCTTAAATCAACCCGAGAGAAATCCTGGAAGAGCGCATAATAGAACAGATCATTGATGTTCTTACATCTAGTTTAAAAAATAAATATACCAATACACGTCCTCAATAACAGATTTCATATACATTTCAAAGAAGTCAATGGATAGTGGACGATAGGCAATCATCCAAAGATCATAATATAACAAAGGGACAGTCTGAATATCCATCCATCTTAACATCACTATTATCCATAACATCAAGTTTATAAATCTAAAATCATTCTCTTCAAACAACAGGACCATATAGCAGACTGACCTTCAACCCACCTTTGTTTTTTTATCTCATGCTTTACCCTAGCTATGAGCATTTTTCATTTTTTTTTTGGGGTTTTTCTCTGCCAAATAAAAACAAAAAAGAAAAAAATTGAGTAATTTAACCAGGTGGGTTTCTTCCAAATGATTTGGCAGTCATCAGGGAACACATCAGAGTCGGAGGGCCGTGCAAGCTAGGTCGCACATGTCAGCGTCCATTGGCGGCGGGCAGTTGAGGTCGAAAGGCAAAGGCTTTTTACAAGAGGATGAGGCGATGTCACATTCACCATCATCCACAACGGAGGAGGAAGAATCACAGTCGCTGTGACAGTCGTCAGGAGACATCGGCGGCGACCTGGGATATCTCCTTTGCGGTTGAATGAGTTGCGGCGGCGCCGGCTGTCTGGGTCCACTAAACGACTCGACGGTGCTGCTCATGCCGCTGGAGGTGGGTCTTTGAGGGCCAACTATCTGATGGCCCTGAGGGTAAAATCTAGGATCCACCATGAACGGATCGTTAGGCTGATTATTGATCTGTTGATTGTTAAATTTTTGAGGCTTGAAATCACAGAAAACGCCATTCAGGTTGTTGGGTGAAGGAAAGTTTGTCTTAGCCTTGGGCCCCCGAAGAGATCGAGCAGCAGCGTCATATGCCCTAGCCGCGTCTTCAGCAGATTCAAACGTACCCAGCCACACCCGAGTCTTCTTCCAAGGGTCTCTGATCTCAGCAGCAAATTTTCCCCATGGTCTCTTTCTCACTCCACGAAATCTGATCTCCTTAGATCCACCAGATCCGTTAGCCTCTCCACCGTTCGCTGCCATTTGCCTTGCTGCCGCCGCCGGTCCTCTGCCTCGCCTCATCGTCAAATTCGATCGATAGCCACAAAAAAAAAATTGCGAAAAGGAAAACAAACAAATCTTTCTCTCCAAAGAGAAAGCTTTATATCGATCAGAGATAGATTATGGGAATTAAGGAGAATACATATGTACAGAAAAAACAAACAAAACTAGAGAGAAATGTGACCAGATTGCTATAATTTTCTCTCTCTCTCTCTCTCTCTCTCTACTGGTTGTGTGTGAACAGAGAAATGGGTGGAGATGGAGATGGAGTGGGAGAGACAGAATAGAGTTTTTTATTTTTTCAATTTTCAATTTTTTTTTTGGTGGGTTTCTCTTGCTTTCTCGATTTCTCTGCTTCTCACACGCCCCCACAAACCGACTACTAATACTTTACGAAAAGACCCAAAAACCCTTTTATTTTTAAAAATTTTCACACTTTTATTTTCATTAAATTGGGTAGCGTTTTTTTGGTTGGATAGCAGTTTTGTTAGGTCATTTTCCATTTGCGTGAAAAAGCACAAGCGATGGCGTAATAGATAATGGTAGTGTTCAATGAATGGAGTTACACTTTGGTTACGTGATAGATTTAATTTTGTGTCGGTATATATGTACATCGAAATATTATAATAATTTACATTGTGCATATCACATTCTATAGATATGTTGATTGGTAACATGATTAGTATTTTGATATAATTTTACATTTACATGTTATAATATGTCTAGCTGTAATATGACTTGATAATTTGATCAGATATTACGTGATCATAATTACAATTTGTAATGATATAGCCATGTGTGTTAAGCAGTATTCTTACGTACTGTTCATTTTGGGAAAGTTTGTATCCATTCTATCCATTAATTTTTTTTATGGCATTTTTCGAATTTCAACTCATTAATTCTATCTTATGAGATATTTAAGTTGAATATTGATACTAAATAGCAAGTTACGGGACTTGTGTCTTTTAAAGGCATGCATTTTATTGAGTTGAATTTTATTGGCCATGAGTGTGATGTCAAGCGTGGCTCACGAAGATATGTGACTAACTTGAGATAGTCAAATAGTGATATAAAGAAGGTTGATGGGCAATGTAGACTTTTAAAGAAAAAATTCTCTACAATTAAAGCATAATTTTTCCATTGAAGTTTCAGTGTTTCACCCTAATGTGGATTTATACTAATAATCAGTATCAATATATGAGCTAAGGATCTAATTTAAAAGCATGAATTAGTAATTTACTATTAATGTCAAGTCATATGGTGAAATTGTAGTTGCTTGACCGGTCAAGAGTTTGGATCTTCTGTTTCATTGTTTGTCGAGTAAGGGTCAGGAGCTTTCCCTCATGGTGAATCGTATGCTTGGATAGCTAACATGAGAATTTGCATATTATCATGGAGGGATAATATAAGAAATTCGCTTTAAAATAAAATAAATATCTTTACAAGCGATTTAATAATTATTTAAAGACCAACACTCCAAACTAAAATGAAACTCAAGGACATTTGAATATCCCAAAACCAAATCAATATGTGTAACAAAAGTAGATGAAGAATTAGAAAATGTATTCTTTTTGTTTATGGAGATGAAGACGAAATTTGCCAATGAATAATGAAGAAAATGTGTTCTTCAAGCGTTCAGACTTTAGTGTGTTAAACTTGAAGTATTTGAGCAATATCTATTAAATGATTCGAAATTCTTAAACGATTATATTTTTTTAAATTGACATCTATATAAAGAATATCTCACGAAGGTTATTCTTGAGGTTGATCATATAACATTTTTTATCTTAATGACCAACTTGAAGTACAACGAGAAGACAAAATGCTTCAAAGTGTGCTCCATCTTTTTGGTATTCTGACTCATAATATAATTTTTCATATTCTCACGTGATTTAGTCTCGATACAATTAGGATAAAAGATATGTTTTATAGGAGTGCTCAATTTCTTCGGTATTGGAATCCATTGAATAATTTATCGTATCCTTCTGAGGTCTAGCTCGAGCCTCGATTTAACTAGGTTCGAGCTATGTTCTCGAAGAGCTTGTTTGAACAAATATGCGGTGGGCTATTGAGCACTCCTAATCTTGGATGGCATCAAATAATATTTTTGAAAGAGGATAAAAATGTCATAAAATAAAATTAGACTGCCCCTGGAATTATTTCTACCGACCACGCTACTGAGTGAGACCCATAGCCAGTCACTGCCAGGCCTGGCCCACGCTGCTGAACCACCTATATTCTATTTAGCCCATAGGCTGAGTTTTCACAAGCTAATCCCAACCAAACCCGAGATGACCAACCAGATGTGGCCCACTTGGAGGAGTAATAGGTCCCTCCATTATGCACGTTTAACCATAATGTGACGAACTTTGCCCGCCTCAAGGGACCTGGAACCGGCTAAACCCGTTTGCTTTGACAAACAAAAAGGCTGGAGATATTGGCGACCGGTTCTCATCCAAAAGCGAATCCTTTATTTGACTGACACGTTTCAATTTTAGGCATCAATTCGGTGGATTTGTGTTGAATACTTTGAGTTGAACGTTGACTACAAAAGTTGTGGTTGCGGATATTATGCGGCCATATTACGTTGCTTGTCGTGCCAATACAAGTGGCCTGTAAATTTTCTTCTTGCCAATTCTATTTATGTTTTTCATTTTTCAAAAGTAAAGGTAGTTTGTTTGGTGAACTAATGAATTCATTGTCTAGAGCCTCTCTGATATAATTTATTTGAGAATAATGAGTTATTGAATATTTTTTTCGTCTTATTTATATAAATTTATTTTATTTTTACATAAATTAAAATTTTTTATTTAATATTGTTGAAAAAATAACTTTTCTAATTTACCCTGTTTATAGTAGTACAATTTCAAAATTAAGTGAAAAAATTGATTATAATTAGATAGATTAAATAATGTTATATTAGTAAGCGAATAAAACAAAACAAGTTTAATAAAGAAACAAAACTATATAATTGAGATAAGAAAACAAGGAAAGTAAGTATATATAAATGAGACGGAGGGAATAATATTTTTTGAAGAATATATAATTAAAAAGTAAAAATAAAATAAAATTATTGATTTGTGTGTAGAACATTTTATTTTGTGAATATGTAATGAAAAATGATCATATAGCAAATAATTTAAATTGTTAAAAGATGACAAACAAAGACTTAATGATATTTAAGAAAAAATATAATTTTATATGTTATCTTTAATAGTCTTGTTTAATCTCTTGACTAGTTGACTATCATTATTTGAAAACTCTCTTTTTGAATACTCATTTTTAATCATATATTCACACAATAAAATATTTTACACGCAATTTTTTAAAAAAAAATCATACTTTTTAACCATACATTCTTTTATTATTCAATTTTTTTTCTCAAATAATGATTGTCAAATATAGGCTTAATACAACTTATTAAACATAACTTTCAAATCATGATTTTTTTTATATCAAATTCTCACATTACCTAATAAACATGCATTATCTTCAATCACATACACTGTAACATAAAAATAAAGTTTAAACCTGTCATTATTTAACCCATTTAATTTAATTTTTTTTATAATAATCAGTTTTAACACAATTAAAAACATCATAATTCATATTATAACTTATATTTTAGTAGTTTAATTGTGGAGGTTGATATTCACCTGTAAAATATGGTTATATCTCATTGAAATATAGAATTAGAATAAAATAATTTAAAATATTATTCTCTCTATAATTTTATACTATACTATTTTGAAAATTCGATGAGAGACTCGTTCACTTATCTTTCTATGGTCGTGTCCATAGAAGGAGAACCAGTTGTGAACAACAACAGTTTTATCTTCGAGGCATGTAGTACCGAAAGTACACGCACGAAGGGAAGACAACACGATTTTAGGACGACGTGACTCCCTAAAACTTGCATTTCTAACTTTCTCTTTTTATGCTTATATCATTGTTAAATTATGCTTATATTATTTAATTGATTAGAATAATTGATAAATATCTATACACAAATCACTCGATTTTTTTTCAACAATTTAAAATCGTGTTGTATGATTTGTGAGTAGATATTTGATATTGTGATTTTCAAAATGTAAAATCACTTGTAAGTTCACCAGCAAATGCAAAAGCAACCATCGACAGTCATTTTGATGATAGAAATAACTATTGAGTCATGAATGCTGTGGACAATTTGGTTGATTATAAGATTGCTAAATACTTTTTATTTATATTTAAAGAATTGAAATAGTTTGTCGTTTCTTTTGCACATTTTAGACCTTACATAACCAGATAACCTGACAGATTATAACTACATACTACAAAAGAAATACATCAAATATGGCAGCCTCTTTGTCATCGATCAGAAAGAAAATTTTAGTTAATTTTCTTCCTAATATGCGGATTTTTATTCCAGCAATGTAGTGACTTCATCATGTTCTGCCGACAGCTTGTAAACTTAGATTTTTACAATCAACTGAATGTGATGAGTTAGATTAAATTCAACCTTAGATAATGTTTAGCATCTTTAATTCTAGCTTGAGCTTTTCTGAAGTATTGGGCTCAGCTTGGTTTGTAAGGACCACTAATACAATTTACCCTTCAAGCATTACAGTTGAAAGAAACCGTGACTAGTTGGTATTCTGACCTGTGGTTTATTATTCTTCAACAATATTTGGTAAGAAGATCAGTCCCTAAATCTCGAAGCATGCTTAGGTTGATAAAATTGAGATATCCTAAGCCTTCTTGATTGTGAGATGTGATTTTCTTATTCATGAGCGTCTGAAATTGAAATTGTGCTGACTATAAAGTTTACTTGTCTATAAAATCTATTAAAACGTGATTTCTTAGAATATATTATTAAGCTTAAACAAGGATTATAGTCAATTAGTGTGTTCTTGAACTTAAGTTTCTGTTATCTTGAAATTAGTTCAGTTTTGTGACTTGAAATATTGTATCATCCTACCAAGAATCGCTCAATGCTCATGTTAATACAATAAGAACTTGCTAGTGAGTACTTTAAATGAAAGCCTACGCCACTTTCTTCTGTCGTTCACCTGATATGGTGTGATTTCCCGAGTTATGGGATGCTCTTGTCAAAGCTAGCATGTTATTACTACCAAGGTTTCTCTTTTATTATAATTTGAAATCTGGTTTGAGAACATGTATTATTTGTCTGCCTTTTATACTGTCTGTGTATGATTATATTGCTTTGTGTCAGGGACGGATTTAGGATTGGATTCGAGACCGAATTACAAAATTTCAAGTTGAGCTACTATGCGAAAAAAAATAAATGTAAAAACATCGTTTTCATCATTACAGTGACTTGAGGATCACTGTTACAGTATAATGTATTATGCCAGTTAAAATTACGGGCTAAGAAATTACTGATTTCTGTTTTTTCCTTCTCTATCTAGTAAAACTATACCAGCATCACCGATAATTGTTTTCTCGAAGGTTAAAGAAGAGGCAGTGGTTTGACTTGGGATACAAAGACATGTTGCCATGTATGATGCTACTCTAAGTAACATGTATAACTGGAATTGTATACATTGAAGTATGTTTGCACTTAAACATGTTATCATCCTAATGATAATTTCATTATGGACAAGAAGTTCCAAAAATTATGTGGTATAATTTTTTTTGGATATGTGTGCTAAATGAACATTGACATCAACTTGATAACCCCGATAATGATAATTAACAATTTAATATAGTCACTCACATATGTGTTGTGTACATATGAGTAGGGTATGCATTTACGAATGAGATTTGCATAGTCTCAGTCGACTAAAAAGATCAATGTTATATTTGTGATATATGAATATTGGTACATCATTTGGTAATGAATTATTGTGTTTAAATTAAAAATAAATAAATTATATATTTGAAATGTGGGGGTGTTTAAAAATTTCAAATAAATGCACCTTACATACTTTGTTGTAAAATTTACTTTTGAAAAGTGTTGAAATAAAATTGGAGACATGCAAATGAAATACAAGAGTTGAATGGATGCACATCTTCAAAACATGTGACTAGAAATCAATTTTAAATTTCATGTGTTTATCTTATTATATTTAATGTGACTTTGATATTTCGAAATGTTCTTAGAAGATTTTGTAGATGTGCATATATGCAAACAAAGAATAAGAGCTTTACATATTGATGATACTAAACTATTATCCAAGAAGGATGTAAATAAATTGTAATTCGAAATGGACATATTAAATTATCGAGAGGGATGGACTTGAACCCATAAGGGAGTCACCTTCGGGAGTAACCCAACATTTGTGATTGGAAATCCCATAAAGAATATTTCGTGTGATAGAGACAACCTGTACCGCGGACTTGTAGTAACACTATATTATTTGTGCACATCCCTATGATAATATAATGCTGATAAGATGTGATGTTAGGAAGAGTTTAATCTGAATGAGTACCGAGTCGAAAATTCTCGCAAGGTGTGGGTCACATACACCATTAGAAGACTCACCTATGTAAGAGTTGTCATGATGCCGTGACTTAAGATTTGACTATTCCCTATAGACTCTTATTATGATTAAGATAGAACGCATGGTCATTGAGAGCACTACCATCTATAAATTAAAGCCTAAATCGATACTCGGTGTGAAACAATTGAAGTTTGCCCAAATGGACATAATTCAAAGCTTAGTTCATTATGGTTCTCTCAAATGGAAATTGTTATCAATAAGTGATGTTCAAATCTAAAATACATATGCATCTATTACACAGTATAACGTTACTATTATATACTATATATGGTTATTTATTTTGAAAATTTAAAACTTGTGGGTGATTGTTGTAACATAAAAATAAAGTTTTAACCTTTCATTATTTAACCCATTTGATTTTTTTTAATATTTAATTATCAGTTTTAACACAATTAAAAATATCATAATTCATATTATAGTTTATATTTTAATGGTTAAATTGTGAGGGTTGATATTCACCTATAAAAGGTGGTTATATCTCATTGAAAAATAGAAGTAAAATAAAACAACTTGAAATATTATTCTCTCTACAATTTTATACTATACTATACTATTTTGATAACTCGATGAGAGGCTCGTTCATTTATTTCCCTATGGTCGTGTCCAAAGAAGAAGAACCAGTCGTGAGCAACATGAGTTTTGTCTTGGAGTCATGTAGTGTCAAAAGTAGACGCATGAAGGGAAACAACACGACTTTATGACAACGTTTTTTGCGTGACTTTCTAAGACTTGCATTTCTAACTTTATTTTCTTATGTTTATATTATTATTGAATTATATTTATGTTATTTAATTGATTATGATAATTAATAAATATCTACATACAAATTAACCAATTTTTCCAACAACATATACTGAAGATTATAATACCAACCATGAAGTATCACATAGACGCGTGTCAAAATACTTGTCTGACTGCATTGCAATAGATACTCTTACAAAATATAGCATTCGAGCTCTCATATTTGAGACATTAAGCACACATTTTCTTTTGGAACTGACAAGATTTATCCATTTCCTAGATTAGTGCTATTTGTGTCAATTTTCACTTAAATGATATTCACTTTCTAATTCTCCACTTTGATGGGCCTTTAAAAATGAGAAAGAGAGCTGGCCCAAAAGCAAGGGAGCGACTTAATCTCATTTTAGATCAACTGTATAAGCTATATATCTATTATCAATTTTAAATATTACCATGGTTGTTATGTATAGTAAACTTAGCTGCTAAAGATGAAAAGCCATAATATTTTTCTATAACATATTTATTATAGAACATAGTTTACAAATTTTAATTTTGGAAATAAATAGTCGATAAGGCCAAATTAGTTGCTGGTCGATCCTTACAAGTTTTACACACAAATAAATTAGTTGTAAGTTATTTGATATGGCTGAATTGAAAAGTCATGATGTACTTTGATAATAAAGAAGAGGAAAACGAGTGATCAACAACTATAATAAATAAATAAATAATGGATTACAAGAAGCCAACAAGAGAATACAAGTAAGGCAAAAGTCCAACCAATAATATGACTCTATTACGAAATATATAGAATGAAATTCCAAATTAGGTAGCTAATTACAGCAATAAAAGGTCAAAAAAACTAAACCAATAATTCCTATCCCCAATTAATAATGTAATTGACAAAAACTCCAATAAATTCCTCCAATTCAGTATCCCGTGGGGAACTCGCAATTGCCAAATTCTGCAAGATTAAAAAAATAAAAAATAAAAATCAGTAAAAATCAATAATTTCTTAACATTCAAGTTTAATAAGTATGGTTACACCCACTAATTAAAACAATACCAAGATTAGTCAAATGGTTAAGACGATAGTAATTGCAACTCAATCTTCTCTTTCAAATTACATATCAAACATAAATAATTCATTATTTTATCAATTAATTTCCAAATTAAATAACCCATAAATATAATAAAAAATTTGACGAAAAGGATTGAATACTCACTAGGAGATTGAGTGACTAGGTAAGCCGCACCACCAAAATCACAAGTACCACTTTTTCTGGTGTTCTTTTGATAATAACTATTGAATGCATAAGATGCATGAGCCTCGAGAGTGTTAGGATCGTAACATGTAGAACCCTCTTGAATCGGACGGCAATCAGCCCCGCCCTCACCGCAAGCATAATCTAGTGCGTCCTGCAACTTTTTCTCCCCGGCCTTGCCGTTGGCCACACACCATGTCTGCGCGGAATTACCGACTGAAACATCCCCACTCGGTGGTGCCGCTGCCGCTGCTGGAACTTGATTCTTGCTCCCATTTTTCATCGTGGGCTGATTCTTTAAACCTTCCAGTGTCAGTGGTATATCATAGACTTTCTTTTCATTCGGGTAGAAAAGCCCGTAGTTACGTTCGGAAGTGGGCCCGGTCTTTTCGTTTTCATTGAAGAGGGCAAATAAATAGACGTTAAGAGGCTGATCGGGCCTCAAGGGGGTCCCACTACCTGTGAGCACTCTGCGCACCAGGTTGCCGTTATACGCTGCAGCATTGGCCGGAGTTGCGCCAACTTCATTTTCGTCTCCATTTGAAGGCCACCCAGTTTCAGAAACCACCATTTTCAGATCATTGAATCCCACAGCGTTCATGGCTGCAAAAACGGCGTCGATTTGGGCCTCGAGCAAGCTTTTATACACGAGCCCGTTGTTCGGGTCAGTTACGCCTTTGTTATCTCTGAACATAGCGTAGTCTAAAGAAATAGTGTCTGTATTGGCTACGTAGGCGAAAAACGGATACGCATTGACCATGAGATAAGAATCCGTTTGTTTTAGAAAACTCAACATGGGTTTGATCACGGGTTCAATAAGGTCCGATTTGAATGACCCGGATGAAGAAGGGTATGAAGATTGGAGTGCACTTAATGCTAAAGGAGAACAGATTTTGATATTCGAAGCCACGCCGTACTTTGAGAGTGATGCGTAAACATTTTTCATGGCGGGTACGAGGTATACTGTGGTGTTTTGGGGGTCTGCAAAGACTTCATTACCAACGGCAATGGCTTCGATAAGGGTTTTAGGGTAGTAAGGGATGACGTTAGTCTGGACCCAGTTGTCAGTGTAGGACTGGCTACCGGCGGCGGAGGAGAGTTGTTCATTAGGGAGCGCCACCGTGATGGAGATGCCAGAGCCTGAAAAGGCTGTCAAAACAGTGGAGTCTGTGTCATAGAGCTTCACTTTGGTTAGACCTTGAGCTTTAAGGAGTTGCACCACCTGCGGCGGTGATGGAAGGTTGTTAGCCACACGGCCGTAGTTTACTCCGATGGTGCCGGAGTCACCTAGCGCCATTTGCATAGATGATAATACGATACTAAAAGTGAAAAAACGACTGAAAAATGCCATGCTCTGAATCTTGAAAAGACAGAGCAAGAAATTGGAGAGATTGAGGAAGAAGTTGTAAGTAGGTCTAGATTGTGATTCCATACGTCTAAAGACAGGCTTATATAGAAAAATATATTTTGGTGAAAACAGACGAGAAAAATGGGAAGTGGCGTACGTGGTGTTGGGAAAATGGTATAGTTAGTTGGGGTGGGTGAGGTAGAGGGCTTCTCGTAAATATTTTTTAACGAAGTAAATTATTTTTAAGAACTGTAAAGATTAAGGATATGGTAACAGAACGGACCAAATTCAACGGTATGGGAACAAGGCATTTCCTCTGGTGTACGATTACTGCTAATTTCATTTTAACATTATGAACGTTGGAGTAGCAAGCCAGTTGTGTTATTTATTAGTAATAATGATAGAATTAAGGACATTATCATAAGTGGGACAGTGAAGGTATTGATTGGTTTAACGGGCTTAAGATTCACACTGTAATGGATTCGTAGTGAAAATTGGTGGGGTTTTCTTGATTTTTAGTTTGAAATATTTAAAAAATAATTATGAATTTAAATGTTTTTGTTATTAGTGTTTGGATGAATTTATAGTTGACGGGTACCTTTCTGGTATGAAACCATCATCGACGCGATTGAGATTCATTTGGCACGGACGTTAAAATGAACTAATTCTTCTCGCTCATAATTAATTGCTAGTTGGATCCTAATCAGTGTTATCCGAACGTCAATTTCTTTGATGGTTTTTATTTTAAAGTTTTTTCTCGTAGTCATGAAATTTTTCTTGTGGGGGTCCAACTCCAACCGTAGACAAAATACTTGGTGATTAATTAAAATTACTTATCTTAAATCACATCAAATTATTGAAGTATTTGTGGTGGCTGATTGGTTAAAATTTGTATTTAAAGGCGAGTATGCATTTTATTCAAACCTTTTAATTATGAGAGAGAAGAAAGAAAAATCAGAAAATTAAACGGCTAGATTGTAGAAATAAGTATAATTATTGAATAGGTGCTTTAAGTGGCCAAACTGTCAAGTAAAATAAATGCTTAAATTGTTGGATAAACTTGGTGATTTTGTGAATAAATCATTCTCTTGTGATCTCTTTTAGGGTTTGTTGAATTATTTTAAGAAAATTAGTAGAACTTGAAAATTTGTTCTTTAAACGCAAAGATTGTAACCTTAATTCATGCACGAATAAGTACTCGAGTTCATATTTAGCCCCCATTTTGTTTAGTAAAAAAAAAAAGAAAGATTTTTAGTATATTTTATTAAAATTGATGAAATACCGGATAAAATTAATTTTTATCGATTTCCTATACCAATATTTTCTCGGTCAAACCTGTCGCACCGGGTTTGCCTAGTGTGGTTAACTTGGTTGACGTGATTTGCAGGCTATTACGTCAGTTCGAGGGTTTACCCAGTGTGCACTTGAAGGATAGCGATTGCGAGTTCTCTTGTCATAAAAAATAATAATAATAATAAATGAATTAATTACATGCCACAAGTTGTTAAATGCGGTTGAGAAGATCGGGGAAGAAGGCACACCAGTTTTATTACAAAAAATATTAGTCCAACTCCCTTTTCATCCTTTATTAATTGGATACTATTTTAATTTCTCTTGTTTCATATAGATAATATTATCTTCTTAGACGCATGAACAATGCAGTTGTGGAGATGTGACAATTATGGACTATTTCAGCCGCTTAACCATTAATTTTTTTTCAATTCGGCACGTCGGCGAAATTGTCTTTGGATTGGGAGTGACGTGTGTTGAGTTTTGGGACCAGTTTATGGCTTTAATGATTAAATAAAAGAAAAATATTTATATGCAATTTTGCGTACTCTCACGGTTCACACATGAAAATGGATAGCGTTAAATGTTGAAAATAGAGAATAATTTAATTTTAAAATTAATCATGAAAATATAAATTTTTGTTTGCTTGATGTAAAGTTTCAAACTCCTTGTTATATTAGTAATTTAATAAAAAGGAAATGAATTTTTCTTTTATATAATAAATATACGATTTTACATAATTATAAACACAATTAAATATGCTAACGATAATACAAGATTTTGTTCTATTCCAATATGAACACAATGTTCTATTCCAATATGAACACAATTTACTACACTATTTTTCCCCTTTCAAATGTCAGGCTCATAATTGAGTAGGTTTTGTTAAGTATTCGTTCCAATTATGTCCAAAAGATATAGAAAATCATAATTTAGAAGAAAGGTTGTTTTTAGTTGAATCTTTATTATTCCACGAAGTATATTATTACATATTGTTTTCACATTGTGTCATACATGAGTCATCGGTGAAAGATGACTAGTGACCCACTTATTTTACAGGATATATTATTGTATCCATCATCTGTTAAGGATAGGACTGGACAAAAGTCCCGAATCGAACCGAATAGAGCGGTTCTTCTGAAATTAAGTACCCGAACGTGTACTCGAATCCAGAACCGAAAATTTTGGTTCGATTCTCGGTTCTAGACCAAGAACCGAAAAATCGAATAAGAACCCAATCTTTTTAAGTTTTTAAATTTTTTTGTATTACATAAATCAAATTATTTAACTTTTTCTAAATAAATTAGCAAATTAATAATTTATTTTTAATTAACAAATAGTTGGTAAGTATTAACAATACTTTAAAGTATTAACAATTTATTTAATTTTTTCTAAATAAATTAGGTCTGAGCACGGTTCGGTTATGAAAAAAATCGAATTGAACCGAAAATTTTCGGGTAGTTAGTAAACGGAACCGTCAGGTCCAAATATAATTTTGGAACCGTTCGGATTCAGTTCAGTTTGGTTTCATACTATAATTAATTTTTTTTAACATTTATAACAACACTACAGTCTGACATATTCAATATTAATTTTAACAAATTAACGTATTCCAATTTAATAACATATAAATAACAAGTTATCCAATAAGATTAATTTACGAATGTATATAAATAACAAAAGTAGATAATAAATTAATAATACTAAAATATCGGTGATTCATATAAATTAGAAGTCATAGACTCATAAAAATAAAATATTTAAAAGTGTTGTTAATGCAATAGTACTTACTTACCAACTATTTGATTTAACCATCAGACTTGCCATACTAGATACTAAGAAACTCTACAAGAAAAATTGAAAAATCACAATTAACAAATATAAATAAACTAAAAATTGTTCAACTAATAAAATTTAATAAGAAAAAATATAATATATATTTTATTATATGTTTCAATGCCTTCATAGAACTCTTTCTTTTCAATGCAAATTCTATCTTTACTAATTTATTTTTAAAAAATAAAAAAATTTGATTCATCCCATATATAAAAATTAAAAATTTTAAAAAAATTTGGTTCTTATTCGATTTTTCGATTCTGAGTTTAGAACCGAGAATCGAACCTGTCGATTCTCGATTCAGATACCCACATTACTCGCTGGAACTGTCCCAGTGGAGAACTCGCAGTTGCCAAATTCTACGCCATTATATATATAGTTACTAAATTGAAGTATTCTATTGTTAGAATCTGATGAATATGTTTTAAATGAACGAGATCAAATACTTACTAGGAGACTCAGTGACCACTTTGGCTGCACCACCAAAATCACAGGTACCACTTCGCCTAGAATTCTTCTGATAGTAGTTATTGAATGCATATGATGCCTGGGCCTCGAGTGTGTTAGGTTCGTGACACGTGGAACCTTTTTGAATGGGACCGCAATCAGCCCCGCCTTGACCACAAGCATAATCCAGTGCCTCCTGCAATTTTTTATCCCCGGCTACGCTATTCGCTACACACCATGTTTGCTCCACCTTACTTACTGATACTGAGGCTTCGCCCGTGGAGAATTCACAGTTGCCAAATTATGTGGAATGACAAAGTGCTTTTTCTGTTAAATAAAATAATTAAGATGCTAAAAAGACACTATGCAGTCATTATCTCTATATTGTCTGTAGCAAATGCCGTGCCATCAATGATTTAGTATAAAAGATTTTATTACTCACTAGGAGATTCAGTAACCACTTTGGCTGCACCACTAAAATCACATGTACCACTTTGTCTAGAATTCTTCTGATAGTAGCTGTTGAATGTATATGATGCATGGGCCTCAAGTGTGTTAGGATCGTAACACGTGGCACCTTTCTGAATCGGACTGCAATCAGCCTTGCCCTCACCACAAGCATAATCAAGTGCCTCTTGCAACTTTTTATCCCCAGCTGCACTATTCGCTACACACCATGTTTGTCCCACCTTACTCCCTGAGGCTTCACCGGTGGAGAACTCACAGTTGCCAAATTCTGTGGAATGAAATAATAAGTATTTTATGGTAAATATTACGGGCAATCCCAAACGGCCCCACACACACACCACGTGTTCGAATCCAGTCTGTCGTCCATCCGAACCCACCATGTCGAACTGATAAGGACGAACCCACAGTATCGAACCGTTATTAATGAACCCCTTGTGACCGAACTCTTGTGCAGTACCGAACTCATGTCACGTGAACAGTAGGCAGTATGGCTCTCCTATAGAAGATCTTGTGGAAAAGATCTTCTGACAAGTGGATGATGTGACAACACGCTACAACTACGGCCGCACCAATCCCACGTGTCAGAGTTCAAACATAAGAGGTCAGAGCATTAAATGCACTGAAGTCTATGACAAGAAGTTCAGCCGTTGAGATAAGGCCACGTGTCCACTCATCCAACGATTCTTACTCACTCTATCTTACTATATAAGCTCACACATTGTGTCATTGGAAGGTAATGCTAAATTGACTTCTCAATATTACTTAGCAATTCTCTCTATACTTTACTATTCTATTTATCTCCCCAAGGCCGACCCCCTTATACATTTTGGAGGCTCGCGTTTTAGCCTTCCCACACTCATTCATTTCCACTCCAACTGACTTGATCGTCGGAGTGCGTGCGGTCGGCTCCCCCCTTCTTTGGAGAAGGCCACGTGCAACTGACGGTTTGTCCTAGTGTGCAGGAACAAAGGCTGAACCGGACGTGAGAGGCCCTGGGATCTGTTGACAGCTTATAGGTGCAATTTTTGAGGTCAATAGATTGGCGCCGTCTGTGGGAAACGACACATTATAACCACGAATATCATAGTGGTGGAAGCCAGTCGAAAGGAAGCAAAAGCCTAACCTTGGAGAAAGGTTGAGGTTTCTTGAAAAAGGAATGAAGAAAAAGCCACTCCCATTGGTTTTAACCGCAAGTTTAGAATTTGCCGATTGCGATGAGTTCCAGCAATTACGGTTCTCATAGCCAAAGCCACCAACGGGGGACTCCCGTGGCAGAAGCCGTCAACAGGAGGCCTCTGAAGAAGAGGTCCTCCGAACAAACGTCAACATGCGCAGACCCTATCAACTTCACAGGCGGGGCGGTACAACAGCGCGCCTAGTTAGGGAGGTAGGAGAAATGGTAGCGAACATGAGGAACTTGGCAGAACAAAATGCTGCCATGCAGCAATTGCTTCTACAGATGCATGGGCAAGCTGGATACCAACCCCCCCATCATGAGGTCTATCAACAGAATGATGAGGCTGAAATTTCCGCACAACATGCAAGGGAACCGAGCCTCCTGGAAAGGGAGGTAGGCATGGATACATCTTCAGCTCACATCCACACCCACCTCGACAGAGACCCCCTTCAAGGGGGGGAACTTCCCTCCCGAATACGCACGAGACCCGGAGCCAAGGAGGTCTACCAGTGTGTTTGATAGAATTGGTACATCAGGGCCTAGGAATAGGCCCCAGCGACCCCCCTCCAAATGTGAGGCGACAAGAGCAACAGGAGCCCCAGGAGGTTCGCCAGCCTAGGAACAGGCGTGAAAGAAGGGACGCTGCGAACCAGCAAAACTTGGCAGGAATCGCTCAACCGCCTCGGTATCAGGCGGAAGAAGGGGAATCCAGCAGCCCGTGTAGGTCTTTTGAGCTCGATGATGATGATGACAGCTTGCCATTCTCGCGCGAGCTAAGAAATGCACACGTCCCCAGCCATTTTGTGCCCCCAAATATTCCAAAATATGAGGGCAAAGGAGACCCGGTTAAGCACCTCAACAACTACAAAACACACATGGCTCTAAGAGGAGCCTCGCCGGCGTTGAAATGTAGAGCATTCCACCTCACTCTCACAGGCTCTGCCGAAATATGGTACAATCGCATACCTGCAGGAAGCATCAGAAGCTGGCCCGACCTCAAGAAAGCCTTCCTAAATCAGTACCTGTCTAGTAAAGAAGGAGAGGCTCCTATACAAAGGCTTCAGGACATGAGGCAGCAGGCGGGTGAAACGTTGAAGAGCTATTTGGCTCGCTTCACTGATGAAATGACTTATTGCGAGCAGGTAACGGATAGGGAGGCCCTATCGGCACTCAGAGGCGGACTTAACATGAATACCCTCTTTTGGAGAGATGTGCGAAACAGAAACCCCACTACTTATGATGCCCTTGTGGAAATGATGAGGAGCGAAATAGTCAATGAGGAGTTGATTGACCATCGCAACAGGACTTCTTTGGGACTGCCACCCACTCAAAGACAAAGACGAGGCCCTGTATCGCACTTGGTAACCCAGCAATGGACCCAAGCAGGGCAAACTGTGGCCCCTACACCAGGCCAAGCACTGGCCACCGCCACTCTAAACGCCGTACCCTCACTAACATATGAGGAAGTGGGCCCCAGTGGAGATATGCAACCAAGCTCCTCAAGGGGAAGGGGCAGAGGAAGGGGCAACGGACCTAGGAATAGGCCCTATTGCACATATCATAGAACTTTTGGTCACAGCGACAGCAACTGTTTGACGAGGCCTCCGAACCAGGGACAAACGGGTCGGAGTGAGGCTAGAGGTCCTGCGAACCAAAATTTGAGTACTGCCAGCAAGGAAAGGAGAGATCCCGAACCCAGAGATGGGGAACAACGAAGGCAAACAAGGGATCGATCGCCTCGTCGAAGAGACGACAGGCCTAGGGACCGTCCAAGGAGTTCACAGAGGCAAAGAGAGGCCCATCCCAACACAGAGCTGGACCCCATCAAAGAAATAGATACTATAATCGGAGGATCCCACATTGGGGGAGATCTAGGAACGCTCAGAGGAATTATGCCAGGGAAGCCAAAGACTCCCCCATGACAAGTTATTCCGTCAACGGGTCCTACCGTGGGACTCACACCCTCCTGCCAATCACATTCACACAAGAAGATACGGCTGATGTCCACTACCCCCATTACGATGCCTTGGTAGTAAGGGCTATAATAGCCAGAAATGGCTTGAATCATATGCTTGTGGACAACGAAAGTTCGGTCAACATACTTTTTGGCACCGCATTTGATAAGATGCAGGTCGGTTTCAATCCTACCCCAATGACAGCCCCATTGTACGGATTCACCGGGGATAGCATCATCCCCAAGGAGAGGATCACGTTGACTGTGGAAATGGGAACACCCCCCTTCACGGCCCACCACCGCATAGAGTTTTTGGTGGTGGACCACAGGTCAGCATATCATGGAGTCCTGGGTTGACCCGCGTTGAACGAATTAGGGGCTGTAACATCCATTCACCACCTGTGCATGAAATTCCCCACTGACAAGGGTATTGCCACTCTACGAGGCGACCAGATGGGTTCGAGGAAGTGCTACCTAAACTCCCTGCGAAAATCCGAACCCCGCAGCACAAACATGATATACTTGGATGCAGAAATGATCGACGCCCCTGCAGAAGAGTCAGCCCCTGAAGAAGGGGAAGACGTCGAAATGATAAGTGCGATCATAGATGAAATCCCCCCTGGACAAGGCAGCGTGGATACCGTTTTGGATCCAAGGATTACGGAATCCAACTCTCAGGCTGCCCCAGTCGAAGAACTGGAGCCTTTCCAGGTAGATCCTGACGACCCCACCAGGGTCTTGCAAGTTGGGAAAGAGTTGAGGAGTGAACGGAAGGGGCTGTTGAAGAACTTCCTCCTTGCAAACTTGGATGTTTTTGCATGGAAGCATGGAGACATGGTGGACATTGACCCCAAAGTCAGCTGCCACCACCTCAACATCGACCCCAAGTTCACTTCACACCGACAAAAGAGGAGGACGTTGAACCCAGAAAGGTATGAAGCCCTGAAGGAAGAGGTTCATAAGCTTGTAAGCAATGGGTTCATCCGTGAAGCGACCTACCCGAAGTGGGTATCGAACCCTGTATTGGTAAAGAAGCATAATGGCAAGTGGAGAGTTTGCATAGACTTCTCCAACCTAAATCAGGCTTGCCCAAAGGACAGTTTCCCACTTCCAAGGATTGACCAGCTTGTGGATGCCACCGCCGGACACAAACTACTGAGCTTCATGGACGCTTATTCTGGATACAACCAGATTCCTATGTACCCACCAGACGAAGAAAACACCTCATTCATTACAGATCGAGGCCTTTATTGCTATCGGGTGATGCCGTTTGGCTTGAAAAACGCAGGGGCCACATACCAAAGGTTAGTGAACCGCATGTTTGCAAATCTTTTAGGCAAAACAATGGAAGTTTATGTGGACGACATGTTGGTGAAGAGCCTCGAAACTGAAGATCATATTGAACATCTTACCGAAACCTTCGAAGTTTTGAGAAAATTTCAAATGAAGCTGAACACCCTGAAATGCGCCTTTGGTGTAGCCTCTGGGAAGTTCTTGGGCTACATGGTAAATCAAAGAGGGATCGAGGCTAAACCTGATAAGATTAAGGCCCTGCTAGATATGAGGTCCCCCCACAATCCAAAAGAGGTGCAAAGCCTTACAGGCTGGCTCGCTGCGTTAAACCGGTTCATCTCGAAGGCGACGGACAAGTGCCTTCCTTTCTTCAAAGTCCTAAAAGGAGGAAAGAAGTTCCAGTGGAATGAGGAGTGCGAAGCGGCTTTCCAAGGGCTGAAGGAGCACCTTGGGCAAGCCCCCCTCCTCTCCAAGCCCAAAGATGGAGAAGCCCTATCAATATACTTGGCCGTATCAGCTGACGCCGTGAGTTCGGTCCTTGTGAGGGAGGAGGAAGGTACCCAATTATTTGTCTACTATGTAAGCAAGGCTTTCACCCCTACAGAATCTCGATATTCAGACATGGAAAAGCTCGCCTTTTCACTTATGACCGCATGCAGAAAGTTGAGGCCCTACTTTCAGGCCCATAGCATCCATGTGTTGACGACCCTCCCCCTCAAGCAAATCTTGCAAAAGCCGGACGCCTCTGGAAGGCTAATGAAATGGTCCATCGAGCTGAGTGAGTTCGACATCTCATACAAACCAAGGGCCTCGGTGAAAGGACAGGCACTGGCAGATTTCATAGTCGAATTTTCTGGACTGCAAGTCGATACAGAAATTGAAGAAGCAGAACCCCCTACTTGGAGCCTTTTCACTGACGGGTCTTCCGGTGAGATCAGTTCGGGAGCAGGGGTTATTTTGTTGAGTCCGGAGGGACACAGACTTTGCAGTGCTATTAGGTTCGGATTCAAGGCTTCGAACAATGCTGCAGAATATGAAGCCCTCCTGGCGGGCTTAAAATTATCAAGGGAAATGCAGATAAGGAGGTTAACCGCCAGTAGTGACTCGCAGCTTGTGGTTAGCCAATTGAGAGGGGATTATGCGACAAAAGACAAAAACATGGCTTCTTACCTGATGAAGGTTAAAGAGCTCATTTCCCACTTCGAAAAATTTGACCTTGTGCAAATTCCAAGGTCCGAAAACACACATGCGGATGCCCTGTCCAAGCTGGCTAGCAGTAAAGATTCTGAACTCCTTAAGATGGTGCCAATTGAACACCTCGCTCAACCGTCTATAGCCAAAGGAGAAGAGGTCATGTGGATAGAAGGTACCCCTCTCTGGATGCGGCCAATCGTCGCCTTCCTAAAGGATCAAATCCTCCCTAAGGACAAAGAGGAGGCCCAGAAGCTGAGGCGTCGAGCCGCATATTACGTGCTCCAGGACGAAGTGTTGTATAAAAGGGGGTTTTCGATGCCCCTTCTAAGATGCACCGGGGGTGATGAGGCCAACTATGTTCTGAGGGAAGTCCATGAAGGGATCTGTGGAAACCATACCGCCGGTCCGGCCCTAGCCTATAAGATACACAGACAAGGGTACTACTGGCCAACGCTAAAAAAGGATGCCATCCAGTTCGTCCGCGCATGTGATAAGTGCCAGCGTTTCTTCTCCATTCAACGTCAACCGTCTCAAGAGTTGACTGCTGTATCTAGCCCGTGGCCCTTCGCCAAATGGGGCATCGACCTGATAGGTCCGCTCCCTAAGGGAAAGGGAGGTGCTTCACATGCAATTGTGGCTATAGACTATTTCACCAAATGGGTGGAGGTCGAACCCTTAACAAAGATAACCGAGGCGAACACTTCGAAGTTTGTATGGAAGAACATCATATGTCGGTTCGGAATTCCCTATTCACTTGTGTCGGACAATGGAAGACAGTTCGACAATAAGAAAGTCAGGGAGATGTGCGAAGAGCTCGGAATCAGGAAACATTTTTCTTCTTCACACCACCCTCAAGCAAATGGCCAGGTAGAGGCTGTAAACAAAACAATCAAGCAGATTCTGAAAAAGAAGCTTGATGCATCGAAGGGGGCGTGGGTGGACGAACTATCCCATGTATTATGGGAGATCCGCACCACCAGCAAGACTGCAACGGGTGAAACCCCCTTCTCCATGGCATATGGTGCAAAGACGATGAGCCCCATTGAAGTAGGGTTGCCATCGCCTCGACGCTTACAGTTCAATGAGATCTCAAACGAGGAAATCAGACGATGCGAGCTGGACTTTCTTGGGGAAAGAAGGGACGCCTCACAGGTTAGGCTCGCCACTTATCAAAGGAAAATGACGAAGTATTATAACAAGAAGGTGAAAAAGCGATGTTTCAGAAGGGGCGACCTCGTACTGAGAAGGGTTTTCCTAAATTCTAAGGAACCTGGCGTCGGAACCCTTGGCCCAAATTGGGAAGGCCCCTACCGCATAACCGAAGAGATAAGGGCAAGAACTTTCAGGATTGAAACTCTTGATGGGAAGTTGCAACCCCACCCCTGGAATGTCAAACACCTAAGGGTCTACTATCAGTAATTTTCTTTTCTTCTCTGTTCAGTTCACGAGGCATATGTTCATAGCCTCCTCAACTTTGTGTTTACTTTCTCATATATGGAATGGAGCTCTGCTGTTATGATTGTTTCCACTGCCTCCAAAACTTTGTGTTTACGAACCGTTTCATTTTGTAGTATCTTCTATTTTAAGAAGTCCGGCACCCTACAAATCCCAAGTAAAAATGGTTCGGCACGGCTTGTGTGTGGCTAATCACACACGGTATTCATTAAATCTTATTTAAATTGATTACTATACAATTTACTGGATGAGCTATTAGACGAACCGTTTCATTTTGTAGCATCTTCTATTTTAAGAAGTCCGGCACCCTACAAATCCCAAGTAAAAACGGTTCGGCACGGCTTGTGTGTGGCTAATTACCCACGGTATTCAACAAGCCTTATTTAAATTGATTAATATACAATTTACTGGATGAGCTATTAGACGAACCGTTTCATTTTGTAGCATCTTCTATTTTAAGAAGTCCGGCAACCTACAAATCCCAATTAAAAAGGGTTCGGCACGGCTTGTGTGTGACTAATCACACACGGTATTCATTAAACCTTATTTAAATTGATTAGTATACAATTTACTGGATGAGCTAGTAGCATCTTCTATTTTAAGAAGTCCGGCACCCTACAAATCCCAAGTAAAAACGGTTCGGCACGGCTTGTGTGTGGCTAATCACCCACGGTATTCAACAAGCCTTATTTAAATTGATTAATATACAATTTACTGGATGAGCTATTAGACGAACCGTTTCATTTTGTAGCATCTTCTATTTTAAGAAGTCCGGCACCCTACAAATCCCAAGTAAAAACGATTCGGCACGGCTTGTGTGTGGCTCATAACCCACAGTATTCAACAAGCCTTATTTAAATTGATTAATATACAATTTACTGGATGAGCTATTAGACGAACCGTTTCATTTTGTAGCATCTTCTATTTTAAGAAGTCCGGCACCCTACAAATCCCAAGTAAAAACGGTTCGGCACGACTTGTGTGTGGCTCATAAGCCACGGTATTCAACAAGCCTTATTTAAATTGATTAATATACAATTTACTGGATGAGCTATTAGACGAACCGTTTCATTTTGTAGCATCTTCTATTTTAAGAAGTCCGGCACCCTACAAATTCCAAGTAAAAACGGTTCGGCACGGCTTGTGTGTGGCTAATCACCTACAGTATTCAACAAGTCTTATTTAAATTGATTAGTATACAATTTACTGGATGAGCTATTAGACGAACCGTTTCATTTTGTAGCATCTTCTATTTTAAGAAGTCCGGCACCCTACAAAGCCCAAGTAAAAACGGTTCGGCACGGCTTGTGTGTGGCTAATCACCCACGGTATTCAACAAGCCTTATTTAAATTGATTAATATACAATTTACTGGATGAGCTATTAGACGAACCGTTTCATTTTGTAGCATCTTCTATTTTAAGAAGTCTGGCACCCTACAAATCCCAAGTAAAAACGGTTCGGCACGGCTTGTGTGTGGCTAATCACCCACGGTATTCAACAAGCCTTATTTAAATTGATTAATATACAATTTACTGGATGAGCTATTAGACGAACCGTTTTATTTTGTAGCATCTTCTATTTTAAGAAGTCCGGCACCCTACAAATCCCAAGTAAAAACGGTTCGGCACGGCTTGTGTGTGGCTCATAACCCACGGTATTCAACAAGCCTTATTTAAATTTATTAATATACAATTTACTGGATGAGCTATTAGACGAACCGTTTCATTTTGTAGCATCTTCTATTTTAAGAAGTCCGGCACCCTACAAATCCCAAGTAAAAACGGTTCGGTTCGGCACGGCTTGTGTGTGGCTCATAACCCACGGCATTCAACAAGCCTTATTTAAATTGATTAATATACAATTTACTGGATGAACATCTTCTATTTAACGGTTCGGCATGCATAATTAATATTACAAGTCATCTGAGTTATTACCATGGCGAACCCATGCGACTTCTTTAATAACTTATCTAAGTTGTCACCTATCATCAGTTCGAAAGCTACTCAACGAGGCCATACATGGCGAAAGTCGAATCAGTGCAACAAAAACAAGAAAAAATACAAAGAATGGCTCCTTTAGAAAATATCAAATCCAGTTAAGTACAACTACTTTACTTCAAAAAAAAAAAAAACCAAAACCAAAACTACTTCCCACCATCCACAACCTCCACCACTTCTTCAGCACTTCCCCAGCAGGAGTCGAGGGTTCTGTAGGAATGAACTCCTCCCTCACGGCAGCAAGGTCCACCTCTGGGTGAAGTTCTGCAACCCTTGCAAGAACTTCACCATAGGCGACACTCCTCCAGTACAAACCGAGGCCGTCATACTCTGCAGTTTCATGAAAGTGGGCAACATAATTGTTCACTGCAGCATCTCCCGCCTCAACCAACTGCTGTTTCAAACTGTCGACCTCAGCAGTCAGGTCAGTCACTTGGGCCCTCAGAGCCGTCCTATCTTCGTTGGCCACCTCCAGTGCAGTCGAAGCAATCTTTTGCAAATTATCCGAGTTCTCCACTCACTTCGTTAGTGCATTCACTTCAGACTTGCACAGGTGAACCTCCTCTTTAAGTTCAGCATTTTCAGAGGAGACTTGCCCAACCTTGGCCTCCAGCTCCTCCTGCTTGGCCCTAAAGGCTTCGATGACCTCGTCTGCCGTCGAGGCCTCTGCCTTTAACTTTGCAGCTTCCGACTCAGCAGTGGCAGTCCTTTCCTCGAGTTGACGGTTCCGGTCCTGCAGCCTCTTCATATCCATTTGAGCATTAAATATGAAGCCTTGGGACCGAGCCTGCATTGCCAGTCCGGCCTCCAGCATATCAGTGAATTCGCAGGTCTCAGCATAGGATGCATATTTATCAGTCCAATACTTGTAATTGATCCTCGCTGCTGCTTGGGCTTCGGCCGGTAGCATCTCCAACGCCTCGGGGGCATTCTCATCAGTTCGGCCATCGAGAAAATCTCGAGCCTTAAACTCTGTAGAGCCCTCCATCCTAGTCTGACGCCCCCGTTTCTTTCTAACCAGCCCAGCCTCCTCCTCATTGCCTTTATCAACGTCAATCACATGCAAAGAGTTCAATGGCTTCACGTTGATGGGCTCCCGCAAGGACTCCTCTATTGACGTTTGTCGTGAAGGAGGAGGAGGAGGACCCTTATTCTTGGTCAAGACCAACCGCCTCTTCTTAGGCACCCCCCCTTCTGAAGGTTCAGCCTTACTTTTCCCCTTATCCTCCACTTTCTTTTCTGGGGGAGGAGGTGGACGAGCCTTCGACAGGCGGCTGAGTTCGTCCCTTTGGTTCTTATAAGTGGACGAACTGGAACTCAGAGGCTTCTTATTCTTCGCCTCGGCCAAGCGTCGCATGTGAAACATGTTCGGTTTCACATACTCCTTATTCAAGTGTTGATCTGCAACCAAACCAAAGCAGATTAGCAAAAACAGCATAGAATCAGCCTCGGAATGTAGAATAGGGTCGGAGCTTACCACGGGTCGACATCAGCAAATGTGTCACGAATGGGGCTCGTTTGGCTATAACGTTCTTGAAGTCCCTCTTCTCCGAAGGCAGTTCGTATATGGCCCTCACAACGGCCCACTCGCAAGGTTCAAGTTCGAACCGATCTGCAGGAACTAAAAAAATTCTGGAATCAGAAACACCAAAAAATGCAAGGTAACAAAACAAATAAATAACCACAGACTACACTCACTATACTCATGGTAATGGGTCGGCACGGTTATCTCTGGGACTGCATCCCCCTCCACTGTCTGCCAGGGACCCCTTATCCAGAACCAAGAGGACTTCCAGTTCTTTATTGAAGGAGTGCCCCAGATGAAGGGGGAGTGCGAACCCCAGGGGTTAATACAATACCACCCCCTGCACGATTCATCCCCACTCGAGGCTCGGGGCTGAAAAAGAGTTTGAAAAACGTGAGGAGGCATATCCTCGCCAAGGGTGACCTCCTTCCACAAAAGGAAGGCCCCTGCCATTTGGCTCCATGCATTCGGTACGAGTTGGGTCGGAGCCAGGTTGTACTGCTTAAGAATATATCGAAAAAAAGGGTGCAGGGGCAACCTCAACCCCCTCGCCAAGATGGCTTCGCTCACCGCCACACACCCCTCCCTAGGGTAACAGGCCCGTTCATCAGGGGTCGGTACAAACATCTCTATGGTTTCAGGGATCCTATACCTCTCCCTATATGTCTCGAGCTCACTCGCCTCTACATTCGAAGCCCATTCAGATGCCCCCCACTTCATCCTATAGTTTACAGGCCCCTCCGGCATCATCGCAACACTATGTGGTCCCCCCATCGCGTCCATTATTCTGGCAGTAGGAATGGGTGGGGACATGCCAACCTCAGCATACAAAGAGGCAATCTCCTCATCTTCCAAAGAACCCCCAACCCCCCTATTTCCTGAAGACGATGCCATTTTTGTCTCTCTGTGTCAAAAGAAGGAAGAAATCTAGACACAACACTTACGTTGGCGAAGCTAAGAGAAGAACCGGTTCTGGCAAAGAAGGGCAATGGCCGGATGAAGAATCGCGAAGGCAGAAAGGAAGAAGCTCCAACACTTTGAAATTTTTTTCTCGCGAAGTGAAAAAGCGTGAAAATGAAGAAGAAAACCCTTTTTATACGAAATGGAATCTCATCCCAGCCATTGGATTAGCCCTGGCTTTAATCCAAGTCTTACACCTGTCCCTGCATCAGGGACGTTGAAATGAAAGGGCGCTATCACTATGTTTGAATCAAAGGCTATGATCAGCGCATGCAACGCACGCACAAAGGACTCGAGTCAATACGACAGCTGTCCCCAATAATCATTATCACGCATTAAATGTTTGCGTAATACGAAAAAAATAACTGCCCTCGCCGTAATTATCTTAACACCTTGGGAATCAGCGTCAACGTCAAAATCATATAGGGTCGCCTTCATGGCTTCGCCTCGTCAACAACAGGCTCGCCTTCATGGCTTCGCCTCGCCAACGACAGGCTCGCCTTCATGGCTTCGCCTCGCCAACGACAGGCTCGCCTTCATGGCTTCGCCTCGTCAACCACAGGCTCGCCTTCATGGCTTCGCCTCTTCTTTAACAGGCTCGCCTTCATGGCTTCGCCTCGTCAACTACAGGCTCGCCTTCATAGTTTCACCTCGCCAACCACAGGCTCGCCTTCATGGCTTCGCCTCGTCGACAACAGGCTCGCCTTCATGGTTTCGCCTCTTCTTTAACAGGCTCGCCTTCATGGCTTCGCCTCGTCAACTACAGGCTCGCCTTCATGGCTTCGCCTCGCCAACCACAAGCTCGCCTTCATGGCTTCGCCTCGTCGACAACAGGCTCGCCTTCATGGCTTCGCCTCTTCTTTAACAGGCTCGCCTTCATGGCTTCGTCTCTTCTTTAACAGGCTCGCCTTCATGGCTTCGTCTCTTCTTTAACAGGCTCGCCTTCATGGCTTCGTCTCTTCTTTAACAGGCTCGCCTTTA
Organism: Osmanthus fragrans; assembly: GCA_019395295.1. Classification (NCBI taxonomy): domain Eukaryota; kingdom Viridiplantae; phylum Streptophyta; class Magnoliopsida; order Lamiales; family Oleaceae; genus Osmanthus; species Osmanthus fragrans. The sequence continues at coordinate 1,290,393 of CM033344.1, read as the reverse complement.
TGGCTTCGCCTCTTCTTTAACAGGCTCGCCTTCATGGCTTCGCCTCGTCAACAACAGGCTCGCCTTCATGGCTTCGCCTCTTCTACAACAGACACTTCTTCTATTGACATCACGGTAACTGCCTTCAAGTCCACGCACTATATAAATAATCATATATGGACTTCGGGGACTAGTTGTTACGGCCACCCTTCTTTTCTTTCTTTGCTTCAAGTCCACGCACTATATAAATAATCATACATGGATTTCGGGGACTAGTTATTACGGGCAATCCCAAACGGCCCCACACACACACCACGTGGCCGAATCCAGCCTGTCGTCCATCCGAACCCACCATGTCGAACTGGTAAGGACGAACCCACAGTATCGAACCGTTATTGATGAACCTCTTGTAACCGAACTCTTGTGCAGTACCGAACTCATGTCACGTGAACAGTAGGCAGTATGGCTCTCCTATAGAAGATCTTGTGGAAAAGATCTTCTGACAAGTGGATGATGTGACAACACGCTGCAATTACGGCCACACCAATCCCGCGTGTCAGAGTTCAAACATAGGAGGTCAGAGCATTAAATGCACTGAAGTCTATGACAAGAAGTTCAGCCGTTGAGATAAGGCCACGTGTCCACTCATCCAACGGTTCTTACTCACTCTATCTTACTATATAAGCTCACACATTGTGTCATTGGAAGGTAATGCTAAATTGACTTCTCAATATTACTTAGCAATTCTCTCTATACTTTACTGTTCTATTTATCTCCCCAAGGCCGACCCCCTTATACATTTTGGAGGCTCACGTTTTAGCCTTCCCACACTCATTCATTTCCACTCCAACTGACTTGATCGTCGGAGTGCGCGCGACCGGTTCCCCCCTTCTTTGGAGAAGGCCACGTGCAACTGACGGTTTGTCCTAGTGTGCAGGAACAAAGGCTGAACCGGACGTGAGAGGCTATGGGATCTGTTGACAGCTCATAGGTGCAATTTTTGAGGTCAACGGTAAATGAAGATGCTAAATACACACAATGCAATAACTATTTCCTTTGTAACTCATGAATATTACATCAAAAAAACTTCATATCCATTCTACATATTTTAAGTTGTGACATGCACCAAGTCTCGACCTTAGAGAAGCTATATTTCTGATTTGTCTTTCCAATTCACAAATAATTTTTGTTTATATTCAGGTATGTACATGATGTTCGTTTAGTTAATGATCTATCATTTGACTTCGACTAGGTTAATAACTTCATGAGTTGTCTGAAAAATATGTTTTAAAGTCGAGAAATTTGTAAAAAGAAAGGTTGAAATTAAGGATAAAAAGATCGATTACTCACTAGGAGGTTCAGTGATCACTTTAGCTGGACCACCAAAATCACAAGCACCACTTCCTCTAGAATTCTTCTGATAGTAGCTATTGAACGCATATGATGCATGAGCTTCAAGCGTGTTAGGATCGTAACACTTGCCACCTTTCTGAATCGGACTGCAATCAGCCGCTCCTTGACCACAAGCATAATCCAACGCCTCCTGTAATTTTTTCTCCCCTGCGTCACCTTTGGCCACGCACCACGAAACTTGTCAGCTCGGCGTCACTTGATCTTTGATCCATTTATCCATGGTGCTCTTTGCACCCTCCAGCGTGAATGGTATATCATAGACTTTGTCCTGGTTCGGGTAAAACAACCCGAAATTTCTTTCAGAAGTTGGCCCGTCCTTCTGGTTTTCGTTAAACAAAGCAAATATATAGACGTTAAGAGGCTCGTTGGGTCTCAATGGGGTCCCGCCACCAGTGAGAGCTCTACGAACCACATTCCCGTTATACTTAGCCGCATTGGCTATATTTGCACCTTTTTCATTTCCATCACCATTTGAAGGCCACCCAGTTTCAGTAACCACCATTTTCAAATCATTGAATCCCAAAGCGTTAATTGATGCGTAAACAGCGTCGAGTTGAGCCTCGAACAAGCTTTTATAAACGAGGCTGTTGTTAGGATCAGTCACGCCTTTGCCATCTTGAAATAAGGCGTACGTAGTCTAATGAAATGGTGTCTGTGTTTGCACTGGAGGCGAAAAATGGGTACGCGTTGATCATGAAATAGGAACCAGTTTGTTTGAGAAAATTCAACATGGGCCTGAATACCGGTTCGATCAGGTCCGGTTTGAATGAACCAGAGGAAGGAGGGTAGGACGATTGGAGTATACTTAAAGCTAAAGGGGATGAGACTTTGATTTTTGTAGCGACGTCATACTTCAAGAGTGAAGCATAAATGTTTTTCATGGCTGGTACTAAGGATGGTGGGGTGACTTCGTTGCCCACGGCAATGGCTTCGATAAGGGTGTTGGGGAGGTAAGGGAGGATACTGTTCCGAACCCACCTGTCAGTGAAGGATTGGTCAGCAGCAGCGGAGGAGAGTTCTTTATTAAGTGAGTGTCACCGTGACGGAGATGCCGGAGCCTGAAAGGGCGGAGAGGACGGTGGAGTCGGTGTCGAAGATCTTCACTTTAGTTAGACCTTGCGCTTTGAGGAGTTGCACCACTTGCGGCGGCGATGGGAGGTTGTTAGCCACAAGGCCGTAGTTTACCCCAGTAGAGCCGGAAGTAACAAGTGTGATTAGATTAGACAAGAAAAGAAACAGGAATGAGAAGAAGAAGCTAGACGAAAGTTCGTAGAATGCCATGCTCAACTGAGCAAGAATTAAGAGAGATGGTGAAGAAGATAAGTTTTGCATGCTTGCCTTGGGAGGGTTTATATAGAGTTCATTTGTCAATTATTCTATCACTTAATTTTAATTTTAAGGATCAATTTTTGTAAGTAGTTTGGGATTACTTATAAGTTGTTAAAATTATAAATTGATAAAAATAAGTGATGGATATATGTTAGGAGTTCTATGAAATATGTGGTTGAAAATCAAATTTGTTCAACTTAATCAAATTAGTTGATTTAATCCAAACTTGCACATAGTTCATGGATACTAGATTTTCTGTTATAATAACTTAAAAAATAGTAATGCTATTTAGTTTCATTGGGATTGCAACCTCAGTTTAGGTTGCGTTAATATAACATTAAATGATAGGTGAAATTAAATAAATAATTTAATTCCACATTTCATTTAACTTATTATCTAGAGCTATCTATACCAGGGTTCCAACCTCAGTGGAGCTAACATTACTCTGTATAAAACTCATTTCAAATAATACTCTCAATGTGCTTTTATGTCATATTGCCTCGATTGTCGAGTGCGCCAATTCCCTTGGAATTTGGTCATGAGCACTAATTCAACCTGACAATCTGTTTGAGCCCCCATTAAATTACAATACATTTTTCTTTCTCTTCTTTTTAATCATACATTCTCCAATAAAATAATATTACATATAAACCAAAAGAAATTTTTTCTTTTTCAACCACACATTCTTAAAAAAAAATACTATTCCAACAATTATAAAATCAAATAATGGGGTTCAAATGGGCTAGTGTGGAAGAATTTGTGCAGATGACAAGAAAATTCCTTAAGTGTCAATTAGTCCTTTAGAATTTGATCGTGAGCACTAAGCAAGTCCTAATTTGGGGTTGCTTATAAGTTTTTAAAATTATAAATTGATAAAAACAAGTGATGGATAGTTGTTAGGAGTTCTATGAAATATGTAGTTGAAAATCAAATTTGTTCAACTTAATCAAATTAGTTGATTTAATTCAAACATGCACATGATAGTTCATGAATACTAGATTTTATGTTATAATAACTTAAAAAATAGTAATGCTATTTAACTTCATTGGAGTTGCAACCTCAATTTAGATGACGTTAATGTGACGTTAAATGATAGGTAAAATTAAATAAATAATTTAATTCCATATTTCATTTAACTTATTATCTAGAACCACATATACTAGGGTTCCAACCCCAGTGAAGCATTACTCTTTATAAAACTCATTTCAAATAATACTCTCAATGTGCTTTTATGTCATATTAACTCGATTGTCAAGCGCGCAATTTCCTTGGAATTAGGTCATGAGCACTAATTCAATCTGACAATTTGTTTGAGGCCCATTAAATTTACAATACATTTTTTTTTCTTCTTTTTAATCACATATTCTCCAATAAAATAATATTACATTTAAACCAAAAAAAAAATTATTTTTTTTAACAACACATTCTCCAAAAAAATACTATTCCAAAAGTTATCAAATCAAATAATGGGGCTCAAACGGGGCTAGTGTGGAAGAATTTATGCAAATGACAAGAAAATTTCATAAGTGTCGATTAGTCCTTTAGAATTTGATCGTGAGCACTAAGCAAGTCCTAATTTGGGATTGCTTATAAGTTGTTAAATTATAAATTGATAAAAATAAGTGATGGATAGTTGTTAGGAGTTCTATGAAATATGTGGTTGAAAATCAAATTTGTTCAACTTAATCAAATTAGTTGATTTAATCCAACATGCACATAGTTCATGCATACTAGATTTTTTGTTATAATAACTTAAAAAATAGTAATGCTATTTAGTTTCTCTGGGGTTACAATCTCAGTTTCGATGACGTTAATGTGACATTAAATGATAGGTGAAATTAAATAAATAATTTAATTTCACATTTAATTTAACTTATTATCTAGAGCCACCTATATTAAAGTTCCAACCCCAGCGGAGTTAGCATTACTTTTTATAAAACTCATTTCAAATAATACTCTCCATGTGCTTTTATGTCATATTGACTCGATTGTCGAGTGTGCCTATTCCCTTGGAAAAAGCCCAAGCCAAGGCTCGGGTCGAGCCCCATTTTGGGGCATCAACCCGAGCCTAGGCCGGTCCGTGTCCGCAAAAAAAAAAATTTTAATTTTATTTTTTTTAAATAGGGGAGGAAAAAAAAAATGAGCCGGCCCGGATCGGCTCACTAAGCCCCGGGCCAAAAGCTCGGGCCAAGCCGATATTTTTTGGCCGAGCTTAGCCCGGCTCGACTCGGGCCAAAAAAAGCCCGAGCTTTTTTCCCCGGCTCGGGCCCGACTCATTGCCATGGCTAAATGGAGCTAGTGTGGAAGAATTTATGCGGATGACAAGAAAATTCCTTAAGTGTCGATTAATCCTTTAGAATTTGATCGTGAGCACTAAGCAAGTCCTAATTTACGAATTAATAAGTGACTACTGATAACAGGAAATTGGACAAAAAAATTCCAATTCTTCCACCTTTTCTCATATTTTCAAGTGCACTAACATGTGACATTTTTCTTTTCAAGATGAATGTCAATTAGGAAAAACATTTAATCCTAGTGTGGAATGTCGGATGCTTGTTCACCAATATTGCCATATTTGATAATATTGAACCTATTTTTCCAATTAGTCTTGTCCCTTTCAGAGTCGTGTTAAGAGCACTTACAACTAGTGACATGTATATTTGCATAGATGGAGGAGAATTAGAAAACGCGTTTAACCCACTAGAATGTCTCTCTAAATAAAGGTGGTATGTCGATAGGAGACAGACAATATTGGTTCGTTGTCATTTACTAAAATTTGTAGCGTACAACAACAATGAGCTATAATTGTGCTATTCTCAACATGTTGTGCAAGAATTATTAACTTTAAACGTTGTCAAGTATAATGAAATATTATTTCCAAAATAGTATAATGTTTGCTTATATCAAAATTTGGTAGGATCAAGCTGCTACTAGATCTCGATCAACTCATCGTCTATCTATACGTCACTTGCGCACTAACATACTGTTAGAGACAAAAGTTGTCGTTTCACAAAAAAATAATTGACTTTTTTTACTGTGCATGTTCATTCTTACAAGTAATGAAATATTTTTGTGCTAGAGTCGAATGAAAGAGGAATAAATTTAAATGAATACAAAATGTTAAAAATAAAATATATGCAAGAGTTTAGTCCATTTTAACCAGCTTATTAATATCTTTCACATTTATCAATAAATTTCTCTCAAATTTACGTTTACTTATTTTTAACTTTGACCACGTTCACCCACTAGTTGATATACAATTGTTATTGCTTTTGAATATTATAATTAAAATTTACTTACAACTAACATTTTTTAAATATCTATTTGGTAAATTAAGGATTATCTTTTAGTAAATTTTAACATGGCAAAAATTACGTTTTTTCTTTCCGATATACAGTAAAACGAGAGGCTCTCAATGACTTCAAAGATAATAACTCATTGTAATCCTTTTAAATTTTGTATTTAAATTAATAAAATAATAAATTAATTTGAATTAACCTTCTTGCACTGCGTGGGTTACCGCAAGTTTTACCACACCCATTTTACTTACAACTAACATATATATATTTTTTTAAGATCTATTTGGTAAATTAAGGATTAACATTTAGTAAATTTTAACAAACATGGCAAAAATTACGTTTTTTTTTTTCCAATATACAATAAAACGAGTAGAAGGCTCTTAGCTCCCGTTTGGTAGCCATTTTTTTCAAAATATTTTTTTTTCTCTTCTTTTTAACCACATATTCTTCAATAAAATAATATTACACGCAAATCCAAAATTTTTCTTACTTTTTAACTACACATTCTCCATCAATCAACTATTAAAAAGTAATTTTTCTCCCCAAAAATGACTACCAAACAAGGGCTTAATGACTTCAAAGATAATAACTCATTGTAATCCTTTTAAATTTTGTATTTAAATTAATAAATTGACAAATTAATTTGAATTAACCTTCTTGTACCGCGTGAATTACCGCATGTGGTAAATCGAGCGGTAACCCACGTGGTAACTGTAGTCTGATTGAATTAATTTTATGCATTAAACTATATAAATAAGACATTAACCAATTCAAAAAATTAATAATTTTGAAATTGTAACGCTCCAATATTTCATACATCTTTTGAGGTGTTACCATGAATAATTTCACTTATTTAAATGCGGAATGATAACATTTTAATCTCCAAATAAACAGAACATTCATAAAATTATGTCTTTAAATAAAAATAACTTAAACATTCTCAATAAGACAATAAATTCAAAATGCAATAAAATCTAGAAATTTATTTGTCGAAAATTCATTTTCTTCGAATCCCTTGGCAGTCCGCTGCACCGTCCTTCCATTGTTCCAATCGATCCGAACTAGCCTATAAAATTTGTAAGAGTAAGTATTTTAAAAACACCCAGTAAGATACGTGCAGTTTCTACACACAATTATATGCAATAAAATAACATTTCATACCTCTCTTCTCTTTATGGAGTACATCGGTGACCAAACGACACACCCATCTTAGGTCCTCTTATAATCCCGTAGGATTTCATTTCTCTTTTTAAAAAAAACTCGAAAGTCCATCGGTAAATCATGTATATTTAATTGAACATAAAAGCGTAAAGAAACGTATCACTTTGCACATAAGTATCTTACCTGTTATTGAAATACAAAAGAATCTGAATGCACGTTAAAAATCTTCTGTTTCGAATGACAGATCTTTGATTGACAATAATGATGTAAGTAACTTTTCGACTTTTCAACCCTTTTTCTCCTTTCTCTCTCTCTCTCCTTCTTCCTTCTCTATCTCTCCTCTTTCTCTTTCGTATGTGTGTATTTGTGTAAAAAAAATAATGCAAACCACAAACTATTAAATAGTGGTTATTGGATAGGGATGACTTACAAGACTCCAACTAAAATTTTTATCAAACAAATCATCTTATCTAATTGCATGAGAATAAAATTCTAGTGAATATATACCAATTTCAAACTTCCTTTTTTTTATTTAAAAAATAATAATAATACCCAATCAAAATTTACAGTTAACAATTATTCTAATTAAAATAGAATTTTAAAATTTATCTATTAATCTTTAAAACTCAGTTATATAAGATAATCATAATCACTTCATGGTTGAAACTATATCCAATAATACAAAAAGTTATCTCATAAAATTTGTCGAGAACAATTGGTTGAAAGAATAAAGTGGAGACTAATATTCTAAATTGGATAATAGTAAATAGAGTTTGAAATATATAAACATTTATAATTAACACTTTTCATAATCAAATAAGATAACAATTAATATTTATCATGATCTAAATAGGATGATAGGATAGAAATAAAAAAAAAATTATAATTAATTCTAAACTATATCATAATCTAATTAAACTTACCACTAAAATTATTTTTAAAGCATCTACACGTGGATCAACATTTACACTACAAACCAAACCAACTTATTAATTACTTTTGGGATAAAATATTAAAATGTCAAACATTTTGAGTTTAACATATTCAAATCGACTTTTTCTTGGGCATAAAATATATGATTTAAAACGAGCTATCCAATGAGCATAATATTGATATACTTATATTTGTCCTATCAAAATTAAATTATTTGGCCCAAAAATATAAAGATTTAAAATATGCTTCACTTTAATCCATAAACTTTTCAAAATAATAAAAATAACATATAGAATAAATAATTTTTTATTCTAAAAATGTCGGGGCATTACAATCTCTCCTCCTTAAAAAATTTCGTCCTCGAAATTACCTGCGTTCGGGTCCCCTGTTACTCCATCTTGAATTAAAGCAAAAATTCGGGCATTTCCCTTCTTATCTTGCTCATCATTCTTCTTCGAGGGGTCTTCCTTACAGTTTCTGAAAATGTGGCATGTTTTGCCGCATCGATAGCACACATGTTTCCCAAACAAGCATTTACCCCTATGTACTCGGTTGCATTTTGGACAGGATGGAGCGTTTTGTCCAAAACTTGATCCAAAGTTGATTTTCTTGTTCTGTCCTACTCCTTTTTCTTCATTTGTCACATTCCATTTCCTCTTTCCTGAATGTTCGGCTCCTTGTTGAGAAGTTTGATCAATCTCTAACCTATTTGAGATTGCTTGAGCGGTTTGTAAAACCCACCCGACTATAGGTAGTGAATTGATGGGATGCCATTATTCCACCAATCTCAGGGCGCAATCCCAGTTCGAACCTTCTTGCTTTCTTTGCTTCCGTGTCCACTAGGTGTGGTGCGTACCTAGAGAGTTGTTCGAATTTTCTCTCATAATCCTCAAGCTTCATCCCTCACTGTTTCAGTTGAAGAAATTTTGTCTCCTTTCGATCTCTCAGAGCTTGTGGGAAGTATTTTTCCATCATATCGTCCTTGAATTGTGTCCACGTCAGAGACGTTGTTGAGCTTCTGTTCTAGTGCGCGATGCTGACTCCCACCAGTGGCCTGCAGCATCAACCAACATAAACTCTGCGCATAATACCTTTTGAGAATCAGTGCAGGAAATGTGTTTGAAGATTCGCTCCATTCCCCTTATCCATTCCTCAGCTGCCAATGGGTCTGGCTTGCCATCGAAAGTTTGGGGTTTATAGCGGAGGAATTGTTCCACAATTGAACTGATGTTGTTAGCATTTGTGTCCTGAGGACTAGTTTGTGCTTGTTGTCTACCCAAGTCTTATACAGCTCTCAACAAATCCCTGATAATTGTTGCTTGATTTTGTTGTTACCTCGACGTTTTCTTAAAACAAGTAAAATTTTAAATTTAGAAATGCAAAATTTGATAACGCGAAAATTATTTATTAATGGTAAAAACTTTAAAATTTTCGAATACTTACATATAGTATTCGATTTTCGAAAGAAGAAAAATTTCAATGAATAAACCAATAATTTTTTGCTAAAATAAAGACTATCTCTAATATCTATAAGTCCTATAAATCTTCATCATCTGACGTAAGGCATGACTCGGGCTTAGAATCCAAATTCATGAAATTTTGTGGCTCGAGTTCCTGCCCGGGGTCTTCCAGCTCCGGTTCGATTTCCACATCTGGGTCCTCTTCAGGCTCTTCCTTTGGCTCAGGTTCGGGCTCAGGGTGAGGCTGGGGCTCTAGTGCTAGCTGTTGTTGTCTGTGGTTCCACAATATTATAATATCTTCACAGTACCTCCTAAAATTAATCTTGTCCCAATCTTCTTCCAAATGTAGCTCATACTCCATATCTCTTACGAAGTAGGCCACATCTCTCCATTGAGGACGCATAGTAGTTATCAGGTGATATATTGAGAGGATTGTCCCCTCATTATATCCGAACGATCTTGCTTGCTCCCACTTGAGAAGGAAATCTTCAATATACTCGGCAAAAGTTCGCTCCAATCTCACTTCGTAGTTCATGTATCTCTCGATAGCCAATTCAGCACGTCCTAGGAATGTGAGACTACGTCCAATCATCTTAGTTACTTTTCAAATCCTAATCATGCGATAAATATAGTTTCAATTATGCTTGATCTTTTTAGTGATAATGTCATTTCATTCTATGTTTGCATCTAATATTCTCATATAAATTCGTGAAAGCTTTAACAACTAAAATGCAAAGTAAATATGGTTGTACATAACTCATAAACATGCTAAAATGATAACATTTCTTTTTCATACCTGGATCAATTGGAGAGTGATCGAACAGTGAGCGCTACATGCCAAGGATTCTCTCCATACATTTTTAAGACAAAATAAAAAATTCATTGTTCATAAATTCCTAATGTTTACGAAAAATATTGCAATTTTTTTTTAAAACTTTCTAAGATAGGAAAAATGAATTTTCTTAAATTTTTGAAAGATTTGAAGTATTGTTTTCATCTCGTTAATTTAAATAATGCGCAATCAAAAAGGCTTCCAGATGAGGGGGGGTCACAATGGACCGCTTAAATTTCAAGCTCTTCTAAGACAGTTTAAGTTTTTTTGACAAAACCTTTCAATTTTGCAATTACGCAAATCAAACAAAACTCAAACAATAAATCAAAAGTGAAATCTCTTAAAATGTAATTTTTTTTTTTAAATATCATCAAAGGCTAAAATTAAACACATAAAAATTTATCACACGTGAAGTTTAAACTACAAGTATTAAATCATAACAATTTAAATTTTAACTATCATTATTCAATTAATAAAAATTTACCATTTAACATATGAGAAACAATTAAATAATAAAAAAAAACTATTTTCCCCTTTTCACTGTTCAAGTGAATAGTCCTGTACTGTTCACAATTTTTTTTAAGGTGCACAACTTAACTTTTAGTAAGAATAAATACTTTCAAAATGTCTACATAATCGATTTTATAACTTTGGGCTCTGATACCAAGTTGTAACGCCCCAATTTTTCATACATCTTTTGAGGTGTTATCAGGAATAATTTCACTTATTTAAATGCGGAATGATAACATTTTAATCTCTAAATAAACAGAACATTCATAAAATCATGTCTTTAAATAAAAACAACTTAAACATTCTCAATAAGACAATAAATTCAAAATGAAATAAAACCTAGAAATTTATTTGTCGAAAATTCATTTTCTTCGAATCCCTTGGCAGTCCGCTGCACCGTCCTTCCATTATTCCAATTGACCCGAACTAGCCTATAAAATTTGTAAGAGTGAATATTTTAAAAACACCCAGTAAGATACGTGCAGTTTCTACACACAATTATATGTAATAAAATAAAATTTCATACCACTATTCTCTTTATGGAGTATATCGGTGATCAAGCGACATATCCATCTTAGGTCCTCTTATAATCCCGTAGGATTTCATTTCTCTTTTTAAAAAAAACTCAAAAGTCCATCGGCAAATCATGTATATTTAATTGAACATAAAAGCGTAAAGAAACGTATCACTTTGCACATAAGTATCTTACATGTTATTGAAATACAAAAGAATCTAAATGCACGTTAAAAATCTTCTGTTTCGAATGATAGATCTTTGATTGACAATAATGATGTAAGCAACTTTTTAACTTGTCAACCATTTTTCTCTTTCCTCTCTCTCTCTCTCCTTCTTCCCTCTCTATCTCTCCTCTTTCTCTTTCGTATGTGTGTATTTGTGTAAAAAAATAATGCAAACCACAAACTATTATATAGTGGTTATTGGATAGGGATAACTTACAAGACTCCAATTAAAATTCTTGTCAAACAAATCATCTTATCTAATTGTATGAGAATAAAATTCTAGTGAATATATCCCAATTTCAAACTTCCTTTTTTTTATTTAAAAAATAATAATAATACCCAATCAAAATTTACAGTTAACAATTATTCTAATTAAAATAGAATTTTAAAATTTATCTATTAATCTTTAAAACTCAGTTATATAAGATAATCATTATCACTTCATGGTTGAAACTATATCCAATAATACAAAAAATTATCTCATAAAATCTGTCGAGAACAATTGGTTGAAAGATTAAAGTGGAGACTAATATTCTAAATTGGATAATAGTAAATAGAGTTTGAAATATATAAACATTTATAATTAACACTTTTCATAATCAAATAAGATAACAATTAATATTTATCATGATCTAAATAGGATGATAGGATAGAAATAAAAAAAATTGTAATTAATTCTAAACTATATCATAATCTAATTAAACTTACCACTAAAATTATTTTTAAAGCATCTACACGTGGACCAACATTTACACTACAAACCAAACCAACTTATTAATTACTTTTGGGATAAAATATTAAAATGTCAATAACTTGAGTTTAACATATTCAAATCGACTTTTTCTTGGATCTAAAATATATGATTTAAAACGAGCTATCCAATGAGTATAATATTGATATACTTATATTTGTCCTATCAAAATTAAATTATTTGGCCCAAAAATATAAAGATTTAAAATATATTTTACTTTAATCCATAAAATTTTTAAAATAATAAAAATAACATAAAAAATAAATAAATTTTTATTCTAAAAATTTCGGGGCATTACAGAAATACCATACTATTAATTAAGTTTAGTCAGTAAATTTTACCATTTCATTTTTGTTGAAAAAGAAAGGAGTATATAAAAAGCAAACATATCTTCACCAAACGGATGAAATAATATTTTCTGGATATAACCAATCAGAATCGTTTTACCATTTCATTTTTTTTTCCTGAAAAAAGAATAATTATTTTATTTTTAAATTTTCAGGACCATCATGCCAATTATAGTTTTGAAGACTAATCTTTTACAATTCCCAAAGCAATCTCCATGTTTAATTTGTGTTTCGCATTAACCTTATAGAGTTGTGTTTTGGGACCACCAAATCAAGTGTAATTCGAAACTTTTACATTTCTCAAATCAATTATGTTACGTGTACCCTCTCTTTTATCATTTCATTTACTCGATCTCACTCATCCCTTTTATATTGGGGGCGAATGGAGCACATTTATCTGAAGTGGGTTCCGACCCCATGTGAAAGCACCGATGAAATCGAGTAATCCAAATAATAAGTCAAAAGGTACAAATAACTTAATTATTTTCAAATCTATATTCATGTCTAATGAATGTTTTGAAAAAGAAGGGAAATTGCATTAAACGTCATCGAATAATCTTTGTGATAATTGGGTCATTGTAGTTCAACCATTGACTTTTTATTTTTTTCGAGTCAATAATGTCTAATGTATGTTTTGAGAAGAAGCCAAATTGTACTAAAACTCGACGAATAATCTTTGTGATATCGAGTCAATTTTATTTCGATAGTGGACCTTTCATCCTTCTCGATGTTTCGGAAAGAAATAAAATTGGACAAATAACCTTTGGAGCCATCAAACCAATTGTGATTCAACCATGGACCCTTCCCGATATAACAGCCGTCATTATCCAGTCGAACGCATTGTCTCCATGACTGATTTCCATCCGTAAGATCAATGGTATACACATCTGCACCGTCCAATGCTACCAAGTAACCACATAATAAGTAATTACCTTTTCCATAACTAAAGAGGGCAAAATTCCAAAATTTAAAGCAGAGGTCGTTTCAGGGATAAGGAAGAACGAACTTTTTTCTCTTTGCTTAGCATTCGAAATCTCCGCATAAATTCTGCAGAGTTGGTACAAGCAATCAACAAAACCAAATTGGAAGAAATCGAGATTGAGAAAATGTCCGGCGAGGTGGATAAGAAACCGGCCGATTCACCGGCGCACATTAATATTAAAGTGAAAGGCCAGGTCTCCTTTTTTTCATGCTTTTTTAATGGGTTTTTGATTTTGTATTTAGGATTTTAGATTAATGACTATTTATTTATCTATTGTCAGGGTTTTAAGTTGTGTTTATGTTGAATAATTGGTTTCATTTTTTATTTTTTTTTGGATTAATGACTAATTCATCTGTTTTTAGGGTTATAATTTGTGTTTCTTATGTACAGCATTTATTCATTCGGAATTTCCTTTTCTATGCAACAATTTTGAATGGAAATGAATTATTGGAGTTAGAGGTAGGTAGTGAAATTCTACAATCAGAAACACTAGGTTGTGTATTGATGATCTCAACAAGTTCAACCATGTGTATGCTAAATTTGCTTTGCTACTAATTTAGATTTTTGTGAAGTCTTTCAGTTGTAGATTCGTGGATATTTCCTTATGCAAGTTTTGAACGCGTCTATATTTCTTCGTACAAGTGCGTAATATGTCCACTTTATATAGGATGGGAATGAGGTTTTTTTTAGGATCAAGAAAACCTCACCATTGAAGAAGCTTATGGAAACTTACTGTGATCGTCAATCTGCTGATATCAACGCAATTGCATTCTTATTTGATGGTCGCCGCCTCCGACCAGAGCAAACTCCAGACGAGGTCCTTTCTTTTCTTCCTCTCCTCATCTCTTGCTCACTCTATGATCCGGGAAAAACAAGTGACCTTTTTTTCTCTTACAGCTTGAAATGGAAGATGGAGATGAGATCGACGCTATGCTTCACCAGACTGGAGGTGCTGCTTTTTAGGATGAAAGCTTAAGGTGTATGGACTAACATAAAAGTTTCTATTGAATATATAAATGCTAGGATTGTAATACAGAACTTTTATGAAAATCATATGAACAAGCTTCAAAATTTTAGTCTACTTTTTTCCCCCCTTCTTTGCAGCCTCCTATGTTTCCTTTCATTTATTTTGACAGTCATACTTCCCTGTATTATATTGCTTCTACTTTCTTGTTTTACTCGGGCACGTGCTTCTTCTTGAATTTACTTGAGACTCCTTGATCAGCTCTTGAAGTCTCAGAGTAGCTACACAGAACCCCTCGATGTACACTCCCAAAAAGGAATCTTTCTTTCAACATTACTGAGTGGAATTCCTAAGGACTCATATTGAATCAAAATATTTGGATACAAAGAAGACATTACTTTGTATACGTGTATTTTGATTCATCGTACAATACTATCAATCTGCGGATTAAGATCATCAAAAAAAATTCTGTTTCTTGCCATCCAAGTGTGGTAAACGGTAGTAGTGAATGCAATAACGCTTAGTTTTGCTATGCCAACTGTGCTCTATTATTATCTCTGGTTTATTTCGCTTGCTTTCATGTCTTTCTTATTCCCACGCTGGAAAGGAGTAATGAACAATTATCCTATCATCTGTGATTGCAGCTGCTCAAGTTCGATAATAAGGTCAAATGATAAAAGGACGAGTTATATTATAGCTCTATTTACAACCACTAAGAAATTCCAATTATATTACTTTCAATGCTGGTGAAGAAAGCAACTATATCGTTTTGTATTAAAATGGAAACTGTGATTTGTTAGATTGTAATGTTGTTGAAGATTGTAAACCTCTTAATTATGGTACGGATAAAAATCGAAGGGTTCGGTTCGATGTCCATGGCATAATTAAATTTTATTTTGTTTTCAAGATAATCAGTAATTTTCGGTTCAGTTTGATTCTATTTGATATCAGATGAAATCGATTTGTGTCCATCCCTAATTTACACCCTTTGAAATAATGAAAAAATATTTAGTCGCATATTTCTATGTATAGACTTCTAAAATATGCAAGTCGTTTTACTATGGGAAGCCATTATCAGAGTTGACAGGTTAATTAGTTGAAGGTTGAAAAAAAGATGCAACAATCTAAATAATTATTACAATAAAAAAGATTAATAACCTTAAATACAATAAAAATGTGATGTCCAAAATAAATAACGTTTTCATCTTTAAGAGTAAATAAATAAATTATAAGAAAAATAACGTTTTCATCTTTAGAAATAAATAAGTTACTGATGTAAAAATTATTTTAATTTTTTTTAAACTTATAAAAGGTAAATTATTCGAAACATCAGACGAGTTTGGAGTGCGAGAGTCACATAAGTAACTTTGTTTCTGTTTTAAAGCTATCGAATAAGCATATTTTACGAAAATTTGCTCTCTGTGCGTGATATTGGAAGGCTAAACTGAGGTGTTGGGAAAGGGTAGTCGGCAGAGCGAAAGCAAAGGCAGATCGGAGAATGTCTAGCGCCGGTCAGGATGAAGACAAGAAGCCCGAAGATTCGTCGTCGCACATCAATGTCAAAGTCAAGGGCCAGGTCTGGATCTTTTCTAAATTATTTCCATCTTAGTACTTCTTCTTCTTTTTTTAATTACTAACACTTGCGTGTTTCTGATGGTTTTGATTGTGTTTCTAGATGTCTACGTGTTTCTGATGGTTTTGATTGTGTTCTAGGGTTTTAAATTATCCATTTTTAGGGTTATACGTTGTGTTTTTGTGAACCATTTATTTATTGGGGATTTCTTATTATTTGCTTAGTAGTTTTGATTTGTTGCTTAATTATAGAGAATTTTTTCTGCTAAGGGCAAATAATGTTAAGGAAAGAATAAAGAAGTTTTCGGTTTGAATTTTATTTTTTTATTATTTTTTTTTGAAAAAATGCACACGGTAAAGTTCCTAATCCCAAGATGCCCTCTCTCAAGCTTTCTTTATACTCTGGCTTTCTGGGAGGAATGAATTTATGGAGTTTTACGAAGCACGAACACTCCTGCTAGGCCCGTGTGGTGTGTGCACGTCCGATACACGTCTGTGTTATCACAGAAAATTCTCAAACGCTCTTTAAGGCATATCTGACAGGAAACGAGGTGTGTCATATTTCTTGAAAGATTGTCAATCATCTGGATTAAAAGATTTCACCAACAAAAATAAAACTAAAAGAAGAATATATTTTATTAAAAATTTAAACGTACAAATTAAAGATATAATATATAAATATACAATCTTAAAGAGTTAAAATCAACAAGGCCGTATCCTACTTTTCTTGAAAAATTATGTGTCGGACGTGTTCTTGTTGCACGTCCATATTGCGCATCATGCCCATGTCTATGCTCATTAGTTTAAGATTGACTAATGACTAGAGGGACATAAGCAAGTGAGAGGAAAAGAATAAATCAGCTATGCATTCCTTAACATTGAGTTGTGACCCTATTTTGCATTTGGTATCGAATTGTATTTGTTTTTGGTAGCATGGGAGCAATGAGCATAACTCGTGAACTTGTTAGGGTTAAGTTCAAGTTTACTTTGTATTTTTTGGGATTGTCAATCGATGTGCCGTATGCTTGATCAAGATTTTGATTATGCCGTTTCGTTTGTCCGACCAAGTTTTACTTGAATATTCATGTGATTAGTGTGTTTATTATTCAAGCTGTTTGAATTCCTTTTCTGATGCTGGATGAATCCTGCATTCTTAGTGATGATCTTACATGTGTAGACATTTACTTTAAATTTTGCTAAAACAAGTCATTTAACCCTATTTAGTATGGCTAAAAATAAGATTTTTAATAGATTTTGATAAAAGTTGATGAAATGTGTGGTTGAAAATGATTTTGTGAAGAAAATGGGGCCGAACATGTGCTTTGTTTATTTTGAGGAAATGAATATTTTTGTAACTGTGTTGAATAGTCTTATGATTAGTGTAATTGTTATTCAAGCTTTTTGAATTCCTTTTGTGACAGTGGATAAGTGTTGCATTCTTAGTTACGATCTTACAAATTTGAAGATATCTAATCTTAATTTTGCTAAAATAAGTCATTTAGTTTTTTTGTGAGGAAATGAATGTTGTGTTTTTAATGGTAGATGTGTTGATATTTTTCATGCAATTGCTTAATGAGTCCATTTCATATAGGATGGCAATGAAGTCTTTTTTAGGATCAAGAAAAGCTCCCAACTGAAGAAGCTCATGACCACTTATTGTGATCGACAATCAGTGGATTTGAATGCAATTGCGTTTCTGTTTGATGGCCGCCGTCTCCGAGCAGAGCAGACTCCAGATGAGGTCTTTTCTCCGTTTCCTCTTCATGTTTCTTGGTTGCTTTATAATCCTAGCCAAAGGTTTAACTTCTGAATTTATTCTTTACAGCTGGAAATGGAGGATGGTGATGAGATTGATGCGATGCTGCACCAGACCGGGGGCTCTGCTGCTTAATCAGTTGGCCATGAATGCTAAGCTATGTGGAAATGTTTAACTTTCTTCTGTACTTATTATGTTAATGCTATGTTCTTGAGTCTCTGCTACTAGTCTATTGGTCTTGAGAATTATACTATGATGCAGTCCGTTCTAAATGTATTCTGTTTAATTAATCAGTGCTAATTAGTTGAATTGGCACTCTAGATTTACTGCCTGATGTGGTGAGTCGAACTTATGCACCTCCAAGGTTACTCATAAACATTGTCAAAGTACAAGGCTAACTTTTTCCCATGAAAGTGAGCCAAAGTGACCGAACCTCGAGCAAACACAACAGTGCTTTGGAAGTCGAATAGGAGAACTTAGACCGATCAAGTACATAAAAATGTCAACACTACATTAAGTTGCTAAACTTAGTATTTAGATATAAATGTAGCATAGAATGTAATGTTGCGTTAGGCATATACAATCAACCTTGTCAAAGTGTAGAGTTGAAGTTAACTCATTATCGTATTGGACATCACAAGAGAGGACATTACGCCTACTAAGAATCTAGAGACGCGACACAATTTGTTCAATGAACACGCATAGTATGGTGCCTAAAATTTCTAATCATGAGGGATGAAAACCAACTTCACCAATTATACCCTTCCTATACATAAACCCATCGAATTTTGAAAATTTTATTGAGTTTATTTTTATATTAAAATAATTAATTCGATTGTCAAAGTAGAATCGGACTGCTACTCTACCTTTAGATGCACCGCTAATTCACCGATGTTTGCACATTTTGCAATGATTTTAACTTCACATCGTTCATCAGAGCGCCCAACAACTTTCGACATCAATAAGAGGTGTACATTTAACCTTTCCCATTTTTCACCTCTTTCTTATATTTCATTTTTATTGGGTTGTGAAGTTGGGGGTTTTATTAGGTGTTGGAGAAATTATTAAAAGAGCTCATGGATGTCGTAGCTTTGAGGTGGGCCTCAAATATAATTAATAGCAGATGAAGATTTACTAAACAAAATTGCTCATTTATTATCTCATGCATTCCGAGTCATGGTAGAGTACTCTAGTTCCCATGCTTTGCATGTATATAAAGAGAGAGCCAGCAAATAAGAAATAAAACAGACAATGGCAATTGGCAAGTCTTCCACATTTGATAACTCTACTTTCCCTCTTCATTTGCCTGCCTTTATCTCAATATTTAAACTATGAAGAAGCTCTTTTCAAGAGTCTCCTCTACTTTGAAGCACAGCGTTCGGGCCAGGCCACCTTGCGTACAACCAGAGAGTCACTTGGTGCCACCATTCGGCCCTCACCGATGGCCTAGAACTAGGGGTCAGTCCACCACATTTCTCTTTCTGAAATTTCCTTATTTTTGCTTCAAGGGATCATAATAAAGATTTAGCCCTTTTTTGTTTTTGAGTTTAATCTCAAGTCAAAAGTCAACAAATAATTTTATTCACACATTTCTCACCGGTGTTGGAGCTTACCTTAAACTTAAAGAAAAGAGAAAGGGGTGTTGGTTAATAGTTTACTTTATATGAGACGGGCCCTTTCTTATGTGTTGGAGCCCCATTATTCCAGGAGTCCACAACTTTCGAACCACACATTCTCAACTTTTATCAAAATCAAAATCTATTAAAAATCTGATTTAAATCTACATCAAACAGGGGTTTGGTGTATTTTTCCTATAGGTGGACTTGGAGGGAGTTAATATGATGCTGACGTTAATGTGAAATTTGGTCTTCCAATGGCATTTACCATTACAAGGCTTTCATGAGGTGTGATTGAATACAGGATCAAAAGCTTCGGCATGAGAATATCGGATGCCCTTGAAGCCATCAAGTGAAAAGCCGACTATTTCATCAAAGCACGCACTCAACCTCATGTCTTGTGGGCTCAGGTGGGTGATGGAAATACCGATCACTACTGTTGGCAATGACCGGAGGACATGACAACATCCGAACATGCTTATAAGATCGACAAGGATCACCATGGGTCAGATGTCGCAGGAGAGACGGCTGCAGCTTCAATTTTTCTCTCCTAGGGCAAATCCACATTACTCTCACCTTTTCTTGGACCATGCACTACATGTATGTCAGTTAATGAGGTTGTTAGAGATGCAGACAAGGTAGGTCTCTCCCAAATTTAGAAAGGCTTAACTAAATCAGGCTGGTTCTTTGCACCAAAACCAGTGGAACAACAAATTTAACGTAAAATGCCCTCATTTCTTGAGCTTAAACTTAACAAATTTAATTGCAGATGAATATAATTAAACAACAAAAACGAACTTCAACGTTTACCACATAACCTCACCACAAGTCAACTTAATCCGTGCTACTCGCATTATTTCACTCTCTTCCTTAATCCATTCTAACTTACTAAACATGCCAATAATGTACGTTTTGTTTGTACACTTGTTTGAATTTGGTGACACGTTTAAAGGGAAATATGATACAAGCATAGGAGTAGCAAAGGCATATTACCTGTCGGTGAGTGGTCATAGGGAAGAATTGTTATGGGTAGCTTTGTGGCTATACATGACCACGGACAGGGTTTATATTTGACTTGTGTAATTGAGAATGCTCATTCTTTTGGTGGGATCACTTGGGCCACGGAAGAGTTCAGTTGGGAATTGGGCTGTTAAGTATGCTGGTGTTCAAATTATTGCTGCAATGGTAAATTTTTCATCTATCCTACAAACCTTTTCAAATTTGGTCATCACCAGCTCATGAATACTAAATCTTCATTGATCTATGAGACAGGTTTGGCATGGCTTTTGAAAAGCTAAAAGAAGCTTTTGAATTTAGTTAATTTTATACAAGTGCTTTAGAATAAGTTGATTCAATGATACTTCTAAAAGCTTTCACAAAAGAGAAATCCCTTTTAAAAATCAAATTTCAAACACCAATTAAGATAGCTTCCTCGTAAAGTGATTAAGCCTATTACAAGAAGCAGAATTCCTAGAAGACTGACCACAAAAAGTGATTAAGCCTTTTGTAAAGAACTATGATTACCAAATAGAATCCTATGTAAATGCATCATCTCTTCAGTACTGTATAATCTATCTTACCAAATATGTCAATTTTATTAAAGTTGTCAATGGAATTGAATGGGGAACATGAAGAACAATAGCTAATTCTCCAGCAATACCAATCGAAAGCAGAGCGTCACATCATGGTTGCCTGAACAACATGCAGTACGTTTCCAATAAAGCATCTTTACTCACAGTCTACTCTGATTATCTCCAAACCACCAATCAAATGCTCAACTACCAAGGAGATTTAATGGGCTCTCTAATAAGATCCTGTCCTTCGTAAAATCACAAATTGCCTACATTTTGGGCTCTAATGCTATGGGAATGAGTCATTTGGTGGGTTATGGACCTACCTTTCCTAAGAGAGTGCACCATAGGGGTGCATCCATAGAATCATACAGAGATAGCAAAGGATTTGTGGGGTGCACACAGGGATATGATAACTGGTATGGACGGCAAGATCCGAACCCGAATGTGCTGGTATGGAGCACTGGTTGGGGTACCAGATGGGAAGGATGAGTTCAGGGATAACGGGAAATATTCATGCAAACAGAGCCCTGAACATATAATACTGCCCCACTGGTTGGGGTTTTTGCCAAATTGTATGCCTTAGAAATGGCTACTTCTGCAGCAGCTACTAGTTTACCACTCATTTCTTTCATTTGAATGTAAAGAAATGTTCTTTTTTTGGTTGGGTTGGGTTGGGGCAGGGCAGGGCAGGTAATTATTGCAACCAAACAGGGAGCTGTACGGAACAGAAGTTTTCTTGCATTATTCTTGAACCTGAATTATTTTTGTACGAGGATATAAAAGGTTTGCAATTTGTCGGTTAACCAGAAATTATGATTCATTATGCCAAGAGAAAACTCTACGTACCTGGAACGTAGTTATGCAAATGTGTGGTCTTATGTTGTGTAAAAATTGAAGGCAAAAAACAAATTATTTAAAGCACATCCTCAATCCTCTTGTCAATGCTATAATCAACAATCTAACTGAAAAGGTGTAAATGAATTGGATCAGCTTTCAAAAGTACACTCCCCTTGCCAACATAAACACGAGTAAATTAGACACATAATAAAAACATAACTAGAGGCATTTGCAGCCAAATTTGAAAAACTTCAGTACTTCAAAACCGGATTTACAAACATGATCTAGTTTGACAACCTACAAGAAAAGAAACAGACATTGGAAAAAAGAACAATTTTTAAAGTATCTATGAAAACTCCAAAATGAAGCCTTTTACTTGGAAATCTAGGGTAATTATGCCTGGCAATAATTACTATACTAGACCAAAATGCAAAGAATATCATTACAAACATAAGAACAAACTTGGTTATCAAAGACTAAGTCTGATCACAAAAATTGTATGTCGAGGACTATGCAGTCACAGACACTGATAAAACCAAAATCTTAATGATCCTGCTTATTGGACCCAACCTAATGTTCCATAAGACAAACTTCTTCTACAAATTACACATGATATAAACACTAGTCAAGTTGCTGGGATGATTTCAAACTACAAAAATCTAAACGCCGTGAATTAAGTATACCTTCCTTCTCCAGAAATTTTTAACAAGTTTGAAATATTTCCAGCTCCAGGACTTCAACGTCAGATTAAAGATGAATGATAGAAGTTTAGGAGTGACAATGAGCACATATTAAGCTGAAGGTAAGAGAGAGCTCTTTATACTTATCTGGATGCAGTAGAAACAGGATCCAAGTAACAAGCAAAGAGCTCAAACCCCAATTCTCATATGATTCGAGTTACACAGAAGTGGATAGACCTACTTACCATTTTCTCTAGTAAAGAACACTTCAGATGATTTTTGGGGAAAATAATTCACATGGATGATAATTTTCCCTTTTATATGGCATAGTACTACTATTTTTCCAATATGGAAAATGCATGGATGAAATTTCTGTGCAATGCATATAAATGCCACATCATCACTCCTTTCTGTAGTTAAGATTTCCATGAAACACAATGAAACAGTACGTAAAACTCCATCATTGCCTTGCAGTTAATCTGGATTTAGAGGGCGAAAAAATGGCTTCAACAATTGAAGTTCCTCAATCAAAATGCTTCACTTCTAATAAACCAATATCTACCAAAATCATTATTTTAATTGCTTTCCCAGATAAAGTACACAAGGAAGAATTGTACCTTGGATTCAGGCATTACCAAGCCTTTCTATGTCAACAGAAATTCTAAATTATTTTGAACTCGACCAAAAATCATCCAAACAAAAATAAAGAGCTCACGATTCAGGGAGTAGCAGTTATGCAGAAGATTCTGCAGCAGGGATCGGTTCATGATTTACGACCAAGGGAGGGCGCAGAGCTCGGTGACTCACTCCTTTCTGTTTCCTTGCATTGTACATTTCCTCCGTCTCAACAACAACCAACCTTTTCACCTACAATTAACATAACAAAACAGAAAACATCAGTCTAAAACAAAAGAATCAACCAAGATTACTTTTTTTTTTATGACAATTGAATAAACTAGGCTAATCTGAATTTCACATAATGTAATTTAAGCACCTGCTGGATCATTCCCCTGACAGTAGGCGTATTCCAGCGCATGACAGTCCGGTTGCATTTCGTGAGTCGTAAAGCCTCTAGCGTGCGCCGGTGGAGTCTCCTGGTACCCGGAATACCCCTGACTAGGGTTATGTACAGGTTAGGGCTCCACGCAACTGGAACATTAGCTTTAAAAGCGTTAAAAGCACTCATTTACTTCTTCTTCTTAAGCTTCTTCCCTGTAGAGTAAGATCAGTAAATTTTCATCAAGAAACCAAATTTATAACACAAAATGAGCTAATGAAAATGGAAAACGGAAAACCTGAGACAGAAAGATCAGACCTTGCGGGCAAAGAATAGGCGAAGGGTTTTGCAATAGTTGGACAGAAGGTCGCACGACGTCGTCAATTCCTTCTTAATTTGTGGGCTTAGGCCGATAAGTATTTGTTTGGTACTGGGCCAATGTTTTTAAAATGAGCTTACCAGGAAAATAGCATTAGTCAAATACTTTAGTCATTAAACACAATATCATTAGACATGCCTCACATTTTAAAATATCATTAATCTATTATATTTCTAGATTTTGAGTATCATATACACCACTTAACTACTTTGAGTCATATATCGTTTAAAAAGTGTCTGATATGCCTAAAATGTCATTACGAAGAAAAAATATGATTTTTTTACGATTAATTGTAATTTAATTTTTTAAAGTAAATTATTAGAAAAATATAACTTCACAAGTTATATATAGAACTCGTTCAACATAATTTAAATTTATTTCTTTTGTTTTGAAACATTTGAATGAGGAAAAATTCATTTGTATCGAATGGGACACGTGAGCTCCGCGTAAATATTGAAATTCTCAAATGTGATCATCACTCCCTATTGTGAGTAGTAAATAAAATATTAGATAAAAAAAATTATATACATGTAGCATTATCCTGTGAATGATTAAAGTATCCCATTAACCTAGCATTATATTATATATTTGTAATTATTTATGAATAAAATTTGAAGTGTTTTGATAGACTAGCATATACTATTATTATTTAACTGAATTTTACTCGAATCTTAAAAAAGTTTAGAAGTAGAAAATATTTCTCTTGAAATTTTCCAATTTTCATTTTTGTAAAGAGTAATCATGATTTTTAAGATAAGTCCCCTCCCCCTCCCCATTTAAATTATACATTAATTAAAACTCTAAATAATTTATTACCAATTTTTCTAATAAATCTTACGACCTGTTTGACATGATTTTTGAAAAGTCAAAATGAGCTTTTGAGACTCAAAAACAGTTTTTGAATATATTTGACTAATTTTATGAAAGTGATTCTATTAGTTAGAAGAATTTTTAGGAAATATTGGTTTAATGTGATTTTCTGTAAAATGACTTCTAAGATAGGAAGCTCTTATAAAAATTAGTCTTTAAACAAAAATTAAAGTAATTTCCTCAAAAAGTTCTTCTACGTGAAGAGGAAGCAAAAATAAAAGTCGTGTCAAACGAGCTCTTACTTATTTTATTATTATTTACCGTGGGAACATCCTTGAAGTGGGAGTAGACCTTTTTGCCGCTATTTAGAAATGATACAATGGAACCTTCATTAGGTTTCCTTCGGCTCAAACGGAGCAAACTTAGGTTTTATTTTCGGGCTCGAATTCGAGTGACACATAGTAAATTGCACTTTTCCATCAATTATAGCTTTTAGTCAAAGTGATTGCATCTTTACAAAAGTAGTCGATATCAGAGCATGAGGTCCCACATTCGAGCTATTTCGGAAAAGCCCAATGGCGCCTTCACAAAGTGTCTTTCGAAGTGACGTTCAAATAGAATGAGCTTGTGGCGAACTCTGAAACCTAATTCCGAAAGACATGATTGACTTGCACCTCCCATTAACTAAACAAAGTGGTTACATTTCCCTTCATCAATATCATTTTGCAATGTTGATAATCCACCTAATCAAACTTAAAACGTTGGGGGTAAAGAACTTGTAATGTGTGTACAATGAACTGAACGGCATCGATTTCATAGCAAGTTTAAGTTAATCAATTTTTCACACTTAAAATAGAAATATCTAAAAACTTTCAATTCGTTTGATCAAAGATGACGAAGGAATTTACCTTACAGAGACTAGAAAAGCATGCACATTTATGTTTCTACCTACCAACACAAATATATGTTTTTCAAGCACCTTCTAAGCTTAGCCAAACTGCTTTTTACTATCAAAATAAGTAACATTTTTTTTTTTTTTTTTTTTACTTATAAATAAGGTAGAAACAAAAACTTAAAAGTGAGACTAGTCAAACATGCTCAAATCCCCCTTGGGTATTAATATGTTACTCTAATTTTTGCCTAGTGATTGTAACTATTTAACTATAAATTCATGAGTTGATAAAATTTAGCAAGCAACAGTAATCCACTACTTCAATGGTCAGTCGCTGATCTTGTACAAGCTATCAGACACTCAAATTCATTGAAAACTAAAATCAACTAATAGAAAATCTACCAATCATCTGTTCATTATGTATATAAGTAACTTGTGCCAAACTAGATCAAATTGGAAACAAGTCAAATATTAAGGGGGCGTTCTCTTTACTGTTTTCGGACCGTTTTCTGTTTTCGATTTTTCAAAACATTGAAAACGCGTTCTCTTTCCCATTTTCGAAAACGAGTTTTTGAAAACGGCTGAATTTTTTTTTAAAAGAATAGACAACAACTTTTTTACGTTTTAACTGTTTTCTTCACAAATCTGCCAAAATTCAAAAAACACGGGTTGAGAAATATTTTTTCAAAACGACAAAAAGAACGAGTTTTCAACAATCTCAAAATGGATACCCAAAACACAAAACACAAAACGAATTCAAAACTCAAAACACAAAACTGAAATACGAAGAGAACGCCCCCTAAGTATTTACAACATTAACCGTATGTTTGGCACAGTGAATTGTACAGAGTTGGACATAGTTAAAAAGGAGAAGTTGCATATCAAACCCGACCCTAAGTTCCTAAGATGTGATAAATTCAAGAAAGTGTAGAGTGAAGCTTAAAAGATGGAATGCTCTTGTGATAGCTATGCACGGTTAAGTAACAAGTCTCAGTACCAGGAAAATGTGAAAGCATAAATGCTAAAGAACACAAAATCAGACAATAAACACACAGGGAAAAACTTATATCAACAAGTATATGGAAGCTAAGTTATATCAGCATGTTAGAATATAGAGTTTGATTAGCATGCAACATTCAAGGTTGTGATATCATGGTTTAAAAAGGCGAAGGTGAGGCACGCCTTGACCATGAGGCGTATGGTCCATGCCTCGAGGCAGTATTGTGAGGCTAAACTACATGAGGCTCACGCCTCTGCAGCTGAGGCGCAGTATGCCGCGTGCACCTCATTTAAAATTTAATTTTTCAATTGACTGTGTTTAATTTGTTGAGATTTTGTTGGTGAAGGGGGATTTAAAAATTGGAGAGTGGATCAATTGCTGCAGGAGACTGGAAGAAGAAAGAAGAAACGAACTTGTGAAGAACAAAAATCAGAACATTTGAACCTGTGTGAAGAAGAAGGAGACGATTGAGAGAGAAGAAATGAAGAAAGTGAAAAAAACATCTTGACAAAATGAAAAGTTGTGGTTGTATATAATATAAAATTATAAATATCTTTTTATTGAGCCCAATAACATTTTTGACTGAAAAATGAAAAGTGTGTATAACTTCTGGGAATTAAATATATGTTGTATTTTAATTTGTGTAATAATCTCTTTTGTATAATTTTACAAAAAATTAAATATATGTTGTATTTTGTAAAATTTCTTTTACAACATATATTTAATTTTTTTTCCCAACTTTATTCTTTAAACAAAAAAAAAAATGTAAAATTTTATGTAAATTAATTATTTTACCATTTCATACTCCATTAAAAAACCAAACTTACTTATATATGTGATGCAATAATTTTTTGTATTTCTTTATAATTCTTTTGCTTAAATTCTTTTACATAAATTTATTTTATTTTATTTTTTGTATTATTTTATAATTTTTTTACTTTAATTTTTTGTTTTTTATGAGACTTACGCCTCAATCTGCCTCGAAACTTACGCCTCGCCTTATAACGAAAAATCGTCTTAGTACTAAGTTTAGCCTTTTTAAACTTTGGTGATATTTATGAAATTTCTACAATTTCTCCAATCCACCCTAAACGGAGAGAATTCTATACTTCAAAAAAATAATAATAACAACATGGAGAATTTCATGCCTGCATTATCATTGGATAATCCATACCCTGGGAATCCATTTCAGCTAACATTCAACTTAACGACACTCATATAGTCATATATATACCAGTAATATCCTCTAAATTAAACAAACTGGGATTCTAACAGGAAAATAAAATAGAAAGTAAATGTGATTTGAAGAGAAATTCAGCAACTATATTTAACATTATCAGAATGAAATACCATTATTTAACTTGGTGGGTAGATCTTAAAACATAAAATTCAGAAAATTATCTAGATTTCGAAGCTGACATATATTTTTTACACAGAAATTACAAATATTTTTACACAGAAACTACAAATATTTGCATGCAACTTTCAAGGTACATCTTCAGATAGTGAACATCATAGAAATCCATTCAGCCAACATCCAACTTAACGCTACAAAGATATACCAGTACAATATCCTGTGGATTAAAAAACGTAAGGCTACTGGAATTCTAACTGGAAAATGAATAGAAAAACAAAAGTGCATCAAGGAGCAACTCAGCAACAGTATTAACTGAACGAAACACCATTTGTTAACTTGGTTAGTGAATCCTAATACATTATAATAGAGCAATGTACCATTCATTTTGCACCCCAAATAATTTATTTCTCCTGGTCCTGGGTTTCCTCTTCCTGCTTTTGTCCATAACGACGCTTAAATTTAGCAATCTGTCCAATACTTTGAGCCATCTGCCGCTTCGCCCTGAAATGATAGACTTTACCAACTTGGTGTATTTTGCTCATCATAACGGGCATCAATCGACCACTCTGGGCCACATAGGATATCCATTGCATCTGAGGGTGGATTCCTTTCTTCATCTTTCCTTCAAAAAACTCACAATTGAAAAATTACTTGGCAATAAGCCCCTTAATTTTTCTTAACCGAAGCACAAATGAAGCTTGAACGGGACAAATTTTAAAAAATTCCAGCAATTAAATAGCAGTATCAAAGTTTGAACAAAGAAAACGCATTGGGTGTGGTATATGAAAGTTGAGTAATTGAGCTGATTAATTTCATGAAAATAACATCTCTGGAGCATTTTATCAATCACGTTATGGTTACACAAAGCTATAAACTCAGCCCCTTTTCCTGAAAACGTTAAAACCATTACATTACGCTTCTGTCCATGAATCAACCCTTTGAGGTATTTTATTTTAATTCATGTAAATGAAACATATAAATTATAAAAGTTGAGTTCAAATTAAATCATTCACAACAAACAAATCCAGTGGATTTCAACATATAAAGCCTGTTTTAACACTCATATAATCCGATACTACCTTCCAAGTTTGGTGATGAGGAAGTTGAGTTGAAATCACTGCAACATAAGATAGACTGGTGCCGTGATGAATATGTTCCCAATTTTAAGCGTAAAATACCGAGAAAGAAAACCTAGGCCAAACAGATATGGGTTATTCTTTGATAGGCCCGCCTTTAATTGGGCTTTACAATTTTTTTTCCAGACTTGTCATTTAAATATCAGATTTTAACTTTATCTATAATATATAAATATCACATTAAAGGAGAATTATTTTTTTGGATGATTTTAACCCTACTACAATTTAGTTATTTCAATAATATTTTACTTTTCGTTTTTCAATATGTAATAAATATACAAAATCATTATCGTATATAAATTTCGTGTTATTAATTCTCAATTAATTATTACTCACATTAATGTAGATTCAGAGTGTGTTTGATAGGTATTATTTGGGAAAAATGAATTTTGAAATAGTGATATAATGAGAAATGTGTAGTTGAAAAAGAAGGAAAAGTTATTGATGTGATGGAAAATATTATTTTATTGAAGAATGTGTGGTTGAAAATGAGTAGAAGAATGAGAATGAAAATGAAAATGGGAATCAAACAGAGCCTCAATGAATTTTGATCAACATGAATTTAAAGTTATTATAAATAAATTTATTTCTATTTGTGTATTTAGAACTTTTAATGGGTGTTTAAATTCATATATTAGCAATTAATTTTTATGTATCAAATATAATATAAAAATGTTGCTCATTTGTATTATTTCATCATCACATAAAATTTGAATCATATAAGTTGAATTTTGAGAGTACACTTTTCTTTTCTTAAATTTTTATCCTAAATTTTATTTTTTTCAATTATTTTGGGACTCATCAAATCCTCCCAACAAATTGATATCAAATATTACTTTTAGAACTGGAGATGGGTTGGAACAGTTTTTTATCCAACCCAATTATAGGTTTAAACGCTACCCAACCTAAAACTGATCAATTGATTTGGGTTGAATTGGTCGATTTGGGCTCCATTTCCTCTCTAATGTCCTCAGAAAATTATTCCACTCCTCTTCATTCTTTTACTCGTAACCTATCCACTTGCTCTAACCACCTTGCCATAATGACCTCTTTTCAAAATTAGATAAAGAAGTAATAAGATTCTTTGAATGATTTTCCCACTTGATTATTGGTATGAAAAATTCAACGCTTTTTGTTTAGAATTGAAAGATCTTAGAACTTCATTTAACATCATATCCACAAAGAATAATCGGATCATTGTTTTAGGGGAGGTGAAGTAAATTTGACATAATAATCAAATTTTTCAGAATAATCGGATCATTGTATTATATTTTTTTAATACATAAGAACAAACATAGAAAATGGGATATTTTGTTAACCATTAACATAATATCACAACGGGACATCCATGTACCTCTTTTATTACCAGTCGTATCTTTTTCTTAAGCTATTAGGAGGAGGAGGGATTTTATCTCCAAAATAAAACCCGTCTTGCGTGACACTCCATAAGCATAGATGGCAAGTTTCTTCTTTATTAAAAACATCAAATGCTACATCCTTCGACCACCACCAAAAGTGACAAAAGAACAATGTGGTTCCGAAAAAATTCTCGAAGAATTTAAAATTAAAATCGTCGTTCACATGAAGTGTATGATTTCCAAGATCGTCGTCTTTGGAGGCACAATGGATTAACAATGGAGGTGTATTTGGTGGAAGGTTGTTAACAATATGAACATGATAGCTGATTTTTATGCTATTGGTGTGAATGAGGTTGAATGAGAATGACAATACAAATAAATAGCAAAACATAATCTTTGTCAACGAATTCATTTTGGACTACTTGGCGTGCATTTGATATTTCACTTGACCTTTTATAGTGTGCTTTCTTGAAATATATTACTATAATCTAAGTACAGATTGTAAAATTAGAGAAAGATTGGTCTCATTTATTTATATATTTTATGGATCTAAATGGATTATGTAAATCATCAATTGGTTTGTTACTATAATTTGAATTAGAATGAGAAAAATGAAAAAAATACTACAAATTATAGCTTAAAATCTCATAAATATGTTGAATTTCAAGGACGGTCATTAAGGATGAGACATGCTAACTGATAGAAGGTTGGGATAAAAATGAGTCAAAAAGTCAAGGACGTGAGGACTATAATGACAAAGATTGATGACATTAATTGCAATTAAAATACGATGTAACTAATGAAAATTACTCCATGAACGTGATTACCAATGAAAAATAAGGTATTTATAATACAATCATTAAAAGACCAAAAATCTCTCTCTCTCTCTCTCTCTCTCTCTCTCTCTCTCTCTCTCTCTCTCCCCCCCCCCCCCCCCATATCCTGTCCCACCCCCATTTTCCTTACTAGATTATTGAGATCATCAGTATATACCAAAAATCCTCAATTCCTTTAATATTGAAATAGTCGAATCAAATCATCACCTAAGTTCGGTCATAGTCGTGCAAAAGAACCAATATTCAAGTTGGTTCCTTCTCAATCTTAATAGTAAAATTTTCGTTTCTACTATTGAGATGTACACTCCCAAAATTTGTTATTTTTGACTCCGAGAAATACAAAATAATAAGATACTAAGACTGAACCTAGAACTCACGAGGCCTCATTCCTCAGTTCATGCATTACTTAGGTCTTGTTTAAGCCCATTTTTTGGGAGAATACATTTTATAATAGTAATTTTTTGGAAGAATGTGTGGTTAAAAGTAGAATTTTTTTTTTTTTTTTGAATTTACTATTAAATTATTTTACCAGGAGAGTGTGGTAGAAAATAAATTTGAAGGAAAACTAATTTTTAGAGGATGCGGTTCAAACAAAGGTTTAAACTTTGAAGTTAAATTGGGCTAAAATATTTCCTAGACTGGGCGTTGGTTGATGTTGGGCTTAATAGATACATGATGAATGTGTTAAATTCCTTCCACGCTAGAGGATTTGGGCCGCAACCAGTGCCAGCAGCTTACAAACTTTATACTACATTACTGTACTATATTTGTTACGAGCTATTTGATTTATATTTAAAATAATCTTGTTGACATCAACATCTGGAAATATTAAAAGATTCTAAAAGGTGCATGTCACCTCACCTGTTGTTGAACCTACACGTAGCCCTGCTAGCTTGGTTCACCTGTTTGTTGAACTTGCACATGTTAGCTTGCAACGGGTGGTCTGATAATCGTTTGCCCTCCATGAACAAGTCAGTTGCTAGATAATAAGATAAGAATGCAAGAGAAACAAAATGGACGGTGACTAACGTAGAGGTTTGATCTCGTACATTTTTCTTCACAATACATGTATTATTTATAGAAAAATTAAGGTAATTTGGATACCTGTCACTTATTGAGGAAGTTGTTCAATCAATTGTTTCTTGTTTGCGTACGTTCTTAACGATTTTTAGTTTATGTGACAATGACCTTCTTCTCACGAAGCAAAAAAGATATTCCGTTGTTTCTTCATTTGAGATAAAATCATGTATTTTATGCTTTGCCATCTTTTTTTTAGTTTTGCATGAGACTAGAGATATGTTCATTTAACTTGATTGTCTAGAATGGAGGTTAAGGTTTGCCTTATGTTGCCTAGCAAGGAGGTCCATTGAGATGGAAACCACATTAGTGAACCCTTCATCACTAGTGGGTTGCATTATCGACTTTGCCTTGCAGAACCGAAAAACAAACAACGCTCTCAAGGTTCAAAGGATCGTTTGGATCATTTTGTTATGACATAGGATATATATGATACGTGACT
Source organism: Osmanthus fragrans (assembly GCA_019395295.1). Classification (NCBI taxonomy): domain Eukaryota; kingdom Viridiplantae; phylum Streptophyta; class Magnoliopsida; order Lamiales; family Oleaceae; genus Osmanthus; species Osmanthus fragrans. The sequence continues at coordinate 1,257,374 of CM033344.1, read as the reverse complement.
CGCATGATGCATTCAAGTGGAACGAAGCAGCAAGAAGTATTATAAACATCATACTATTAATATTGTATAAAGAACAATGCTGCACATACAGGGTCACGTCGGCCCTGTATGTGCCGGGGGGACAGCTTTCCCACCGTGATAGGGGGAGCATCATTTTTGTTGTGTAAATTGTATGTATTCGAATTTCAATGTTTTCTTTGTTATTTATTCATTATGAATGACTTTCGTCGTTGGCAATATTTCTTGAAAGCCAACCACCATTCCTCAAACACGAGGAGCAACAATTGCAATCGCGGATAATAGTCTAGTTGTTGATCCATGTCGATATAGTTACTAAATCCAGCTCTAAAATCAACCATTTGGGACAAATCTTGTCAAGTCTATACTAATAGATAATTTGACTGAGTAACTAATCAAAAATCATCTAAATTGAACTATCATGTTCATACCAAGTCTGTACAAGGCAAAATTTCAAGCCGTTGGAGATTAGAACAATGCTTTCCAGCTGGACTATGATGCTTTTAAAACGTTTTATAATTAGAATTACGTTCATCGTTGACCTATCAATTCAATTAACAAATATATGTTGTTGGGTGCTAAAGATCGAATTTGAGGTTATAATAGTCATACCGGAATTGAAGGACAAACTTTCTCTAACTGTCATTCTATATATATTTAGGCACCGTTTGACCCGCATTTTCATTTTCATTCTTCTACTCATTTTCAACCACACATTCTTCAATAAAATAATATTTTTTATCACATCAATAACTTTTCCTTCTTTTTCAACCACACATTTATCATCATATCACTATTTCAAAATTCATTCTTCTCCAATAATCTCCATCAAACACACTCCTAAAAGTGTTACATAAACTTTAAAAATGTCAAAATTACATCTCTAATCCCTACACATGTCACAAGCTGAAGCTGTCTAGCATGTCCTTGAGAATTCACATTAAAGAAAAATTAGATAATTGAATTGGACCAACTGATTGGACGATCATTTTAAATTAAGGAATTGAGAACTGATAATCCAAGTTATATTTTTTTAAAAGTGGAATTGTTTATTTATTTAATATTTCGACAACAATTAACCCTTTATATTTTTCAAATTACCGTAGTGACCAATTTTTAAAACATTATACACAGAATTTCGTACCTATAATAAATAATGCAGTACTTGCTGGGTTAATTTGACAATGCAACACGTGAAGTACTTCAAACTTTGTTGAATTATTATTAAACCGACTTTTAAATCTGGAAAAATTTACCCAAATGGTCAACCCATTTAACAGACGGGTCAGATTGATTTGATTGGATTTTATTACTATTTGTTTTTTCCTTTTTCAAATCTAACGTTGTTAGTCTGCAGTTAGTGGAATTATATACAAAATCAAGGGGGAAAAAAAAAGACTGATCAGATCCTCCTTCGATTGCGGATCCATCCAACCGTTCATATTTCTGCATGTTCTTTCAAGACAATTTTTATTTTTATAAATAACTTTGATTCTCATTTTTCCTCCAAAAAAATGAAAAATATGATCGTTATCAATTACATCCAATCACCATTTTTTAATTTTCATATCTTATGTAGGACCCATAACGACTATATTTTTCATTCTCATTCTATAAATAATGTGAATCAAACGGGCCTAAATTGCGATTTTACTTTGTAAGTTATTATATATATATATATATATATATTTATTTATTTATTTATTTAAAAGAAGATAATTTTACGGGGAAGAATTGGAATTAATTGGACCACCTTTATGAAATTGCTCCGCAAAACCTGCGAGTCAACTCTTTTTTTGTCAACATCATGTAACAAATATCATCTTGCCATTGTCAATATTGGTTTTTCCCCTAATAAAATATTAATTCAACAAGTTGCTAAATATTGTAATAAAAAATATAGTAATTTTTAAATAAAAGGAGGAAATATAGAAAATTTGGCTTACATAATTCGTCATAAAGAGAATTTGATATTTGCTTAATTTTCGTATTGTCCACGGATCATTAAAAATAAAACTTATTATAAATACAAGAGAGTAGGTGTAATGAAAAATCCGGTCGTTCTCTAAACTTTTAAGAAAAAGAGTTTTTTTTTTTTTTTTTTTTTTTTTACGGAGAAATCCGCAGTCGCTACCATTTGGATGCGTACTGGGTAAACCTTCGGGTTGACGCAATAGTCTACAAATCACGTCAGTCAGGTTAACCGCACTAGGCAAGTCCGGTGCGACATACTCGATCGAAAAAGTGTTGGTAAGGGAATCGAACTCGTGACCAAAGGTCCTCCCGTTCACCTACTCCACCAATTCGACCACCCATAAGAAACAAGAAAAAGAGTCTTATTATGTTACGTTACGTAAACAAGCATGCTGCCTCTTTTTCTAACTTGATTGGTCGTGAATTTCTAACCGCCCACGTTTTCCCTAATTTAATTAATGAGCAAATTTGTATCTTTTCCTTAAATAAGCAATGACTTAACTAAGCGTGTCATAAAGGTCATGTGCATGAATGTGAAACTAAGCACATATCACGCGATACAATTCCATTAATTTTAAGCCACACAATATTGACTTTTAAATTTCTTGCTTCAATCGCTTCTAAATGAACTATAAACACACAAATTTGTGACAATATATTAATTATTATGAAAAACATCATCTTAAATAAATAATTTGTTAAACTGTCACATTCAAAATTTAAATAGTTAAAATTGTTGTAATAAAAGAAGTATATTACTATAATTACATGAACCTTGCTACACGTACAGAGTTTCAAAATCCTGTACTTACCGAACACTCACATCCAAAGACGGGAGAATTTTTTTTTTGAAATATTTTATACACGGGACCCACCTCCATGTGAGTAGCAATTCAAAAATCTGTTCCATTTCTGTAAAAAATTGTCTGTACATGAAGCATTTTTCATAATTACATAGTGTATGACTGTAGAAGAGAATAGAGAGTAAATGGAAATTAGTAGAACAAGAAGAAATTTATATATTTAAATTTAAAGTAATTCAATTTAGTTGGTTGCAATTCCAATTTAGGTGGCCTTGATGTGACATTAAATGATAAGTGAAATTAAATGACTTATTTAATTTCAACTTTCAACTTATCATCTAGTGCAGGGACGGATCCAAGATTGGATCAGAGACTGGGCTACAAAATTTTTGACCGGACTAATACGTGAAAAAAAAAATTTACAGCCCACCCCAGCCCAGCCCTCCTACATCCGTCTCTGATCTGGTGCTATCTAAATTGTGGTTGCAACTTAATTGGAGCTATTTAGCATTATTCTTAAGTTTATTATTGAGAAAGTCAAGTGTAACTCTCAATTAAAACATATAAAAAAGATGCTTTGACCATAGAATTGAGAAAGTCTTCTACGAAATTTTGAATAGAAAAATGAGAGTAATTACAAAAAAAAAAAAAAAATGTGAACAGGAATTGACATCTCATCAAACTGATACTATTTTAGTCTTTAAAGGAATTGCATTTGCAGACTAAAGCATATTCTTAAAATGCGAAAAATTCTAACATGTTGAAGATGGAGAAGGAGCCTAGAAGACTGGTTTTTGGTGCAATTCCAATAGTCTTTTTGCTTATCCTCCCTCTGCTTTTTGTTGATTTCTTTTGGGGCAATGTTATTCCATATGATCAATGTAATTCTAGCTCTTTTTGGGTTTCTTTTGATGCATTTTACTTAATTTTATTGATTTATTTACTTATTATATTCTCTGTGTCTAAATTAATGGCAGGGATTCAATACTTTTCGGGTTCAGAAACTGCGAATTCCAGATTTGAAGATCAGCAGAAATCATTTGATCATCTCTTAGCAAGACTAGTTAGAGGTAAGTCAACTCATCATGCTCTTTATACGCTAGACTATATTTATAATTTACGCCACAATTTGATGCAAATATGTGAACAGGAGAAGATGGAAGAAAGCTTGAAGCTACTGGTTTTGCATGTGATACTGCTGTTCATTCTGTTGTGTGTGTTGCAAATCAACCTGTAAGAATCGAGACCAGCACAATGAAAGTTTATATTCCCTCGAATCGAACTTTGCAACAAGAAACTGTGGTTTATCCACATGCAAGACAAGAGGACAAGAATTTTGTCAAGACTCTTACACCAGTTCGTTTGATTTATGGAAACATTACACCTCCGGCTTGCGAGTATACACATGATGTTCCTGCTGTGATCTTCTCATCCAAAGGAATGGGAAATGTTTTCCACGAATTCAACGAAATCGTCATCCCTTTGTTCATCACTACGAGGCAATTCGAATCCCGGGTTTTTTTCATTCTTGAGGATTTTAAACCATCATTTATGAACAAATATGGCAAGGTTGTGTCTCACTTGTCTAACTATGAAGTCATGAATCCAGCTGCAAATAGAAGTGTGCATTGCTTTCCGGGATTCGTAGTTGGGCTAAAATATCATAACAATCTGGCTTTGAATTACAGTGATATCCCGGGAGGGTATTCGATGCGTGATTTTAGACATTTTCTTAGAGAAGCATACAATTTGAAGTTCGTGCACGTGTCCGAAATAAAAAAACCAAGATTAATCCTTTTGTCTCGTCGAAATACGAGAAGATTTCTCAATGAAGACGAGATGGTTGCGATGATGAAAGAATTGGGATTTCAAGTTATTGTTGTTTCAAGATCAAAGATTATATCGGATTTGAACAAATTTGCAAACATGATCAATTCTTGTAGTGTATTGGTGGGAGCACATGGGGCTGGCCTTACGAATGAGATGTTCTTGCCAGCCGGAGCTGTTATGGTGCAAGTAGAATTACTCGGCCTTGGATGGGCGGCTGACACCTATTATGGGGATCCGGCTCGTGCCATGGATGTGCATTACTTGAAGTACAAGATTGAACCGGAGGAGAGTTCGCTTTTGAAATTGTATGGACGGAATCATTCGGTCATTACTGATCCGGGATATCTCTTTGACAAGGGCGGGTACCGAGCTGCAAGGGCGGTGTATCTCGATATGCAGAATGCAAGGATCAATCTTTCGAGGTTTAGGGAGACAATGGTTGAAGCACTTAGTCTCGTTGCTGACTTGAATGTATAGTGAAGAATGATTTTGTTTATCGTGGAAGTAAATTATTGAGGTAATATATCAACAATGACAAGATGTACATAAGATTGCACTTTTTTTTCGATTATTTTTTTTATAGAGTTTTGATTTTTGAAATGTGTTAAAAAAAAGAGAGGGGGGGGGGGGGGGGGGGGGGGGGATTCTTTAAGTTCTTTGAATTTTCAACTTGAAATTTTTACTTCATCGTGATTGTTAGTTATTGTGAAATCTAAATATATAGTTTGTGACTGTTAGTAGCATCTAAATACTTACAAGTAATATATTCTATAGCCAAAACGTCAATTGTTGATTTTTAAACTATGAAAAGATATATGGGTCTTTTCGAAATTATACAAATAAATCTTTTTATAGATTAAGAAACATTATTTAAAAGTTGGGGACCTTTAATTAAAAGTCAAATTTAAAGAAAATATTCAGGCCTCAGGGATAAGGAGAGATCCTTCTAACAAGGGATCTCCTACATTTCATGTTATTACAAAATGTACGAAGAGAATTGGAAATCTCGTGTATATCATTTCATGGTTCAATATGCATATAATTATAAGTGTCAAGATTTTAATCAAGGAGATTCGTGGTGGTATAAATTAAATCGTTCCCTATTTAAAAGAATTGTATATGTTATGCACTTATGCTTCAAGACTTGGTTCGACCAATTGGGATCTGGTCGACGTGGACTTCTACCTTCGTATGTTCATTACTATTTTTTTCGAAGTTTAAGTTTTTAACTAATCTATATGACCTCAAAATGGAGGAGATAAGCCAAAAGGTAAACTCGATAAAGAAACAAATCAAAACCGATTGTTTACATCGGCTCATTTCTTATTTTATTGAGTATAGTTGAATCTTTGACCACTATTTTTCCCTTTATTCTTTTCGAAAATCAAACAACGCACGTCGTGCGAGAAAAAAAAAGGAGGCATACAATCGATCCGGTCACAATTTACATCATTTAATGACCCTAAAGAGTTCGATGGTTGAAGATGCTAACCATTTTTTTTCCCTTCTAGATTTCACCCCCGAAATATAAGCAAAAGTTGAGTCAAATAAACAGCTTCAAAACAGTTATCAAAGTTGCAGAGTTAAATATTTATATTTCTCCTCAATCTCGCCTCCCTGTACAATATGCAAGATCTTGGAGTACCATTAGCATCATTTCCTAGAAATTGACTTCTTAATTTCGTAATTGGACCTGTAAATATGCACTATTGTACGCTAAATTGGGTTACAAAATTAATAGTTTCGAAAAAAAAAAAATTGCATCTATAATAACAACTCAAGCATACATGCAAGAGCCATTAAATAAAGACATGTATTTTTATTTGAGATGCCTAACTTTTGCTTCTTGATCCATAGTCTTGATTCTTGATTGTAGATTGTATGTTTTTCACTTTAATTTTGTGCTTAAATTTAAAATAGTCTTTATACACAATTAATTCCATATGTTGGCTCACATGTCAAATTAATAATTTCCCGACAATTTCTCCTTTCAAGAGTAGTGACAAGTGAGTAATGTTGAACTCTCTCTTTCCAGCATGCCTCTCACGTGTAGATCAGATTCATTTTTTTCACCAAATGTGCATGCGTTAAGAAACTAATTTGAGACATGTAAACAGAGGAAGATCAAAAGAAGCTTCAAGACACTGGATTTGCATGCCACACGACTAATTACTCGGTTTATCGTGTTACAAATCAAGCTGTTAGGATTGACACAGGCACAATGAGAGTACTTATTGAGTCTGATCAGCCTGTACAGGAAACCGAGGTTCGGCCATATGCAAGGAAAGAAGATTATAATCTTCTCAAAACTATCACATCGGTAAAGATACTACAGGCTAATAATACGATTCTACCGGCTTGCCAGTACATTCATGTTGTCCCTGCTGTAATATTCTCGTCCAGTGGCTTCGTAGGAAATGTGTTCCATGAATTCAATGAAATTATCATCCCTCTCGTCTATTGTCTGCTTACGAGATGATTAATCCGGCTCCAAATCTAAGTGTTCAATGCTTTCCAGGAGCAATAATTGGGCTTAAGTTTCATGGCCATTTGGCTTTGAATTTCAGCGACAGCCTCAGAGGGCATTCGATGCAGGATTTCAAGCAGTTTCTTAGACAAGCATATAATCTCAAGTTCGTGCACGTATCTGAAATCAGTAGGCCAAATTTAGTACTTTTATCTCTCAGAAAAACCAGAAGATTCCTAAATGAAGACGAAATGGTTTCCATGATGAAGAATTAGGCTTTCGAGTAGCTATTGTTGCAAGAAATAAAGTGATATCAAACTTAACAAATTTGTATGTATAATAAACTCATGCAGAGTCTTCGTGCGAGCTCACGGAGCTGGCCTTACAAATGAATTGTTCTTGCCTGCTGGTGCAGTTATGGTGCAAATAGAACTAATAGGACTGCAATGGGCTGGAACGACGTATTATGGAGATCCAGCTTGTGCAATGGGCGTGCATTACTTGCCATACAGGATCGAACCGGAGGAGAGCTCACTTTTGAAAGTTTTTGGACGAAATCATACATTGTTTTAAGGACCCCAAATCTTTAAGCTTCGAAGTAGGCAGGGTCCATGGAGATTTATCTTAACCATCAGAATGTAAGGATCAATCTTGCAAGGTTTAGGGAGACAATGGTTGAAGCACTTAGTACTGTTGAAAGCTCAAATGTTTAATTTTAAGTAACTAAGTGAGAATTCATTTACATATGGAACAATAGGAATTAGAGACTTCATGTTCACTTTTTGTCTACTGTTTGATACAACGATAACTATTTTATTTAAAGGGTAATTGGCACAAAACGTTCCTACCTTTCATGTTTATTGTGAAAAACATCATTATCTTTTATTTTTTGGCACAAAACGTTCCTACCTTTCACATTCTTTACGCTGAACGTCCTTTTCACCATTTTTTAATTTAAAATGACCAATATACTCTCATATTTAGATAAAACAAAACAAAAAAAAAAAAAAATAAAGAACAAAATATAACTATAGGTCCAAACTTTTTAAAAGTGCAAATAACCCATCAAACTTTACATTTTTCATAATCTTACGTAAAAGTTGTGTTTTCAATATTATTAACTTCATCCCGTCAAGACATTTAACCACATAAGCAACATTATTAGACATGTCAATAAACTGTTAAATTTATTAATAGATATGTGATGATGAGTGACTTAACTGAAATAAATTTTTAAGTTCATTGACCATTTATTAAGTTAAAAATGGTTTATGACTAAAATGACACTTTTTTTGAAAGTTTAGGGAGCGTTCTTTTCGTATTTCAATTTTGTGTTTTGAGTTTTGAATTCGTTTTGTGTTTTGGATGTCCATTTTGAGATTGTTGAAAACTCGTTCTTTTTGTCGTTTCGAAAAAATATTTCCCAACTCGTTTTTTTTTTAAATTTTGACAGATTTATGAAGAAAACAGTCAAAACGTAAAAAAGTTGTTTTCTGTTTTCTTCACAAAATTTTCAGCCGTCTTTAAAAACTCGTTTTCGAAAATGGGAAAGAGAACGCGTTTTCAATGTTTTGAAAAATCGAAAACAAAAAAAGTCCGAAAACAATAAAAAGAACGCAACCTTAATGACCAATAGATTTTTTAACCCTAATCAAATAACGTATTGAGTCTATTGACTGCAAAATTTCGCGAATCGTTCCCGCCCCCTTAAACCTAAAACCCCAAAATCTGTTGTCTTTTATGATTTAGAGGGCTGCCTCTGCCTCAGGCCCAATTCAAAAGGTTTCCTCACAATTTTTTTTTAAATGAATAAAATCAGATTTAGGGCTCCCATTCCTTCTTTCCCGTCTCTGTGCGTGCGTGCGAGCGATTCCTCGTGCCTGCTCAGAAGTAACTTACTCTTAGGATCAACCTTCATACATATAGTGAGTGATATATTCACTGATTCGTAAAAAGGAGCAGCATCGTCGTCCCGTGGCCGGGCCCTTTCTCCCAACCCCAGTCCCTGGTAAGTATGCATCTAATAAATTCCAAACTCTTAACTCCCGATTCTTGTCCAGCCCACAATCTATATGATTAAATGTTTATAGATGCATTTGAAATTTCTATATGATTTCATCAATCCATCTGTTGTATCATTGTAATGATCTCGGAAGAAGCAAAATTAATTTAGGAATTCCTGTATAATTGTGTTTTCTGATTTAGGGATTTATTTAATGCCTAATGGTTGGTGTGATTAATTCTAATTTATGGATTTATCTAATGGTTGTTGTGATTAATTCTGGTTTGGGGATTTATCTAAATTAGTGATTCTTGCTGAACTGCCATACTTGTAGCTAGATTCTCCATGATTATTGATCATATGTGTAATGTGTTATTTATTCTTTCCCTCAGATTCCTGATTGAAGCTATTATTTTTCTGATGAGTGTTTTTTAAAAACAAATTTCCATATTCTTGAAGATTTACCTTGTAACTTCTAAGACTTGAATTGGTCACTTCAGTTCCTAGTAATTTATCAAAATAGGATCAGGCCATTCATCTGGATTCACAAGGAGTCATAATGATGAATATTATGCCCTGTTTGATTCTCTTTTTCCCAAAATTCATTTTTCTCACTCTTCTTTTCAACCACACATTTTTCAATAAAATAATAGTACACTCCAACCCAAAAATTTTCCTTAATTTTTAACTATGCATTCTCTATCAATCAACTAATCAAAATGCATTATTTCCCCCAAAATGAGAATCAAACAGGGTCTATATCTTACTTAACCCCAGTATGGCTTACTGAAATTAAAATCTGCACTTGGAAGAGGAGAAGAAAGTCTCGAGTTGTCTTATTGATCAATTGAAAAGACAAGAAAGTATGATTTTCTTGAAATTAATGCTCATGTGATATACGCTTGGTCCAGATTTTGTATTTTGAATTAAGCTACACAAAATTGAAATATCCTCTCAATATACCAAACTAGGATTAGGTTATATAGATCAGATTAGTTCCCATTGAAACTAGTTATAGAATTTATCAAGGTAGGATCAGGTCATTAAGAGGATTCACAAAGAATCAAAATAAATAATATTATATCGAAGCCGAAGTTTTTGTGGTTAACTCTTGACAATATTTTGGCCTTCATGGAGCTACTCAAGATAAAAAGATCCTATCGATTACCAGACGAGGATTGGAAGCAAGGCTTCTTTGTAGATGAAGGAATTAACAATTTTTATTCAACACAGTTAATTCGGGAACACGATGAGTGTTTACCTTGATGGTAGTGGAAGTTATAGTTCTAGTCTCTTGATTATCCCAAGTTTCAATTGTTTTTTGATTTACTGTTAAGTTTTAAGTTAATAGTTGGTTCAATAATACACGTAGATTTCGCATGCATGCCACAATTTTCGGGGGTCTAATTTATGAAGTTTGTCTTAGACCTCAAAATCACAGAATCGGCACTGTTTAGAGAAAGAAAAAAGTTTGGAGATGAGTTTGGTGGCAGGATCCTACGAGCGATTCATATGGGGTTACAGGTTAAAACATCGCCAGAACCTCACCATTTCTCCACTTTTTACCTTCCCTTCCCACCAGTCCACCATCAAGGCCGTCGCAGTGTTCGGTTCTGCTGCTGTCTCCGGTGGTTATGATGACACCATCAAAATCTATGATCTCGCCTCCTCCTCCGAGATCGGCTCCCTCCATCAATCATCTGCCATCACCTCTCTCTCATTCTTTGCACCTCCTTCACTCTCTTCCTTTCCCCGAAATCTCTTTGCCACTGACGCTGAAGGTTTTCTCTCAATTTACGATGCCGACCCCTTTGTCCACCTCAAAACCCTTAAAGTTCATAAAAAAGGAGTCAACTCCCTCTCCGTCCACCCCTCTGGCCAGCTAGCATTGACGGTAGGCCACGATGAGTGCTTGGCCATGGTCAATTTGGTTAGGGGCAGACGCAGTTTCTACTGCAGGTTAAGCAGAGAGTCATCAATTGTACAATTCAATGAAACCGGTGAAAAATTCTTCATGGTAGCTGATGAGAAAATTAGTATTCACGAATCTGAGGATGCAAAATTAATTCTTGAGCTGGATAATCGGAAGAGAGTCCTTTGTGCAGCCCCAGGAAGTGTATGGTTTCCATCTTTTTGTGTATATATTTTCTTTGATATTATTTACGCCATGCTTATTATAAACCCTTTTGACAGAATGGGATTTTATTTACTGGAGGAGAGGATAGGAATGTGACGGCATGGGATGCAGCCAGTGGGAAAGTGGCATATAGCATTGAAAATGCTCATTCAGTCCGTGTCAAAGGCATTGTTGTATTATCTAAGAGTAGCGATTCAGGGGAGGAGGATCCATACATTGTGGCATCTGCATCGTCTGATGGGGTTATACGCATTTGGGATGTTCGGATGGCTAATAAGGAGAAGACGAATCCACTAGCTGAGGCTAATACCAGATCCAGGCTCACTTGTCTTGCAGGATCATCTATCAAATGTGAGTCTTGAATCAATTCTCAGTTTATTGTTAGGTGGTATGAATTTATACAGGGTTAGGTTCCACTAATTAGGTTTAGTGAACTAAGAAGTGATAACCGGTAACAATTGCTCCACACCTATCAGTGAATACCTGTATGATGACTGTTATAGTGTTAGATTGTTGATCAGATCAGTTAATATGTCGAGTTATCTTCTTTACTTTGTTCTAACCTTTGTTGTTATAACTTACACTCTTCTTTTTCCCATTTTCAGCTGAGAGACGACCGCGAGTTGAAAATTCTAATCCAGATGAAAAGTAGGAGGCAGCCGCTATGGAATCATAATAGCTGTACTGTGCTGGGGATATTCATATAGATTATCCTCTTGATTCCCTTTTCTTCCCTCCCCCATTTCTTTTGTTTTTACTGGAGGAACAAATTATGTTATGTATGTAATATGGGTTTTGATCTATAACATTATTTTTGACAAAGCGAGGATCTATAATACAAGTATCATGATACACTCCTCAGTTGAAATACAATATATATATATATATATATATATATTATTATTATTATTATTATTATTATTATCCTATCTGTATTACAGTGTTAGTTGATATAAAATGAATGAGAGCACATTTTATTGATGTGGAAGCAACGGATAATTCGTGGATTTTTGTGCTTGGCTTTGCCTGGTGTTCCCTGATGGAAATTTTTTGCGATCCATTTAACCAGATTGAAGTTAAGGAAGATTAGGCATTGACTTCTTAATCTATGTATCTCATAAAAAATATGATGGCTTGGGGCCAACGGATGATTGGTGTTCTTAGAAAGAAATTGTCTATCTTGGTTATCGAATTCAATTTAGTCTGAGAAGGATTTTGAGTCGGCATTCTTAAGGTTTAAGTTGATGTATATGGTAATATATGTGCATTCTCAACCTATCTACTTTATGTATGTTTGTGATAGATCAACCATTTGCTATACTGATATTAGTCAAAATGAAAAAAAAAAAAAACAAAACCAGTAGTTAACGGTCTATTAGAATTGCCAAGGTATTTTAAACTAAGACAAGACATTTCTCCCTTTGAACACTGTAACAATTACTGTGGAAGTCATTGACAAAAGACATAAAGCTCGGCACCAATGGATGAAAGTGATAAAGAACGATTTCCCTTTCATTTTTTCTTTGGATATTCCCTGGGTCCAAATATAGTCGATCCAATTCGCACATTGGTACTGCCCATTTCAATCTGCAATTATCGAACAGATGTTGTCATTCTTTCAAATATATATGTAGCACAAGGTGCCGATAAGTAAGCAAAAATTAGAAACTAGGCTCTGATGAACAATCAATTGGTGATATAACGTTGTGTTCTTGTTAATTACGTAAACAACGTAAATTTGATAACCAGATCCTGGGCTCACCGCTTGCTCAAAGTCGCCAGACATGCCCATTGATAACTCACATTGGGATTCTGCCATTCCAAGCACCTCGCATACCTTGGCTCTACAGTCTAATAGAGTCTGTTGCGTTAGAATGCAATAAAAATGGATCAGAACCTAAAATAATCAGTAAGCAAGGTAGCAGAAAATATACACTAAAATACAAAACCCGTCCAAGACAGATGTGCTCATTGATAACACAAATTAATTGCATACTAGAGTAACAAATTCATCATTTTCCTTCTTCAGAGAGAAGAGTTCTAAAGATGGAGAAAAAATATGATGAATGAATTCATGAACAAAGGGCAATATTGTTTCAACAATAACAAAAGTAAGTACAAGTTTAATGAGATTACAATGAAGAGGATTAGTGTGTTCCACGAAATGTGTGAATATTAAGTGGGTAAAGGGTAGTAGGTATGAATGTGTGGTTAGAATTGATATTTAACTATGACTTCAAATTATAAGGAGATTTGAATTTTTGCCAAACATGCACAAGTGCTCATCGAAATAAAATCAACACCCAACCAATTCCCAGAACAAATGAGGAATATCACCTTGAAGTTTTCAGTAGTTGACGTGTAGTCGGGCATCCCTATTGTCATTAAGCCAAAGAACTTGAGATTTGGGCAACCTAGCTTGACATGCTCTACAAGATCTACACAATCTGTAGGATTTACACCAGATTTTGCTGCAAATGATAAATCAATTTAGCTCCAAAGTTGGTCCCTATATGGGGCGAATAAAGAAAGTAACATTTTTTTGTAAACAGAGTAGAAGACAATAAGCACTATATTTTGGAGGAACAATAGTCAAGGTAACCACACATGAATCTTTAAGAAGACCTGTAAGTGTACAAACTAACAAGATTAGATCAGTGTCAAATTAGTCAAATCATATAATATACATGCAAGTGAACCTGGACTAAGGAATGTTAGGCACAGTTGGAATCTTTTAAAGTAACGAAGGAATGTTAAGCAATAACTACGGCCGCTAGTCAACGTTCTGAATAACTCAAACATTTTTACCTCATCTCTCAAGTCCACAAAACACCCCCACGTAGTTTTGCTATTGAACAAAAGAACATTCGTAATTTTATTACTCACATTCTTCTCCACTGGTATTAACTTGAACCAAGACCTTCAAAGGCCGCCTCCCGATGTTTGAAACTGCACAGTCCAGATGATTGGCAAGCTGTGGATCAGAGACGATGTAAGTACTGTCATTTTGAGTGATGAGCAAAGTTAAATCCCATTTTTAGTTCAGTGTATTAATCTAGCAATCAAGGTCATAATAGCTCGTAATAGTAACTAGTAAGAGAGAGACTACTAAAAGGCCACAGCATGAAAAAATAAAACCAAACGACGCAAAGGCATTTTATAATAAAAATTCCTTCTCTTAAAAAAAATCCAAATTACCTTGGTAAAAAACAATTAACTAATTAATATGCAAGGTTAAGTCGCGCTCAGGCCATAAAATATGTATAGGATTGTCTGAATTATTTTCATCCGGTAATCACATTAGCCGATTACCGAGAATTCATCACAATATCTCAAATTGTAACTCAAAATCCGATATCATAAATCAGAAGCCACTGCCAGCAACTTTTAACCCTTTTACAATGAAAGAAAGGAAAAAACGAATAAGAGCATGTTTGATAAATAGTAGCACACAAGACTGAAAATTATGTCCATATTTAATAGTTTATACTGTCCAGTAAAATCCACTGAACCAAACAAGTTATAACAGTGCAATATTACCTTCTCATTGTCTACGCCTTCAACCATATCTAAATTTGGGACAGCAGCTGCACACGATTGAGAAAAAGAACATGTAACATAAATCTTTCAGGTATCATCTATTTTCCTTGGGTTGAGTAAATTAAGAAACACTAAAGTGGAAATTAAATCATACTCAATAGAGTCTTCACTTTATTGCTCTGCAAATGCCCGATAAAATGCCAAGCAATGTCCTCCGGCAGCTGCAATTTTACAACAAAATGCCTAATTTTAAACAAGAACAGAAAAAGTAATTCCAATTGGGTTTTTAGAATTAGTGTGGACCTGAGGGGCTTTTTCAACAATTTCTTGGACATAATTTTCACCGAAGCACCGGTGACCTGCGTCATAGACTTGTTGGATGAGGGAGACGGGTTTGGTCTTGCCGACAGCCACCACCCTCACGTCGCCGGAAGAACGGCCGGACCTCTCTGCGGCATGCCGGACTCGGTGAAATACCGCCCGAAGCGCCGTTACAGCTGCACCCTCCGCTGCCGGAGCCGCCATTAATTATTTTTTTGGTTTTTATTTCACCCGAGATTATTTAGATGTTGATTTTTTATTACAAATATGGCCATACCAAACCTCAATCGCAGGGATCTTTTGGTGAAATACGAACCTTTAAAAATATGAGGTCGAAAGTAAAGTTTAGCCTCGTTTTTTCTAATTAAATTAAATTTATATTATTAACGAGATAATTTTTAATAAAATAATATTACACATAAATCTAATATATATATATATATATATATATATTTTTTAATTATGCATTCTCAAAAAATTTACTATTCCTCTTCTTATAATGTGAAATAATAAGAGTTAAACAGACGCCAAAACTCTTAATAAACTTGCTTTTATTTGAAATCTTATCAAACGAGCTCTTAAGATGTGACACTAAATCCATTATCATTTTTTAAATCATATTTTAACTTTATTCTTTCAAAATATATTCTCTACCTCTACCTCTACCTCCACCTCCATCCATTATTTTACTCATTCCCTAAGTCACAATTCACGCTCACATCACCACAACTATCGCATACCAACATCGCCCATCACCACCACCACTCCACTCGTCGTTGTTGTGGTTGCGGTGCGCCCTGAGATGGCTCACTGTGTGTCACTAAACACAAGTCGACTTCACGAGAAAAAGGGGAGAAGAAAATTTAGGTTTGGGGTGAGGATTTGAGCGTAGAGTAGAGGTATACATAGTTTCAACCATGAACCAATGATTTTTTTTATGCATATGGAACCAAACTAAATCAAACCATTCGGTTTTAGCTTAGCTTGGTTTGATTCTGATTCCATTACTTAAATTTTCAAATGATAAATGCAAAATAAAATCTATCATTATATACATAAATTAGTAATATATGCCTATAAAAAATCAATCGTTTAGCAAATTCAACTTCAAATTATCAATCATCGAATGAAATATTGTATAATAATATTCATTTACAAAAGTCCAAAATAACAAATAAAATATAGTCATAATTGGAATACACAAATATCAAGATTCTTCCTCGTACAAAAGTAAGCTTCCGTTTGTCTCCAATTGTGGGAAGGAATTAATTCATTTTTTGACCTTTTTTGTCAGCCTGTGGGACCCCTGTGAGAGAAGAAAGTCAACAATCACGGCTTAATGGTCCAAAAATGCATTTTTATTGGTGAAAAAATTGGAAACAAACACACCCTAAGTATATTAACAATGATTCACTAATATGGATGTATGAATCATTGATAACTGGTTTGTAAAAAATATAAATATATAAAAAAAAATTAATAAAAATTAAATTTGGTTCTTGGTTCTAAGAACCAAAACCATTAATTTTTTTATTTTTTTTTTATTTTATAGAAACGAACCGCTCAATTTGATTTGGTTTTCATTTGGTCTGATCATTTTGTCAACCACTAGGCAATAGTCTCTAGTGTAATTTGTGAAATTATAGGCCTCTGCTTGCAATTTCAAATCAATGGTCAATTTGCAAATGAAAACTGTTCATGCAAGTGGTGTAGTGGTAGTGAGTGGAGCGGCTGGATGGCGTTGCTGGCGGTTGAGAGAGATGGCGGGGGGTGGTGTGGGTTTGTAGCCAATTATTTGGGTAATTATGACCATGAGTAATTTGCGATTAATAAATAATGCGTGATCTAAAGAAATATGTGATTGTAACTAAATTTGTAATGTGTTGTGCTAAAGAACCCAAGATTTAATCCCTATTTGTATAACATTTTTCATTTGTAATAGTAACTCACAATTTGTGTGTTATGATAGTGACCTTATGCGCTTGTGATTGAGATCATAAATTGTATGTTATTGTGATTTTGACATGTTTAATTAATAAGTAAGTCACAAAATCGTTATAAATGTTACTGCCTATTTTTTGAAAAAAATTCACAAGTTTTTTATTTTTAATTTTGAAAGTGTATCTTGAAACTTAATTATGTATTTGGCCTTTTGTAGAATTAAGCACTTGTTAATTGTTAGAAATTGATTTAGGGCCTGTTGGACATGGTTTCTAAATGGTTAAAAATTATTTTTGAAATTAAGAAGTTGCTTTTTGAGTTTATCTGAATAATTTTATGAAAGTGTTTTATCATAGTAGAAGAACTTTTAGTGTAAACTAGCTTAATGTAATTTTTTTCAGAAAACCTTTTTACAAAAAATAGAAACAATAATGGAATCCTTGCCAAACGGGTCCTCAAAATCAGTTTTCCTCTATACTCATTTTTAATCACATATTCTTAAAAAATAAAAATAAAATAAAAAATTCTTTAACATTTTTTCATAACCTTTCCTTATTTTAAACCATATATTCTCCAAAAAAAAATAATAATAATAATAATCACTTCCAAACAAACACCAAAATATGTTTGTTGAAAAATTGATTAAGCTAAATAAGCAATTATTTTTAGATAACTCAAACTCCAAAAAAATTCTTATATTTGAAGATCATATCTCAATTCATGTCCCTCGAGTTGATTTAAAACCCACATTGGGCATTAAAAAAAAAATTGACTTTATGTAATTGACCCTATGATAATAAGACAACACGGGAGAAACAAAATTATGAGTATGAAATATATTATTATTAAAAATGATGTTTGATCAATTTATAAGTTTAAAAAATTTGTCAAATACGTCCTTAATATTCTTTTGGCACATTTTTTCCTCTTCTTTACTTCTAGAATCCACCGTAAGTAGCAAGGAAAGACTTCTACAAAATTACAAATCGCGATGAAAGATTTTTCTACAACAATAATAAATATCATAGAAAGTTATCATGATAGCTACTTTACGAGACATTATAGAAGGGAAGAACACATAAACCATCCATATAAAAATCATATTTCAAAATTAACAAACTTTATAAAAAATTTCAAAAATTAGGCGATAAATCTATTTATTAAATATTTAATTATAATATAATATAATTAATCTATTTACCCCACCCATCTCCAACCCACACAGTTACCAATCACACAAAAATTTAAATTCAAACCCTTCTCTCTCTCTCTCTCTCTCTCCCCCCACCCGACCTACCTCCGTTGACCGTTCCAGCAAATATTCCGACGACTATTCCGACGACGGCTCCAGCAAATTGCTCTGAAAACTATTTCGTTGACTACTCTGGCTCCACCAATAGAAAAATATCAAAAAAATGTGATGATCGTAGTGGTGCATAGTAGATCAGATTTGTAACTGTGTTATCTATGACCATACATGTGTTATATGTGATCAATTCACTTACTTTGTTATCTGCAACCAACTTTGTCTTCGGTGTGACTAATTGTGACCAAATTTGTATTCAATGTGACTATCTGTAACTAGGTCAATCTCAAGTCATAATCGGTCACAATCAATACAAAATTGATCACAAGCATTCACAACATATACTTGGTCGCATAAGGTCACCACAAATAAATCTACATATACCGTGGATTCGTGATTAACCGAGACCAACTTTGTCTTCGATGTGACTAATTGTGACTAAATTTGTATTCAACGTGTCTATCTGTGACCAGGTCAATCTCAAGTCACAATCGATCACAATCAACACAAAATTGGTTGCAATTAGTCATAACAAAGATATATTTGGTCACATAAGGTCACCGCAAACAAATCTGTACACATCGCAGACAAGTATAAATACTATCTTCACCTCAAATCCACAACAATTATCATCACCATAACTTCCACCGACACCTTCAAAAAACACCAACCAGCACCACCACACAAACAGACATTGGGGATTGGCCCAAAAAACTAGCCTCACAAGCCTGAATTGAAGATTCAACATCAATCGCCGCCTCATCCAATCCATAGAAAGACTCGGAATCCAATTTGTTCATAACTTCGGATAAGGCCCGAATCACGTCCTCGTAAAAACCCTGGCATTTCTGCATACCAGATAATATCCTTAGATATTCGTCTGACTTCATGGATTTCAGCAATAAACCAATGTAATTTATTATAATAGGCTTGGCCGAACACTATGTAGGAGAGGAAATAATGGTCAGCAGCGGAGGCCAGGGGATCGGAGAAAATCACGGCCAAGTAGAAGGAGACATAAGGGGTTTTTTTTCCAGATTTGGGTGGCGAGTTGAGAAGAATTTAGGTCAGGAGAAGATGAGGTGAAACAGGAAGTTAAAAAGCAAAGAAATAAGGTGAAGATGAGGGGAAGAGATACAAAAATCGCCATTGTTAGTTCAAATGAGGTATTCCGATGAGGATGAGCATTGACATGGAGGATCACATGGCTACTCATCGTAGTCTTCTCAAGGTGGAAGCAAACACCACGAAAGATGCAGACGATTCGGTATGAGAGAGAGAGCGAGAGAGAATTTAGGTCAGGAGAAGATGAGGTGAAACTGGAAGTTGAAAAGCAAAGAAATAAGGTGAAGATGAGGGGAAGAGATACATAAATCGCCATTGTTAGTTCAAATGAGGTATTCCGATGAGGATGAGCATTGCCATGGAGGATCACATGGCTACTCATCGGAGTCTTCTCAAGGTGGAAGCAAACGCCGCAAAAGATGCCGACGATTCGGTACGAGAGAGAGAGCAAGAGAGATGAAATTTGGGGGTGATTGAAATTTGTGGGTGGGTGGCTTTGTTATAATAAATCTATCATTATTAAATTAATAATTCTTAATTAGCACCTAATTTATGAAATTAAAACTAATATTTTTTATTTATAAAATTAGTCTTTATATATAGGTTTGTAGCTAATTTTCCCATTATAGAATCATGGACGGATTTAGGCTCCAGAGTCCAGCCCAATTCACTTTATTTATTTATTATTATTATTTTTTTTGTAGTTAAAATTTTTTTAAGCAAAAAGAATTTTTGTATGGGTAATTTAATTTTTTTTGTAACGTATTAGCCCCGATTTAAAAAAATTTATGGATCCGTCCCCTGTATAGTATGGTATATATTTTTAGAATGATTGTTATTTCTTAATGATTACAATTAACACCGACTATTTTATGACTTCTTCTTTTATAAATTATCGTTTTGTCCTTTATACCGACTATTGGGCAAATGTCAGTTTTTTTTTTTTTTTTTTTTTTTTTTTTTTTTTATCTCAATCCTACTTGTTAGAGCGAAAACAAGGTCATAAATATTGGTGTTTAAGCCAAGTTGATCAAACTGAAGGGGAAATTGTCAAAAATAATGGCTAAATTATTTTTTTCTTCTAGTTAAAAATTGACTTTGGATGAATTTGATCAAATAATCAATGCAAAGATACGCCCTTTTCTAGCGGGCAAGAATATTCTGGATGTTTGTTCGTTTTGTTTGTAAGAAAAATTTATGTCTCATCTTGAGTTTTCACACTGGAAGAAAATTATAATAGCTATATAATATTCTTGAAGGGTTTGTCGTCTAATTCGTCTTTATAATTTTAATTATTTAGATATATATTAATATTTATACACTTCACTATAGTTTTTCTTCATCTCATCCTTAATTTTGTTTTGTCGAATTGCATAATTTAAAGTCATAGTGAGATTGATTGAACCAACTTATTTGTTCGATTATTTCAAAATTATTTTTTAACAATTTATTTGTTTTTCATTAACAAATATTGAGCTCTAATTTGATTTTCAATATTTTCAAAATACATTTTTCATTTTCTTCCTTTCAATCGAATATTCTTTAATAAAATAATATTACACGTAAATTCAAAATATTTTCTCATTTTTTAATTACACATTCCTAATTAATTTACTGTTTCAAAATACATTCTTAACAAAAAAAAAAGGGAGGGGGGGGGGGGGGGGGCTCGAGTAGGCTTTCAGAATATATTAAGTTACACAAATAACTTAATGAATTTTTTGAGAAATTCTTTTATTTTTCTAATTTGATTTGTTAAGAATGATTATCATTGTTTAATAATAAATTTGAAAATTAAGTCTTAACTTACTTTCTAATGACGTAACTTATAAGTAGAGGTAAACATGTTCATATTGATTATTATGAAATTAATGATCACAAAACACGAGCAAGTTTGAAAAGAAAACCTATGTAGAACTTAAAAGTTTTCGAGGAAGATAAATTACAATTATTTATTCTTTTTGCTCGTTAACTTAAAACGAGAGAACTCTATAATTAACTAATCTATTGTGATGGTAAGTTTAAGATTATAAAAATTAAAGAAAAACAAATCAATTAACAAGGATATATATAAACATTATCCGTACTAAATTGTGAGTTGATTTTTGCTAGGTTCCTCTTCCCCGGTCGTTTCCTTGTAACGTGGAATGCGCCGGGCGAATCGGGGAGGTGAATTTGTGGGAGAACGAGTCAAACTCGTTTCTGACACACCTTCCCTCATTCATTCGGTCCAACTTACTCCCTCTTATTTTTATTATTATTATTTTCCTATGGATATCAAAGCCTATTCAATTGCAGAGTTCTAATAAGACTTCCAATACCCTCAAAGACTCTCAGAAACTCATTTTCTATCATCTTTAATCTGGACAGAGAAAAAGAGGGAGACTCTCCATTGAAGAT
This sequence comes from Osmanthus fragrans, assembly GCA_019395295.1. Taxonomy (NCBI): domain Eukaryota; kingdom Viridiplantae; phylum Streptophyta; class Magnoliopsida; order Lamiales; family Oleaceae; genus Osmanthus; species Osmanthus fragrans. Next base: position 1,235,570 of record CM033344.1, on the reverse strand, counting down.
CGAGTTTTTCCTTTTTCCTTTTTTTGTTTATTTTGATCTTGCATGTAAATATGGACGGCTTACGTGATCATGATCAAAAGTTGATTGTCAACTCTCTTGATGATCATGGAGAGAAAAGGGTTGTCAATGAAATGGATTTCTTTGCTGATGAGAATTGTTCTAAGGAATCATCAACAACGTTTGAATTCAAGAAGGAGAGTAATTTTTATGGTGTTGAACGAGAACTTCACCTTAACTTAAGTGTATGCTAGTTATTCTTAATAATTAATATATTATGAAAACCCTTTTAATTCTCGAAAGTCAAAGGTTTTATTTTAGTTTTTTTCGATGTTTTTTATGATTTGACAGACTGGTTCGAATTTTCTGATGACAAAAGCTATGGCCAGTGGCAAGTCGATGGAGGATGATAATGCATCACCCAGAATTTCCAATGAAGTAAGTGTTTAGGTTACATTTTACATCAAATAACAATCGTGTTTTAATGATGTTGACCTTTTAAGATGAATTATGGTGCAGGTTGTAGTTATCAAGTCTGAGCTCAATCGTGTGAACACGGAGAATGAACGACTAAGAGCTACACTGAATCAAATAAACAGTAAAAATAATTCTTTACAGATGCAAATTGGAACACTATTACAGCATCAACAAAATCTAAAAGGTGCAACCACAGCAGATCAAAAGGTTGGTACTAATATACAGTTTAGTGTTACTCAATATTGAACTAAAAGAGGTAATTTTGGTCTTATTTTACTGTGATATTTTGATAGATTATTGATGATAAAGATAAACGTTCACATTCAGTATTAAAAGGTATGGAAGAGAAGTCAATGGCTGATGAATTGCAGAAGAATTCTCTGACAAAGATAGAGATAGAAAAAAGCCCAGAAAAGTATTTTCAAGAATGGTTTCCAAATAAAGTACCAAAATTTCATTCTTCTTCCAAGGATATGGATAAAGCTGAAGAAGCCACTATGAAAAAGGCCCGTGTCTCGGTTCGAGCACGATCAGAGGCACCTGTGGTAAGTTCCTATTCATCAATGAGCTATTTTGTCACCTGGTCTTGATTTAGTGAAGAAATATTCATATTTAGCTTTTTACACAGATCTCTGATGGTTGCCAGTGGAGAAAATATGGGCAAAAAATGGCAAAAGGAAATCCCTGCCCTCGAGCTTATTATCGATGTACCATGGCAGTTGGTTGTCCAGTGCGCAAACAAGTAGGGTTAAGCACTTTATTACTGTTGCTCCTCTTCCCATGATCAATTGATTTAATTTACATCTTTTGAATCATATTAATATGGAATCAACTCGTCTAAAAAGTTTAGAACGTCAATAAAGGGATAAAGTTATTTATTTAGGGTTAGGTACCCTCAGTTGTTCTTCGAACTTTTAAGAAACTTTTAGGTTTGTTACTAAATTTCACTCTGCTATAAGATGGTCATTGAACTTAAACTTTGTTTCGGGTAGGTTACTTTGTGCACTTTTGTTAGTTTAATTAGCTTATCTTTGGTAGAGATCAAAACCTAGACTTTAATTTGAGTCAAAATCAATAAATAATTTTAACCACACATTTCATGTGATTCATATCTTTCCAATCATACATTCCATGAACTCTTATGAAAATCTATTAAAAGATTATTTTAATCATCATCAAATATAAGCTTAATAGCAGACGTAAAATGACATCAAACTTAGGTTTTGTAAAAGAGAACAAGCTTTATTTAAGTGAAAATTACACAAGGCTATGTTTATGTGACAGGTGCAACGGTGTGTAGAAGATCGTTCGGTACTTATAACCACTTACGAAGGCAACCACAACCATCCGTTGCCCCCTGCCGCAATGGCAATGGCCTCCACCACCTCCTCAGCCGCATCAATGCTGCTATCAGGACCAATGCCAAATGCCGGTGGATTCATGAACCCTAATGTGCTTACGAGAACTATTCTTCCTTACTCAGCAAATTTAGCATCAATTTCAGCTTCAGCACCATTCCCTACTGTTACATTGGATCTCACAAACACTCCCACCACCCATTCACACTTGCAAATACTCCAAGGCCAGTTCACTCGAAATTTTGGGCTAGGGACACAGGCCATTGCCCAGGCTCTTTACAACCATTCGAGATTTTTCCACCGAGTCTCCGATGCCGCATCTTTTAGTAATGAAAGCTCTCACGACATGACGAATGCAGCTACTGCTGCCATTGCCTCGGATCCAAATTTTACTGCAGCCCTAGCAGAAGCCTTAGGCTCCATCATTGGCAATATAAACCCAAATACTGGAATTGACAGTAAAAACTCTCCAAAAAATGGCAGTGAAAGCAACATTGCTAATGTAAGTTTTGCAAGGAAGTGAGTTACATATGAGCATCACTTCTTTTTGCTTAGGACACTATTTGCACTTCATTATTGTTTTTATTTTTCGTTTTCTCTTTCTTTGATTTTCGAACAGGACGTGAAATAAATAAGTTCATCTGCATTTTCTACAAGCTTTTCCTTTATGCAAGTAAGTAATGAGAATGATTAATTACTTCAAAATTATACATCCGAGTCTTCAACAATACTAAGTGCTTCAACCATTGTTTCCTTGAACCTTGCAAGATTAATCCTTACATTCTGATTGTTAAGATATATCTCCCTGCCTACTTCTGAGCTGAAGGATTTAGGGTCCTTAAACGCTGTATGATTTTGTCCGAAAACTTTTAAAAGTGAGCTCTCCTCCGGTTCGATACTGTATGGCAAGTAGTGCACGCCCATTGCACGGGTTGGATCGCCATAATAGGCCTTTTTAGGCCATTCCAGGCCAATTAGTTCAATTTGCACCATAACTGATACGTGGGCAAACTTGAGATTATATGCTTGTCTAAGAAACTGCTTGAAATCCCGAAACGAATACCCTCCGGGGGTGTCGCTGGAATTTAAAGCCAAATGGCCTTGAAATTAATTATTGCTCCTGGAAAACAGTGAACACTTTTATCTGCAACCGGATTAATCACATTGTAAGAAGACAATTGTGACATAGCCTTGCTATATTTCCTTACAAATGAGGCATTGTAATCCTCGAGTATAAATTGCACCCACGATCTCAAATGCCTAGTCGTAATGAAAAGAGGGATGATAATTTCGTTGAATTCGTGGAACAAGTTTCCTACAAAGCCACTGGAACAGCAGGGACATCGTGAATGTATTGGCAAGCCAGTGGCATCATAATATTACCCTGTACTATCTTTACTGGCGTGACGTTTTTGAGAAGATTATGATCTTCTTGCCTTGCATATGGTCGAACTACTCCTGAAAGAAGAAATTTCGGGGACTCGTGCTCTTGTTGAACTGTGTCATTGCTGATCCCTCGACCGGTGAAAATAGTTTCGTAGTATTGAATCCCTGCCATTTCCGAAGATATGTTCACCATGTTGAAGAATTAAGCTTGTAGAAGATGGTATAAAGTTAAGACTTACATTGATCAAGAAATCAAGAAAGAGCAAAGAGAGGATGAGTAAGAAGACAATTCGAGTTGAACTAATGGAGAGCTTAAGTTTTACTCTTACTCATATGAAAAATTATTTATGTGTCGAATATTTAATGAAAATAAATTGGACTTGGACAAGATAAAATTTATCCTCTTTCTAACAGACAAGAAGTCGATATCTCAATATTTTACTAATTTTAACGTTGATACTCTTCTATAATTGTAGATTGGGAAATTGTTATAATGTCTTTTCAGTTCTCATTTAATATATTTATCTTGAATCTTGATTGATAATATATGAATGGACCATGTTATTTGTACATACTCCTTTATCTGTTCATTTACCCGACTTCACCCACCCCTCTCACATTGGGGGTGAGTGGAGCACATTTGTCGGAAGTAAGTCTCAACCCCATGTGAGAGTATCGGTGGGATCGGGTAACTCAAATGGTAAGTCAAAAGGTACAAATGGTTTAATCCTATATGAATAGAACTCTCAGTTAGAGTGTGCTGGGATTTCAGGAAAATAACACCCAAATTAAGGAAAACTTACAAGGTGGCTTATGACAAAATTAAATAATTAACTTTTCAGTAAAAGGAAAACGAATGCTGTTAGAAATTCAGAATCAAGAAGGAAAAAGGATAGCACCCTTGTTTTTGTAACATAGTAGAAGACGTTTTTAACGGAATTTCTCATTATACAGACTCATATTCTTATTAATTTAGTGATGGAATATTTAGCGTTTTATGACATTAGATCAACATCATTTGTGTGACCTAATGCATGAGATTAAAAACGGCATTGTTACTTCTAACTTTAGATATAATTTTTATTAAGACGATACTAAAATTAAGTAAATACCAAGTTCTTTTATAAAAAATATTTTACATGTACTAGGCCAAATTTTACAAAATTTCACATTTTTTATTTAATTTAATTTGTAGTTGTTTGGGAAAATAACGATCAAGCAAGTTGTAATATGATATTACGCTATTGGAAGTCCAATCATGTGAGTTGGAAGGAGGGCAAGTCACTATTGATGAACTAGTATAAGTGAACTTGGGTACAAATCAAGAACATTGGCCAACCTGCGCCTTCGAAGAAAGACTATTTGAGATTAAGGCACATGTTTGGAACCCCTTATCCTTCGTAACCTAAATACCAAACTATGCTCGACCATAACTAATCAAAACTTTCTAGTGATCATTGTGTCTATATCTTGGTCTCAACAAGACCCTTTTAAAAAATCATCACAGCTGCAGTGAATTTGAGTTCGGTGTTGATTAAGAAGTACCCTTAAAAGTATCGTAGGAGAAGAATTTGATTGGAGATGAAAAGAATTGCAGCTGAAGTGAAAGATGGAAACGGAAAGGACACATTTGAATTGAGAACTTTTCTTTTAGAGAATCATCACAGCTGCAGTGGCTTTGAGTTCAGTGTTGATTAAGAAATACCCTTAAAAGATTTTGGAACTCAAACTAAAACCGAACGATAAAAGCAAGGGGTAAAAAAACATAGGAAATATATGAGTTTAAAAGTTAAAAATGGTTTTGACAGAAGCGGCTTTTTGTGAGTGGTTGTTGAATCCTCCTAATTTTATGAGGGTTCCAGCTATGAAACCAATGTCCCCAAGTGCTCACGCTACTATGGAATCGAATCGCCCACAACTTTTGATTTGAAAGAGAGGAAGGCCAAGAATAAGATTACATCTGGTAACATATATAAAGAACCTTTAATGATCACTATCCTACACATTTAAATCATCGTGTCATCCCCACCCCACTTTTGGATGATAGAATCGACTTTACGAATGGTTGTGGGAACTATGTCGAGTTTGGTTTGATGAATTAAGAGGGTGTTTGATGGATATTAAAATTAGAGTTTTTAGTAGATAATGATAGAAATTTTTGAAATATATGGTTGAAAAGTTGTTAGACCCATGAAAGATGTGGTTAATATTGATTATTTGACTTTAATTTAGATTAAAATCAGATTTTAATTCGAACCAAACATGCTTTAAATAAGTTGGATAAATCAACCAATGGATAAGGAGAAGCAAAATACTTCTTTATTGTTAATAATATTGAGTCTCTAGACGAGAAAGTATTTTGATCATTTGACATTTTTTGAGTTTAAATACCATATATCTTTAAATCTATAGAAATGATGCACTTTAAATGCCGGACCAAAATTCAAATTAAAGAAATTGAAGGATACACGCGTCCCAATTGTTCAAAATTGAATCAAATTAAACTTGAAGTCATATGTAATTAATCATCATTGGACATCCAACCACAATTTTTATCATTACAATGTAAAACCATATGAAATCCTATGCTTTTGCCCCGCCTTCACATTAATTGTCACCTTATGTTTTCAGAATTTTCTATTTTACGATGGCAAGTGTACGAATTTTGTTGGACTTGGACCGACCTTTGATAGCTGTACTTGAAATACAGTAAAAATCGTTATTTTTATTTATGGTCTCGTTTGATTCTCATTATTTGTAGAATAAGAATGAAAAATATGAATTTCACACAAGAGATTAAAAGTAAAAAATGATAACTAAATGTAATTAGTATCGTTCATATTTAAAAAATAAACGGCACCTATATCATTTATAAATTTATCGCGTTGGATGCCAACGCGTACCACTTGGACGGCATGGTCGGCTCAAGTTGTTAAACTTCTTCTGTCTTTCCTCCACGTGTCTCACTCACAGGAGAAGTGTAAAAACCAATGTACGGCAGCATGACGTCACACACTCGCGTGGAAACTGTACTAAGAAGATTCTATGTATAAAAAGAATCCTGCAAGGCCAAAATCACCCAACAACACAACCCTGCTATTGTTCTACCTTCACAAATTCTTCTCTCTCTCCAATGGAATGGATTAGAGGTCCCATTATAGGCAGGGGCAGCTCTGCCTCAGTCTCCGTAGCCACCACTTCCTCCGGTGAGCTTTTCGCCGTGAAGTCCACCGAGCTCTCTTCTTCTAGCTTTTTGCAGAAAGAACAGTCTATTATTTCTCAACTCAACTCTCCCTTTGTAATTAAGTGTTTAGGCTCTGATATCACTTGCGAGGACAATAAGCCTATTTACAATCTTTTCTTGGAGTATGTTCCCGGCGGGGCGTTATCTGATCAAATCAGAAAGGAGGGGTGTTCATTAGATGAGTCTATGATTCAATTTTATGCACATCAAATGGTGCGAGGATTGAATTATCTTCATCTCAATGGAGTGGCGCATGGAGACGTGAAGGGTCAGAATATTTTGATCGGAGAAGATGGTATAAAAATCGCAGATTTTGGTTGTGCTAAATTGATAAAAGAAGATGATGATACCATCACCGGAAAATCAAGATTCTCCGGTACACCGGTGTACATGGCACCGGAGGTTTCCCGGGGTGAAGAACAAGGATTCCCTGCTGATATTTGGGCTCTAGGATGCACCATTATTGAAATGGCCACCGGATGCACCCCGTGGCCGGAGATTCATGATCCGGTATCAGCTCTGTACAGGATTGGATATTCCGGTGATTTGCCGAAATTTCCGAGGTGGTTCTCTGATAAGGCTAAGGAATTCTTGAGCAAGTGCTTAACAAGAGACGCTAAACTCCGGTGGACAGCCGAAGAACTTCTTAAACACACATTTTTCGACGGTTTGGGGGATAATAGTGGAGACGTAAGAGAATTCAATAGGATATCTCCGACCAGTGTATTGTATCACGGCTTTTGGGATTCAATGGAGGCACCGGAGTATCCTTCCGGGAATCCTGATTCTCCGGCAGATAGGATCAGTCTTTTGATCAGGGATTCTTTCTCCATAAGTTCAAACCTACCAAACTGGACAGAGAAAGAAGACTGGATTACTGTCAGGGGAATTGACTTAAAAGAAAATCTTGAACAGAACAGCTGCAATTTCCTTCAAGATTTTGGAGCCTTGACTTCTAATGCAGAATCTTATATATTTATGAATGTCAATGAAGATGCGCTTCAAATCTCAATTGCCGATGAGGATTCATTATTCGATTGTTTTTCTTATGATATTAGCTTTAGAGATGTGTATGCATCAAGAATTCTTGATTTTTATACAGCAATTCATGGAAATTTTTTTGCCATTCATTTTTTGTTACAAACTGTATCATCTCTTTGTTTACCTAATCTCTAACCGATTCATCTAAAAGTATCACGAATATGCTACTTATACATAATACGGTGTCCATAACGGTGTTCACTCCTCTCACATGGAAGGAACCCACTTCGAATAAATTATATTTTATTCGAAGTGGTCCCCTCCATTTAAGGGGTGGACACCGTAATATACATGTAGTATTATCCTAAAATACTAATATGTATGAGAGGGAATTTTTATTAGTTCTACTACGTGTAAAAAAAAAAAAAAAAAAAAATGATGCCAGAATTTTTACATCACACATGGCAGTTTTCAACAATTCCTCTGTTCAAGGGGAATCACTGATTTTTTATGTGTATACTAATATCTCTTGCTGCATTCATCTTTTTATGCACGTAAAAATTTATATAAATTGATGACAACGAGACTTAATTGAAAATATTTTTTTAATTTTATGATTTTACGTTGAAATAACTAAGTTCATTTAAAAATTTGAGTGTTAGATAAATAAAATCATTATTTATTAGCTGAAGAAACAGATCGATCGATGAAAAGTTGACACTCTAACAAAGTCAACTTACTATATGGTTAGACTTTTATAAGTGTGAACATATATAAAGTTGAGTATTTCAAAAAGTCAACCTACTCCCTTTGGTGTGAACGTAAAAGACCTTTGTGGAATTCGAAGAGTCAATAGTTTATTAGAAAAGTTGGATGGACAACTTTAAACTTAAGTCAACCAACAAATTATTCTTGAGAAGTTTTGGCCCTTGTTTGATTGTATTTTTTCAAATTTTTTTTAAAACTTCAATCATATATTTTCTTAATAAAATATTTTACACAGGCCTTATTTGATTCCCATTTTTATTTTCATTCTCATTCTTCTACTCATTTTCAACCACACATTCTTCAATAAAATAATATTTTCCATCACATCAATAACTTTTCCTTCTTTTTCAACCACACATTTTCCATCATATCACTATTTCAAAATTCATTTTTCCCAAATAATGCCTATCAAACACACTCATAAATTCATAACTTTTTTTTTAAATTTTTAACAGTAAATTCTCAACAAAAAAAATAAAAAATAAAAAAATCCACTTCTCAAAAAATCAACATCACATAATGACTTGACTTTGTCACGACCCTTCTTGATTTGTGGGTCAAGGGGCCTAAGGGCCATCTAGAAGCACTTATTTTGGTGAAGAGGCAAGAACGAGGCATTTCTACAATGTTGTTTGACTATGTTTATTTTTTATAATTATATTTTAGCTTAACCTAATCCAATACTTATCAAAAGTCTCCCTTCCTTGTCGATAGAAAAGTTGGTCGTTTAAGTAAAATTATTTTTTGATCAAATTTTTACCATGCAACTCGCTCTTTGGCACGTGTGCAAGCCAAGCCACACCTTTGTTGAGCGAACTAGCTCGTGCTTAACTCGTCCCATTTAACAATCTAATCGCATTGTTCACAACTTTTATTTCTCATAGAGGATGACCACGAATAAGATTGCATTTGTTCACCAATTTGTCTTATTCAATCACTAGCCTTATCTTTACTTGCTGCCTACATATTCAAAATCCTCAAACGTATCACCGCCTCTCCATGATAGCTCACCCAACTTTTGGATATTAGAATATACTTTATGGATAGCTGAGGCTAATAGACATAATATGTTATCAAGTGAAAGATAACGATGTCAAAGTTCAGTACCATGAAGTAAGGATCAAACAAAATAACGAAAAAAAAAAAGATATGAATAATATGTCACCCTATTCAATTTAATATTGTAAACGTACATTGAGTGTACATTAATATATGTACCACATGATCGTCAAGAGACTTTGAGTAATTTTATTTATCACCACTATTGAGGCACACCAACTTTTTATGTAGGCTCCTTCTAAATCTAAGGGTTCAAATCTTTGTGCTAATATCCATCATCTTCTGTGAACATTTAGTAGACGGGGGTGTCATTTCTTATATTGGTTGGCAACGGTGATGATCATCAATCTAGATAGTAGTAAGATCTCTCACTCATTGTCCAACGAAGTTGTGATATATTTAATACATTGACAATGAATCAGACAAGGCTTACTATTATCTAGATTGGTGATTGTCACTTTTGCTGATGAATAGTATTTTCAAAAGGATTTTGCTCCCTCTTTAATGTTTTCTTTTAATATAAAAAGTCATTTTTTAATATCAAGATAATGATGGTTCGATGTTCCAAAGTGCACCTATCTTTACTTGTTAATGACTTTCATTTAAACCATGTGCCGCCTATTTGTTGCTGCATTCAGTGCCTTTACTTAAACGTTAGGATTCCATCCTTGGGTTTTACCCTATCAAGAATAGTCTTTCTTTTTAAATAAAAGATCGATTTGGGGAAATTAAAAGCATTATGGAATTAGGTACATACATTATGCATTGTTGAATTAAAAGTTAAAGGCATCATGGATAGCTTCGAACAACTACATTAATGCTGCCGGCAAACAAGTAATTGATTACAATGTGAACAAAATGAATCCTATACCTTTTGTCCTGTGTGCCTATTGTGAAAATATAGGTTTGGATTATTCCATTTTTCCTATGAAAACTTTACGAATTTCCAAGAAATTTACTAGTCCAACAATGTCCTTCCACTGTCGTAGCTGTACATGAATCATATCAGAAAATCGTTGTTTCCAATCCTGAACGCGCCGCCATGTGAAACAGAGGAAAACCCACCCACCACCACCAATACAGCTGTGGGGCAAGTGTTCACGTGTCCCGTAAGGACGGCTTTATTCCTACGCGCCACCCTTGGTCGGCAAGTTGTTAACCCCTCCCCCCATACTTTTCTTTCCACGTGTCTCACGCAAAGAAAAAAGTAATGTACGGCATCATGACGTCACATATGACATATAGGGTATAATCCTATATATTTTGCTAGACATTCAAACCAAGGAATTAGGCCGACACAACCTACTCTTCTTCTACCTTTCACAAATTCCGTTCTCTCTAATGGAATGGACAAGAGGTCCCATTATAGGCAGGGGCTCCTCCGCCACAGTCTCCGTCGCTACCACTTCCTCCGGCGATCTTTTCGCAGTGAAGTCCACCGAGCTTTCTTCTTCTAGCTTTTTGCGAAAAGAGCAGTCTATAATTTCTCAACTCAGCTCTCCTTGTGTTATCAGGTGTTTAGGTTCTCAAATTACTTGTGAGGAAGAAAATAAACCCATTTACAATCTTTTTTTAGAGTATGTTCCCGGCGGAGCATTATCCGATGAAGTCAGAAAGCAGGGGGGTTCGTTAGATGAGTCTATGATTCAATTCTATGCACATCAAATGATACGAGGATTGGATTATCTTCATCTGAATGGAGTGGTGCATGGAGACATCAAGGGTCAGAATATTTTGATTGGAAAAGATGGTCTCAAAATTGCAGATTTTGGTTGTGCTAAATTGATACGAGAAGATAATGAAGCTATTGCCGAAAAAGCAAGATTTTCCGGTACACCGGCGTACATGGCACCAGAGGTTGCCCGTGGTGAAGAACAAGGATTCCCAGCTGATATTTGGGCTCTGGGATGCACAGTTATCGAAATGGCCACCGGATGCACTCCGTGGCCGGAGATTCATGATCCGGTATCAGCTCTGTACAGGATTGGATATTCCGGTGAGCTACCCGAATTTCCAAGGTGGTTGTCTAATCAGACTAAGGACTTCTTAAGCAAGTGCTTAATACGAGATGCAAAACTCCGGTGGACAGCGAAAGAACTTCTTGAACACTCATTTTTCCATGGATTGGTAGATAATTGTGGGGAATTCAGAAGGGAATCTCCGACAAGTGTATTGGATCAAGGCTTTTGGGATTCATTTGATACACCGGAATATTCTTCCCGGGACCAGCCCGTGATCGCTTCATCTTCTTACTCTCCGGCAGATAGAATCAGCCGTTTGATCAGAGATGCTTCAAATTTACCAAATTGGGCAGAGGAAGAAGACTGGATTACAGTCAGGGGAATTGACTTGGAAGAAAATCTTGAACTTCAAGAGAACAGCCGCAGTTTCTTTCAAGATTATCATGAAGAATTCAATTTTAATGCAGAATCTTTTGTATTTTTGAATGTTAGTGAAGAGGAATTTCAAATCTCAGTTGCCATTACAGATTATGATATTAGCATTATTGACATTCTTAGCCATGAAAGTAGTAAAGATGTGTATGTATCAAGAATTATTGATTTTGAAACATTATTAATGAATCTATTTTCCCAATTTTTGATAAATACATATTAACTAATCATTTAAAAATATTGATCGTTAATTCGTTATACTATCTAACTAATCTTATCAAACATGTACTAAACATTTAAATTGATAAATATGATAGAAATTCTGTGATTTTATTTATTTATTTTTTTGGGTACTTGAGGGTGCACACATAGACTTTATAACTGAAAAATGATCTTTGATTGTTTTCATATTACATTGAACTAATTCATAATTGTTAGAAAATTAAAAAATTACCAATTTCATATTTGTATATAATTTTTATCTGTTGTTTTAGTTAATATTAGTCGCTAGGTGTTCCTTCTAGATTTTCTTCAAGACGGGGTTGGTAGACCAAGTTGACTTTGGACAAAGACAACTTTTCCTATGTTTAAACTTTCTGTGTGAACCTAAGTAAAGTTTACTATTTGGAAAAGTCAAAGTCATTCCACGTTCATACGTTAGGTTTTATTCTAGAAGACTTCATGTGAGGAGTTGGAGGGTCAATTATTTCATTAGAAAAGTTTGTTGGCAACTCGAAACTTAAGTCAACCAGCAAATTAGTATTTCTTGAAAAAGTCATGATTTTGTCGCAGCCCATTTTGATTTTGTCGATGGAATTTAGTGACTTTAGTTTAGGTTAAACCAATTCTTTAGGTGAATTATTACATTAGCTCTTCCAGACAAGCTCTAGAATTACATTTTAGAATGAAATAAAATTCAGAGTTGAGTTGGACATTAGCTTTTGAAAAGACTAATACTATCTCCTATTTAATTTATATTTTGGTCATTCAAAAAGGCTTGTCCCCATTGAGAATTGCATGTATTACATGCGTGCATATATTATAGGGAAATTTTCATAAATGTCACTAAAATAGACAATCAATCATTTTTTTTATTTGCACATAATTTGTTCAAAAATGTCATTTTTATGTTGTGAAATGTCCTCATTACCCTTACAAACACATATGATACCATTTATGACATGATTTGAATGGCATTAATGGTCTTGATATTTTGATTTCAATATTTTATTGTAATATATATGTATATTATATTTCCATTTAATGTATTTTATATTATATATATATATATATATATATAATTCTCTATTTTGAATTTTATTAATAAAAAAAAAAGATAAAAGAAGTTGAAATGTTAACTCTACTAATTACTTATTTTAATTGTTTATTTATTATTTAATTCACTTGTTTATTTAAATATATCATTAATTTTTTTAATTGTTTACATATATTATTTATTTACTGTTTAATTATTTATTTATTTTAATTGTTTATATAATATTTAATTTAATTTTAATTAAATATTTCATTAATTACTTTAATTATTTACGTATATTATTTACTTCACATTTAATTAGTTATTTTAATTTGTTTATTTTAATTGTTTATTCAATATTTAATTTAATTTCTTTAAATATTTCATTAATTATTTTAATTGTTTATGTATATTATTTCCTTAATATTTCATTACTTTATTTAATTATTTTTTAAATTACTTATTTTAATTATTTATCTAATATTTAATTTCGTTTTTATTTAAATATGTCATCAATTATTTTAATTGTTTATGTATACTTAATATTTAATTAGTTATTTAATTTAATGACTTATTTCATATTTAATTTAATTTTTTCTTTACTTTTTAAATAAACAATTAAACAAATAATATACATAAACAATTAAAATTATTATTTAACTGTAATGTTGATTGATTTTATGCACCCATCTGGTTGACAAGTCAAATTTTATCTAATTTTATGCACTTATCTGTCGAAAATTATTGAGGTAAACTGTCGGGGAACGATATTTTATCTGTCGAGATTTACCCATCTGTCGAGAATTACTGTAGCGACGGACATTTCCTGACAGTTGTATAGCAGTTTTGTCTTACACGTACAGTACTTTTGTACAATTTTCAAGCCCACGTCAGTCTCATTTAATGGTGTATCTGTCGGGGAATTAATTTATCTACAAGGGTAAAAATGTCAAAAAGTGACATTCTTGATATGGCAAAAAAAATGATATTTTTGTAATTATATACAAGGAAATTGACACCTGATATAATTTCCTCTATAAAATTATATTCGGTGATGAGAACGAAAATTTCTATCTAAATATATATGAATGAGAAAAGTACTTTAGTCTAACTTGAAATAGTACTAATTCCTTGACCGTTACCCAAATCCGGTCAATATATACCTTGCAATTAGACGAATGGACAAGTTTGAGATTTGAACCTATAATGGTGCATAACCTATGCATTCAGTATTTAAAGTTGAAACATCTTGTTCACACTTAGGTTTTCCACTGACTTCACCTCATTAGCATTGACCTCTTCACAACCACATTTAGTGGCCAAATGGATTGTTCTCTGTTGAATCTCTTTTTCATCTTGGCTATATTAATAAAAATATCTAAACAAGGTGCGGATGTGCCACTTGCAAATGCAGCATCTTCACTATCAAATTCTGCACTGTAGTTTGTCCAGATTCAAATTATTGATTACACATTTTTTATTACTTATATATTGTACTGATAAGTTCATTTTATACGTTTTTTTAAACTTTTAAACTTGTTTAGTATGATTTATTTAACTTTGATACACATTTTTTGGGAAAAATACATTTTTTTAGTTGATATGATGGTGAATGTCGTTGAAAAAGAAGAAAAAATTATTGATGTGATGAAAAATATTATTTGAGAATGAATGAAAATGAGAATGAGAATGTGTATCAAACAGAGTTTAAAAATTGAAAATCACCTTTCGATATTGAACGTAACTGGAAATCACCTCTTAATTTCCCTTTCTTGAATATAATCCTAGTTTTAAAGTTTAGCTCTGTTCATCTAAAATTATTTGTAACTTTTTGGGAAATATAGCATTGAATTTCAGGAAATGTATGAATAATAACATGTATTAATTACAATGTATATATATTGTTAAAATTTGTGATTTTAATTGAAAAGAAAAATAAAATAATGAATAACTTTTTATGAAACGCAAACACAAGCTAAACTGCCAGTCTACGAGACTCAAAAAGATCGAGCGCCAGGTAATGGTAAAGTGAAAGCATACAAAAAAATTCTTAAAAAAAATTATTTGGCTTTTGTTTGTGTTATTTTTGTCAATTTCCAAAATTTTAATTCCCTTGGTCGACTTGATTGTCGACTTGATTTAAGTGGAAATTACACAAAAATCTACTTTATAAATTGAGTATTCTAAAATCAAACTAAAGGTTTAAATATTAAAAAATCAGATATTTTATTAATTAATTAATATATATAAAAAACAATTAATCCCTAATTCCCCCAAACCCTTTCTCTTTCTCCACCCAACAACTTCGTCGTCGACCCTCGTTAACTGAAATGAAGAGGAGATGACACAATCGTCGGTGCTGCTGCAATGAAGAGGAGATGACACGGTGATGCAGATCCACCGCGCCGCCATACTTTTCGATCGCGAATCACCACGAGTTGCGGTGGTGAAATGACACAATGAAGGTAGTTTGGGTGGTGCGATTTTGTAGGTTTGGATGGTGACGGTGCAAGCGATGGTGGTGATCGCTGTTGTCGTGACGGTGGTGGATCTGGTGACAACGATTTTGGTTGTGGTTGTTGCAGTTCAGATCCGAGGAAGAAAATGAGTGGTGATTGCAGGTGGTTTTTTGTAGTTGATGATGTTTTGTGGTGGTTGCGTAGTGATTTTGGATGGTGGCGGCGCTGTTAAGGTGTGTTGGCGGTGGTTATGGGGGTGGTGACGGTGCAGGCGACAGTGGTGATCACTGTTGTCGTGACGGTGGTGGATCTGGTGACGACGATTTGGTTGTGGTTGCTGCAGTTCGGAGCTGAAGAAGAAAATAGGGGATGGTGGTGTTTTGTTGTGGGTGCCGAATTTTTTATTTTTAATATGTGTTGGGGCAGGGCAGGGTAGGGTGGGTTGGGTGTGGCGATGATGGTGAGTGATTGGTGACGGCAGCGACGACGACGATGGTAGGTTTGAGAATTTTTTGGTTGGTCGTGGTGGTGTGATATGGTGGAGACAATTGTTAGGTGGTGGCCACAGATTATTTGATTGACTGTGACCACTAAATTAGTTAATCTATGATCAATAAAATATATGTGACCAATGATATGGATAATTTGTGACTAAAAAATAATGTGACCTAAAATTGTTAATTTGTGATCAATAATATGATAATTTGTCACTATATAATAAGTTTTGATTTATAATAATTGTGATTTGTGACTAATGAACAAATTGTGACCTATGAAATTTGTGAGTCGTGGCCGTAAAATAGTTTATGACCTCGAAAATAAACTGACCTATAAAATTTTTGATTTGTGATTTCGAAATAATTTGTGATTAATTAATTTGATAATATGTGACCAATAAATGAATTTATGATCAAATTGTATATATCTGTGATTTTTATATATTTAATTAATTAAATCATAAATAAAAATATGATTTTTGAAATTTGAAACTTGTTTTCTTATTATTGAAATGGACCATACTTATACTCTTACTTATGAAATTTTTTCTTGATTTAAACCTTCAAAAGAAATTTTGGCCCTATTCTATATAAGCCCCTGTTTGGTAGTCATTTTCCTCAAAATGTATTTTTCTCTTTCTTCTTTTCAACCACAGATTTTTCGATAAAATAATATTACAAGCAAACCTAAATTTTTTATTTTTATTTTTAACCACACATTTTTATCAATCAACTATTCAAAAATACATTTTCTCCTCATAAATGGTTACAGGGGCTAATTCTATTTTGACCCATTTTTAGTGTGGCCCGGTAACAAAAAAATAAATCCGCCCATTACTTCCAGTCCAACTCGAAACGCCGACGTACAAAACATTTGAGTTTTACGGTCACGGGGGTTTTATATTCTACGGACCAAACTCAGAGCTTTATTGCGCACACTGTAGGAACAAAAATGGAGGCGGCGACATTCACTTCAGCTACACAGATTCCAACCATAGGATACTCTGATTCTTCACCGTCCTCACTTTGCTTCACCGGTTCTCACTCTCTACAGTTCTTATGGCGTAGTTCTCACAAATTGAAACCTTCAAAAGGCTTCTCAATTCGCGCCTCTTCTTCTGTTAAGGATGACTCCGGTATAAATGTAGAATTATGTAAACATATGCAATGTATAAATTGATATGTATAAATGCACGGAACAAAAGGCTTATTTCTGTGAGATTTCATGCTTTGGTGGTTATTTTTAGTTGTCATTGTTTGCATTGAACTTTCTTGTTTGATTGTTGACAGTGGTGACGCTGCTTGATTACGGAGCTGGGAATGTGCGCAGTGTCAGAAATGCAATTCGGTTACTTGGCTTTGACATCAAAGATGTAATTTTTAATTTATTTTACCTCTACGTACTTTCTTTTTTAATTCTTATTTTTTGACAATTATCGTAGTGACAAGTTTATTGTCCATATGAATTGCTATTTGAAGAACTGAAAATTGACTTCTTCTTGTTCTTAATTTTTTTTTTTTTTGGTAAAAGTATAATAAGAGAGTAGAATTTTATTAAAATGGAAACTTAAATCACAATCGTATTTTGTTAAAGGTACAAACACCCGAGGACATCATGAATGCCAAACGCCTCATTTTTCCGGGGGTAGGTGCATTTGCTGCTGCCATGGATGTGCTGAAAAAGAAGGGGTAAGCTTTGAATAAGACATCATCTAAATTCCATGATATGCATTTTAAGAAGATAACATGGGGCGTGTCTTTTATAGATATTCAATCAGTCTTTTGCATTTAATTTTATAAATTATGTTTGTTGCAAATTTTTGATCGAATCATCTATAGCACTAAATCACTGATTCAGTCCTGTCTGTAATTGATTCATTTTATCATATGTTGTGTCAAGCATATGGATTCATTAACTTATAAAGCATTATGTAGGATGGCTGAAGTGCTTTGTGAGTACATCAAGCAAGATCGTCCATTTTTAGGCATTTGTCTTGGACTGCAATTATTATTTGAATCAAGTGAGGAAAATGGACCAGGTAATCACTTGGCAGTTTTTTTTTTTCCCTAGCTAGAGTTCATTGCATTGTAAGCTTCCTCTGAGGTTAGGGTCCATTTAACAAATTGTTCAGCCTGCCCCTACTGGACTTTTGGAGTATAAAATTCAAGCGGAGATGAGAGCCTTATGCTAGCTGGATTACTGTAATGCTCATAGTATAATTTTCTAAAATTTGGAATCGAAATGCATTGTATAGATAGTGTCAAATTAAGCACAAACTGTGTGTTTTATTAATTGTCTCGCTCCTAGTTACCCTTAAGTTTGTACAATTTCCTTTTACGAGATGTGAATGTACCTATAAAGACAATACGTGTAACCATTAGCAGGTAGTGTTGGAGAGGGACCCATAAGTCTCAGCTTTTCTTTACCAAGAAACCATTCTGACTGGGGTCAGAATTTCTTAGAATACATTCTTGAATTCATTCTACT
Organism: Osmanthus fragrans; assembly: GCA_019395295.1. NCBI lineage: Eukaryota > Viridiplantae > Streptophyta > Magnoliopsida > Lamiales > Oleaceae > Osmanthus > Osmanthus fragrans. Next base: position 1,217,208 of record CM033344.1, on the reverse strand, counting down.
CCAGGATCCGTTTTGCTGAATACATATACTATAGCATGGAAGTTTAGGGCCTATCTAGTAGAATTTCCTAGATTTGGTTCTCATTTTCTGTTTTTTGATGTTACTGAGAATTGGTTTTGACAACAGAATTTGTTTTTTTCTGAATATAATAGACGCATATGTAAGGACTGAGGAATGCCATAAAAGAGAAAATGCATTTGAGGTCATGTTTTGAGAATATATTCTCACATCATATATTCTATGGTATATTCAAATTAATCAACATCACAATAGGTGAAACTTAAAATGTTGTGCAATACAGAGATCTTTAGAAGTGTGAAACTAATCCCTGATTACAGGTGAAACTTCAGAATCCAAAATTACCAACTTTGAGTCCAATGTTGACAAAAAGAAAAGGGAATTTAACTTCCAACTATATATTATCTTCTATTAGGGTAGGGGTAGGGGTAGGGGTAGGGGTAGGGGTTGGGGTTGGGGTTGGGGTTGGGAGATTGGGGTTGGAGAGAAGAGAGTCATCAATGGTATTGGGGACTTAGTGGAAACAAAAGCAAAGTACCTCATGAGCACTATGGAGTGCATCAGTGGTGGACAAAGTTGTACCTTGGTGATGGTAGAAACTTGTGTTTCTTGGAAAGGCGAAAATGAAGAACTCGAGAAAATGCACCAATGCCGACACAGGGATCCATAGTATGACAAAAAGGGGAAAGAACATGTTTTCAAATTTACTCCCAAATAGGTGCTTACACCCTCGCAAATACTTTTAACAAAGGTCTTCTTTTGATTCTATGCTTTTATTTTATTTATGGAGCGTGCCATTGGGGTTTACGAAGTCTTTATTTAATTTAAAAAGATTCCCACTTATTTTTCTCCTTTAGGAGTCAGAAGTTCTTGATTAATCGAAATAACAAAAATTTGATGATATGAACTTACTTTTAGATATTTTGTAGTTTCTACAAGAATCACTCCTAGATTTTCTATCATTCTAAACATGTAGCATTCATTTTAGTGGCTCATGACCTTTTCAAATTAAATTTCTGGCCATGATAATTACTTTTTGTATTGGTACCTTTAGATAGACTAGATTTTCCTGGTAATTCCTATGTCTTTTCGTTGAAGCTGAATTTTACTATTCGTGTGTTCCTCAGTAAAAGGACTTGGTTTAATTCCTGGAGTAGTTGGACGTTTTGACTCGTCAAATGGTTTCAGAGTACCTCATATCGGCTGGAATGCTCTCCAAATAAGAAAGGAGTCCCAGATTTTGGATGATATCGAAAGTCGTCATGTCTATTTTGTTCATTCTTACCGTGCAATGCCGGTAAACTTTCTTTCTTGTTTCTATTCCACTTCGACCCTCCCCTGTTTATGGTTTTGTGTCTTGTTTACATCATATTTAAAGCCACCACTTCCATATCGTTTTTCTATGTAGACAGATGATAATAAAGAATGGATATCATCTACTTGCAGTTATGGGGAGAACTTCATAGCCTCTGTTAGAAGGGGAAATGTCCAAGCTGTTCAGTTCCACCCAGAGAAGAGTGGAGGTAAACTGCAATTTTAACGCGAGCATAGATTTGAAGAATGAAACAAGTTTAGTTTCTCATATATTAGCTTTTCGGAGAGCACAAGGAAAAGTGAACTCTGCTATGTAATGTTTCCTTTTTTGTAGTACTGGACATTGTATTTTGTTACAAATACATATCTTCCAATTCTTAGATTTTGTTGCGACTAAGTATATTTTCTTAGAGGTTTACGTTTTTGGAAATGACTCTGCAGATGTTGGTCTTTCTATTCTGAGAAGATTCTTGTATCAAAAGTGTGAAACAACAAAGGTAGCCTTTGAGGCCTGTAAATTTTGTTATGCTTCTTGCTCATTTTACCAAGCATCTAACAATCTGAATCGTCATGTGAAGACAGAAGCCACCAGTCCAAAGGAAGGCTTCTAAACTTGCGAAAAGGGTGAGTTCCGTAGTCAGATTGATTTATTGCTTCTCTAATTTTCTATATAGTGATTTTTTGTCAGTTCACTAATATAGTATATGATGTCATCCCATGAAGTAATATTCTTTTCACTTTATTTTATCTGCTGTTCCAGTGAAAAGAACTACTACTTACCAACTATTACATGATTTAACAACTGTTCAGGTCATTGCTTGTCTTGATGTGAGAACAAATGACAAAGGTGACCTTGTTGTAACCAAAGGAGACCAATATGATGTGAGAGAAAACACCAAAGAGAATGAGGTATAACCTGGAGCAATTTATAATAGATGGATTTTAATGTGAACTTTCAGTGTTCCTCTTGCAACATTTCTCATGTTTATATGCTTTAGGTTGGGGTGTCAATGTGCGTTAAGAGATTTCATGAATCTATGCTTATCTGAGAGAGACCAATCTATATAATTATGCATGACTTGTCAGATTGTTGATATGCTCTCTCTCGCTCTCTCTCAAATTCGAGGCTGGACCGTGCGAATCACTTCGGAATCTACTTTGAGGACCCCCCCCCCCCCCCCCCCCCCCCCCCCCCCCCTTTTTTTTCTAACCTTGAAATTATTTTAGAAATTTGGATTTGTTTGCATCTTGTGCTCTTGCATTCTCCAATATGCTAGGGCATCTCCAACAAAATGCCTTTGCACCAAATTTTTCGTGCAATCCATCTCCAACCCATTACACCACTTTGCACCAAAACGGTTAAGTACCATTTTGCACCAAATTTTTGTTAAGGATATTTGTGTCCATTTTTGTTATACAACAAATTTTTATTCTTAATTTAATTGTATTATTATTGTTATTTTACTACATTTAATGAATTGTACTACATTTATTAATGAATTCAATATTTTCTTTAACTAAGTGTAATAATTTATTTAGTAATTTATGTAGTAATAAAATAAATAAATTTTGAGATAAATAAATTGTTAAGAACGGAAAAAAATTGAAGAAAATGATGAAACGTGGTTCATTGGTGCAACTTTTGGTGCATTGGGCTGGAGATGATTTTCAATTTGGTGCAAAATGGTGCAAAAAATTACTTTAAATTTTGGTGCATGGCTGGAGATGGCCTAAGATCTCAAATGAAACGTACTCTTTCACTATCCTCTAGCTGACTTATCTTGGACCTTACGTATACTTTACTCCCTTTTAGTGGTTCCTTGTAGTTAGCGCTATGAACAAAGATTATTCCTCATTCAGATACACGTAAGGACTTCTGAATCTTGATTGATGTATGAAGTCACTGGATGGAGCTTTTAAAATGTTCATTTAGGGTGATTGCTATCATTTTACTTTGTGTTAAGTTCGAATTAAAGTTATTGATATAAGATCTGATACACTTAAGGACTTCTACGTGACATTTCCCTTGTAGGTGAGGAACCTTGGCAAGCCAGTTGAGTTTGCTGGACAATATTACCTTGACGGGGCTGATGAGGTATGCCTTAACCTTGACAAATTAGCAGCGTTTCTGGTTAAAAAGAGACTTCATTACTTAATCCCTCACGGAGCACACAGAAATGCCGTCTAATACATAAACTCAAATTAATTACTCATTGCGTTTCAGGTTAGTTTTTTGAATATTACCGGCTTCCGAAACTTCCCTCTTGGAGATTTGCCTATGTTGCAGGTTTGTTATTTCAATAAATGTATTCTCATGTGCTACTCTGTAGTTTTCGTTTAGTGCCATTCAGATTCATAAATCCCATGATAAGATAAATCATATCATTTTTGGCATCCTGTGTTTTGTTCTAGTTTACATTTTCTCTTTGTTCCGTTTCTTGCTTTAGCACTTGTAGAAAAATATAGTAATGTAATCAAATTATTATAATTTTTGGAATAATCATTATTGCATGGTTTCACATGAATTTTTAACTATCGACATGGATTTTGGCCCCTTGGCACCAGTCATTAGAACTTCTGTTAGTAAAAAAGCATTAAAAACGGCCTCTGTGTCCCCTTGTAGGTATTGAGGTATACATCTGAGAATGTTTTTGTACCATTGACTGTTGGAGGAGGTATTCGAGATTTTACTGATGGAACTGGCAGGTACAGAGCTGTCCATTATTCTTGATCTAGATTTTCATCTTGTCTAAAATGGTTGTATTTCTTTAGCTTTCTTTCCATTGTGACTTTGTGAGTGAAGAAAACTTAAATTCATAGATTAAATAAATTTTGTCACTCTTTGACAATTAAAAAAATTTATTTTGTAGATTTGCGTAACTTTTCTCAGGTACTACTCTAGTCTGGAAGTTGCTTCAGAGTATTTCCGATCTGGTGCAGATAAGGTTTCCATTGGAAGTGATGCAGTTTATGCAGCAGAAGAATACTTGAAAACCGGAGTACTTTTCCTCCTCTATGTTCTTCATATATATATATATATATATATAATCTATTGAGTTAATGGTTCTTCATTTCCCTTTTAAGGTAAAAACTGGGAAGAGCAGCCTGGAGCAGATCTCCAGAGTTTATGGAAATCAGGTAGAGTTCATTTGTTAATTCTAATTTTTTTACTTTTCTTGTTCCTGATACGAAAAATGACATACACCAACTTGCTTTTACAATGCCCTTTCCAAAATGTCATTGCCAATTTTAATGAATTCCTTTGCTTTAATATTAGGCGGTTGTTGTAAGCATTGATCCTCGTAGGGTGTACTTGAAGGACCCCAATAATGTAGAATTCAAGTCTATAAGAGTAAGAAATCCAGGTGAGAAATAGTGAATAGTCCTAACTAACTTTGGAATCCTTTGTTTTACAAATTCAATATATCGCTGTACAAAGGGCTCTTGTTTAGAGATGGCTTGTTCATTGTTCGTAGCTAACTAATCTTCCAGTTATTATTTACCACTGTACATGTTGAAACTCTCTGTGCTACAATCAGCTACTTACAAAATAAAAGAGTTGTGTTGCAAATGGAGAAAGCTGATAAAACAAAGTAAAAGAACAGACACAGTGTGTAATTTGCTTCTTGTGTTCATTTCAGGTCCAAATGGAGAAGAATACGCGTGGTACCAATGCACAGTATGTATTTCTTGCTTTCACATTTGTCTTGCATGCACAGCATGGTTAAAACCAAATTTTGATTGCTTTCTTAGGTGTCTCATGCCAGTCTAACTGAACGTCCAGCGTGAAAAACAATGACCTCTTTCATTTAAAACTAGCGAGCAAAAAAAAAAAACTTAAGAGGACAAGAATGGAGGTTGTAAATGATTAAGACTAACTTTATTATATGTTATGTTCTGGTAGTCATAGAATATGAGATACTGGGACAGTTGATAAGATCTGTATAATATGTGATGGAAGTTTAGCCGCGTAGAGTGTCATGGATTGACGAGTGCAAATTATTATGACTGATAGGTGCTGCCCAATGGTTCTAGTCTGCAACATTTGTAGTCATTCAACAGTATTTTTGACCCTGATTGCAGTATGTAGATGCTACTTTATCATCCTAGTAAGATGGGACTCCTTTTTTGAATGTCGTTGGGATTTAAAAGCTCCCATATATATCCTCCATTCTGATGGCTTCTGGTCTCTAAAACTTCAAAACTATTTGATATGTGAAATTTGAGATCTCATTTGTTTGTTATGCTTTGCATATTGCTATCTTGAGGTCCTTTTTGCTCAATAAACTCGACCATTCTTAAGGTGAATGGTGGGCGAGAAGGTCGACCAATTGGAGCATATGAGCTTGCCAAAGCTGTTGAAGAATTGGGAGCTGGAGAAATACTCCTAAACTGCATTGACTGTGATGGTAAGGCTTGATGTCATGGCTGATTCTCAGATGTCACTTATCTTCTCTCTCTCTATTTGTGATGAACTTATATATGTTGGGGGTATAGATGACTCTCGACCTATTTTTTGTTTGAGCTGTTTGCTGAAAAATAACTAGCATGAATCGTTTTCTTGTAGTTCTGAAGTCATTTTAGTGGGTGTTGTGGATGTCTGTCCAATGCATGTTATGTTAAAGGGACACATGCCATTTGGTTATGAACTCAGCAATTGGTAATTAGTCTTGTGATGGTATAAATGATTCTTTCAGGTCAAGGAAAGGGGTTCGATGTAGATCTAATAAAGCTGATCTCAGATGCCGTGAACATTCCTGTAATTGCAAGTAGTGGTGCTGGAGCTGTTGAACACTTCTCAGAAGTTTTCTTGGAAACAAATGCATCTGCTGCCCTTGCTGCCGGCATTTTCCATGGGAAGGAGGTATTGTCAACAAAAAACCAGCTCTGTCTTCTTTTTTTTGGGGTTTAAAAGTTTATGTTTTTCTATCTTTAGCTTCGGTATTCAGTTGAAAATATTTCAGTTTCATCTGCTCGAGTACCTTATGAGAGATGTTTCACTCGTTGTGCATGATCAACTATGACTTAGAATATGCTTGGATGTGCTTAATAGTAACTTAAAAATAAGTTGCTTAGTTTTAATGCACAGCCAAACACGCTCCTCTTTGATTTATACACTGGCATTATGTCTATCCGTTACTTCCATGACGTGATGCCCTGTCATTGATCTAAAGTATGAGCTAACCTGTATCTGAGATGTTCGAAATTGGAAAAGTAATTATAAACATGTATGTGCTGGTCTTTATAGTGATGCATTATCATCTGTTTATCGTTTCCTGGGTTGCAGGTGCCTATTCAATCTGTGAAAGAGCACTTGTTAAAGGAAGGCATTGAAGTTAGAATGTAATCAGGTTTTCCCCTCAAAGATCCATTGCCGTATTTGATTAGTCGACCATTGTTTTGCTTGTTTCTGTCGTGAATTCTACCTCATGGGATGTTCACTTTATAGTCCATCAGAGCATCTTTGAATTGTGCTTCTCCAGTCTAGCCATTGGTGGTTTTTACTATTATACATTGTACTGTAACCGCAGCTGGCATTGGTGATTTGTAAACGTGTTTGTTTTGTTGGACTTGAATCTTTTCGTCTTCAAAATTTAGGGGGTGTTCTTTTTATTATTTTCGGACCGTTTTCTATTTTTGATTTTCCAAAACATTGAAAACGTGTTTTCTTTCCCATTTTCAAAAACGAATTTTTAAAAACGACTGAAAATTTTGTGAAAAAAATAGAAAACAACTTTTTTACGTTTTGACTGTTTTCTTCACAAATCTGCCAAAACTCAAAAAATACGGATTGAGAAATATTTTTTCAAAACGATAAAAAGAACGATTTTTCAACAATCTAAAAATGGATACTCAAAACACAAAACACAACGAATTCAAAACTCAAAATACAAAATTGAAACATGAAGAGAATGTTCCCTTAGTTGCTCTTTTTTCCAAAATTTTCTCCACACTGCATGTATCGTCTTTGAAGCGTGTATTTACTTGGGAACTAGTGGGCCTTTTGAACATTAGACGAAGGATCTCATTCAATTAGAACGAAAAATAACAGTACAATAGATCAGTGCAGAAACATCAAATTATTCAAATATTTGTCTCATTCTGACAAGAATGTAGGTAACCTTCAGTTCAAATCAAGCACAAGGGCAAGAAACAATACACAAAAATCTCTCAAAATATAAGGAGTTGAATGAGATATATTGTCGAAGGATCTCATTTCAAGCATAGACACAGCTGGCCACAAACAGAAAATGACTTGGAAAAATGACAAAAGTATCACAAAACTTTAAATATGATGCATTTTACTCTGACTCAGCGAAGCTTGAGGGTATTTAACTCAAATATATTAGCAAATATGAAACTGCACCATTAGTTGATGAAGCTTTCATATATCCAAGAGCAGGCGGCGAGGATCTTCCACCACGTCTTTGATTCTTCTCAAAAAGAAGACGGCCTCTCTTCCATCAATCAGCCTATGGTCATAAGTCAATGCAATGTACATCATCGGTCTTGGAACTATGTTACCTCCAACAACCATTGGACGGTTCACTATTGAGTGCATCCCCAGGATTGCAGACTACCATATAAAGCGAGTGAACAACAAATATTAATCACAGGGATGAGCTGAACAGAAAATCCACCAATATAAAACCAGGATGAGGATCAAACCTGAGGGGGATTTATGATGGGAGTGCTCAAAAGACTTCCATAGACACCACCATTGGATATAGTAAATGTACCTCCAGCCATCTCATCAATTGATATAGTGCCATCAGTAGCCTTCTTTGCAAGGGTGTTAATCTCTTTCTCAACTTCTGCAAAATTCATTCTACCAGCATCCCGGAGAACTGGAACCACAAGGCCCTATTAAAAATGAAAGGTTATTTAGAATTAAGAGGCAAAGAAAATTATCCTATTTCATATCATATCATAGGGCTATAAAAGATTTGTTAATCGTTGTAGACTAAGAAAACTCGATTCTTCCACAATGCTATTTATAAATAATAATCGGTTCTTGTCTTTGTAGGTCTGGTACTTGCGTATACAAAGTTTAACGCGGTCTCTATTTAAAGACTCATCTGCCATTTTCCATGATTGAGTGGACAACTTGAACCAAAATACTGAAAGCGTCAGATAGGACATATTGAATTTTTTTTACCATTAGGTCCACATTAAAGCAGTTTCTAGTAAATCAAAGAGCATAAATAAAAATAATGGTGACTTACCTTCGGGGTACCAACAGCTATGCTGATATCTGTGTAGTCTCTGTAAATGATATCGTCACCGTCAATAACAGCATTAACTATAGGCTGATTCTGGAGTGCACTAACAGCTGCCTGAAATTTAGCAATACAAAGTAAGCCATTAGACTTAAGCTTATATATAAAGGGAAAACTGAATCAGGATATCTACATACTTTCACAAATCCAGACATAAGACCCAGCTTCACCCCATGTTTTTCAACAAATGCATCCTTATAGTCAGAACGAAGTTTCATTAAATTAGTCCTGTAACAAGTCACAAATGTACAAACTATCAGAATTCTACAATCGAAGGAGAAAATGAGGACAAAAAATGTCAGAACTTTTTCAACTGAACCTTGAACAACTAGTTTTTTACATTCATGAGAGGAAGAACATTGGTTGGGAACTTGAATCAACAGTTTCTAGTATCTCCATAGTTTGCCAAGTTCTTCAAAAATTTCATGCAAACGGAAATATAAACTATATTCCAATCAGTAACATGGGGAAATCAGAGTAATTTAAAATCATATTCACTCAAATTAACCAATGAACCTTCACAAGATCTTAAATAGATCAGCATTGTAAATCAGCATTAACCTCCTCTAGTTACTAGGCTTGAAACTAAAATAAAATATAAACAAAAATTCAGGACCTCCAGCTCCAAGAAACAAAAACCAATATCTATGCGTTAATAGCTTGACTGCAAGTCTCCAGATAAAAAAGCATGCACCAATTTAAGACAAGCAGAATGAAATCTGTAATGCCCCAAAGATACCTTCTAAATCAGATGAACTTGGTATAGATAAGCTGTTCTACTCATTAAACCAAAACACACACAGAGAGACAGAGAGAGAGAGAGGTTTACATATCAACTTCATTAAATGTCGTCAACAATGCAAATGTATTTTGAGAATCTTTCAATCGGGTGGCAACTCGTTTTCTGAGCCTTGTCATAGGCACCTGCCATTTTGACAGATTTTTAAGTTTTTGAAGCAAGATTAATTAATTGCTCAAATATAACGTAATAATGAGAAAAAAAAAAAATTAAAAAAAATTAAGCATCAATAAGCAATATGACAAGAACAATATAACACTCACTCTTCTTTCCCTGTCTTTTGGGGGCAGCTGGGGTTCTGTTGCAGAGGGTTTAGGAGGTGAAGAAGTTTCTTTAGGCTTTTCTATGACAGAAGTGGTTTCCACTTTCGGCTTAGGCTTCTCCTTTTTCTCTTCAGCAGGAGGAGGTGGTGGAGGAGCTGCCTTTTCAGATGACTTCTCATCAGATGGTGCAACATGAGTTACACCTTCAGCAGATTTTGATATGACAGCAATTTTAGTGCCAGGTTCCACGGTGTCTCCCTCCTTAGCTACAAACTAATAATGTTCCAAAGAACACCATTTTAAAATACTGAAAGAATAGGGAAGTCGGAAAGAAGTAAACAATATTTATTAAATATTATTGATGATATCCTACCTCCTGGATTACACCTGCTTCAGGGCTATTGACATCAATGGTGACCTGATGGATGATAAACAACCCAAGTGACGACAGTTATCCCTTTAGCAATTTGTGGAAGCTTCAATATTCATAATTATAGGATTTATATTGTATAAATCATCAAAAATGCAAGTAGGTCTAGAATTTGTTCCTATCCCACCCATGCATCAGTACCATCAGTACCTCAGATCAATAATATGCGCATACATGTTGCAATTTTGAGACCCCTTGTGTCAAAAAAAGGTGGATAGAATATATATACTCGTGGTTATCTACAATTAAGAATGAGTACCTTGTCAGTTTCAACCTGAGCAATTGGCTCATCTACTTCTACCCTGTCACCTGGTTCTGCTTGCACCCAAAGCCAAAAGAAAGACATAAGCTTAGAAAATGATAAATTATGTGAAAAGGGATTAAGATTAGATATAAATAGAGAAATACGTACTCTTCAAGAAAGTTGCAAGTGTGCCGTCGGTGATAGATTCACCCATATGAGGGACGACAGCATGAACAAGATCACCTTCTACACATGCAGACAAGAAGGAAACGTTCACGGTAGACTAAGTATAATAAAAAAGAATGAGAAAATTGAATGCATCTGAAAAGTGGTTAGAAGCTCTAAGATGCTTTATTTTAGTTGCTAATACTATGGCTATGTTTGAGCCATTTTTTGAAGAATAGATTTTGTGATTGTGATTATTTTGGAGAATGTGTGATTAAAAGTAGAAAAGTTTTTGTTTTATGTGCAAAATTATTTTATTTGGAGTGATCGAAAATGAGTTTTTACTTTTTAGAGAGTAGGGCTCAAACGGGGGCTATGTTTTAAGCAGTGCAAAGTCCTTGAAATAAAAAACTACAATATACTTGCCACAATTTCATAAAGTACCCATAAATCAGATCAACATTATTACCTCGATCATGGTAAAAAAAAAATTTCAAAGACTAATTTCTAGGTTGGCTTCATAGTTTTATGCACACCAGATACATATAAATCATAATAGAACTAATACCACTCTTGGAACAGAATGACCTGCTCCATATTTGCATGTTAATATCTTGCGGAAGATTGGCTACAACTCCCCTGCATATAATGCAAAGAGTAAAATTTATTGACAGACATTTTTTTTTCTCTACCAATAACCCTTTGTGTACAACAGCTATTTTTATCAATAAGAAGAAAATAGCAGAGGAATGCATGTCAAAGGATGTGTGTTCAGAATAAAATCCAATCCTATCCAAAAGAGGAACCTTTTACAACATCCATTATAGAATTATACCAAGGAGGCTTCTGCTGAATGGGGGTAGGGTGCTGTGGAATTGGGTCTGGTTGGGTTGCAAAGTGCATCTACAAAAGAAACACACTGATCAACTCAACCCAAGTCTTATTCAGCTGTCATTCTAACTCTCCTTTTATAATTTGGAAATTTTCTGAAGCTAGCCTTAGACTTCATTTTCATTATTCACATTGAAGACTATATCAACAATGCAATACTTACATGCAAAACAATAATAGGTGAGTGTTGAATAACTAACCTTGTTGGACTCAAATTCGTTGAGCAACCTGGAACACAATGAAAATTTTGAAGATCAATCTCAAATTCTCAATATTAATGAAAGCGCGTTCATAGATTAGTTTTAATCATGTCCACAACAAGAAAACCATACCAAACAAAGGAAGGTGACAGAAAGTTCGAGCATGACCAAATCCGCGTGGATGATGTATAATCTGTTCACATACTCAAAATATAAGCTATGATGATGTAAGTGAGTTAGAAACAATTGTGTTGACTGTTAGTGCATCCACCTAAGCTAGGATCTGCAAATGATTTGTTGGATAATTCTTGATGAAGTACTACAGTTGTATCCAAACCCAGCATTATGGCACAGTAAATTTTGGCAACACAGGCATAATTTTCTTAAAAGAGATGAAACAACCTCCATAGCTTTTAATAGAAGAAAATATTAACAAGTTATTGGGACAGTGTAATTATATCTATAATATATTAGAAGGACTAGGCAACTATGACGTTTTCCTGGCTGACCCCACTCAAATAAATATTGACACGATGATAATGTTTAGCAACTCAAATTATCAACTACATATAAATCAAGTTTTCAACTTTCAATTTTTTTTTTAATCTTTCTAGAGCAGCATACCCATTCTAAAAGCTTTATGTAGCTTGTCAGGACTCTAAGACAACATTTCAAGGTCTAAACTTGAAAGTTGTTCAGCAGTAATTAGTTCCAGTAGTCTGAAACACATTCAAGAATATGAAACAAAATATTTCAATCTTTAAGTCTTTAACCCAGTTATGATTATTAATGTTCAGCAATGACCAATTGTAGCTATGCTCACAAATATGTCTTCAAAAGAAAGAAACAAAGAGCCATTTTACCTCTTCTGGCAGAGAAGAGCACACTCTCGGCGTAGCAGGCCTAATCTTATGCAGTGATTTTCCTAAAACCTGTTCCAAGTGCATAATTCAGTTTTCATACATATATGTCAAAGCCTATGTCCACATCTTATACACAATCACATATACAGAAGCCGTATACACATGAACATACATACAGACATATATGCGTACCAAATTATTTATATAAACATACAAGTATGTCAAAAAACATGGGGGAACATACCGAAGCAGAGGAGGAGGCGCCACAAGCAGCTTTGCGCCTTAAAACACCCAACATCTTGCTTTTAATGGCTTATGTCTGCAAAAACAAGAACAAAAAAAAAAAATCAATGAAATAATCGGAAGAAGAAATACTCAACACAAATATGCAAATATCTGATATGTGCACAATGGAAAATGTAGAATGACACTAAAACAGATCTCGAGGAGAATTATACCAAGAACTGACCTTGGATTGAATGAATAGAGAAAGAAAGGCAGGGTTGACGGTGGCTGATCGATAACGTGAGAGAGCCGCCAGCGAAGATCTTGTAGCTTCCTATTTATTAATTTAGAATTGTTTTTCCTAGTTTTTAAAGGTTCAACCCCAATCTTGAGGCCCCCACCGACCCTGTCCTGAGCCATTGTGAAGGAGGTAAATCGCAGGATGTGCCTTCAAGGAGCCAGGGTGGAGAGCTTATGGTTAGGCCAGGGCTATTAACCCAATGGTAACTCCCGCTTGCAACAAAGTCAATTCCCTTGCGGAGAATCGAACTCTGCACACTACCGCGCTGAGCCCTAACCGTCCTCCCCTTTGCCACTTGGAGATATGTCCTGGGGGCAATTTTTTTTTTTTTTTTTTTTTTTTTTTTTCCTTGTTTTTAGGCTTGGGCACAGCTTGATTTGGGTTCATTTCTGGTAAATCAAAATCAAATTAATCGATTTGAATGAATTTTAACCCAACACAAACCCACTCTAGCTATTAAACCGAATCAAACCAAATCGACTTTGTTTGATTTGGTTAGCCCGTTTGAATTTTTAGTCCAAATTAATTTACTTTTTTTTTAATTTATCCAGGTTTTGGATCATTTAAATTACAAAAACTAAAATAACCAACCGGCTTATCTTTTCATTTTTATCTTTATTAAAAAAAAAATTAAAAAGTAAATATATAAGTAGATTGAGTTGATTCTGTTAACCAACTATTTTAAACTTCAAATCATGATTGAATCGACTTATCATGATTTTATTTAAAAAAAATCAAACCAAACTAATTATTTGTGTCAAATAGACTCGAATCGATTTGATTGATTTAATTGATTTTTCGATTTTTTTTTCCAAACTACTTTTTTGTGTGACTTCAGCGAAGGAAATGTAAAAATAAGGAAAGGGAGAAAATGGAATTCAAAATTCAAAGAATGTGGGCTTTTAATGGGCTGAATTGTAAGCAAAAGGTGTTAAGGTTTCATGAGTTAAATGGGCCGGACTTGTTAAATATCGTTTCGTTTATTGAGGCTTAGCCATTGTTTGGGCTCTAGTAATTTGATAATGTGGAAATTACATATAACCTACCATTAAAGATCCTATTTCATAAATCACATGCAAGGTTTAACATTTCAAAAATCAAATATTTTATTAATTAATATATTATTATTAATTTAATTTAATTTATAAACAACCCTACCTCTTTCACTCCCCAACCCCCCGATTTTCCCCAAATGCTCTCTCATAGCTTTCCTCTCTCTCATCGCCAGCAGGTTCGCGACGACTGTCACAACTACCACGACCATCGCAACTATTACCACCGCCCCCACCAACACCAAAATCACCACACCCTAACACCACCAATAACAATTCCAAATCTGATTTCTCTCTGGTGCAGTAACGAGTTTGTGGTTGTGGTGTTGGTGCTAATGGTGGCGATGGTAGAGGTGGAGATGACAGCAGAGAGGTGATGGCGATTGTGGGGCGTTCACTGTTTTGTATTTGATTTATTAGTGGTTGGTGGTTGTGGTGCGGTGATTTCTCTCAGGCGTAGTGGCGAGTTTGTGGTTGTGCTGTTGGTGCTAATGGCGACGATGGTAGAGGTGGAGACGACGGCAGAGAGCTGATGGCAGAGAGGTGATGGCGGTTGTGGGGCGTTGACTGTTTTGTATTTGATTTATTGGTGGCTGGGGGTTGGCTGGTTTGGCGGTTGTGGTGCGGTGGTGGTTGATGGCGGTGAGGAGAGGTGTTGTAGTGCAGTGGTGGTTGATGGCAGTGTGGTGCGGTGAGGCGAGGTGTTGTGGTGCAATGGTGGTTGATGGCGGTGTAGTGCGGTGGTGGGTTGTTGTGCTGTCGTTGGTAGTGGATCTGGTGTGCAGTTCGGCGTGGGTTGCAGTGCTGTTGTGGTGGTTTTGGTTGTTAATAGTGGCGATGTTGGAAGGCAATTTTTCAGATTGAGGAGGAGGAGGTGGTGGTGGTGGTGGTAGCGGCGGAGTAGGTTTAGGGCATGCAAGACAGTGGTGGTGGTGAAGTGGTGCTGTATAGTCTCCGTGATCAATGCTGTGACCTGAGTCATGTGCTGTGACCTATAATGTGACCTAGCCATGTGCAAAATATTCTATGACTTATGCTGTGACTATCAAACAAAACTTGAGTCATGTGCAAAAATATTCTGTGACCTGTGTTGTGGCCATTTGAAATAAATATGTGACTATCAATAAGAACCTGAGTCATGTGCAAAAATATTTTGTGACTTGTGTTGTGGCCATTTGAAAATATTCTATGACTTTTAAAATTTTTGAATTGTGATCGTACAAAAATTTGTGACATTTAAATTTTTTGATTTGTGATCGAAAAATAATATGTGACATATTAAATTGTGAATTTGTGATCGACGAACAAATTGCGACCTATAAATTTTTTGAATTGTGACGTAAAATAATTTTTGACATTTAAAATTTCTAATTTGTGATCGAAAATAATATGTGACTAATAAAATTGTGAATCTGTGATCAAATTATATAAATTTGTGATCTTAATATATTTAATTAATTAAATATATATTTAATTAATTAAATTATAAATAAAAATTAACAAAAATCTGATTTTTGAAAGTTGAAATTTATTTTCTTATTATTGAATTGGACCAAAGTTATACTCTTAAATATAAAAATTCCCTTTGATAATACATTTGGAGAAATTACAAAACTCCAGGCGTTTCAACATCTCAATTCAAAAGACAGGTGCCAAATTTTTTTACTCAAAACTCAGGTAACAATTTAATATTTTAATATTAATAATTTTATATAAATTCAATTCAAACCCTAAAATGATTTTAATCCTCTCTCTCATCCCTTCTCTCCCCCTCCCTCTCAATGATGGAAGCGGCTGTGGTGCAGCAACAGTGGCGCTGTGGTGCGACGGAGGTGGTGTGTTGTGGTGCTGTGGTGCGACCCATTCTGCTGCAGATCCAGGCGACGACCCATTCTCTCCGCTACAGATTTGGGCGGCTACGGCGACACATCTCCATTCTTCTCTCTTCTCCTCTCGGTGACGGTTTCAGGAGTGCGAGAATCAGATGTGCGACATTTTGCTGCGAAATCTGAAGTGCGAATCTGAACGCCGCGACGGGCTTCATGCGTGTTTGGTGTATGATTGGTTTAGATATATATTTGTGGTGGCCGTGTTGGGTTGTTTTGGGTGATGACAGGTTTTGTTGGAGTTGTGATTCTTTGGTGGTCGACAGTGGTGGGTTGTGTGGTGGTGGATCCAGCGCATCAATGTGGTATTTTTCTGTGATGTATTGATTTGTTTGAGGTGATGGTGGTGGTGGTTTTGGCGGCGGTCGTGGTGGTTTTCTGGTGACAGAGATGGTGGTTGGTGGCTGTGATTGTCCTGATTTTTGTTGACATTCTATTTGAATAGTGTTGGTGGTCTTTTTTTTTTGCAGTGGTTGTGGGGGTGTTGTAGCGGATTGTGGCCAACTATTTGGCTACTCTGTAATCAAGTATTGGTGGTGGATTGTGATAGGAAGTGAAGTGAAGTATTTGGTATATGTGACCAATGAATTGGTCCGTGACCTTAAAATTTGATAATCTGTAACCTTAAAATTTGATAATCTGTGACTATAAATTTTTTGATTTGTGATCTCGAAATAATCTGTGACCTACAATTTTTGATCTGTGATTTCAAAATAATCTGTGACCAATAAATTTGACAATATGTGACCAGTAAATAAATCTGTAACCTATAATTATGAATCTGTGACTATTAATCACAAACTGTGACTTTATTATTTTTATTTAATAAATATTTTTAATTAATTAAATATATACCTACTTTTTGATTTTTAAACTATTTACCTAACTTTTGAATTGAGTTAAATAATACACTTTAGATATGAACTTTTTCCAATACATTTTTCTCTTTTCTTTTTAATTACACATTTTTCAATAAAATAATTTTACATGTAAATTTAAATTTTTTTAACCACACCTTCTTAAAAAAATCATTATTCTCAAAAATTTAATTATAATTGAGCTCAAATAAGAACTTAAATGGTGTTTGGTGGGGATTAAAATTAACTTTTTTTAGTAGATTGTGATGAAGGTTTTTGAAATGTGTGGTTACAAAGTTGTGGGACTCGTGAAAAATATGATTGATATTAATTATTTGACTTTGATTTAAATTAAAATTAAATTTTAATTGGTAACAAACAGGAGCTTAGTGTTATTTGTATTTGAAGGAACTAGGCTCACTATTCCAAGAAAGAAAAAAAGAAGGATATTCGATTAAGTGAAAATCACCTACTTCTCTTCTCTGTAAAAAGTTCAAATATACTCCATTTTCATTCATAATCATAATTATACCCATTTTAAACTAAACACTGATTAGAGTTACCCTACATTGATTTTAAACCTCCAAAATTTACCTCACCAATCAAATAAAAATTACACACAAATAATAGTTTTACATCTTTTATTTCTGGTTTGGCTTGCTGCCGACGGCCCGGCGCAGTCTATCACCAATGTGGATTGAACTTCCTGATTCATTATCGTCGTTTGATTACAAAATAAAATCAAATTTCAGATTATATCACCGCTATAAGGATATGTTAATCCATCTCATTTCTTCTATGAAGCTTGACAACCGCTTCTTCTCTCTATATATATATATATTTTTTTTTTTACCTTTTCCCCGATTTTCCCCTTTCTCTTTCCAGTCAAAGAAAGATTTTTTATTTTTTTATTTTTTATGTAAAACAGTTAATTTTTAAGTAATGAAATAAAGTTCTAATTTTGCCTTTGAAGTGTAAATTTTTTCAAGTGGAAATTACACCTAACCAGATTTTTTTTTAAGTTTCAACTTCAAAATTTACATTTAGGTTCCGTTTGATACCCATTTTTTCTGCATAAAAATAAATAATATGGCTATTATCCATCACATTCAACCACCATTTTTAACTTTCTGTCTCTTGTGTAAAACCTATAACGACTATATTTTTCATTTTTATTCTACAAAAAATGAGAATCTAACAGTCCTTAAGTTTTTTTCCTATAAAAATCAGATGATAATATAAATTTAAATATTAATACTAAATACTATAAAATTAAATAAATCTACAAACCCACCACCCACCAAAACTTTCATCCCACCCAATTTCAAACACTAAAATATTTTAATCTATTCAATCTCTCACTCTCCTCTACTTTTCCCTCTCCACCTTCTCCACTCTTTTGTTGAAGGCGCAGTGTTGTGCGTAGGGATGATAAAAAGGTTTGTCAGCTCGCGGCTCAGGCCGAGCCCCATTTTAGTTCGTCGGGCAAAGCACAAGTCGCCCCGCGAGCTCGAAAATATTTAAAAAAAAAATTAAGGCAGTAAACACGGGAGGAAGAAAAAAAATGAGCCAACCCGGCTCGACTCGAAAAAACCCAAGACTCTTTTTTTTTTGCGAGCAAAAGCTCGACCCAGCTTGAAAAAAAGCCCAAACCTCGAGCTCGGTCCTAAAATTTAGACTCACGAGCCAACTCGACTCGACTCGTTGACACCCCTAATTGTGACTTGTATGTCATCGTTGTGCAAAGCGGACTGTGATCGCTGCTTGTGGTGAAAACACTCATGGTGTTGCTCGATTGTAACAGGGATGTGATGCTGATATGACTGGGATGGCGCTTCTCCTTCGTCGCTTTTTTTTTTTAATTTCTAATTTTGATTTGTTCAGTGGGCAATGAAATTATGGGTTAGGGTAGCCGATGATTTTATGTAGCTCAATAATGGTGTAATGTTTGGTGCGGTGGTTTGTTTGTGTGGTGTGCAATAGTGATGTGGTGGTGCGTTGTGCGGTGGTGGTTTTGCGAGTGCTGTGGTGATGCTAGTGACGTCGTGTCGTGGTGGTTCTAGAGGCGTTGGTGCTCATGGTGGGTGAGTGTTTGTGACCAATTATTTGGGTATTGTGCAGTGTTCTAAAAAGCGTGGCTAGATCAAGTTTCAAGTTTTACGAGCTTAGGCGAAGTTTAGGCGTAAAAAAATATTTTTTAATTTTAAAATTTTAATTATTGTAAAAAAATTCAATAATTCATATCATATACACCAAACATCTAAATTTATAAAATATTGTATGTACTTAATAATTTATATAAAAAAAATAAGTTTCAAAATCATAATTACATAACATAGATAGTCTGTAGTTTAAATTTTATCTAACTCTTTATCGGACTCCAATTTAATATATTCTTCTTCATCTAAACAAAAAAACAAAAAGAAATGTAGATTTAATGAAGACGAAAAGTTAAAAATAAAAATAAAAAAAATTAAGTGGTCAACGAGAACGTTGACAGCTTAATTCGCACTTTGGTTCAAGGCGAAGTGCCTTAATCACCCTTCGCGCTTAGGCGCACTTTTTAGAAAACTGGTATTGTGACAGTAAATTGTTGATTTGTGACCAATAAATAATATGTGATCTAGAAAAAAGTGTAATTGTGACTAAATTTGTAGTTGTAACTTAAAATTTGGTAAATTGTGACCAATTAATTTAATATTTTGTGATCATGAAATAAGTTGTGATCTATAAAATTTGTGATTTATGATCGATAAATAAATTTTGACAAATAATTTTTTTTATTTGTATTCGAAAAATAATTTGTGATCAATTAATTTGATAATATGTGACTGATAAATAAATTGTGACCTATAAGCATGTAATTGTGATCATAATATATTTAATTATTTATTTTATAAATAAAATTCAATTAATATCTAATTTTTAAAATAATAAACCTTTTATTTTATTTTTTGAAATGGGTCATACTTGGCCTTGATTGAGCCCCATTTTTGAAAACTATATATATATATATATTTGAATAGTGATTTTTTGAGAATTTGTATTTAAAAAGTAAGAAAATGTTTTTGATTTACGTGTAAAATTATTTTATCGAAAAATGTGTGATTGGAAATGAATTTTCAAAAAATAAATTTTTGAAAATGGAATTCAAGCCGGGCTTAATCTGTTAAATATGAAATTTTCCCTTTTCTCAATTATGTTGAACGGCTTCAAACTTTTGCTTACGTTTCTACTTATAATGGTTGGTCATTAAGCTTGTTAAGGCATGAAATATTACGCTGTTGTTCTTGTTTATGAATAAAAGTGTTTATGTTTGAGCTTAATTGCTGATGATGTTTATATCGGTAAAAAATAGGATTGGGCATATCTTTCGAATTGAATTGAACCAAATCGAATTAAATCGAGCGGTTCTTCGTAACTGAAATACCCGAATGAGTATCTGAATCGAGAACCGACGAGTTTGATTCAAATCTCGGTTCTAGACCCAGAATCAAAGAACTCACTAAAAATCGAATTTTTTTAAAATTTTAAAATTTTTATATATGAGAAAGATTAAATTATTTTAACTTTTTAAAAATACATTAGCAAAGATAGAGTTTGTATTGAAAACACTGAGTTCTACGAGGGCAGTGAGACAAGTAATAAAATATATATTATATTTTTTCTTATTAAATCTTATTAGTTGAATAATTTTTAGTTTATTTATGTTAGTTAATTGTGATTTTTCAATTTTTCTTTTAGAGTTTCTTAGTATCTAGTATGACAAGTCAATCAATTGATGGTTAAATCAAATAATTGATAAGTACTATTGTATTAGCAATATTTTAAAATATTTTATCTCTATGAGTCAATGACTTCTAATTTATATGAATCGCCGATATTTTAGTATTACTAATTTACTATCTACTTTTTTTATTTGTATACATTGGTAAATTAATTTTATTGGACAATTTATTATTTATATGTTATTAAATTGGAATACATTAATTTGTAAATGCTAAGATTAAATATGTCAGACTGTAGTGTTGTTATAAATGTTAAAAAAATTAATTATAATATGAAACCGAACAGACCCGATCCGAACGGAATCGAACCGAACCGAACCGAACTGAATTGAACCGAATGGAACCGAACCCGAACGGTTCCAAAATTATATTTGGACCCGATGGTTCCGTTTACTAACTACCCGAAAATTTTCGTTCGATTCGGTTCTCTTCAGACTCGAACCGAACCGAACCGGACCATGCCCAGACTTAGTAAAAATTAGTTTAGCAAAAAATATACTAATTATATTGAAACTCAGAAAGAAAACCCTATTTTTCCGATTGGAAAAATGTAGGTGAGAAGGGCATAAAATCAACTCGAATTTAACATTAAAAGACATGAATTTCACTACAAACATTCTTAATCCCATCAGGAATAATTCCATACATTACTCTTATTTAGTCCTAATTAATTAAAACACAAAATGAGATGAACACACATATTCTAGGAGCTTCTCCGCCACCAAATCCTCCACTAGGCCACTGGCACCGTGGCACCTCCTCAGCCAATATTGCCTGCAGGAGCACCACCTCCTGGCCCACCTCCAATACCTAACCTTCCCCTATTGCACCTCCTGCACCACCACCAAAGCCTCCACCTATATCGAATCCACGGCCAATACCAATGTCAATTCCGCCACCAAAACCACCCCCTCCTCCAGCACCAGCACCAATGTCAACGCCCGCTTTGGTGCCAACGCCATTGCCTTCGAATGCGTCACCATTATCGTCTCCCTCATCACCAAGATCGGCTGGACCTGTTTTGAATGACAAACCTCTAGCATCAGCAGTGTAAAGAGCATACAGAAATACCAAAATGAGAAACTTAGGAGACATTTTGGACCAATACTGGAAATAATTTTTGCATGGAAATGAAAATAAGGCTATAGGGGATTATATAGAGGTACACCCCCCCCCCCCCCTCCCCCAGAGTCCTGGTTTCTTAAGAAAAATTGCATGCTTTTTAATGAAGACATGAGTTTCATACAAGCATCTAAAAATCATGCACGTTGGAAAATGGCAATTCCTCCAACTGTATTATATGAAAAAGAGGAACTCCACAATAACTCAACAACTTATTTCTTAGAATATGATTGGTTAGCCAAAAAAGTTGATAAAATCTGAGTTAAAATCAACAATCAATTTTAATCATACATTTCGCAGGACCCATAACTTTATAACCACACATTTCATCAATTTTTATCAAAATCAACTAAAAAACTAATTTTTAGCTGCACCAAACAGGGGCTAAATATACTTTCGGTGTAAGCTAACAATTGAAATTTTTTGTGGAAGGGTTGGTACACAGAATACTTCCTAGTTCGATAAACATGGAAAAAGATCCTAACGTAAGTAAGACGAACATATGCAACAAGCTAGTGAGTGGTGAACATTGCAGTTAGATCATTCTTTGGAAGATGGGAGTAACATGGCTTGAAATTAATCGAGAGGATGACCAAACTTTCACATATATTTTCATATTCGAACTTTCCAAGGACTGGATGTGGACCTTCTCTAACATGCTCTGAAGAGACGGTATTGACAATTACGAGGAGCCAATGAAATACTTATTAACTCGATGTATGATGATGTGGAGTATCACGCATGACGTGAATATGGTATTATGCTTAAGAGCCATTTTTTATTTACACAGACATTCATATATATGCATTCGAAACCTGGGAACTAGTGTATGACCCCTGATGGTTCTAATATTTGAATAACTAAATAATAAAATTGGCAAGCCATCATTTAGATTTTATAATTTTTTTTTTCTCTGGAGTATTAATTTACCATAAATTATAAATTTCTTCAAAAAAGAAGAGGGAAACAGGATTTTATTAATTTAGGAAAAAGAGAAACTGATAATAACATTGAACATTCAGCTTAATTATATTTATCTGAAGAACTACTGCCTTCAGTATAAATCTAACTGCAAGAATTGATAACTCACATTGATACAACTGATTATCATTCCATGAACTTAAATGACAATATTATTTAGCATTGAGCAGAAGGTTGGAATTGGAAACATAACTAGTTCTTTTTCCCATGAAATCCACTACCAGGTTTGTCACCGTCTCCACCTCCAGGTCCTCCAGCACCTCCATCTCCATCCCCATTTCCTCCACCATGTCCGCCTCCAGGCCCTCCACCATCCCTGTCTCTGCCTCCAGGTCCTCCACCATATCCGCCACCAGGTCCTCCTCCATATCCACCAACAGGTCCTCCACCAAATCCACCTCCAGGTCCTCCGCCATGTCCTCCACCATATCCACCACCAGGTCCTCCACAAAATCCGCCACCATGTCCTCCAAAGCCACCACCAGGTCCTCCGCCAAATCCACCACCAGGTGCTCCACCAAACCCGCCACCAGGTCCTCCAAAGCCACCACCAGGTCCTCCACCAAAGCCGCCACCAGGTGCTCCACCAAAGCCGCCACCAGGTCCTCCACTAAATCCACCTCCAGGTGCTCCACCATATCCACCACCAGGTCCTCCACCAAAGCCACCACCAGGTGCTCCACCAAAGCCACCTTCTCCAGGTCCGCCTCCAGGTCCTCCGCCAAATCCACCAAACCCACCACCAGATGCTCCACCTCCAGGTCCTCCACCATATCCGACTCCAGGTCCTCCTAATCCACCGTGTCCCCAGTGGTGGCGAGACAAGTGTTTTTCATCATTAAAAGAACCCTCTATACCAGCAAGCTTCCTTGCAGTGGCAGTGCAAACAAGAACACCAAGAAGAACAACGAGAATAAACTTTTTCAAACTCATTTTTTCAAGTGTATATATTGCAATAAAAACAATGAGACTCTAAGACACCAAATAGGGTTTATATAACGAGGAGAATTCCCTGTTTAATGAAATGGTCAAATGGGCAGTTAGGAGTTCTTAAATAACCGCATCTTTTCTCATCTGTAAACCACTTAGAAATCGTAACTAACTAATTCACCCAACTATTTAATCTTTTTAGAAATGGAAACCCTTCATCAGTATTACCTCTCTGTCTCTCCAAAATTGGTAATCATTTACATTCAATTAATGAGAAACTGACAGTTCCTAGTAAATCATTCATCTGCCGATGCAGTGTTCTTAGCATGGGATAATAAGAGGAAAAGAAGATGGTGCTGTAAAGAGCTAATTTTAGGACACGGTACTACTTTTGCTTAATTCTTTGTATATCTGTTTGTATCATAGGATGTTTTAAATGTGAACATTTCACTAAAATTGATCGCAAATAAGAATTTTGAGAATTTTTCTTTCTTTCTTTCTTTAGGTTAAGAAATCGCATATTGCTTTCCCTAAAATAGTGTATAATTAGCTGTTCCCTATCAAAGTATTGGAGCACTTCAGTTTAGTAAAAAAAATGTAAAGAAGAAGAAATCACTTTTATTCAATAAATTTTACCGAGTTATATAAATTAAACGCCACGCTGACGTGGTCAACCCTGAATAGTCTTTTTCCATCTTCCAATACTATCAAGCCAAGTGTTGTCTGTCAAAATTTCTTGTCAAAAAAATCTGTACCTATAGCATCACTAAAAAATTATAATCACTTTTAAAGTTACTAGTGGATCGTACTGATTAAAACACGAATGTTATTTGAAATTCTTTATCACCCGTTTCAAATTTATATATGTAGCTATTCTTTTAAAGAGACACATACATATTGTAGGGAAAGATGTGTACGTCCATGCCCACCAAAAAGCCTTGATTGCCTCCACCACCGCCACCCAAGCCACAGCCACCACCACCTGATTCTTTCTTAAGTTAACAGAATTAGACCTATGGAAGATTTTGCTTGTCCTTTCAATTTGCTGAACTTGACAAGAATAGAGTAATTAATAATTGTCGTTGTTTTACATAAAACCAGAAGAGTAATTTATGTCACCCGATGGTTCTATTTTTTGGTTATTACTGTCCATTTGATGAGCACGTTTGGTTAAGCTTAAAAACCAAATTTAAAGATACGGCTTCTTTAGGTTTTCTTGGAAGTATGGAGATCATACTGAGCATAGTCAAACATACTCTTAGTTATGCCTTTAGCAAGTTATTATTTACATTTTATTTTTTTCTCCATAGAATTTAGTTTAGTTTCAGATAAACTATAGAATTATGTAATCATTTTCTCATCCTCGAAAGAACCCTCTGAACCAGCAAACTTCCTGGCAGTAGCTGTGCATACAAGAAACACCTACAAGAACAATAAAATTAAAATTAATTGAACTCATCTTTTCAAGTACATATGAATATGACAGTAAAAACTAACTCGCGGTCGATGACTCTTTTATGCCTTGAAATTAGGGTTTATGTAATGAAGAGAATTCCCCGTTTATTGAATTGGACATATGGGAGCTCTTATATACCTCCATCTTCTCATGTGTAAACCACGTCGAATTGCAACCACATTGATAAATTAACCACATTAGCCATGGCCTAACAAGACTTTGATGCATACATCCCACCTTCAAAATTCTCTGTGATAGTAAATTCAGCACACGCAACCAATCCAAAAGAGCTACAGCAATAATACGTTGAGTCCTATTTGGTGAGGACTAAATATATATTTTAATCTAAATCAAAGTCAACAATTAATTTAAACCACATATTTCATGGGACCATAACTTTTCAACCATATATTTCATAAATTTATATTAAAATCTACTAAAAATATGATTTTATTTCCCACCAAAGATGAGCTCAATCAATGACAACAACTCACAATTTGAAAAATTTATCTACATTAATGTAGTCTTCTACGAAAATAAATTAGAATTAAGAAATTACCGTATAATTGTAATTTATGCAAAATGGTATCCATTTTTTTTTATTCATTTTAGCTGTCATTGATATTAATCGAATTATCTCGTCCAGAATTATCTATATATATTAATGAAAATTAAGAAATTTGGAATATTTTTTTATTTCTTTCATAATTATTACTCTGTTATGTATATGGAAGTATTGGAGTCATTTTTTTATATTAGGTATATAATATTTATATATTTTCTTCCAAAAAAGAAAGAAAGAAACTCGACCTGTTTAAGTTTTTTATTAATTTATTCAGATCATTTACTGAGTTAAAAATATATATATATATATATATATATATATATATATATATATATATATATATAACTTGAATTGTTCAAGGAAAATTTCGTATTTTTTACTGAGTTAAACAAATTAATTCCAATTATTTCTTTTAAGAACACATTTTGTGGATATATATGTACTATTGAAAAGAATATTATCTATGTGAAAATGTTTTTCTCTCCATATATATCTTTCTTAAAGAAACATGTTGATATTATTGGGACAAGTCGAGCCGGATGGGACTCAAACAAAACCATTTATAGAGACACATCGTCATAAATTTTGGCCTCTTTGAAGTTATTATGGTTGCTTGTACTAATTTCTCCATTGTACTTTATGATATTTTCAGATTTTAGTTCTTATGACTTTCAATCCAAAATTTATGAAAATTTTCAAACTTTAGAATAAAAATTTCGTTGTGTATATAAATTATAGGGAATTGATCCTATAACTTGTTTTTATCAGGAATTGTCATTTAATTGTGTTTGATTAGTATAATTTTTCACCCGAAATTTTTTGAAGTTTTGAATCTTTTGATATTCGTTTCGCTTTTTTTTTTTTTTTTTTAAATTATCAATTAAAGTGATAATTTTTTTTTACCATTGGGTCTAAAATTTGTTCTAATTGTCAAAAAAAAAATTAAAAAAAATCATACTGAATACTATTGGTTTGACTTTATTTTTCATGAAAATTATCAATTAAAGTGAAAACTTTTTTTTACCATTAAGTCTATAATTTTTTCCTATATATAAAAAAAAGGATTTGCTTTTCCCATCAAAGTGGTGGAAAAAGGGCGCGTGGGGGTGGGAATTGATTTTGCCAAGAAAAAATGCCAAAAAATAGAGAAAATTGTATTTTGAAAATAATGGAGAACAAACATGCCAAAAAAAAATCACATCATTTTTTCTCAAGTGCTTTTACACTACAATTTCATTATAAGTGTATTTCCAAAAAAAAAAAATGCAATTTATTGTTATTGGGCTTATTAGGTGTTAAAATAACGCCAAATGGAGACGTTGATTAGTAATTTTTGACATAATTCATTTTAGGGACTAATGGAATACGTGTCACAAAATTAAGGGACTATTGAAGTCAAATTTAAAGTGTGGGAACTAGCTTAGCTAATAATCTTATAGGGTGTTTGGTGGAGATTAAAACCATAGTTTTAGTAAATCGTGATAGAAGTTTTTGAAATGTGTGGTTAAAAAGTTGTGGGACCCAAAAAAATGTGATTAATATTGATTGTTTGACTTTGACTCAAATTAAAATCAATTTAAAATCTGAAACAATCAAGCTCTTAGTTCTCTTTAATTAATAAATTTTTGATTGATTGAAAGCGGCGTCCCACTTAGAATTAGAACCTTCGCATATAGTTTTTTAAGTATTAACTGAATTAATAAATAATATATTTTAGGTAAAACAAGTAAAAATTATTGATAGTTCAAATGGTTTAAATGGTCATCTCTTTGAATATATCTTCTTTCCTTCTCACATTCAGGAGGATGAACACCCTATTTAACTCTCTAGCTCAGCATGTCACAGGGAATGGGGTTGCTTTCAGTGGCGGACCCCGGGGGCTACAGGGTCAATTGAAAACCCCCCCCCAGCCAATTTTTTTTTTTTAAAAAAAATAGACATGTTTAGTTTTTTTTAATTAAAATGTACACTATAAATTTTGATTGTGATCCCCTAACCCAAGTTGTCTAGGTTTATCCCTGGTTGCTTTGGTGATACAACTCTATTTTGATAATTGTCTAGATATTTTTTATTAAGGCCATCTAGTATAGTTTCTTCCTATATGATCATATAGAGATGAGATTTCGTTAAATGTTAATGACATTCTCAAACTTGTCCAATATCCTGTCACTTTGTAATAGTGCACAAAATATATTACCTTTAAACAGTCCTGTTCTCCTGCGCTTGGCGCGCAGGAGAACAGGTAAGCTTTGTCTTTGGACAAAGCTCACAATTTCACATACAAATGCGTGTGAATAGAATTTTGCTATTTGTACATTCGGGATAACATATCGGATGATATTCCCCCTCATAAGAAGGGGGCCCACGCTCCAATAAAATAATCATGCTCCCCCTATTGTGAGGGAAAATGTCATCCGGGATGTACATGTAGCAAAATCAGTGTGAATTTTGTCTTTTTACAACTTTACTTTTTTTTTTTTTTTTTTTTTTGTCTTTTTGTTTTTTAATTGTATGGAACTTGTTCTAGTATTCGAATTTTGCCTTACTTTTTTTTTTAAATTTTTTTTGGCAATCCCATCAAATTTATACTCAATTGCAAAAAAATATTATCCATTTTGGTGTTTATTTTCATAGAAAACAAATCAAACGAACCCCAAAAGTTAACGAATTTTTGTTAACTTTTGTAATGTATTATTTTTGTCTTTTATTTTATAGTAATAATTTTTAATATACGTATACTACATTTAAATATCAATAATAACACCGCAAATTTCATATGATATATGTACTAATATTGCAACACATTCAGACAAAATAAAATAGACATTGCATAAATTAGCTAAATTTTCTTCAAATTAAATTCAAATTACGTCGAACGAGTACAACAATAAGTGGTTTAATGGTCGTCATCATCGTCAAACCCATTGAATGCACCATAATCACTGCTAGCAATACCAGTGTACCTATATTCCTGAGTATCGTCCCAAAAGTACTGTGGATGATACGGTTCGTCCACCAGATGACTTCTAAAGGTGTTTCACATACAATAAATTTAAATATAAGCATAGTAGAAAATAAAACAAAATAATAGCAACGGTTAAGAGTTATCGATCAACTAACCTCGACTGTAATGTCGGACAAGTTCTTTTGTCATGTCCACTGCGACCACAAACATGACAATTTCTCTTCGATTGAGACATTGTTATTTCTTTGGATGACTTCAATCTCTTCCCGCACCCTTTTGTCCTAACCGGAGTAGGATCAACCACGAGTTGGGCACCTTCGCTGCTCTTGCTGATAACCTTACTCATTCCCACTTCCCCTCCATTATCCAAAGCTTTTACCTGTATTTTCAAGTTCTGAAATCCATCCATTATTAACGATGTACGAGCGTCAGTCAAAGCACTTTCGTCCACCAACTCTGCTGCTGTGTGTGCCAGCATCCCATGTCGAGAAATCAATGATTGACCACCCATTGACGTGGTCGTTGGTTCGAAGACTGGAGTTGCTTTTGCATTTTGCGTCCACCGACCTGCAATGTACTGATCTGGTAACAACATCACCTGTTTCCTTCAAAATCAAATGTTTTGCAGCTGCATGCTATGAAGTCAATGGCCCTGAAGTAGGTCAGCTCACGTTGGCGATGATGTGTTTTTTCGGTATGAAAACGCGTTACAATATACGTTTTGACACCCTCGTATGCTGATTTCCTTGATAAAATGTAGTAGCTACTCAGAGCTAATTCCTCTTGGAACAACAGGAAAATTCTCTTTGTATAAATACGTGTCATTTGAGTTTCCATGGCAAATGTGGTTATCGTATGAGGCATCTCGTTCAAGTCAGTGTCGTTGGCAACCAATTCGCTATGTCGCTGGTGAGCCAAAGCACTGCTAAACTGTGTGATAAAATTCATTAATGTATCCGTCTTATTGACATATCTTTTGAAGAAAGCGTGGTTACTTTCTGACCGTTGACTGCTTGACATTCCAGCAGAGAATATATGTTTCACGTACGCAGGTACCCAACGACTTCGTATTTTATACATATTGGCGAGCCACTCATTATCACCAAGATTGGTAGTTTTCATCACATCAGCCCAACGAGATTCGAACTCCTCTGTGGACTCCGACTGTTTAATGATACTCACCAGGCCGTGGTATATTTCCTTGTACAGCACGGGACTCATTTTCTCCGAGAACTTGTTTAAAATATGCCACAGACAGAACCTATGAATTGTGTTAGGAAAAACCTCACCAACTGCTCTAGCAATGGCAGCGTCTTGATCAGTAATAATCACCCCGGGGGCCCGTTGGGTGGGCATTGCTTCGACAAATTTCAAAAACAACTAAATAAATGAATCGATCTTTTCATCACTCAATAAGCCACATCCGAAAACAGTAGTTTGCCGATGGTGATTTACTCCAACGAATGGTGCAAACACCATCGAATACTTGTTTGTGTTATATGTTGTGTCGAAAACGACAGCATCTCCAAAGTAAACATAAGAACTCATTGACTCTACATCAGCCCAGAAACAACGAGCAAACACACCATCCTCGTCAGTCTCATAGGCGTAGTAGAAGCTAGGACTCTTTCTTTTTTCCAACTCGAAATGCATAATCAAAGTTTCTGCATCACGTTCAATGGCTTCTCGTCGCCGATCTCGTCGATAGTTCCTGATATCTTGCTCATTACATCCCAATGACGAAGGCCCACTAGCATCTACCTCCGTAAGTCTGATATGTTGACAACTAGGAATATTGGCTTGTGAAAATTGGTCAACAAGTGCTTTCTTGGTTGCAGATACATGCCGATGTGAGCGTAGAAGGTGTGTTTTGCTTGGTGTAGATAGTGCATGATTGTGCCCCTCGACAAAATGGCTTACAACCCACATAGAAGTTGTCTGATATTTTACAACTGTTAACTTTGCATCACATCCACAACGGGAATTTCCACGCTTTCGTTCACCAGAACGAGCCACCAAATTTTTGAGTTTCATCTGGTAGGATTCATCCTTTTGACCCTATTTAATTTAAAGCAAACATACGACTTCCAGACAGCTCATTTGTCTGTGGATTCTTTCGGCTACTACCAATACGTGTGCTAAAACCAGCTAATTTCCCATACTCATTGTAAAAATTATACACATCATCAAGAGTTTAAAATTCTTGCCCGAATATCGGAATCGCACCAACATTCACTTGTGGAATAAATACATTGTCATCCCCTTCCATTCCTAAAAAATAATATGAAAAATTATTTAGTTTGTGAAATAATTTAAACATTGAAATGTTTGAAATTTACTATAAATGTAATAAAAATAAAACCAAGTTACGAAATTAAACAAATTAAAAATGGTTACGAAAATAAACAAATGAAAACACATTTAAGAAAAAATAAAAGAAAAAAACTTACCAGAAAATTGTCTACAAAAATATAAACAAGTTTCACCAGAAAAATGTCTACAAAAGTTTCACAAAAAAATTGTCTACAAAAATATAAACGAGTTTCACTCGTGTTTTATAGACATTTTTTTGATAGAAAAAAAAATTAAAAAATGATTTGCAGTTGACAAATTCATTTTCACACGCAAGACAAAAAAAAAGAAAAAAAAAAAAAAAGTAAAGTTGTAAAAAAAAAAAAAAAAAAAAAAATATATATATATATATATATATATATATAAAGGGTTTGTCAGGCTGACAAACCCATTTTCACACGCAAAAGTGTGTGAAAATGTTTTGCGTGTGAAAATGTGAGTTTTGTTAACAAAAATTCGTTAACTTTTAGGGTTTGTTTGGCTTGTTTTCTATGAAAATAAACACCAAAATGGATAAATTTTTTTACAATTGAGTATAGTATTTGATGGGATTGTAAAAAAAATTCTGAAAAAAAAAAGTAAGGCAAAATTCGAATACTAGAACAAGTTCCATACAATTAAAAACAAAAAGACAAAAAAAACAAAAAAAAAAGTAAAGTTGTAAAAAGAAAAAAAAATATAAAAAGATTCACACCCATTTGCATATGAAATTGTGAGCTTTCCCCAAAAACAAAGCTCACCTGTTCTCCTGCGCGCCAAGCGCAGAAGAACAGGACCGTACCTTTAAAAGCAAAAGTCACAAGTGCTCCTCTTCAGGACTGCAACCTTCATTCCCAATTCTTTCACCAGTTTTTCGTGAACCAGTGCGAGTTATCTTCCTCTACAAAAGAATCAATATGTAATAAATAAATAGTCAACTCAATAGCGGGGATAGCTCAGTTGGGAGAGCGTCAGACTGAAGATCTGAAGGTCACGTGTTCGATCCACGTTCACCGCAAATACATTATTTTTTATATTTTTGTTATTGGACAAAGCCCATACTACATGTTCTAATGGGTCACGAGCGATGGCCCGTGAAATTCTGACAAAACAAATCAGGGAAAAATTTCATTGGCCTGAATTGAAAAACAAGTGAAATTATAGAGAAAAATTATCTTAAACCCTACATTTTAATTTCCAATTTAAAAATCAGGTACTAATTTTTATTTTTATTTTTAAAAAAATCAAATTATACCCACCCCACATTCTAAACAGTTGTACATGGGTCACAACACCCCTTCCCTTCCCCCACCCCAACAAGCCCACGCCATAAAATATCAGCTATCATCCTTCAGGCACTTTCTCTCTCTAATAGGCAAGAGAACAAATAGTCAAGACCGGCGAGCATGCATCCCAAGTTCCCTCATTCACCACTCACAACCTTTAATGGTCACGAACTTGCTCTCTCGAACGGACCCCATCATCTCGCCGACCTCGCGCGATTGCCCCTCCCCAAAAATGGTCAATTGACGTCGACCCGAGGTGAAACCATAGTGCCATCCCCCAATCGATGGGCCACACCATCGTCGTGGCCTCCCACCAACCATCTCATCTCCGCAAGGTTATCACTTCTATGGAGACAACATCATCAAATGAGCTATTGGAGTTTCCAAGAATCATGCCATCAATAAACCTCCGGTTTGACTCCATCGCCATTTAATTTGGCCCAAAAATGTCATAAAAATCATTAGATCCGTTTGATTATAAATGTGGAATTTCGATGAAAAAAAATTACATGGGATTGAATTGCATACAACTTGTTTTGTCAATTACTTGTGTTTGATTGGTATAATTTTTTATTC
The DNA here is from genome assembly GCA_019395295.1 of Osmanthus fragrans. Lineage (NCBI taxonomy): Eukaryota > Viridiplantae > Streptophyta > Magnoliopsida > Lamiales > Oleaceae > Osmanthus > Osmanthus fragrans. The sequence goes on along the minus strand of CM033344.1, from coordinate 1,184,420 downwards.
GAAATTTTTTGAAATTTTGAAATTTTTGGTATTCCTTTGACTTTGTTTTTCATGAAAATTGTCCGTTAAAGTGATAATTTTTTTATCATTGAGTTTAGAATTTGTTCCAATTGTCCAAAAAAATTACCAAACTGAATATCATTCGTTTTGCTTTATTTTTCATAAAAATTGTCAATTAAAGTGATAATTTTTTTTTTACCATTGGGTTTAAAATTTGTTTCAATTACACAACAAAAAAAAAAAAAAAAAAGAGGTGGAAAATCATTTTACCACCAAATTTGTGGAAAAATAAATTCAAGGAAATTGAGGAAATGGTGCACGTGAGGTGGGGGAATTAAAATGAATTGCCTAGAAAAAAAAATTATATCAAACAAGGGAAAAGTTGACAAATGGAATTCATACTACCATCAAACAGGGCATTAGATTATTATCCGATGGTTGTTATGGATTGAGGTACAAGTGGTGGTGCATTGAAGGTGACGATAGTGGTGCGGTGCATAATAGGTTGTGGTGATGGTGAATCGTGGATGAAGAGTAATTTGTGACGATTTGAGTGGTGTAGACGATGGTGAAGTGGGGATGTAGTGAGGTGAGGGAGATAAATAGTAATTTGTGATCAGTTCATTGGGTAGTTGTAATAAGTTAATTTGATAATTTGTGGTCGATGAAAAAATTGCGATCAATTTGTGACAGAAATTGTAATTATGATAACCTATATTTTCGTATCTTTACGATTTTTACATTGTATGGATTTGTGACTAGTAAGTAATTATGATCATAAATTATATATTATTGTGACTTTAACATATTTATGGCCCGTTTGATCCACATTATCTATAGAATGAAAATGAAAAATATAGTCGTTATGGGCTCCACATAAGAGATGGAAAGTCAAAAATGGTGGCCGAATGTGATTGATAATGATCATATTTTTCATTTTTATGGATGAAAAATGGGAATCAAACGGGACCTTAATTAATAAACAGGTCACAAAAATTTGAGGGTCTGTTTGTTTTAGATTAAAATTGTATTTTAATCTAAGTCAAAGTTAAATAATCAATTTCAACCACATCTTTCTTGAATTCCACAATTTTTTATATTTCAAAAAATTTTCATCACAATTTACTAAAAATATAATTTTAATCTCCATCAAACATCCTCTTATCATATGATCACGTATAAATAGAATTCATTAACGAGAAGCAAATTCAAATATTAAGCCCCCGTTTGGTTCCCATTTTTTCATCATAAAAATGAAAAATATGACCGTTATCCATAACATCCAGCCACCATATTTGACTTTACATCTCTTGTGTGGGGTCTATAACTACTATATTTTTTATTCTTATTTTATAAAAAATGTGTATCAATCGGGCCTAAAAACTTAGAATATTAAAAATTATAAGAATATTAGTGCTTATTAATGCAAAGGTTAACCGACTTTTTTAAAAAGAAAAGGCAAAAGAAAAAAAGGTATTCTACGAACTTTCGGCTCCGACATTAGACTGTTAAAATCACCTGGCTGTCATGTCATTTCGTTATATAATCTCCTCATTAATGATAGTAAGTACACTTTAAATGCAAGTAATTAACGAAGCATGGCGGGCCCCATTATTCTTCATCATCTAATTTGGGCCCCAATCCACGTAGCCAGAAATTAAATCTGAATTTAATTACCTAATTATTTTTATTTTATTTATTTATTTTTTAAGTGGAGAGAGTGATTACATTAAAATTAAAATATAAGTTTCAACGATTTCTCCGAAGTTCATTTTTTCAATGATTCTTAGATTTTCGATTTGACAAAAAATTTCATAGCAAGATCGATTTGGGAGATTGATCAATAGTTACGTACCAATAGATATTCGATCATTGAGTTATTATTAACTTTGCTACATTGTTGAAATTGCGTCAATACTGTCTATTACCTAACCCTTGGACTCTCAACTAGCACCTTTCATTATGCTTTCTTGGGTACATGTTTCGGCTCATCAAGGAGGACCTTTGACAAATTCGCAAATTGAAGTATGTAAAATTGGCTTTTCATTTATATGACCCTGAGATTTATTATGGTATCATAACTTCAAAAATTGAAATGAGCCATTTTCTTCCTTTAAACAACAAACAACATCGAATTATAAAATTGTTGTTCTTAAATGAGCGTTCCAAGAGAATAAAAATTCACATTACTTAATTATAGTCAACACATAAAAGTTTGAATAATTCTTGTTAACGAAGCTGGCCCTTCATTTCACAATATTCACTATTACAAGAATCTTCTCACTTATCCAATATACATCGAACTTGACTATCTACAACCAATTTAGGAGCTTAATACGCACAAGAGTCTAATATTCAATAGTTCCTCATTATTCTCATAAAAAGTCACTCGTCACTCATTTGACCAATGAAAGGACTATTGTCTGTAACTTTATCAACCTACTAGAAAAATAATCCTCTCGATCTCTTACATGTAGCCACTGATTTCGATAAATGAGGAGTTAACATGCTAATTGTCATTTACATTCTTACCACTTAATTGAGATTTCGAGTCTCTTGCACGTAACCAATACTAAGTTGACAATTCAAAGTACTTTCAATCACGATAAATCAAGTTGGTCCATTGACTCAACTTGAAACTCATACTCTAAAAGTTTGTTTACTTGAATTAGATTGAACTAAGTACTTGGTCCAAGTTGCATAGCACTGCTCCCACTTTTCGTAATCGTGTATGCAATTAAAAAGTCGCGGGCATGCAAACATTCGGGTAGGCGGGCAGCCACTAACGCCGTCCTTACGAGCCATTAACGGCGTTTCTCTTTCTACAAAATAATCATTTATTATAGCTGTCTCCTCCAAGCCTTAGATATGGACTCTGGTTCGGAGCTTTTAAAGCTACGAAAAAGCCAAAGCGTAGCACAGCAACCACTCACTAAAATAATTGAGTAAAAGAAGAGAGAGAGAGAGGGAGAGGGAAAGAAAAATCAGAGTTTTAGAGAGAGAATGAAGGAGCAGAAAAATCCGGAAAAGATGGGCCAGATCGTGAGGAGGAAAATGAAAGGGAGACCAGCGAAGCCGGATCCCGTGGCCCGCCGTGGAGGTGAGTCTGAGCCGCCGGAGAGGGACGTACGCCGGAGCCTCCGGAGAAGGAATGTCAAGTACGTCTTCGATCTTGACGATTACTTTGATGACGACGAGCTATTCGAGGACACCGATGACCAGCGGCGGAGGGAGAAGAAGCTTAAGCTCTTGCTCAAGCTACAGAATGACAAGGACGGCGGCTCTGAGTCGCCTCCTCGGCTCGGTGCTCACTCCCCTACTGTATCGGCCTCTGCCTCCGATGGGGATAAGCCCTCGAAAAAGAGGAAAATCGACGCCCGGGATTGCAGTGAAACTGGGAAGATAAGGACGCAAATGACGACATCAATGATGATGATAATTATAGTGGTGATGATGACGAGGTATTGATTAATTGTGTATCTAAAAAATGAAAATTCAAATAGACGAAGAAAAAACTGAAGTGATGGAGTACATTAATTTGCGTACTATGGGTGTTTATATAAAGCGGGGAAAAGAGCTCCAGCTCATCCGAACTTCACTGAGAAATTTCTATTGGTCCAGACTTCGATACATACACGAACGTGTATGTATAGGTTGAGTTTTGAGTGTTTGTCGGGGAATTATTGTGCTGATATTGATTTATATAATGTAGCGTAACGGTTGGGTCAACTGTCAAAAAACTAATCCCCACAGAATCTGATCACGCTCCCACCTTTCTCTCTCTTCTACTCATCTCTTTCTCTCTCTATCTAGCACACACCCATGTCACAGAATATGTTGGATGTATTGTACACGCACACGCACAGATGTTGTCTGCCCTCATTTTCTGTCTGTCTGATAAACGCCTCGGACTTTTATTTTCCTAAGCTATACTTGCATTTATTGATTTATTTATGATTTCTTTCCTTTTTTTTAATGTAGCCACTTTTGAGGTATAATGACTTTGCTGATTCTGACAGGTTAGAGAAACAAAGATGGAGCCCAACACCGTGCACTCATCTCCAGGTGTGCTTTTAAGTTCTGGGTTTTATTGAATGGTCATGTTTAATATAGTGAATTTAATTTGTTAATTGTTACTGTTTGTTTGATTAGGGACACCAGCAGAGGCTCTATCTGGGCGTCCATTGCCTGATAAGAAGACACTGGAGTTGATCTTAGACAAGCTTCAGAAGTATGTGGTGAATATTTGTTGCTTTGTTATTTCAAGGGCTTGTTTGGATCTTGAAGTGCTTTTATTTTATTTTGGGCAGGAAGGATGTATATGGTGTCTATGCAGAACCGGTCGATCCAGAAGAGGTAGAAAGTACTTTATGGAATTGTAGAGGGTTGTATTGAGGCATTACTTTTATGGAGTTTGTAATTTGGTTGATTGGATACTGTGCAGCTTCCTGATTATCATGATGTGATAAAGCATCCAATGGACTTTGCCACCGTGAGGAACAAGCTGGGAAATGGAGCATATGAAACCTTGGAACAATTCGAGGTGAGTTCCCGATCCCAATGCCAATCCCATGCCTCCTTTTCCTTTTACCATAGCTGGTTTGTTGGTCTCCTTTTTCATCGTCCGGTGTGTCCAGGAGATATTTCCCCCCTGTTCTTCTGGCACAACTTTTATTGATTTTGTATTTTAGCTAAATATGTTTTATTGTTCCAAATACTCGCCCCAAATGCTGGTTTTTGTCGTCCCTTCACAAATGAGCTCATAGAGTTTTGCTTAAACAAGATGATGAATGCCCGATGACTAGCTTTTTAGAGCTGAAAAATGTTGCCAAATCATTCATCTCTAATCTAGACTACTTACAATGAAGAGAACTGGATATGTCCATGTTAGGATACAACGACGTGCTACGATTTGTAATTCTAGTAGATTTTTTAAGCTGCAAGGTTTGAGGGTCCCACTTCAAGTCGAAACTGGGTTTAGAAGTATTCTCTTTTCAAGATAAAGATGATTGTGGATTAAGGATACGCATGGAACATCATTAAAATAAATAACATTTTTTATTCTAAATGTAGCAGACAAAATCTTGTTTTATCCGATGGCTCAAAGTGGGAAGCTTGAGTTTAGAAGTGAATCTTTGTGTAGTAAATTTATCACGGAGTTCATGGTTTTATGTTCAAATTCTTAGAAATATTGTTTTGAACACAAAGTGTTGACATAAATGTCATCTTTTGGCTTTTCCAGTTTTATCATTTGCTGTCTGTTTGGAAAGGAGGGCGGTATAAATATGTCAATTAGCATTAAAAACTTGTCCATCAAGTAGTATTATTATCTGGATTGTTAAACTGGGCAATTGAAATTTGTAAATAAGTGGAGTGATTAGAGCTTCTCTTTGTCTTCTGAATCTGATGTATTCTCAAACAATGGCAATGCTTTGTGGGAAACATAATTTTAACCATTTGATTGCCTAATGGTATCTTTTCCCCATTTTTTATAGGTAAAGGAGTATGTATTAAGTTGTTATTTCTTGGTTAGGAATCCATCATCTTTTGTTTCTCAAATTGAATAGCTAAGACCATGATCACAAATATTGGTTGTTTATATTATGCTGAAGTGTGAAATACTTGTCCTTGAATCCTTGTTTTGCTCATATTGTTGAATACTTGAAAATATGTTTTTCTGAACTGTGACATTGAGGAACAACATCAAGTGATTCCTTTTGAATTTAAGGATGTTTAGTTTTGTGATTTTTATTTGCTTATGCTGCCTATTGATCGTAATCAAACAGAAGTGGAAGTAGCTGAAAACTTGCCTTATTTTGCTTGTTATGATGCCACCGTCTTAATGTATGTGCATGCTCTGTCTCCTAAAGAACATTAATAAAGTCTCCCTCACATTCCCCCCTTTTCTCTATATTTTATTGGGGCGCCGCTTGTGTCGATGACTCTTCCGGATTTGTGTGCAACACCTTCTACCTGTGTATGAATGAATTCCACACATTTTTAGCCTATTAGCTATCCTGAGGGGTTTATTAGCTGTCTTCAGGTGTAGGAGTCTGGCAATTATTTTTTACTGTTTCTTAGATCTGTTTGCTGAACTGCAGAGTGACGTTTTTCTGATTTGCTCAAATGCCATGCAATACAATGCCCCAGATACCATATACCATAAGCAGGTAAGGTTTACAGCCTCTTTTTGCTTTATTTATTATTTTTTCCCTTTTGTTTTTGTTAAAAGATCAACCTCATTCAGTAATCATTCTGAAGGCACGCACTATCCAAGAGCTAGCGAAAAAGAAAATTCAAAAGATAAGGATAAATAATGAACACTCAGAGAAGGAGCACAAGCCAGAACATAATATAAGTGCGAGATCAAGCTCTATTTTGAAGAAGCAAATAAAGAGAACAGTGAGCCGGACAGTGCAGGAACCTGTTGGTTCCGATTTCTCATCTGGGGCCACTCTTGCAACAGGTGGAGATGTGCAGAATGTTTCAAATGCACTTCAGTTTGGTGGATCAGAGAGGCCTGGTAGCATAGATGGGCCTATTGAGGGAAATTCTTCCTTGAATGACACCAATTTAGATAAGGGAGAAGAATCACTTCCAGGTACGATATGCACCCAATATTTTATAGTACATCTGTTGTGATTATTTGTGTTATAAGCCAGTCCGAACTTTTATATCTCATGCAACATGAAAAAATAACTTCAAATGTATAACTCACCTCTGTTCTTAATTTGTATACGATAACTGATCATTGAAGGTCGTATATCCACTTCTAGTGATGTTTTTCTAACTTCTAAGCTTTCTGTTTGTAGGAAGGGGTCCACTATCTAGGTTTGGTAGGAAATTGGCCATACATGATGAGAACCGTCGTGCAACATATAACATATCATTAGCGCAGCTAGTACTCGGCTCAGAATCTATTTTCTCGACTTTTGAGGGGGAAACGAAGCAGCTGATTCCTGTGAGTGACTTTGCAAATAAATCTTTTATTCATCATTTTACATGTTTATCTCACTCATTTCAAATTTCCCCCAATCAGGTAGGACTTTATACTGATTACTCATATGCTAGGAGTCTGGCTCGTTTTGCTGCATCTCTTGGCTCCGTTGCATGGAATGTTGCTTCACAGAGGATTGAGAAAGCAGTGCCTCAAGGATTGAAATTTGGTCGTGGTTGGGTTGGAGAGTACGAGCCTCTTCCTACCCCCGTGTTAATACTGGAAAATTGCACCGTGAAGGAACCAACATTTTTTGCAAAAATAGAGCATGCTACTGATCAAAGAAAGGTCGAGAGAAACTTCAAAACCTCAATTTCTCCCATGGGAAACCCAGATAGTGGGCCTTTCTCAGAAAGTAAATTGCCATTATTTGGTCATGCTGGAGACAGACCAACTGCTATGTCTGCTACCAATACTTCTGGTCCAGTCAAAGAGCAGCAGGTTAGGAGGAATAGTTCTGAAGTGAAATCATCTTTCTTTTTCTCTCCTGGAATCAAACCTATTGATTCTGCCACTCTCAGTTACCAGTGTCAAAACTCGCAACCCGGAAATTTTGTTGAACCCAAGAAAAAGGATTTAAAGCAGGTTGAATTGAAAAGTCCACCCTTGGCCAATCAAAACATGGCTAATATTATTGCTCAGAGCCAGATTTCAAAAGGTTCAGAAATGGAAGCTTCCAGGTCAGTGGAGTTGGCGTCCAAGAACATGAATCTTTTGACATCTGGATCCCTTAAACAGCCAACTGCAAGTGGAATTTCAGTTGGAGTATTTCCTAATGGGAAAGTGGTTAAAAGTGTGGATAGTAATATAATAGCCAGTTCACCATCTGACATGACCAAAACTGAATCCCACTATCACCATGGACAGGGGCAGGGTCTTAGTGACCCAGTCCAGTTGATGAGAATGTTAGCCGAACAGGCTCCAGATCAACAGAAACCCTCAAATCAGTTGAATGCACCTCAAGATTTATCCCCTGCTCCATCAAGTAGATATGATTCAAATGCTGCTGTAGCTGCTGCCCGCGTATGGATGTCTGTAGGGGCAGGTGGCTTTAGACAAGCTGGGGACACCACAAATTTACACAAGAACCAGATATCTCCAGATTCCTTGTATAACCCAACTCATGGTCTACAGCCACAATCATCTCGATTTCGTCCAGAGTTTTCTGCTCCTGGGATGCATTTTCAGCCTGAGAAGAACACATCAGTTCATGCCTTTGTTCCACAAGGTCCTCAGCCTGTAAGAGTATGCAGTGAAGTCCAGTTTCAAAATCAGCCAATGATTTTCCCCCAGTTGGTAACTGCTGACTTGTCTAGGTTCCAGCTACAGTCTCCTTGGCAGAATCTCAGTCCACAAATGCTTGCAAAACAGAAGCATGAATCGCTTCCTCCAGACTTGAATATTGGTTTCCAGTCACCAGGGTCTCCAGGTCGACAATCATCTGGTGTGCGGATTGATTCTCAGCAGCCTGATCTGGCCCTGCAACTCTAAGACACAGCATTTTAGAGTCGAAGGCAAACTGTGAATTGCGTGGCAAATCATGTTAAGAGGTTACATCCTTAGTTCCATCTTAAAATTTATTTGCACATCAGGATTTGTGTTAAGCTGATTTGCATGAAGATTTATCTATTTGCCCGGGCTGTCAATTCAAAAGCGTCTTCCTGCCTTTAGATTAGGTTTTAGAATAGCCAGAAGATACAAAAGATGATCAGTTTGGTCAAGAGTTTAATCGTTTGTAGAAGCTTCTTGTTTGTTGTCTTCTTTCTGGTTCCGATTCAGGATACTGATAGCGGGACAAAATCGTATGTTATTGGGAAGCTGGAGCTTTGTCTGGATGTTACTCGAATAATCTTAAACGTTCATCCTGAACGAGGATAATTGCCTGCCTGGAATTGTTGTAGCTTTTTCGATTTATTCTTCTGCTTTAGATTATGCTTATTATGAAATTTTCGGTAGTGAGTAAAGATTCTATATGCCTGATAATTTTTTCTCAAAATACATCAGAATCGTTGTGCATGAGTTCATTGAATTATGATTACTGATTTTTTGCTTGGGTTACTCTATGTTAGGAAGTGCAACGTTTAACTAGGATCTATTGTATGTGTTGACCTCAAAAAGTGTACCTATGAGCTGTCAACAGATCTCAAGGCCTCTCACATCCTATTCAACCTTTCTTCCTACACACTAAGACAAATCGTCAGTTGCACGTGGCCTTCTCTAAAGAGGAGGGAGTCGGTCACGCGCACTCCGATAATGAAGTTAGTTGGAGTTGGAATATATATGAGTGTGGGAAGGTTAAAGCGTGAGCCTCCAAAATATGTAAGGGGGTCGATCTTGAGGAGATAAATAAAGTAGTAAAATATAGAGAATTGTTAAATAGTATTGGGAGTTCAAATTAACATTACTTTCAAATGGCACAATGTGAGTTTTTATACTGAGTGAGGGTGAATAAGGATCGTTTGATAACTGGACACGTGGTTTCATCCTAGCAATCGAGACCTCTTCTCATAGATTTCAATGCATTTAATGTTCTGACTACTCATACCTTAACTCTGACATATGGGAATGAGATTGACCTGCGTGATTGACGTAGTCGTCATTGCAGTGTGTTGTCATATCAACCATTTGTTAGAAGATCTTTGTATGAGATCTTCAATAGAATAGTCATACTGCATACTGTTCACGCGATAAGAGTTCGGTACGGCATATAGGTTCGGACATAAGAGGTTCGCACTAATGGTTCGGGTCCAGGGGTTCGGGTCGTAACGCGGGATCATAGGTTCGACCACGTGGCTTGTGAATTTCTGCCACGCATTGCATGCTGGGACCCTTTTATAGCTATCCGTAACAACTAGTTCCCGAAATTCATGTATGATTATTTATATAATGCGTAGACTTGAAGTAGAAAAAAAAAAGTGACCGTAACAGTATGTATGTCTTAAGTTGGTTGAATATCAACATACTAATAGTGGGGTGCCATTGTTTATGCAATAGTTAAATGTTCTTAGATGGAAAATTTTACTTATTTGTTTTAAAATACATATTTTCTTATAGATTAGAGTTGCAAATTTAAGTTACTTATTTTGAGAGAATCTTTTACCCGATTGTGAAATAGCAACTTTTTAAGTTTATCAAATGGCACACTGAAGTATGAATTGAATTTCATCTTCAGATTGCAAATGAGATAATTCTGCTTGATGTTGTTTTCTAGAACGACACATTCAAGATAATCATATTACAAATAATTAAAAGGAACACAATCTATGCCAATTATAAGATCAAACCATTAAGAAGCAATTATAGAAAATAATTACGTACTATCTTTTTTTTTCTTCAAAATCATTATGAGTTTGAGAACTAATTAGAACCGTAAAATAAAAGGTAGAGTAGCTTTTAATCTCGGTTAAGAGTTTCATGAGAAATTCGTAAGAAACACATAAAAGAAACCAACTCCACGTCAAAGGGTTGTCATAACAAGATTTTTTTTCATCGAATACCTAATTCGCTGTTTGATGAAAGAGATTCTTTGTTATCTTTATAAGATGAAATGATCTTAATTATTAATTAATTACATCAAATATACAAAGAAATGAAGATTTCAACATTTTCGAGTTGAATTACTCGAAACCAGAATGCTAAGGCTTCGTTCTTGATCCTCCTCCTCCTTCTTCTTCTTCAACCCGACTTTTGAAGATGTCTTGGGATCATGCAAATAGCACACATCGCCTTCACATACATATCGACTTTTTTCTGCTTGCTTACGGAAGCAGCTCAAGATATTGAACAAAGGCACAGTCATCTGCTCCCTTTTCTTTCTCTAGTTCCTCCGTTATTTTAACTGTTTTTAACACGATGAATGAGTCTTTGTATGTGTTTATATATATATATATATATGCATGCGTGTGTGCATACAGAATCAAACATCTAATTACCATCGAATGCATGAACATTGAATTGTTCCGAGAATTTTCAATGTGTTCGCAGAAGAAATAAGGATGAGGTCAATATAAGGAGGCCATTATTTAATAGTACATGTAAAGAATTTTAATTAATTAATGAAGCAGTGCTAGCTATGGGTAATTGATTATGACACGTTTGTCATTTCAAAATCGATTGTTTTTCAATTTATGTACACAGCCATCTCCAGCAGTGCTATTTATTTTTAAGAGCATTTTAAGGAATTTTTAAAATAAGAGTCAATTTTTTACACTCTATTTTCATTCATTATTTTCCTTTTTTTTTTTTTTCACAAACAATTATATTTAATCATTTTCCCTCTTTTTATTTTGTCAGATCCATCTTTCTTATTTTGTAAAAATTTTTAAAAAATGAATTGTGCAATAATAAATGAAGCATTGTACAAAAAAGTGATTTTGTCTCTCTACAATCCACTTTTTATTTTGATTTTTAAAGATAAAGAGTGTATCGGACGCCTAACTCTTTAAAATAAATAAAATTAAACTAATAAATAACATATTGGAGATGCTTTAAACATGCACTTGTTCACATTTTTCTTGGTAACCTAAAAAATGGTGCACTCCAAAGCAACTTTTCTTGGCTAAGCTAAAGTTGCTTATGAGTAACTTTTTGTATCCACGTGCTTGGATAATCTACTTTTATCATAAAATGAGTATCTTATATGGTAAAAATTTAAGTATTAAAGATTCTCACCAATGTTCTTAAATAAAAACAGCACACGTTGTCAACCAAACCCAGTTCTTGTGTTTCAATACAAGACAAAGCAGTAAAGACTAAATTGTTCCACATTGAGCTCTTAAACATGGGATGGGGGGATGCTACCGTACAATCACATGCTTTAAAGAGTAGAATATTTGATCTTGAAATGGAACCTAGAAAAAAAATGTTCCAATTCTATTAAGGCTAGTAATTTTTGGACATTTCTATGGCCCTTCCTTTTGAAAATGAATGATTTTTTTGAAGGAAAAGGCAAGCGTTAAACAAAAGTATTATTCATATTAATTATTTCCATTGATGTGAGATTCATCAACTTCTAGACAGTTAAATGACTCGTTTGAAAATTACGGGCTAGACTAATACCTTTTAAAGATTTAGGGTTCCATCGTATGTGAAATCTAGCTCTTACTACCTATAAAACTGACTGAAAAGCCAACTAGTTTCGAGGTCGTAAACGAAGTACAAAATCGAAGGTATTTGGAGAAGATTACCTAGCAAGTGCAATAACATGTTGCATAAACACTACATATTCCTAATTCATGAGAAATAACAGAAACATAACCTCTTTACCTAATCCATCCACTCTAACCCAACTATAAATACTAAAGGCCACACTACAACATTCTGGTAAATCAATATTCGTTTTCCTTCAATTTTAGGTCCTCGGATTTGAGTTCATCATCATCATGTCCTAAGAATTGGCCTTGTCATCAACGGGTCCTACGATTTAAGGGCTCGATTGTTTTAAATTAAGATCTCCTTATAATTTAATAGTCGAAGTTACAAAATCAATTTTTCAACCACACATTTTGTAAGACCCCCAACTACTACCAACTTATTCACAACTCATTTTTATCACATTATAGTCTCAGAAACTTGTATTTTTATCCAAATTCTAAACAAGCTGTCTTCTCGCAAACAACACAAGGTATATTAAAGGAAATCAACACTTTGATGGGAAAGGATACCATCTCCCTCTAATGGGAAAATGAACATTTATAAAATCAAATCAACGCATTCAAATTTTAAAAAGTAGGCATTATTCAGAAAAAAAAAAGCAATCTTTGGATTAAAGATAACATCAGGATAGATAATTAAGGAGAATGTACATGATTTCTTCGACTATATACATAGTTCACCACTTAAGCTTGACTTCCAGTTCAGAATGACCCGAATGTGTTTTCACCACTGTAAGTCATGTACAGGAAACCATCCTCATCTTTGTTGTCCTCATAAATCGTGGACATCATGAGAGCTGCAATGACATGGAACAAAGAAATATCTTAATCAAAATAAAAATAAACATTGCATAACGAGTAACCAATTATAATGATGCTATTTCTTCTCACCAGTAGAAGGGAGAATGTTATTGACAAAGATGAATATGGCCTTCTCGGCACCAAGCTTAATCCTCTTTCGGACAACATACACAAACTGCCCAACAGTCAGATCAGCAGGAACCAGATATCTGCATTCATTATGATTAAACATATCATGATACAAGTGAAATATCCAGTGGAGGGGAGGTGGGGAAGAAAGGATGGCAGTGCAGCTTAAAGCTCAAGAAAGAGAGTAAGCCACCGTTTGGCCTCCATTAAAATTATAATTCATTTTTCTCTTTCTTCTTATCAACCACACATTCTCTAATAAAATAATATTACACGTAATCCCAACACTTCTCTTTTTTTTTTTTTTTTTCAACCACACATTCTTCAAAAAACACTACTTCAACCATTAAAATTTCAAATAAAGGGGCCAAAGTTCTTAGAAACCTCACCCCCCCCCCCCCCCCCCCCCCCCTCTCCCAACAAAAAAAAAAAAAAAATTTAAAATTTAAAAATTATTATTAACAGTGCTGATAATAATAAGAACATGTGTTAGCGTGTGCAAGTGTCATACAGATGCAGTCTATCTTCATAGTTCATACAATAGAGTGAGTAATTAAAGCTTTCAAATCCATAAAACGAATGTCAAGCATGTATGTCAACAACTCAACGCACCATTAACTAACAAAAGGGAATAGCAGAGAAACTTTGATGACTTAAGCTTGTAGACAATCAATAACTACAAATGCATTCATAAACTACAAAAGACCAGGTATAGAAAAGATAATGAAGGCAACTAACTTCTTTTTGTCAATATCACGTATGTCACTTCTTTCAGCCTTCTCCACAATAACCTACATGCAGAAAAAGTAGATATGGTAAAAAGAAAACATCTAACAAGAGAAAAATATCAATCATAAAAAATAAAAAAATAAAAAAAATCTTGAAGATCATTGATGAGTACTGGGATTCGATCGGGGTACTTCTCTCTGATACGGGCAGCTTCTGCCTGTCGCTTCTCTGCAATAATTTAAATTAGTATTTTTGGAACATCTACAAAACAAAATAATGGACAATGAGCGAAAGAATAAAAAGTAACAAAGAGCTTTGTGCATCATTCAACATTAAAATAGTACAGTAGTCTTGCAATCATTTAAGCTTTCTTGTATGGATTCAAAGGAAACAATTTGAACAGCGTAGAATTGTAGTTACAAGTGCAACTATTTTTTAGTTTGGCATCAATAATAACAAAAGCCTTTTTGTTCTAGTAACTGTGCTAAAAAGAGTTCAAAATCTGCGATTGTGCTTCACATTGTGCAAGAGGCAAATGCATTAAGCTGACATATAAATGAGAAGAATGTTATACAATTGAATTTCAAGTAATAACAATAAATAGCAACATGTTTGACCTTTTGCAACTTTCCTAAATATTCCATTCCGCGAGTGCATAATTTAAACAAAGATTTTATTTTCATTCTACAATACATTAATGAGATATCTATGGAGCCAAATTTGTAAAAAAAGGTCCAAACAATCTATAAACAGAAAAGGAATAAAAATAAATAAATCAATGATTGTCAATAAATCTAACTTAGCTATAGAGAGTAGAAGATTTCCTTCCATGACATGCGTATGGAAAATATACTTTGTACTAATTACTAATTCAATTTCACATACAATAGGAAATACACTTCTTGTTTGAAAAAGAGTTGAGTTTTGCACAGGGCTCACAAGCCTTTAAAGAGGAAAAAAAACTGTTCATGCAACAAGAGTAACAATATATCATCCAAGGACATAAATATTATCATACTGTAACTAAATATACTGTCCCCAATTACGCCATATGAGGCTAGAATTCACATTATTTAATAACGGATCATAGATTGAGAAAAAGAATTCGATACCCACGCACAAATCAATGATCCAATCAACAGGAATAAAAAAACATGCAATCCAGCAATTTTAGAGGCAAAATTTCACCGTAATCCAAATCAATCATACACAATCAATCAATGGTTATTAAAAACGATCAGATCGTCGATGATGTATGTGTGTGGGGATGGAAAAATAAATACCAAGAGGGTGTTCCAACTTAAAGGATCTTTTGGCCATGGCGTCTGATGAAATCTAATTGAAGAAAAAACAGAAAAGAAATTTGTTAGGGTTTGTATCTTATAGAAGAATTTAATGAATAGAAGGAAAAGAGACTTCACCAACTTGAAAGAAATTGATTCTTTGATGTTGCATAAGCGTGCAAGCTAAAGTAACGACTTCATAAAATTATTTTGACGGCGTGCTGCTAAAATAAACAAAGGTGTAGGCATTCTCATTCATACTCTAATGTTTAGCTAAATTTATGAAATTACTTGACCTACGAGTCCAATTATTGTAGAGATTAAAATTCAATTAAAATTGAAAATATGGTTGTTATTGAGTTCTATTCGTCTAATAAAAGTAAACAATAACAGCTAATTTTTCAATTTTAATCTGATTTTAATCTCTACCGAACTCGCCTATAATTACATAAAATTAAAAAACCAACTTAACATATAATAAGAAGAATAAAGGTTATGAAAAGATTTAACTGCATTATGGAGCAAAAAAAAGGCAGGAATTGCTTTCTGAAAAATACACTTATTATGAGTTCAACTTTATCTCAACTATCCAACAATCTCCTAAGATGGTTGCTATGGTAATCTTCTTCTCTCCAAAAATGGAGCACATTTGCAAGGGTAGCCCTCGTCCCATCTTTCTCTTCTCGTACTAAATATGAATATTACATATTATACAACTCTCTGAAACAATATATAAAAAGTACAAATAAATAATTAAATTTTTTTAAAAAAATTACTTTCTTTTTTAATGATTTATTTGTATGTTTTTGAAAAATTTGTGAGTGTAGTTGCGATTTGCTCTTTTTTTTTTTTTTTTTTATTTAAAGAATATGATATATTTGTTATTTTACAGCGTTTAATGGAGAAAATGGATTAAAATAATGATTTTCGCAATGAAATGAGAAAATGAAGGTGAAAATATCAAAAATGAAAAGTATGAACGTTTTGCACAATAATATTGAAAGGTATGGATGTTTTGTGCTAATTATCCTTTTAATAATTTGTTTAGACTTATTCGCACTTTTTTTAAAAGTTTGGGAGTATGATTGCAATTTTTATTTAACTTTTTAAAAAAAATTAAGTAAGAAGATATATTTGTCATTTTACATGAGAATTTGATGAAAATGATGACTTTCGCAATGAAAAGGTGAATGTAGGGGTGAAAATGCCAAAAAATGTAAAATATGAACATTTTGCACAATAACATTAAAATGTAATGACGTTTTGTGCTGATAACCCATTTAAAAATGCAATTTTTTAATTGCATGGAGCTGGATTTCGGAAGAAGTACTATTTTCTTTTCTTGCTTTTTTATTTGTTTTATTTAAAGTTAAATGTATCTAAAAAGTGTGTTGACATGTTTACCCTCGTTAAAAATTCCACGTGCACCTCACACGCCATATTTAAGGGACTAAACGGACGAAATCCGTGAGTGGGAACGAGCTGCTTAAATTAATGAAAGATTGATGTTAAAATTCTTACGAGAAAATGGTTTGAGGAAAATATTCTTGAGCGTAAGAAAAATGGTGTATAAAATTCTCCTGAAGTGGATGAGAACAGAGAGAAAGGAAGCAAATCAACGGTGGAAAGTAGTAAACAATGACTAATCCACAATATATACTGAAAAAAATCCAAATCGCAGCCTCAGAGGTTAACTTCAAAGCATGTCGGGTGGTGATCCCTCTTAGTCGTCAGCAAAGTAACTTCGTGAAAATTTTAATTCTTACGCTTATCCGGGTTCTCAAAACTGCTAAAAGAGTCTGTCCGGCTGTTGGGTTCCAGTTCTCATCATGGTGCAAAATTCTTCGTAATCGATTCTTCCATCCTGGAAATTTGATAGGACTAGATTAGACAAGTATTTCAAGGAAAATTTTGATCTTTAATCTAATATAAACAAACTCACATTGTCCGAGTCCACTTCAGATATTATTTCCTTTACCGTGGCTGGGTCGCCCATTCCATGCTCCTTCATGGCTGTTTCTAGTTCATCTATTGTGATAAACCTATAGTAACGTAAAATGAACTTATTCAATAATACAATATACAGAGAGTTATAAGCTTTAAAGGCTTGCTCGAAGAACTTACCCGCTTTTGTCTTTATCAAAGTACTGAAATGCTTTGTAAAGATTTTCCTCTCTTTCTAATCTGTGTCTGTGCATTGTAGCAGTAATGAACTCGATGTAGTCAATCGTCCCATTTCCATCCACATCGGCCTGTTAGTGTGTGATCGATAAGTTTCTTTCAAACCAGTATGAGTTAGGGGAACAAAAAAATTATAAGAAAATTATCTGAGAATAAATGACTATTATCTTACAGCTTCCATAAGCTGCTTAACTTCAGTCTCTGTGAGCTTTGAACCAAGTCGAGCCAATCCAGTTTTAAGTTCTTCATAAGTGATTGTTCCACTGTTGTCAGTGTCCATATTTGTGAACATTGCTTTCAGCCCTTGAATCTCTTCTGTAGATAAATTCTCCGCAATAACCTGTGATAGATCATCAAATAAAAGTTATGACAAGACTGGAACAAATAACATTAACTAATGAAACCTAATCACAATATATAACGAACAATTCTTGATATCTGTGAAACTGTAAGAGGGAAACTCATAATTCTTTATCTACTTCTTTGAACTAGATGAAATAAATCTAGAACAAACAGGTTCCAAACAATACCTTCAGCGCGAGTTTTTTGAGCTTGTTCATTGCTCTAAATTGCTTCATCCTAGAGAGAACTGCACTATCTATAGGCTTAACTGATGCATCTCCACCTTCTCTCATCCATGGATGTTCTATATGAGACAAAAATATTTTAAAAACTTTGTTAAAGAATATAGGCTTTACTGCTGAAATTTGTAGATTCCAGAACAGTGAATGCAAAAGAAACAAAGCTATGTAGACCATTTTTAACAAAAAGTTAAAGCAAATTCGACATTTTACTATCATAATATTCTAGGATGTCTTTGCTATGGAGCAAAATGAGGAAACTAAATCTCTAAAAAGACAAGAAGAAAATGAATAATTGTCTGCCTGTCAGATCAAATTAAGAGGAAAGAGCACGTTTTGTGAAGGAAAGAAACATTATAGCTCCGTTAAAACAAATTACAATGGAAAAGGCACCTTTGGATTATGTAAAATTAGTCTAAGAAGAACAATCTTCGGCAAATCTTCTAAATCACAGTTATATTGTGGAACTTTATAAATCAGAATATGAAATAATGAGAGAAGCATGATCATCGAACAATCTTTCAGATTTTGGACTTTTTAGTTGGCTTCATCACGATATCCAAAAACATAATTACATGCTTTCTTAATGCTTGATATAGAGCACTATGATAGAAGAAATAGAAATACATTCAGAAATAAATATATTCTTAAGTTGATGACTCATGCAATAGTAGGCGTACCAAGAACTTCAGCAGCAGTAATGCGTTTCTTTGGATCCTGTGTCAGCATCATGCGGACCAGATCCTTTGCACTATTAGATATCGACGGCCAAGGTTTGCTTTCAAAATCAATGTGTCCCCTCACTATGGCATCAAATATTCCCTTCTCAGTTTCTGCAAACAAAATTTTCTATAAATCACGAATTTTTTAGCCTTGAGAAATCCATAAGAAGATGAAATATTAGACCACGAGAAACTGTTCTATTTCCCATGTTATTTTAGTTTTGGTAAGTAAATAACAACATTTCCAAGCAGAAAGAAGGTTGATATATTGAGTTTACCGGCCCAAAAAGGGGGTTCACCACTGAGTAATATGTATAACATAACTCCTGCACTCCAAATGTCAGCTTCCTTCCCATATCTCCGGCGTAATACTTCAGGAGCTACATAATAAGCACTCCCAACTAAATCCTTATATACCTTCCCTGCAGAGTGTAGCCATTAAAAGAAAATTAAGATAAATACAAGTTCACGTTAAACTGTAAATGCTAGTAATTACTGATGCAACAAAAGTTCAAAGAACAGATTAATTACGCTAATAGAGAAGCTTTTAGATTATTAAAACGGAGGAAGGATAGTATGGAAACATAAGTTTGCAGTCTTCACATCTGTCTGCCCTGTCTTTTTCCAAAACTTTAGGGATGAAATTTTGCAGTAGAACTTAGGATATTTCTTCATATTCATTGAAAAGGGCCCTAAGATGGCAATCAGATAAGCAGTGGACAGACAAAGGAACCTTAAAGATGCTAGAAGATTGTACATATTTGATTCTATGAAATAAATCATAAACAAATTTTTGGATTCTGTATTTCAAACATCTTTTCGGCTATAAGAGTAGAACTTGAACCTTCTGAAATGACTAATTGATGCCACACAGGATAACAACCAGCTACACATATTCAGTAAAATTAAAACCATCGAAGAACATATTTGGAACACATTTCTGAACAACGCTGCACAATACAATTTCTTCTTTTTGTCCTGCCAATGTTGTCTACTGCATCATACTTCATGGTTCAATAATTCTTAAAATCCATAGCATACAATTAAGAGACAAATTATCAAGCTACATAGATATCCATAGCATTTGTGTCAATGATTCTAGAGTATATTACATGGCAGGCATTCTATAAATGCAATCATTAAAAGTAATCGATCGATAGTCAATTACAATGGACGAAAAACGAAATGAGAAACATTTACCTTCTTCAATGAAAACTGATAATCCAAAATCC
Organism: Osmanthus fragrans; assembly: GCA_019395295.1. NCBI lineage: Eukaryota > Viridiplantae > Streptophyta > Magnoliopsida > Lamiales > Oleaceae > Osmanthus > Osmanthus fragrans. The sequence goes on along the minus strand of CM033344.1, from coordinate 1,164,612 downwards.
GTTGCTTTGAGCAGAGACTTTTCACTCTTGTCTGACAACAAGAAATTCTCTGGCTTAAGGTCCCGGTGCATCACACCCATGAAATGGCAAATCTGCACAACTTTCACAATAGACCTGCAGATTGAAGCAGCAGCTCTTTCACTATAATGTCCATTAGCAATGATCCGATCGAAAAGCTCTCCACCAGCACACAATTCCATCACAAGATGCACTGACTGTTTATCCTCATAAGCGCCCTTGAATTCAACAATATTTGATTGCCCACTCAAATGCTGCATGATCTGAATCTCTCTTCTCATGTCCTCTTTATCACTCTTGGTAACAAGCTTCCTTTTAGAAATTGATTTGCAAGCATATTGTTGACCAGTTGCAATATCAGTACAGAGATGAGTAACACCAAATTGTCCTCTACCCAGTTCTTTTCCAAGGCTGTAATGGGTTTTGATATCTTCATACGGCTTTCCTAAAATGGTGTTTGCTTTTTGAACAACTCGTTTAGGGCTTGCAGGTGGAATTACAGGCAATTGAGCGGCATAGCCTGGGGACATTGTGTATTGAATTGGAGTCTGATTATGATGCACTCCATTCCCAGCTCTATGCCCATTAGCGTTTGACTTAACAGGTTTCTCTTTGCTTACACAAATCCCCATTCTCTCTCTTCCAATCCCTCAATTTCGATCCTTACAATACCAAAAAAAAAGACCTAACAACCAAAACCCATATGGAAAGTCACAAAAATTCTGAAGAAATGAATCAGATCAGCGGCTATTTAATTGGGTTCTAATTGAATTATTCAGGTATAAAAAGTAGATTTCTTTTTGTAGAAGACTGAGAAAAAGTCTAAAATTGAAGAAACAACAAGGAAATTAGACTTGAAGTTGATAAAGGTAATGAATGACTTGAATTAAATTCAAGACTTCACCAAATTGAAAAAGGATTGTGAAAAAGACGAAGAATATTGAATATAATTATGGAGGCAACGTTAACAAGAAGGTGGCCTGTCAAGCTGCAACCTTTATTTCATATTCATATTCATTTATGAATTCGTTACAGCATTGACTCCTTCAATTTTTTATTTTTTTTTGGGGGTACATTTTAGTAATTATACTTTCATTATTTCTATTTTATTTAATCGATTTCAATAAGATAACTCCACCGTAATTTAATTTCAATCAGATAACTATACTTCAATTTATTTACAATTAAAATAACCCTATTCAATTCAATAATCAACAAATGGTGGTTATGACAGATGCTGTGAAATGAATTATAACCATCTTTTATTAAATATTTGGTCATCGATTTTTGTCCATTCAAGTAACGAAATTGGAGGGAATTATCTGATTAAAATCAAGTTTAAAGTGTAGTTATGTAAAAGAATAAAATTGAAGTACAATCGACTAATTGATATAGATAAAAGTAGAGTTTCGAGACATTTTTGACTATTTACTTGATAAATGCACTTCACGATAGTTGAAAGAAATAAAAATAAAAATTTGTTTTTTTATGTAGGAAAGGGCAGTTGTAACGTAGAGACAAGGACTTGTTCCATTTGGGGAGATTGCAACTAGAAAATAGTGGTTGAGAAAGAAAAAGTTAGTACTAAAAACGGGTGTTATCCATAACGCGGTTTTAATTCGTAAAAGAGACGTTTTATTTTCAAGTATTACGTGCAAACAATAACATCCCCACTATAATAATATTATTTTATAATTCTGAGATTTTATTTATTAATTGTTTTGATTGGAATTAGTCAAGATAGTTGTAGAGTCATGGACGCCAATTATTAGGCATCATAGGTGTTGAATGGGTTAGTGACTAATCTAGAAATTAGAAGGCATTTTCTGGTAGTTTGTATCTCTATTCAAAGAGAGAGATTTTTTTTTTTTTTTTTTTTTATTTTTCTTTTTAAGGTTCAAGTCTCTCGAGAACCATTTTGAAAGTCAAGGGTCCCTCAATCCCGCCTAAAATAATGATTTCTTTTGTTGTTTTAAAATCAACAATGTGTTTTCATATTGTTCGTATATTTATAAAACTTTTTTATTTTTCGTTAGCGTGATATTAGATTTGTTCAAGATTATTGAAGCATATGCTTGATCGTCTCTCTAGAAAGTAAGAAATTCAAACCTGTTATGTTATTTTTATCTGATTGATGACATAATGAAATGACATCAAAAGTGTTGGAGATTACAATTTATTTGGAGATTACAATTTATTCATTGCATCAATAGTTGAATTATGTTGTATCTGATTGATGACATCTTTGTTGACTTAAATAATGTGTAAAAATTTGTGACATTTTTTGTCTCAAGTCTTGTTAACTTTAATAGCAAAAATATTGGTCACCTCACACACTGTCAACCAAATTGTACCTATAGCAAAACTAATCAAAAGTTAGACCTCCACCACTTGGACTTAAAAGGCTGTTTGGTGTGGTTATGTGATAAGTGCATTTTGTGCACTTATTTATGTCGTATTATTAAGTCTTTATGTCGTCAAAATATTGATTTCTACTTAACTTGGGTTAATTTTCTCTTGTTTTTAGTGATGAACTCGCTTGAAGCAATTGGAAAGGAAAGAAGGATTAATTGGGCATTAAGTAGAAGTTTGTGCATTAAATCTCACTTGAATAAAGTTGGAGGATCAAAATCGAGGAGAAAATGAAGAAAAGGACTGCACAATTAATTGAATTCAAGGATTAAAGTGCATTACTTGGAAGAATTAAAGCCTTGAAGGTAAATAATGCATTGGACTTAAATGGGCCTCAACTTGAACATTAAATGGAAGTATAATTGGAGCAAAAGTGGGCTGAAATTAAATGAGAACACCACACAAATCCTACATTTAAAAATTACTTTTCAAAATTAACAAATTTATTAAATTATTTCAAAAATCAGGTGTTAAATAAATTTATTAAATATTAAATTATAATATAATATATATTAATTATTTCCACCTCATACCACCTCACCCACTCCATTCTATCACCCAACTACATCACCTTCCCTCCATTTCTCCATCGGCTACGGCGATCGCTCCGACAGCTACTCCGGCGACTGCTCCGATCCATCGCCTCTCTGGCGAATTTTTTTTTTTTTGGAACTAATGATCCGTGATTAATTCTATTGGATTTGTAACTTGTGCACATAGTGACATTATTTTTTACCAATGACCGTGATCTATTAATTGATTTGTGCCAAGAAAAATTAATGATATAAGACAACTTATTAAATTAACTGATTACAAGTTATTGTGTGATAATAAATCATCAAGTCAATTTATCACAACTTATTTATTAGCCACGAGACACAAATTGTATGTCACAATTACAAATTTATTCATAATCACATATTTGTATTCAATGTGACTAACTGTGACCAAATTTGCGTTTAGTGTGACCGTCTGTGACCAAATTTACGTTTAGTGTGACCGTCTGTGACTAATTCAATTTTAACTGTGACCGTATGTGATCAAGTCACAGTCGATCACAATTAGCACAGAATTGGTCACAACCAGTCAGAACTAACATATATTTGAGCAAGACGAAAATCGCTAAAAGACTTTTATATAGACGTTACAAGAAATCTTAAAAACAGAAAATATCAAAACGTGCCAAAAATAACGGAAAATCAAAACGAATTATACTCGAAATAACAATTTAAAGGCCTAAATGAAGGAATTTGGCTAATTGTGACCAAATTTGTATTATATATGACTAATTGTGACCAAATTTGTTTTCAGTGTGACCGTCTGTGACCAAGTCAGTCTAATTTGTGACTCACTGTTAATCTGGTCACAGACAGTCACAATGAATACAGAGTTGGTCACACCCAAACACAATAAATACATACTTGGTCACATAAGGTCACCACAAACAAATCTGCATACATCTCCTGCACCCAAATCCACCACCATCTCCTCCAATCCTCCGGTACTCATTCTCATCTTCAACCTCACCCCCATTTTTAAAATTTTCTTCTTCCTAAACTCATTTTCAAGATTTACTTATCGAAACCAAGGGCTTTATATAGTTTGCAATTACGAGTGATTTCACTTTCTAATGTTTAACAACAAAAACAAAAATACTCTGCAATTTGTAAAACAAATAATCAATACGGGTTTTAAATATATTTATTAAAAGATGATAAACATCATCAATCTCGATTAGCTATAACCACAAGCTGGTATCAAAACACAAAAGACAAATTATATATTAATTATTTCTCAGGATGAAAACTTTTGTACATGGAAATTTTCATGGTTGACTGTGAAATTTCTCGTATATTACTCACTTTTTTGGGTCTTAGAAATTGCCGACTTGCCAACAGCTTCACCGACAACTTTACGAGTTCCAGGCTTGTCATCTGAAGGAAATACATGAGTTGTCTCCACCTTCTCATCCTTGGGTTCTTGATTTTCGCCCGCCGACGACCGGTGGTCCACAGTTTCTACCTTAATCTCCACAGCCCATTTGTCGTTTATTCTTTCACTACCCTACAAAATAACAATATATGACCTCAACAGATAAATTCTTCTTAAAAACAGCTCAAATTATCTTTTTTTTCCTAATGAATCCATTGACAATTACATTGAAAAGCTAGCTGGAAATTCACCTTACCGCGAGCTGCATCTGTTGGTAGCACGCCTCACCAGATCTAGAACCTCCGGTAGCCTTCATCTGTTGGTGGCGCGCCTCACCGCGAGCTGCAAGTCGTCGTCAGCGGCTCTCACTGCGCCGTCGAGGTTGGTGGTTGCCGGAGTGATGATAGATAGAGAGAGAGGGCGAGAAGAGGAATACCGAGCGTGAAGAGAAAAAAAGAGAGAAGGAGTGGTAGTGGGTGTGGGTGTGTGTGTGGGTGATTGAATGTGGTGGGTTGAATTATTAGTAATATATATATATATATATATATATATTTAATATAATATTAAATTAATAATTTGTAATTAATACCTGAATTTTGAAATTTAAACTTAATCAACTTGTTTATGAAATCTAATTTTTAATTTTAGGATTGTAGGTAATTTTTTCAAATTAAAAAGGAATTGGACTTTCTTTTTTTGACACAAAAAAAATCGGCGGCTGCCTTGGAAAAATAAAAGGGATTGGACATACATAACAATTCGGCGGCTGTGGCAAGAAGGAAAAAAAAAGGGTTGCCTGCTTTGAAGATATATATACAACACGGCAGACAAAGAGGAGGGAACTGGTAAACACACAACAATTTTGCTACTTTGTCATGGGGTTGATCATCCCATGATAGAAATCTCACAATAGAGCGTGGCTCCATCAGGACCCATTGTGGGTTCGCCAGTACTTAATATGGTATTTAAAGCATTGTAAATTGCCAATCGCCAGTCGCCATGCATGATACAAACAGGAACAAATTTAGTGGGGCTGGCTGGACTGTAACTCCCCACTTGTGCCCAATTTTTTAAAAAAAGTTTTTATATTTTTTTTGAAAAAAACTATTTTTTTATGTGTAATTTTTTTTTTCGCATAATAGCCCGATCTTGATTCCAATCCTATATACAAATTTACAAGCAAAGAATAATTGAATTAAAGAAAGTTATATAACATGCGAGTACAATTAAGAGTGAACAAATTGCAGTTAAGCATGAAACAATGAAGCATGTTACCTCTTATATTTGTGTATGAAACATTCATATCGTCTTCATGGGAATGCTTAGAGGTCGATAATGGCAAAAATCAAAATATATTGTTGGTGAAGTATTCGCAAGGGTCAAGGCAAGAAGTAGATGAAGTTGGAGATAAACTCGTTGAACTCTAATACTTTGAAGCTTGGCTACAAGGCAAATATCTGCTCTTTCCTTCTTTTTTTTTTTTTTTTGATGACTCAGGAACCCGCAGCCGCTACTGGCGGAGCCCGACCACTCTTAGAGCGGAGCTCGACCACCAGTGTGCACTGGGTAAACCTGAGGCCTGATGCAATACCCGCAAACCACACCAAGCGGGTAAATCTCCCCCAAGGGGAAGGCGGATGTCTCAAGTGTGGGTTGAACCCTTGTTGAAGGAATACCCAATTTTCCAGGCGGCCCCCTTTTGCCAACTTGGCCACACACTCTTGACTGCTCTTTCCTTTTTCTTAATACTTAAAGAGGATATTTGCCCCACTGCAGTGATGCACAAGGGCAAGCAAAATGTTTCAAGGATACAATGGAATTCGAATATGGTGTATGCGTCTTTCACAAAACGAAGATAAAGTCGAACTTTAAGGAGAAAAGATGTCGATATAGAAAGATTCATTTTCTTTATTTCCGGATTACAGAATATGAACAAACTTTAAAAATTATGAAATACAAACAAGCAAGAAAATAAGTTTTCGAGGAAGTTCTATCACTTACACATAATATTTCATGTACTTCAAACTAAAAACCCACAGTCCATTGTATACATTGTTAATCATGATCACTTCCCAAAAAGAGTTATATCATTTTATTGAGCCAATTCATAAAATTAGTTAAATAACTGAATTATGGTGAAAATGGCCATAAAAATGAGTTTAAACATATATATAATCATAAACTAATTACAAAAGAATTAGAATTACAAAAAAGAATATGTGTAGATTTTTTTTTTTTTTTTTTTTTTCAGACCCCTGAAATCATGGAGGATTTATAAACAGTTTTCACGTCAAATTCGTATTAGAATTTTCCTTTTTTAAAGAAATCAAGGTTAAACTCACTTATTTTTAATGTAATCAATTAAAAGATTTCTTTTCTAAAACTAAGAGCATGTCTGTCTATGTATAAAAAGTTTAATTAAAAGAATAGTGTACCTTAGACAAAAGTATGCTCAATTCTAATAGTTCGTTGAGCGAGAAAACATATTAGTTGAAGAATATAAAATTAAAAATTAAGCAATACAATTCTCTACTTATTTCAAATCGACAACGGAGTTAGTTGATATGTATAGAGCAAGTTATCATGAATACAATTATTATGACCTAATTGTGACATTTTTGTCATTTCTCAACATTTATTATTAGTCTAGAGGTTTCACAAATGTTTAAACCTATTATAATACAATAATGAAGAAACTGTTGAATTTGTTATAAAATAGAGAAGAAGAAGAAGAGAGAATTAAGTCAATAGACTTGTGTGTATTTTATTAATGATCAGAGCCCTATATTTATAGGTAAGAATCAGGGATACAATGGTAATAATTTTTAGGGCTACAGGGGTATAATTGTCATTCACTACAAACCCTAATAAACTTTCCTTTTACAACACTCCCCCTTGAATGACACATTACAAAATATATGCCTTGTTAAAACCTTGTTTGATAAAAACCTAATAGGACAAAAAAATCAAACGAAGGAAAAAGAGTACAGTTATTTTGGAGTATTAAAAATAAATGCTGCCTCATTAAAACCTTGCTAGGAAAATCCAGTGGGATAAAATCTATGCGAAGGAAAAAGAGTACAGCTACTCCCCCTGATATTGATCACTAAAAATCTTTGAGTCGACGCATTCCAATCTCATGGACTAACTTCTTGAATGTAGATGTTGGTAGTGCTTTTGTGAATAAATCGGCCAAATTGTCACTTGAGCGAATTTGTTGAACATCGATGTCGCCATTCTTCTGAAGTTCGTGTGTATGAAAGAATTTTGGAGAAATATGCTTCGTCCTGTCGCCTTTTATATAGCCTTATTTGAGTTGTGCAATACAAGCTGCATTATCTTCATACAAAATTGTTGGACTATCTTTTGTTGAAGTTAACCCACATGATGCTTGGATATGATGGGTCATGTTCCTCAACCATACACATTCTCGCCCTACTTCATGGATTGCAATAATTTCAGAATGATTTGAGGATGTTGCTGTCAAGGATTGCTTCACAGATCTCCATGATATAGCTGTTCCTCCACGTGTAAACACATATCTTGTTTGTGATAGCTTTATGTGGGTCAGATAAATAACCTGCATCTGCATATCCCACTAAAGTAGATCCCGACTTTTGAGAGTAAAATAATCTCAAATCAATCGTACCCTTTAGATAACAAAAAATGTGTTTAACACCATTCCAATGTCTTTGACTTGGTGTAGAGCTATATCTTGCAAGGAGATTTACAGAAAAATCTATGTCGGGTCGAGTGCAATTTGCAAGATATGTTAATGCTCCAATTGCACTAAGATATGGTACTTCAGGACCAAGAACCTTTTCTCCATCTTCAAGTGGACGAAATGGGTCCTTTTTCACATCAAGTGATCTAACAATCATAGGTGATGCCAATGGATGTGCATTATCCATATAAAACCGTTTTAAAACTTTTTTGTATATGTAGATTGATGAACAAATAATCCTTCTGGGAAGTGTTCAATTTGCAACCCGAGACAAAATTTGGTTTTTCCTAAATCATTCATCTCAAATTCATTTTTCAAATAATTAGCAGTTTTGTTGAGCTCTTCAGGAGTTCCAATTAAGTTTAGATCATCAACATAAACTGCAACAATTGCAAATCCAATATTTGTTTTCTTTATGAAAACACATGGGCAGATATCGTCATTTTTATAACCCTCCTTCAACAAATATTCGCTAAGACGATTATACCACATGCGTCCGGATTGTTTCAATCCATATAATGATCTTTGCAATTTAATTGAGAACATAGTTCTCGGGCATGTATTGTTTGTTTCTAGCACTTTAAGTCCTTCGGGGACTTTCATATATATGTCACTATCAAGTGAACCATATAAGTATACAGTTACTACATCCATAAGGCGCATATCAAGTTTTTGTGACACAGTCAAACTAATCAAAAATCTAAAGGTGATGGTGTCCATTACGGGGGAATATGTTTCATCATAATCAATACCTGGTCTTTGTGAGAAACCTTGAGCTACTAGTCGGGCTTTGTATCTTGTAATTTCATTATTTTCATTTCTCTTTCGTACAAAAACCCATTTGTATCCTACAGGGATTACATTTTCAGGTGTTCGAACTACAGTTCCAAACACTTTTCGTTTCTCTAAGGAATTCAATTCCGCCTGTATGGCTTCTTTCCATTTTGGCCAATCATTTCTATTTTGACAGTCTTTAACTGACTGTGGTTCAGGATCCTCATTTTGTATAATATCAAGAGCCACATTAAAGGCGAAAATATTGTCTATAACAACATTTTTCCGTTCCCATAATTTATGAAATAACATATAATTTATTGAAATCTCATTATTTTCGGACACTTGTGATTCTTCAGGAACCATATTTTCAATATTTGATTGATCAATCTTTTCTAATGTTACTTCTTCCGAAGTTTTTGGTTGGTTTTTCTCTTGTACTTTTCTTTTTCGAGGTACAGAGTCTTTTGAACCAACTGGTCGACCACGCTTCTGGCGTATATTAGATTCGTTTGCTACAGCAGATTGTCCTGCAGCGACGTCAATTTTTGCTGGAATATTTTCTGCTGGTATATATGATTTTGTCACTTTTTTCGTGTCAACAAATACATCGGGTAACTGATTTGCAACTCTTTGCAAATGAATGATTTTTTCAATCTCTTGCTCACATTGATTACTGCGGGGATCAAAGTGAGAGAGAGTTATTTCATTCCAAGAAATTTTACCTTGTTTTTCAGAATGTAGTTTTTCCCCTCCCAAAGTTGGGAAAGTCATTTTATCAAAATGACAGTCTGCAAAACGTGCAGTAAATAAATCACCCGTTAAAGGTTCCAGATACCTAATAATGGATGGTGAATCAAAACCCACATAAATCTCAAGTCTTCGTTGGGGACCCATTTTAGTACGTTGTGGGGGTGAAATAGGGACTTGGACAGCACAACCAAAAACCCTTAGGTGAGAAATATCAAGTTCATGACCAAATGCAAGTTGTAAGGGTGAATATTGATAATAGGCAGTTGGTCTAACACGAACCAATGATGCAGCATGTAATATGGCATGTCCCCAAACATAAGTTGGTAGCTTTGTTTTCATAAGTAATGGTCTAGCTATAAGTTGTAGACGTTTAATAAACGACTCTGTTAAACCATTTTGTGTATGGACATGCGCAACCGAATGTTCAATAGTAATCCCAATTGACATACAATAATCATCGAATGCTTGTGATCTGAATTCACCAGCATTGTCAAGACGAATAGTCTTGATTGAGTAATCGGGGAATTGTGCTCGTAATTTTATGATTTGAGCAAGTAGTCTAGCAAATGCTACATTCCTAGTGGAAAGTAGGCAAACATGTGACCATCTAGTAGAAGAATCAATTAATACCATAAAATAACGAAATGGTCCACATGGTGGGTGTATTGGCCCACATATGTCTCCATGAATTGTTTCCAAGAAAGTTGGAGATTCAACATTGACCTTTGTAGTTGAAGGTCTAATGACTAACTTGCCTTGTGAACAAGCTACACATGGATAATCATTAGGTAAAAGAATCTTCTGGTTCTTTAAAGGATGTCCATGTGAGTTGTTTATTATTCGGCGCATCATTATAGCTCCTGGATGTCCAAGTCTATCATGCCAAAGTATAAAACTTTTTGGGTCAACGAACTTCTGGTTCGTGACATTATTTGATTCAACCATTTTTATAAATGTATAGTACATACCAGATGGGAGTGCATGAAATTTTTCTTTTATCTGCTTCTTGCCAGATATAAAGAAAATTATGCAAAGATATTCAACACTATTTTCTTGCATCGTCTCAATGTGATATCCATTGCAGCGGATATCTTTAAAACTAAGCAAATTTCTTCTGGATTTGCTAGAGTAAAGTGCATCGTCAATATATAATTTAGTATTATTTGGTAAAATAATACAAGCTCTTCCGGAGCCTTCAACGATATTTGATGCACCAGATATTGTATTAACATTATTTTTTGCTAATGTTAAGTCCAAAAACTATTTTTTATCTTGAAGAATTGTATGTGTAATTGCACTATCTATCAAACAAGTATCTTGACAATCCATCATCAATCTATAAATACAATAAAATACACATGTTTTAATAAAGATTTAAATTTATAAATTTAAAGAAGTAAACATGATTCAATAATATGAAATTGACGATACATAATAAAGTTTTCCCTTTTTTTTTTTTTTTTTTTTTTTTTGTGAAAAATAAAAACATATTTCTAACTAAATTTCTAAAATAAAGTGAAATACTAGAAGCATAGAAAATAAATTAATCTATATCTTCCATCACACCACCCCCAATCAAGTGGTCAATATTTTCATTTGGATCGGCAAAAAAGTCAGAGACATCCAAATGAGTCACATCAATCGGACCATCATAATTAGCGAAATTTGTCTCAACTTTTCCTTTTCCCTTGATTGATTTTTGATAAAGATCTACAAGGTGTTTTGCCGTACGACAGGTACGTGTCCAATGCCCTTTCATTCCACATCTAAAACAATTTTCTTCATGCACCTTTTTGGATGTGCTACTTTCGTTTACTTTATGCCTTTTGAAATTGTTGCCTTGCTGATGATAACTTTGTTGATTATTTCGTCCATGATTTATTCCACGTGCACGTCCGCGTCCACGTCCAAATCCGTGTCCACGTCCACGTCCACGTCCACATCCACGTCTTGATATTGCATTTGCTTCAGGAAATGCAGTACCATTTGCTTCGAGCAATGGTACAGAACCAGTTGGACGTAATCCATGATTTTTCATTAGAAGTTCATTATTTTGTTCAGCAATAAGCAAACAAGATATAAGTTCTGAGTACTTTTTGAAACCACGCTCACGATATTGCTGCTGCAGGAGCACATTTGAGGCGTGAAAGGTAGAGAAAGTTTTCTCCAACATATCTTCATCAGTGATTTTTTTCTCCACACAAAATCAATTTTGAAGATATTCTAAAGAGTTCAGAATTGTACTCACTTACAGTTTTGAAATCTTGCAAACGAAGGTGCATCCACTCATAACGGGCTTTAGGGAGAACTATAGTCCTCTGATGATCAAATCTTTCAGTCAATTTTTTCCAAAGAGCATGTGGATCTTTCTCAGTGAGGTATTCAATTTTCAACCCATCGTGAAGATGATGGCGAAGGAAGATGAGTGCTTTTGCATGATCCTGCAGGGATTCTTTGTTTCCTTCTTTTATTGTCTCTCCCAGACCCTTTGAGACAAGGTGGATATCGACATCGAGTACCCATGATAGATAGTTTTTGCCAGATATGTCAAGTGCAGCAAACTCAAGTTTTGTGATGTTTGCCATTTGATTAACTACACAATAAAAAATACAATTAGTTTCAAAGAATACGAAATAATTGATTAAGTAGTCAATATTAACATGACATAAGTTATGTGTTTTCCTTCAGGGATAAACACTAATATAAAATAATATGTTCTTCGAAACATGTACTACTTCGGGAGCACATTGTATTTTACTATTATTTCTTCAAGAGCCGTATGTTAATATTCTTCGGGAATATTAAAAATTATAATTTATGCTCTTCAGGAGCAATTAATATTCTTCTAGAATATTAATTATAAAGTTGTGCTACTTCAAGAGCAACAACAAATTATTTATAATAGATAGATTTATTACTAATATTCTTCTGAAATATTAATTATGAATAAAAAAAATACACGCTCTAAAGTTTATACAAAAAAAAATTTATTAATAGCAAGTAACGAAAATAAAATAGCAACTCTAAACCCTACTAATGTGCAGTAAATAAACTATTTGGCAGTTCAATAAACTAATTGGGTTTCAACCTTGTTTATAAACTAATTGGCAGTTTAACTTATACACACATAATTGACCAGCTACTTTGTGAATTTGTGAAAAAGACGGAGATGAGAATAATAAAAAATTAATAAATACACACTTCACAAGAAAGAGAAAAGTCCTTTTGTTGGAGTCAACAATTGATGGCTGAGTATTAAACATATACAGAGTCTGGCGGTTGGGTGAAGACAATTAGAGTTGCATGCGTATAGTGGCAGTTTATGTTATCGATTGTAAATAAATCGATTTCGACGAATGTATATCTAAAATCACGTGTTATCAAATTAATTTTGATATACATGATAAATGATTATGCTTTTTTAAAAAAAAATATTACCTTTACTAAGCTATGAAAAATTGGTCAGAGTTTCGTGCTGATAACGTGTTATAAAATAGAGAAGAAGAAGAAGAGAGAATTAAGTCAATAGACTTGTGTGTATTTTATTAATGACCAGAGCCCTATATTTATAGGTAAGAATCAGGGATACAATGATAATAATTTCTAAGACTACAGGGATATAATTGTCATTCACTACAAATCCTAATAAACTTTCCTTTTACAACAGAATTCAATATATTATTCTGGATTGATCTTCAATTATTTTTTGTATTTAAATCGATGTGATAGGAAGAGATATGATTAATATCTTCGAGGTTCTTCAGGAAAAGGTGTCAACATCCACAAGAAAAATTCAGAATTAGCATAAAATATTCAAGGATAGTAAATCTATTAAGCCAATTTATACATTATTCATATTTCACACCTTAACTTCGATAATATTAAATAGAATATTCGATAAATTAGATTATCATTTTTTTCAATATTTGGGTACCCAAAATAGATAACATTAAATAAAACAGATAAATTTGAATTCCCAATTCAACAACAACAAACTTCTTGTTAAGGGATAAAAATCTCACGTCGATTAAAATTAAAAACATAAATTAAATTATAAAATATTGAATTACTCCTCTTAATAAAATTGATCTTTTAAGATGGTCTGTTCAAAAGAGCCATCATCTTACGGGAATATGTTAAGGGATAAAAATTTCACATCGGTTAAAGATGAAAATATAAACCAATTTATAAAATATTGAACTATTTCTCGAAATCAAATTGACATTTTAATATGGAATCTCAAATTGTAACACTTCTTACTTTTACAATAATTCCATGCGATAAGTTTATGCATGTCATAAATATAATTCGTTCTCTTTTATGTGATATTATCAAAGTATGCAAAGTTTTTTAGGTTAAAATTCTGCGTGTCAAATAACTGAAAATGAAAAGATGAATTTGTCATGAAGTGGAAAAAGTATTCGTTATACTTATACTTTTCATTCAAATCTTGAACGTCAGAGGCTTCAAGATCGATGCTCAGTTGGTAACCAATAGTATTCTAAAAATCATAATATGTGACGACTATGGACTAGACAAATTTCAACGAGGCAAATGCGTAAAAAACGTAAAAATGCGTTTTTTTATTTTAATACTATTTTAATTATTAATCAATCAAAAAATTATTTAATAATTAAAAACAATATCTATCAAATATTTAAAATAGATTTCTAGGAACTTTATATTCTTTTTTCAATGTTTTCAATAAGAAGATAAATTTCAAATGTAAATACTAAATGGTAAATAGATAAGAATTTTTCAAAGTTTTCCTTTGTTCAATACTTCAAGGAGTTGTTTTGAATTATAACAGACGAAGTGAAGAAATCAGTATTTAAGTTTTAACTTTAAAAAAAATGTAAATTTTTTAAAAAAATAATAATAATAAGAGGCGCATTAGGGGTCAACGATTGTCGTTGACCGCCAAATAAGACGTCAAGTCATTTGATTTGACGTTTTTGTCATGCATCGTGCCTAGACGCACTTTTTAGAACAGTGGTAACATATAATCAATATCGCCTTTTGGGATTGTTCGTGATCGAGAGTCGTATGTATGAATATTTAATTGTTAATAAATGTTTTATATGTTTATAGTACGTGCAAAATATCTCTGCTTCATAAATAAATGTGAGTAAAGGAACACGACTGACAACTCACCAATGGAATATTGCGAACAAATTTAGTTCAATTAACTCATTTCTTAATGCAATTTCGAACACTTTCCAAGTCCGCAGCCCGCAGATGCAGAAGCTGAAACCAGTGTTCCAGGCTGCAGCACCTAGTTTAGTGCTTTGGCATTTATTATTCTTTCATTATTCAAGCCAATCACGAGCCAAAGTAGCTACCCAATAGGCAATAACACAAATGAAATAATAAATGTTAATTAAATGTGTCCAACTATAACTCATGAGTTATTGGGTCACCTACTCATTTACTTTGCGTGGACAATATTGAAAAAATCTCCTCATAGAATCATTCTCTATTGCATTACCTTTGTGATCTTGATGATCAAACTTGGACGAGTTTATTGTAGGAGTGTCAAAAGGAACGGTTCAACCGATGAAACTCGGGCCCTATTCGACCCTCTGATGGGCCAGCCTTGGCCAAATTTTGAGTAGGCCAGCCTGAAAAGTAAGTAATTTTAATCTTAGGTATTACTCCATAATTCATTCGAACCTTATTAATATGATTAGCGAACTTTTCAAAATATTAATTACATGTGTCCAATTATAACTCGGGACTTATTGGGGCCACCTACTCATTTACTTTTCGTAAATTAAACGTATAATATTGAACAATATTGAAAAATATTAAAATCTTATTATAATATTATTTTATATTGCATTACCTTTGTGATCTTGATGATCAATCTTGGATGAGTTTATTGTGTGAATGTCAAAAGGGACGGTTCAACCGTTGAAACTCATGCCCTATTAGACCTTCTGATGGGGCTAGCCTGGTACGATGTCTTTCAAAATACGTAATTTTAATCGGTGGAGTACTTGTCTTCGCAATATCATGTAATGTCAAACGAATTAGAATGCTATCTATTACATTCTCGGAAAAGTTACTTACCACATCAACATGTTGAAACGGTGCAAAACCCATTATTTCATGTTATGCAATATTAAACTTTACGTACTATCTAATTTAGCCTCATCTTGGTACAATTTTTTATTTTTAAAAAAAAAAACTTATGTCTCTCCTAATTCATTTACAACACACATATTTTTTCAATACAATAATTTCAAATGTTGACTCATAAATTTTTTCTACTTTCTCACCACACATTTTTCAAGAAAATCACTTTTCACAAAATCTATTCTCAAAAAAAATACATCAAATAGACTTTTAACTCAAGATATATGTCATTAGCATATAATTTTGGATGATCCGAGTTCATTGACACTTGAAATTCTAGAAAAGGCATGTGTACGATATGTTTTGAAGTCTCTAGATGGGAATTCTTAGTAACTATTGAAGTTGACTTTAAACATGATTACCAAAATAAGTAACTCCAATTTTTTTTTATACAATTATTAGAACTAAAATCTTGAAGAATCGCAACTTGTACCAACCAAAAAATTCCCTAATCAGTAATATAATCAAGGAATGCATCAAAAGTCTTAATTAATCTAAAATCAACAACCGTTCAACAACAAAATGAGAACAATTTTCAAACAATATGATAAAATTTTCCATTTATGGACAGTGCGAAAACAACAAGGAGCAAAATTTTACGTTGAGTGTCAAATGTCAATCTACCGGAACTTTCTTTTGATAGGGAGACATCAGACATGCACAATTTTTTAATGCAATTAGGTCCACCAAGAAACTCCGAGTGAAGCTTGGGCATAATGTGGGTGACCCCGTATCCATTCTTTAACCCGAAACCATTTTCCATTTAAACCTTCTGTTAGGATATGTGACACCACATATTCCACTTGTTATAAGTATGGACTCACACATATCTTCACATAGGTATGATATTATCCACTTTGGGCCTAGACCCTCATGTATTTGCTTTTGGGTTTTACCCCAAAATGTCTCATACCAATGGAAATATATTTCTACACTTATAAACCCATGATCCTTCCCATTTTTATCCGATGTGGGACTTTGGTCGCATATCCAACACCTTCAATAAATATGAAACAGAGTGACAAGACATGCAGAAGAACTTAAATGCTCATTTGTTGCTTCTTTTCCTATAAATTCTATTTCCACATTTCCAAGAGTTCTTCAAGTTTACCAGAATAGTTTTTTCACACATTTCTTGGTGCACGTTGGGTTTAATTTTGTTTTATCGACTCGATAATGAAGACGTGGTTCTCCAGCTCTTTTTCTCGGCTTTTTACTGGTTCTCTGTCGATGCTGTTGAGGAAAACTGCGGTGGCTCTACTTGCATGCATTTTGGGTTTAGGTATGTATGTGTATTTTCTTCCATCATCAATTGCTAAATACATTACACAAAGTATCTGAGCATGTGTTGATGACTTGTAGGTGGAGTTACAGTCGGAATAATTGTAGGAGCAATAAAAGGGCAGACAACTGAAACGGGTTTTTTACGCGGGGCTGGTGTTGGTGCTATGGCAGGGGTCATTGCAGCACTTCAATTGATGGAGCTCGTACTTTATGGAGAGCCATTTTCCAAGGTGATGTATTCTTTTGTGAATTGTAAACCCATTGCGCATATTATGGCAAATTTGATAAGCTCGACTCTGATAAAAACATGTTATAAATTTTGTCATATGCACATATCCCGTTCTTAATCTTCTCCCTTCTTGTTCAGTACACCATACTAAACATATCCTGATTTTGTGTTTCTCAATGAACACTAACATTTATCCATGTCCTCTAATTCTAACGCAACAAAAGGAGAGAGAAGCTACAACTTGGATCTCCACTGGACTTAGGGATTGTTTGAGATGAAAAATTTAATAGATTTTGATAAAAGTTGATGAAATTTGTGTTTGAAAAGTCCCTTAAAATGTGTGATGAAAGTTAATTGTTGACTTTAACCTCAATTTTTTGCAACTTTTTAAGCTATAACAAACAAGGACTTAATGCATGTATATTTTTAATCTATTATGATTTCATCTAGCAAGAAGTGATGAATGAACATTGTGGGATAATTTTTCAGGTAGCACTGATATGTAGTCTGCTAAATGGGAAAATATTTATGGAATGGCTGAATTCTGCAGTTTTAAAAGCTTGTCAATGGCAGGTAACTACTTTCTTATCTATTCTTATATAGCTTTATTTCATGCCTTGGCCATTAATTTGTAGGCAAGTGTTACTAATAAATGGAAAACCTTTAATGGCAGATTAGCGAAATGGAAACAAATTTAAGTGAAATTTCAGACATTTTTGAGGTCAATTCTACCAGAGGATTATTACTGGATGTGATCAAGAAGCTGCCAAGCTACAAATACCATTCTATGGAGATATTTAAATCATCTCAAGAGATAAATTGCACTATTTGTTTACAGGTTTGTTTGTGCTTCTTCTTTTTGGTCAGGTCGATACTAAGGAGCCCTTGGCAGGGGTTTTGAAAAGTTAAAAGCTATTTCAGAGATTAAAAATCTATTTTGAATATGCTTCGATAATTTTCTTAAAGTGCTTTATGATGTTCTGGGGTTTATGCATATGCGGTGAAATGGTTATCTGAATATAGAACTAACAAGACCAAAGTTTAATCCGCAGAAATGTGACTAAACGCTATAATTTGAGTAAGGAAATGGTATTCAAAAAAGAAGAAATCAGAAACAAAGTCAAGAAAAGAACAATCCGAGGCAAGTGAATTTCACTATTTCCTTAAGACAAATTTGTCATGCAACGGTGCATACAGTTCACGGCACTTGTCTCCCAAAATACAACGAATTCAACGTGTGGTGGAATCACTTCAAGCCACAAGTTACAGTAAACTCTCGACGGAATTTATTTCTACAAGACAAAAACGGCTTTTGAATGAATTTGTGAGAGATTTTGCAAGAAATTTATGTAATGCTCAATGCAAGTATGATATGGATGCCTAATAGATGTCCAAAGAGTCTTATTTATAGAGGATGAAGGGTTGTGGGTGAAGTGTTGTGAGTCAAACCTCGCAACCTTACGAACAGAAGCAGCACTTTGCTGTCGCTAGCCTCTCACTCTAGCGCTAATGTCAAATTTTTAACAGAAAGTTTTTACTCGCCTGTCGAATACTATTTTCTTCCTACTTTTGACCGCAATTCCTCATTCATCTAGATTTGGTTTCGAGATTTCAAATATACCACGAAAATCTACTCGACAAATAGAATAAGTTGGTCTATTTAAATTTGAAATTTGACCATCAAATTAAGTCCAAATATTTGACCGAACACGAGTCACTTTTCCACTTTTGATTTCAACACTTGACCAACTTTTAAACCAATTTACAACACTTTATGTGACTAAAAGAACTTTTAGAAAAAACTAGCATAAACTAGGTAGCTTCCTTATGAAGTTCTTCTACAAAAAGTAGAAGTAAAAGTAAAAGTCCGGCCAAACAGAACATAAAAGTTGAATTAGGACGTAGTTTTCTAACATGATTAGCAACGTAAGTTGAGTACCGGTATTAATTCTTTCTCTCTCTTATATGTAGGATTTTGAGAATGGAGATTGTGCAAGGATGCTACCAAGTTGTAGGCATTCCTTCCACATACACTGCATAGATGAATGGCTAATCCGGAACGGGACATGCCCGATATGCAGAGAAGGTGTTTGATAAAATGCAGGACAAAAATCAACTTGTTGGGAAATTCAGACGAAATGTTCTATTCAAATCATTGTACCATCTCTTATAGTCACAGAAAATGTTTTTTAACAAATGCATTTTCCATGAAGAAATCGCTCTGGATATATGTTATATTATAACAATATTTGAATAAAATAATATTATGATATTACTTGAAGAAGGATGTTCAGATAACTTGGTGAATTAATCAAGATCTTTAAGGGGTCTTTGAAAGAATAAGAGTAATGACCAGTGAAATAATTACATATCATATAGTACTTGACGAAAAATAATATTAGTCTTTGATTCAAATGTAATTATCGATCGGTCCACGTTCACCACTGATTACCTTAGGCAATTTCGTCTATGATATAGTCGACAATCATTGACTAAGAAGCATTCATTAATCACTCCTTTTATTTTTTAATACTTCGCCAATAACTTAAGATTTTTTTTTTTGGATTGATAGTATTACAACTTTTATATTATTCTCGGCAAAAAATTACATGAATATTAAAATATATATTTTATTGACGAATTCTACGTCTTCAAATTAAATTTATTGAAATTTTATTTATTAATATTACTAATAAAAATCGTTTGTAATATTAATAACTTTTCAATTTTTATTTAAATAGGCAGCAGAATTTCTTAAAGCTAATATTTGTTTTTATCTTTATTATTTTATTTAACGACAAAAATTATATTTGTAAACTTAATTTATAGGGATATCGTTTAATAGCTATCAATGACAAGAGAACCCAATGGTCTATGTTAAATCTATTGGGTTTCATTAACATGGGACGATGACATTAACTCGAGCTGGGCGTTTGGTTGAATTATTATAATATTAAATATTAAAATGCATATAAATTTAATGAAATTGAACATGAACTCGTGGATATGCACATTTTTTTTTTTTTTTTAAATCAAGATACAACTTTCATTCTCGTATTAAGTATGCACAAGAAAACTCGTCGGCCTCGAACTTTTTTGCATGAACTAACCTAACTCAAGTCACTTTACACCCACATAGCATCATATGTAAATACACTGCCGTAGTACGAGAGCATTGGAGATCATTTTGGAACCATGATAACTGTGGGGCAGTAATTTTATAATGCCGTTCTCCATTAGGCCAGCTTCCTTTACTTTCATTCTCTTTGTGAAAAATAACATAATCAAGAGCAATTTGCACTATAATACGCAGAAGCAGCGACACCGATAATTAACCTGTAAAACACTGAATTACAAATAGTACACTAAGCTGATCTACAAAATGGATGCTAAATTATCTGAATACATAAAAATAAAGCTCGACGTCAATTTTCCCACTGGCTCAATCATGTTCTTGGATTTGTTTAAATTATGGAATGGCATCCTCATCAATCCTGGTTAAAAGAAGGCACGGAGAACCAGAAAACAAAATTCCACAACATTCATCGTATGCATCTATTCAAGGATTTTTCATAAGATGTAAGTAGTTTCAGCCAGAAGAATAGGAGCATTTTCATGGTTGGAGATTGAAACCTGGCTTGCTGGTCAGTCTGCTGAGCAGGCTCTAGGCATGCAGAATTTGCTGTTTTCTTTTCAAATCTTTTGCTTTAAGACCTGGCGCAACTGGATTTTTTGACTTTCCATCCTTGCCTCCAAAAGTTTCGCTTTCAAACTACTCTTCTGAGTGCTACGTGGCCATTCAATGCACCCTTTCATCCCTCGCGTTGTATGTGGATTCCCCGATTCAGGTGAGCTCCATTGTCCAACCAAATCTTGTGGATTACGCCCATCTTTAACCGAACCACATTCTGAAGACATGGTAGCCCCATTAGAAAGCCTGCCGTTCGAAAGCCTTCCATTTATTCCCTCGACTGAAATGATCTTGTAATTGTCACCACCATTATTCGGGCATGATCTCCAGAGCCTAGTGATGGAAGATACCTTCTTCGGATGCCGTGCGGGAATAGAGCAGACTTCACTAATTTCAGTGATTGGCGTTTCCTCGCCCTCATTTTCATCCCACTCATTTTCACTTCTGAAAACATTACTTGGTCGAAAAATTTTATTGATCGAGGGATCGCTTCCATCTGGGGAATAACTTGAACCCTGATCTTCAAGACGGCTCACCGTTTCCCATTCACTTGTGTCTTCTTCTAATTCACCACTTCGGTCGAGGTATGCATTAGAATGTTTATTAGCATTATTGTCTTGGTTGAACATATTCACTTCAGGACTCACTGTATGAATTTTGTAGGCGTGGCCTGCTGGACTGTATGGAACACATGGTTCGATCTCCCTCTCATTGGGTTCACTAAAATTAACATCTTCAAAGACAGAAAACATGTCGTCTAGATCAGGGGGTTCATATGTGAAATCCCGGATGTCTTGTATATTTACAGAGGCAGCTGCCTGTTGAAGGAACTCTGCTTTCTTCATCTCCTCTGCGTTTGGGTTTGCGCTTCGAGAATTTAGGAAGGATTCAAGTTCTGCTATTAGCATGTTCATCAGAGAATACTTCTCTTCAAGCATCACCTTTGCATCAACTAGCTTCATCTGGACTCGTTCTTCACGCCAGACCTCGGCCATCTGCAACATCTTCCTCTCTTCTTCCACCTCCTCTTGGAATTTCATAGATTCTCTTCTCAGTGCTTCGACTTCAGCTTTGTCCTCTCCAATTTCCTTGGCTAGTTCATCACAGACTTCCTCTATTAACTCTCTGGCCTTTCTCTCTTTCTCATAATCATGCACATAGCGCTTAGCTGATAACTTGGCATCAGCTAACTCATTGAGCAACCTAGAATTCACTATTTCCAACCTTTGGCGGTTTTTCTTCTCTCTGCTCAAGTCAGCTTTTATGTCATCTATAATTAAACGAATTTTCTCATGTTCTCGGCTACGCCATGCAGCCCTTTCCTCGCTGAGTTTCTTCAAGAAATGCTCGACTTTCTTTTTCGAAGACCGGCGCTCAGTCTCGAGTTCATTGATTCTAGCTCGAGCCTGCTCAAGTTCTGCCTCAAGTGCAGATATTACTGGAGCAGCACTTGCTTGTTGGTCAAGGTGTTTCGGCTGGCCAAATATCTTCTTTATTTTATCCGATGCCTTCCAGCCAACAGGATCCCACTTTGTAGCCCCCTCCATTGCAGAATTTGAAAATTGAAAAGAGGGCTCAAACTACAAGTAAATATGAGTATGTCTAAGTTCTGATAAGCAAAAATTGCACAGATGCGAAAGCTGTACTGAAAATATAAGCAAGCATCTAACATGGTGCCAAACGAATCACATTATACAAGATAAGGACTCTAGCAGTTTAGATTATAGTCATTTTGGAATAATAAAACACTTCATATATCTATCAGGAAAAAGGCGTACCTTAAATGAAAGCCCATTTCTTGGGCCAGACACAGAATGCGGACTATGTGCCAGATCCTTTTCAGGAGAATTAAGCGATTTACTAATAATATGACCATGAACGGGGATGGGGACCACCCCAACATGAGCACCTCCAGACTGTAAATAAACGAAACAACCGGCATAATGAATCATAATTGCCAGGAACTGGCAAAGAAAAACTTTAATGGACTTCAAAACTATATCTACCAGCTATAGACTTAAAATACACCAAACCCACGGAAATTGATCTGTGTACAGATGACATGTAGTACCATATAAAGGAAAAAGATTATGGTCCCCAAAGTGCTATCACACACCTCAAATAAAGAACAAATATTATGTGCGAATTCAATAATGCTATTAGAGGCAGATGCAACAATAAGAATGCCCAACGATTCTCCTACTGGGAATCAATAATTTTGATGTAATGTAAATTAACAGGACTGCAATTAAACCATAATTTGTACTTCTCTTTTTCTACTTATTTTGGGTTCTTAATTAACAAGAGCAAAATCAATGTATTAAAACACCTTCCAAATCGATCAAGGAAGAGTAATACACAAGATCCATATTAAAAACAATCTAATTATGAACTAAAAAAAAAGTTATACATAAAACGAAGTGAAAAGCTCTGAAAAGTGTCTTTTTGAAATTTGAATGGGCAGTACCTGAAACCCTAACCTTTGGCCACTATTAATCTGAAACTCCGGCAACTGAAGCCGCCAGAGTCCAGCAGCAAGTTTCCTAGCCGAGACATTAACCCTAATTCTCTTGCCACTTTTCCGTCGAACTTCAGCTGCCGATTTCTCCTCTATAGTAGAAGCATCGGTGTCCTTATCTTCGTCAAACTTCCATCTGAGTAAAGGTGTCTCCGGGCGGCTGTTCCTTTTCCCAGATGGTAATCCGACTTCCTTCCTTAACCGAACTCCGGTGCCGGAAGCCTTGATTTTCCGATGAGGCGGCTTACTTCGACGAGTAGGTTTGTGAGACGGATCTGATTTTGTCGACAGATTGAGAGTTTCTTTGGGAACTGGGATTACTTGTGCGGATGTGTTGATCTTTTCTACATTTATCTTCATTGTCTCTGTAGCTCAGATCCAGCCATTACAGACTTATTCCATTTATTGAACTTGTGTGTTTTGGGGTTTTTAATGTTAAAGCCTTCCTCCTTGAGGTGGGCCCGTTCGAGTTGGGGTCGGGGGACCCTGTGATCTCTTTCAGAGAGCGGATGAGAGCTGAGGAAGTGGACCTGTGTGTGAGATAGAGAGGGAGTGATAATACAGCCAAGCTGCTCTTAATTTCATCAAGAGGAACCTTAAAAAAAAATGCTAAAGAAACACTCTGGTTAACATGTTGAGTGACTGTATATGTATATGAGTGTGTGAATCTCAAATAAATAAAATAATATTTTTTTATGTGTGTGGAAATGTCAATCAGAATGACACTATAGCAAAATTCACATTAAAAAGTGGTTAACTAAAGTCTAAAGATGATTGAAACGGTGTCGTATGGTGTGTTAATGAGGTATCTTACCATCTTAATAATTGGAAGATGGTCCTTAGTCCTTGGTGCATTTGGAGTGATAGATGAGGTGAGCGGTTCAACTCGCTTACTTGGCTCTCAATTTGTCATTTTTAACAAAACATAACATATTTCACTCAATATAATGAGCCAGCTTAGAATCAATGAGTTCGTTAGTAAATTCGTGCGGGTTGGATGAGTGGGTCGCACGAGAAATTTACTGCTCAGCTTGTGTTCATGGCTCCACTTGGAGGTGAGCCGAGTCGATGAGTGGCTCACCCACATAGCACCCCTATTATGCACAAACTATTTCTATTTTTCTCATTTTAGGCAACGATCCTCTAAACATGTTGGATGTGTGAGCAAATACACTTTTTTAACAGCAAATAAATAAATAAAATGAGGTAAAGATATTGTTTTAGATAATGAATTGGATCGGATCAAATCAACTTCTTCTGTTTGCTCTTATTAGCAGACCAATTTAATTGGGCCTAGCCCAAATCATTTAAAAAAATTAATGGGAACAATTCAAATTCAGAAATGCCCTTATTATGTTTACTAATTTACTTCTACAATTAAACCATTTCTAGTTCAGAAAATACTGCAAAACTTAATAAATTAAAATCCCATTCAAGAAATGAAATTTTATTCAACACCTAGCCACATTAGATGGGCTCTTGAGTTCATGACGATTGAGGTCACATC
This sequence comes from Osmanthus fragrans, assembly GCA_019395295.1. NCBI lineage: Eukaryota > Viridiplantae > Streptophyta > Magnoliopsida > Lamiales > Oleaceae > Osmanthus > Osmanthus fragrans. Next base: position 1,139,632 of record CM033344.1, on the reverse strand, counting down.
TCTAATGCATTGTTCTAGTTACAACATGACACATTGAATCATATGCTATTTGATTGATGTGACATATCTACAAAGTAGTTGGTAATCAAATATCTCATTATCTACCCAGACGGTGTGTATGATGTCACACAAGTCTATGATAATTATAGTATGACATCGTTGAGCCTGACTCATGAATCAATGGATAAGGCAATATGTCAAACATCCGGAGAATATCATTTGCATCCCGTTGTTTATAAATACTCATACTCTGTATCTTTTTTAAGTTAATTGACAATTGATAATTTTCAATCTCAAGATATAAACTCGACTCTCGCGTTCTTATTTTTTCGTGATTCCATCACACTAATATATTTGTTCATTTATTGATTTGAGCATTAAAGTGGCATACGATCGTGACCCCACTCCTTTCATTAAAGAAGTTGCAGTCTTGTGCCTCTAATGTTTATGTTCCAAGTGTGTAAATCATGTACACATGGAGGGAAGATGAGTTATATGTTGACGGCTGGGTCCCATCACAATTCAATGGTCAAAAATATTTTCCACCAAATTCATTAGACAAGCCTTTATTTATTAAGGTCAAAGTCTTTATTTTTTTCACGTTAAAAATGGATTATAATACATGGTAAACTATTAGAAAGATGAAGAAACAATTAAAATTTAAATGGATTTGGCTCCACCTCATCAAAGCCATAAATAAACAGTAACCGCCGGTTGGCCAAGAAAATTGGAAATGTGAGCGGACTTTGACTCGCCTGCCCATCGAGGGAAGCTATCAAGATTGATTTTCAATCTATTAGACCGTCAATAAATTTTATATACAAATTAAGAATATTTGATATAGCATTTCAAACATAATACATAACTATTAATTAGTTCAAAATAGAGGTCTAAATATTCGTTTCACAAGGTACGATTCTTGTTAGTTATGGACGAATCTATTTAGACAGATAGGTCATGTTAGGTCTGGTTCTTCGGATTAGCGTTGGCCCGTGCAAGCCCTTTCTTCACTCTCTTTACCTCTCTTTAAAAAAAGAATAAAAAAAGAAAGAAAGGATTGGTGACAAATTAGGTTTGACACATGTATCAAATTTTAGTTCATTTTTGTGACCCTCAATCTATTTTACACTTCCAATTAAGAATGCATCTACATCATCTCTTTAAAATAAGATTACATATCAACTACTTATAACTAAAAAAGACATGAAAATTCTTTAACGAAACAGGAATTGAAAGAATCTTATGAAAACCACACATAATAATTATATCAGAAATTGAATTTATAGACTAAAAGTTAAAAACTTTACTAAAAATACTCAGATATAATCTGTTAAATAAAACATAGTATTACTCTTCTATTGACAACTCAATACTGACTTAGTCTACTCTAAAAGATTTGATTTATTCAAAGCAATTAACACTAACAGAAATTAGCAAGACGCACTAAGTTTTGACATTCCCCCTTAGTGCATAAGATCAACAACTCGAAATCCTCGAATTTGGACTTTGTTAAAGCCTTGGTAAATATGTCTACAATTTGGTCATTAGCACAAACTCCTTTAAGCTCAATTTCTTGACTTAACATCTTTTCTCGAACAAAGTGGTGATGAATTTCAATATGTTTTGTTCTTCCATTGAAAACTGGATTTGAAGCAAGATTTATAGTATTTTCATTGTCACATTGAATCTACACAACATAATTGACTTTACAAAATGTATCTTCCAATAGACGCTTCAACCAAATACACTCTTGTGCAGCCATAGTTGTTGACACATATTCGGCTTCGATACTTGACTTAGCAACAATAGACTGCTTCTTGCTGCACCATGACTAAAACAATACCCTATAGTTGAACGGCGATCATTCACATTCCCCGCCCAATGTGCATCACAAAAGGCACTCAACAAGAATTCTTCATTTTTCTTATATGAAAGACCACAATCAAAAGATCATTTTACATAACATAAAACTCTTTTAGCTGCATCTAAATGAGAAACTCTTGGATTCTGCATGAACTGAGAAATAACACCAACGGAGTATGCAATGCTTGGTCTTGTGATAGTTAAATAAATTAAACTTTCAATAAGTTGTCGAAATCTCTTGGCATGTTTCAATAATTCTCCTTCCTCTTTCTTCAACTTGAGATATGGCTCTATAGGAGTGGCTATTGTCTTTTAACTCCACCATACCAAAAAGTTCCAAAATTTTCTTGGCATATCCCTTTTGAAAAATAAAATATTCTTGACCTGAATTTTCAAACTAAGGAAATATCCATCCTAACCTAAATTCTTCATTTCGAAACGAACTGACAATTTGTTTCTTAGGTGTAAAATTTCAGCATCACCGTTTTCAGTAATTATCATGTCATCAACATACAATAATAACACCAAATGCAATTTTGAATCTACTTTCAGAAACAAACTAGAATCTGAATTTGAAACTCTGAATCCAAAAAAGATAAGATATTGAGATATCTTCCCATACCAAGCACGTGGTGTTTGTTTCAATCCGTATAGTGCTTTTTTCATCCGACAAACATGGTGCGAAAATTATTTGGAGATGACTCCTTGGGGTTGTTTCATGAAAACATCACAATCTAATTCTCCATAAAGAAATGCAGTTTTCACATCAAGTTGCCACAACTTTCAACTTCTAAATATAGCAAGTGAAATAATTAACGTGTCACAGTCACCATCTTTGCTACTGGACTGAAGGTTTCTTCACAATCCAAGCCCTATTTTGAGAGATAAATCACTAAGTTTTGACACTTCTATGATATACAAACATGCATACTCTCTTTCCTATAGAGATCGAGTAGGTTTAAGTCTGTTTTGAATTCCAGATTAAATATTTGATTATGCCGTCCAATCAATTTTTTGATGTTAATAAAAATGATTACTTTCAAGAATACTGAGATAAAGACTAAAATTTATGTGATCACATTAGAGCAAATACAAAACAAAGTTTTGACAACTTCAACTAATGCTTAGTTCATTCACCAATTAATTATAAAGTACAGAATGAACTGGTATAACTTCATATATGATAAGAGTGAAGACTAGGCATTTTCCTACATATAGACTAGTTCCAATATCAGTCATTTTAAATATTAATTAAAATGATTTCTGCAATTTTTTAGAGCTTGTATACTTTGACCCGACAAGGGAAGCAGTACTTATTACCGAGTCAACTACGTGGATGAGAACAATGATTGTGGTAATAATGAATTACGGAAAAAAGTGTCTAATCCTGAGAATTAATGTTATTTAGACCATGTTTTAAATTTTAATTTAATTTAAAATTTAAAATTAATTTTAATTACGTATTTCATGATATTTATAACTTTTCAATCACACGTTTCATCAACTTTTATCAAAATTTACTAAAAATATGATTTTAATCATCGCCAAATAGAGATTTAGGCCCTGTTTGATTCCCATTCTCATTTTCATTTTCATTCTTCTACTCATTTTCAACCACACATTCTTCAATAAAATAATATTTTCCATCACATCAATAACTTTTCAACCACATATTCACCATCATTACATCAAAAAAAATGCATTTTCTTCAAAATAATGTGCACCAAACGGGCTCTTAGTATTATTGGATCTAAACATCGATCTAGACGATATACAAGTATTATTAATTAATAAATAACCTTAAAATCAGAAAATAACACACATTTAAGATGTTAAATCACTTGAATATAAACTTATACGTGTAGTGCAATGTCAATAATATTAAATAGCATTATTGAATTATGATAATGACTGATACCATAATAGAAGTCCGACGTGAAAGTGCATAGACTCCATAGATCATATATTCCTTCTCTATAGATGTGTTCACATTACTTTTGAGAAAATTGAACTGCTAGTCTTCTACTATGGATGCGATGGTAAGTAGATCCCTCACTTTTAAATACAAAAAGGAAAAAAATTGCTTCCCTATACCACCCAGATCTAGCCTCGTCCATTTCAACATCGAGGGAAAGTGGAGTGGAGGAAGGGGAAAAAAGAAGGGTTTGTGGTTGAAGCAACAAATTGAGTAGAACGGAAGTGAGCAATTGAAGACGAATTTGCTACAGTGTCAAAAAAGTTTGAGATCAAAGAGACAGTTGAAAGAAAATAGATTATTGAGAATCTGTTTACACAAAATTAAATAGTTGAGGCCCTTCGTTTACAATTTTCCTCAACTTTAATGTGCAAGATTCTATGCCAGGCCCTTTCACATTAGGTGGCATTGATTTGATGTAAATCTATATCCGTTTCTCAGCCGATGGTCGGCTTACTTGAGTCTTAAGCCTCGGCTTTATATCATTCATTGACCACTTCGAAATAATATTGCGCCTTACACGATACTTATTTGAGACTTATTTTTTAAATATTAATTTTTTTTCATACTCATTTTTAATTATACATTATTTTAAAAAAATATTTTTTTTATTTTTGATCAAGACTCATTTTTCACAAAATTATTTCTTAAAAATCAACTGCATGCAAAGTATTTTAGCTTTACTAATTAAAATGTACATATCACGTATTGCATAGGAATGACTAGAGTAATTTCATTTACAATTCAAGTTTTGTTTGTTTTGCACTAATTAAGCCCCTGTTTGGCTTCTATTATTTCAAATTTTAATGAGGATAATAGTAATTTTTTTTAGAATGTGTGGTTAATATTTTTTTTTTTGGTTCACGTGTAATATTATTTTATTGAAAAATGTGTGATTGATAAGAAGAAAGATAAAATGAATTTCAATTTAATGGGAGCCAAACGAGAGCTAAGTCATTGTTTGGCCTCATTAAAATTTTAATACATTTTTCTCTTCTTTTTTTCAATCACATTCTCCAATAAAATAATATTATACATAAATTTAAAACTTTTCTTTTTTCTTAACCACAAATTCTTCCAAAAATTATTATTCTAATATATTTTATCCAAATTTCTCATTATAATGGGGGCTAAACAAGGTTTAAATTGAATTCCGGCTATTTAAAGTTGGTAAATGATTTTATCTACTTAAACACATGGTGGTTCAATGATTATTTCTTTTTCTTTTATAGTTTAATATATTGTTAATCAACTCAAACATGTCGTGGTTCAATGATTATTTATTTTTCTTCTATGGTTCAATATATGGAAAAAATTCATAATTAAGGTTTATAGTTTATACCAATTCAAAAATCAGGTATATAGTTTAAAAATTAAAAAATTAGGTTTATATATAATTAATTAAATATATGTATTAATTAAATATAATAAAATCATAATTATATAATTAATGGTCACAGATTCATAATTAAGGTCACAAATTATTTATTGATCACATATTATCAAATTGATAAGTCATAGATTATTTCGAGGAAGATTTTACAAGTCACAATTTTTTTCAATGTTACAAATTGTAGGCCACAGTTTATTTGTTGGTCACAATTTTTCAAATTAGTTGATCACAGAAATTTTTCAATCACAAATTGTAGGTCACATATTATTTGTCGGTCACAAATTTTTAAATTAGTTGGTCACATTTTTTTTCAGTCACAGATAACCATATAATTTGTCACACACATTAAATCGTGTGTCACATATCATGCCACCAACACTACGACTATCGTTACCGCAACCTGCGACCGTGGCCAAGACCACACCACCACCACCACCATCTTCCAAAACACGAAATCCCCAACCCCTTTCCCCCTCCCACCCACCTCCAAAATCACCAACCGTCCTCTATCAAAATCCAATTATCCATTCACACCACCACCTCAAAAACTGCACAAAACCTACCAAAAAAACCACTGCACGACACCGTACAATCACCACAGAAACCTCCACAAGGCAGCGTGACCCACGACTACAACCTTACGACATCAACACCACTTCATCACCCACACCAACAAATCAAAAACAAAAAAATGCCCAAAAAGCCGAGACAGCACAGCTACGCAAAGCAGCAGTGGCGTGCTCACTGCGCCGCCTCACTTCGCCTAGCTGCATCGTCTTCCTGTCACCATTTGCTTCGCTAAATCGGTGGTGGGGATGGGGACAACGCCGAGTTGGGGAGAGAGAGGCTGTGGAGAGAGATGGAGACAAGAATAATATTAGGGTTTTGAAATGAACGCAGATCCATCGCACCGTAAGCTGCTGCGCTGCAGTAGCTTTAAATCGCAGCTGCTCTTTCGATGCGGGCCGCAACCCCTACTGCCGGACATCAGTGCAACTGTTGTGAGCTCGATGGATATCTTCTGGCTCCGATGGATTGGTTGTCTTGTGAGAGGGGGGTAGAGGCGAGACGAAGAGGGAGACTACGTCTCAGAGGGGAAATTTTTTAGAGAGAGTGTGTGGGGTTAGGGGAGAGAGATTTTAGCTTTTAGGGTTTAAAAATATCGATTTATAATAATATTTTTAATATTAATAATTTATGATAATTAATTGAATACCTGATGTTTGCAGAAAAAATCTTGTGGCCTGACTTTTGCATTGTAATCTTGAAACACCTGGTGGGATGTAATTTCCTCTCAATATATTGTTAATACATAATTACATATGTGATCTACTCAGCTTGATTACTTTTGTATCACTTTGTCATTAAGATCCCGTTTGTTTCCCATTAATCATTCATAAAAATGAAAAATATAACCGTTATCAATCACATACAACCACTATTTTTTACTTTTCATCTCTTGTGTGGGGCTCATAACGACTATATTTTTCATTCTCATTCTACAAATAATGAGAATCAAACGGAACCTAAATATTATAATATATTTTTAAAAATAAAATTTATGTCGTTCTTTCATGAATAGAATTTAGAAATGTAAATTTCAAAAAAGAAAGACAAGTTAGGTGCAATGTTAAATCAAGATTATCCCCTCAAGATATTATGCTTTTATTGTGCACTTGGGACAATTAAACTGATATTTAATTCAATAAACAACAGTGTCTAAAATGTTTAAAGATTAAAATTCTCTTAGTATACTTAAAAATACTATTTAATATTTTTAACTTTACGCAGCTGAGTTCTTTATACTAATAAATATAAATATAAATTTCATTTATATTGATGATCGTTACTTTCTCGTCTTTTACTACTTTTTACACGAATATTTTGGCGATAAATATGAAATCACGTGATTAGACACATGGGAGTTAATTAAACGCGTTTAACTCATCGTTGATGATTATCAAGCAAGATGACTAACTTCCTCTCTAGTAATCTTAATCTTGCACGGCTAATCAAATTTAAAAAATTAAAATAAAACGTTCCATTCATGACCGGCTCAAATTAGCCTAGCTGATCCTAAGACTCCTTCAACAAATCAAAGTAGCGGTGGCGCCACCACATGAGGTCAAACCCTCCATCACCTGCCAGGTGGGACACCCTACACCCACTCACCTAACCACCAACTTGCCTATATATATAAAAATACAAACTCCCTCATCAAAATCTTCCTACAAATTACATACACAAAATATACATAAATACTTCAAAACAGCAAATATATGGGAAATTGCTTCAGAAAAGAATCTTCAATGCAATGGGGTGGTGAAGATTGGGGTTCTTTCGACTCCAAAACTCAAAGAAACTCGATGAATATTACTACAGAAGAAAAGAGTCCTTCCACAGAAACAGGAACAGAAGTCAAAATCAAAATCTCCAAGAAGCAATTAGAGGAGCTTTTGAGCAGCGAAAATATCCAAGGATTATCAGTACAGCAGATTCTAACACAGTTAATGAACGTCGGTGATGGATTTGAGACTCATCAACAGTCTTGGAAGCCTGCTCTTCAAAGTATACCTGAATGAGGTTTTTGTACAGAATTTGTCTGTTCAAAAGTTTCATATTCTTTGGTAGATAGAAATAGGATTAGAAGGGTTGATTTGGAAATTTTATGTTTATGTATATAGTATTTATGTATATAATATTATTGGGTAGAAAGCTGAAGCGAAATGTTCCATTAAAGTTTTGAGTTTGTGTTCATGATTTTGTTGATAGGAAAATTTGTTTGAGAGTATGATTGTTTGAAAAAGCTTTCCATATAAAATTTTAGCAAATTTTGATAAAAACAAATTAAAAGTATGGTCGAAAATTTGATAAACGTTATGGATCCCATTTTTTACCCGTTAAAAAGTTGATAAATTTTCAGCAAAGTTTTATAAAACAAGCACTTAAACTCGTTAGAGAGTTGAAAAATCTTATTTCAAAGTCGAGATGCCATCTAATTTTTAAATTGTCAATGCATTAGTGTGAAAAGGTAGCTAGATGACCAACATCAAGTAAATAAATATGTCTCACCTCTAAGAGTTTTGTGATTATTTATATCATAGTTCCAACATGTAATTATCTCGAGTCGCGTGATATTATTTTTCTTTTCTTGAAAAACTCTTTTACGGTTATTTCAATTATTTATTTTTTAAAACTTAAAACAATTTTCACAAAGTTTAGTTAATTTTTACCAGGTTGGTGTGGATCAAACTGAGTTCAAAGTTGATTTGATTAGTTTAAAGAAGTGATTTTTTTCAGTGAGAATAATGAATTCATTTCAGTAAAACTATACTTTTCTAATCACAAAATTAGAAAGCAGTATTATTTTGGGCTTTGCTACAAATCCCGGGATACCCATCATTTTCCTATTATTTTTTACTACACGCATCAAGATAAGTTGTTTTGAACAATTCTTCATCTCAATGAATGTGTATCCCTCTATTATTGTTGGGATCAAATTTTTCTTGTTAGTTTTTTACGGAATATGCCGTGTACAGGGAAATACCCTACAGGGGTCCCACATGTTTTTTTAAAAAAAAAAATTGTGTGTGGGCCTGACAGGACCTGTGAAACAAGTCTTGACTCCAAGCATACTCCATTTTTTAGATCCTATCAACATTGTGTGGGATGGATTGAACCCATCCGATGGATAAAAAAAAATTCTTTTTATTCCTCTCATCATATGATTTTGTAAAATAGAAAAAGGTTAATGTCACAACCTAGTTGAATATGATGGTCCATTGCTTCATGGATGATGAAGCAGCGGATTTCACACCTAAATGGTTGCTAAGCACCTTATCTACTTGCACATGGGGGGTGTTGGCTTGTAGGAGTTGGGTTGTGGGCCGAGCAAGCTTGTCGATTGTTGTGAACCAGCTGGTCAATGGCTTTCTATCCAATTTGTCAAATAAAGAGAAACATATAATTTCAATAAAAAAAATAATTTTGGCGAGTCAATTCATCCTCTTTTAACACCCTTACCTGCACAAATGACTCTAAGCCCCTGTTTGTTTCCCATTTTTATCAAAATTCATTTTTCTCTCTCTTCTTTTCAACCACACATTCTTCAATAAAATAATATTATACACAAACCCAAAACTTTTCTTTAATTTTTAACCACACATTCTCCACCAATCAACTATTCAAAATGCATTTTCTTCTTCAAAATGGGAATCAAACATGTTATAAAAGTTAATGTTTACAATAAAATAGCTACAAATAGTAGTGTTCTAAAAAATCCATCTAAGTGGCACCTAGGCTCAAGGCTTGAGTGAAATGTCATGCCTCCTTTTTAAAAAGTCTTTCTATTTGAGCCCCCCCCCCCCCCCCCCCCCCCCCCCCCCCCCCCCCCCCCCCCCCCCCCCCCGGTTTCCACAAAAAGTATTTTGGAATAGTATTTTGATGAATAATGTGCAATTAAAAAAAAATTGGGCTTGTTTATAATATTATTTTATCGAAAAATGTGTAATTGAAAATGAAAATAAGAGAGAAAAATGTATTTTAAAAATAGTGGAGATCAAATAATGGCTTAACTTTAGTTTCGAGTTTCCATATAACTTTACTTACACAAAATTCAAAAATGAAAAACACATTAGAAATTTCCAAGTAGAACTTGTCTAATCAAAACTTGAAACTATGAAAAATAGTCTAATTTTTTGTATTTTGAAAATTTGAAAATTGTATAGTTGATGAATTGTAGGAATTATTAAGTAAATATAGCGTTTATAATTTTAGATATTTGGTATATATTATTTTAATTATTAAATGATTTTTAAAATGATTAAAATTTTAAAATAATATTAAAAATAAGCAAACGATTTTTTTTTTTTTTAGTTCTAAGCCTCGCCTGGATTGGTAAAACTTGAAACTTGACCTCTATATTTAGTCACGCTTTACACGTTTTAGAATAATGAGTAATAGTACATAGACCATAGTCAAGAAGAAAAATGGGAAAACAAAGTCCCATATAAGGTAATAACCTGATAAAAGTAGAGGGGATTGAGTTCACATCTGCCGTATATATGCAAGCACAATCGTGTACATAATTTTTGTTCGTAGTGTTTTTGTATATAAAAATAAAAATAAATGGTAGTGTTAATGCAAACAGATGAATCTAGTTGCCATCATAGTCGTAACATAACGAGGAATCAAAATTCATTAAGCTGTAATCAAAAGGGAAGCTAAGAAACCTATTTGAATTGCTCAAATTTTAAATTTTATTTTTTTGTGTCGAATACCCTCATCCATCATTTGCATTGCAAAAACTAAACAAACCCACATATTAACACGGTATTATTTACACAAGACTTGATCCATTTCATTCGCGATCACATGCATTTTTCCACCTCCAACGTTCAATCATGGAATTGGGTTTATAATAAAAAGTCAACTCCACGAATTAAATTCTAATTGCATCAAGCCATCAACAGCTATACATGTGGGTGAGCTTGCCTTGACTTTTTGCATTTTTCTGCAATTACTGGTACCTGAAGAGAAGGAAAGGGTCGGTGCAGACTGAAACTTATAATTTATAATGGTAAGAATATGATTAATATAAATTATTATATGAAAGAATTGGAGGAAAACCAATAAATTTGGAAGCAGTATACACACACACATACACATACATGCATTGGTTCCTTTTTCATCTGTAATTTGATACAAGATTGAGAATTGAAAATAAGGAATTCTTCAAGGTCTACATAAAAAGATGACGGTACGTTCTCCCGCTCCCTCTATTCGACTTGCTAAGTTTATCTTTATTTCTTCTTTGACTAAAGGCTAGATCGTATATTCCTTCCTAAGTTTTGTACCTTTATCTGTAATTTTTGTTTCAGATTATTGAAATGCATGTAAACATGGACTGTGCTGGATGTGAGAGCAAGATCAAGAAAGCTCTCCAAAAGGTTAAAGGTAATTCAATTTTCTCATTATAAACTGTTATTTCACCATAACCCTTCTTTTTTCATTCATCGATCTTTCATTTCATAAGTTGCTCAAGCAAAAGTTTAAACTGTCAAGAGATTGGACAAATTTATTTAAATTTAATCTTCAACAAGTTACTCATCATCACTCATTTATAAATATTGCACGTGTTGAGACAGGAGTAGACGACGTAGATATAGATATGGGAATGCAAAAGGTGACGGTGACAGGATATGCTGATCAAAAGAAAGTGTTGAAAGTTGTTAGGAAAACTGGAAGAAGAGCAGAAGTGTGGCAATTTCCATATAATCCTGAGCTAAGAAATAGTAGTTACGCTGGGAATTACAATTATCAGCAGAAATACAGTGGCCCTTCAACTTACTATGCTTCTCAGCCCTCATCCTCTCGCTATAACTACTACAAGCATGGCTACGATAATCATAATTACGTCCCTTCGTACAGCAGTGGCAGCCAAGGACATTCGACGGTTTTTGGACATCGCACCGGTGATACTTTCAGTGATGAGAATCCTCATGGGTGTTCCATAATGTGATATCAGAGCAAGCATACTGATAAATGGATATCCACAATATTTCTTAACTAGCAAGATTATTTTTGGTGAATAAAAAAATTTGTATTTTTGTTTGTTCAAGGACAGAAATTGTATGATTTTATATCTTCGTAAAGAAATGTTTACATTACGTATTAGCACTTGCATGATTAAATGTTGTGAATTGCATTATGTACAGTAGTCATTATCTTATTCCATGTAAAATTTCAAATGAATTAGTTTATTATGAAGAGAAAAATACAATGAGGATAGAGTCCACTTGTTAACTTCGTGATGGGCTGTGATGCTATTTTTGTCAATTGCATTCAAACAGCAACAAATGGGCAATGATGAAACGGGCTTGGTCCAACTGCTGGATTTATTCTCCCTTACCCAATAACACAAGACCCGGCCCAAAATCCATGACCCATTAGATCCTTCTAGTAAGTGACTCTAGACCCTTGATCTGGATCTAGATCGACGGTGGCTGGTGAGTATATATAAAGGCTCCTTTCCCATCTTTTGGTTAGGGTTTTCATTTTCTATCTCTACGCCTCCTTCGAGAGCTTGGCTGTGTGTTGTCTTCGTGACTTTCTTCTTCATCTTTTCTCTGTGAAATCTGAAGGAGTTCGAAACTACTGGTTTTGAACCTTCGATCTGTGTAATCCTTCATCTTCTGTTCGACTTTGTGTTCGATTTCTTGGTCTGGTTCTGTGGGTCTATTGAAGTCGCTACTGGTTGATCTTCTTAGAGTCTGGGTTCTGTTGTTTGTGGTTCTTGTACAGACGGGTACAAGGGTATTTCTGAGCTCTAACTTTGTGGTCGAAAATCTGGAGGTGTGCGATTCGGTGTTGGCTGTTTTTTGGAGGTCTTTTGGTTTCGGTTTTTGGTAGAAACCTATACACTTCGATTATTGATTTGGACAAAAATAAATTTTAAGAGCCGACTTCAAAATTTGTCAAACATGTAGATATCAAATGTGATATTATTTACATTTTGTCCTAAATTGATATATATGATATAAAATTATACCTCTATTTGGTTCAATAAAAAATGTTATTTAAATTTTAAGTCAAAGCAACAATTAGCCCATGTTTGACAACCATTATTTGGGAAAAATAATATTTAAATGATGATTTTTAAGAGAATGTGTGGTTAAAAAGTAGGAAATTTTTTTTAAATACACGTGCATATTATTTTATTGTGTGAATATGTGGTTAATATAGAAAAAAGTTTTTTCAAATAATGGCCGTTAAACATGGATTTAATTAATTCTAATCACACATTTCATTGGATCAACAACTTTTCAACCACACATTTCATCAATTTCCATCAAAATCTACTAAGAGTCTGATTTTTATCAAAATAAAAAAGGGGCTATATCAGATACAATTCTGTTGATTTTTTTTTTTCCTTCTTTTCCACCGGTTGTGCCCTTTAAAAATTAGAATGTGAAATTCGTTGCTGCTCATGCAAAAAAAAATTACAAGTTCAATCCCACGTAGAGAAATGCAAGTGATTATGTATGTCAAACCAAAAAAAAAAAAAATCCACTCATTTGGATAATGATACTTTTAAACCCGTATTAATTTTTTCACTACATCCTATTTTATTACATTTATTATGAACTATCAGTCTAATTGAGTCAATGGTTTTGCAAGACTGGTACTTGACCGCTAAACGAGCAAAATATTATTTGAAAATTCCACTAAAAAATTTGAGTATTTTTTTGTAACATAGGCGAATCTCCTTACTGCCCCATATAAATCATCTTGGGTTCTAGTGTGGTTTTCCACCCATCTTATTCATTTAACCCACCCACCCCCACCCCGCATGCATGCTCCGAAACCCTCTAAATTCATCTCAAATATTGCAACCAATAACTCTTTTAACATTTTCAGATTTCTCTAGTTTCAGTTTCATTTTCTGGAGGACAGTCCCACAGGTATACATATCTCAAGAAACTCTTTCTTGGAGCTATCCCCATTTGCATTATCGTTCTTTCTTCTACTGAAGATAGAAAATTTTATTTTCTCTTCTTTTTTTTTGCGTCTGGTTTGATTCACACATTTCAATCTGTTCATCTTTCTGTACACAAAAACATGTTCTTAAATTCTTTATTGCATATATTTCATATCTAGTTCAGAACACTATTGTGCTTTATACATTTAAATGATCTCCATTTTTTTGGTATATAAAATCTATGTTCTTGATTTCTTGATATAGGAGATTCATCCAACAGTCACAGGGAGTCTCTCAAGACTAGTTTCTTGAAATCTTCCTGAATCTTGGATCATTGCCTTGCTACAAGATGTTGCACTTTTTCAAGAAAAAGTAACTCTCTAATCTAAAAGCATTATGTAATTTTCTTTAGATGATTAGACCAAGAGTTTACTCAAATAATCCTTTTTACAGGGCTCAAGAGGAAGGCTTATATCCGCCTCCTCCCAACCCTCCCCGAGAACATCCAACTGTGGACCAGCAAGACAACATTGATTTTCAGGAGAATAAAGGGCTGCCTGGTTTGTTTGCTCAGAAGGTACAGAATCCTGGAGTTAGAGGTCCAATAGAAGAACATGTAGGAATGAACCCTCCAACACTATCAAAACTTTTTGGGCAATTCCCCCAAGAAACAACTTGGATCAGAAGAATCCGAAGGAGTTTCACATATCGAAGACCATAGCAAGCTCAGGAACATGAAGGACCATCTGATTCGTTAGTGCATAAGGTAAATAATCTTGGAGTTGGAGGTCCGGTAGCAGAACAGGTAGAAATGAACCCTTCAAACTATCAAATTTTTTTTTTTGGGAAATTCCCCCAAGGGAGAACTTGGATCAGAAGAATCCAAAGGAGTTTCACAAATAGAAGATGACAAGGTGATCATGCAGAAGTCCAACCGATTGTTCCAGGATGGACGAAGCCAATGTGGTTCAAAATGAAGACAATTGGGAAGCTGAAAGCATCAATGAATTTCATCCTAGAAACCAATAAAAGTAAGAAAGAAGTCGTAGATAGAAAGAGTTGCTAGGAAGTCTATTAGAAAATGTATGTAACTCTACTATGCCAACTCTATTTCTTGATTCCTTTTCGTTCTTACTTAGTCCTTTGCTTATTGATTCCTGCTACGATCTTCTATCATCTAAGAATAGTATGGTACTCTCCAGTAATTTTGCTTGCTTAAAGGCTTTTCCCCAAGTAATATGTCTTCATAATGTATAATAATATGCAGTTGGACTTTATCTTTTTGTTATGCATTTAATTTTTATTCTGGCATGATTAATATTGCAAAAATGTAGGAACAACAATTCAATCTTTACACCTCCTACGGTGAATTTATTGCATATCAATAAAAGATCTGATAGTTTTGTGTTTTGTTCCAGAAATTACTATTTAGTACTGTTTTCTATCCGAGCATCAAGAATTCTAACCTCATTAGTTGTATGACACCGTTTAATCATATCAGTAACTTGCATAAAATTTCCCTGAGGATGATAGGACTAAACTACATCAAAAGTTGAAAAAACAGAGAGACTAACCACACACATATCAAGCATCGTCTCAGCGTCACAAGGTCCACAACAGCTCAATCAACTCTTGCATGCTAGACAACTCCTCTTGTGCGTCAACGTACCATTTTGTATGATTCCTTTTCACTTCTACTGAGATGGCAGGTAGACAATATATTCCAGAGTCCAATCTAGCACAGTTAACAAGATTTTAGCCTTGATAACTTTTCACAGTTGGCCATGATAGTCTCTACCCCCTCCTTCTGTACCCCAGCTCTTGTAATTGTCAAAATTCAAAGCTGACGAAGATCTCTAATGTGCAAGGAAATAATATTGTCGAACTTAAGGCTGTATTCTCCAGAGAATGGCAATTCAACACCAGATAACCATAATGAATTCAAGTTTCTGCAGTTTGTGCTCAGTGACAGACTAAAAAAAATTGCTTGTGCATAGTAAAGTCTTTCTATTGATAACTCTTCCAACTTCTTCCAATTTCGGCGCCTAACAGTCTTAACTTTTTAAGATTTGGTAACCTTATGCCAATTTAAAAAGAAGTAAAGACAACAAATCATAAGACAAAACAAAGAGAGAACAAAAATTTCCTTTTTCCCATGAAAATATGCTGCAGCTATATAAAAGCAATAAATAAGGGAAGAAAATAATACCTTTTCCAATGTAAACGACGTTTTCATCAGTTGTGTCGATATCATATGGTAAAACCACTTCTGTAACATAATTCAGACGATCTCTATAGGCAACAGAGCCCAAGATCCAGTTCAATCCATGGAGTAATATGTTTTCGTACTGTAAACTTATCACCCATTTCCTTAAAATAAGTACAGTGTTTCGATTTTGACATTTTTCTGCGTAAACGATACCCTTGATTAAGAACAACTTGCAACTCCGAGAAATCTATAGTATGGTAATTTATCCAGAACAAAATCTCCCAACATACATATCGCCACCATTGACAAACCTTTGAAATCTTAAAGAACAAATCTTCTTCTGGTAGGAGAAGACAAATTTCCCATAGAACGTCCATATCTGCATTTCTCCATGTTTTATATGCATTGTCACCACCGAATCTCTTCCTCTTGCTCCTCCTCAAAAATTGACTTGGCATGTTTTAACCTATCGTTGGCAAATTGGAGACGAAAATTATTGTGAGAATACATGTAATTGGCCTTTCATAAAAATACCGCAATTTGTTTTCTATTTAGGGTCCTTTGATTGCAAATAGGCTAAGCATATCTCCCGAATCGAACAGTTCTTCATAAATTAAATATTTGAATTGAAAATTGACGGGTTCGATTAAGGTCTTGGTTCTAAACCAAGAATCGAATAAAACCCGAATCTTTTTAAATTTTTTTATTTATATATATGAGATAAATTAAATTATTTTAATTTTTTCTAAACAAATTAGCAAATTAATTAATTAGGTAATTAATGCTCCAACTCCCAAATCCATGCCTAATTAACCCAGCCAGTCCAACCCAATTTTTATTCTTTTTAGAGTTTCTTAGTACTGATTACTAGTTAGTATGACAAGTCAAGCAACTGATGGTTAAATCAAATAGTTTGTAAGTATTAACAATACTTTAAAATATTTCATCTCTATGATTTCTAATTTATATTTCATTTTTTTATGTAGACTTGAAATTTTAAGGAAATGAATTATTGATATGAATCACCGATATTTTAGTATTAGTATCTATTTTTTGGTATTTATATACATTGGTAAATTAATTTTATTGGACAACTTGTTATTTATATGTTATTAAATTGTATAATGTTAATTTGTAAAAATTAAGATTGAACATGTCAGACTGCCAGTAATTATATTTATGTAGTGTTGTTATAAACGTTAAAAATTGTAATTATAGTACGGAACCGAATAGAATCGAATGAAACCGAACCCAAACGGTTCCATAATTATATTTAGACCCGAAGGTTCCGTTTACTAAATACCCGAAAAATTTTGATTCGATAACCGAACTGAATCGTATTGTGCTCAGACCTAATTGCAAATGTGGAATTTGGGTGGAATTATAGGAAATTGAATTGCCTAGAATTTGTTTTACCAAGAACTGGTGATTAATTGTGTTTGATTGACATAATTTTTCACTCGAATTTTTTTAAAAAATTTGAATCTTTTGGTATTTGTTTGGCTTTATTTTTTTATACAAGTTGTCCATTAAAGTAATAAAAAAATTTCATCATTGGGTCTAAAATTTGTTCCAATTGACTAAAAAAAAACTATTGAATATCATTCGTTTGACTTTTTTTTCATGCAAATTGTGAATTAAAGAGATAAATTTTTCTACCATTGGATTTAGAATAAAATCCAATTGCCTAAAAAAAAAATACCGAATATCATTCATTTGACTTTATTTTTCATGCAAATTGTGAATTAAAAAGATAAATTTTTCTATCATTGAATCTAGAATAAATTTCAATTATAAAAAAATAAAAAATGAACTTGGAATTGCTTTTCCCACCAAAATGGTGAGAAAAGAAATTCCATTATTTTGAAGAAAATAGGCGCATGGTGGGGGAGGGTGAAAATTATTTTGCCAAGAAAATTAGTGTCATCAAACACTACATTTTTGGGTGGAAATGAAAAGTGAATTCCATGAAAAATGGAATTCACCTCCCATCAAAGAGGCTCTTAGGTACTTTTGTTTGGTTAATTTTAAATTATTCTAATGGCGTGTTTGATTCAATCCATTTTCCCTAAAAAAAAAAAAAACAAAAAAAAATGGCTTTTCCATTTTCATCGTACTTGTAGTGTTTGACAACAAAAATTTCTTGACATTAATAATTCTGGGCTACCACTTCATGTGGCCCAATTCCTTATTTTGAGGAAATTGCATTTTCCACCATTTTGGTGGGAAAGACAATTTCAGATGCTGCTCATTTTTTTTTTTTTTGGGAACATTTTCAAACTTAATGGTAAGAAAATTTATCCATTTAATTGACAATTTGCATGAAAAAAAGCCAAACGAACACAAAAAAAATCAATTTTTTTAAAAATTTTTGGCAATCCAAACAAATTTTATCCTCAATTGTAAAAAAAAACTTATCCCAAAAATTAACAAGTTGCATGAAAAACAAAGGCAAAAAGATTAGGTGAAAAATTATATCAATTCATTACAATTTTCAGTAAAATAAATTTTAAGCAATTCAATTCCCCATCATTCGTTTTCTTTCTCCCCAAATTTCACCTTTGTAATCAAACGAACCCTAATGGTTCTTAGAAAAAAAAAAGGTTATACCATGATACTAATTTAATCGAGTTAAATGCTTCAATAATTGATAAGTGAATTCCGTGTTACTAAGCTTTGTATCGTTTTAGTATTGAATTTTATTTAACTTGGACTAATTTTATCTTGTTTCGGTTGTGGATCGATTTCTAAGCAATTGAAAAGGAAAGAAGTATCAGTTGGCCAATGGATAGAAGTTTGGGGACTAATATGCATTTGTATAAAAGTTGAAGGACCAAAATCGAAGTAATTTAACGTGGAGGACCTAGATGAAAGAAAGAATGAAGAAAATGGCTTAAAGAAAAATTCTAGAAGTTTATATAATTGGGCACCCGCCCAATTATATAGGCTTATCCTCAATTACATGGGCTGTTTAGTATGCCTGGGTAGCCGTCCCATTTACTACTGGACGTCTGTCAGGCCAATTCGGCCGAAAAATTATGTTTCCTTTATAATTCAATTCCAACAAGGAAACTTCCGTTTTGACGATGATAATAAGCACGATTTTTAGAGACATTTTTGGAGTCTTTAGAGGGATTATAAATATCAACTCTTAAAACATAATTAGGGTGAAGAATTAATTGCAAAATGAGGCAAAGAACACATCAAAATTCAAGAACATCAAGATTGAGTTCAAGAATTTCCGGCTAATGAACAACTTTTATATCTTTTGCTTTCATCTTCACAACATGTTAGACAATATTTCATTGTGCTAGGAGAACGATAAACATTATTATATGAGTTTTTAATATTTAATTTTACATATTTGACATTGAAAACATGTTTTAAATTTTTGAATGATCTATATGATTATATTTTCTCTACAACTATTGTGCACGGTAATTGTATGAATTAGGTTGTTTATTTTATACATTCGAAAGAAGGAAAATATGTTTGACATAATATAAAACGTCATAAAATTCGATAGAGAATATAAATATACCGATGTACTCTATGTAAATCTTTAAGTGTTCCTAAAAATTCATGCACTCTTATATGTTTACACCCATCATAAAATAGTCAGTTATATATGAGAGTGATTTTAACATTACTCGAGAGAGATTATTAAATAAATTAAGAACATTGATTCTTCAAAATTCAATCGTGTCAAAGTGTAGAACTAATATTAAAAAGATTATTGCATATGAATTCGCGATTCTAGTGTACTTGTCATTCATTAAAATACATTAACTTGCATTTAACATAATTTGTATTTAGTTTATTTATTTCACTCATAATTGCATAAGAATATTATTTTGGTAATGGTTTAGTCATAAACACACATAGCACTTTTATTATTGTTTCAGTGAAGGTCATAAAAATTAAAATTGAACTAAATCAATTTTTGTGAGACAATACTTGGATTCAAATCCACTTTATTACTTGTTAACGAACTATACACTTGCGGTAATTTTAAATCTAAAAATATTTTTGTGAACAAGTTTTTGAATCTGTTGATCACGGTTTACAATTTTCAAAGCATTTCACAATAATCATTGAACTTTGTCCATTTGCTCCATCCATCATTTGTTAGATTTTGCTCTCCTCATTGCAATGTGTCAAAAGGAAATCTCACATAGTAAGTTACAATCGTCATAAAAATTACAACTCAACCAAATCATCCAAATATTTTATTATTCACCCAACTTATAATATGATCACGATTTACTCATCAAATTTCAAAATGCTTCGCAATGATCACTACTTTTTTAGAGTTGCACTTCATCCATCATCCGTGAAATTCCGTTCCCTTCATTGCTAATGTGTTGCACAAAAATCTCACACGACAGGTTAGAATCATTGAAAAAATTACAACTCGATCAAACCCAACTTTTCAAAATCACCATGCGTGAAAATGCGACTTTCATGGCCCGATAAACTTCTTAAACTCCAGTTCTTCTCTCCAATTTCGGCCTAAAAACCCTCAGTCTCCAATTCACTATCTCACCCATATACAGTTTAAATTATGTATTAAGATAAGGTTGATTGTGTAGAAGAATGCAAGAACTTCTTACTTATAAAACCTTATTCCTCAATTGTACCATCTGCCCGGGGTCTCTCTAATCCCAATTTTCAATATTTACAGGTGTATGCTCGACCATTTGATGAAATAAATGTTATCAGATTGTATAATTAGAGGATATAACTTTATAAATAGTGGCTTCTCACATGAATCTCAACAATCATGCTGCATCAGTCTACAATTTAGCTGTACGTGGGTGAAATGAGCAAATTAAGGGTTAGGATTTATTTGGGTTGAAATTTGGGACGAACTATTGGGGTTTAAAGAAGTTTACAAGGGCACATTTCACATATGACATTTTTGGTGAATTGGATGATTTGACTAGATTGCAATT
Source organism: Osmanthus fragrans (assembly GCA_019395295.1). Lineage (NCBI taxonomy): Eukaryota > Viridiplantae > Streptophyta > Magnoliopsida > Lamiales > Oleaceae > Osmanthus > Osmanthus fragrans. The sequence continues at coordinate 1,118,758 of CM033344.1, read as the reverse complement.
TTTTTACGGTCATAACTTGCGTGAAATTTTTGTATGACACATTAGCAACGAAGTGAATGAAATATGACTAATGATGGATAGAGTGTAATTCTCAAAGATGAGTGATAATTGAAAATCATTTTAAAGTTTGATAAGTAATTTGATCCAAAAGTTTAAATTGGGTGAGTCATGAAATATTTTACTTGAATGATTTGACTGAGTTGTAATTTTTTTAATGAGCGTAACTTGTTGCACGAGACTCGTTCAATACATCAGTAATGAGAGGAACAAAATGTGACGAATGATGGATGAAGTGCAAATGGACAAAATTTAATGAACATTGTGAAACACTTTAAAATTTAATGAGTAAATTGTGGACATGATATAAGTTGGATGGTTGTTGAAAAATTTAAGCTTATCTTAGTCCCTGCAATTAAAGTCGAATTAAGCTATTTGTACCCTCTTATTTACCTGATCCCACATGCTCTCTCACATGGAAGTCGGATCCCACATTCAATAAATGCGTGGAGCCTGACCTTCATCTGAGAGGGTGAGTGAGACCGAGTAAATTAAAGTGTAAACAAAAAAGTACAAATAGCAAGATACATTAAAATCAAGGGGGAAAAAGGGAAAAACAGTTGAATAGGAAGTGCACAGCAAAAATCAACCAAAAATTACAAATTAAAACAAACTAAAAAATGAGAGAAAGAAAGTAAGCCCCGGTTTGTCATTATTTAAATTTTAAGATTGTTTACTATAGTATCATTCTCTATCACACATTCACACGATAAAATATTATAGACACAAACCAATAAAGTTTCATTATTTTTTAACTGCACATTCTCCAAAAAATACTATTAAATAATTCATTATTTCCAATTAAATTTTATCAAACAAGCCATAAGAATACATAAAGAGAAGAATGGAACAAATTCTTATTGAATAACTACAAAACTGAAAAAAGAAGCACGTGTCCAAATTAACCAAAAATTATGAATATAAAAAAAAATAAAAATTCCCAGAATTGAAATGTAAAGAAAAGGAGGAATAAGTTCTTACCCATGGAGTGGTATTGCTGCCAAATGCGTTTGCTGCAATGCAGAATCGCTTAATTTTAAAATAAGTACTTTTGTACTTCGGTTTTAAAAGTTAGATTTACAATTTTGTAAACATTACAATCACTCCCGATTTAATTTTTATTTTCTACATTTTTAATTTAATTTACTTTTGTAAAGAAGAAAAATTGTAAAATTCACCAAACTTAAAATGTAAATATATTATTATTTCTTTCATTTTCTATTTTGAGAAATAATTTTTCAATTTGACAAATTAAATGCATTTTTAATAACTTCAAAGTAGATCCTCAAAATTGAAAATAAACTCAAAACTCAAAATTAAAAATTGAAACACAAATCAAGCGAACCACATACGCATAAGTTTACAATAATTTTCTCGTGCAGCCTAGTTGACCTGCTTTGACATCCACTTGAGCCCTGTTTGATTTGGCTAAAAGTGAAGTTTATGGAAGAATTTTTTTGAAAAAATTGTGATAAAACACCTAATTAAAAATTAATTATAAGAAAAAATAAATTTTAAAAAAATAAGCCAAACATGGGCTAAATTCCAAATTAGGGCTACAAACTAGCAAAAGGCACTGAAAGCACTCTCTTTGTACCCCTTTTAACCCCTCTGTTCTGGTTCCATAAAAAACCCTAAACCCTGGGTCGTCCTCACATTTCCCTCTCTCGAAATCTCATTATATACAATCAAGACTCAGAGAACCCTATTCTATCTCTCGGAGAAAATGAGAAGACCCACTAAATCTAAGAAATTCAAGCTCCAAAAACGCCATTCGGAACTCCAAGAAATCGAGCTCCTCGAGTCATGGATCGAGTTGGGCAAACCGGATTCGGGGTCCAACCCGCTGTCCTTATCTCCATTGCCCGAAAAGTCTCGAATTGGTAAACTCCCGGACGGCTTGTTTTCCCGATACGCCGGAGTTGAAAAATTCAGCCAGTTACCATTGTCCAAGAGAACTAAAGATGGGTTGGCCGAATCCAAGTACTCAAGAATGACTGATATTCAGAGGGCATCGCTGCCGCACTCGCTCTGCGGCCGCGATATCCTTGGCGCTGCGAAAACTGGGTCTGGAAAGACCCTTGCTTTTATTATTTCGGTGTGTGCCTGGTCAGGAATTATCGGACATTATTTGATTGTGGAATATATTTTGATATTGATTGTTTTTGCTTGTTTGCTGTGGTTATATTGATTTTTTATTTTTTTTATTTGTTATGAACTTATATTGTTCTTTAAATTTGTTTTTGATATATTTCTACAGGTTATTAGAGCGTAGGTTTGAAACTTGCAATATAAATTTTATGTTTTCTGATTGCAGTTCAGTTTTGCTATTCTGAGGATTAGTAATTTAGTGTGAGCTAGGTTTTCTTTGGATGCACGTGTGCTGCAGAAAATGATAAAAGTTAAGACTGCATCGAGCTTCTCTGTTTTTTTAAGTGAATCTTTACAAAAACACACGCAGTCCTGTGTGTCCATGGTATTTCAGAGCAGCAACTATATTAAGAAACTACGTTGATTTCCTTCTAGTGCCAGTGACGTTTTGAGATATTAAATTCTAGAAGAAACAATAGAAGTTTTGAGTAAAGTTAGGTCATTAAATTTAGTTATATGAAATGCCTTCTTCAGTGACAGGAAACTGCATAAGTTAGTATTGCTGTTATTTGACACGAGGTGGCCTGTATTTATCAAATATGATATAAGTTAAATTCAGGGATATGAGCAACCAATTTTTGAATTGTTTTTCTTCAGCTGTGTGCACACTGCACACAGATACAGACTGGCGTATGATATATAATATTTTATTTCTTATGCGGCTCATCTGGGCTAATGCTTTTCATGGATAGTGTCCGATCTTATGAAATTGGTCCAAAACATGATAATGACGCAATTTTTCTGGCGAAAATTTGACTTTATTTCATATATATTCCTTGCACTTGTAGTTAACACATTAATTGTATTAATTGACATTGAGAAGTATGAAACACTTTATGCCATGTCTTCTTTCTTCTTCAGGTTTTAGAGAAGTTATACAAGGCTCGATGGGGTCCAGAGGATGGGGTTGGATGCATCATCATGTCTCCCACAAGGGAACTAGCTAGTCAGCTTTTTGAAGTTTTAAAATCTGTTGGGAGGCATCATGGTTTTAGTGCTGGCCTTCTAATTGGTGGCCGCAAAGACGTTGACTCAGAGAAAGAGCGCGTTAATGAGTTGAACATATTGGTCTGCACTCCAGGCCGGCTTCTCCAGCATATGGACGAGACACCAAATTTTGATTGTTCACAACTTCAGGTCTTCTTTTGTTATTCTTCTTTGGCTTTCTTTCGTTGTAACTATTTCTTTGGCATATTGTCGTTTACTGTGGTATACTTCTGTGTTTTTGTGATAAATGATATAAATTGTGGAGAATATGGAGATAGGGTAGATCTTTTCTTTTTGTAGGTTGAGGGAAATTTTTTCTTTCTGTTTTTGGTATCAGCAAAGTCAGAAGAGTCCCATCAAGGGAATAGACCTTTTATGGCGGGTCCTTTACATAGTTTTATGTGCGATAATCAACATAATTAGTTCTCATTTTTTCTATCTGAATCTCTTTGCTCAGAGCCAATGATTATCTTACTCTGGTGTAAATTTCCGGCCAGTTAACAGGTTTTAGTTCTCGACGAGGCAGATCGTATTCTTGATGTGGGATTTAAGAAAGAAGTAAATGCAATAATATCTCAGTTACCAAATCAGCGACAAACGTTACTGTTCTCAGCAACCCAAACAAAGTCAGTTCAAGATCTTGCAAGACTCAGTCTGAAAGATCCAGAATACATAAGTGTGCATGAGAAATCTTCAACGGCTACTCCAAATCTCTTACAACAAACTGCAATTGTTGTTCCTCTTGACCAAAAAATAGACATGCTATGGAGTTTTGTGAAGACACATCTCAATTCAAGGATATTGGTATTTCTTTCAAGCGTTAAGCAGGTAACCTCCTGTCATCTTTCATTCAAAGCCAATGATTGAGCTGGAAATGTCTTATAAAATTATCCTATTTTTATACAATCACTTTTGGTTTTCCATTAAGTCAAACTTGAATCTCATATTGAGTCGTGTTGTATTAACTTTTATGTGAACTGAACAAGGCAGTGTGTCAAAATTTACTTATTATTGTCTCTGGAAAAGGAGGATGATTGAATTTTCTTCGGTTCATAGTTAGACAGTTTCTAAGATGTTGAAATTACACAAGTGAGATAAAGCTGTGTGTGTTGATGTAATTTTTTGGTTAATTGAAAGCCTTCTCTTTCCCCTTGCCTTGTTACGTCTGGGGTTAGGGGTACTGGGTAAGGATGGGGCACTATTATGAAAGAAGTTGATCGAAGCTCCTTAATGGCATGCGTAAAAGTGAAAATGCCAGTTTGATAGAAATCATTTAATACCACTAGGCAACATATACCTTTTTCTTGATCAGACTAGTTTTCTTCTTGATGTACTTTTTGGTCTTGTGCGTATTTTAACTTTACCTTCCTTCTTTTTCCATATATTTGTTTCTCATAGCTTTAAGTTTATGACCTGCTTAAGCCTCTTCATAATTGCCTATCTTAAAAGCTTTGTAATACAAACAGGTAAGATTCTTCTTTGAAGTATTTAAGAAACTGCGGCCAGGAATCCCATTGAAATGTATTTACGGAAGGATGAGTCAAGAGAAACGGGCAGCTATATATTCTCAATTTTGTGAAAAGACTTCTGTTTTGTTCGCCACTGATGTTGCTTCAAGAGGGCTTGATTTCAATAAGAATGTTGATTGGGTTGTCCAGGTTTGTTGCTAGTTTGTTAAAAAGAAAATCTTCAATATTGGAGTGGTAAAGATTGTAAAGAAGTTACACTTGTAAAATACATGTCAATAATTCAGGTTTGTGATTTAATTGACTTCACACTTCTAGGTAGATTGCCCAGAAGATGTTGATACATACATACATAGAGTCGGGCGTACTGCTCGCTACCTATCCGGTGGGAGAGCTGTTCTATTCCTCGTGCCCTCAGAAACAAAGATGCTCGACAAATTACAAGAAAAAAGGATACCAATACGGTCTACTAAGGTGCATTCGTCCTTCTCAATATTAATCTTTCGTGGTCTTTTATGAGCTTATTTTGAGCATGATTTGCTGTGCTTAAAACTTACTTTTCCATGTTTGACAAAATAATTAGCTTGAAAGTGGTTTGACTTACAATGAAGCACAACCAAACATACTCTTTGTATTATTTGCTGAGGAAGATGGCTGAGATAAAAAGAGCAGCTCAAGACATCGATCAGCTCATAATCTTGCGATTTCTATCGTCATGTTGCATCTTGTCTTAGATGTGGTCTCATTTTAAGTTGATTCTGTGTTCGTTCTTTGATGTAGGCAAATGTAAAAAGATTGCAAACTGTTTCTGGACTGTTGTCGGCGTTATTAGTCAAGTACCCAGATCTGCAGAGTCTGGCTCAGAAAGCCTTTAAAAATTATTTGAAGTCTATACATAAAAACAAGGATAAGGAGGTTTTTGATGTGACAAAACTTTCAATAGACGAATTTGCTGCATCATTAGGCCTTCCTATGACCCCCAAGATTCGATTTCTTAAGCAGAAAGTTAAGGGAGAAAATTTGTTCAAAGAGCCATCTCTTGTGCCAGATAGTAATGCTGATAAGAACACTTTTGAACTTCCAAGTGAAAGTCCGGGGACTGGAAGAGTCGAGGAAGTGGAAGTAGATAAGGATTTTCTTCTAGAGAAGGATAATCTGCTCGATGACAATGGAAAAGCAACTGACATTGGAGATACTTTGTAAGTTAATGTGCTATTTTTATTTTTCTTATTTGGAACCATTTTCAACGGGTTCCTTATCATTCTCAATTTTGAGAGATATGATCAAATGAAATAATTGGCGAAAGAGAAATTACTGAAAAATTACTGGTTGTTTGTTGCTTATATGTTTGCTAGAGTGTATGCAAAAGTCTTGCGGTACTGATTCACTCTCTCTTCCTACATATTCATTCATTACCTGTCCTGCATGGATTTATTTGGAAATGTCTCAATTAGTGAATGAAGTGTCTTTTCATCGATTTACAATCATTTCCACATTCTAGAGGTGGTTAGCTTTGTTGCCCCTTGCTTGCATTGAGATCGTATGGTTTCCAGTTCCCTAATTTTGATTTGGCTTCTTTTGCATCTGTTTCTGCAGGCCTGCAACGAGGGTTTTAAAGAAGAAGAAGTTAAAGATCAATGTCCATAGGCCTGTGGGTACTAGGGTTGTATTTGATGAGGAAGGCAACACTTTACCCCCGCTTGCCAAATTATCAGACACAAAGAGCAGCATTGATTCCGTTCAGCTAGACAAAGAAAAAGGTACATTTTGTCGTAGGGTATATCATAATGTGCAATTGATTAGGTAAATCCTTTAGTGTCTTCTGGTTATTTCACTGTCCAACTGTAAACCACACTGGATTTAATTTAGATGGCGAACAGTTAAAGCTTTTTTCTTGGGAAGAAAGATCTGACTTAACATCATCCATTTATTGATTCAGTATGACAAGAGTGTGTTTATGCTATACTGGGTAGGATTGGACACTATTATATAGATAGTATTTTAGACTTCTTTTTCTTTTCTAATAATGTCCAATTTGTACAATCCACCTTTCCAAATGAGCTATAAAATACAGAAAGTGTTGGAGAATCATAGTCTCAGCATGCTATAGCATCTTTTTGTATGACCGTGGGAATTTGACATTGCATCTTAGTAAAAATTAAACCTTTTCTGAATTTGGCTTGGTGATTACTTTTGGTTTTTGCTCCCATTTTGCAGTAAAGCAAAGATACGCAGAGTTGAGGGAAGAGATGAAGAGGGTAGACAAGGAAGATAAGGCCTTGGACCGTCAACGTCGGAAAGAAAAGCGATTAAAGGAAAAAATGAAGCGGAAGAGAGGTGAGGACGACAACGATGATGCTGTTGGGAGTGAGGATGATCTCTCGGATTCAGATAGAGAAGCAAACACTCACAAGGCCCATAAAAAAGGCAAAATCTATTTTGACAGTGACAGTGATGATGGTGAGAGGAAGAAAAACAAGGATACGAGTGGTGTCAATGCCGACTCTGTTACTCTAGCAGAGCAAGAGGCTCTGGCTCTTAAGCTGTTGAGTTCTATGCATCCCTGAAGTATTATGTACCCTTGTTTTGAAGTTTTGCAAGGGAAAAACTGGGTTTTAGTTAAGTTGTAGGAGAAATATGAAATATGTAATAGAGAGAACACAAGTGACATTCGCTGAATTACGTGTATTTATTCAGTTTTGCCTTTATTCAGTTGGGTTCTAGCTGAAAATTTTGGTATTTCTTGGTGATATTATATCGAATGGAGTAATTTTATTTACACTACAATACATTTTAATTACAATGAAAGGCTTTAATTATTTTTCTTTTTCATTTTTAGTTACTTAATTTGTAGGTTCCTTTTATTTTAGTCACCTGTATTCGATTTATATATAAGGATGGCAGTTGGGCCGGACGGGATACCCCAACCCTGCCTCGCCCAGCCCCACACCTTAGACGGGACGGGGCGGGAGCTTGCCTCATTTAATATTTTTAATTTTTTCATTCTCAAATTTTCGAATTGTGTTATAATTCAAAGTTCAACATTTAACTCAAAACTTAAAGATGATTTCATATATTTTAATTTTTTTTGTAGATTTTTCAATTAAGATATTATAAACTTGTTTTGATTATATAATTTAATTATACTAAAAAGATTGGATGACCGAATTTTTAAATTATATAAAATAATTGTTAGTTAGGTAAAATTTTAAATTGACAATTGTATAATATAATTGTTGGATTAAAAATATGTTATAAAATTGGAAATATATTCAACAATATTTCAAAATTAATTATTCATCAAAATTCTATTTTAAATCTTTTTTTTTTCATGGGTTCAGGCGTGGGAGAAGCTCAACGATACGAGATGGTGACGTTCGGATTTTTACAATATATTAGTGAAACGATTGTACAATATTACCAATTGCTGTAAACTCATTGACTTATGTAAGAGAGAGAGAGAGAGAGAGAACAAGTAATGATATTGAGTTTCTTAAGTTGCATTCAGCGTGTGAAATTGCATTAGTTTTCAAATGCTACATGGAGGGGATATTTATAGCGTTACAAATGAAATAATAGTCCTCAGATGAATATACATATGACATCATCTCTCCAATCAGAGCATTTAATCCTAAACATCATTTCGACTTTTTAGTCTGTGACGCATTTAATGTTTTTATACATAACAATCATCTTATTAACAAGAGAAGATATTTATACTCATTACAAATATTACACCAATCGTTCCAAAATGATCTCTCTTACATAAATTTAGGATATGTATGTACAACCGTCATTTGCCACAACTGAGTCTCGGATTCGGCATATGTGCAACTTGTTCTCTTCGGTCACTTCATGCCGAAGAAACTGAAACATGAAAGGACCTTGGAATTAGTCTCAGGACCTTGCCCTCTATGCGGGGAGCTTCGGTGGTAGTGGGCCCACAACAACAGTGGTTCAGTCACATGTAGCCACATACACCAGACGTAACAAAATATATTATTAAAATTAAAATTTTAATTTAAGTTAAATTAAAATCTAAATTTTAATCATAATGGGAAAAGGAAAATGTTAAACGAACATAACCGTTTACATAACGGTTGACACCCCTCTCACACATGAGAGAAAAATATTATTTTATTTAAGTGAGACATACACACCCATGTAAGGAAATATCGATCGTTATGTCAAGCATTATGTTTATTTGGCATTATTCATGGGGAAAAATAGAAAGTTATCAAAGCTTCCGCATTATCCGGCATAGATCATGGGCTAATTCTTTATCAGTTTTGTCTGGAAACTAAAAAGCTAAACAACCAAATCAGGAGAAAACAACAATTTGTTAACGAAAACCGTCGAATTATACGAAACAGACAATCGATTATTTCCTTATTTCACACTGCATCTCTTTCTTAGCTACAAATACACTTTCCACGGGTACCCACAAAGAGGAAAATCATGGAACAGAAGATAATGATGGTGGTTATACTAGTATTAGCACTAGCCACAGCCACAGCCACAGCCTTCACCGCAGAGTATGTCCGACCACCGCCTCGGAAAACACTTCATTTTCCATGGAATCCAAAGCCTTCCTCTCACCCTCAACAGGTAATGCCCATTTTTCGTTTTAGAAATAAAAAAGCGAATTGATTCTTAATATTGTTTGTTTTTTTGGTCAATTGTTAATATCACGAGAGAGGTTGAGGAAAAGAATTTTACTTTGCTTAAGATTCACTATTCTTGAATTTTTTATTTTTTTATTTTACTTTCTTTTGTTTTTGGGGGGTTTCAAATGATTAATTAGTTATGGTTTATCTTGATTGCTTAATTCTTGAACGAGAGTGGATTAATTGTGTTTAAAGGCAGTATTTTAGCATATGGGTTTGCAAGATTTTAAGATATTTTACTTTCTTTTGTTTTTGGGGGGTTTCAAATGATTAATTAGTTATGGTTTATCTTGATTGCTTAATTCTAGAAAGAGAGTGGAAAAATTGTGTTTAAAGGCAGTATATTTAGTATATGGGTTTGCAAGATTTTAAGATATTGGAGTGTTTAGGAATTTTAGGTATTAGCAGTTGTAGAATTAAGGAAATATTGATCGACTAAAACTTGTAATGACTAGATTAAAGTTTGATTTATTCAGTTTCAAAAATCATTCTATGGTGATTATGTTGGAGTTTCTGTTAATCTATTTTACAAGATTAAGACTGATTCGTGCAATATGAGCATCTTAAGCTTCAAAATAAAGAAATTCTAAGAATTTTGTTTTGACGGAGTTGCTCGATGGTTGATTGACTTTGTTGCACAAATGGCCATTTTCAGGTTCACATCTCCTTTGCTGGGGGTAAACACATTCGGGTCACATGGGTTACTAATGATAAATCTTCACCTTCTATTGTTGAGTATGGTATATCACCTAAAAACTACAGCTCCAAAGCTCAAGGAGAGAGTACTAGCTATAGTTATTTTCTTTACAGCTCTGGGAAGATACACCATACTGTCATTGGGCCGCTGGAAGATGACACCTTGTATTTTTACCGATGTGGGGGAGAAGATCCTGAATTCCAGCTGAAAACCCCACCATCTCAATTCCCAATTACGTTTGCTGTTGCGGGTGATTTGGGTCAGACTGAATGGACGAAGTCAACTTTAGACCACATAGAACAGTGTAAATATGATGTGCATTTGCTCCCAGGAGATCTTTCCTACGCTGACTACATGCAGCATAAGTGGGACACATTTGGCGATCTGGTGCAGCCACTTGCGAGTTCAAGACCCTGGATGGTGACACAAGGTAATCATGAGAAGGAGAACATACCAATCTTGATGGATGGGTTTATATCCTATAATTCGAGATGGAAGATGCCATATGAGGAGAGTGGATCCAGTTCAAATCTGTATTATTCGTTTGAAGTGGCGGGAGTTCATACCATCATGCTTGGTTCGTATACGGATTATGACAAGTACTCTGATCAATATAACTGGCTGAAGGTTAGTTAACTTCCATATTTTCTGGAAAGAAATCATATTAACGAAACATTTGTGTGCAATAATTTTCATAGAACGTAATACAATAGTTAAGCTTCATGGCTTAAATATGGTTAGGGAATGCCACAGTTATAATTAGGTGGCAGTGACATCTCATGACCTGTTGTGTAGATGTACTGATAATGTGATTGACTTTAATAAATTTTCCCTTACAAGTCCAACTATTTGAGACGATATGAACAATAAAAACATCCAAGTGTCCATATGCACCAATTTCAAGGTTCCACTGAAGAACATTCTATCCAGTGAATTAAAACACTTTTTTTCACTGTCAAAGAATGTTGCATTTGATTACTCATGAAGGATCAATTTTTACACTTGATTTATCGCATTGAAGATACCGGTAAAAGCCAGCTTGAACCTTGAATTGTAGGCCGATCTTTCAAATGTGGATCGTGAAAGGACACCTTGGCTGCTTGTTCTATTCCATGTGCCGTGGTATAACAGTAACAATGCTCATCAAGGTGAAGGCGATGACATGATGGCTGCCATGGAGCCATTGCTTTATGCTGCTGGTGTGGATATTGTTTTTGCAGGCCATGTTCATGCGTATGAACGCTCAGTATGATGTTATGTACTAGTTTTGTTTCTGACTTTCTGTCATTAGTTTTATCTATCAGAACTTTAACAATTATATCTGTTACTTCTGTAATAGAAACGTGTTTACAATGGCAAATCGGATCCTTGTGGAGCTGTCCACATAACTATTGGTGATGGAGGAAACAGAGAAGGTTTAGCACACAAGTAAGTCTTCTCCTGATAAGATGTATGCCCATTGCAATTACTAAAATAATATAATGTTAAATAAACTGAAAGACATGAAATTCTTTGTTCTCTATGCTGTGTGCATCTGCAAGGGAAATGAAACAGACTCACACGATAGACGTGCCTCGAGTGAGTTTCAATTTTATCCATCTTCCTATTGGACTATGTGAAGCCTAATTATTGTTGACTTATCCCTTGACCGCAGATTGACCTAGTTTCTACATTGAAAGAGGGCTGTTTTCTGTGTGAGAAAACATTGTAATCTCCCTCATTATAGTGAAAAATCTGTGGGACAAGTTTATATAGCTCTCACCTTGTAGTGAACCACTCTAAACCTATGTGTTCTTGTTCGTTTATGAGTTACTTTTTCATTTATAAATGCTTTTGGAGTTAGAGATTAAGGTTTAATCCATATTACTTCTCCTTACCTCTCTATTGACATAATCTCTTTGTAATTGGCAGCTTATCCGTTGTTTGTTGTAGATAGTTTCCTCATTATCAATTTAGATTGTAGAGGCCCTGTATGGTAGACTGGTAGTTATTCTAGCATCCTCAACGCATTCTTTGTGGGTTCGTCATACCGGAATCTGCATTAACCATAGTTGCCGAACATTGAAATTAAGATGTGGGATCTAAGGAGTTTTGTCAAATTATTGACAGGTACCGAGAACCCGAGCCTGAATGGTCAATCTTCCACGAAGCAAGCTTTGGTCATGGCGAGCTCAAGATTATGAACTCGACTCATGCACTTTGGAGTTGGCATAGGAATGATGATGATGAACAAGTGAGGTCCGACCAAGTTTGGTTGACATCTCTGATTGGATCACAGTGCCTTGCTGAAAAGAGTCGTGAACAAAGCAAAATACTCAGTGAACCCTAAAACTGATAGATTCCAACGCACCGTTTCCTGAGGCATAGTAAATGTATAGGTAGTATATTGTCATTCTTGGTAGTCTGCATGCAACTGCTTGTGCTGATGCTTAAATGTCATGATAATTCGGTTTATTTGTATCTCTATCCAAGTTCGGTGTATATTTCGTTGAATCTTCACTCATTGCAGGGTGTGTTTGAATCGATAACACTGAATGGTAACTGTTAGTGTTGTATCTTATCTACAGAAATTTGCGTTTTTTCTATTACCATGTCTTAAATTAAGGACGAGTAGAACCTGTTTCAATATAATCAGAAAAAAGTGTTGTATAGAGGATTTTTGGATATGTTAGTTTGAGCTAAACAATATTTCAATTGAGCTATTATAACTTAAAAGAAACAAGCTAGGAGTTTTTTTGAATGATCTAAACCTTAAAAAGTATTTGATTATATTTTTCTGATAACTACCTATTTCTTGCAAATGATGATTGAACATTGAAAATGTAAAAGTTAATAATTGCTGAGTTATGGTTAAAATGTTTGACTGTAATTGCAAAATTTCATTGACACTGGGAGTTTAAGTGGACTTGTATTGGATTATAGCATTTTCATTTTGCTTTCTGCATACAATACTATCGGGAGAATATTTGTACATGACGGGACTCGGCAAAATATACCTATAAGTTTGGGAGAAGGGGTGCCTTCTCACAAAGGGGGTTGCAGTGACTAAGCCAGACGACTGTTTACCAAAAATACAAGTCTTCGTAAAATTGTAAGACCACTTGCTAAAATAAAATTTAACGGAAAGCTAGAGAAAAAAAGAAGTAAGAAAAGGTTAATCTACAGTCCAAGAAGCAAGTTACTTGAACATTATGTAAAAATAATACGAGGTAGATAAGACCAAGCAGATGCATCTAAACTTACAGGATCACTTTTTCAACATACCTTGATATCATCATTAAAAACTCTTAGAAAAATTCATTTATGCAATGATTAGTTGTTTTCATCAAGTCGAAGGAATATAAAGTGTTACAGAAAGACCATTGACACAATATACCTTCCAAAAACCAACAAATTATAAGTTGACCAGTGTATGACTCTATTATAAATGCTACCAGAAGCCCCCAAGGCACATATCCAAATGATAAAAGGGGAGGCTGTCGCGTCAAGGGTTCGAATATTGAAATATGAATTTGGTTCTTGGATAAGTGCAAGTGTACAAGCAGCCTTCCACCCTATATTCTTAGAGACATAATCTGCGATTTACCTCCTTCACGATACTCCAGGACTGGAATGATGTGGGACCCACAAGGTTGGGGGGTTCAACCTTTTTTTTATAAATGCTACCGGAAAAGAGTGCCCTTTCTAGATATCTCTGTCTCGGTCAACTATGAATATCTTTGTTGCTCTCTCCTTATTTCTTCTACCCATCTTCTTTCTCCTGGTAAGGAGAAGAACATCATCAAAAAGGCTCCCCCCCGGATCTCTAGGGATACCAATCATTGGCCAAAGCCTCAGCCTTCTGTGGGCAATGAGGGCCAATACTGCTGACAGATGGATAGCCGAAAGAGCGACAAGATACGGTCCAATCTCCAAGCTAAGTCTCTTCGGAAAACCATTAGTTTTATTCCTGGACAGGCAGCTAACAAATTTGTCTTCACTAGTGATGACAGTATAATGAATAACCATCAGACCGAGTCGATTAAAATGATTCTGGGGAACCGGTGCCTGTTGGAACTCAGTGGTGAAGATCATAAGCGAGTACGAAGATGTTTAAAGCTCTATATTGGAAAAATTGAAGATGACGTTAGGACGCACCTTGAGATGCATTGGAATGGATAGAAAAATGTTACGGTATCACATACAGTCGAACTGAGAAAATAGAGAGAAATAATATAGATGGAAACTATACTATTTTCATTAATCTTCCGTTGCTTTTGAAAAACCAAAAATTGTTTTTGATCATGTTTGGATAATTTTTTTTGGCTAAAAGAGCTTTTGCCTACTGTAGCTTCCTCAAGAACCTCTTCAACAAAAAGCAGAAGCCTTGCCAAACAGGTCCAATGTTAAAAAATATACTTATAAGTTAGATTTATAAGATTGGCCAAGCATGTTATACTATTTTATGAAAAGATTAATAAACGAAGAGTATGTTATGAGATAATTTATATGGATAATAAACTGTATAATGGGTTATTATTCCTAGGTTTTACCATTGATGAAAGACACTCACGTTCAACATAATATGCTCTCTTCTTTCGGTGTTGAACGAGGAGCACGAAGAGATAAATTGATTCAGTATTTCAAAGAGATTCTATGAGGATTGTGGTCAATCCCCATTAATTTTCCATTCACACACTTCAGCCAAAGCCTCAAGGCCAGTGCAAAGGTCCAGAAGATGTTGGAAAACCTTGTACATGAGAAATGTGTTGAACTGGAAAACGGAGCTTCATCTCATTAAGGCACTCAGCATTCATGGAGAAGATGGGAGAAATTGGTATCAGAAGATGAGATTATACCCAATGTGTTGGAATTAGTCGAGTTTGTGACGCTTTTGTTGTCACCTAACTATTGTATTTTGGTAACCAATTTGTCACATGTTTTTTTATTTATTAAAGTCTAACTCTAGTAATGATGTAAAGTTAGGCTAGTTTAAACATATTATAAGTTAAATTATTGTCAAGTATTGTCTAGTATAGTAAGTAGTAAGGTAGAAAGTACTTTTGTAATTATGTGTAAGTTTGATTATATATAGAACTATGTATCTTTATCAATAGTGAATAAAGTAAATTGATATATTTTCGCTCCTTTCATTGTCTTATATTGTTTTGTTGAGTATCAAACAAAACTTGTGTGTTAAAATCATTTTTCTGGTGAGTAAACATCAAAATCGGTAAGTCAGTGCATATACGGTATGTGTAGAGCAAATATTGTATGCAAAGTGTAAAATCCGGTAAGTGTTATCTAAATCTAGTGAAATATGGTATCCAAACCTGAGTGAAATCCAGTAAGTCCAAACACGGTGTTGAAGCTAGAGTTAAATTTGGTATTCAAACTGAAATACGGTGAGCAAAGTTCATATACTGTAAGTGCCTAAAAATCGGTATTCTCAAATATGGTAAGTTTGATTTTCTGGTTGTTTTTCATCCTCTTTGAATAAAAAATCCAACATGGTATCAGAGCTTTACTGGTCTTAGAAGAAGCTGAAAATCAGTAGCATTTTTGAGAGAAAATCAGTCAGCAACCTTCACTAAAATAGCCGAGTGTTTGGTGAGTTTATGAGATGGCTTCAAGTGTTTTTTCAGCACCTTTGCCCTTAGCCTTCAATGGAGAAAATTATGACTTCTGGTCTGCAAAAATGAAGGCATATCTAAAGGTCTATGACTTGTGGGAAATCACAGAAATCGGTGTTGAACCACCAACTTTGAGGGCAAATCCAACAATTGCTCAACTAAAACAACATAGTGAGGAAGTTGCAAAGAAATATAAAGTCTTGTCTTGTATTCAATCAGTCGTCTCAGATGCTATACTCACAAGGATCATAACCTATAAAACAGCAAAGGAAGCATGTGATAGGTTGAAGGAGGAATTTCGAGGCAATGAGAGAACCAAGTAGATGTAGGTTTTGAATCTGAGAAAGGAGTTTGAAACTCTGAAAATGAAGGATTCAGAATCTGTTAAAGAGTTCTCCAATAGATTGATGAAGGTTGTGAATCAAATCAGGTTGTTGAGTGATGATATGCCAGATAAAAGAGTGGTGGAGAAGGTGTTAATCAGTTTGTCAGAGAAGTTTGAATCCAAGATTTCTTCATTGGAAGATTCAAGGAACTTGACTAGCATCTCTTTGGCTGAGTTGATTAATGCATTTCAAGCCACTGAACAAAGTAGATTGTTCATGCAAGAAGAAGAACAAGTTGAAGGTGCTCTGTTTGCAAGAGAAAAACAAGAAGGTCAAACCAGTTTTGGTGGAAGGAAAGCACAAAACGATATGAAGGTGGAAACTAGCAAAGGAGTAGGCAAAAATGGTGATTATCTACCTTGTCCTCATTGCAAAAAGCAAGGTCATTCTGCAAAATGGTGTTGGTATAGACCAATGGTGCAATGCAGGCCATGTAAGGAGTTTGGGCATGTTGAAAAGGTCTGCAAAAATCAAAAGGAGAATGATAAGTTTCAGCAGGCCAAAATAGCAGAAGATCAGTCGGAGGAGTATCTGTTTTCAGCTATAAAACTCACATCTCCCAATCGGATTGAAACTTAGTTACTTGACAGTAGTTGCACACATCACATGATTTCAAATGTAAGCATCTTTGTGGAGTTAAATAATGCTTACAGATCAAAAGTGAAAGAGGGAAATGAAGACTATGTGGAGGTAAAAAGAATTGGTAAAATTTCAGTTCAAACACCATCAGGTATTAAGCTCATTTCTGATGTTTTATATGTTCCAAAAATTGATCAAAATTTGATCAGCGTTGGTCAATTGATTGAAAAAATTATAAGTATTCAAAGATAAGAGATGCACTATATTTGATTCTCGAAATCAAGTAGTGATGAAAATTGAAATGAGGGATATGAGTTTTCCTTTGGAATGGAAAGATGAAATCTCTCATGACACTGAGACTTCAGCCTCTAAAATTGATGTTGAGGAAGTTCTGGACAACTGTAAGCAGCTGAAAAATAGGCTAAAAGATCAATTGAATTGACTGATAAATCAGATGCAGTCACTGCCCAGGAGGAAAAAAGTGAGATTCAACAAATTGCTATGGAAAGAATGACTCAAATTGATAATGCTGAGAGGCAACTAAAAGTACTCAGAAAAGCATTTGAAGTTTTGAGTTTCGATGCTTCATCAGGAGACAAACCATTGTCTGCTAAAATTGAAAAAATAGTGAAGACATTGACATCATTTTTAGAGCGATTTTTGGAACCTAATATAGCTGTTGCATCAGTTCGTAGCCTTTTAAAATCATTGTCTAAAAACTCTTCCAGCAAGCAACTTAATGCAATGCAAAGTTTCCAATTGGAAGATCCACCAAACAACAGTTCAGTTGACAACAAGGATGCTTAAATTGAAAATAGGAAAATATGATCCAGTAGCTGGTGCATTGCAAATCAGAGGATCAGCTTGCAAACTTCGTCCAAAGCAAGGGTTGAAACACTAAGAAAAAGTCTTGGTATTTCCAACAAAAGTGTCATTGAGGAATGTTGGAATTAGTCGAGTTTGTGACACTTTTGTTGTCACCTAACTATTGTATTTTGGTTACCAATTTGTCTAGTATAGTAGGTAGTAAGTTAGAAAGTACTTTTGTAATTATGTGTAAGTTTGGTTATATATAGAGTCATGTATCTTCATCTTTATCAAAAGTGAATAGATTAAATTTATATATTTTTTCTCCTTTCATTGTCTTATATCGTTTTGTTAAGTATCAAACAAAACTTGTGTGTTAAAATCATTTTTCTGGTGAGTAAACATCAAAACAGGTAAGTCAGTGCATATACGGTATGTGTAGAGCAAATATGGTATGCAAAGTATAAAATCCGGTAAGTGTTATCTAAATCTAGTGAAATACGGTATCCAAACATGAGTGAAATCCAGTAAGTCCAAAAATGGTATTGAAGCTAGAGTTAAATCCGGTATTCTGAAATCCGGTATTCAAACTAAGCTGAAATACGGTAAACAAAGTTCATATACGGTAAGTGCCTAAAAATTGGTATTCTCAAATACGGTAAGTTCGATTTTCTGGTTGTTTTTCCATCCTCTTTGAATAAAAAATCCAATACAATGCCATTCTCATTATGGTCGTAGGGCATGGTACTTCAGTCGTCCTAATTACTTTTATCGTGCGGCTTTTAGCAAATGATCCTGCTAGGTCTGGGCACGGTCCGATTCGGTTCTGAAGAGAACCGAATCGAACCGAAAATTTTCGGGTATTTAGTAAATGGAACCGTCGGTTCCAAATATAATTATGGAACCGTTCGAGTTCGATTCAGTTCGGTTCCGTACTATAATTAATTTTTTTAATATTTACAACAACACTACATAAATACAACTACTGATAGTCTGACACGTTCAATCTTAGTTTTTACAAATTAACGTTATACAATTTAATAACATATAAATAACAAGTTGTTCAATAAAATTAATTTATTAATGTATACAAATACCAAAAAGTAGATACTAATACTAAAATATCGGTGATCCATATCAATAATTCTTTTGCTTCAAACCTTCAAGTCTACAAAAAAATGAAATATAAATTAGAAGTCATAGAGATAAATTATTTTAAAGTTTTGCTAATACTTACCAACTATTTGATTTAACTATCAATTGTTTGACTTGACATACTAACTAGTAACTAGTATTAAAAAACTCTATAAGAAAAAAATTGGGTTGGGTTGGGCTAGGCTAGTTAGACATGGACTTGGGAGTTGGAGCATTAATCACCTAATTAGTTAATTTGCTAATTTGTTGTTTAGAAAACAATAAAACAATTCGATTTATCCCATATATAAAAATTAAAAAATTTAGAAAGATTCTGTTCTTGGTCTAGAACCGAGACTCGAACAGAACCTGTGGGTTCTCGATTTAGATATCCTGAAAGGTATGTGTTTGGTATAGAATTCATATCCATTTTTCCCATTAATTTCGTTAAATTTATTTCAGCCATTTGGTTTTCAGGATTTGCAGAATGAGAGGAGATCAAAAAGAGCAAGCTGCAAGCCCTCTGGAAAGTTTTTGACATGAGAAGATCTTGCCAAGATGAAGTACGCTTGGAGAGTGACAATGGAGACTCTGAGAATGATTCATCCAATTTTTGGAGGATTCAGGAAGACATTAAAAGACATTGAGTATGAAGGATACCTCATTCCGAAAGGATGACAGGTAAGATAAACTCTTTGACCTTTCTATGAATTTATTTCAATCCTACTACACATACATGTTGGTTTACCCGACTCCACCCGTCCTCTCACGTTAGGGGCGGGGCCCATGCATTTATTGGACGTGGGACCTGACCCCATACGAGGGCTTGGGTGGGATCGGGTAAACCAACATGTCAACCAACAAGTACAAATAGTTTAATTCAATTTATTTACATTATAGAAATCTGCTAGTTTTTTTCATAAGTGGTTCCAAGACCGGGTAAAGAAGAAGAGTTGCAGTAGGTGCCAAGTCATTGTCAATCTCTTATCAAATCTTACATCTTGAAAACTAAATACCCCTTAGATAGTTGGGACATGTTTTGCATATAAAGGCTCACAATGTGATCTCGGTACAAGAAGTCACAAGAGGGAGGGATACACCAAAAGTAACATGATTTTGTTGTAGTTGCTAAGAATTTAGTTGCTTTAAATCATCTAGTAGATTAATCAATGAACACAACAGAGTGGTGGAATAGGTTTGCATAGTTGACCTCGGATTTACTTGGAATAAAACCTAACTTGTCATTGTTGTAACTGCAGAAAGTTTCTATGTAATAAGCAAATCTTAGAACTCTCATCCTTCTTATTGAAAACCAGGTATTCTGGGTTACCAGCATGACTCACATGGACGACAATATTTCAAGAACCTTCAAAATTCAACCCTTCACGATTTGAAAATCAGGCATCCATACCACCTTATTGCTATAATCCATTTGGAAAAAAGGGAGGGGGGGGGGGGGGGGGCTCGTATTGTCCAGGTTATGAGTTTGCACGGATTGAAACTCTAGTCACAATTCGTTATCTATTTACTCAATTTACATGAAAACAATGCTGTAATGACAACTCCATGAGAAGGGATCCAGTTCCAGTACCTGCTCAAGGACTTCCAATCCAAATAAGCCCAAAAAACCTGCTGTACCTTGGTTCAGATTTTTACAAGGATCGTAACTTATGAATCTAGAAACCTGCTGTTGGTTTTATTGTTCTTGCCTAATGGACAGATATTGGTTGCATCTTAATTCAGATGAATGCATTTAGGATCAGTTACTTAGTTATAATGTTAAACAAATCTGTTCAGAATCACTTTTAAGCACAGCCAAACAGCTCTTGACCTGGCCCAACTGATCCAAAATACAAGATCACACACACAAGAAATAGCTTCAAATGCCAGAACAAGGCATTAAAATCTAATGCTCAATCAAATTTCTAACAGTGTGTTTCATTCATGCTGTTTTCTTCCCCCAGAGCCACTTTTTACTTCAATTAGTAACCAACATCAAGCTTATCAAGCATCTTTAACGTTACATGTTAACCCATCGGAACATACCATAATCTACAAACTAAGCCTTGTTTTCCTTAAATATACAAGTTGTGTACAGAAGAAAATTATGTGCAAGCTAAAACTTAAATAGTATTGGGCATGAAAACCCAAAAAATGAGGGCTACAAGACTAATCAGCAACCTGCGGGTCTTGAATATTTTGGAGGCAAGGATGGGCACCTTTCATTCATGTGGGGGTACGGATCCATGGTATTGTATCCAGGTAATTCCATCCGGTATCTCCCTCGGATTTGACAAAATGGAAGCTTCACTGTGTCTGCGTCATTGCACCATTTCGGCAAACGACTTGAATTGTTTTCAAAAAATTTGAGTGTGTAAGCATCTTTTATCTGCAGTTGTCAAAATAAATTGATTAAACTACAAAATATTCATAGAATTCTTGATATAATATTTCTGTTCAAATAACAGACCATTACCTTACCACTTGATATTTTTTTTATGTTTTCAAAGTACTTGGACAAGCTTTTTTCATGTAGAACTTGGCATGGGTGGCTGTGTTTAAGAAGTTACTTTTCCAAACCTGATTTTCAAAGTTACCTTTTGTACTAATAAGTCTTACTTTTTCAGAAAGTCGGGGGCGTTCTTTTCGTGTTTCAGTTTTGTGTTTTGAGTTTTGAATTCATTTTGTATTTTGGGTGTCCATTTTGAGATTGTTGAAAACTCGTTCTTTTTGTCGTTTTGAAAAAAATATTTCCCAACCCGTGTTTTTTGAGTTTTGGCAGATTTGTGAAGAAAACAGCCAAAACGTAAAAAAGTTATTTTCTATTTTCTTCACAAATTTTTCAGCCGTTTTCAAAAACTCGTTTTCGAAAATGGAAAAAAGAACGAATTTTCAATGTTTTAGAAAATCGAAATGGCCCGAAAACAGCAAAGAGTACGCCCCCTCAGTCTTCACTTTCTAGAACAGTAATTTTAAGCACAGCCAGTGCAAGGGAAACAACAGTAACATGAATGTGAAATATTTCGTCAATTCTGGCATACTTACCGTGAACTCAGTAACTTGAATCGAGCTTGAAAGTGAACCAAAAAGTCCCGCTTCCTTGTACATTTCGAAGACAAAAGCAATACATGATGTTGACTTCCCATCAACATAAACCCAATTGTCTTGTTCTGGGACTGCCAACAATTCACCGAAAGATGATCCACGCTTCTCAACTTCTACAAGAATTTCAGAAAGACTAAGGTTCTGCAAACACAAAGAATGTACCATTGTTTAATAAATTGCTGTGAACTTATACTGAAGTGTATACTACAATTGATCCACTAAATATGGCAAGGTCCTAAACAGTACTATGATCTATTTCGTCTCTTACGATTGATCTGTTAAATATGTGTTTTGTTATTGGTACACTTGAATGATGAAATGGAAATGAATATAACCTGAGTTCCAAGCCGCTTGTTCAATGCTTCATTCCATATCTTACCAGCATAAGCAGGCTGGAACTGTGTCCAAACAGTCATAACAGAAGCAACCTATGAAATGGCCTTAAGTCAAAAGAAATGGGAGAAAAACCCAGAAAATGGAGCATCGTGAACAAGGGTGGGAGCTGCAGAGAGAGCTGGTATCAGCACTAACACAAACTATTTAAGACAAGTAAATGCAATACCAGGTGAGCATCCAAAGGATATGGATAATTTCCATTAATCGTGTCTATCCAGCTAAATATCAAGTTATGGTAACCATAAGGTAGTCCTTCCATGCTTCGAGCATACTCCCAGGCAGCAGTTTCATTGAACTTGGCCCGGAGGTCAGGATGCAAAGGAAGCAATGCAATATGCGGATTGGCATCATCTTTTGTCAGTTCATATTCCCACCATTCCTCCCACGTCATAATAGCAATAATATTATCTCCCTATATTACAAATATGAAATTCAAAAATGGTTAGACATTTATGCCAAAAGTATTAAATGTTATCCCCCACGAGATTAATTTAAATATAAAAAATTAAAGCATCTCCAAGAGACTCTTTAAAAGTGGAATGCACCCTATTTTAAAGAGTCAATATTTAAAATTTTACTTCAAGAGACTCTTTAATTTAACTTTTTTAAAAAAGAGAGTGGGTTGGAGAGCCAAACCCACCTCTCTATAATTTAATGTTTCAAATATTCCAACTTCCAATATACATTTTATTGACTTAATTAAATAAAGTAATATAATTATTGGAGGGAAGATAGTAAAAATAAAAGAATGAAAAAAAACAATAAATACATATTGGGAATGATAAAATTAAATGTTAAAAATAAAGAGACTATTGGAGCATTTTAAAAATTTTGCTCTTTAAATTGTAAAATATGCTCTTTAAAAATACAGAGTTTCTTGGAGATACTCTTATAAACCACCACAGTACAAACAATAACCTTGAAATCCTCACAAATTCAAGATCCCAAAAAATACATACAAGTTATTCCATTATTATTGGGTTCAATTTTTAACTACAAATTATTAGCTGTAAGTTGAACCGCATATCTTTCAGAGAGGGGACACATTTATTTGTTAAACATAATTTTCATCTTGTCAGCATCTTCATTAATGACCAGGAAAGAAAGTGAATCTCTATGAGTTGGCACACAATGTTGCTCTCTTCTTTCATCTTGCTTCAATTCTAGCACAAACTCCTTGTTAGCCATCATCCTCTTATGAACATAGGAATGTTTGTATCATGAATCATGCTAAATTGATTATCCAAATTGAAACATCATCTGAGAAGGACATTCATTGAATTTAACAAATGGTTACCTAACAAGATATCACGTATTATATTAGCACACATCCAAAGTATTCTGAAAAGGTAATGTTATAAATAAAAGAAGTGTCATTATCTCTCAGAATTCATGGAACATGTTAAGTGCCAAAAGTTGAAATGTAGGACAGCCTCGAGCAAATTCAACAAGTTTAAGAGAAATGAGCTTCATGACTAAGAGTATGTTAGGAAAAGCCTAAAAAGAGTTATTTTATGTAACATTTTTTTTGCCTAACATGTTTGAGCTTTTTTAAACGTCAATTTTTTTGGAGATTTTTACTTACTTTTCACAAATGTACTTGCCTTTTTTTTTTTTTCTGGTCTTAAGCCAAAGATGCTTTAACAGCAATTAATGCATGCCAAATTTTGGGCAGATTTAAAGTATTACCTGCTCATTATCACGTCCTGATTCTCCAACCCACAGCTTTCCTTCAGAGTCTCTTAAGCAAACAGCAGCATGACCAGCATAAGATCCAGTCACCCATTTCTCTACAGTCTCAAAACCACCCCAAAGACCCCGAATTTTAGATAAAACTAGGAAATCTCCGGAGTGTATATCATCAGCACCAATGTTTGTGGCCCATGGCTTAGGACGTTCTTCAAAGGTGGCCCCCATGTGCTTTTGAAGAAATGCAACATTCGAGTTCTCGCCCCAATTACTGTTTGTGAATAAAGGGAATACTTCCCACAATGATCTAAGAGTTCCTAGCATGCCCGCTTGCATGAGGAAAATTGAAATACCCCTATTTTTCACCTGTTGTTATATATGTTAATCATGATTCAGTTGTCATACTTTGACATATATGCGTATAGCTCTGATTAAGATTTTTTAACTCACATATTCGTATTCAGATTTTGAATGCCACTCTTTGAATTCGAGGGTGTGCTCACGAGATAAAAAATAATAATCCCATGTTACTCGATAAGGAGTTGCAAAGAGATAAAGATCAATGCATGTCCAACTATGAGCATTGCGAACCTGAATACACCAAAGAATGAAATAAGTAAAAATGAAAGATGTAGTACGAATATTAACTAAATGTCATCAGACCACTTCTTTCATGCCTCGTTTCCCCGACAAACTTGTACAGAAAATATCAAAAGAGATTAGGAGAAGACAAGTCTTTCTAGCCTTTCTGTAACACAGAGGGGCAGAAAGGAAATTGTTGCAGAAATTCCATCATTTTTTCTTGGAGCATACTGCCATTTGTAGCACTAGACGAAGATCAACAACACTGAACAAAATTTCAATTTAATCCATCTTAAAAATTGCTAGACAACAAATTCCAATAACTTAAGGATATAAATTGGAACCTTAACACCTATAAGGTCTAATGAAAAATAACAGAGCGACAAATATATTCATGAAACTAATGTAATAGAACGAATTCACTAATTAAAAGTTGAAGAAAAAAGAAAAGAAAACCCACGGCCTTACACAAAGAAAAGTCTCATTAAAGCAACCAGTTCCAACCAAATACAGTTTCTATATTTATCCAGAATCCGGACCTCAGCTACGTTGATCACAACCAACTAAAATCTAAAAGACTATGCCTGATAATATGGCACACTTCCAGGATTTTGATAGAATTTTTCTTTTCTGTTTCTGTAAAAAACATCCCAAGTCTACCTCCATAAGATTTAATTTTGACGGAAACGTCACAATCGCTCATTGAGAAAATAACAAATTGCAGATCTCATATTATAAAATGTCCCTCAATAAAATCCATTCAACCTCACAAAGTTAATAAACATCCAGATTGCCTATACTTCAAAAATCGAAAACTTGAACAATTTCCATAAATAATCCAAACCAGCTCAATAGTAGAATACTTCAACCGACGAGAATAATAAAGGAGGACTCAAATCGCTGTGCAAACCACCACAGCTGATATGGTATTCGGCCACCACGTCCACCCTTTAGATAACATATCTAACTATAACCAATACACCAAATGCCAAACCAAAAATAAATAAAAATAAATAAAAATAATAATAATAAATAAATAAATAAATGCAAATAAAAATTAAAACCAAGAAACCCAGTAATCAAACCTTGATATGAAGAGTGCCACCACCAAATTCAGTTTTACTTTTATTGTGAAACTCCAACCAAGCACTGTTATTGTAAAAGCAAGCACCTTTCCACTGTAAATGATTCTCGACTGGAGTGGCAGTGCCCACAAAAGCAGGCAAAAGGTCCTCTGCATTGTTGAGAGTATTCAGAATAGGCCATGACACTTGTCTTGGTAGCAGCGGCAGTATGTCTCTGGGATCAAAGGGTGCTTTTAAGGCTTGTACCTTTGAATGTGAAATGGCACGAATTGTGATTAATAACAGTATTATGTGATGGGTCTTGAAGAAAAGTATCATGGCTGATGAACTTTCCAGAGAGAGGAGATGAGAGGTTTTTACAGGAAAGTTTGACCTTTTTGTGCTAAAGAGTGTATTTTTGGTAGTAGTCATAAATCATTTGATCTTCTATTCAACAACATACGCTTATCTTTAATGATTTGATATAGTATTCAATATATTCATCTATCTTGATTTATGAATAAAAAGTCTTTATCCTTTTACTTGAACCCAATTTTCATTTCATTAAAAAACAAAAACAAAAAAAACTGACTTTTCGTTTCTTGTGCCGGAGCTTAACGAAGGCTTTCATCTTCCCATTTTCTCAAAGATCTATTGAAATGTCGAGTGCATCTTGCCAATTTGCAAGAAAAGAGAGTTACCTTTTTGCACTAGTGAGGAAATTGATCCATAAATTTGTGATCGACGAGGTCACGCCATGAGACTAAGAAGGGCCTTTTAAACAATTGATTTTTTTTATTTTTTTTTTAATTTATGTGTTCGTTTCCTTATTAGTACTTGATTCTTGAGGCTTGAAAGATGTAACTAAAACCTCCTACTCTTGCTCGTCGAAGATTGTAACATAAATCACATCCTGATGCAGAACGGAAGAGAATAGATTTACTAACGTAAATCTAAGAACAAGAAAAACGAATTCAAAAAGAACGAAAAATTTATTCAATCAATAATGTCGACGACAATGACAATACGAGGTTTAATTAGTCTCTAGAAAACCTCAAATAAGCGAAAAGACAAAAATAGACATTCTAGGAAATAAAATAACTAAAATGCCAAAATTGACAAAAATAGCAAAAATTTCAAATGGCCGCCGACTGGGCTTAAACTGCGAATTTGTAGCTGAAAACGGCATCAACCAATCGAAGCTAGCTTAAGACGGTATGAGGCTTCGCTTCCTGTTTCCGAAAACATATTATAATAGCGATTCTGACACCGGTGCAAAAAGTTATGACCGTTTGAAATTAGCACTCGTTTTCTTGGCTAATTTCCTATCCATCTCCTCTTCGAATTCCAAGGCGATCCGTCCTACATCACATCCCTACTCAACTGAACCATGCACATCGCTCTCAAGGAGTTTGGTTGCCTATCCTAGATCTTCCCACCTTCCAAGCAAGCAAGAAGAGAGGCTAGAAAAGGCATGGCAAGGGACTCTCAATCTCTGGGGAGATTGTATTCAATAACGGGTAATTTAAGTTTCACTTGCATATATTCTATCAATTTTTATTAAAATTTAAAAAAAAAATTTCAATTTTTTTGTCAAATAATTCCTTAATATGAACATATTTGATAAACTTTTTATAAAAAAACTTTGAAAAACAATTCTTAGCTCTTGTTTGAGTCTCATTCATTGGAAAAAAAAATATATTCTTAAACAGTATTTTGACATTATTTCAACCATACATTTTTTAATAAAATAATATTACTCATAAATTCAAAAAAATTTCTTATTTTTTAGTCACACGTTTCACATCATCAAAAATGTATTTTTAAGACAAAAATAGGGCTCAAATAAGGGTTAATATAATATGAATTCTAGACATTGAAATGAGACTACGGATTATGAGACATTGGATCTTTATAGGGATATTCTATGGCCATTATCAATCATTATTATTAATTTCAAATTCACTAAAATTATATGTCTAATTTTCTGGCATATCCCAATTTACTACCAAAGAATATCCTTCAGCTACTCTCCTACACATTGTTGGCCTAATACTATACTCAACCTAACAAATATATTTAGAGGAAACGGTTAGAAGTGTATTTTTAAATGTCCCTTTTTTCTTTCTTACAAAAACCATGAAGAAATATTCGGGAATTCTAATCAAATTTGGAATTAATTATGGAGAATGAATCCTGAAAACCAATAGTAAAAAATGAAAAAAAAAAATGGAAAAACAAAATTAATTGTCAAAGGCATAGGCACGGAATAAAACCACAATCCGTATTCCATCTTCAATAAAAGCATCATGTCACATGGTACGTTAGCTTACAACAACGTTAACGAGCGTGAGAGCAATAAATTTTATAAAAATATGTAGTTGAATTTTATTTTTAAATATTTTTTGGAGAATGTTAGTATGTCACCCAAATTCTCTACCACTAGAGGTTTCTAGTTGATAACCTTGTAAACAAACAATTTTGGAACACAGATTCACTAAAGACCTCAATAGCCCCACGCATCTGTCCTTCCTACCACAAAACGAATGTCCCAATGCATCTCTTTATGCTACCATAAAACGTCCAACTTTTTACATGAACCACTGTTTCCCACCCCAATTTTGTATATATAATTTCAAGACTTACCATACGGCCTTTCTTAGTGCATCACAGTACTACTCGAATGGCCATTTTGCCTCACCACAACCCAACTCTTAGGCTCCTATACCATTCTCGAATGAGCCACCATATTTCCTTTCCAACACGCATATGTTGCTCCACCACCACAACCCCCGCCAAGCCCCGGGATGATAAAATCATCGTAAATCAACCGTCGGTTCTAGGTCAAAATGAGGACACTGTTAGTACTCGTCCTGTTCTTAATGACCCAACTTTACAATCAACATGGTCCCACCGTGTTTGGGTGGCAAGTGGCTGTACCACCGTGCTGATTTCTCTAGCAAAATCCATAACCACCGCCGTTGATTCACATATATGGATTGAACCCATTTTAGCAGGCTTCATTGGCTATGTACTGGCAGATCTGGGCTCCGGAATCTACCACTGGGGCATCGATAATTACGGCGATTCCAGAACCCCATTTTTTGGTACTCAAATAGAAGCATTTCAAGGTCATCATAAATGGCCATGGACAATAACCAGACGCCAATTTGCCAACAATTTACACGCACTAGCACGTGCAGTAACTTTCACAGTGCTTCCATTTGACCTAATCTGCAACGATAATGCAGTTTTGCTTGGATTTGTTGGTGTATGTTCAGGTTGCATTATGTTTAGCCAGCAGTTTCATGCATGGGCTCATTCTACAAAGAGCAAGCTTCCGGCGGCGGTGGTGGCGCTGCAAGATGCTGGAATACTCGTGTCTCGGTCGCAGCATGCGGCGCACCACCGCCCGCCGTATAACAATAATTACTGCATAGTGAGCGGAGTTTGGAATGAATTTTTGGATAATTCCAAGTCTTTTGAAGCACTGGAGATGTTATTATTCTTTAAGCTTGGAGTGAGACCACGTTCTTGGACTGAACCAAATTCGGAATGGACTGAAGAAACTGAAAGTACATCTCTCATTTCACAGCTTTAATTCAAGTATTTTGCCTATAAAATTCTGATTAATTTCTTGTATTTTCTTAAACTTTTTCAGACAATTTCTGAATTTAAATTATAACTGAAGCAATTTTTAATTTGAAGTGATTATTTTAATCACCTATTGTGCACAAATCCTGAGATTCAAAAGAAAAAAAAAAACACAACACAAGCGAAGACAAGAAGAGTTCACTAAACATAAAGAAGAATATGTAATCAATCCCGAACTCCTCACAAAATACATGCATGCTGAACTAAAGGGATAACACTTTACAAAGTACCGAAACAAAAATCTCATAGCAAAATCTTCTAAAATTGCATTTTTCACCCATTATGACTGGTCGGTTCGACAAGCTTGCACGAGAAATTCGCTAGTGGAGCTAGTCGAATTGACAATTCCCACTTAACATCCCTAGTGGAATATCCAATTACTCCTAAATAATATTCTTCAGCTTAATATTGAGAGGCCTAGTGTTGAGTGATTGAAATTGGACTCACATATTTGGCCAATACTGGGGAGATATTTACTCTATATAAAAGTTTTTATTTTATAGTGCAAGAATTTCTATTAAGAGCACGTTTAATAGGCATGTAAACACAATTTTGACAGTGAAGAGTGATTTGTTAAGGACCTCGCCTCTTTTAAGAGTATTTTCAAGAAATTATCTATTTTTAGAGAGCATCTATAAATCTAAAGAGTAAATATTTTTTAGCACCCTCTAGTCTCTATTAAGGTAAGAATGTCATGAGCATATAAGCTTATACCTTAAAACTTGTTGGTCCGATTCAGCCCTATTGAAAGCAGGCCGGAAACGTTGAGTTTATTAGTTCAACATGGCGAGTTTATGGTGGTGCAAGGGTGGAAGGGAGCTGGTGAGTGGAGACTCCGGCCGGCTGGTGGACTTTTGCCTTCTCTCTTCTTTTGGTTTTAGGTAGACAATGGGGAGATCGTAGTGCAAATGAAAGTTTTGCAACCGTTAAAACAAAAATCATTGATAAAATTTCAAACGTAAAAAAATCTCAAACTAACATATTGTTTACAACAAAAGAAAAATATGCATGTTTTATACTTTTCATTTAAAAAAATAATAATTATTTAGCCCTGTTTGGTGTAGATTAAACTCAAATTTTTACTAAATTTTTAATGTGTGATTAAAAAATTGTGAATCCCATTAAATATGTTGTTAAAATTAATTATTGATTTTGACTTAAAAATAAATTTTAATTTTAGTCTATATACCAAATAGGAGCTTAAATTGAACTAATGACCTGATGATGGTCATTATTTCCCCAGTGTCAATAATCACGTTGAAATCTGACAGCTATAATTCTTATGTTCCTCGGTGACCTTGCTAGAACCACATAATTTTTCAGTAAACATCCATCCTCCTCCACATTTCATACTGTGCACCATTTTCATTAAATGCCAAGGTGTAAGTGACAATTCCTATCTAGACAATTGTGGTCCGCAATTTTAATATTGAAGCATCCTATTTGAGTCCACTTCAAAACAGGTGGAAGTTGAAACATAATTATCCAACGAAAATTCATTATAAAAGCTCTTACATAAGTCGAAAAAGAAACCAGAGACGAGTAAGAAGGTTTTCCTCAACCCTTCCGGTCACTTTAAACGTGGCTTCCCCATACGCTGATCCAAGTTCACTTTCCACATGGTCACATTGTGCGTGGTTCGCAAGTGGGTGCATTACTGTGCTTCTTTCTCTAGTCAAATCAGTGACAAGTTTGTCCAATTCACGTACATGGCTCGAGTTGATGATACGTGGTTGGCTATGTTATGACGGGCCTTTTCTCTGGAATATATCACTGGGCGATCGATAATTATGGGCAATTGCAAGTCAACAAATGGCTAAAAGCTTACATGTTACAGCTCAAATTTTAACTTTCATGGTGCTTCCTGTAGTCCTACTTTGCTCTGATCCTGCACTTCTAGGATTTGTTGCAGCATTCGCGGGATTTGTTTTGTTCAGCCTGCAAATCCGTGCCTGGGCTCATTGTACAAAAGACAAGCTTCCGCCCCTTGTGGTGGCGCTGCAAGATGCAAGAATAGTTGTAACATCATCAAAGCATGCAGCACATCATCGATTCATCGTCCTCCATATAACAACAATTATTGCATTGTGAGTGGAATGTGGGACAAGTTCTTGGAAGAGTCCAAGTTTTTTGTGGCACTCGAAAAGATATTTTTCTTTATGCTCAGAGTGCGACCAAGATCATGGACTGAGTTTCAAAAATGAATACCAAGATCGTGGACTGAAGAATATTGATTACCTTTCCGAATCTATATAGCTTCAAGAAAGCTCTATTGTGACACCTACAAAGCTGAAGTTTAGTTATATATCAGTCTATATTAAGGAAATAAATAAGGCGCCTTCTGTTGTTAGCAATGTATTGCTGGGGTCCTGCCAACGCGTGTAACTCTTAATCCTATAATTACTTGTAATGAATGTCTATACAGTTCCATCTTAATCTTGTAGAAAAACTAATGTAAACCAAAAGAAGGGGTGAATGGTTGAAATCTTAAGGTAGGAATATCAACGCTTATAAGCTTAGTTGATGAACACTTCATTCTACAGAAGAAACTCGGAAAAGACCAAGAGAGTCGTCACTGTACCTCATCAACCGTTACAAAGCCTTGGCCCTAAGGAACCAAGAGCAAATAATATAAAAATGAAAACGGCTTTCTGCTAATAGTCGTGCCATGCAGTTACAAGCTATATTGACATGCAAAAGAATATGCAGAAACGTAAGATACGGACAAGGGGAAACCTGAGCCAGCTCCAGAATTTCACTGTGGTCCTTGTTCAATTCCGTAGGAACAGACCGAACAAGCTTTTCTTTCCAACAGAAATCACCTCAAATCCATTACCTAGTACCTGAAAAGTACATTCATTGTTACTATAATGTAAACCACAGTAAAATAACACGTCATGTAAATTTTGGGAGAAACGGGAGAAATCAAGTTACTGAAGGAACAATTGTCAATAGTTGAATAACAAATTGAAAAGATATCTATATATCATGCATATAGCAGAGGAAAATGTTGGTCCCAGACACGAGCAATTTGTGACTCAACTATTTAAAACCAAGAAAATACAGAAAGTAAATTGCAAGAAAAATAAGAACACATGGATTTTTCGGAGGTTTGGTGACCAATTCTAATGCCTAATCCACCGTTAAGCATCCGTTAGGATATTGGTTGAATCCACTAATCACAACCCAAAAACTAGGCAAAAACCTATTACAGAAGAACACCAAGAGTTCTGTCTCTCGAATAGAATATATCCCACAATATTACAGCACAACCTCACCAAAAGGTAAATCTCCACTCTCTCACACACAATTATGATTTTCACTTAGAAATCATATAGATCATCCAGGGGATGACTAATTACAGAGAATGAAGAAAGTAGTCGAGAGAAAAAGGAAAAACTCAAATGATGTCTCATATGAAACCCTAATGAAAATGTCTCATTTATATGAGATAATACCAACAGTCAGATCCAACGGCCAGGAGCAGTCTAGGTGTCACACATCCAGAATAAGTCGCCTCTTATAAGTAAAGGCGTGTTTGATAAACACGATTATTCACATTCCAGAATCTTCAGCATATTGGATCAAGCATTGGGCCGAGTTTCACATATAATTTCACTGGATCAGGCAGCAATATTTGGGCTCAAGAATTGCAGCAGCCCAATTGTTTACAGAAAATATGTGCAACATCTTAATTAGTCATCAGGGCAAAAGGTGAGGCATAGTGGTGAGAAATTTGCAATTGAAAAACGAATTGATAATGCAGTAGGGCAACAGTTGAGAAAGAAGTCCTACTTTACTCTCCACTAACTGTGAAGAATAAGAAGTGGTTCAAAACAATTCCCAATCATATGTGAATATGAGATGATCAAATAGATTGGTTCTATGTCAGTAACAGTCCTAAACATCCACTTATCAAACCAAATACCTGGATTTATTACAAGTACTTGTGCAACACTTAGTTCTCTCAAAACATCTACTATGTAAATCAGTTTAATAAGTGATGCAGAAGCTTGATTAGTGGAAACTGAGTGCTAACTTTCAGAAGACCTCAAGCTACAACAAAGCAGTGTGGAAGCTAAGTATAAAATCAGAGATGGACAAGAGCTCAAGTGAGAGAGCTTTTTATTCCTCAAAATTGTACTTTACAACACAGAACAATTGTGGATCCTCGTAAAACTTCTTTTTAATCTTCATATGCGCTCTGTACACAGGGTTCCGTAAATGGGCTGGAGGCTTGCAATAGCGAATAACATGGGCCTAGGAATATCTTTTTTAGGTGCACATTAGCATGCAAAGAAAAGAGATAATCATAACCACAATACCTTTAGCTTACTTATCGCACAGAAGCAATTATCCTTTGAAACAGCTTCATGAGCACCATTTCGCCTCTGACCAAGAAGTTTACAAAGGTCTTCTAAGCTAATTAGGCCACCATTATGAGGTCTAGTAGCCAAGCAAATGTCAACAATTTGCACTCCTGTCTAGATTGACAAATTCATCATAAAATAAACATGGAAAGAAACTTTCAACGCAAAGATGCATATCCAGGCACTGAAATCAAACATTGGAAATAAACCACTGTCAAAAAATTTCAAAACACTGAAACTAAAGGCTGCAAAGGGCTTAATCATATTTCAGAAAGAATCAATACTGAACACCTTCCAGAATACTAGACTTGGCGTTAGCTAAATATCAAGTAACTTAAGATGTGTTTTCATATAAATCTCAAATTCATGGTAATTATAGATATCAAAATTCCCCAATTTACAATGATGACAATAAAGGCACAAGCGACAATTAGGAAACAAAAGCCAAGAAGTAGACTGATACCAACCAAGTTCATAGTAGAAGTCACCAATCCCTAATAACTCAATGCGTCCACACCTACTTTAGCACACATCTCATGGAACTGTGCCCTGAATGCCGAATTCTCGCATATATCATTCTACATAAACCATGACAAGTAAAATTACATGGCTTGCCACATTGTTCTCTAAGGTCATTACTTGATTGCACACTCTTCCTATTGATATTAGGATGTTACCTACTAATTATCGATATGCTTTATTAAATCATCATCATGTTGACAGTGTTCCTAAATTTCATACCAAGTTAAAAGGGCAATTCACTTTCAATCAAGAAATTTTTGAACTTACTTTTGATATGCAATATAAGTTAGTATTCTCTATTGAAAATTACGTTACTTTGTTGTGTTTTTTTTATCCGATTTTCTAGAAATGTGAAGAAAAAGTTGTTGGATCATTCTTATAAAGGTTTTCTATTTGACTGACCATCTCACTTAAATGAAAGTTATATTTTCAATGTAGAAGAATTGTTTCCTAATCGAGGCCATTCGAGACTTCGGTGTTGCAACTTTTTGTCTCTACATGCCAGTTTTCGATGCTTTTTGTGCTCCTCATTATGCACAATCATGAGAAAATTTTGGAGATGAGTTGTGTGAGTGTTGGTTATTTGGAGTCCAGTATTAGTACTTGATTATATGGAAAGACCATCCCCCTTGGCGAGATCATATTCTTGGGAATAAGCTGCCGTTTTCATTACTATCAATCATGACATTTCGATATTTGGTTCAATCAAAAAGATCGTCCCCCGTGGCATGACTTGAAGCATTTTGGGTATTAGATTGACAATAGTATTTTGTGATTTACCCACTCGACATGATTGTGTTTTCTCCCACCCCACGAGAATTGATGCTTTATGTTTAGGCCGTTTGTTTGGGCAATTGTTTATACTTTATGTTTATTTATTTAGGTTTTATGTTTTATTGGACTTGTATACGGGTTTGCCCCAAACCCTTATATTTTAAAGCTGTTTTCTTCTATTTAAGGGTTTGTAATTAGTCTGAAAAAACTCAGTTGATGATTACAATGAAGTGACATGGCTTTGCCTGGAGCAAACGTTTTCTCCCTTCCCCTTTTCCCCCGAATTTCTGTTTCTTCTCCGCTTTCTCCCCCATTCTCTCTGATTTCTCTTCGCTTTCTTGCTGCATTCTTCTTTATCCTGCATCACACAATCTTAAAACCCTTCTACAGTTAACATCAAATTGATCAAAACTACCAATTCCAAGAATCCAAATTGAATAGAACTGGTAGAAGTAAATTGCCTGATAAAGCATGATTTCCAAGGCCAATAGATGAATCCCCAAACACATTACACACCACTTTACTGTAAATTTTCCTTTTCCACACTCTCACTATTGTTAAGTAAACTGTCGTCAATGCGTTCATCCACTGTGAATCAATTGTGTCTTTTATAGATTTTTATACAACTTTTTTTCAAATGAGACTTATGTGGGATTTTGTGAGCTTTTTATTAATTTGTATGGAATTAATGAAAGTCTTTCGCAGACTTCTAGAATTTTATTTTAAATTTTTTATAGACTTTTTGTAAAATTTAATTTTTTTGGAAGACTTCATTTAAAATAAAATTCATGTTGGTCTAGAACAATAGTATGAAATTTTCATATGCGATGTGGTGGTTCTCACAATTTCCTTTCACCTCAGCCAGGAAGGCATATGACATTTTTGGATTGAATGTTGGCAGAAAAAATTAAAGCAAACCAACAGAATGTTGAAGCATAGCATCTGGCAAAATCTATCTAGCATTCTCATATATACGCACATTCTTTATAAAAAAAATATTAGTATTTAGCCCCTGTTTAATACACATTTGTTTTTTCATTCTTATTATTTTACTCATTTTTAACTACACATTTTTTGATAAAATAATATTTTTCATCACATCAATAGATTTTCCTTCTTTTACAACTACATATTCACCATTCATCACATCAAAAAAATGCATTTTATTCCAAAATAATGTGTATCAAACAGGGGCTTAGTATTATTAATATAACGTACCTTAGTAAACAAGAAATCAATATATTTAAATTTAATTATAAATTAGTCATTTTTATATAAAATTTTATAAGTTTTAATTACAGATAGATATTTTTCATAAAAAATGATGAAAAAGAAAAAAAAAAGTTGTAAGATTCTTTAGTTATAGTTTGATTTTTCATAGAATAGATATATAAAAAATAAAAGAGAGAGAAAAAAAATTGAAACAAATATAATTAGTAGAAAAACTAATTTTTAATATTAACTCTAATATTTGTAGAAGAAAAAACATAGGAGAAATATTGAAAGAAACAACAAATACATATATATTTTTTTAAAGTTTCCCAAAATCTTGCAATGAATAATAGACAAAGTTTGAGATTTTATTTATTACTTTCTGATTAAAAGTTAGTATACTAGAAATCTTAAAATCATTAACAATTTGAATATCCCGAAACTGATAAAGATTTCTAAAAAGTTTTAATTGAACACGTTGTGACTTTTAAGGACTTTTTTAAAAAATTTACAAAAGTCTCGAATGATTACCCCAATCCTTTTAGAGAATTTCAAAAACTCTTAAATATCTCTGAACTTTTTTAATTTTTTTTTTTTTAAAGTCTCAATTAAATATACTCCCTTTAAGCTTTTCACAATTTAACGAAAATCGATATTTTAGTAACTAAAAATTCCCTCATTTGAGACTCGATATTAGGATTTTTTTTAAGGTTAATTATATTCACATCATAATTTTTATTTCTTACGCCACATTTTAATTATACTTAAGGTTTTTAATCTATGTTCAATATAGAATTTATGTTCCTAATGTTTTTTTCGTGTAATTCTTATTCTCAAATTTTTCATTAATTAACAAATTTTGTATGTGATAACAGTTGTGTTTAAAAATTCGTTGAATAACTTATTTTTCCACCATATTTGAAAAAAAAATGTGTGAAAAATATTTTGCTTCATTTCAAAGCATAAAAACAAAATATTTATTTTTTGTATAAATTATTATCAAGAACGAGACATACTAATTAATAGAAAGGTGAAAGTAAGAATTCGACAAAAATATGAAGAAAATAATTCCTATAATAAAAAAAATTAATAAATTTAATTGCAATTAAAATATAACGTAACAAATAAAAATTATGATGTCAATATAATAATTCATTTTATAATAGTGGAATAATCAAGGGATAACTCTATCACTTCCGGAGTAAAAATATCCATGTATCCAAACAGAGGCGTTCCTTTTCTTACTCTCTGGCTTCTACATTTAAACCCTAAGAAAAAACACACAAATCTTGTTTCGCCGCCACAAATTCCTCTCTTCTCCTCTTCTCTTCTACCCCGTCTTATGGTATATCTCAGTATCGAGGATGATACCAAAATCTGTATTTGTTTATAAACTCTCCTGGCCCCCAATATTTACTCAGAATTAAATGTGCCTATCGAATCGAACGGCGTCGTTTCAATTCGAGGTTATAGTTTGTTCTTATTTTCGAAGCAAAGAATTGTATCTAAGGTATTGAGAGTATTATTGTGAATTTATCCTGTGATTGCTTTCGGATAATTGTTATTATTATTATTTTTTTCCAACTATCCCTGTGAAGAACGTAAGATTGAAATAAAAGTAGTGGCCTGATTTAATTGATGAAACTATTATTCTGAGGGATATTATTTGTATCTTGAAGTTTTATCATTTCAAATTATTTTTTTCAACTAATCCTCTTGCATTAATTTCTGTATTTTTCTGCTGAAGGAGGAATTCAATCCGTTAATCTTTTTGAAGATTAAGATCTTTTTTCATATATATAAATCTGTTTTTATAATTTATGCTTCTATTTCCAAGAAAGGCCCATGAGGAATGTTTTTGAAGTTTTAACGTTAAAAGTAGACTGCCATTCATTGAAGAGAAATTAGTTCTGAGAGACGTGCTGGTTTTATTACTCTTGATGTTCCAACTTTTCATGCAAGATGTGCCTTTTAGAAACAAAGAATATGAGATTTAGAAATTATTATAGTGTATGTATATATGTTTGCTTGTTTTTGTATTGTTATTTTTTCCATTCATTTTTTTCCCAAACTATTCCAATGAAGAACGTAAGATTGAAATAAAAGTAGTGGCCTGATTGAGTTTGATGAAAATATTGTTCTGAGGGATATTATTTTTATTTTGAATATTTTTTTTGCTGAAGAATGAAAATCAATCTATTATTTTCATCATTTCATCCCCAAAGAATTGTTTGATTTGTAATACATAATGCTAATCTCTTTGAAGATTAAAGATTTGTTTTTCGTTTATTTTGGTTGTAATAAGTTATGCTGCTGTTTTGAAGAACGTCTTGCATCCCTATGATGAACATTTATGAAATTTTAACGTTAAAAGTAGACTGATATTCTTTGAAGAGAAATGAATTCTGAGGGATGTGCTAGATTTATTATTCTCTTGAAAGTGCTAGACGCAATAATTCAACAAAATATAGAAATTGTTCAAACTTTTCGTAGAAGATGTGCCTTGTTTGATTTAGCTATTTCAACTAATTGGACTTACCATTTGCTTCGAAATTAGCCTTATTTGACTGTTCTTTAGGTTGTTTTGTACTCAGTTGGATTAGTCCCTACTAAGAACTGTTAATTCATGAAAACTTATATTTATTGATTATACTTTTATTGTGAGCGATCTTTATATTCGCTGGTACATATTTTTTATGTTTGTTCTTGGCATTTTTCATAAGGAATAAAATTACAACATTGTGGTTTCATGGCATGAAATATAAACAAGAAAAGCTCATCTAATTGGACTATTTAGATGCAAATAATTAAAAGAAAAAGAAACTTGATTTGGCTGCATTTACTTACCTTGCTAGTTGAGACAATGCTTTTAATGCTAACGATCAAACTTTCTTGTACAGATCCTTTTGCCAGGTTGCATACAGGGAAATTTAAATTTGGTGACGTGGCAATTATTTAACAAAAACAGGAAACGAGGGAATAATGAAATCAAATTTAACCGCAAGCACACCCTTTTCCCCAAATTTGGATAACCCTCAAAATTCCATCCCGACTGCGAAAATTGTCAGCTCTGACGACTGCCTGCAAAAATCATCGACGGCTGTAGCAACTACCTCCCAACCATCTTCTCCACCTTCTGCTAACCCATGTGAGCCACTCTTTTCGTTTTCTTTAGTATTGTGCATTTTAAATTTTTCATTATTTGCCGTTTTACGAGATCTGGGATTTCAATGAAGATTTATTTGATGCTTTGCCACTGGAAGACACCTCAAGGAAATGTATATTAGGATTCGAGTTTTACATTGGCCGTCAACCTATAGCAACCCTCTATCATTTACCTAGGTTTGGGATTTGCTATAATGAAAAAAGATAAGTTATGTCAAGATATTCATTCCTTCAGAAAATAATTTACTTTCCATATTGACGAATTAAAAGAGATGTCAGCCACCAACGGTATTGGGAAACAACTAAATAATAAGAGCAATCATGCTATATTGAAATGATTATTTTGTATTAATCTAAAATACTTTTTCATCTAGTTATTGTAGTATAATTAGCTTATGTTTTGCTGAACTTTATTGCTTTTTCTGTCGCAGCTAAAGAAATTATGGTAGACGTGCATGCTGATCTTTTGGTGGAATCCAATAATGAGAATGTTACGGACAATATGAACATAGCGGAAGATGAAATGTTAGGAGGAGATGGTGGGATTGTGCCTAAAGTGGGTATGACGTTCATGGATGAAAAAGAAATGTTTGAGTTCTACAAAAGGTATGCTTATGACGTAGGTTTTCCAGTTAAGAAAAGGAATTCGAAAAGAGGGGATGATGGAGCTTTGAGATATGTGACGTTCACATGTAGTCATGAAGGCCGAAGAAGCAGTAATACAGGGCGTTCTTTGAAGCCGCAACCAACAATTCAGACAGATTGTAAAGCCAGGATCTCTGCATCTTCAATTAATCATGGAACTTGGAGAATTAATACAGTCCACCTAGACCACAATCATAAAACAAATCCTTCCAAGTCTAGATTTTATCGATGCAACCGAGAATTAAGTGCACATGTGAAACGAAAGATTGAAATGAATGATACGACGGGAACTTTGTTGCACAAAAGTTACAATTCCACAGCTGCTGAAGCAGATGGATATAAAAATGTGACTTGCGTGAAAAATGATAGTCGAAATTATATTGAGCAAGCGAGAAGATTAAAACTTGGAGAAGGAGATATTGGAGCAATACAATCCTACTTTTCAAAGATGCAAGCACAGTGTTCGGGATTTTACTTCAGTATGGATTTGGACGACGAGTTGCGGCTGAAGAATGTATTTTGGGCAGATAATAGGTGTAGGCAAGCATACAAGGAGTTCGGTGATGTTGTCAACTTTGATACCACTTACCTCACTAATAAGTATGACTTGCCTTTCGTCCCTTTTATTGGCATGAATCATCATGGACAATCAATACTGCTTGGTTGTGGTTTGGTATCAAATGAGGACACAGATACTTTTGTGTGGTTGTTCAGAACATGGCTTCAATGCATGCATGGTCAAGCTCCCTATGGAATAATTACTGATCAAGACAGTGCCATACAAAATGCAATTCAAATTGTTTTTCCAAATACGAAGCACAGATGGTGTTTGTGGCACATTTTGAAGAAGTTGCCGGAAAAGTTTGGCTATCACGTTGACAAGGGTTTGATATTTTCGGCTATACACGGATTAGTGTATGATTCGCAGACTGTTGAAGAATTTGAAGAAGGTTGGAGAGCGATGATCAATACGCATGACTTGCATAATAATGATTGGTTGTCAGGATTGTATGAGAACAGAGGTTGTTGGGTTCCTTCCTTTTTGAAAATCACTTTTTGGGCAGGGATGTCAACAACTCAACGAAATGAGAATATGAATGCATTCTTTCATGGGTATGTGCATTCGAAGATCTCGTTGAAGCAATTTATTGAACAGTATGAACGGGCACTAAGGAATAAGGTTGAGAAAGAGTTTCAAGCTGATTTCAAGTCATTCTTGCAAATGGTACCATGTGCAACAAAGTATGAAATGGAGAAACAATTTCAATCAGTTTACACCATTTCAAAATTTAGAGAAGTTCAGGATGAGTTCACGGGGAAAATTTATTGCGATCTCATATCTGTTTCGGAGGGATGTTTTGGGACAACATACGAGGTACGAGAGGACGTCATGCACGATGAGCAACAGAAGAAAAAAACGTTTTTTGTCTCATTTCAGAAAGAGAAATGTGAAATTATTTGCAATTGTCACTTGTTCGAGTTTCGGGGAATAATTTGTAGGCATGCGATTGCAGTCTTGATCCGTAATGACGTGACATCATTGCCGGAGAGGTATATATTGCGGAGATGGAGGAGAGATGTTAGTAGAGCACACACAAGGGTTGCGGTTAACTACGATGGGTTGGTTAGTACTCCTGAACAATTAAGATATGACAATATGTGTCAGGCATTCGCTAGGGTGGCAGACCTTGCTGCAGATGATGAAGGACGGACTCGTGTAATAATGGATTGGATAGAATTTCAATCTAGAGAGCTTGTGATGACAAAGTCGAGTAGTGGAAGTAATGCCCTTTTGTAGCATACTATTTAGTTAACCTCTTAGTGTATGGTTTTGCAAAATATTGCTAAATGATATTGGATGGGCAGCCCGTGCTTTTAGTTTACTATTGCAATTCACAACTGGTGTAATGATCTGAGAAATCTTGCAAATGATATTGTTATGTCATAATGTGTTATTTCATCCTCAGTTAGAGCACAATTTGAATGATCTTTTGTCAGCAAGCTAGTATAATGTTAGAATGAATTT
Source organism: Osmanthus fragrans (assembly GCA_019395295.1). Lineage (NCBI taxonomy): Eukaryota > Viridiplantae > Streptophyta > Magnoliopsida > Lamiales > Oleaceae > Osmanthus > Osmanthus fragrans. The sequence goes on along the minus strand of CM033344.1, from coordinate 1,077,011 downwards.
TCTAGAACATCAATGTGCGCTAAGGTTTTATCTTCATGTTATTAATGTTATCTCCATGAGAATTGTGTACAGGAGTTGATTCCAAGTGTCTTGTTTTTTCTTAACTGAGTGAGCAAAACAATGTCGAGTTAATATGATGGTTTTTTCATGCTACTCAGTATAGTCTTACCACTGCATTGCCAGCAGGTCTTGTAGCGCAATTGTAATGCTAAACACCAACTTAGAAGTGATGCTAGAGATTGTAGCTACATGTACTTACCTTGTTGTGTGGGACAATTAAAATATCAAATCTCTAGTTTCTAGACTCCTCCGTAGCTTCAACAGGTATTTGTCCTCTTGTGATAAATTGTCTTTCTAATGTTTGGCTTTAATATACCTAAATTTTAAATTATTTCTATTCCTCTGAATGACTATCTATGTCTTCCTAAATATGTAAATTAATGTAAAGAAAAGATTTAAGATTTTTTTGCCATGCTTTTCTGTTTGGTGGATACAATCTGCATAAAGGTTTTTACCAGAGTTCATTCTTCAATGAGTGAAGAATTTTTACTTGGAAGAATTGGAATGAACACGCTGAAAAACTGACAGTAACATATGGTGTGTTCAGTGTTCTAACAGTGGGATTTATGATATTCTATTATGAATCCTGCAGATGATACTATTGTGGCCTTCCGCACATGACTTGGGTTATTGGAGTTTTGGTTCCATGACTAGTACGTTCATCTCTCCCTGAGGGGAAGTGACAATAACCCTCAAAAATTTGTTTTTCCTTGATGCGTATCGAGTACTTGGAATTGACCAGGGCTGTTGCAGGGCACTTTGTAATATATATGGGGTGTGTGTGTGTGTGTGTGTGTGTGTGTGTGTGTGTGTGTTGAAACAAAGTGGGATTTATTGGACTCTTACCAGTCAGTCCTGAAATTTGTCATAACCAGGAAGTATTATTTGGTTTATTGGAGATGGTGGCTTGAAAGACGATTTTAATTTGCTGTTATCGATGTTAAAAAATCAAATTGGATTGATCGGTTCAAACTATAAATCATGAATTGGTCTTGAATCCGGTATGATCATACTATATTAACCGGAAAAAGAAAAATCGATATAAATCATAAAATTGGCCGGTTTAACCGTGAATCAAAAATTGGTCAAGATTTTATCAGTTTATTAAAGTTTTTCGTTAAATTTTATTTTTTTATTTTAACTGTTTTGATGGGCTTACACATTGATATTGCAGGCCGAATTTAAATTTTCCAAGTGCTGTTCATCCATTGTTTGTTTATTATCTGATGTCGGATACAAGATGCAATTCAAAATTTTCAAGTGCCGTCCTTTTAAATGTTAGATTTTTAGTAAATTTTAATCAAAACTGATGAAATGTATGATTCAAATGTTGATAAAATTATGGGTCATATGAAATATGTGATTGAAAATAAATTTTAAAAAAATGAGTTTAGAAAATTTGGGAAAAATGAGTTTAAAAAATTTGGGATATAAAGGGGCATAATATGTTTAAATTTTTTTTTTTGCTAAATTTGTAGTAGAGATCTTAAACCTTTCACAAATTTATTAGTTGAACAAAAGTCCAGCACTGACCATTTTGAAAAAGCGTAAATGGTTTCTTGATATTTCTCACTTAAAATAATTAAATAAAGAAGAACAAATTTCCTCAACCAACTTGCTCTTACGGTACGTTTGATTGCAAGAATGAAATTTGGGTGGAAAGAAAATGAATTACAAGGAATTGAATAGCCTAGGACTTGTTTTACCAGGAATTGTCGATTAATTATGTTTGATTTGTATAATTTTTCAAGAAAATTTTTGGTAGCAATCGTGGAAATTGGGTGAAGTTGGAAAATCATTTCCATTTTCCATGGAAATCATTTTCTACGATGGATTTGACCTAAAGAAATGTAAATTAATTAATATAGATGGGTTCAACCGGGTAGACATATTTGATGTTGTTAGAATTTGGTGATTGAAATAAAGGGAATAAATACGATGAAGTTGTGAATCATAACATTTATCATACATCAATTAAAATCCTAAATTGTTTATTTGTGCTTTTCTTTTACTTATTTTCTTAGAGTTATAAGTTCAGATCACAACTGAAATAATTTGTAATTGTTTTTACTCGAATAGAAGTTACGATCAATTAAATAACATTTAATATAGGTAATACTCGCGGAAATGATCATTTGAACTCTTTAGGCCCAGTTTACTAATTTTTTAATTGACATGGTACTCATCGCACAACAATTTGAGTAAACATATATAAACCGTCTTACTTATTTAAAATGACGGCAATTTAATAATTTTAAAAGTTCAAAATATTCGAGTAATTCAGCAATGAATGGCGGTTAAGGTTGGCAATTTAACCTGCCCCACCCCTAATGGGGTAAAAAAACCCGTCCCGACGGATTGCGCGGGTAGGGGACGGGACGTTGGGGTCGCCCTGTGGAGGGTCACGGGGGCGGGGTGAGGATGCCCCACCCCGTGAAAAAAAAAATTAAATTTTTTTTTTTGATAAATAGTTAGTTTTAAAATATTGTTGAATGTATTTACAATTTTATAACATGTTTCTAATCCAACAATTATATTATATAATTGTCAATTTAAAATTTGACATAACTAACAATTGTTTTATATAATTTATAAATCTGCATATTCAATCTTTTTATTATAATTATAATATATAATCTGAAATTCTGAATCACGATAGTTAATATAAATATTCTTTGTTTTTGAAAGATTATACCAATTAATCAAAACAAGTTTAAAATATCTTGATCGAAAAAACAAGAATTTTTTTTAAAAATATATAGAATGATTTCTAAATTTTGGGTTAAAGGGTTGAATTTTGAATAACAACATAACTCAAAATTTTGAAAATATAAATAAAAAAAATTAAACGGGGCAAATTCTAGTCTCATCCTGTCCCATCTAAGGCGGGACGGGGTTGGAGTAAGGCAGAGCTTGTCCCACCCCGTTGCCAACTTACCATCCCAGATGGCGGTTCCACATTTAATACTATCCTACTCAGATAAAATTAGAGTTCTATCTAGATTTAGAAAATTTTCTACACATTAATGTTGTCCTACTAAATAAAATACACCATGTGAAGAATTCTGATTTTCAGTAGAATCTACAACACATTTAGAGTGTGTTTGATGGAGATTATTTGGGAAAACTGAATTTTGAAATAGTGATATGATGAGAAATGTGTGGTTGAAAAAGAAGGAAAAGTTATTGATGTGATGGAAAATATTATTTTATTGAAGAATGTGTGGTTGAAAATAAATAGAAGAATGAAAATGTGGATCAAACGGGGCCTTAATATCGCCTTTCTTATAGATTTGGGTAATCATATATTATACAATCTGGTTCATTTAAAATGCCGATAATTTGATGGCGAATTCTGAATTTAATACTGTCCTACTCATTATAATAATAGAATTAAAAATAGAGAAGGAAAAAAAAAATTATAAAAACAAAATGGTTCTTATTCCTTATCAACTATTTTTAATACTTTTAATTCTCTTTTTAATTATTTTGGTGGTGGTGGTGGTGGGAGATGTAGGGGTCGGGGGTAGGTGGGTTAATTGGAAAATAAAATATTTTTTTTTTATTAGAATGTTTTAAATTGTTTTACGTGGGATTCATTTATAATTTTTTTAAAATGTATATTATTATTATTTTTTTCTATTCGTTTATATAAAGATGATGATAGAGTAGTCATTTTATAATGTTATAATAGAGAAAATGGACGGTATGGACCTTTTAAGCAAATAAATATTGATCTAAGTGACCAAGTGTTAAAATTGAAATGATAGGAATTATTTGCGCAATTAAAGCAAGCGATAAAGACGTTTTGCGTCAAATTACACATATTTAACAGAAGGATTTAACGAAACATGACGAAAAAGACCAATTCTGCAAAAAAAAAAAAGTTTGAAATGAGGGTGTAAATAACAATTGCAAAACGATGAGAACCATTTTCGCAATGAGTAAGGGATGTTTTTTTTGGCTAATTATCCTTTGATACCGTGTTCCCAATTCCATGTGGGAAGTTCTTGAAACAATTTTTTACTGCTTATGCGAAAACTGATTTTTCTTTTAATTATTTTGAGGACATATTTTCAGTGCAATCTCATTTAAATTGAGTTATTAAAACATAAAATGCTGGTATTTAGACTATTAAGTAACTCAAAGTAATTTAAAATCTTAACATATGAATTTAGAATAACAATTTTTTTTTTTAATTATTGCGATTTTTCATTCAGTACTTTAATAGATTTAATAATTTATCACGTAAATAATAATTTTAGAAAAAATATTTCAAATTATTAAACGTTTGAAAAAAATAATTTTTTACTTTTTACAAGATATGAATTGTAACATTGTTAGACTAGTAAGCGATTTATTCTTTATAGTTAAAATTAAGTCCTATTTAAAAAATAAATAATATTTTTAGCAAAAATATTTCAAATTATTAAACGTCTGAAAAAATAGTCTTATTTTTTTTTTTTTTTTACCTTTTAGTATTTTACAAGTAAGATATGAATCGTAACGTTGTTAGACCAGTAAGCGATTTAATCTTTATAGTTCAAAATAAGTAAGTCATTTATGTTAAAATTAATTCCTCTTTACTTTTAAATAAATTATTTGTTAAGAAAATATCCCAAACTTGTGTTTGACTTATAAGTTTAGATTTTCAACTGGATACATTTTAAAACCATGAAGTGTCAATTTTTAACAAAATTTCGAAGTGATATCCCCAAGGTGTGTAGACAACTTTGGTCAATTATAGTAACATCCTCAAATTAGTTAAAATAAATCTTATTTGTTTTGATAGTAAAAGTCAAAATAACTAATTATAAGAGTATATTTAATTTTAGAAACTTATTATGCATTTGAAGCCTCCTCTTTTGTCGCCAACAATTTAGTGTAAGAGAAACAATTGCTAATCTACACTGTCTTCTTGGCTACCGGTGTGACAGGTCTGTCTAGTACAGTAAATCGCTATCAGACAACACTGTCTCCATCCTATCTTCTTGATTAAAGCCTTGCTAAAGCAGATCAGGAATCAAAAATCAGGTATGAGCCATAGCATAGGGACTCTCGGTTGGTCGTAGAACTAACTATTTAATGTACATTGATGTTACGCATTTAGTTATTAGGTAGAATATTGTTCGAGTCAAACTTAATAATTTAATTCTTTATACTCTTGTTGCATTCTCGTTTTCAACATCTGAAACCAAATGTTTTCGCATCTTAACCTTTCATTTTAATTGCAGTCCGGATGATTATATTTAAAATGATAGGTGAAAGGTATACATCTTGGCCTATAAAAGGTAAACAATAGTTCGTGCTTTATTAATTAAATTTTGCTAAAATTTATCAACTTTTAAATCCGTCAAACTTCAAATTTAATCTCACGTCTACAACATTTGGTTTAAAGAACATTTTAATTAAGGCAAAGAAACAACTTGTACTCTGGCGGGGTTGGAGAAGGTGAAGAGATTTTAAATTCCCTGGGACAGTTGGTGCATCTAAATTGAAGGATATACACCAAAATCCATAACCTTATTTGGTTTTGTTGTGCTTGCATTTCTTGGTTTAATCTTGAAATCAAGAGGGTGATAATGGGTTTATTTACCTGTAGACACGACTCGAGGGCTGAGAGGGATGTATTGAATATGCATATTTCCTTCTCTGCTGTTCTTGGAATTAATATACACACGAACAGAAAAAAATGGTGAAGTGGGGAAGAAGAATTGAAAAAGGGATAAAAGAAGAAGACGAAAGGAAGAGGGTATTTTAGAATTTAGTAAAAAAAAAAAAAAAAAAAGGTCTGTTAGAATAATTTTGTGTATACCAATTTCTTTGAAGAATAGGGCAGAAAACTGAAAAACAGCTTTATGCAGGACAGAAGCACTTCTTCATGAATTTCTTTCTTCTTTTCAAATGCTAAGGGTGCGTTCTCTTCGTGTTTCTGTTTTGTGTTTTGAGTTTTGAAATTCGTTTTGTGTTTTGTGTTTTGGGTGTCTGTTTTGAAATTACTGAAAATGCGTTCTCTTTGTCATTTTGAAAAACAATTTCTCAAAACAGAAAACAGAAAATGCGTTCTCTTTGCACTTTTTTATAATATTATTTCATAATATTTTATTCAAAAAATCTGATTATTCAATTAATTTTAATTGTTTAATGTTAATATATTATTAAATATATTATAAACCTGAAATTTCTTTGAATTTTGAAATATCTTTGAATCATGAAATATATTTTCATATATTAAAATAACATATAAATTTGTGAAAATTTTTATTAAGATGATTTTATTCTAGATGAATAATGGGGTGTTAATATATTCATTTATATTTCTAGACATAACTCATTTTTGAATTTTTGCTCTTATTTGAACCCTTCCTATTTTCTAAAACTATCGAAATGAAGAAAGCCAAAGTTCAGGGACTAAGAGGGATGGAGAGAAGGAAGAGTGGAAGAGGGAAGGAGAGAAGTCGCGATTGAAAAAAATGGGAGGAGTGAAAAATTTGAAGCTACAGTATTTGTTTTGGCGTTTTGGAAATTTTTCGTGTTTTTAACTGAAAACGCCCAAAACGGAAAAAACCCGTTTTGTGTTTTGTGTGAAATTTTTTTTTGTGTTTTGCAAAATTCGTTTTCGAAAACGGCAAAGAGAACGCGTTTTCGTCGTTTTGAAAAACAGAAAACAGAAAACGGCCCCAACGACAAAGAGAACGCACCCTAAATTTTTTAAAATTCTATCTTTACCTGGAGTATAGGCTTATCATTTGACAGCAGCTGTTTCTACAAAGATTTAATTATTATTATTATTATTTCTATGGTACAGCTTTCTGAGTCTTAATCTTGGCAGCATCAGTTCAAGGTACCATTGTGGAGCAAAGACATGAGCTAATGGTTTCACCCACTGGAGGTATACCAACTTGGAGAAAAGCCCATTTTATTAAACCATCTGTTTCATCTATTGATGGACGACCCATGAAGCTTCCATCTCTGTCCCCTATGCCAATTTGGCCTCTGGAGGTCGTTTTCAGTGGGTGGATGGATCCAATCAAGAAATGGAAAACATGGGTCGACAAAATGGAGTCAAAATACCGCTCTGTCTGGAAAAACGTCGGGATATATGAAGCTATCAAGGCGTCCACGTACATAATACATGATGATAGTGATTTGATTTTTGGGCTTGCCGAAAGATGGTGTTCTGAGACTAACACCTTTTTTTTCCCATGGGGTGAGGCAACTATTACATTGGAGGATTTGCTGATTTTGGGTGGTCTTTCAGTTTCGGGCAGTCCTGTTCCTCTTGAGTCCCCGGAACTTGCTGATATTGAAAATCCTTTCATCAGTTTTAATACAAATAACCATTCTCAGTGGTTGACTATGTTCATGGATAAGGGGACTGAACCTGAGCACATAGCTTTTCTTTCTCTATGGTTGTCAAGGTTTGTTTTTCCTGGAAACGAACCGGATCATATTGGTAATCATGTTTTCCGGATTGCAATTTACCTTGCTCGAGGAACCCGGTTGGCTCTCGCACCTGCTGTTCTAGCTAGCATAGGGACATGGGCCTGTTGAAAGCATCAATTGCTGATTCAACTCAGATAAAGGATGGCAGCTTTTTGTCCTTTGTCCTTTGGTCACCGTTGTCTTACATTCAAGTTTGGGCTTGGGAGAGGCTGCCACCACTGCGCCCGAAGCCTAATTTCATGAAGTCAGGAGAGCTTCGACTGGCTCGTTGGAAAGGACTTAAAAAACTTGATATTGGGAATGGGAGACCAGCTATTAATTATGCTGGAGAGACTTTTCTTTGGCGACCATACGCATTGGCAGTGGATAATTGGTCAATCCCTAAACTGTATTAGGAAAAGGAAGATTGGGTTGTTGGCAACGATTTAGATTCTGAATTAGACTCCTTGGCTAGATGTTTGAGGCCTTCTAAACTTGTTTGGATTGATTGTCAAGAACCTTATAATCCACATCGAGTAGCTATGCAATTTGGACTCGATCAAGATCTACCTGGATGGATTTCCCGGGACAGTACAAGTCTTGATATCGCCCGGTACAATTTTACGAGGCCTTTGAGCTATGATAATTGGCTATATCTTCCGTCCAGACTTTCTGAATCTGATGTGACTGCACGGTATTTGGAATGGTAGAGGAAAATAGTTTTATGTCCGGTTGATGACTACAAAAATGTGGTAAAACGACAAAGTAGTTCACGAGTACCTCGTTGTCGTCCAGATAAGTCATTCGGCAAGGTTGCAATCTGGTAGCAAATTCCAGTGCGATGACGGATCGTCTAGCCAAGTGAAGCATTATCCGGCGGCTTTATTTAAAAGCGCTTCGACTACGACTCGGATTGCCTTCGAAGATGAAGCTGATAGTAAAACAAGAAGAAGATACAGAGCAAAAAATTTCAAGCACCGACCTTGATGTTCCTCCTGGTTTCCTACTCTTATCTGCTCATTTTCACAGTCCTTCATTTACTGTGGCAGGTTTGCAGCCATCGAGAAAGCATGAAGAAGATTCTATACAGATTGCAGGTGTAAGGATAACAAGATCAATGACAAGGTCAAAGATAAACACAGACAAATCTAAGGGCATAGAGATCAAATGCAATGAGGAGAGATCATCCTCCAATGTTGAGCCCCACAAAATGCACCCTAGGATGAAAGTGGGAGGACATAATGTGCAGGGTAGGCTTGCTAAAGGAAAATCCGTCATGGTTGAAGAACAAGCTCTAGGAATTACAAGTGGAGAAAATATATCGATTCAAAAAGGAGATATCACGACTAAATCTGAGTCGACAAGAATTTTGTAACTTGAAGCTCGCATAAGAATGCTCGAGAGTGAACTTGCAAGGCTGAAGAAATAGTTAACATGAACAGAACAGGCTGCTCATCATGTTTGTGAGACTACAATCTTATTAATTTTGTGTTTCTATTTCTCACCTTTATCTTAACTTCACTGTATTTTATTTATTGGAGAAATGACATTATTGTTTATTAGCTTTATTGAACACCAAAGTGGAAATTAAAATCCTACTGTTGCACTTTGTCCTTATTCTCTGTCAAACACTGATTTTGTGTTTACTTGAGCACTAATAATATAGTACTGTATGCCCAATTTGCAAGTAGTCATGACATTGGTCTAAATATACGTTAAAAATATACATATATATATATATACACACACGTATATACATTAGAATATTTCAATGATTTTTTTAGAAATAAAGCCTTTCTTAATAGTCGAGATAGAAAAGTAGTAACAATGTCTTGCTAGATTTTGGTCTCTATCTTATAAGCATAGGATTTTAATTTCTTAACCTTTCATTTTAGTCACACCCATGATCACAATAGATGTGATACTAATAAATAAAACAATAGAAATGAGGGGGAAAAAAAAAAAAAAAAGGACCAACCCCACTACCATACTGGCCATCACCCCCTATGGCCCTACAGTCCTGCTTCCAATGCCAGAAAAATATGCTCCCACCTTAAGAGTACCATCGCCATGGAGGCACCAGAATCTCAATATTTTTGTGGCAGTGCAAAAGTTTAATTACCTCTCTACTGTTCTTTAAATAGATAGACATGAATAGAAAAACGGTGTGGGACGTGTGAAAATAATTTTGCTAAAAGAGTACTTTCCCTTGAAATTCTTTTTTTTTTTCCCTTTTATGATACTTCTTGTGTTTATCTTCTCTTTACCTGGATTGAACCCTGTCGTTAGATTTATTTATTTTTAATTGCTTTCCTTTTGTATAGTCTTTGTGTCTTCATCATGGTAGAATCAGTTCAAGAAACCATTATGGAGCAAAGAAAAGAGCTAATGGTTTCACCCACAGGTGGTATACCAACTTTGAGAAAAGCCCATTTTCTTAAACCCTCTGTTTCCTCCATTGATGGACCACCCATGAAGCTTCCATTTCTGACCCCTAAACCAAAATGGCCTCTTGAGGTGAATTTCAATGGATGGAGGGATCCAATCAAGAAATGGGATAAATGGGTCGATAAGATGGAGTCGAGGTACGACTCTGTCTGGAAAAAAGTCGGGATTTATGAAGCTATCATGGCGTCTACGTATAAAATATATGTAGATAGTGATTTGATTTTTGGGCTTGCAGAAAGATGGTGTTCTGAGACTAATACATTCATTTTTCCATGGGGTGAGGCTACTGTTACATTGGAAGATATGCTGATTTTGGGTGGTTTTTCAGTTTTGGGTAGTCCCGTTTCATTGCCTCTTGATTCCCCGGAACTCATTAATATTAGAGATTTTCTAGTAAGACTTGATACAAATATCCATTCTAAGTGGTTGAAGATGTTCATGGGAACCGGGAGTGAATACGAGCATGAAGCTTTTCTTTCTCTATGGTTGTCAAGGTGTGTTTTTCCTGGTAGTGAACAGGATAAGATTGGTGAACAAATTTTTCGAATCGCAATTTACCTTGCCAGGGGTACCCGGGTGGCTCTAGCACCAGCTGTTCTAGCGAGCATATATAGGGACATGGGCTTGTTAAGAGGATCGATGGTTGCTTCAACTAAGATGGAGGAGTCTGACAGTTTTTTGGTAATTACCCTTTGGTCACCATTGTGTTATGTTCAAGTTTGGGCTTGGGAGAGGCTGCCGCCACTGCACCCACGGCCTAATATTATGAACTCCGGCGAGCTTCGACTGGCTCGTTGGGAAGGCCTGAAATATGATATTGGGAATGTAAGGCCGGCTATTAATTATGCTGGAGAGACTTTTCTTTGGAGACCATATGCATTGGCTCTGGATAATTGGTCAATTCCCAAGTTTTATAAGGACAAAGAAGCATGGGTTGTTTGTAAAGATATGGATTGTGCATTTGAGTCATTGGCTAGATGCTTGAAGGTGTGTGAATTAGTTGGTATGGATTGCGAAGAACCTTATAATCCACATCGAGTTGCTATGCAATTTGGGTACGATCAAGATCTTCCGGGATGGGTTTCCCGAGACAATAAGAGTCCTGATATGGCCTGGTATAATTTTTTCAAGCCTTTTAGTGATGATGAGATGCTATATCTTCCGTCTAGACTATCTGAATCGGATGTGACTACGAGGTATTTGGAATGGTGGAGGAAAACAGTGTCGTGTCCAGTAAATGCCTTTAAAGGTGTGGTGAAACGACGAAGAAGTTCGCGAGTACCTCATAATCGTCCATACAAGTCGAAAACAGGTAATGTTCCTTTGGCAACGTTGCAAACTCGTTGTAAATTCCAGTGCAATGAAGGATTGCCTCGGAAAGTGGAGCCTTTGCAGGCTGCTTTATTTCAAAGTGTTTCGCCTATGATTGGAGGCGTTGGATTGTCTATAAAGATTGAGCCAGTAGTAAAACTAGAAGAAGATGAAGAACAACATAATTCAAGAAATTATTCTGATGTCCCTCCTGGTTTCCTGCCCAAATCCGTTGACATGAAAGGAAAAAGTACAAGAATGCATCAGTTGATAAAGCAAGAAGAAGATGCTATACAGAGTGAAGTTGCAGGAATAATAAAAACAAACACAGCTGCAGATAAATTCGGACAATCTAAACAACTGAAAACTGACCGTTATCTTGATGTTCCTCGTAGTTTTCCACCCAAACATAAACAACTGAAAACAGTCCATTATCCTGATGCGCCTCCTGGTTTTCCACCCAAATATACGGGCATAGAGAAAAAAATGCAATGAGGAGAGATCATCATGTAATGTGCCCTACAAAATGCAACATGGGATAAAACTGGGAGGATGTAGTGAGCAAGCTAAACTTGCGAAAGGAAAATCCGTCATGGTTGAAGAACAGTCTCATGGAAGTAAAAATGGAGAAAAGATATCGATTCAGATTGCAAATAGCATGACTAGATCTGAGTCGACAACAATTTCGGAACTTGAAGCTCGCTTAAGCGTACTCGAGAGTGAACTTGCAAGGCTGAAGAAATAGTTAACAAGCACAAGCATATGGAGACTCATCATGTTTGTGGGTTTACGATCTTATCTGATTTTCTCTTCCATTTTTAACCTTTATCTTAGCTTTTCTGGATTTAAGATTCATAGAGATATTGTGAACACCTGATAGGAGGCAGTGACAGAAATTACATATAAAATTGAAGTGAATTTGATGCCGGAAATTCTTTCTTTTCTGAAGTTGATTCTCACAAAATCATCTACTCTGCCGAATTCTACATCGCGTGGTTACCGTAAGGATGAATTCCAAGTAAAGAACCGACACTCGTGTGAGTTCACAAGCACGCATTTTCTTGATTCTGTCTCTACTACTGCCTTCTCATCACTAAAGTACCATTGCCTTTGTATGATTATAGATGTTGGAGCCAGGAAACTAGCTCATCAGATTCAAAGTCCACTCGAGTTATGGTATATGTACAAAGTTGATTTACAAAATTGGTTGACAAATTAATATCTACACTAATCATTTCAAAATCAGATTTTTAAATTATTGGAAATCAATTGCCTGAATTTTGCCGACACTTATTTTGTCACTAATTTTGTAAACACACTTTTTACAAATAACATAATACAACTCAAAAAGAACTGTTTTCTACAATTAATGGTGCGTAAATAGCACTGTTTTGTTTTACTTTCGTTGCTTTGTTAAAAGAACCATGCATCACCTACAGACACTGGCGGACACAGGGGGGGGTCCCGCAGGTCTTGGGACTCTCCAGTTTTTCAGATTTTTTTTTTTTTTTTAGACAGACCCCCTAATTCTTAAATTGCAGATCTATGAACTTGGGTGGACCTTCCAGCCAAAGTTTTTTTTAAAAAAAAAATTAGAAACTCAACCCATTTAACCAAAGTACCCAACCCAAAACCGTAAAAACCCAAGTACCCAACCAAAAATCGTAGAAGCCTCACCAACACCCATCTAATTTTCGATTTTTTTTGTTTTTTGTTTACTTGACTTTGCAGTGTCAATCATTTTAGGCTTATTGAAGTCGGTTTGTCAGTCTGGACCTTTGTCATTGCTGGTTAGTGGGTGTTGGTGAGACTTCTTTCGTAGACCTTGCAGCTTTATTCATCGATGATAATGCCCAAATTGCTCAGGTTTGTTGTCGGTTCAGACTTATTTAGTTCATGATATTTTCTGTGTACCTTTTTTTTTTGTGCTATACCCTCAGCTTCAAAAAAAAATTCGGGGGGGGGGGGGGGGGGGGGGGGAGCCCCCTGTGCTCCCGCCCTTTCTTTCACCTAAACATCTTCGATTTTAGAACCCCCAACTCTAATATCTTGGTTCCGCCACTACCTATAAGGCCCTATACCTATATCTTTATCCTTGTTAAAATACAAAATCTGCCCCCGTACAAATAGTTCTACAGGTGTTGGCAACACGTGTATGATTGGTTTTTTGTCCAACATTCAATGAGAAACTGGCATGTGGATCCATGTAACATAATTTGTACAAATCCCATGTACACATAGCACTTCTCTTGCTTTTTCCCCAAAGAGGAAATTTAACACCCAACAATTGCACTTTGTCCTAAGAACAGGATTTATTCTCTGTGAAAACACTGATTTTATGTTCACTTGAACTGGAACAATACAGTACCAAGATTGCATGCGAAAATTTATCCAAAACCGATCAAAAGAAGAAAATTATAAACTTTCTCGAGATAGACTTTGATTTATTTCGTAATTCAAAAAATTTGCTTTGGTTTAAAAATAGAAATTTTCACTATTATCCTTATTCACGTCGTCTGTGGTACCTTCTTGTCATTTACAAATTAGTGAAGTGACTCAAGTAGTTTTCAAACCTTAAACAAAACAATCGCGCTACACGGCCAGGGTTAAAAACAGATTCAAAAACAGGGCCACGTGTTGGGACAGACTTAGAACACGTGGTATTGCCTTGTTTAAAAAAAAAGGAAAAAAATGCACTACCTTGTTTCCTTTCAACACACTCTTTCTCTCTCCACACGCAATTGATTTTCTTTCTCTCTCCACTCTCCCACGACTTCTCTGTCCAGAAGAATGAAAAATCCCCAAAATCGAACCCTACGTCTCCGGTATCACCGCGCCGCACTCGTCGACGGTGTCACCATCCCACGACCAACCATCTCCGGTCACCGTAAACAGAAGGCCAACATGTTTAACAGAGATTCATTTGGAGAAAAATTCTGAAAAGAAGGGCCAACCATCTCCTGTTGCTGTGAAAAATTGTTTAAAATAGATTCATTTAGAGAGGCTGCAGGTGAGTGATATTGGGTTAATAGCAATATTGAAGAGCCCGGACTTGGAGACGCACCAGAGGAAATACCGGAAGTAAAGAATCAGCGATTGCAGTGAGAATTGATGGCCGCTGTAGCAGAGAAGATAATGGCAGCAACCAAAAGTTCTGCGGCATCTGTTCTGGAGAGCGCGGATAGTGTGAAGGAAGTGAAAAATAGTGGTTCCAGAGTCCCAATTTGGTGAAGATAAAGGTAAAGAAGTGCAAGTTGCCGATTGGTTGAGGCAAGAAGGATGTCATTGGCTGTGAATTCGGACGCAGATGAGATTGAACCACAGGCCAAGGAGAACAAGATGATGGAGTGGAATTTCCTCCAGTTGTGAGTGGAACTACTTGGTGGTGGTGGAAATGTTTTACTACAGGCTGCAGCTGCTCCATCAACAAGTCATGGAACTCAATCATCAAATAAGTCAAGATTTAGCCTTTTTGTTGGAATGAATTTTGTAGCATGTGCTTTTCGGAGGTTATAAAATGGTAATGGTGGTTCAAATGATAGATTATAGATGAACTCAATGAGAGTTAGAAAGGATAAATCATTGTCAAGTTTTCATTCTTGTTTATATAGAATCATAGTATTGTTGCAATTTATGTTTGTGCTTCCATTGTTGTATCTTGGGCTTCTTTGTTGTGGTGTCATTTGTTACCTGCCTCTCAATTTTTGTTTGAAAGGTCCTTTTTTCATGAGCAAACAATCTTAGAAAAAAATAGACCATTGAACTAGGTGATACTTAAGTAGTCCTAAATTTTATGACCACATGCAACAGATAGAATATATTTGCCACGGTCCTTGAACAGGTAATAATAATTCCCAAATTCACATCAGTTTGCATACATGATGAATTCCCTTCATTTGCTACTGAAGGAAGATAGAAAAACAATGGATCAACAAATAGTGCTATCAAGCAAGAAAACAAAAAAAAATTGTTCCATTTAAAGACAATTTCACTTCCAGGATCAAGGACTGTCTTTTTCTCTGGCTCATGACCTTCTGGAAAACTTTAAACCTTCCAAAATTAGGAATGTTGTTTGTTCTTCTCTTGTCCACGAATCTACCTTCAGATTTCCTTAAACGACCTGAAGTTTTATACGGAGGCAGCTGTTTTCCAAGATCGAGTGTCCTCCTTATTATATAAATTTGCACCTCTACATAACATCAATTAAACAAATAGTTAAAAAAAATACATAATTATAACAACTACATAAAGTGTGATTGAAGTGCTAGTCGAAAAAGCTACAAAACAGGGCAGTAATCTGCGATTGAAGTGCGTCTCTTGTACATTTGCCGGAATTCCCCAAAACGCTCGGAAAGTTTGTTGCCGTCTGTACAAAAAATGCAGTGAACTTTTTGTTTGCCCTCAAAGCTTGATTTCAATTTGGAGAAAGATGATCGAACATACGAACATACCATGAAAATATAGTGAAAGCGGGCCACTATGCTGTTTTTTTGGAGACCCACGGGTCTTGTGCGTTGGCCGAAATGGCCGGAAATATTGTTGCCGGAGTTCAGAAGCTGGTTGCCAATGCTGGGTTTATGTTCGGCACCTTAGGTTTTTCAATTTGGGGAAAACTCGTTTTCTAAGAAAGAGGAAGTAGGAGTGTTGTGTTTTTTAGGTTTCCCTCCAAGGTGCATTAAGTTGTGTTTTGTAACATTGTGTTTCCCTCCAAAAAACCATTGCCACATCATTTATTTTGAATCCCTGTTTTTCAATCTGTTCTTGAGCCTGTCCAAATAGCATAATTCTAAACAAAAACTCTATAATGATCTTTTCAAGAATAATAATAAAATATTGATAAGTCATCCTGTGGTCTTTGTTGCCTTAACAAAGTTTGAGCTTACCATCTCAAATTCTCAATGAAGAGGTAAAAGGAAGTTTTTACAAGATTTAGTATAAGTCAACTCGATCAATAACCTTCAAAACAACAAGGTTGAAGTTAGTAAAGTGTTGTCTCAGTTCTAACCAAACAACTTGGAACAATAGTGTCGAGTTTGACATGTTAAGCATCAAGCTATGTTTTCTGATGGATAAATGAAGATACAAATACTCTCTGTCAGGGGCGGATCCACATGTGGACCTGGTTGGTCATGTGACCAACCAGGTTTGAATATTTTTGTTTTTTAGTTTTTAGGTTTTTTTTTTAAACGGTTGAATGCAAATTTTATTTTTGGAAACCCATTAGATTTGGGGCCAATGGGCCATTCCCTAATTAACCTAACCGGAGTCCGCAGATTCAATCCCAAATTCCATCCATTTGAATTAGGCAAAGTGGAGTAACAGAGGACAATGTTCAACGGCGCAAATCTGTTGTGCTGTGGCCCTTTTGCGTCCACCACTGACCACAGGGATCGAGACCGCTGGGCGCCTCTGACTACAGCCAATTCTTGGGCCAAGTAAACTTTTTAACCCTTAAATTCTCTTCTATTTTAGAGATTTTGTTTCTTTGATTTGCGGTGTAAATGTGTAATAAATAATTGTCATGCCGACGTTGCTTGTTTCTTATTGGTTTTGATATATGACATGTTTAAAATTGTTTCTATGATATGAGAGATTTGAATGGAGCAGCTATTTCCCCCATTGATGCTATTAGTGTAGCTTAAATCTTCGTTAGAAAATCGTAGGTAGCTCATGGCCAATGAGTTTATGATTGCATTATCCCTATGTTTTGGGCCTTTTCTCTATAATTTTCCTTTAAGTTTTGTTTGTCGATTTTACTATTTCCTTAATGTTCTAAGGTGTAATGGTATTTAAAGAAATCAAAAGGAAAAAAAAAAAAAAAAAAAAAAAAAAAAAAAAAAGAAGAAGAAGCAAAAGAACTAGTGAAGTCCCACTCATATAGGAATTTAAGAGCAAATATGATTCTAAAGGTTTCACATTATGAACTAATAAGGTTTCACATTATGCAATAATTAAATCCCTACAGGCTACGGAATTTCCTACATCTGCTGTTCAGAATCAGAACTACTACCAATTCTCTAACCAATGAATTTTACATAAGCTAAACTCTATTCCAATACATTCTTCTACTATAAGAAATCTACCGAACGTTATCAATGTATGAGAACTCGTAGAGAACAATTGTAATAAGATATCGAATAGTTAAATTTTTTCGTCACCTTTTTAACATGTTTGAGTGTGCCCCACTGATACAAAATCTCTGCGTCCGTCACTGCTCTTAGAAGATTAGAAATAAAGATAGTTTAATTTAGATTAGTTTATTTAAGTTTATTATGATTTTCTAGTTAGACTAAAATTAGGGTTTTGTTTTCTAAATTTACTAGTTTGCAGACTTACATTAATTTTTATTTTCTTTATTTCATTCTCAAATTAGGAATAGTAAGAAAATATTCGAAGAAGCGAGAAGACAAGGGAACTACATGTAATTGCTCATCAAACAAATTTTAATCAAATAACTGTGAGAACAGTGAAACACTTGTATTTGCATATGAATCCTATTTTGAAAGAAACGAAAACTCAACTTCAGTTGAGTTAGAATGGGCAAATTCAACACATTTTTCTATTGCGGTCAATTAACAATGATTTAATAGTTTAGTGGCTGTTTATATTATTAACTCACTAATCAATCTATTTTTATTTACCTATTTAGTAAAAATAGAAGTACTATTTACTTATATATCATTTATTTTTATTTATTTATAATTTAAATCAATTATAATCTATCCAAAATTAGATGTCAATTAGACACTTGTTTTTCCCAATTATTGTGTGGTGGTAGCACAAATTAGCCAAACTTTATACATTTAAGCAGTGTTCTAAAAAGCTCGCATAGACAATGTCTAGGCACTGTCTAAGCTTGAAGCTCGGGTAAAACGCATCACTTTGCGTTTAGACACTTTTTTTTTTTTAATTCCTAAGTGATTGAATTTTTTCCTTCATTTTTTTGGTCTTCCGTAGACGCAATTTATTAGTTTTTTTAAAAATCTTTTATTTAACTTTAGCTTATTATTATTTAAAAAAAAAAACTTTTCATTTGACTTTAATTTCAAGTCTTTAAAAGATTTTATCTATACAAAAATTAAAAATGAATTTATCTAAATAATTAAATAAGATTTAAGTTTTGGTGTTAGATATATTATTTAATTATAATCTTGAGATTCATTTTAATACAAACTTAAAAAATATATATGAAATTCCTATAAATCTATTAAGTAGGACTTGTCTAGTTGAAAATTGAAACTATGAGAAATATTCTAATTTTTGCATTTTCAAAACTTGAAAATTATATAATTAACTAATAATAGGAGTTATCAAGTAAATATTATATTTTATAATTTCTAGTTGTTTAATATGTATTATTTAATTATTAAATAATTTTTTAAATGATTAAAAATAAAAAATAATATTATAAATAAGAAAATGTTTTTTTACGAGTAAACCTCGCTTAGATTCGCTTAAGCTTATAAAGAAGTTTTGACTCAACGTCTAATCACGCTTTATGCTTCGTAGAACATTGCATTTGAGATAGGAGCGTCTATTTTTAAGAAAGTTTAGAAGAGGGACTGTTTTCATTCTCACTTTGTGTTCCTTTTTGGACAAATTCTCGAGGACAAGGCCACAACTGACGAGAGTTGATGCTAAAGGCTCAAAATTAATCCTTATTTTTGCCTTTCAATTCTTTCCCTCTTCTTCACCCCGCCCCTTCTCTCTCTACAAAAACGTGCTCTGCAGCTGCCACTTCTCACTCTACAGTCTGAGACAAATCCCTGTAAAACCCGCTTATTTACAGCGACCCACAAACAGTAAACGTAATTGAACTGTTAAAGTGTGTTTGATAGAGATTATTTGGGAAAAATGAATTTTGAAATAGTGATATGATGGAAAATGTGTGGTTGAAAAAGAAGGAAAAGTTATTGATGTGATGGAAAATATTATTTTATTGAAGAATGTGTGGTTGAAAATGAGTAGAAGAATGAGAATGAAAATTAAAATGGGAATAAGGGTCCGTTTGATTGCAGGGTGGAAAATGGGTGGAAAAGGAAATGGATTCCAGGGAAGTGAATTGCCTGGAAATGTTTTACCGGGAATTGACAATTACTTGTGTTTGATTGGCAATATTTTCCGGGTGGAAAATGTTGACATTTTCCAACTTTTGTTGTTTGATAGACAAATTTTCCATAGAAAATTTCAAGTATTTCCACCTTTTGGTGTTTGATAGGAAAAATTTTCCAGGGAAATTTTATTTTAATTATTTAATTAATTCTTCATTCATTTCATATTTGTAATTGTCCCCATTTTTTTAATTTTTATTTTATTTTATATGATTTTCCAATATTTAATATAAATCAAAATTTTTCCTTTTTTTTTTTTTTCAAGTTTTCCAAATTTGTATTTTATTTCATTGTTTTTGTTTTTTTTTCTCCATTTTGAAATTGTTATACCTTAGGCAAGAGTTAACAGATTAATTTTTTGTCAAAAAATGAAGTTTTAAATGGAGGAATTTTGGGATTGAAATATTAATTCACACCGTTGATAAATTTAAATTTTGCGTATGACGTTAAAAAATAAATTTGCCGATATTGATGAACCGAACAACAATTTTTATCAAATATTATACATATAAATTATCATGTGTATGCCCGCACGGTGGGTGTCAAAAATATGGTTTGCTATTCCATCATTGTTGTTTGAATATAAGGACACACATTACAATGCATTTCAAACTGAACATCAGTACAGTATCCAACAAAAGACTGCACACATGCATCCATATCATATGTCGCACAATTTCTACCGCAAACTAACAACTATGTGTGTGTGTTACAAAAAAATAGTAACAATACATCATGCCCCTGTATTGCCTATTCCACATACATACAAACAACATACAAAAACAAAAAGCATCACTTCATGCGCAATCTACGACGGTGGAGGCTGATCCCGACCAAGCTTGTCAGAAACTAAAGCACGCATGTAATTCTCACTAGTCAAGTTCTGAAATACCTTTGCCAAAACATCGTCAGATTGAAATAGTTTCATCATTTCCATAATGTCCTTCATTTCCAGGTTCATACCCTCTAACTTCTCCAGAATCAACTGCCAATTCACATAATTATTTGTATCAATCCTAGCTTGTAGTTCCATAGCTTGAGCAATTTTTGATGACGAATCGGCAATCCTCAATAGGGCAATAGTGCTCTCATCCACTGGTTGTGCACGACGACGCTTAGCTTTATTGGGTACTTCTTCGTTTGTACGCTTACGACTGCTTGACGCTGGGCTATTATCCATATCCACGTTTTCGTTATCAACCTCATTCACACTGTCATCAGTAACTACATATAAAATTTAACCCATTTGTTAGACATGTATGCATACAAAAGATAACAATTTGTATACATTTACACACGAACGATATACCATACATCAAATGAGAAATAAATACGATAGCGTGCATACCATTCAAAGGCGAGAAATGATCGAAACCAGATACCGCGCGCTCTCCGGTGGCTGCATCATTGCCAAATATAGTTTCCATTTCATCATATCTTGGAGAACTTTTGATCTTCCATTTCCCGAATTCTGGCTTTCCCTACAATATACACACGTTAATGCACTGCATTTAAATTAAATCATATCGTATGGTGATTTTCCTTGTAAATCATATTATATATACCGCATCCTCACTTTTTACCTGAATCAACTCGTCCCAAGCAACGGAATCAGCAATTATGCGGCTTGTATCAGGATCTAACCCAAAACCACTGATGCTTAGCAATTGACGCACTTCAGCGTGCTCCTTCTTCAGTGTCTTCAACCTCGCCCTTACATTCTTATCTGAAACCGTCACTCCGCATCCAGTAAGAACCCTTTCCATTGCCTTGGACACTTGAAACGCAGTAAACCCATTGTCACTTCTTTTGTGCCCAGCCAACACTTGTTCAACAAGTGATGTTATCATTAGAGCGTCCATATCATCGCTCCAACGTACTTGCCGGCTCCTCGCAAACTGATCAGCTCTACCTTTTTGTTTTTCACTATCATTCCCGTCAGATGGGATGGCCGGTCGGGGAAATGGAAACGGACCCATACTGTGAAGACGATTCTGTGACATCGACGCTGTCATATGAACAAAAAATTGCCAATATATTAAACACTACAATGAGGACAACAAAATTCCACCACATGTACATACAAGAAAAACAACACATATGTACAAATTTAAACATAACGTTGTTATAAATATAACATAACATGTCACTTATAGTTACAAAAAAAAACAACGCACACTACTACTGTTACAACTTATAGAGTCAATCAAATTCTATTCCTGCATCATGCGTTGGATGGTATGCGGCCCACATTTCATCAGCCAACGCTTCCCTAGTAGTAGCCCATGCAGCTTCAGCGGTAAACGATATATTAACATTTGGTGTGTCATCCTCTGGTGTATCAACCTGTCCTGGGTTAACCTCATCATCGCTACTATAGTCATCCTCGTCACATAGGTCATCTGAGTCATCTAGCCTTAAAAAATTGTGAATTGCACAACATGCAAGAACAATCCTAGATTGTGTTTCAATGTCGTGATATGGTTGATGCCTCAGATATGCGAATCTTTTTTTAAGCAGACCTATAATCCTCTCAACGACGTTTCGCAAACTTGAATGACGAAAATTGAAGAGCTCTTTCTTGCTTTCAGGCCGATGTCCTTCTATGTCTCTACGATGGTATCGTGTCCGACGATATGGTGATAGGAATCCGTTAACCAATGGAAATCCGGCATCGGCAAGATAATATTTACCTATTCAAAGCATGTTTGTTAATATAACTTCTCTTAAACTTTAATGGAGGTGAAATGACAAATGGTACAACAATATGTCTATATCTTACCAATAGGAATGGTTAGCCTATGACCTTGTCGTAAAGTTGCACTCCTCAATAACCGGCCGTCGTGAGCGGATCCCTCCCAACCGGCAAGTACGAACGTGAACTTCATATCAAATGTGCAAGCGACCAGAACATTCTGGGTTATCATCTGCTTCCTATTACGATACCGTGCCTGATCTTCGATGGGGACATTCGCAGGAAAATGAGTACCGTCGATAGCCCCTACGGAATCCTAAAAAGAGCCAATAAAATGTAGTTACGTAACAGCAAGTGAAACAATATACTAGGGATGCGTGGAAGTTATATATTAGCACCTAACCTTAAAGTACTCGAACCAAGGCTGCAATTTTTCCTTCTCATATGGTGAGTTATGAACTGTTGCACTCTTCACAACATCTCTATACAGTCCTAGGCAAGCTTGTAGGACTGTATGAAAGTAATAACTTATTGTTTGACCAGATCTGAAGAACGTAAAACTCTCTGTTCTATTACGATTGTCGTGTCCGACGGTGTTAAGAAATATAGCTACTTGTTCCTCTACTTTGACACATCTATTGTCTACTAAACCGTATGTTCGTAACCGTGCACAGAATCTTTGAAATGGAGCTCTCTTCATCCTTAGTAGATCGCGACAAATTCTGTCATTAGAACCGAACATTCTTGTAAGGATCATTTCTCTTTCCTCGTCCCAATTTCGCCGTGGGCCTCTAGGGACTCGTCGATTACGACGCCTACTTATATTGAATATTACAACTGCTTGTATGACCAACATCCAAAATAGTCTTTGTTGTTGTCGTTGTCGACGACGTTGGGTGGTAATGATAGCCATGTGACTTCAAGAAACTACTACGAAGATTAAACATCACGTTAATTATTATTAACAATGAGCACAAACACTATCAAATTGTTTCATGTACAGTTTATGCATGATTGCAATTACATGAATTTTTAGTGCTAATAACAAATTATTAAATCCTTGAACGTTGAACATGAATCCTAAACGATGCAATTTATTATATCCTCCAACCACATTTCGTCAATTTTTTTTTGTTTGTTGGTATGTTCAAAATCAAGTTCGAAGTTCAAGCTAATATTCATGATCTTCAATAATTCGAAGAGTACAACTTGTCGAAAATTAATAACATAATGTAATATTCAAGATTTTATTTTAATTACTTATGTTAAATTCCAATTTTCATCTGTTTATAGTTATGTAATTAAACTATTAATTTGTCAATTGTGTTGGATGAGGATAAAACCGACAAACATGTGTAATAATATCAAATAATTCTTACTAGATGTACAACGAAAACTGTAATATAAATTTGAACAAAGCAAAAATTCACATAAATTCATTGCAAACTTTTATTCTCAACTTCCACCATACAAAAGGTTAAATTGTTTCTCATCCCTCCAATCAAAAACCAACAAATTGGCTAATCAAATGACTACATTTCCAAACATCATTATTTCATAACTATCATGGCAACAATTTCTATATACACTTTCAGGCAACCAGCACAAAGAACAGTGTCTAAACTCTAGATAACTTCATTTCCAGCATAGGTAACCACTGTATAATTCTATATACACTTCGAGGCAGCCACATAGAAGGATGGAATCTCCATAGCAGCCACAATTTTGGTATTCCAGAGTCCCATACCACATAGAAATGAGCAACAGTAATAAAAAACAGGTGGTAAAACATTGCATAAACTCAAAAGCAGTTCTGTCCAGCAATCAGAAACCGTATAAAATTTTGGTCACTGGAAGTTCTTGGAGAAAAGCTAAGGTTGATGAAGGGGTAATCACAATGCATCAACAGGTTTGGTTAACAATAATAAGCAGGACATTACACACAATATATCAATTATCAGTTCTTGGAGGATCAGAAATTTTGAAATGGTCAAAAGAGAACACTGGCCACGCCATGGCTGCAATTAACCGGTTGCAGTGGAAAGAGAGAACGAAATCCCTCAAATCACACGCCATCCGGGTTGCCCTGCCAAGCTACGGGTCCGATTATCCCCATTCCCGATTGGTAAGCTCAGAAGGTGAAAGAATTTCATCACATCCCCCATTCAACTACACCCAACCAATTACCAGTAACTGGAACAAATAGTGCAATTCACAAACACATACGAACAAAATAAGTACAAGCATGACTTTCCATTTTCTGTGTACAGACAGATGCATAGATAACCAGTGTATAATTCTATATACACAATGAAGCAGCCACAACGAAGGATGGAATTTCCATAGCAGCCACAATTTTTTTGGTATTCCAGAGTCCCATACCACATAGAAAT
Organism: Osmanthus fragrans; assembly: GCA_019395295.1. Taxonomy (NCBI): domain Eukaryota; kingdom Viridiplantae; phylum Streptophyta; class Magnoliopsida; order Lamiales; family Oleaceae; genus Osmanthus; species Osmanthus fragrans. Next base: position 1,052,568 of record CM033344.1, on the reverse strand, counting down.
GAGCCACAGTATTAAAAAACAGGTGGTAAAACATTGCATAAACTCAACAGCAGTTCTGTCCAGCAATCAGAAATCGTAGAAAATTTTGGTCACTGGAAGTTCTTGGAGAAAAGATAAGGTTGATGAAGGGGTAATCACAATGCATCCACAGGTTTGGTTAACAATAATAAGCAGGACATTACACACAATAGATCCATTATCAGTTCTTGGAGGATCAGAAATTTTGAAATGGTCAAAAGAGAACACCGGCCACGCCATGGCTGCAATTAACCGGTTGCAGTGGAAAGAGAGAACGAAATCCCTCAAATCACACGCCATCCGGGTTGCCCTGCCAAGCTACGGGTCCGATTATCCCCATTCCCGATTGGTAAGCTCAGAAGGTGAAAGAAATTCATCACATCCCCAATCAAACTACACCCAACCAATTACCAGTCACTCGAACAAATCGGGCTTCACAAACACATACGAAAAAAATGCGTTGACAGAAAAGGGATGTTGCGATTTTCGTAAAACAGATAAATCATAAGGTTGAGGAAGGGGTATTCATTTACAAAAGGGTTGTTGCGATTTCTGGGTAAAACAGAGAAATCATAGGGTTGAGGAAGGGGTAACCACCCTTAAAAAATCCAACCTTCCTCTCCCCTCATCCTTCCAAGCTTGCGGCGATGAGAAATCGAAGCACAATATCGAACAAATCTTACCTGATCTGAGAGTTGGGGGAAATTTTCCAGAGACGGTGGAGTCGCCGCAAGAGAGAGAGAAAGGGAAAATGGAAAATGGGAAATGTTTAAGTCGGGAAATGAAAAACCATCTCAACCCTAGGAATCGAAAGCCTCAGTTTGGTGGAAAATAAGGTCACGTGCACTGATTGGGTGGAACTCAATTGCCTGGAAATAAGGCCCTATCAAACAGCCCTTTAAGTGGAAAATAGTGGCAATTTTCCTGGTTCCCAAGAAAAATAAGCCTGTCAAACCCTAAGATTTTGCTATTTGTATTAAAAAATATTACCGAAACGGCCGCTCCTTGTAGTTTTATGTGCAGCACTTGCTATAAGCTTGGAAGAGTTGCAGAAACCATGGCTAATTTGGGTTTCTCTACTCAGGCAAACCCCCTTAAGTCTTCCTCTTTTTCTCCCCCATATTTTTGGTTCTGCCGTTCCTGCACTAACGCTTCTTCTTCTTCTCGCACTATTTGGGCTTGTTCAAGAAAAGCCCTCCGCAGGTACAGTTTCTTTCAAATTCACTTGTTTTCACCCTTTGGGATTTTACATTATTTCATATGGGTTTTTTATTATTCTTAAAGATTTTTTTTTCTTTATTTTACTATTGACATTTCCAACTGTCTTGTGCAATTATATGGATATAGTTTAAATTTTTTGTATTGTTATGTGGCAGATGTTGAAACAAATGATATCTTTAAAATCTGCACGAGTTTTCCTTTGATTTTTGTAGTTGAAGAAAAATGAAAAAGGAAATTAAAAGAATACTTAATAAGTGACGAAAATGTTAATGTCAGGCACCTCCGCAACTAGCTGTTAATATTGAAGTTTTGAAATGGCAGTCACATTTGTTATGTGGAGGCTTGTAATGTAGCTGCATTGGGTTTGATTTGAGCTGGCTTTAGAGGGTTTAGATTGAATAATAATCCTTCATTGGTGTTTTCACCTTTTATGTAATGATAATTTGCAGGCCGGAAGATTTCAAACTTGAAAGTGCAAATGGTTTCTTATCTACTGGAACTCTTAATGTTGATTCCCATCAGTTTATACAAAGATCAAGTTATAGTACTGTGCAACATGATGAAAGTCAAATGCACTATCAACGAAGATATACTTACCCATCTCCTCACTCAAAGATGCCTTCTGTGCATAGAGAGGGCAAAAGCACAGAGGAAGTAAATGGAGAAGTTTGGGGCAGCCATGTCACTCTTGGACTTACTGCTGAAGCCTGGCGTAAAGCAGCTGAAGAATGTAAAATGAACAAGGCATTATTTGCACATAAAGAAAACATTGCTGTGAATCTTAGAATCCTTCCAGAAAATACTGTAGAAGGAGCTAAGTTGGGAGTCATAGAAGAGTCATCTGAGTGTATCAAAAGGGTAAGATATTATGATTACTAATTAAACCAAGAATGCACAAGTTAATGTTTGCATTATTGAGTATCCATAATGTCCAGTTAAAAGCTTAACAATCGGGGGGTTTTTTTTTTGGCAGTACAAAGGAGATGGAAGTAGACCAATCAGTAAAGAAATGGAATACAGTGTGAATGTAGGACAATTCAGGCCGCTTGTATCGCATAACCCATTGTCTGTTGATGATGTTAGAAGTAACCAAGTATGCATGAATAATGGCTATGGTTCAATGTCATTGCAAAACCAATCATTGTTAGAAGGTGATCTGCCTAATAGGTTATTGTTGGAGGATAATGTGGAGAATGGGAAAGATGAAGTTTCCAAAATCGTCAATGAACTTGCTATCGATGAAATAAAAAATGGTGCTGCTGATCATAAATGTGTTATCGCTGACACTGCTAATGGAACTCGGATTGAGCAAATAACTCATGAACCAAAGAATATTTTTGAGAGGCTTTGTAGCGTCTATGAAAAGGTTCTTGTAGTTAATAGCATTTCTGCAGCTAGGGAAGTGGTTGGTTTGCTCACAAATCAATACAGGCATCTTGTTCACGCATGTGATTCTGAGGCATGTATCCACTGGATTCATTTACATCTCTTTTCCATTTAGATACATAAGGCTTGTTCGGTAGATATTAAAATCCAATTTTAATTGAAAATATAGCCGTCTCTAAAATCCAAATTTAATTAAAAATATAGCCGTTAATCTCTACCAAACAAGCCCATAGAAAGTAGAATTTTTTTTTTTATTTTTTTATTTTATTTTCACCAATGTAGACACCCTTTATCTTATTCAATGTTATTGGTTATATAAATCAGGTAGCCAACATTGATGTTAAGGAGGAGACACCGGTGGACCATGGAGAAATTATATGTTTCAGTATATATTCTGGTCCAGAGGTTGATTTTGGCAATGGGAAATCTTGTGTCTGGGTGGATGTTCTTGATGGTGGTGGCAAGAATCTCATAGCTGAGTTTGCTCCATTTTTTAAGGACTCCTCCATTAAAAAAGTAAATGCTTTTTCTAATGCTTATTTTCTATATTGCACCATCAACCTGATAATCAGCTTCCTTGTGCTTTTTGTAGGTCTGGCACAATTACAGCTTTGATAATCACATAGTAGAGAATTATGGGCTCAAAGTTTCTGGTTTTTTTGCTGATACAATGCACATGGCTCGGCTGTGGAATTCGTCTAGGCGAACTGAGGGTGGGTATTCTTTAGAAGCACTTACAGGTGATCCCTCTGTCATGTCTGATGCTAAGCTGCGTCCTGGTGAAGAGATGATTGGTAAAGTGTCAATGAAAACGATCTTTGGCAGGAAAAAATTGAAAAAAGATGGATCTGAGGGAAAAATAATGGTCATCCCACCAGTCGAAGAGCTGCAAAGAGTTGAGCGAAAACTGTGGATTTGTTATTCCGCTTTAGACTCAATAAGCACACTGAAGCTATATGAAAGTTTGAGGTGTAAACTGTCTAAAATGCCTTGGAATCTTGATGGAGTTGTGAAGGGATCAATGTTCAACTTCTATGAGAAATATTGGTGTCCATTTGGTGAGCTTCTAGTAAAGATGGAAACCGAGGGAATGCTGGTTGATCGTGCCTATCTCTCCGAGGTTGAAAAGGTGGCTAAAGCAGAACAGCAGGTTGCCGCTGATAGATTTCGCAAGTGGGCATCCAAACACTGCCCAGATGCGTGGTACATGAATGTGGGTAGTGATGCACAGTTGCGCCAATTCTTTTTTGGCGGTATTCAGAACAGGTATGAAACTGTTCCTGCATTTTTAATTCACTGAATATGAGATGAAGGAGGTCGTGTACCCTAAGGAAGTTTACAGTCTATGGGCTCTAGTCATGTGAAAATTAATGCCAAAACCACGTGCTTTAGCTCTTAAATGAACTATCTCTTTATTGTTGTATTTGGTATAGATGGACACAGTTACAAAATCCAATGAGGTTCATTTTGTCAAAAATGATAATTTTTGAGTCTATTGATTTATTATTGTGATCTTGTGTCAGTTGTGTGCAATGTGATCTCAATTCCTGAGATTGTTGTTGCCTGTCGCTCTGTATCCTAATAATAGGATTCTCAACAAGAAGAAATTTTTGGATTGGAGGGGCCATTGCCTCAGAAACTCCCACTCTTCACTACTGTCTGTCCATCAGCTATGCATAAATAAAAGGAATAATATGTTTCTGATCCTTAGTAAAAGGTGGAGTGACTGGTGGGTTTTATTTGGAATTAGATTTTCGTTTACGTCTGCAAGAAAATGATATGGATAATAACTGAAATAGCTATGTGCTGCTTTTTCTTTTAAAGGTTTGACTTTCTTGCTGATTGCAGTCTCTGCACAATAACTTGGGAATTAGCAATTCACACCCCACCCCGCGCTGTGATGTAGTGACTTGTTCTTTTTTTCATCATCTATCTACAGAAAGGATGCGAATGAGTTTCTTCCTCTAGAGAAGGATTTCAAAGTTCCCAACACAGACAAGTTAATTGAAGAAGGCAAGAAGAGTCCAACAAAATATCGCAAAATTATATTGCATAAGCCCCTTGATGTTAATATAGAGGCTGATGTGTATACTGCAAGTGGTTGGCCTTCTGTTAGTGGTGATGCTTTAAAGGGTCTTGCTGGGAAGGTTTCTGTTGACTTTGACTTCATGGATGAAGAGAATGTTGAAGAAGTTCCTAATGCAGGGGGTGGTGAAGCTTGCGAGGACCCTGATAAGTCTGCTTATGGAGCAGCGTATACAGCATTTGGTGGTGGGCAGGCGGGAATTGAGGCTTGCCATGCCATTGCTGCTTTATGTGAAGTTTGTTCAATAGACTCTTTGATTTCCAACTTTATTCTTCCCTTGCAGGTTATTTGCTACCACAACTTTCTTGGCAACATGATTTAAATTCCTAAATAACTTTCTATGCTTAGAACTTTTGTTGGAGACTCCTTTTGTTTTGTTTTTTCTATATAATTTTATTAGATTGCGTTTGGTAATTGAAAATTTGGCTTTCATTAAGTAATTGAGGTTCGTGTGTAAAAAAAATTTCTTCGAATAATTTCTTGTTTTTGGCACTAATTTTTTTTTTTTTTTTTTTTTTTTTTTCTGATCTTTGCATGCATAATCATCATTACGTGCTTATATAATTGAGTACTTGTCGATTTTGCTCTGCAGTTCTGTATTTGTTAACTAACTAAGGCAGATAATTGCGAGGAAAATATCAATGAGAAGGGATCAGTAACCTCAGTTGTTTATGTTTTCCCTTGTGTAGTGTTTTGCTTGGCAAGAGATTCTTATCTTCAGACAGTTAATCTGATCGTATTATTTTCAATCTGATCATATTATTTTCAACTTGTGATCATCCTTATGTTCATATGAAATGAAGATCTTCTGGGGCATCAGAAAAAGCACAGACAATTTTTGCTCAATTCAACCCGATTGGCATGGCCAGAGAACATTGTGCTTCCCATTTTTCTTTCTTTTCACCAGATCTGCAATGGCTTATGTCCTGGTTCATATCTTATACCACCTTTTGTAATTTAGAAAAACGTGTATTTTTTTCCCCGTCGGTTATTCAGAAAAAAATGTATTGTTTCTTGTCATCTTGACTGATCTTTACCAATATTAAAATTCTGAATTGAGCAAAAGAAAAATTGCTTGTACTTCACAGAAGGATGTCTGAAATATTTGTGAAAGCTAATTTTTTCCGTAATTAATTTTATTCATTCGAAATAAGAATACATCATTGGAAAGAGAAAAATCTTGAGACTGTAATTTTTTAATCATATTTTCTCTTCTACCTCAGGGTAATCATATATCAGGCAAGGAAGGGCGAATTCATTGTTCACTGAATATTAACACAGAAACTGGTCGCTTATCTGCCAGAAGACCAAATTTGCAGGTTTGTCGTATAATTTGTGTAATCTTCTGAAGATCACTTAGTTAACTATTTTGATACAGGTTTTATACTGTTTTGTGGTTGTACATTTCAACATTCTTCCTATTGCAATTTTGACTGTGATAATAAATCTGAGTACAATTCTAACAATTCAAATATGAAAATGTAACTATAGCTTTTAACAAATATATTTCTATTTCTTTTTGTCCAATGAATTCTCTTATGTTGTGCAGACCTTTTTTTTTTTTGCCTTTTTGATAAACAAGTCTATGAGCTCAATAAGGCCTTATCCCATGCTATTGCTACATGGAGCCTTTCCTCCAAGCCCGCTCAAAGGAAATTATTATAGTTAAACTGCAAAAATATTGATCTCCTTTTTCTAATTTCCATGCATAAACTCAATGCTATGATACAATAGTTTTAGGCCTAAGTTGTGGCTTTTACAAAATAATTTGCACAATTTAAAAATCTCTTTCATTGTTGTTACTGGGGACTAAATGATTTTCTTCCTGTATCTGGCATTTTTCTGGTTGAAATTATATGGTCAAATAACTTTGTGACGCAAATATCTTCCAACTTCTCCGAGAAACTTTCGGACCTTGACAGATGCATCTGGGCCCATGGTGTTAACGACTTTTATATCTAAGAAGGCCTTCTTCGCCACCTGCAGAAAATAGGCTCTCTCTGTTCCTTCGATGTTATTAGCTTTTTCTTATACCAAAAACACTTGTGCTACCGAAAAAAGAAAAGGAAAAATATTAATGGTAGGAAGTATGTACAACTATGGCGGAAAAGATGTTTTTTAGAACACAAATGAAACATTATCATGCAAAAAAAAAAAAAAAAAATGTAGATGGGGACTGATTTAATTAAAGAGTTGCTGCCAGCTAGGTAAACATCTACCAGAGTATCACCATGTTAAGATAACCCAAAATTAAATTAGAACCAGTTTATACTAACTGCAATTCATGGTCCTAGCATCTGGGACAATGAGGGCTATGGTTGACTTTATAGCTTAATGAAAGAGATCCTTTGGTTAATGATTTTACTGCCTCAATGGTCGTCATATGTTGTTTGTGAGTTGCAAGTTGCAACTACACTGCTACCACCCTAAAAAGAGTCCAATGTGTCAATTTTATGTTTATTTATTTTCTTTCAACATAACATTCAGTATTGCTAATCATTTAGCTTCTTCAAACCAGAACCAACCTGCTTTAGAGAAAGACCGGTATAAGATTCGTCAGGCATTTATAGCTGCACCTGACAACTCTCTGATAGTTGCTGATTATGGACAGGTAATGACTTGCACCCTCCACTTTTATGTCTGTCTCTGGCATTGTTATGTGACTTTTGTACATATATTGAACAAGTTCCTCAAATCAGTTGGAACTTAGGATTCTTGCACATCTTGCCAACTGTAAGAGCATGTTAGATGCTTTCAAAGCAGGTGGAGACTTCCATTCAAGGACTGCAATGAACATGTATCCGCATATTCGTGAAGCTGTCGAACAGAAGCATGTGCTTCTTGAGTGGCATCCTGAACCTGGTGAAGATAGGCCTCCAGCTCCTTTACTAAAGGTTTACTCTGGGATCTTCCTCTTAGTTTTATGTTGTAGTTTCTTCAAATAGTGACCGTAATGTAACAGCATCTTGATATGATATTTATTTAGTGTTTTAGTTTGCTGGAGGCTAAAATAAATGAGGTGATGCAATCGAATTTTCATTGGAAAAAAACAAATAAAGATGAAGACTATTGATAAGAACTGTAGTAGCTTTCGTGATATTAGAAATCTTAGCACTTGTAGCAGCAGTAGGTATAGTGATATTAGATTATGGAGATGTACATCACAATTATGTGATTTTTATATTAAATTTATTATTTTCAAAGAAATAGAACTTGATCTCATTCTTCTTCAAATTAATATTAGAATTGTGCTAGTAACTTGATATTAGACCCAAAGATCCACTTTTGGTTTCATAAAGAAATTTCCTGATTCCTGAGGGACTATATACATCAGTCATGTAGTTCTCGCTAAACTAGCAAGTTTGCAAGGTATATTGTATAGTATAACCCTCTTAATCTGCATTAGGTTTAGTCTTAACTTTTCTAATTCTGAGGGCTAAGCATAGTTCCAATCAGCCATTAGACCCTTCACCAGTTCGCCTGAATGCTGATTTTTATATGACTCCCAAGTAAGTTGAGCTATATTTAGATTGTTATCTTCGATTGAATTTGTTATTACCAAAATTGTTTAGAATTGCCTTGTATAAAGAAGCAAATCAAATGTACTCCAATGGAATGTTAGGTTGGCAATAAAGTTACAAACGACCGATGGTCTGTTTGCACAGTTTTCTTTTGCATAAATGTCTTTTCGAAATGACACTTCAAACAGAATCTCTTTTGAGAAATTAGGTTTTGGCAAGTGGAAATTTCGAAGCTGTTATAGAGGCAAAGCATTTTTTTTTTTTTGGATTTAATTAAAGTTGGCTTCTGAATTCTTTTTACAGAAATGTCCTCTACATTAATTTTTGGAGACAGGCTACCTAGGTCAATAGTTTACCGACAAGCACTTGTTTGTTACTCTATCAAACAACTTGGATATCCATTCTAATTTCTTAACAAACTAGTTAATCTCTGCTGACTTTCAAAAGTTTCATTAAAACCTCACTCACATACGAGGCTGTTTTGTCAGGGTATTTGATGATTTTCTTCTATAATTGCGAAGAAAATTAGAACAGGGATCCAAGTGCTCATTTGCAAATTTTCTTATAGAGTGGAAAATGGAAACCTTAGGTGCAATTTTTACTTGTTTCTGGTTGTAATCAAGTGCTTGTTCCTTGAATGGAACCAATATGACTTATTCTTCAGGATGCTTTTGCTTCTGAAAGACGGAAAGCCAAGATGCTGAACTTTTCCATTGCATATGGGAAAACTACGGTGGGGCTTGCCCGTGATTGGAAGGTCTGTTAAACTTGACATTACAACAAATTTCGTTCTTTTCAGTTGAAACCCAGTTATTGATATGGATTGTGATTGCTATCATAAACTCTCAGGTTTCTATCAAGGAAGCCAAGGAAACAGTTGATCGCTGGTATAGTGATCGACAAGAAGTATTGTCTTGGCAGCAAAAACGCAAAAAAGCACTTGTAAATGGACGTGTTCACACATTGTTAGGACGGGCTCGCAAGTTCCCATCTCTAAGAAATGCAACTCCATGGCACAAGAGTCATATTGAAAGGGCTGCCATCAATACCCCAGTGCAGGTCTTTTTTTCCTGTTGCCTCATTTTTTTAAGCTCCTCCACCATCCTCCTCAATGTGTGTGTCCTCTGACTTGGAAAGTTTTGACAGGGAAGTGCTGCTGATGTTGCAATGTGTGCTATGTTAGAAATATCAAAGAATGCACAACTGAAGGAGCTTGGATGGAGGCTTCTTTTACAGGTTAGTTTTGTAGATCACTCTCCTCTACCCCCACCCTTATGCCTACCCCAACCCTCTAAACATAATAACTAAATAAATATTAATAATATTAAGTGGCGTTCTTTGGAACAATTCATTTCAATAAACCAATCAACTGTTTTTGCCATTACATATTATGAGCTCACTATTATATTTAGATTGTCTTTGCCTTCAATCTGAAGTGTCTAAGCTTATTGCTTTCTTTATGTAAATTTTAGAGTCCAAGCCATAGACCTTATAAATAATCTGGTTAATGGATGCCTGTGATTAAATCATGTGTATTCTCCCTTCCTACGTGGGGCTTTTTTCCTGTGAAATTACAATTTAGAATTTATTTGAATGCACTTTCAGGCTTCTGAGTTATGGTGTAAGAAGTTGCTTTGTTGCCAATGTCGACTGTCATCTCCTTCTATCATCATCCAAAAGCCATCATCATTCTAAATTCTTAAAAAATGACTTGATGTGACAGTCTTGTTAGCTAATGGAATATTATGTTGAAATTTCAAGATTAACTTCTCTCTGAACAGGTTGGAAGGGCCGACGGAATCTGCTGAGGTTGCCAAGGACATTGTGGTTGACTGCATGTCGAAACCTTTTGATGGGAAGAATATCCTTAAAGTTGATTTATCTGTTGATGCCAAATGTGCGAAGAACTGGTATTCAGCCAAGTAGATAACAATTTCATTACCTGCAAACGAGTGAAATTTTGTTAATCCTCTCCTCTACAGTCTTTGCAAGCTTCATACTTCCTGTTGTCTGAAGGTGGTACGCGTGCAGTTAGGGTAGGGAAGATGGATACGCTGCGGTTCAGCATTTTGTAATTCAATGTGGGAATTTGTATAGTAGTTTTTTGATCTGTATATACTAGAATCTTGTCACTTTGAGGGATGTGTTTGTATCATTAACATTGCTCAAATTCACTTGTGTAAAATGAGGTTTTGTTAATGAAATTAGATTTGGCAAGGAAAAAAGGCTATACCCTTTGCTGGCCTGCCTTATAGCAACTTTATTAACTAATACAGTTGTTCTTGGTCTTGATTTGCACCTGGATCACACTAGAGAAGATTGTCTTGCATGGACGATAGATGTGTATTGCAACATAGGACAGTTCGCTGCTCAGTAATGTGCTCGTGAGTTGGTTGGATTTGACCCAATATCCCGGTTTGACAATCATTATTTAACTTTTTTTTTTAATTTTTACATATTTTTTACAACATATTTACACTAAAAAGATTTGTGCGTAAATTCAAAATGTTTTCCTACTTTTTAATTATATATTCTCCTAAAATTATTATTCAAAACATTATTATTATTATTATTATTTTCCCAAATAATGGCCATCAAACATGGGCTAAATATTGTGCACGACTCAGCTAGCATCCAACTAGTTGAAACCTAGTCCTCGATAACACAGATTTTCCGAGTAGCAGTTTTGAAACAATAACAAGCAAAAATTAAATCAATTGTAGTCTAGTTGACAGGTCAAAACGATGGCAATTTTAATCTTTATTATCATCACGAAAAACTGACACACTATTCAAATTTCAAAATTGCCAATAGGATTTAAGTATAATTTTACATTTCAGTGGATTGTTGTTTTTCTGGTAGTAGACATTAATGGCCTGTCTGTCAAGGTCTCTATATATTTAAGGTACTGGACAACATTAAAAGAAAAAAAGAAGCTACAACCTTGTGTACTGTGCCGTCGAGATCTATCTAGTATTACACATCAACACGTCCCAAATGGATAAAACACTTAAACATAGAATTGGTCGTTAAGCCAGCTATTTATCCAAGTGTTGCAGATCAATTTCCCAGGTTGATGCCAACTGCAGTAAGAGCTGATCTGGAGTTTCACCTTTCCAGTCTTCAGGTAGTTCAAATGATGAAGCTGCTTCGTGTAAATTCAACAAAATTTCTCTTTTCACTTCCATGGGAATGCCCAGGACATCAGGTCCATTTTCCATCACAATATCCATCAACTAAGAACAGGCAGTAATAACACAGTCAAAATATAGATCTAGACTTTATAATGCTCGTAAAATTACAACTTGTCCTAAATAAACTAGACAGGATGAGAAAAAACCTCTTCAAATTTAAGAAGAATTAAAATGTTGCATTTATGAACTATTCCCTGTTTTTATTCATTCAGGATTATTCAAATGTAAGTAAAATGATAACTGACTTGAACTCCAGAATCAAATTTACAGATAAAGAGAGTGTTTGAGGTGGTTTATCTCAAAGATAAGCTCCAAATATGTGGCTTATGTTGGCTTATTGTGAATGTAGGTGGGTCCACATTAAAAAAAAAAAAAAAAAAAAAAAGCCACACATTTTGTTGCTTATATTTAAGATAAACCACCCCATAACATGCTATAAACCTATATATGACAACAAGAATCCGGTTCCTGAAACAACAGAGAAATTCTATACAAATTTGATAGGTGTCAATGCCTTCTTCCTACATTTTGAAGTATAATTTGGAAATTTATTTTAGAAAGTGAAAAGTAGGAGTACGTAGTTGGTCCCATCTGAGCAGCCAAAGTATCAGGGTACTAACTATTAGAAGATATACCTGTTGAACCCAGTATAAGCACATCTCAAACAAGTTTGGCTCCAGGAATAACTGTGCAACAGCATGCAAAACTTCAGTAGCTACGTCAAATGATAGTTGATAAATTACAGGGCCTGATCGGTCCATGAGCTTCGCAAGCAATAGATCATCTCCACTCGACAGAACTTCAAAAAAAGCTGAATCCATATCACCAACATGAAGTGCATCCATTGCATTGCTCCAACAAGTCCAGGCGGGGTCACACTCCTGCAATGTACCATCATTTTCTAATGCTTCAGACGTCATTTCTGGTATAGCTACTCGAGCATTTCGAGCATCTCCATTATCTTCTCCAGCAAACCGAATTGCTTCCAAAGTTGCTTCATCTTTTGAAGCTTGCCACACACTTCTAGCAGAAGGCCCCTCGCCAAACCTAACAGGTCCAGATCCTTTTTCCCAAGCTCTCCTGCTGCTAACCTGATCAGTCTCATTTTCCGATTTAGTGGACCTAATGTCTACAACACCACTACCTGCCACTCTCCTTTGCCCACTTTTACCATATGCATAAATGTACGAAGCATCAGGTGCATCAGATCTCCAAGATGGGCCCCTACCTCGCATGCCTGAAGCAACACCATCAAATGCTGCATATCTGCAGCCAAAGGGAATATGCCCATCGTTATTTCCTCTTCCTAACTTGGTACTAGAGTAATCTGGGAAGCCATTATACTTTCCTAGATGCCTATTGGAAGAACCCTTGAATCCAGCCATAACACCACCAGCTCTTCTACCTGTCGATATTGATAAATCTCGTGCCATGTCTTCAACAACTCTCTCGAGACCCCGTACTCTGTTTTCAAGGGTCATCATGTTATCATGAGACCCTCCCATAAAATCCTGAAATACAAGAGAGGAGTTAGGCAGAAATAAGAGAGGACTCATGTCCATAACACAAACAAACTAATCATACTTGCAACATATTCATGAGATGGGATTGTTGCCTCTCCAACTGTAACAATTGCCTCTGAATAGTCAACCAATTTCCTTTATTATTCATAAATCCTTCAGATTGACTAGGATGTTTAGAAAAATCAGCATTACTGCTGGATGACTCCCTCTGATTTGCATCACTCCTATCATCTATGTGCCTTTCCCTAATTATTGAACCGGAAGTACCTCTCTCCTTGTTTTTGTAATTAGCCTTAACGAGGTCATCATGTGGCTGGAAATTCCCCATTGTTCCCTTTGAGTCCATATCATTTGCCTCTGACTCTTCCTCATTTTGCTGATCCGAAGGATTAAGACATCGGCGAGGGACAATCACTTCTACAGGTAAATCATCTGAACCCCTCCTTTCAAGTTTCTGGAAGAACTCTGCGTTCAATTCTTTGTCAGTTAATGTTGGTGGCTTCTTCTTCAGTATCCCAACCGCCTTGTCAGAAACGTTGTTACCCTTATCTTTGGAAGTAGAATCGGTAGGTAAAGATCCAATGGATGAGTCCTTTGCTGATTGTTCACCTCTTCTCTCCCCAGGACTTAGAATATCATCCTTATCAAAATGGTCAGATGATGCAGAAGCCTTGCCATCTAAAGGATTTCCAGCGTATGAGAGGGATATGTAACATCTCTAAGTAAAAAAAAAAAGAAGTTCAAATGAAGAATGTTTGATCCCATTCCTACCATGAGATGAAGCTTTTTGGTCACCCGAAGATCCATCTCCTTCTCCTGCAATTTTCTTCCAAAGTTGCAAAGCCTCTGTCATACTATCTCTGACAGGTTTTATCTGGTCAAAATTTAAATAGCATTGATTTTTATCGAGTGAGTTTTCAGCAATGACCTGCAAACAAACTGGGCTTAACCTAAAATGACTCTTCATATATCCCCAAATTGACGTTTAAGTTGAATGGAATGTTTCTAGCAATGGAAATCAATATTCCAAATGAGAAGTAGCTCCGCCAAAGCAATATTCTAAGTAGAATAACTTTTTCCGTTGAATACAAGGTCACTCAACCTGCAACTGTTTTGTAAGTTATGTCGAAGACAAAATAAAAATAAATAATGTAGTTCCCTTTCTATCAACTCAAGCTTTTGGATGATTCAACAAGATATTAGAGAGATTTCCATTCATCATCGAGAATGTACACAATGGTGGGTAACTGTAGAACATTTTCCCTGGCATCATCTGCAGTATGTAAATGTGGAAGGCCGCTCATACAATAAAGGACTCTTATTTCAAATTTATTGTAATGTTAGGTAGAGGTCAACATTACTTGTCAAACAAGAACAAATACAAGCAGCCTAACTATGTGGAATAAAAACCAAGTTAACAACTCTTTCTTCGAAAATTCAACTGAAGCAGAAAAAGAGCATGATAGCTGGTGTCTGATACAGTAAATAGCTCTATAACTTCATAAACTTTTGACACCATATATAAGAAAATGTAACAGTCAAATAGTTGTCTGGCGGAGTTAATTTTGGGAGCTCACCTTGTCAGACCGACAGGCCTCAAGCACATTCAATGTGGAAGCAGCTCTGTCTGTGATCAAGTTGCTCGAGTGAAGTGCCAAAGCACTTAATGTATCAGCAGCAGCCTTTCGAGTAGCCCAATCTGAGCTGCCAAGGCACTTATTAATACTTTGCAGTATGGTTTCCAAACTTTGTGGTGCTATTGCACCAACCTGCAAAATAATATAGAAACTCAGATTGATAGTGTGAAAATTCTTCGTTGCCCACAACACTGTTATATGACATGTACAGAAGATAAATAACTTAAATTTCACATATTCTGACCACATTGACTAATTCAAAGACGTCAACATCATGCTCAGTCTGTCTATTACAAATAAAGGAGGGTCATACACCCAGATATGGACTAATATAAGAAGCATGGTTATAAAAGAAAACCATTGACATATTGCAGATGAGCATATGGCATTAAGAGTAATTATCTCATATTTAATAGACAGCGAACAAAATTCTAGTTCATTTCATACACCAGAGCTTAACAAAGCAGGAAATGTGGCCAAAAAATAATTTTTGACAAACTGAAAACTCAAGCAATGAAAAGGGAAGAAATATGCTTGTGGTTCGATATTCTTAACTTAATTTCCAGTCGTTTAGCCATCCACAAGTGTACCCCAATGTGATGAATTTTTACTGAAAAAAATGTAAATACTTCTTCCCTCAGGAAGGTCCACTAAGACTTCCTGTGTCATTTTTCAAAGTAAACCTCGGGGATGATCTCATGTCAAATTTATCTGTCCCTATTAATTCTAATTATTAACTCCAATCTTATTTCCACAGCTTTTACATTCTGATATGATTCAACAACGATTCATACAATATTCAGCAAATCGCTCTCAACTCATACATAATGAAACAAATATCATTAGTTAAGACCATATAACCTAATTCAGACGAATCCGAATTGGACAAACCTGGGATAATCTTGATACAACTGGCAATAATGAAGCCTTTGCCATGAAATTGGGGCAATTCAAGTACTTGCAGACCCTCGAGCAGAGCTTCTGAAACGCAGTCAAAGGTGAGTCAGAGGCGCATTCAATCATCTTTGCAATGCACATTGCCGCCCCACCTTGCGCAGTCTTGTTATTCTCACTCATAACCTCAAACAACGGCTTGGCGAACAGAGAAACCACCCCCTCACTGCCATTGCCGCCCTTCAAGTACAGCGTGGCAAGCGAGCCAATAGCCTCGCAGCACGCTTCCCTTACCTGTGAATCTGAGTCCTTGAGCTTCTTCACAATGTGGGCAATTATTTTTGTCAAGTGGGTAGCGCAGGTATCCGAATGTGCGGCGCAGATGGGCGCGAGGAGACGAAGGCTCTCCTTTTTCAAGGCAGGTTTCGAATCATTGCCGGCCTCATAGAGGCAGTTGAGGAGCATCGGAACACCGTCATTGGACAGTGAATTTATAATCTTTTCCAAGTCCTCAACAGCGATCTGGTGGGTATCACGGTCTGAAAGTTTAGTTAGAGAGTTGATGATTTTCTGCTTCAATTCTACCATGACTAAATGGGATGATAGAGAAGATGAAGAAGACCTTGAAGGGGTTGATTGGTTAGGAGGTTTTGTGGGTTTTAAGGATCTTTGTGAACTCATTTCGAAATCTTGATAAAGAAACAACTAAACTATGTTACAATGCAGAAACATTGAAGATTTTAGCTTTCAGAGAGATACAGAAAGGGATTGAGCAATGTGAGGCGTCAACAACGAAGAACGAATTTGTAGTAAAAAAGTTCTGTGGGTAGGGGAGGAAGTGTGAGAATTAAGGTATGGAGATTAATAATTATTCAAGAGTGAAAGCAAAATGAGAGCTTTGGTAGAAGGGCAATGCTAGCATTGCTCTTGATAGAAAGGGAGGTGACATCTGTGACCGTGCTTGTCTTTCAAGATTATTATTATTATTATTATTTGAAAAATGTATTAAGATCTTGATTAGGAGCATGTTTGTGTATGATTAAATTGAAGTCAAACAATCAATATTAATCACATTTTCATGAATCCACAATTTTTTAATCACATATTTCAAAAACTTCTATCACAATCTACTAAAAAATCTAATTTTAATCCCCACCAAATATCCTTTCAGGAGCATATAATGACATGAAAAATTGACAGCTTGAAAAAAAAAATCAATATATAACTATATATATGGCCTTATTAATATATCATTACTAAATTGTTTATTAGATTTTCATTTGGATTGAAAAGATATCCGATAGAAAAATGTTAATATTTTATGTTGAATTAAATCAGATTAGGCATGATTTAAAAAGAATATATATTTGTTGAGTTTAATTTATCAATATTAAACGCACTCTTGTCTAGAACTCTACTAAAAATTGTAAGAGCACACATAGTAGAACGTATTAAACAAGTAATAACTGCGTTGTTTGTACAAGTAGAATCGAGTTTCAAATTATAATACTATGAAGTGATTGTACCAACTTGAATGATATCAATGATACCACTTACCTTTGAAGTAGTAAATTTCATTGTTCAAATAAGTTCATTTAAGCGCAACTATTGACATTGAGAG
This sequence comes from Osmanthus fragrans, assembly GCA_019395295.1. Classification (NCBI taxonomy): domain Eukaryota; kingdom Viridiplantae; phylum Streptophyta; class Magnoliopsida; order Lamiales; family Oleaceae; genus Osmanthus; species Osmanthus fragrans. The sequence goes on along the minus strand of CM033344.1, from coordinate 1,035,467 downwards.
CTAATTACACTTTACATTTTTTTACTTCTAAACTTTGTCGAATCCTACTGAAAATTTGTAAAAGTTGATTTTGCTACCTTTCCATGCTTACTGTTTATAACACCGTTAAATCCCCAAAGAAATATTTATCTTACAATGCCTAAAGAGGAAGAAATATTATTTCATCAATCAGAGTTACAAAGTGGTCATAAAATGATTAAATGAATAACTTTGTACATACTCGACTTCTTTGAATTAAAACGAAAAGAACTTTCAAAAACATTTGAAAACAAAAAGAAGTAAAATAAGCAAAGTGGGCCAAGAATTGTTCAAATATGAGAGTAAGTCAGATCTTGCCCGACCTCCATTGTGAGCTGGATACACAGGTAAACAACTTCGTAATCTTGGAGTAGATTTATTGATAGTGACACTACAACTAATATGAAGACTGCAATTACTTAGTGGGCTTCGTATAATCTACTCTAACCCTCTCTCCCTCACCCTTTTCACAGCATTTTCTCTTTGAAGATTCAGACTTGAATTTGTTGGTAATCTTCTACTGTCTTTACTTCTATTGATGGAATTTTTATTTTATCAATCTTTATGAGGTCTTGCTATTGGATTTTGATCTATTTTCTATTCAACTTTCACATTCTTTGCTTACAGTTAGATTCTTGTCAATTTGATGCCCAAGATTCCGTCTACCTTCTTTGTTGCTACGGTAAATAAGTTGTAGTACTAGTTTAACCTGTAAATAATCTTGAATTAAATTATTTGCTAAGAGTCTGCTCTAAATGAAAAGCTGTGTTACTCCCGGCCGGTTGCCTAGATGGTGGTTTGGTGACCGAACATGCTCCATTGCCTAAGTTAGGACATAGTTTTTAAGATAAAAGTGTTTAATTTTTAGTGCGAGTTCGCGAATTTGAGTGTGTAAGTTCTTTTTATATTTGTTTTTTTATCACTTCACTCGTTATTTCAAAAAACTACAATCAGGTGTTGCTTAAATAGGCAGCCATGGACAACTCTAGAGAAAAGGAAAGATTACAAATAATTTAACCAACATTTAAGAAAGATGAAGCCCTTTTGATTCTCATGTCAAGACTTCTCCTTCCAATGTGTAGAGTTCTTGTTCCAATCCATTTTGGGGTCTCCAATGTCTTCGAATGCTTTTGAAGATTGCATATTACTTTGACTTTTAACAAGATTATGCTTTCTTGCTTAAAAGTATTCTCTGTTTTATATAATTGTGTTTGTTTAGGAGCCAATAACTTGGCACCTCCCCCATATGCCTGCCTTTTGGGGTTTTCTGATTCACGGCTTTAGGAGGAGACTATCCCCTTTTTATATATGTGTTGTCGCCCTTGATTTGCTGCTTTAGACAGTTTGCGTTCCCAAAAAGGAAGTGAAAGTCTTTTTAATATTGATTGATAGCTTTTATGGTACACCAAAAGCTGTATAATGACTGGAGCTGAATAGGGATGATTGGCAAAGCAGAGTCTAACAGAGGCTTGTGAATATAATACCAAAGTCCTAACATGGTTTGGTCCTTTTCTATATACAGTACAAGTAGTAATATGATTTTTCATGATCACATAATTTACCAGTAAATCACTAGTTTGTATAGTATTTCGTGACTAAAAAAGTCACTAATTTATACATTATTGCTTCTACGAGCATTGGCTATATCTACTGCTTTATGTAGCTAGAAGGCTCTCTCTCTCTCTCTGTCTCTCTCTCTCTCTCATTGTTATTGTGAGCTCCGCCTCAAGCCACTTTTTATCACATTTCGAGAGGGATGCACAAGTACTACACATTTATCCAAACTTCCCAAACATGCATGGTGAACAAATTTATTTGTTCTTTGCTTTATCTTAACTGGAGGGTCCCTTGAGAGCATCGACAATGTGTAATGTACAATTGTTACATTTGTGTGCTTGCTGACACTTTGAACTGATTTGATTCAACATCTGTTTGAATTAGCTTAAAAAATAAACAACTTCACCTTGGTCTTTACATGCAGACGGGAAAGGCTATGGTTCAGACATTAGAAGCTATCAAGGGTGGTGGAGGATCCATTAAAGTAGGAACCACCGGAACAATCAGTGCTCTCATGTCTAAGGAATTAGAATCCGGGAAATTTGCATCTCAGATTCCAGTGTCGTTTGGAAATGTTTCTCCTCCAGTTTCTTCCTCAGGAAGCTCCGGTGACAGCATTCCGAGAAGGCCAAAATCTAGAATGTCAGAAGGTGAAGCAAGCAGCAGCGACCAAAATCATAAATCCCCTGAAGTCACAAGGAAAAAGCACACTGGAAAAACTCATCGAATTCCAATGCTCAAAGCTGATAATGTACCCATGGATGGAACTCCTGTAAGGCAAAAACCTGTCAAAAAGGGGCCAGGCATGGTCGAAATTGTGGACATAACATGTGGCAATCCGGACAGTACGTGGGCAAACCCTATACGAAATCGTTTAAAGAAGCTTGGTTTCTCGAAATTATCTGAGAGCGCTGTCTAATAATTCCTACTTTCAAGTTCAGCCAAGTGAATCCAGAAAATGTGATTTGCCCGATTGCTCCCTGCAACCTCCACAATATAACACGTGCTCGGTTCTTAAGAACAACCATCTATCCAAGCTTAAGTTTTGCAGAGTCACCTGTAGAAGCCAGGTCTGAAAGTTGCTGATAAGGCGTGTGTCCGTGAGAGCTACTTCGATAGCATAATTCTAGCCTACTTCAATGGAGATCCAACAATGCCTATATCAACAGGATAAATTTTCAAGCCTTTTGCCTGAGAATTGTCGAGCCAACTCCATTGAATTTGTGCTCAATATGGAGGAAGATTTAGTAGTATGTAAAATGTATTTCTAATTTTCCAGAAGAAGTGCTTTTCTATTTATCCTTTCTAATTAATTCGTAATTTTGAAAGCTATATTGGTGATTGGTGATTTTGAAGTATACTATTAAATTATTAATAAGTTTCCATCATCCTATATTAAACTTAATAAAATCACATTATCTGCCTTTTATCAATACAAAAATATCTTAGAAAAGTGTAAAAATAATAAGAATTATCTCTAGATTAATTGAATTTACAATGATCATACTCAATGCTTGATAAAACTAGAGCTTAAAGTTAAATTCATTTGTCGATTTGAAAAGGCACAATAATCTTTTTTTTTTTTTTTTTTTTAAATATCTTAAACTTTTGGTTCAACAAAGGTTTTTTAAATTAATTACCAAATAAAAAATATCTCATGAAAAAATCCGATTGATTAAAAAAATATGAGTGGGAAGAGAAGCTTGCTCTCTTATCAGAGCCAGGTTTCGATCCTGGGACCTGTGGGTTATGGGCCCACCACGCTTCCGCTGCGCCACTCTGATTTGTTATTTGATTCCTGTCTCCAAATTTATATATTCTTATTAAAAGCGTGCTCCTGCCAACGATAAGGCAGCTACCGAGTTTTGAGTGGGCTTGAAACCGAAAAATGGCCACAATTCCGAGAACTCTCCAGCTATCATGCTTCTTATCAAGACCCACTATATATTCTCCATCTTCTTCAAATGGGTCCACTGCATGTTTTTCCAAGCTCAATTCTAAGTTTCTGGGTAAGTCAGCAGCTAAAACTCTAGGATGGTGCAGACCCACAACCAGACTTGGCCCAAGCTCAGGTTCAAGAACCACATGCTGGTTCAGATTTGGGAAAAATGGTGTTGATGCAGAAGGTGCTGGAATTTACGGTAGCCAGACCCGTGACGATTTTGACCGCGACGATGTTGAACAGGTGATCTCTTATTCATAGCTATTCTAGGATTTTTTGATTGCTTAGCTAGTTAAGTTTTCATGTAAATGAATCCTCTGTACTAATTTGTTTTTGGTAATTTGGATATCTGAGATATATTCATTAGCAAAAGTAGAATTTTCCTTGAGTTTGCATTGGAAAGATTTTTCATTTTTAGCTGAATAATTAGTTCAACCACGGATGCCATACTGAAATGGTAGAACATTGCCAAGTAAATTAGAGTTTTTCTTTAGTACTAATTATTTTATGTTGAAAACAACAAAAAAATTGGTAAAATCAGGAGAATCCATTGCCAACTTCTCACCTACTATATGTTTGAACAAATTCTTCTCATGTAGGGATCTGATTGTAGAGTTCTAATCCATGGCCTGAGTTGAGGCATTTGAGTCAGTGGCTAAGCTATTTTTTATCCAGAAAATACAACGTTTATTTTTTAAATTGTCTTCATCTATGTTCTAATCCATGTTATTTGAATGCTAAGACCCCAATAAAGGATTTGGTTTAACATTTCCTTTTTCTTCTTCCAGTCATTTCCTCCTTTCTCTGCCACCCTGTTTATGTGGTCATTCCCTGGATGAGAATGAAATCCTTGATTTGCCCTTTTTTTTTTATCCTACGCAAGGTATTTGAGAAAATCTCTTCAACAGCTTGTTTTGAATAATTTTGAGTAGGAATGCAGTGAGGAATTCTTGGTGGGAAGGTTGATAACTTAAGAACAACACTGTCCATGAGCTCTGGCCCTTACTTTCTTTTCTTTTCAAGTTACCTATTACATGAAATAGAATAGGTTATTTCTTGGCCAATCATGGATGGAACAAAACGCGTTTTTTTCTTGGCCAATTATTTATGCTTCTTCTTGTTTAATTTTCGATCATCTTGCTAGTTTAACTTTTTGATGAATCTGGAAATAGTCTGTTTATGTGATGAGTTATTTATGAATTGGAAGAAGTTTGATAACAGTTATATCTATTTAAAACAGTACTTCAATTATATGGGCATGCTAGCTGTGGAGGGTACATATGATAAGATGGAGGCTCTTTTGAACCAAAACATCCACCCAGTCGACATCTTGCTGATGATGGCTGCCTCAGAGGGTGACAAGCCAAAGATTGAAGAATTGCTTAGAGCCGGAGCTGATTACACCGTCAAAGATTCAGAAGGCCAGAGTCCCCTTGAAAAGGCAGCAAGTGATGAAATCAAGGACTTTATTCTTGGCTTTTCAGTTCAAAAGGCATAATGTAGTGTCCTGCTAAAAGTTGTTAAGTTTCGCTATTGTAATAACTGCATTTATTGCCTCAAACATATACATTAAGCAATTTCTTCTTGATGTTATGTTGACACTGCAATTTCTTTTGCTGCTAACCTAGTGATGTCGTCTTGCCACATCTGGATTTTGTCGTTGCTCCAATAAATTCCAGTTTTTTTAACACAGAACCATGATGCTGAGTGTCAATAGAACCCGGGAAGGGGGATGAGTCTATACACATTTTAAGCAATGTTACTCGGACCATGCTGCTCAAAGCCTAGTTCTTCGCTATTCTGTATTAGTATAATTTCATCTTTTATCGCTTTCTTCTTTCTCAACGCCTGTTCTAAAAGCTACTTGTTTACTAGCTAATGTTTCAAAGAAAAAATATGACCCTTCGTGGTGATATAATTGAAAAGGGGAAATTCAGATAGGAGTAACGGACAAGCATGTCTCCCTCGACTATCTGAATATCATAGAAACTAAGTTGCCTATTAGTTTGTTGGGACTTGATAAATATGTTGTAATCACATGTACTGTGTAGTTTGCCTTGAAATTCTTCGGGCTGGTTCAATCTCTCAACTTCTATTGGTACTGCGGTAATATCTAACAATGTGAGGCATTGAAGATTTGAGTCTGCAAAATACTTGATGGAAAAGGCCGTAAATAAGAAAATACCAATTAAATATTATTGCAATAGAAATTTTAAATAAGGTAGTAACAGAACAATAAAAATGTTTATTTTGACCTCATAGGAAATATAATAAAAAATATCCTTTTCAATATATAAGATCCAACATTTATTCATCAATAAATATCGACTGATTTTGTAGTTGATTCATGTAACATTTTCTAAATTAGCCGTAATAATTGAAAGATTCAACACCAAAATCACAAATTCATATGCTAATGTGTATATATAACTTACTGTTTTTTGGTCGTCGCCAAAATTTGAGACGAAAGACTACACAAAAGAAATAAATATAAAGGTAAAATGGTAGGAAAAAATCTTGAATGAGTCACACGTGTGTAATTTTTAGCTTCCTTTGATGTGCTACATGTGTACACAACATACAAGAACATTGACATTTATCAGGCCTAATGCTGCTTATTAAAAGTATTGTATTCAGATCTTAATCTTAAAATTATCACATATGAAATCCTAACGAGATACCCCATGATCTTAGATTTTAGCAAATAATATATACAAAAAATAATTAGGTGGTTTGCTCTAGGTGTCCTTGCTTGCTTGGACCATCACCCAACTCCCAAGGGCCCTTAACTTCTCAACACCTATAGGTACAGGTGCGTTTTGTGTGTATTTAACAAGAACATTGAAGAAATAAATGTGTAAAATATTTTGGTAGTTGTTTTGTGCATAATTGTTTACTCAAGCATGCTAAACAAACCATTTATATATAATGAGAAAACGATATGTAATTAATACAAATATAATATTACATAGATAAAGTGTATTGAGTTTGAGAATTAAATTAAAATCATAAATTCACTTCAAAATTGATTTATACAAGTTTTTTTAGCCACAAATAGATATTTAGCTTGGTAGACTATCTGCCTATGCTGCCCCTAAATCTTGGACTGACATTTTGCACAAGTTGGAGTCTCTTCACGGAATCAAAGAGCCAATCATCTTCTGTCTTATTTAGTATACGTGTGAATAGTATATTAGATAGTAACATGTCTTATGAAATATGTGAATAATAATAAACGGTACATATGAACATATTATTCGAAATTAATTTTTTACTTTAATTGAATTTATAAGCTATTTATAAATGTATATCCTAATGGTGCACGATTTTTTTTTTTCGAACTTCACATGTTTTCTATTTATTTTCATATTTGTAAGGAAATATCGATCGCCACACAGACTTTTATCGGGCTCAGTTCGCTCACAAAAATCAACACCACGTAGAATCACCAAAATCGACCTCTTTTATATTTTCTTTTATTGGTAGTTTTTCAATAGTACCCACTCACAATAAACCACACAGGAATTATCACGAAGAGAAGAGGATAGTATTTGTAGCACAAAGCAGAAGCTAAAACCAAGAAGAATTCACGTAGAGGAAACTCACAAAGAGAGCAAGAGAGGCGTGAGCGTGTGTTGGGGGAGAGATGGAGTGACCAAGTATATAGTCCAAGTCCAAGAATGATAAGTTAGGTATAAGTTTCTAGTTAATTAGGTCATGAGCCCAATTAACAAATAGGTGGGCCTCCAATTAAATCGTCATCCAACTAAATGAAGATCGGGTCATGAGCAACACTAATTAATTAGGCTGCTTCCAACGGCCTATTAAATCTCTGAGGTCAGGGCATTTCATACGTGGTGTTGATTTAATGTTCAGTTATATGGTCAAAATCGATTAAAATAATAATCGAATTATATCATTGTCCGGGAAATTATTGGGTATCAAAACCCAACAATATTTATGAAGAATTGTACTTTAGACTTTAATATCATGTTTTGGGATGCTTGGCAGGGAAAAAGAGGGGCAAAGAGCCTTATAGGTTCCTCACAGTGGTGGGGACTCACACAATTTTTTTCTTTTTAAAATTCATTGTGGGGCGGGAGAGGCCTGTAAGGCCCTGTGAACCACCCCCTGTACTTGAAGCTTTATTCTAAAACTTTATTATTTCTAGCTCGACCAATCAAATGTTGTGGCACACTGATTATTTATTCGGAAGTGCTATACATATATAATGGTGTACCAAATGCATTACACCCCCTTCACATGGAGGGGGACCTACACACAATAAAATATCCATGGACCCCCCTTCCATGTGAGGGGGGTGTAATGCATTTGATACACTATGAGGTGTACAAATAGCATTTTTCTTATTTATATGCCATCGAACATGTTTAATGAATTAGCCATGAAATAAATTATATAATCATGATTTAATTTATTTGAAAAATTTAATAGGTGGAACATCTAGTGTGATTGTTCGTCTCATAAACTTGAGAAATTAATTTTGTTACAATTGTTTGTTTCTTATAATGTTACTAAGCAAAGTATATTAATAATCAATGGACGTTGGAGTTGTTTAGTTCTTCCGTTTTAATCATTGATTTCTCACAATTGATAATTTGATATTATTAAGTTACTAGGCAAAGTTTTCAAAGAAAGAGCCCTTGTTTTCGATAAAAATTATCTCAATTTCTGGATTGCTACATATAGTAAAAAAATTCAAGCAACAATTCAATCCTTTTGTTTTGTTTATTTATTATCAAAAAGATTATTCACTTTTGATAACTGAAGTAAGAACTTAAGAATTCAATATATTGTGTTTATGATACTTGCTATTAAGAGATATAATCTCACATCGAATAAAGATGAAAACATATATCAACTTATAAGACTTTGGGCTACTTTCTTAATAATGTAGACCTTTTAAGATAGAACCTCAATTCTTTACTTGATATCAGAGTTCATTAAACTCCAACGAACGATTCGATCAGATAAAGTCTAAAAAAAAATGAGCATACGAATTTCAAAATTAATTTGCTCAAACAAGATATCATCTTGCGAGAGCATGTTAAAGGATATAATCTCACATTGAATAAAGATGAAAATATAAATAAATTTATAAGATTTTGTGCTACTTCTCTCAACAAGATTGACATTTTAAGATGGACCCCCAAATCTTTACACTTGTTACTATCTTTATTCTTTGATAGCTCAGGAGTTGGAAGATCGACTTAGTTTATTCAATGATCTCTCTAATGTCATATTTGTTTTTTTGTTTTTTTTCTGAGTCAGCCCACCCTACTCCCATTTTTATTTTACATTTGTCAACATCCTCACAAGACGACCTATTTAACCAACCTACGTAGAAAGCAATAAGCCGGCAATTTGGACTGTTTCAGTTATCCACCCAACACGGGTCAAAAACCTCCCCAAGATAACACACAAATTCTTATATTATTCTTTATTACTATTACAAAAGAAATTAATTAGAGCATGAGTAAACAAGAAAGCCATTAGATCATATAACATTCATGGCCGGGGCTGCTATAAGAATTCATGAAGCTGCCGGAAAGATGACTCAACTCTGCCGGAGAATCGTCCACGTCAATATCCGGTGGAGCATACTAGACAAAGTTTCAGCATTCCGACAATTCTTTATATTCATTTGGGACAGAATACTTGTTTGTTCAATAAGGAGGCCAATTGGATATAGAAGATTGTCCCAAAGATCCTGTAATTCTTCTTCGTCGTCTGTGGAAGCTATAGAGTCTTGCATAGGGCATGAAGAAGACCCCATGACTATTACATGCAGCAGTAGCAGCTATGAAGACACGAATGATTCAGATTTGGTTGCCTTAAAAATCAGTCTGTTGGGTGATTGCCAGATTGGAAAAACAAGCTTTATGGTATAAAATTTCTACCAGCTTTTTCATTTTAAATTTTTTTCTTGCAATATATCAAATGGGCTGGCGAATTCATGCAGTCAACCATAAATTTATTTGTTACTCGATTATGGGTCTTTTGCTGCTTGAAGAAATCTTATGGTGTTTGATATTTTCTTGATTATTTTTTTCGTTTGGTCGAATGTTTTAGATAAAGTATGTAGGGGATGAACAAGAAAAAAGAGGGTTGCAGATGAAAGGAATAAATTTAATGGATAAAGTTTTACCTGTTCAAGGTGCAAGAATTGCTTTTAGAATATGGGATGTGGGAGGTATGATTAAATTAATTTCTTCCAAAATGTTAATTATCTTTGTAATTAAATTAATTTACTTTAATTAGTACTTTCTTAATCATAATGCAGGTGACATTAGGTCTTTTGATCAAGTTCCAATTGCTTGCAAAGATGCCGTAGCTATCTTGCTTATGTTTGATCTTACCAGTAGATGTACACTTAACAGGTATTGTTTATTTTATTTTCTTAAATTCAATAATATGATTAATAAAAATGTTGGACAGCCTGATCAAAAGTCATGTGTTCATCAATTTTATAACATAATTAACTTAAATACCTTAGGCATGCACATATTTTATTAGGTATTTTTATACATTCTTATCATACTGCATGATATGATTATCGTATAATATTTGTTTCTATATGCTATTTATCTTATTTATTTTAACAGGTTTATTTTTGTGTTATTAATGTAGTATTATTGGGTGGTATAACGAAGCAACAAAGTGGAATCAGGTACGAACAATAATTGGTATTTGTGATGTTTTAACCTGTACTTGTTTTTGACATGGGCAAGACGAACTTATTCAAGCATTTAAATGCAGGCCGCAATTCCTATATTAATTGGAACGAAGTTTGATGATTTTGTCCAACTCCCACTAGATATTCAATTGACTGTTGTCACTGAGGTAAATATTTATTTTTGCTTATAAAAAGATTAAATATAATTGAAGAACACATTTTCAACCTTTCACTTCTCTCTCTTGTCACTTTAAACAAAGTTACATTTGAATTTGTGGAAAGCAAATACCTTTTTTTAGTCTATGATTTTTTTTTTCTAGATTCTAAATTATGATTATATGCTATGATTTACATTGATTTGTTTAATAATCTTTTAAATATAAATTTGTGTAATAAATATGGAAATGCAGGCAAGGGCATATGCCAGGGCTATGAAAGCTACCCTTTTCTTCTCAAGCGCAACACACAACATCAATGTCAATAAGATCTTCAAGTTCATCATGGCCAAGCTCTTTAACCTGCAATGGACTCTAGAAAGAAATTTGACAATTGGTGAACCCATTATCGACTTCTAAACTTTATTTGGCGTTTGGTATGTAGTAATAGGCCGAACTCAATAGTCCAAAAAAGATTTTAACTTCTTTTATGGATTGTGCAGTTCACTTTATAAACAATCCATAAATTGCCTCCCGTCACTTGTAAATAACGAACTCTCTCCTTTCCCCACCCGCCCCAACAATAAGAAGATAGAAAAGGGACGATAGTGCACAAACAATTAGATGAATCTATTTTAGTCATTCCATTCAGTACATTACTAAATCAACTGAGAGAAGGAGGGTATGATGAAAAGGTGAGACATTAGGGTAATGTTTTAGTTCCATTTTCATTTTTTGCCCTTTTGGATATGCTCCTCTCTTTATATCATAACTTTAAAGAATAAATAAGTGACATAGTCACTTAAGATTATCGAGGGCTATATGCTCAAGAAAATGTTTTACTAAATTTTTTTCCCAGTTGTACAGTTCATTTTGAACTTTAACGAAGATTTAAATCTTAAAATAAATATGGTTTTGCAGAGGCCTACCCGATGATGAACTTATGGGATCTTCGATAATAATTAGGTCAATCACAAGTATGAACTGTGTATATATTTTGATCAAGGGAGTTTTCGACTTCACTTTGTCTCATTGGTCTAAACTGGAAATTAAAAGGAATGATCTTGAGCAAGAAATTAACAAAATTGATATTATTAATTTAAACATGATTCAAAAATAAAATCATTGTCTGAGCGATCGGAAGAGATGTTGAATATCAAAGCCTGAAGTTCATGAACTTAACAAAAGTAATATTATTAATTCACACGTGATTAAAAAATCATTGTCTTATTAGGAGTGATCGGAAGAGATGTTGTATATCGATGCCTCAAGTTCAAGAAAGGTTTTGGCCTCGACTTTTATGGTGATATCGAAATTATTTCAACATCAATCTGAATAATCCCCCTTCATTATTTTTCTCAAAATTCAAAAATGACTTTTTTGAGGGAGTTATTACCACCTTCTTGTTGTACTTGTATTAGTATCCTCTTTAAGAATAAGTTAAGAAATAATCAAATTCCTAACATTGTCACAAATCAGGACGGCAAAGAAGATCATCAACGATCACATTCACTTGTGAATATCAAACAGCTTCAACCAGATCCGATACTGAGCAACAGGTTGAAGTGTTTGGCGTTGGGATGGTCCCACTCCAACGATTCCCACCATACCCTCTCTTTTTCACGTAACTCGATCTCTTTAAGAGATGGAGGAGGAGATGGCTGTCCATTCAGAAGCGGAAGATACAAGGGCCCCTTCTTTAATCTTCCTTTATTACAAATTTTCTCGATGGAATCTCAAATCATCGTCACCTTGCAGACGCTCTTTAGTTCTGGCAGATATCTAATCGTTAAATATTTTAATCTTGGCAGAATGATATTAGCATTACTAGGACACTCAATAATTCTGAACACAATATTGTTCTGGTTTGAGCAAAAACCTGATTTTCTTGTTAAAGTTTACTACACTGATATGATTGAATAAAAGTCTAGTATTTCCTTTTTTTTTTTTTTTTTAAAAAAAATCAATTTTTTTTGTTATAATTTTCAGTGACACAATTCATTCGAACGTTAGTTTAGATTTTTGAGGAAGATTTAATTCTTTACAATAAATATGGTTTTCTTGACGCAACCCTAGGATGAATTTTAGAATTGTATGATAAGAATAAGGTCAATCATAAAAGAATTTTTTATATTTTGATATTTTGAGATTTGACTTAAATTTATCTCAGCGTTTTATTTTGGTAAGAAGATGCATTCCTATAGTTTATATAGATTTTTTTTATATTTTGATCCTTCGAGATTTCACTTAACTTTATCTCAGCGTTTTATTTTGGTAAGAAGATGCATTCCTATAGTTTATATAACTAAGAGCGCCTCGAATGCATTATGTGGATTTCTACCTAAGTCGCACGAAAGTTGAGACTTCCGAGCAAATTGTCATTAATGTCTATTAAATAGAATGTCCAGTTCAAAATTAGTCTCTAATGCATTCTATAGATTAATATGTAAGTGTTTTTTATAGTCCTAAGATGAAAACAAAATCATGTCTAATTTGGATAGGAAATATATATATACATGGAAAGAAAATATTAATTTTACCCCATCACTCCATCTAACAGAGCTCCTAAAATTTGAACCCAAATTTGAATTAGGAATTTTTTTTGAACAGCAATAGTCAGTGTATAAACGAAATGAATCATGTATACTTGACGTCTTTAATAACGTAATTTAACATAGTATTTTTCGCTACTGAAAATTTTCAAAAAAGTGTTGTCAGTGAGATAGCTGTTAGTGAAATGCTTCCCTCTGTATGCAAGTTCTTTCTTTTTGCTATGATAACTAGTAATATTCGTTCAAAGAGGAATGTTAGGGATACTCGAGGCCGAAGTTTGTACACTGAAGTAAGTGTTATACACGGCAAGTTTGGCTTGCAACTAATTGATAAGCTACGCAATAAATAAAATGTGTATCTTCATCATTGAACTTGGAGGTGATGCTATACTTTTTCTTTCTTTCATGTAATGTGGATAGAATGAAAAATGAACAGAAAACATCAAACTTAGTATTCACACAATATATATTATAGTTTGTTTATTCATTTTTACGCCGTAGATCAAATTACCAATACATAAATGCAAACATTGCACATTGGCTTATTTCTGAACTGTATCAAACCAATATCAACAATCTGTAGGGGTTGAATTTACGAAGAAAAGGAAGAAAAACTATTGACAAACAAACCAAAGAACTTAAAAGGGGAAAGAAAAGAAAATCAATGTCGATTGGGATGCATATTTTCAGTTCAAAAAAGTAGAAGGGATGAACTGACAAAAGCTCCAATGAAGCCAATAACAGTTGAGCAAATTGCAGAAGCACCATTTGGAGGAGGAGGTGGAGATTCCTGAGAAGGAGACAAAGCAGGGATTTCCCCCTCCGTGGGTGGTGGAGAAGGGAACTCTTCACCGGCAGGTACTGGAGAAGGAGGCACCTCTGCTGAGGGAGGAGGAGGGGACGTTGTTTGGTGAGAATTTGAATAATGATTGCTTCTATCTGCCATCACAACCACTAACAGTTTTTCATTTTTCTGGCAGTTATCTGCTACTCCACTAATGAAGTAATAGGGCCCTGACTGATTAAACTTGAAAACGGTGTGACCATCAGAGAATTTTTCAAGGGGTGCAGCCGTGTTGCAATTTGTGTAATCATCCTTTGTTACGTGTAGGACGGAATCTTTGTCAGCCGGATAAACAAACACTGCAAAACAGCAAAAACTTGATGAGGTCACTCTATCTTTGTTAATGTCGTCTACAAGTAAAATGCACCTAGCTCAGTAAAATAATTCAAGAAAATAAACGAAGAGTGCTTCTTACATAGGGTGTCCCCAATCTGAAACCTGTTCGTCTCTGCCCACTTATTGAAGCTGGCTGCATTAGGATCACTAGGAACTGCCCAACTGCCTTTTGGACCTCCTACCTTGAATTCATAAGCATTACCTTTCTGAATCAGTAACAGAACACCAAATAGCACCAGCACATAAAAAACTTTTCTACTTAATTCTATAAGAGTTTCAGCCATTGAAAAAGATATGAACACCAGGACACGGGAAGAGCCTTCTGCCAAAAATCTAAATGTCAGATTTGAATGGGTGAACACAAGTTACACAATAGTTCAAGATGGGGGTATTTGTAGATGAAGTTGCATCTTTCTTTACAAATTGTGTCAGTTAAGCTTTTGCCTCCTTTTGTGGTTATTCTCTTCTTGAATTCCTTGTCTTCCAGTACAAAGCATATGGCCAACTTTTTCAACAGGATCTATGCTGTTTTTGAACACTTTCAAGGCCTTTTTAGTATCTTATTCTGGGAGTCTATACTTTGCTTCATCGTTATCAAGAATTTTCATTTCTTTTACTTTGGGCAATGGCATCTTAGAATATCAGGAGATCGGAAGTGTTATTCAACGCTGGTATTAATTCTCGGATCTTACTTTGATCTCTTGAATCCCCCATCCGATTAGAAATCTTCTCTTGACATACACAAATGGTAGAGATCGAGTGAGCATTAAGCCATACAATAAAAAAAGATTAAGACTCCGTTTGATACACATTTTTTGTAAAATGAGAATGAAAAATATAGCCGTTATGGGCCCACACAAGAGATGTAAAGTCAAATATGATGGCTGGATGTGATGGATAACGGTCATATTTTTCATTTTTATGGTGAAAAAATGAGAACCAAACGGGGGCTAAAGTGTAAATACTGCCGTTTGAGAATAATCCATTTTCTTGATTTTTAGATAAAGTGTTTATCTATACTGAAGTAGATTAAAGTTTGAAATGTATATCTTGTTCTTAAGCATGTATAGAAATTTTGACTGTGAATTTCAAATTTTATGTAATTATGGTATTCTTTCGCCACAAGTAAGGGTTTAGTAATAAAACAATATTTTCTCTTAAAAAAAAATTGTAAAAAGAAAAAAAAAGAAAAGAAAAAGCATGTATAGAAATTTTACAGTGTTAAGTCTTTTAAAAATGTACGAATCAGGATAAAGCATAGTTCAGACCTTTAAAAATATAGACATAAATAGAGAACTCTGTTGTATGATTGTTCAAAATCAATAAATATACGTGTGGAATGAAAGTGGAAATAAAAAAAAACAAAACCGTTACCTATGCGACTGCATAGACACTATGAGGGTGTGGTTGCATGGTGTATTGCCGGGCCTTTAGGCCTTGCTTTTGAACAACCTATGTGACTGCATAGGGAAACCAAACTAGCCGTTAGGGCCTTTTTTGGTTTGAATTTCTTATGGCTTTTCATTTGATTTTTGGCATTAATTCGTGGAGACTCGTTGAGGTCTACATATATGTATTTGATTGATGTTCATAAACACATAAGGAACATCAATATTGTGATTAAAATTTCATTCTACCAAAAAAAAAAAGATTTCTCCCAATCATATTTAAACCACTTTTGCATTCTCAGGTTTTGGAAGATTTTACTTGTGCTTGAGTATCAAATCCTTGTTAAGACTTGATTAAGCCTACAAACTATTTGTCAGATTCCTTCAAGCATGTAAATACTATTCGAGAAGGGGCAAACATTTTTTGAGGACAACGATAATGTGTTCAAGTCTTCTTCTTCATCTTCTTTTTCATCTTTTCATTATTATTCCTGGTTTTGTATTTGGTTTCTCCTCCATTCTCCTCTTTGTGATTATTTTGATATTTATGTACCGGTAGCTAGAATAATATCAATCAGGATATTATTCACATTGGCTTCAATATGTGATTTACATGTTTATCAAATGGATATCAAGACCGTATTCTTAAATGGGGATCTCGATGATGAGGTTTATATGAAACAACCCGAAAGGTTTGCTCTGCCCAAAAATGAACTTAAGGTGTGCAAGTTGGTGAAGTCATTATACAGTTTGAAGCAATCATTTAAGAAGAGGCATGAAAAATTGACTTAGCTATCATATCATTTGGTTTTAAACATAATAGCGTAGACAAATGTTTGTATTCTAAGGTATGTGATGATTATGTGATATTTATTTGCCTATACGTTGACGACATGTTGATTGTGAGTAATTACAAGAAGTTTCTTTTTTCCACATTCAAGATGAAGGAGTTTGGACGAGTGTATACCATTTTGGGTATCAAAATTACTAAAACTAGTGGGAGTTACCATTTAAGTCAATCACATTATATTGAGAATGTCATAAATTCCAGCATTTGAACATAAAATAATACAGTATCCCTATTGATCTAAGTTCAAAACTTATGAGGAATGATGATAGGGCAGTTGCTCAACTGGAGTACGCAAGTATTATAGGGAGTCTAATGTATGTAGTTTAATGCACAAGACCAGATATAGTATTTGCAATTAGTAAATTTAGTAGGTTTACCAGTAATCCGAGCAATGAACATTGGAATGACATTGGAAGAGTTCTTGGATACTTATAGAAAACTAAGAACTTGAGTCTACAATACACTGGTTTCCCGGCTATATTAGAAAGAATTACAAATGTTAGTTAGATATCTAGTACGAGAGAAAATAAATCTACTTCGAGTTGGGTGTTTACGCTTGGAGGATGAGCTGTTTCTTGGAAATCAAATAAATGAAAATGTATAACACACTCGACCATGAAATTTTAATTTGTAGCGTTATCAGAAATCGGGAAAGAAGTTGAGTAGCTCAAGGATCTACTATATGAGATACCTTTGGGATCGAATAACATATCTTCAATATCTATCATGTGTGATAGTTATTAGCAAAAACATACAACGAATTATACAATGAAAAGTCTAGACATATGAGTCTAAGACATGCCCACATAAGGAAATTAATCAAAAGTGGAATAATTTCCCAGAATTATGTTAAGTCAATTGAAAATTTAGTTGATCCTTTAACTAAACATTTAAATAGAGATTTAATAACTTTTAAAACATTTAAATAGAGATTTAATAACTTTTACTTCGAGTAGGATGCGGTTGAAACTCTTAAAATAAAAAGGTCTGTCAAGGATGGCAACCCTTCCTGTCATTACTTAACAAGTGATCCACGAGTACACAAGTTAACAATAAGTCATTCAATATGTGAATCATTTCATCATTATAAATTCGTGATAACTCCATTCTAATAATATAATGCTGGTTGTTATTGAAATGAGGGTTGAACAATAAGCTCTTAATGAAACTTGGTACTAAGTACAAGTATCTCTAAAAGTAACAAAGATACTAGAAGAACTTCGTCTAGATAAACTTCGAGGTGGTGTCACCTCAATAGAGATTTAGAGTCTCTCTCTCTTAAAAGTTTGTCGAATAGGATAAGCGCAATATCATATTAGAGCTAAGCGATTATGATGAACTTGAGAATGCGTGATACTTGTGTGTGTATTATTACCGGTATAGTCATATGGAATAACCGGTTCAAAGCTTCGTGCTACCTTTAATTCCGACTTTTCTTTGTTTGAATTACACTATGGTTAGATTCTAATCGAATGATATCTAATCCTTATACATGAGTATTGTATGTTTTTTAATATGATATTTTATTGAATATTGAACAAGTGGAGGATTGTTGTATGATTGTTCAAAATCAATAAAAACACGTGTGGGATGGAAGTGGAAATAAACGGCCAAAATCGTGATCTATGCAACCGCATAGACCCTATAAGGGTGCGGTCGCATGGTGTATTTAGGCCCAGCCTTTGAACAACTTATGCAGTCACATAGGTTTATACTATGCGACCGCATAGGGAAACCAAACTAGTCTTTAGGGCCGTTTTTTGTTTGAATTTCTGGTGACTTTTCACTTGATTTTTGGCACCATTTCGTGGAGACTCGTTGAGGTCTATATATATGTGTTTGATTGATGTTCATAAGCACATAAGGAACTGCAATATTGTGATTAAAATTTCATTCTACAACAAAAAAAGAAAGAAAGATATCTCTCTATCATATTTAAACCACTTTTGCATTCTCAGATTTTGGAGGATTTCACTTGTGCTTGAGTGTCAAATCCTTGTCAAGGCTTGATTAATCTTACAAATCATTTGCCAGGTTCCTTCAAGCATCTAAATATATTCTAGAGGAAGCAAATATCGTTTGAGGACAATGGTAACGTGTTTAAGTCTTCTTCTTCATCTTCTTTTTCATCTTTTCATTATTATCCCTAGTTTTGAATTTGGTTTCTCCTCCATTCTCTTCTTTGTGAAAACATATTTCCAACAAACTTTTTACAGATGGATAGTAAGATATGCGTAATATAAATTTTTTGCTCTTCATTGAATGAAGAAGACTCAATGCAGGGGAATGGTGTAGAGAAAGACCTTTCCTTGTTGAATCTGTGCTCACCAAGAAAACACTCCAGCACTGATAAAAGCAAAAGAGCGTTTGGGAGCAACATGTAGAGTTTGATGAACAGTTTAATGCAAAACCCATAGAAATCATATATATACATTCATCGAAAATATTGATTTACTCCAAAGTCAAATCCCTGATTTGATCCTAAATAAGCACCTACTTTCTAAGTTCTAATAATGAAGAATGTTCAGGTCCAACTAAAGTTTTTGAATCCAGATAGAATTCTGCAGAAAATTTACAATAGTATTATGTGATAAAAGATCCTAAACTTTTGACTCTTGAAGATGAGAGCAAATAAATTCTCATTACCAACATGCTAAAACATCCAAAGTTAATTTGTAATAATAGCTAAAATTAATATAACTATTCATAGAAACAATCACAAATTCCTGTACTTCTCAATCTTGTTAAAATCCCCTCATCTGCTTGTCGGATAAGAACCAGTCTTCGATAATCTTTGTTGCATTCCCTCTTTTTTGTTATCCTATCAAGCACATCAATTCCGGTCTATTTTCCAGGACAGAGAAAGGAATTCTGACAAAAAAATATCTTTGTTCTCCATCAAACCTTAAAAGGATTAATTTTCATTTCTCAAATCTTGTATCCTTGAAGATTAAGAAAATTCTGAAATTGTGTTCTCAGTTTAAGCGACCCGATAACAGCAGAAAAGTAGCAGCAGAAAGAAATATCGCTGGCAGCAAACCGTTGGGGGATTGGATGGCACCACTTTGTATGGGAAGTTTATTTGGAAGAGCACACTCTTCACCATTGAAGAACACTTTTGAAGGGAATCCATCACCTTGTGCCACTTTTATATGGGGTGTTTCTTTTTTCAAGAATGAAATAACAGATTGCTGTTTTCCAGGAACTCTGGGATCTCTATCCGGGTGTGTCCCATTTACCTCTCCTACCAGGTAATTCAAACCTGGTAAGCCTTCCATGAAGATGGTGTTATTAGGCCGAGTCAGTTTGGTTCCGTTGAAAGAGTAAACTTTCTCGTATCCCGGAAATGCCTTCTTAAACTGGAATGCAGTGAACCAATCAACGAACGGGATTTCATCCCAGTTAAAGAGTGTGATTCTTGCAGTCCATCCAGTTTTGTAATCAGTGTCAAGATGCCAGTTGATGCTCACCCCACAATTGTCAGGGCAAGGCAGTTTTGCTGGCAGTTTGTGGTGTTTCAGATGAGCCCAAGCTACCGCTTTCTTCGTCCTATTAGCAAAAGGCACAAGAAGAGCGTCTGGAGGCAAAGGCAATGGTGCGGCATTTTGATTGCATCGAGTGTCATCATCACAGCCGCACGCGCAGGTGTTGCAGGGTACGACAGAATCAGCATAATAAGCCGAGAAAGAAACACAGCATTTTGCCTGCTTCGGCTTGGGATGTGTTATATTGCAAGAAACTTGCCAACTTGCAACAGCAGAAGTCGTTGCATCTAGTCCACTAGGATCTGGAAATTCTGTTGAATCGACCCTGAAAGGAGGGCCACATTTGTAGGTTGGATTCAGTACACCTTCAATTTTCCAATTCTGGGGTGGATAAAGTGCAGTCCTGTTCATATCAGGTGGAAGCTTGAAAACTTCTAACTGAAAAATAGCTCTTGCCTTGGTTTCATTCATAGTATTTGGCAAAAGGGTGCCATTCTTACAGCAATAAGGCAATTTCCCAACCTTGTCATCGTTTTCTCTCTCAGGAGGTAGGTCGGAGATAATCGGCTTTTTCTGGCAATTCATCACAGTCGAGAAATCAAGATCCTGGTAGTATTGTCCCTGTGCACCATAAATGCAATCTGAAGGGTCTTTTCTGTGAGTGTAGGCTCCCTTCATGCTGTTAATGAATTCATTTCTCATCCACTCCCAAGTTAAGTTCCATTGATCAAGACGACCGAGTGGATGATTGTTGTCAATGGTGACCTGTGCCATGTATTTGTTTTCGTATGCCTGAAGAATGTCGTATGTGAAGGACAGATCACCGTATTGGCGAGGCATGAACTTGGTTTTGATCTTTTTAGCCTTGAATTTTGGATCCCTTTTACAGCAGACATGCATGTAGCTTCCTGCAAAATAATGGAAAATAACACTGATTTTTCTTCAATTGTGTTGTTTAAATCAACGATTATCCAATAACTATCTCATACTTTCAAGTCGAACTAGATATACCTCTAATACAAAATTGTCTTGAAGAAATACTATGAATGCATCGCATGAAATATGAAACATAGATAATAGAAGATACCTCGACGCATGGCTCCAGGACATTTATATCCATCATTGACAAGCTTTATTGTCTTAGGCATCGGAGTAGCCGAAGGCTTCACCCCGAAAAGTGTTCCTTTAATATTGACCTGCACCATCATCTGAGTATAATCCCCGGCAGTGTCAATGGCAGTTTCCAAATCTGACTGTGGAAATCCGGCGAAGAGGGTCCCATTCTTTCCAACCTTAATCGGAAATCCATCTCCATCTCCATCTCCGTCCACAACCACCGCCCCATCAACCGAAACCAGCAGCTCTTCATGTTGAAAGCCAATGAAAATCTTCCATGATTTAAGCTCGTAAGCCCCGGCATTCAACACCGTCGCCATCGCTTTAAACGACCATGCCTGCGCGGACGTGTTCTTCACCAATGGATA
Source organism: Osmanthus fragrans (assembly GCA_019395295.1). Lineage (NCBI taxonomy): Eukaryota > Viridiplantae > Streptophyta > Magnoliopsida > Lamiales > Oleaceae > Osmanthus > Osmanthus fragrans. Next base: position 1,014,159 of record CM033344.1, on the reverse strand, counting down.
AATTTTCTCTCGCCCCATAAAATTATATGCGACAAAAATGCCATCACATTTTCCTTGCTCAGGTGGCGGTGCTGCCGGGGTATCGGGGGAGTCATAATCTTGGGCCTTAGTTATCTCAATGCTACAAGAAAACACAACAAGAGCAATACAAGAAAACACTCTCCAGGGTATTCCTATACATGTGCTTCTTATCAACATTTTAGAATTGAAACTAAATAAATGTGAAGAACAAAGAGGAAAAGGAGGAAGAAGAAAAGATTATTTCAGAAAGTTCAGGGTATTCACCAGCCAACGCCCCGTGAGATCACACGGTGCAGGAGGTGACAGACTCGAAAAGAAAACTGTGTTTGAGACAGTTAAAATGGGGTTATAAGAGTCGCAGAAATTTTTAAGACTCGTTCAGCCACATTCTCTTCCTCTAGTTTTACCTATTGTTGCGGAAAACGCATAGATTCAGTTTGAAAAACCAAATATATTCCAAAGCAATTTCGCATTCATAATAAAACTTAAAATTTCTTTTCTTTTTTCAATTTGATCACACCCAATATAATAAGGGCATTTTGGAACAGCATTATTCGCGTCGAGAATTTGTTTGTTTCAGTCCTAAACTTTGTGTAGATTAACCGCCAATTTTGGTGGAAAAGCTAAAGAAGGTTCCGAACATAAAAGATGCCTACATGTTTTCCGAGTTCAGATAATTCAAAGAGATGCTTCATATTCGTGTTTGATAGCATCATACTGCACGTTTGGGCGGAGAGTGGTGTTGCTGTCAATGTGGGAGTATTAAAAAGGATGACTATTAGAATTTTATCTTCTTCTTTAATTTCATTTCGTGACACGATTTTCAGGACTGTTAGTCAAGTGAGACTATGGATTAGGACCGGACAAAACTCTCAAACTGAACTGAATTGAATGAATCGGACTCGAATAGAATCAAGCGATTATTTTTTTAAGTTAAATACTCTAAATTGATAATCGAATCTTCCTAATTTTTTTAATTTATTTATTTTAAATAAGTCAAATTATTTTATTTTCTCTAAATAAATTTGCTAATTGGTTGATTTAGCTCAAACCCAAAAATATGATTTTCCTATAGGAAATTTTCATTTTCTAAGAGGTTAAGTATCACCTATTTCAAAACTAAAAAAAAATTGTTTCAAATTTCAAAAATTAGATATTTATTAAAATTTATTTATGATTTAATTAATTAATTAAATATATTAAAGTCATATATCTATGTAATTTGATCACAAATTAACGATTTAATTAGTCACATTATTTTTCAATTACAAATCATAATTTTTATATGTCACAAATTATTTTACGGTCACAATTCAAAAATTTTATGAGTTACAATTTGATCATCGGTAACAAGTCAAAAATTTATAAATTACAGTTTATTTTTCACTCACAAATCACAAATGTAATAAGTCACAACTAATTATACATTCACAAATTATCAAATTATCGTTCACAAAATAACAATTTTTTAAGTCATATTATTTCTTAGTCATGATTTATCTTTTTTATTGTTCGCGTATAATTTATTGATCATAAATTAACCAATTTAAGAATCACAGTCAACCAAATAATCTGTGACTACCATAAACACTTGCGACTAACTCCAGGAGCACCACCACCACCATCGTAGTCGGTAGAACCACCACCACCACCACATCCTCGCGCCAGATCTACCACCACCCTGATAGACATCGCCATCAACATCTCTCCATCACCACCGCAACATCTACCACCACCACCACCACCACCATCACCGACCACCTCGCCACCGCCAAAATATGGAACCATTCCAACACCATCGCACCAGCACACCCACCATAGCCACCATCACTGTACATCACCACAACACTACACACCAACCACCCATCGCACACCACCATTGCACATCACCACCGACCAACCATTGCACACCACCACTGCACATCACCATCGACCACCCATCGCATACCACCACTGCACACCAACCACCGATCGCAGACCACCATCGCACTGCACTTCACACTAACCCCCGATCTGTAGTGCCCATTGAGAAACGCCACCCAGTGCCGTCAAACACCACCACCCAGCGCCTCGATGCGTGTACTGCATCACCACATACCACCACCAACACCTCACCACCGTATCGCTGTCAAACACCACCAACAACCACCTCACCATCGTACCGAACTGCACAATCGCCGCTGCCACAACAACGATCGCGAACCACACCAAAACCTCCATTGACCACCACAAATCACAACTTCACAGATCTGTGCGAAAAAATCAAACTAAGAAAAAAACGATCGCGGACCACACCAAAACCTCTGCCATGACCACCACAAATCACAACTCTACAGATCTGTATGAAGAAATCAAACTAAGAAAAAAATGGATTCCCTCTGCCTTACACTAGCACCACCACCCATTCTCTTCTCCTCCTCGATTGCAGCGCCGGTGACGACGGGGGCTTGTAGTGTGGTGTCGGCCAGAGCAACTACTTCATCGTCGGTTGCCGGAGTTTGAATGGATAGCCGGCATTCAAAGAGAGGGAAATGAAGAGAGATAACGGAGAGATATAGAGAGGAGATAAATGAAAATCTTAAGGGTCTGTTTGATTGTAAGGGTGAAAAATGGGTGGAAAGAAAATGAATGGCAGGGAATTGAATTGCCTAGAAAACGTTTTACAGGGAATTGTAATTAATGGTGTTTGATTGGTATAATTTTTCACCTGGCAAATTTTTCGTTTGGTTTTGTTTTTTACACATATTGTCAATTAAATGGATATATTTTTTTACCATTGACTTTGGAATGTGTTCCAATTGCTAAAAAAAAATTAAAAAAAAAAATTTGTCAAAAAGTTGGAAAACGTTTTCCCACCACTATGGTGAAAAAACGTTTTCTAGCTTTTGTGCATCAACCGCTTGTACCTTGGAAAATGTTGGAAAACGTTTTCCCTGAAAAATTAGTGCAATCAAACAGGTGAATAGTAAAAAGTAGAAAAACGTTTTCCACCTTCCACGGAAAACTTGGCCAATCAAACAAGGCCTAAGATTAGATGAAATTTGTATTATAATATTTAATAATTAAATATGAAACATTTGATTTTTGAAGAATGAAACATCCAATTTGATTTTAGAATTCTGAATTTTTAAAGTAAGCTTTTAGAATTCACTTTTCCTATTTCTAATTTCAGCCCAAGCTCAACTTAATCAAATTTTCCTAAATTTTACTCAAATATATTATTAACCATAGTGTCGTTTCTACCGTTCTGGAGAAATCGAATTGAAACTCGACAATGTCTCTCTTAATTATTGTGAGCTCACTATATTCCTCTTTCTGTGATTTTAATAATCAAAACTATGAAGAATTCAGCAAAGAGAGACGCAAAAGACAAATAAGATTGAACTACATTATTTTGTAAGAACTAAGATTGAATATGTTATTACTAGAATTAATGTACTTTTGTAAATATTAAAAAAATTAATTATAATACAGAACGTCAGAACCTAGGAATTGAATCGAAACGAACCGAACCAAATTGAATGGAATCGAACCCGAACGGTTCCATAATTAAGTCAGGATCCGACGGTTTCACTTACTAAATATCTGAAAATTTTGGATTCGGTTCAATTTTCGTTAGAACTGAACCGAGTCGGACCATGCTCATGGATGACAAAATAATGAAGAATTGGAAATCAAATGTTAGAAAATAAAGAGTGGGGTTTAAAATATAAGAGAAAGTAAAGACTGTGGACGGAAATTGAAATTTTCTTTTATAAAATGGCTCAATTGAAAATCCCACATTTACTTATAACCAAGGGGAAAGAAAAATAATAATAATAATGCTTATTTACGTAATTTTTACATACAAAAGAAGGATAGTGAAGACTGAAGAGAGTGGGGAGGCTTTTTTCACTTTAAATGAAATTTTTTTGATTAAATCATATTTTACTACCTCATGTAAACTGTTATTTATATTTAGCATAATAAAACAAATAACAATTGTGATATAGTTACATAATAATTTATAAATATGATCTTTACAGAATTCCTTCAATTAAATAAAAAAAAAGGGTTTCTGCACTCTCTCTTTGACATGTTAACGATTACGTAGTTTCACTGTGTGTACAACTAACATCATTTATTCAAAAAACAATACAAATCCAACCACAACAAAATTAAAATAAATAAATGAATGAAATTAAAAAACTCCTGTAATCCCGTTTCTTCACTTTTCCACCGGCATCTCACAATCGAGCTGTAGAGAATCTTCTGCTAAGTTCTGGGGTTTCAGTACTCGAAGGTAGTGCCATGTCTTTAGCTTATAATTTCTAGTTTCAAAATTATTACTCTATCCTTTTTTTTTTTTTCCTATGGGAACACAAATAAGATTTTGATCTGATAGAGGAAATGTGAAGTTTGTGGCCAATTGTTGCTTGCTTTCAAATTTAGTTGTTGAGTTCTTGATTAGGGCACTATCTCAATCTTGATATCTATCTGATAAAAATATGTGCTGATTTAAGCAAAGATAAATTGTTTATAGGGCGCAAAGCAATTAGTCCGTAACACTTTTATATGATATGGGTTTTACTGTTTCTTATTAAAGCAAAAGTCTTATGGTGACCTGAAATTAGAAGACTATACAGAAGAGAAGATCGAAGTTACATCAGCTTATGAATTGAAATATTAACTGGTGTTTTTTTTGTGATCATGGAGGGAATCGAATCCTAGAATCCGTCTGTTTTCTGGATTTTGAAAAGTGAGTACCTTTATGGCTCCTGTATAATGTTAAACACGGTGTCGTACATCAAACTTCATCCTAATAGAGTGGCCTTAACAAAATACTACGAGGGTATGCTGGACAAGAGGCACCGTCTGTTTTTTCTTTGTTTATACATTAGAAAACTAAATTACTTTGCTTTTTGTTAAACTTTCCTTGTATATGCTTGATGTTGCATTTGTTCTTCTTGCTTCACTTTGAAGTTCACTTCTAACTTCTTCCGTGTAAATTTCTGTTTTGCTTTGACTGTTATTATCTCCAGGCAATACCATGAGCGACATGTTGACCAATATAGTTGTGGAGGCGGCTAGCAATTATTATAGCCTAGAGGAAAATATGCAAAATCTTAGAAGGAAAATTGAGCTGCTCAATACTCAACAAGCTGATGTGGTTGCTCTGTTAAGAGAAGTAGAACTCCATCCAAAGAAAAAGCGAAAAAGAGAGGTCCAGTATTGGTTGAGCAATGTAGGAAAAAAGCAAGAGGAATTTGAATGCTTGGAACAAAAAGTGAATGAAAGCAGATTTTATTCACGTGTACAGTTGGCAAAACGTGTTGACAAAATGATTGAGGAAGTGGTAGAACTTGTTGATCGAGGCACATTTCCAGAGGGAATCATATTTGAGGTTAACGAGACAATAGATGAGCAATTTGTAACGGTAGAATGGAAGCATCAAGCATTTGAAAAAAATATTGGGACAGCTTGGTCATGGTTGATGAGCGATGAGGTTTCAACTATTGGCATTTGCGGTATGGGAGGAGTTGGAAAAACAACTCTCGCTCAATGTATCTATAATAAGCTAAAGAATGAAACTGTGTTCCACGCTAATGTCTTTTGGTTTACTGTCTCACAAGATTTGAACATTCACAAGCTGCAAAACGACATCGCTAAAGCATTGAATCTAGATCTTTCGGCTGAAGGTGATGAGCACAGGAGAGCAGCCAAATTGCGTTGGGCATTGGAGAGAAAGAAGAGATTTGTACTCATGTTGGACGATGTCTGGACTCCTTTTTCGTTACAGAAGATTGGAATTTCTCCCTCTCTTGCTATATATGGATTTAAGATGATAGTAATTAGTCGATCACTAGAGGTGTGTCGCAAAATGGAATACCAAAAGTATCTAAAAGTGGAAGTTCTTTCGGAGGAAGAAGCTTGGAATCTATTTATGAACAAACTTAGTTATGGCAAACGACTTCGACCCAAAGTGGAAGAGATAGCAAGAGAAGTGGTAATGAAGTGTGCTGGTTTGCCTCTTGCAATTGTCACCATAGCTGGAAGCTTGAGGGGTGTGATTGATATTCGTGAGTGGAGGGATGCCCTGGAGGAACTAAAAGAATCTTCTGTTGGACAAACCGACATGGAAAATGAAGTGTTACCAATACTCTTGTGTAGCTTTAATCGATTGACAGATCCAAAATTACAACGTTGTTTTTTGCATTCCTCCTTGTATCCCGAAGACCACTACATTCAAAGAGACGAATTGATAACAAGATTTATTTCAGAGGATTTGATGGAAAGAAGAAGAAGCAGGCAAGCAGACTTTGACCAAGGTCACTCGATACTGAATAAATTGGAGAATGTTTGCTTACTTGAAAGTACGAGTTACCATGGAAATGAACACGTGAAGATGCATGATCTAATTAGAGACATGGCTTTAAGGATCACTAAAGATAAGCCTAGGTATATGGTAAAAGTTGGACTTCAGTTGAAGAAAATACCAGAGGCCCAAGAATGGAGGGAAGATATGGATAAGATTTCCTTGATGCATAATAAAATAGCTGAAATTTCGAGTGGCACATCACCCAAGTGTCCTAGACTTTCAACGTTGCTTTTGTGCTTCAATCCTTTGAAGTCAATTCCAGATTCGTTCTTTGAGCAAATGCGTAGCCTACATGTTCTCGATTTGTGTTACACAAATATTGAGTATTTGCCAAGTTCCATATCGGACTTGAAGGAACTTAATGCATTATTGCTCAGATATTGTTTTAAACTCACGTTGGTACCACCACTGGGAAACCTCAAGGCACTAAGAGAGCTGGACATCAGTAAGACTGGTGTCAAGGAAATACCTCAAGGCATGGAAAGCTTGACCAATCTCAAACGCTTAGACACATTCGACTCGTGTATAGAAAATATTCCAACAGGGATTCTACAGGGACTCTCACTTCTTCAACGCCTCACACTGCCTAAATGTATAGTAGTACCAATAGAAGAAGTTGAGGGATTAAAACAACTGGAGGAGTTTCAAGGCAAATTGAGCAGCTTGTGTGATTTCAACAGATTTATCAAGTCTCAACTAAGTGATGGGCGGCTCAGTTTCTATGATATTCAGATAGGTGATGGAAGATGTAATAGATGTTACTACCCTGAAAGATTAGCTTGTAAATTGGTAGCTTTTGGAAAAGACAGTCTTAAGAAAGGGCAAAGATTATGCCGAGATGAAATTATGGTTCCACAAGATATTGAGGAACTATTCTTTCAACAATGTGGCCTGAGTAGATGTTTATTGGATGATTTCCAAAAATTGAATAATCCTCTAGAATTGAAGCAGTGCCATGTTGAAAAAGAGGATGGAACAGAGTGCATTGTGAGATTGTCACCTCTGACGAAGCTGGTGGAAGAAGTAGAAGAACATTCTCTTTCGATCCCACTCCAAAGCCTTCAAATTTTGCGTCTTCTGAACTTGCCAAATTTTATTGGTCTTATAAAGAACGAAGGAGGAGTAGCAGCGGCACCTCTTCCACGTGGTGCATTTTCCCAGCTTCAAAAGTTGGAGATTCTGCATTGTGGGAAAATGAAGAAACTTCTTCCTCGGAGTTTGGTAAATAACCTCCATAACCTCCGTGTGTTGAAAGTTGAATCATGTGTAGAAATGGAGGAGATAATAGGAGATAATGATGAAGGCAGCCTAGTTTTGAACAGTAGTGCTGATGTTACCCTGCCAAGGTTAAAGAGTTTAATGCTCCAGAGTATGCCAAAATTGAAAAGCATATGCAGGGGAACCGTAATTTGTGATTCCATTGAGTACATTGGGTTGTTTTTGTCAAAAAGCTTAAAGAAGATGCCTTTGTTTCTACCACCTCTCGATGGACAACCATCTCATCCCCCCTTTCTCAATAGTATACATATATTCAAGGAAGAGAGAGAATGGTGGGAATCATTGGAGTGGGACCATCCCAACGCCAAAGATGTCCTTCAACCCTTCGTTGAATATTTGTAATCTGGAGCTTGCCCTGTTAAGTGAAGGTTCATGATCAAAGATTGTAATAATCGCACAAGCATCTTAGTTTCTTTCTTTAACTATTTTCCTATTTAAGGTAAAAATGATGTCACTTTTGTTATTCCTCAACTACTCATATCTGTTTATCACTTATTACTTTCTCGACTTCTTGGAGATCCTTCATAATTGAACTGATGAAATTTATAGTTTGATCTGTAAACGTAAATAATCATCCAATTGCTGTTTGCACTGTTTTGGTGGACCCTTGCGTTGAAGATTGTGGGAATATAATCACATAAATAAATAATCACACCGCTATGCTAATTAGGATAATTAGCACAAAACATTCTTACATTTTAACATTATTACGCAAAATGTTCTCACTTTGTATTTTTTAGCATTTTCACCATTATTTTTCACTTTTCATTACAAAAAATGTCATTTTCATCCAATTTTTTAATAAAAAAATGTAAAATGAGAAATATATCCTCATATTTAAATAAAATAAAATAAAAAGAATAAATTACAATTATACTCCCAAATTTTTAAAAAAATTACAAATGAGTCCAAATAAATTATTAAAAGGGTAATTAGCACAAAACATTCATATCTTTCAATATTATTGTTCAAAACGTCCATACTTTTCATTTTTTGTCATCTTCACCCATATCTTTACATTTCATTATGGAAATCATCATTTTCATCCATTTTTTCAAATAACAGCTCTAAAATGACAAACATACCCTCATATTTAAATAAAACAAAAATAAAGAAAAGAGAAATAAAGAACAATTTACAACTATACCCCCAAATTTTTCCAAAAGTACAAATAAATTTTAAATAAATAATTAAAAATAAAAAATGAATGAAAATTTGTTCTAAAGTTTCTTTTTTCGTGTACAATTTGCATTTTTTTTAAAAAAGTTTGGGAGTATAATTACAATTTGTTCTTTAAAGTTTCTTTTTTTCGTGTTATTTAAATATGAGGGTATATTTATTACTTTAATATATATATATATATATATATATATATATATATTAATTGAAAAATTGAATGAAAATGACATTTTCCGTAATGAAAGATGAAAATATGGGTGAAAATGCTAAAAATGAAAGATAAAAACGTTTTGCAAAATAACATTGAAAAGTAAAGACGTTATGTGTTACTTATCTAGTGGTGGCAATGAGTCGGGCCGAGCTTTGTCCAACGAGTCGAGTCGAGCTCGGCTCGTGAAAAAAAGTCGAACTCGGCTCGCGAGCGCGTCTTTTTTTTTTTAATTTTATATTATATAATACACATTTTCTAATTTTATTTTATTTTTTTTAAATTTGACGAGCCACGACCCGAGCCGGCTCGTGGCTCGTCAAATCGAGCCCACGAAGTGCTCGTCGAGCAGCTCGTCTACTTGACGAGTCGAGCCGGGCTCGACTGGTCTAACATTTTCAAAGCTCAGCTCGTGGCTCGAGCTCGTAACTCGTTTTAGACGAGTCGAGCTCACGAGCTACTCTGCTCGATTGCCATCACTATACTTATCCATAAAATAAATAATCACACACTATGGCCCCCACGGCATATCTCCAAGTGGTAAAAGGGGTAGGTGGAGAAATCTAGTTTTGCTTGAGGCTATCGCGTCAAAAGTTTGAATTCTGAAATATGTATTTGACTCTTAAGTAAGTGCAAGTGTACAAGTAGTCTTTCATCATGTACCCTTAAAGGCATAACCTACTATTTACCTCTTTCACTAAGGCCCAGAACAGGGCAGGTAGAGGTGTCAGTAATGGAACGTAAACCAAAAAAATAATAATAATAATAATCACACACCATGGTTTCAAGATTGTAGGGAAAATCAAGAAGCTTCTCCATCGGGGTTTGCAACATAATCTGAACCTCGAAGACTAAATGTCGCATCATGTGGAGAAATGGAGGAGATAATAAGAGATGAAGGAGGAGTCAACATGGATCCAGACAGTAGTGCTGCTGTCACCCTGCCAAAGGTTAAAGAGTTTGTCACTCAATATATCAAAATTAAAAAGCCTATGCAAGTAAACTATGATTTGTGACTCCATTGAATAATCTGGGAATTGCCATTTGCAGTGTTTTGGTGGAGTCTGTTAGCACTTAAAAGGGATAAAGGCACACTGATATTAAATAAAAAACAAGTACATGAAACTTTAGTAACAATCACTTAAAACACGGTAATTATTTTTCTGCACTCGCATAACAAGGAACTGTAGGTCTCCCATACTCAAAACTGCTCAAGCACACACTTTAAAAACTTATCAGAACATACACTTCTGAAAACTAATCGGAATGCACTCTTTCAAAAATCAGTAGACCATACACTTGACAAAATGAGGCGGCTCTCCTATTGATAGAAATCTATAGGCGACAGCTAGCAGGAGAAGAAACAAGCAGCTGCATCATCAGACCAATGGCAAATGAACACTCCAAGAACTTATCTTCAAACCAATAAATTTTACTGCTAGCCAATAAGAATTGGAGAACAGGTTTTAATGATGCTTGATAATTGAAATTTATGAAGGAAGAATGATGAAATTGAATGAAATCGATTTTGGGAATCAAAGTCTACACTATAGAATTTGAAGGATTAAATTGCATTAATTTGAAAGATTAGATGACTTGGGCCATTAACTAATTGGAATTGGGCCTTGGATGCATTTGGACTCCTTTTTGGACTTCAATACAACAAAATAATGAGAAAAATTCATAATTCAGGTGTATAGTTTACACCAATTAATAAATCAAGTACAAAATTTAAAAATTTAAAAATTAGATTTATATATAATTAAATAAATATATTTATTAATTAAATATAATAAAATTACAGTTATAAAATTAATGGTTATAGATTTATAATTAAGATCACAAATTATTTATTGATCACATATTATCAAATTAATAAGTCACACATTATTTCGAGAAAATTTTTACAGGTCACAATTTATTTCGAGGTCACAAATTGTAAGTCATAGTTTTTCAAATTCGTTGGTCACAAAAAAAAATCAGTCACATATTATCAAATTTTTATGTCACAATTAAGTACTTAGTCACAGTTTTTAGGTCACAGCTGAATGTTTGGTCACAGATAAATAAATAATTGGTCACATACAACCAAACACCCGATCTCAAATTTCAGTACACCAATACTTGATCATAAATCGACCAAATAGTTGGTCATACACACTCTTCATCCCTTCCACCACCACTACCATCACTGTTTCCTCACTTTCCTCATCCAACTGACTCATATCCCAAACTAAGTTGAAAACTAGATTCAAAATCGAAACGCATCCAACATCACCACCAGCTCATCGCCGTCGCCACCACCACCATTACCAACTGTAAACACCACCGAAAAAACTACTATAACCACCGCCAACAACAACAAAATCTACTACCACCATAAAACCGCTCAAAATCAACCATCACTACCATCCCCCCTGCACCACACCACCACTGCACCACACCACAATCCCCAAATCGCCGCCACCAACTCTACCACACCCACCAACAAAATCATCAAGTCCGCCACCACACAAACACCATCTCACCTCCACACAAAACACCATTCAACAATCAAAACCCCAAAAAAAAAAAATTCAAACAGAGCCGCAGGCGACGACGTTTACAGTGCCTCCATCTCTAAGTCGTACCTCCGTCGCTACCACGCAAACCATGGGCCACAGAAAATGGTCAGAGAAACGCCACAAATCGGAGAAGAATTCCTAATCGCCGCCTCTGCATTTCTACACTAGAGGCTCCGATCTCTTCATTAAGCAGCGTAGTGCTGCTTAAATGGTGGCGACGATGCGGTTCCCACAGCGGTGCTCCGACGGTGGCGACAATGACTTCTGACAAAGATAAAGGCGTAAGAAGGAGAGGAAGTAGACGGGGAAGAGGGAGAGTGAGAGTGAGAGAATGAAATAAAATTAGGGTTTGTAATTGAATTGGTGAAAACAATGAATATATAATTATTAAGTCAATACCTGATTTTTTAATAATCAAATTTCATCCCTAATTTTTGAATTATGATCTTTAAACCACTGGTATTATGTAATTTTCCCCAAAATAATTATTTTCTCCAAAATAATTATGGCTGAGTGGAGGATATATATACACACACACACACACAGCACACACAGCGAAAAAGGAGAAGGACGTATACGGTTGGTGGCGCCCCTGGGCGGACGGGCCTATGTGGCCCTGTTCGTGTAGCAGCTCTCATAAGAAAAGGGGTTATCAGCCCCTGTTTGGCCCCTATTAAATTAAATTTTATTTTTCTCTCTCCTATTTTCAATCATACAATCTTTTATTAAATAACATTACACGTAAATTGAAAAAAAAATTCTTCTTTTTCAACCACCAATTCTTTAAAAAAGTACTATTCCATCCATTATAATTTGAAATAATGGGGGCCAAACGGGAGCATGCAAAGGAAAAATGAGGGGGAATTGATAATATATACACACAGAGAAAACGATGGCTGGGTGGGAAAAAAAGACGGGCAGAAGCCGGCAGAAAAATCAAAAATGAAAAAGGAATAAGATGGTAGCAACACGAAATTAGGAAATTAATCACGTTAGGTTGATTTTTGGTGAGATCTTTTCACTTTTATTTGATTAATTTTGACATTATGTTAGGCTAAATTATTATGTACTAGGATTACAATAAAACTTGTATCGTGAACCTTTAAATCTTAATTTTATAGTGTAGGATTACTTTCCTTAGTAGTTAATTAGGTAATCTTTCATTTTATATTTATTTTCTTGTACAGTTATTTGTAACCCTATAAATAGGGGTCTTCTACATTGTAATACACAAGACCATAAAATAATACAATTCATATGTACAGAATTACATATTCTCTGCACCTCTCTTTCTTTCACAAACTTAATATGGTATTAGAGCTCTAATTATGAGCAACAATGTCCGACCAAGACGGTGGTAAGAACAACACAGAGGCAATGACAACCCAATCGGATCCCATAGCTCTACAGCAATCCGATCACCCCGATTTAATTCTTGTTTCTAAACCACTTGATGGACAACATTCGATCAATTGGCAGAAGTCGAGCAATTGGAAACCAAACCAGAAGAGCAGTAATCTGCCAACGGAATTTCGAAGCAATAAAGATCGGTCGACCGAAAGATCCTACCGATCGACCGAACGAACCTGCAGGAGTTCAGAAATGATGCAGCCATTGTGAGATGAGTGGACACAATGTTGATACCTGCTACTTCATCCATGGCTTCCCTCCAGGGCGCAAGTTTCATGGGAAGGACGTGAGACTACGAAACAAACATTTTACAAATACTTCCACCACCTCTACGCTTGACTCAAAGGAAGGAAATGTACTCACAATCGAGGAATATGAGCAAATCATGTCACTCCTGAACATCAAGACCGGTAATGATAAATCTTATGTTAACACCTCAGGTATCAATCCCTCCACTACCTCTTTGAGTAATTCATGGATTATTGATAGCGAGGCCATTGATCATGTGACGAAGGATGGAGTAGTTGAAAATAAATTCATGCCTAAACATAATGCTGTGCACTTACCAAATGGGGGTCATGCCTTTATTGAATCCATTGGTACAGTTAAATTGAGAAATAATATGATTATTGATAATGTGCTTCATGTTCCCAACTTCAAAGTTAATCTGTTATCTATTAGTAAGCTCACTAGAGAGTTAGGTTGTTATGTGATATTTTTCCCTGATTTTTGTGTCATGCGGGATTTGACTACGAAGAAGACGATTGGCTTGGGAAGGCAGAGTAACGGCCTATATTACCTTTTCCAAAGACCACAAATACACCATACTACCAGTAGACCAACTAACCTATGACACAGACAACTTGGGCATCCTTCAGCCTCACCTCTTCAATTCCTAGCACAAAATACCTTAGAAATTAGTTTTGATTCCCACAATGTTCGTGATGTCTGTCCTCTAGCAAAACAATCTAGATTACCTTTTAAAGTCAGTCAAATTTCTAGCAATAAACCATTTGATTTAATCCATTGTGATATCTGGGGACCTCATAAAATTTACTCTTATTTTGGTGCTAAATATTTTCTTACAATTGTTGATGATTTTTCTCGTTATGTTTGGGTACACCTTATGCGCCACAAATCTGACACTCAAAGCATAATTAAGAACTTCTTCGCTTGGGTTAAAACTCAACACAACTTGACCATCAAGGCCTTAAGGTCTGACAATGGCCAAGAGTTCTTATCCTTGCAAACATTCCTAGATGAAAATGACACTATTTTCCATAGGTCATTTCCTTACATCCCCCAACAAAATGGAATAGTAGAGAGAAAACATCGTCACCTCCTCAATGTAGCCCGTGCCATTAGATTTCAAGCCAATCTTCCGTTGAAATTCTGGGGGAAACACATCAAGACTGCTTGTTACCTTATCAATCGGATACTTTCACCATTGTTGTCCCGTAAAACACCTTATGAACGGTTGCACAAGAAACCCTCACCTTATTCCCATTTACGTGTCTATGGTTGTCTGTGTTATGCCACTAACCTTAAACCCGGTCACAAATTTGATACCCGTGCCAGCCGGTGTGTGTTCCTTGGCTACCCCCCAGAACAAAAAGGATACCTCTTATATGACCTCACCGATAGAAAATTAGTGGTGTCCCGAGACGTGTTCCATGAAGACATTTTTCCATATGCCTCTCATCACCGTGAAGACACCAACTCCATCCCATTACCTCAATTCACGCCCATTGATATTGACACAACAAATTTATCACATCCTAACAACTATCATATACCTGAAACGTCCACCTTGCCTGAAAATCCCGAAACTTGGTCGATCGATCGATCGAACCCAAATACCGGTCGACCAAACTCACCTACCGGTCGACCGATCTCGCCTGCAGCCAACCCTTGCGAACCACCTGCACCCGATCCCGTCCACTTTCCAGAACTCAGCCAACTCAAACCGCCGTTCCACCAAATGACCAACTTCGACGTTCAACAAGACCCATTCACACCCCAATTCGCCTACAAGACTACTTTGTCAATCATACTTTGCCTACTCAAGCCGGGTCTCTTCCGGCCAAATCCAGCACTCGACATCTCATTTCAAGGTATGTATCGTATAACAACCTCTCTTCTCCTCATCGTGTTTATGCATACAGCATTTCTCATATCATTAAGCCTACAACATATGAGGCTGCTTGTTAGGACCCTAAATGGGTGGCTGCTATGGACGATGAAAATCGTACTTTGGAAGAAAATCACACTTGGTCACTTGTCCCACTTCCGTCAGGTCATCGTCCTATTGGTTATAAATGGGTGTTCAAAATCAAATTTAATTCTGACGGTACAATTGAACATTACAAAGCCCGACTGGTTGCAAAGGGGTTTACACAGTGTGAAGGGATTGATTATACTGAAACCTTCGCCCCTATTGCAAAGTTAACAACCGTTCGATGCTTACTTTCTATTGCCTCTGTTCGTAACTGGACACTTCATCAGATGGACGTCCATAATGCTTTTCTCCATGGTGACCTTGGTGAAGAAGTCTATATGACTCCCCCGCCTGGGTTCCGTCGACAGGGGGAGACATCACTTGTATGCCGACTTCACAAATCTTTATATGAGCTCAAATATGCCTCTCGTTCTTGGTTTCAGAAATTTGTATATGCTGTCATTCAGTTTGGGTTTAAGCAGTCACATGCAGACCACTCACTTTTTACAAAGGTCAGTGGTGATTCCTTTACAGCCATTTTATTATATGTGGATGATATGATTGTCACAGGAAATAGCAAAGAAGCAATTTCCACCACAAAAACGTTCATTGCATCTCAATTCAAGTTGAAGGATCTGGGCACATTAAAATACTTTCTTGGAGTGGAAATTGCTCGCTCGAGATCAGGGATTTCAATAAATCAAAGAATGTATACTCTTGATATCCTTCAAGAGGCCGGGTTGCTTGGAGCAAAACCTGCAGCATTTCCGATGGAGCGGTCTTTAAAACTTAATTTGACAGATGGTCAGTTATTGAAGGATCCCACGTACTATCGACGCTTAGTAGGGAAGCTCATTTACCTCACCATTACTAGACCAGAGATCTCATATACGGTCAATACACTCAGTCAGTTCATGCAGGCACCTATACAACCCCACCTTAATGCAGTTCACCGATTGCTTCGATACTTATAAGGGGCACTAGGACGAGGATTATACTTCCCATCAGAAGGGAAGTTGCAGCTAGCAGGATTTTGTGACGCGGACTGGGCTGGAGATATTACTACTCGACGGTCAGTTACAGGATATTGTGTATTTTTGGGAAAGGCGCTCATATCATGGAGGAGCAAGAAACAAACGACCGTATCCAAATCCTCAGCAGAAGCGAAATACAGGGTGATGGCTTCCATTGTTTGTGAGCTTACGTGGTTAAGACAATTGTTGACAGACTTATGTGTAGACCACTCACAAGCAGCAATTCTATACTGTGATAATCAAGCGGCAATGCACATTGCTGCCAATCCAGTATATCATGAAAGAACGAAACACATTGAAATAGATTGTCGCATTGTTCGTGAACGAATTGTTAAGGGAGAGATCAAGACTACCTATGTTCCAAGCAATAATCAAATTGCAGATTTATTTACTAAAGCACTTGGCAAGGAAGCATTTTACAACCTCACTTGCAAGTTGGGCACTTTTGACATACATGCTCCAACTTGAGGGGGAGTATTAACGAGAATATTATATTGTTTCTTTTTAGTGTAGGATTACTTTTCTTAGTAGTTAATTATGTAATCTTTCCTTTTATATTTATTTCATTGTACAGTTATTTGTAACCATATAAATAGGGATCTTCTACATTGTAATACACAAGACCATAAAATAATACAATTCATATATACAGAATTACATATTCTCTGCGCCTCTCTTTCTTTCACAAACTTAATAGTTTAAAACACGTTTTCAATTATTGAATGATTGACATATATTTAATTTTCTCTACAATTATATGCACAATAGTTGTACGAGTTTTGTAGCTTATTTTATCCTCAAAAAATGGAAAATAAGTTAGACATCGTGTCAATTGTCGTAGCGTCCGATAAAGAATAAAAATATATCACTATACTTTACGTGATCTTTAAGTATTCACAAATTCATTGATGCATTTTTAATATGTTCGTATCGGTCATAGAAAAATAGTTGAATCACATGTAAAAAGAAGTTTAATTCTACTCGAGAGAAATTGTCAAAAGAATATTGATCTTTACAATTGAATCATGTTGTCAAATTTATAAGTTTCATGTTTAAGGCAATTGATATAAACGAATTCGGGATCCTAGCACAATTTTCATCATCATTTTTTAATCATGCTATCATTTATCATAATTTTGAGTCAATTTTAGTTAAGTTAGGTCTTGCATTTTTAATTATAATAGTTAGTGACAATTTAATATTAGAAAAATCACTAATTTCAATTGTTTCGATTATGGCGGAGATAAATTAAACTTAAAATAGTACAATTCCAGTGAGAATGATACTTAATTCAAAATTTATTTTATTACTTGTTAACGAATCGTGCAATTATATATTTTTTATCAAAAAAATAATTTTAGTCAACAATGCTAAGCCGCCAATAGAATCCTTGTGCAGGAAAATCCGACAACTTGGAATCCCGCCCTTTTCATTTCATTCCCCCCTAAATTTCATTTCCCCCAAGAAATCCAATTACCCCACGAAAGCAGCGCCTCTTCACACCGGCATCTTTCTTCTTCTCCATTGTCGACCTGTAATCCCTCCCTCTTCATTTCCCCCGTAGATTTCGATTTTCCCCAAACCTCCCATTTCGCCCAAATTCACAGAGCCTCTTCGTCCCGGTCTCTTTCTTCTTCTCCAACGTCGGCCTACCGCCTACATCCGGTAAACTCAGGTCAAAATCGTGTGAAGAAGACAGCCCACCGAAACATAAAATCGAAATTGTTATTTGAAGGCCCAGGTCGACGTCGTGTTTGATGGACAAAGGTATTTTGCATTTTGGTTCTAAATAGATTAGCTCATACATTTTTGTTCTTATTGAAGCGGGAAGGAGGCCTCAGTCTGGTTATTTTTTGTAAGGGCATTTCCTTCGGAAACATTTAAATATAATTAGTCTTAAAAGTCGAGAGTTTATTTATCCTCAAAGTAATATCATTGGAGGCACCTCTGTGGACTATTCCTTCTTTCATGACTGCTTTGTCTTTGGTTGGTCATTATCCATAAGTGTATTTTGTTATGCCTGATCAATGTAAGTTAATGTTGACATATTTTTTTATCAGGAGAAACATACTAGTTACTTTTGGACAAGCTAATCCATAATTTGTTCCATTTGTGAATTTGACTGCATTATTTTTTTTTTTTCCTTCTGCTTTTCTTTTTTCTTTTCCTCTCTAGATGTTTTATTTTTGTAGAATTGTTCGTGTAGGTCTGACTTGACCAAGGATCAAATCATGGCAGATCTCGCCTTCATGGGTAAAGTATTACTATGGAGTGGACTGTGGAGTTGTTTTTGGCTCGCTAGCAATAGGTATCCTTAGCTATGCTATCGTAAGGTAGTCCGGAGAAGATGATTCAGCAGTCATGAAGCAACTCGGTCTGGCATTCTTTCAGGGATTTGCCTCTTTTATTTGTAACAAATTTGAATTATAGGTTTTTGATTTGTGCAAGTTAAACATGGAAAACATGTTCTCCCCTCTCTATGAGACGTTGGAATTGTTATTCTGCCTATGCAAACAATTGTAATGTGCTTTACTTGGGACGATGGGTTGTTGCATATCATTTCAACAATTCCCTTTTTTGTTAATACCATGGCCATTCTATTAATTAGAAGGTGTGCACTTTTAGATTGAATTTTATCTTGTATGTCAATCTGTTCGGTTTCAAATTAGCACGTATCAAATGCAATATTGGATTAAACTTTACAAAGAGGCAGTTGGAGGCCTCTCTTTCCTGTTGTAATGAATTTTGTCTTGCATGCTAATTTGATTCATTTACTGCGGGCCACTCTTTCCTCTTTAATGTGTCTACAAATTGAATGAAATCCATTCAAAACTTAGAAGACGTAGAAACATGGGATCCAATCTCATTATTACTGTAAGACTTGTTAGTGAAATAGATAATGTAGAAACATATATCCAAACCGTTAATATATCATAACGATTCACAAAATATTAAACCTACACGTGAAGAACAAGCTTCCTTTGTTTTCAGTATCCCGTTCGACCTCAAAACATTTTCGAAATCCACGTTTTGTTTGGCATTGTCCAAAGGAGTGAGTGGTATTTCTATGGCCGTGACAAACTCCGAAATTCCTTCCTCTCGTCTCATTCTACTCAACAACTGTAAAGAAACAAATAATCCCACATGAATGCAACTGATTTATGAAATCCCACCCTGGAACTTATGTTCAAATAGCGCGAGAAATTAGTCATGTATTACGCTGTCGAATTCAAGTAGAAAATGAACAAATCATAACATAACCATTATATTAAAGTCAGCCACTCACACATCAAAAATCATTCAACTACTTTGCAAATCCAAGAAGATTCAGACTATATCAATTAATGAAAATCTTCATTCCTAAACCCAAGGAATCATACATGAAAGTGAGAATGTCGGCAATATCTTGAATTAAGTCACTTAGTATCTCACAGAAGACATTCATTACTAAAAATATCAAAACATCAGCCTCCAAAAACCAAATTTAAAAAAGCATATCAATGACTTGAAATTGAATGTGATATTTGTACTTAAAATTTAAATTATAAATTTTTTCTCAACAAATTAATAACAATTTACAGAAATTACCATCATGAGGTCATCCCAAAGTCACTGTTTTGGACATCCAAGGCTAGTCAAATATAAGAACTGGTGAAAATTAAATAAAAATGTAATAAACAGCTACAAAGTGCAACACAACAATAAGAGAATGAACCTTGTGAACCGGTACCTGTTCTGTGAAGGGAGACCTGAAATCGCTTGTTTGGTGCCTGGGCTGTGAAGGGATGCCTTGAATCACGTGTCCAATAAATTTTTTTTAGGGGGGCAAAAGAATGGGAAAGAAATTTGGATGATCTATGCTCTTTGTTTGTCGCGGCCGGCAAGGGCAATGACGAATCCAATGGATTTGGCTTGGAGAAGAAGAAAGAGGTCGGGACGAAGAGGCTCTGTGAATTTGGGGAAAATGGGAGGTTTAGGGGAAATCGAAATCTACGGGGGAAATGAAGAGGGAGGGATTATAGGTCGACGATGGAGAAGAAGAAAGATGCCGGTGTGAGGAGGCGCTACGTTCGTGGGGTAATTGGATTTCTTGGGGGAAATGGAATTACGGGGGGAATGAAATGAAAAGGGGGGGATTATTGGGACTAAAATGGGTCAACCGGTTTTCATGTATTTTGGGCCGGTTTAATGGTTTACCCATTTTTGTGAATTAAAAAGTGAAAAAAAAAAGAATAAGTGACAGCTCATAGAATTCAAATTCCTGTATTTTTTCTGTACCAAAATCCTGTACTTATAGACTAACTCAAAAATAATACCCTAGGGTATTATCGACACAATTCTTCTTTAATTTGTACCACAAATAACACATAAAATTCTTGCAAACGAATCTTAAACACGCCAATTTTTTTATTTTTTTTCCTTTCCTTTCCTTTTTTTTTCTCCCCTTTTTTTCCTTCTACCCGGCTCGCTCGCTCGCTCTCTCTCTCTCTCTCTCTCTCTCTCTCAATCAATACAATAACAATAAATAATTACCAGCTCAACAAAAATTCAAATATTTGTTACTTGTCTGTTTACAAACTCTGTGCGTCTAGCATTATTGATTATTTTTCTTGCAAATTGTTCATTTTTTGGATACATTTTTTTAGAATTGGGGATAATATTTGTTTGGATTGCCAAAAAGTAAAAAAAAAATTAATTTTTTTCGAAATTTTGTAGTCTTCGTTTGGCTTTATTTTTAATACAAATTGTCAATTAAATGGATGAATTTTTTTACCATTGAGTCTAGCATGTATTGCAAAAAAAAAAAAAAAAAGGCAAACCTGGAATTGCCTTTCCCACCTAAAATTCACTAATTTGTGGGAAAATGGGGCGCGTGGGCTGGAGCTGGGAATTGAGTTTCCATGGTAAAAAAAATGGTATCAAACAAGTTAAAAGTTGGAAAGTGAAAAATATTTGCCTAGTTCCATGTAATATATTTCTAATCAAACAGGGCCTTAATAATTGTCACCTCAACAATAATTCAAATCCCTATTAATTAACTATTCACAAATCTTGTGCGTCTAGCATTATTGAAAAACTTATCATTGGCCAACATATGTTGCATAAAAATGCTAGGCACACAGGGTTTGTAAGCAGATAAGTAATAGGAATTTGAAATTTTGCTCAGCTGACAATTATTTATTGTTATTGTATTGACTTAGAGAGAGAGAGAGACTCTTTGAGAGAAAAGAGAAGAGAGGGAGACAAGCAGAAGGGAAAAAAAATAATAATAATAATAATAATAATAATAAAGGGGACAGAGAAGAACGAAAAAGGAAAGGAAAGGAAAAAAAAAAGAAAATATTTTTCGGCGCGTTCGATATTCGTTTCACAAGAATTTTTAATCCTAAATAATTCAAGTACACAAGAAATTTAACGAATTAGGTATGAATTTCTCTACATACCAAGTGATTTTGTGTTTTTACTTTTTAATTTATAAGTTAAGTATTTTATGTGCTATTTGTGATCCAAATTAAAGAAGAATCATGTGGGTAATACTATAGGGTATTATTATATAGATCTATACAGAACCAGTCATATGATTAAATTTCCTAAATGGAGATTGAGAATGGGGATGACAATACCAATAGAAGAACTTACAGATTCAAATGAACATCATTGCTTTGGTAACTATCAAAAGCAGTCGTGGAAAGAAAGTAAAGGTATAAAAGCCTCTTGCGCGAGGCAGTCTGGCAGATACTCTATGAATTACTTAGAGCTCTATTTGGAAAACGTAGAGTATTCATGTTAAATAGAAATATCTGTAAATCCAAACCAGACAACTATACCTTGGTAGCTCTGGAGGATGAGCAGAAATATTTGGTGGGTAATTATTTTTCATTCATCACTATTCATCTATAATTTACTTTTTCCATCTCTTATTTTCTTCACTAGTTTGTTTGGACATCGACACTCATCATATCTCGTCTAATTAGTTTTTATTATGTCTTTGTATAATATTCAATGATACCAAAGCGAAAAAGAATAATCCATTAAATTTGATTTTAATTTTTACCAAACGAGAGCTTACCATTGAAATTGATAACTATAATTTTACTTAAACGTCAATTAATTAATTAACTAAACTTCAATTTGCTTCATTTATTTATTAATAATATAAGCCAATTCATGAAGACTTACTGTTGAAGTCCACTCATATAGTCATATCCATCCAGGAGCCTAGCCTTTTTCTTCCTAAATCTGCCTCTGAATTAGCTTCACATTTCCATTCATCAGCTGGGCAACAATTACAAGAACACTAGGCAGATTGGTTTCTCTTCTCTTCTGGCTCATCAGCTTCTTTCGGTTAAAACTCGACCTTGAGAGGTAAAAAACACCCTGTCTTTTCTTTTAGAATAAAAGCATCATTATTTCCTAATGTTATTATAAAAAGATTTTGATGTGCTTATTGTCCAGCCAGCTATTTCTTACCCAAGTGTTTATAGATCTGAAGTGTAGAGTCAAGATCTAAATGCTATAATTTTATCTTCTTCTTTTTCTGTTCTTTTACTGAGGTGGGGTTTGTGTGATTTGATGTGCTTACTGTCCAGCCAGCTATTTCTTACCAAGTGTTTATAGATCTGAAGTGTAGAGTCAAGATCTAAATGCTATAATTTTATCTTCTTCTTTTTCTGTTCTTTTACTGAGGTGGGGTTTGTGTGATTTGCTTTGGGCGTCTTATCTGTAGGCAATACCATGGGTGACATGCTAGCAAACATTGCGATGAATGCGGCGAGCGATTATAAAAACCTGGATAAAAAAATGCATAAACTTAAGAGGAAGCTTGAACACCTCAACAGTCAAGAAGCTGATACGGTTGACAGGCTAAGAGTGGAAGAACGTGATCCACGAAAAAGGCGAAAAAGTGTGGTCCAATATTGGTTGAACGAAGTAGCATTAAAGAAAAATGAATTCGAAAGCTTGGAAGCAGAAGTGAACCAAAATAGTCGTAGTATTCGGCGTGTGACCTTGGCGAAACATGCTGATGAAATGATTGAGGAAGTGACAGCACTTATTGACCAAGGCACATTTTCTGAGGGGGTTGTACTAGATGTTAGCGAGAGAATAGAGGAGAAATTTGTAACTGCAGAATGGAAAGGCCAAGGTTTTAAAGAAAATTTCCAGAGAGTTTGGACGTATTTATTGGGGAATGAGGTCTCAAGTATTGGCGTCTATGGTATGGGAGGAGTTGGTAAAACAACTCTGGCACAATGTATCTATAATGACCTCAAGAATGAAACTTCGTTCTGCGGTAATATATTCTGGTTCACTGTCTCACAAGATTTAAACATTCACAAGTTGCAGAATGACATTGGAAAAGCCCTGAATCTAGATCTTTCCGATGAAGATGATGAGCACAAGAGGGCAGCCAAATTGTGTTGTGCATTGGAGAGAAAGAAGAGATTTGTACTGATGTTGGACGATGTCTGGACTCCTTTTTCATTACAAAAGATTGGAATTTCTCCCTCTCTTGCTATTGGATCTAAGATGATAGTAATTAGTCGATCACTAGAGGTGTGTCGCAAAATGGAATGCCAAAAGGATCTAAAAGTGGAAGTTCTTTCATATGAAGAAGCTTGGAAGCTATTTATGAGCAAACTTAGTTATGGCAAACCAGTTCCACCCGAAGTGGAAGAGATAGCAAGAGAAGTGGTAAAGAAGTGTGCTGGTTTGCCTCTTGCAATTATCACCATGGCTGGAAGCTTGAGGGGTGTGGTTGACATTCATGAGTGGAGGGATGCCCTGGAAGAACTGAAAGAATCTTGTGTGGGAGGAGATGTCATGGAAAATGAGGTGTTTCCGATACTCTTGTGGAGTTTTAATCGATTGAGGGATCCAATACTAAAGAGTTGTTTCTTGTATTGCTCCTTGTATCCCGAAGACTACATTATTAGCAGACACAAATTGATAACAGATTTCATTTCAGAGGGGCTGATGGAAAGAAGACGAAGCAAGCAAGCATACTTTGACCAAGGTCACAAAATATTGAATAAACTGGAGAACGTTTGCTTATTGGAAAGATGTGGAGTGAATATTCCGGAACGCGTACGTGTGAAGATGCATGATCTAATAAGAGACATGGCTTTAAAGATCACTAAAGATGACTACATGGTAAAAGCTGGACTTCAGTTAAAGGAAATTCCAGAGGAACGGGAATGGAAGGAAGATTTGGTTAGGGTTTCCTTAATGGAGAACAGTATAGAAGGAATTTCGAGAGTCACATCACCCAAGTGTCCTAAACTTTCAACCTTGCTTTTAAGCTTCAATCCTCTGAAGTTGATTCCAGATTCATTCTTTTCGCAAATGCGTGGCCTGCATGTTCTCAATTTGAGTTACACTGAGATTGAGTACTTGCCCAGTTCCATATCGGACTTGGAGGAACTTAATGCATTATTGCTCGGAGGATGTATTAAACTCGTGTTTGTACCACCACTGGGAAACCTCAAGGCACTGAAGGAGCTGGACCTCAGTCATACTAGAATTAAGGAAATACCCAAAGGCCTGGAAAGTTTGACCAATCTCAAATGCTTGGACACAGTTGGCTCAGTTATAAAAACAATTCCAACAGGGATTTTACAAGGACTGTCACTTCTTCAGCGTCTCACCCTGCCTATGGGGATCACAATACCAACAGAAGAAGTTGCGGGATTGAAACAACTAGAAGAATTGCGAGGCAAATTTCGCAGCATGCATGATTTCAACGTATTTATGAAGTCTCGACCAAGTGATGAGCAGCTCAATATCTATGATATTGACATAGGTGAAGTTATTAATCCTGATTATCTCGACACTGAAATGTTAGCATCTAGATCGGTAACTTTTGGGAGAGACAGTCTTAAGAAAGACGAAAGAGGCAAAGACGAGATCACGATACCACGAAATATCAAGTCCATTCTGTTTTACGCGTGTGGTCTGTGGAGCTGCTTATTTGATGATATCCAACAATTAAATAATGCTGCAGAATTGAAGAAATGCCATATTAAAGCGGAGGATGGAATAGAGTGCATTGTGAGATTGTCGCTTGAGAAGGAACTGATGGCAGAAGAAGAAGAACAGTCTAGCTTGATGCCACTGCATTACCTCGAAAGTTTGGAACTTGCGTACTTGCAGAATTTTATTGGTCTCATCAGGTGGGAAGTAGCACCAGCAGTTGCACCGCTTCCACGTGGCCTTTTTTCTCACCTTCGATGGTTGAGGATTTGGTGTTGCAGGAAATTAAAAAAGCTTCTCCCTCGGAGTTTGGTACAGAACCTTCATAACCTTTACGGGCTGACTGTTTCTTCATGTGCAGAAATGGAAGAGATAATAGGAGATGACGAAAGTGATGGAGGATTGGGTTCAGAAAGTAATACCGACATCACCTTGCCAAGGTTAAAGATTTTGCACCTTGACCATCTGCCAGAATTAAAAAGCATCTGCAAGGGGACAATGATCTGTCATTCCATTGTGGAAATTCGTATGATATCTATTACAAAAGTAAGGAAGGTGCCTTTGTTTCTGCCGCCTCTCAATGGACAACCATCTCCGCCTCCATCTCTCAAAAAGATAAAAATATGGGAAGAAGAGAAAGGATGGTGGGAATCATTGGAGTGGGACAAGTCCAATGCCAACAGTGTCCTTCACCCCTTCGTTTATTATGGAAGGCAAGTTTGAGGAGCTTTGAGATGAAGATAGCACCACTCTGCTTCCTTTTAAATGTGATATATTTCATGCTTGTATTGTTATTTCCTTCTGTCTCTTTGATTCAAGTAACCACTGGTTTATTATATTGGTATGGTAAATGCGACACAGGTTATAAGTGTGATAGAAAGATACCTCGGGACTAATAGGACATGGACATACCAAATAAAGCAGCGGCAAATTCTTTTACTGAGGTAGGATTGGTGTGATTTGTGAAGTAACGAAGTTCGACCCTACTAACATTTAGAGGGGGTGAATAGGTGTAATATTCAAAATTTAAATTTATCAAGCAATTAAATGCAACAAGTGACAATTAAATATATCGGATGAATCAAATCACACAAATCTAAACTTAAATATCAATTATGCAGTTTAAATATTGAGAAAAGTAAATAACACCAAAATTTTAAGGGATAATTGCAGTCGTGGTCCCTAACCTTTGCATTTTTTGTAGACTTTATCCTAACCTTCAATTTGTACCACCCAGAGTCCCAAACCTTTAATAAATTCTCATCCGAGGTCCAAATGGACGGAAACCATTCACTTTGACCGTTAGTTGACCAATAAAATTGACTCTGACCAATTTTGACCAATTTTAATGGGTAAAAAAGTAATTTTACTATTTAAGCACTTAAAAGAATTAAAAAATAAATAATTAAAACAAAATATAAAAATAAATAAAAGGAAAATACTATTCACCTCCCACCCCACCCCACCCCACCCCACCCCACGCAAACTCAAAACCGCCAACTACTGTTCATCTTCTTCCCCTCTCCCTTCCCCCACCAACACCCCAATCATCTTCTAAACCCCTCCCAATCATTTTGATATTTTGTTTGGGAACTATGACTTTAGCCCCGACTTTGGAGCGAAGGGTTAACAATTTGACGACAGAACTCGTCGTCGCCTGCGCCTCTAAAACCTCACTTTGCCTCCACTCACTGTCGCAGGAAAGTGTAGGTGCCCACCGTACGATCACCTCCCATTCATCACTTCTGTAGCTCTACTTTTGTTGCTATCATCTAATATATATATATCGAACTTTTCTTCATAAATGACCCAATACGACTCTCGACTCATTTCTCAAACCTTCTCACGCCTCTCCAAACGAAGTATAATATCCAGAATCCATTATGAAAACCCAACAAAATTCTCGAATTTCATATGAAAATTTGCGGCTTCGGCGCAGGAACCGAAGGCAGGTAGCTCGGAGAAAGTATCAGCTACAGTAGATGAGATTTCCGGGCGACAGAAGTTTTGAGAAAGAAAATGGGGATTGAAGAAATGCCCATGATGGCGGTGATGATGCCTGGGATGGGGTTTGGCCCAAGGATGGCAGGGCCAAAGGGGAAGGCCGGCGGGGCTAGTCCAAAGGAGGAGGAGAAGAAAGAGAAGACATCGTTTGATTTGAAGCTCGAGGGGGGATTTGATGTAGCCGCCAAGATCAAGATTATTAAGGAAGTGCGGGCGTGCACGGATTTGGGGTTGAAGGAAGCCAAGGAGCTCGTGAAGAAGGCGCCAACGTTGTTAAAGAAGGGAGTTCCCAAAGAGGAAGCTGAGAAGATTATTGAGAAGTGAAGGGAGTCGAGGCTAAAGTCATAGATGGGATGGGGTGGGGTGGGGTGGGGTGGGGTGGGGTGGGGCGGGGCGGGGCGGGGAAGGAGGTTAATAGTATTTTCTTTTTATTTATTTTTATATTTTGTTTTAGTTATTTATTTTTTTAATTCTTTTAAGTGCTTAAATAGCAAAGTTACTCTTTTACCCATTAAAATTGGTCAAAATTGATTAGAGTCAATTTTATTGGTCAACTAACGGTCAAAGTGGATGGTTTCCGTCCATTTGGACCTCGGGTGCGAATTTATTAAAGGTTTGGGACTCCGGGTGGTACAAATTGAAGGTTAGGGTAAAGTCTACAAAAAACGTAAAAATTAGGGACCGTGGCTGCAATTATCCCAAATTTTAATGACAGAGGAAAACTCCTTAAAGAATTCTTCACAATGATCAAAAACTTCCAGGGAAACAAATAACACTCTCTAAAACTGACTAGAAAATTTCTTACACGAACTTTTATACAATGTAATGTCTTTCAAGATAATTTATTTATTCGTGATAGTTACAACTATCAAGCACACTCTCAAGTTGAAAAAACATTCATTTTAATAAAATATAAATAACTTGACATTTAACATGATAAAGTGACAATAATTTTTTGTTTTTTTTTTATCCTGTCTTCATTAAGAGGTGAAAAAAAAATCCTTTTTTATATACGTTTTTTAATTTGATGCTGCAGCCGATTTCAAAACGTTACTTTAACTAATAAAAGATTTTTATTGTAAATCTACTTATTTACGTGTGTGTGTGTCTGTATAAGTAATTATTTTTAAACTTAAACAAAGACGCAATCCTTACGTGTCGTTTTAATATGAAAGACTTCTAGTCCAAAAGTTATGCCTATTACAAACCTTTTCATTGTAATTTTCATAACTTTTATTAAAGACCACAACTCTTAATCAGACGAACGGCTGCATCTACGTATATTTGGCATTCTTTCAAGTAATTTTAAACAATCACACTCCCATTTCTATTCACTCTATTTTCTTACATTTTTTTCATGGTGTTGTTTCATTACTATAATATAAAATAGCTTAACAGAAGTACTATTCTTATTGGACATGTGTCAACACCTCCTATCATCAACCTCCGTCCTTCTTTCTTTTTTCTTCTATTCCCATTTTGCCCTTATTCATACTTCATTGTTAATTTTTCATCCGGCAAGAGAAATTGTAATATGGTCTTCTTACTCATACCTACAATCCTCTCATTGTTGACTTACTTCTTTTTACGTCCACAATTTTTTTTTTTATTTATAAAAACGTATGGGTTTGTTTATTAAATTAATTAAATTCATTAGCGACTTCAATTTTTTTTCTTTATGATTTTAAGCTAGTCTCCTACTATTGAACATGTGTCACCACTTCCTTTCGTCCGCTTTCTTTCTTTCTTTTCTTTTTCCTTCTATTCCCATTTTGCCCTTATTCATACTTCACTATTAATTTTCATCCGGCAGGAGAAAGGGTAATATGACATTTTTACTCATACCCACAATTTTTAGATTGTTGACTTGCATCTTTTTACGTCAATTTTTTTTTTTATTTTTTATAAAAGAGTATGGGTTTGTTTATTAAATTACTTAAATTCATTAGCAACTGCAAATTTTTTTATCTTTACAATTTAAGCCATTATCCTACAAAAATATATTTAATAGATAGTTTACACCTAAAAAAGTTGGTAAAATGAAGTTGAGAAATAATTTTTGAAGTTCATTGACTCAAAAAATTATGACTCCATGTTTTTCTTACACATTCTTTGCGTACAAAATTTGCATTATATTAATAATTTTGCTTCAGTGCATTACTATGAATGGACTTGCATACATTGTGCACGTGCAAGGTAATAAAATCTATTACTAAATTATAAGTATTTTATAGCCAATGCTAAAAAATTTACCTTCTAAACATTTTAATTTTTATAAAATATAAATAACAACACTACAATCTTGATCTATGGAGGAATAATATCACATTTTTTTGTTCAATAAGATCCCAAAGTAGATATTATATTATACGTTTGGCAAACGCTGACAATGAAAAGAAGTACAATAATATATTTTATTTTATTTTTTATTCAATATTATTTGGCCATGTTTGGTACAAATTACTTAAAATTCATGTTTTTTTTAAGTCTATTTTCAACTACACAATCTATTAATAAAATAATTTTGCACGTGGACCAATAGTATTTTCTTACTTTTTAACCACATAACTGTTAAATTTGGAGTTTCACATTAAAATGTCAACTTTATTGAGAGGAGTAACTCAAACTCTTTTAGGTTGATCTATATTTTGATCTTTACTCGATATGTAATTTATTCCTTAACATACCCTGTAAGATGGTAACTCTTTTGAGCAAATCAATCTTAAAATTTGCGTTCTCATTAGTCTTAATAGAATCAAATTGCTTGTTGAATGTTAATGAGCTCTGATGTCATGTTAAGATTGAGGTTTCATCTTAAAATATCAACATTATTAAGAAAAGTAGTCCAAACTCTTATAAATTGATATATGTTTTCTTCACACAATGCGAGATTTATCCCTTAATAATAAAATCTCTTTTAAATTTTCACAATTTTTAATAAGATTCATATGATTAATTCTATGGAAATTTATTGAAATTTATGAAATTCATTAGAATTTATAATATTTTAAAATTAATTAAAATATCAATTGAGTCACTTTTATTAATTTACTCATGATTTTTTTTAAAATTTTTTTATCTCCATAATCAAAACTATTTCTTGTTCAACATGACCCAAGTCTAATATTAATTAAGCATAGGCTAATTGGCACAAAACGTTCCTACCTTTGGAGGTTATTGTGGCTACCGTCCCTATCTTTCATTTCTTGGCATTTATGCCCTTACCTTCCACTTTTCGTGCGCTGAACGTCATTTTCACTATTTTTTGATGAATTTACCCTCCATTCAAGTCAAACAAAAAGAAAGGAAAAGAAAAAAATAAAGCACAAATTGCAACTACAGGTCCAAACTTTTTTAAAATTGCAAATGAGTCCAATTAGCCTTATTAAAAAAAACCAAAAAAAAAAACCTATCTCTCTGTGTCCGACAATATAACCACCCTAAATTAAATTAATTCCATTCAATCTGTATGCATTATTCATTCCACAAAATGTCATTTAAGCCCTGTCTTTTTTTATACAAAAGCTTCAATTTTCTTCCAAACTCCAATCACCATTCACCCGATGGTTTCTTTGAAGTTTTCTCGAGAAAGAAAAAGTGCATCAACCAACTTGAAATTCATATTTATGCATTCGGATACTACCGGTCCAATTCAAATTGTAAGTCATGGAATGTCGAAGCTTTTTCTTTTCGCCTAAGTTTAATAAATTATTTTCGATAAAAATTTGTGGAATTTCTATGCATAATTGCACTTGCTTGGTTGTCTTCTTTTAATTAATATAAGAGCAACTTATGCATGTAGAGGGCATCTTTAAATTTATAGAGTAAAATTATGTATACACTCTAACGATATTATCTATTTTGACAGTCTTAAGGAATTTGTTTCGGTGTCTTGGAGTTGTAATCTTCCTATTAATGATTGTGACAGCTTTTATAGGATATGTAATCTCATTTTCAAAGTCAATTTTAATTTTAACCCACATTTCATAAGACCCACAACTAACTCACATTTATCCACCACTCATAAATATCACATTATAATTTTAGTAGCTTCACATTTTATCAGAACAAGCACTAAATAGAAAAACTGAAACATGCTTACTTCAAATCATCATCTTCTGTGGCTATTTATTATTCAATTTTCTTACATCTCATGAACATAAGACTGGATGTAATGAAACAGCCAAAAGTAATCACCTGAACAATAAAGGCGGAAACATTCTTTAGCTGATCGCCTTGAAGTTGAATAACCTTCACCAGAGAATCGGACTTCAACACTAAATATGCTGAAACCCAATTAAATGGAAGGAGGCAAAGGAAATAGATCGTATGTTAAGAAACAATACACACCTGGCCTAGTTCTTGGTCCTGGACAACAGTACCATTGCAGCAACATTCTTTCTTAAGATCCTTGAGTAATTTATTATAACTGAACTCTTTTCTTCAATCCTTGCACAGTTGTCCGGCTTTTCCTACCATTCCGTTGTTGTATACGAATATGAACGTATTCTTTTGCACCAGCACCCGAATTATCAGCATTTGCCTCAGCAAAAGGATCTACACATCACATGAAAATTCTAAGAGATTTAATTGCAAGCAAGATGGAATTTCCTTCTTAAGCTCTAAATAGTCACAGAGAGTCCTTCTTCCTCCTATTCAAATGAAATGTATATACTCTCATTCCATGCTTCTGAGAAAAACTAAAACATGGCAGAATAGACAAAATATTTACAGAAAACAAAAGGAATAAGAGAACAGCTTACCAAAAGCAGTAGGAGTCTGGACGTCAAAATCAGACATGAAACTTGGCTGATATAACAAGCGTGTATACACTCAAAGTCGAACTTTAATTTCAATCACTCCTTCAAAGTTAGTATTCATTATAATCCACACATTTTGTGTTGTCACACCACTATTTCTCTTACTAAGTTGTCAATAATCAATTCTGAATTGTTTGAGCCACATTTTCGGGAGAAAAAATGTGTTCTAAAATAGTGCTTTTCTAAAAATATATGGTTAAAAAATAAAATAAAAAAATTTGATTTATCATAAATTTATTTTATTAGAGAATGTGTGGTTAAAAATGAGTTTTGAAAAAATAATTTTTTGATAAAATGAAGTTCAAACAATGACTTAATTCAGAAGGTGAAAACTAGCGGAAGGACTGGGCTAAGCCCAACCTTGCCCCGTCCCTCTACGCCCCTGAATTATAGCCACACTTGATAAAGAGCATTTAAACAAGTTATGTGTCCTTATATTTTTAACGAATCTATCATTTAGCCCTTTTCTGATTTTACTCAAAATCAAATTTTTAGTAGATTTAAATAAAAGTCGATAAATATGTAATTGATCAAAATTATGAATTTCATGAAATAAGTAATTAAAAATGAGTTTGACGAAAAATGAATTTTTGAAAATGAGGGCACTTAATGTCATCTACAATACCATCTATATTGCCATCTAAACTGGTAGAAAGTAGGGCTAAGTTACATTACCAAAGAAAAACCAAATCATATTTTGACAATATATGCATGTATATATTACGCGTAAGTTTCAATGGACAACTTCTTGCTTCCCTTCACAGCGTCTAAAAAAGTGCAGCTTTGAACAATGGACAAGCTTGAAATTAATCTATATCTATATAGTGAAATGAATCAATTTATGCAATTGTTAACCAAGTAAAATACAACATCAGTCAGTGACTTCCTTAGGCCACTGATAGAGAACAACATGAGAAAACCATTGCCATAATTAGTTAATGACGATGGAAATAAGAAAATCATCCCAAGAATCTCAACCACCCAAGAATGGTTGCTGCCACTTCCTTCTGTTCTCCACCGTTAAATCATCCCAGAATCATCAGCTTAACAATAAGAACAAAAAGCAGTCCACAATCAGAATCACCTTTCAGAAATATTATAAAAACAAAATCCATCCATGATAAATTACAGTCATCAGTTATTGCGTGCTGTTAGCATTCATCAAACAAATAGGTAAAAATGTACAAAACTAATCCAGACTGAGAATGTGCATAGACGAACTTTCATAATCATAAATGGAGGGAAACCCCATGAACTTCCATTGCTTAAAAACAAACATAACTGGTACGACAAGCAACAAGAACATCAAATATTAAAGTTTGAAATAAGCCATTCAAAAATGGCAAAAACAACCACGGAACAGACTGTAGAAACCACACCAAAGACCACACATCACCACCTACAGGACCACTTTCAGCAAAATATTCAGAAACCACCACGAAGGCGGAGGACAAGATGGAGGGTAGACTCCTTTTGGATGTTGTAGTCGGCCAGGGTCCTTCCATCCTCCAACTGTTTCCCAGCAAAGATCAATCGCTGCTGGTCTGGTGGAATACCCTCTTTGTCCTGAATCTTAGCCTTCACATTGTCAATGCTGTCAGAACTATCCACCTCCAAAGTTATAGTCTTTCCAGTCAAATTCTTGACAAAAATTTGCATCCCTCCCCTCAACCTAAGCACCAAGTGCAGAGAAGACTCTTTCTGGATGTTGTAGTCTGCCAAGGTACGGCCATCCTCAAGCTGCTTCCCATCGAAGATAAGCCTCTGTTGGTCTGGTGGAATACCCTCCTTATCCTGGATTTTTGCCTTGACATTGTCAATGGTATCCGAGCTCTCCACCTCCAAGGTGATTGTCTTGCTGGTCAAGGCCTTCACAAAAATTTTCATACCACCACGGAGCCTCAGAACCAAGTGAAGGGTGGATTCTTTCTGGACATTGTAGTCTGCCAGAGTGCGACCATCCTCAAGCTGTTTCCCAGCGAAGATAAGCCTCTGCTGATCCAGGGGGATGCCCTCCTTATCCTGGATCTTGGCCTTAACATTGTCAATGGTGTCGGAGCTTTCCACCTCAAGAGTAATGGTCTTGCCAGTGAGAGTCTTAACAAAGATCTGCATTTCTCCCCTTAACCTGAGCACCAAATGCAGAGTACTCTCCTTCTGAATGTTGTAATCTGCGAGAGCACGGCCATCCTCCAGCTGCTTGCCTGCAAAAATCAATCTTTGCTGGTCTGGAGGAATACCCTCTTTGTCCTGGATTTTGGCTTTGACGTTATCAACGGTGTCAGAGCTCTCGACCTCAAGCGTTATGGTCTTGCCAGTCAGGGTCTTAACAAAGATTTGCATGCCTCCCCTCAGCCTGAGGACCAAATGAAGGGTGGACTCCTTCTGAATGTTGTAGTCGGCCAAAGTACGGCCATCCTCGAGTTGTTTACCTGCAAAAATCAGCCTTTGCTGGTCCTGAGGGATCCCTTCTTTATCCTGGATCTTGGCCTTAACATTGTCAATGGTGTGGGAGCTTTCTAGCTCAAGAGTAATGGTCTTGCCGGTGAGTGTCTTAACAAAGATTTGCATTCATCCCCTCAATCTGAGGACCAAATGAAGAGTGGACTCCTTCTGGATGTTGTAATCTGCCAAGGTACGGCCACCCTCAAGTTGGTTACCAGCAAAAATAAGTCTTTGTTGGTCTGGAGGGATCCCTTCCTTGTCTTGGATCTTGGCCTTTACGTTGTCAATGGTATCGGAGCTTTCCACTTCAAGGGTGATAGTCTTGCCAGTCAATGTTTTCACGAAAATCTGCATCTGTAAAGTTGAAACAAGAAACAAGACCCTTTCAGAATTTAGGAAATAATATTACAAATAGTCCAGAAGGAGTCCACTCTTCATTTGGTCCTCAGAATCTCGTTATATTCTAAAAAGAACATCAAATAGTACAGAAAATTTTATAACTCATATAAATTATTGACAAAAATGGCAAATCGAACACAAAAATTCACCGAGACAGATACAGAGCAAAAACGGTTGGAATTAGGAAATAATAAACATATAGAAGAATAATGTTATAGGTACCTGCTAGGTTACCTGCTCCTTTACTCGACCCCACCACCCACCCACCCACTCTCGCACATTGGGAGTGAGGTCGACACATTTTATTGGAGTGGGACCCGGCCCCATGTGAGAGCACATGTGGGGTAGGGTAACCCAGCAGGTTCGTCTAAAAATAAAAAAAATCAAACGGTAAAATCAAAAAAATATGAGCCAAATAATTATCGAAACGCGGAACTCTCTTAACAATAGATTATTGGAAACACTGGTCACATAATAACATTCTTGGTTTTCCCCTAGTTTACGAGTTTGTACCTCGTCCGGCCAGATTCTCAGTTTTTTCATCTTATTACGCTAACTTCAATTTTATCTTTTAGACTTCGCAAATGGATGTATCCAAATTCCTCCAAAATTTGTCTAAACCTCTTCTTAAATCCTCCCAGCAGTCCCTTCGCGGAATAACCTCTAATGCTCTAAATTTCTTGGCGCTAATAACCACATTAAATCCCTCTAAAACCCACATATTATTAACTCATTACCTTAACCCATCTGGGTTTACCTATATCCTCATTTTCAAAGAGCATTTCACGATCATACTTCATTAAAGACTAATAATTACAAGAACCCAGATGCCGAAACCATCCAAGAAACAAAAGAATCTCTAAATTAGTATCCAATGTTAAAAATCCAAAAAATCTGGAGTTCTGCTAATTTTAGTGGTATATCTCCAATTGTGGTTTTGGAAGTGTTAAAGAAGCTCAACAATGCGGGAATTACTGCACTAGCATTTTTCAGGTGGGCAAAAAGGCTTCCTGTATATTGATGAGTGCTACAATTCTCTCATTCAAGCGTTGGGAAAAATTAAGCAATTCCAAATGGTGTGGGTTTTGGTGGATGAAATGAAACAAAAGGGAGTGTTGTCGAAGAACACGTTTGCGCTGGTTTCGAGGAGATATGCAAGGGCAAGGAAGGTGACAGATGCTATGGAGGCATTTGAGATGATGGAAAAGAAGTATGGTTTTACGACCGAGTTGCAAGATTACAATAGGCTGCTTGATACCTTGAGCAAGTCTAAGCATGTGGACAGTGCTCAGAAAGTATTTGATAAATTGAAAAACCGAAAGTTTAGGCCCGACATTAAATCCTACGCAATATTGTTGGAAGGGTGGGGTCAAAAGTGTAATTTGCTTAGAATGGACGAGGTTTATCGTGAGATGAGGGGCGATGGCTTTGAGCCCGATGTCGTGACTTATGGGATTTTGGTCAATGCTTATTGTAAGGTTAGAAGATTCAATGAAGCGATTGAATTGTATCATGAAATGGAAAAGAAGAATATCAAGGCGACCCCTCATATATATTGCACTTAAATCAATGGTTTGGGGCCGGAGAAGAGGTTGAACGAAAGTTCGAAGTTCTTTGAGTCATGTAAGGCTAGCAGTTTTGAACTAGGATCTGTACAGTGTTATTTATTTATGAAGAATATGACATGCCATAAGAAAGAAAATATTGTATCATGTGTTTCATATCACGTGTGCTTTTACAACCAATATCGGGTAAATGAGTGAACGGATCACTGCTTCCTCATTCTGTGAGACCTTAAGGTTTATATAACCTCACACACCCTTATGACTGTTGATTGTTTCTTGAGATTTTATTCCAATGTTGTTCTTTAGCACGTTGTCAATGACTATGATTGATTCAATTTGATGGAACATGTCTACGAAAACAACTGATTTAAAATTGCAGGATTCGAATAGGAAATGAAAATTATTTTGACCAACATTTATATTTTTATTCACCGGTTGGCAATTTTGTTTAACCATTTATGATTTATAACACAATTGTATGTTCCATAGATGCTTGAGGGATCAAAAATACTTAAGTGAATGTTGAAAAATAAGTTTTTAGTATAGCGAGATGTCATGTTCCTCTAATAGAACCGCTATATATCTTAACATGTTTATAATACCGTGAGCTCTAATATACTCGCTGATTGCACTATTTATTCGCTGTATAAATTTTTGTGAGAATAACCTTGAGAATGATCTAATATTGTGATATTTGTTATTACCATTAGCTCGGGTCAAGCGCATCATGTGAGAGTGGAAGACGTTGGAAATTTCGGGTCGTCGATTGCCTATGTAGGGTGACCTGACCCAAATGACAATAAAGTGGGTTGGAGGGAATAGTTTGAACTTGGAATTCAACCATTCAACTTCTCATAACCTCCCGTAAACTTTCCACATAACCTTCAATTCATTGTGTTAAAAAAAAAAAAATTTGGTGAGAAAAACAGATTGTAAATAGTGAAATTTGTATGGAAAATATCATCAAAATTGGAAGGAACCTAGAACCACTATTTTAGTATGAAAACACACACAAATTGGCATTTATATTGCAGCTAATAATCCCCTTACATTGTGATCGGGATTTGGACCGTTGAAGTGCAAAAAAATTGCAGATTTGGAATTTTGGAACGCAATGTGATTTAACCATTCAAAAGATCTTGGAATTTGTCATTTCAATTAAGCATCTTGACCAGGAATTTATGGTCAAGTATGCTTTAAAATATTACAATCCTACAAATAAATTGCTCAGGTGTATAATTCATATTGCATCTTACAAACTCAAGCTGATTGAAATCTTAAGACAGAACAAAATAAAGAAGACAAATTTCCAGTATTTGATCATCAGAGATTGCAGCCTTGGCGCCAATTTTCCATTTGAATTCAATAGACATCACAACAGTCATTCCATTTCCTACGTCGTTGCTCAAGAAAGATACAACTAGTTAAATGAAAAATTTTGGTCAGTGCACGGAGAATACAAGATCAGACATTGGATTCCCAGGAACATTTTAAAATTTTCTTTCGTTAACCGACTAATGGAGTTTTCCTTAGTCTCTCAACCTTATGTGTCAATATCATGGCAATATCTTCTTTCTCGTCATCAACAAGAGCTCGTTTCAGATTCTTAAACATTGTATCTGGGGGCCTTATACCGATGTCAAGCATCTCTTGAAGATATTGGCATGCATCGTTCAACTTATTCTCATTGCAGAGACTGTTGATCAAGGTCGAAAACATGTGCATTCCGGGAAGTACACCTCTGGCCTTCATCTGATTCCACACTCTCAATGCCATATCCGTCCGCTCCTCATTGCAAAACATCCTTACCATTATCTCATATGTACTTACAGTTGGCTCACACCCTCGCTCATCACTCATTTTGTTAAAAACGCCATAAGCCTCTTTTGTTCTGTCAACCTTTATAAGGTGCCGTAGAATTATATCATAAGTTCGTGCATTCGGACCAACCCCACATTTTTTCATCTCATCAACTATCCGATAAGCATCATGCATTCGATCCGACCAACAATAAGCTCCCACCATAGCATTATAAGTAGGTGCCTCAATAGCGAAACTGCTAGCCTTACATGACTCAAAGAACTTCAAACTTTCGTTCAACCTCTTCTCTGGCCCCAAACCATTGATCAAAGTGCAATATATATGAGGGGTCGCTTTGATATTCTTCTTTTCCATTTCATGATACAATTCAATCGCTTCATTGAATCTTCTAACCTTACAATAAGCATTGACCAAAATCCCATAAGTCACGACATCGGGCTCAAAGCCATCGCCCCTCATCTCACGATAAACCTCGTCCATTCTAAGTAAATTACACTCTTGACCCCACCCTTCCAACAATATTGCGTAGGATTTAATGTCGGGCCTAAACTTTCGGTTTTTCAATTTATCAAATACCTTCTGAGCACTGTCCACATGCTTAGACTTGCTCAAGGTATCAAGCAGCCTATTGTAATCTTGCAACTCGGTCGTAAAACCATACTTCTTCCATCATCTCAAATGCCTCCATAGCTTCTTTCACCTTCCTTGCCCTTGCGTATCTCCTCGAAACTAGCGCAAACGTGTTCTTCGACAGCACTCCCTTTTGTTTCATTTCATCCACCAAAACCCACACCATTTTGAATTGCTTAATTTTTCCCAACGCTTCAATGAGAGAATTGTAGCACTCATCAATATACAGGTAGCCTTTTTGCTTCTCGGCCCACCTGAAAAATGCTAGTGCAGTAATTCCGGCATTGTTGAGCTTCTTTAACACTTCCAAAACCACAATTGGAGATATACCACTAAAATTAGCAGAACTCAAAGCAGAATCCAGATTTTTTGGATTTTTAACATTGGATACTAATTTAGCGATTCTTTCTGCTTCTTGGGTGGTTTCGGCATCTGGGTTCTTGTAATTATTAGTCTTTAATGAAGTATGATCATGAAATGCTCTTTGAAAATGAGGATATGAGGTAAACCCAGATGGGTTAAGATACTGAGGTAATAATATGTGGGTTTTAGAGGGATTTAATGTGGTTAGGGCCGAGGAATTTAGAGCATTAGAGGTCATCCCGCGAAGGGACTGCTGGGAGGATTTAAGAAGAGGTTTAGCCAAATTTTGGAGGAATTTGGATACACCCATTTGCGAAGTCTAAAAGATGGAATTGAAGTTAGTGTAATAAGATGAAAAAACTGAGAATCTGGCCGGACGAGGTACAAACTCGTAAATTGGGGGAAAACTAAGAATGTTCTTATGTGACCGGTATTTCCAATATGCGGGACCAAAACACAAGATTTAGGGGGAAGCAAACAGATCGTAAGGAGACTTGACCATAGAATTCTGGAATCTAACAAAATCCTTCCTGAGAGAGTTGAAATATGATTAAACAGATCCAACATCAATGAACGATTATCAACACTCCCCTAGAATTTTCTTTCAATGTCTGGAATAAATTATAAAACCGATAAACACATTAGATCACAAAACTAAGGCGCAAGAACAGATAGATCTATTGTAAAATTTAAAACAGAAAAACTTGAAATATATTACTTTCGAACAGCCAATTTGAAAAGCAAAAAAATCTTACGAATCAGACGAAATTCAAAAGAAGATAACAGAAGGCTCAAATACCTTGAAAGGAAAAATTGAGAGAGCTTCACAGAATTGATTAGAAGAGAAATCTGTTTTTGATGATCTATCTGCATAGAGTCATAGACGACGGCCCTTTAGATAGCCGTATGACTCCGTGGGGGTGTAAGCGGTGTTATTTTATCATTTTCAAATTAAATCGTTTACAGTTTGAGAAAAATTTAAATCTAAACCAAATAATTTTGAACGATTTGAAAAAAACTCAAACATAAATCTAACGATTTGATCCGATTTTAAATCATCGATTTTTCTTTATATTTTTTTTGCCTGTAGTCCGATTTTAAACTGTCGATTTCATCGTATATTTTTTTGTCAGTCTACTTTTATGTCATTAATTTAGACGTTGGCATTTTTTTCCAGAACCGATGAAATCTGATCGGAACCATTTAGAACTGATCGATTCGATTTTAGATCTTCTAAAAAATAATTTGATTTTGGGACAAATTATTAAGAACCAACTGTTCCGATCCAGTCCCCGGTTCTCATATGATTTTTTTTTTTTTTTTTTTATAAAATATATGATTCAATCTTCAATCACTTTTATAAAAAAATAATAGGATTCCTTCTTCATTTTAGACTCCAACTCTTTCCTTCTTCTCTTTTATTCTTTTCTTCTTTCTTCTTATAATTATTTGATTAACTGATTCTCAACCCAAATTAGAATATTGAGTAAATATATACCTAAATAAATTTATTTACAATATATAATTTCATTTTCGAGATCCGAAATTTTTGTTTTGTTTTCACTTTGATTACATAGTTGTTGATCCGATCAAAACTTTTCATCTAGATTTCTACAAATTATAATCGACAGAATTAGAAATAGTAATAATTTTTTAAAGGATGTCCAATTCAATGTAGGATTTTAATTTTGATTGAAATTTATTTAATCATTAGAGTAATATGCAGTTTATATAAGTTGATGATTATTTGGTGATATTAATTTATATGAAATACAATGTGGGATTGCTTGATAAATCGTTTCAAACTTTCAATTTAAGACCCTATGGAATATATGAGCCTTATTTAAAAATAAATAAAATGCCCAACACAAAAGTCTTACAAGTTACAATTTAGAAAATTTTATTTTTTTAATTTTTAAATTTTTTTCGTCAGTCCGATTTGGTTTTAAACCGCAATAAAATTTCTCAAACCTAAATCAAACCCTTTTTGACCGATTTGGTTTGATTCAAAATCATTTTATGATGGGTCCACGTGGCATCAAATCGACGACTTCCAAAATACAATTTTTGTTTGATTTTTCAATTTGGCTGTTTTTATTTATCCTAGTATGACCGTCTTAGGGTGAAAACAACCATGATATGAGACCTATTATATTACGCCACCTGTCCAATGCTGTGTAGTGCACCAACTTCACTCCACACCTCACCACACCACACGGCAAAGGCAATTTATCCTTTTCTTTGTATGGTGGAGATCCGAAATTCACGTGCTCACGGTAAGCGGTGTACCGTTGAGACAGCATATTAATTTGTTTTGTTATTATTAATGAAAGAAATATTATGGTTGAGCTCCCCGAGTTTTGAGTTCTCAACTTTAGAATTTGAGATTATAGGTCTTTAGTCTATTTAAATTTATAAACTGTCAATGTGGACTGTAAAATTGTACGTAATTTATGTGACTTAATATTGGATATTAAGTTATTTTTAAATATTTGCATCTCTAATTTTAGTTACGTGAATGTTGTCTGCATCTTCGACCTCTGTTTGATTTAGTTAAAAAAAATCGATAACAATGTAATTCACAATCAACTATTAATTTTAGTTGCGTATTTCATCAACTTCTATTCAAGACTTAAAATCTCACATTTCAAAGTTTGGGACAATGAAATACGTTAATCGAAAGGTTAGGGGACCAAATCATAAATTTCTCTAAATGAAAATTGATTTAATGCTACCTCATGTTTTTAATATTCTTGATTTGAATTTTAAATGTTATTAATCTTAGAATATTTATTGCTAGAATGATCGAGAGAATAGCACAAAGAATTGACCGTAAAAGTAACTTTTTATGAGAAATAGACGGCAAATTTATGGTTTAGCGAACACAGAGTTTTTGTTGTTTAATGTCTTTTCGATGAGAAATAATTGAGAGAGTGGTAGGTAAACTTTTGAATGTCTATCATCTTCACACATATTAGTTTACATGGAAAAAAATGCAATCGTCAACAAAGACATCGTTCAAAAGTCAAAACCTTTGAACGGTTGTCACAAGTGGAAATTGGAAATTACACCCCACTTTACTTTTCAAAATCTAATTTCTTAAATCATGTAGGAAGTTTAACTTTTCAAAAATCAGAAGTTTTATTTTAAATAATAATATTATAAAATATTTTAATATTAAACAATAATATTATAACATTTAATTAATTATATTATTATTACAAAACCCTAATTTCAAAATCATTTTTTTTCTCTCTCTCTCAACTACTGTCATTCTCGTTCCCATTCACCTCTCTTCTCCTCTCCCTCTCCTTCATTGTCGTCGCTACATACCCCGATTGGATGTGAACGTCGTCGTAGTCGCAGTGTCGCGATGTGAAGTCGCAGAGGATGAGCGCCGTGACGTGAAGCCGCGATGTGAGCGTCGACTGGATGTTGCAGAACTACTACCAGCACTACGATCTTGGCCTATCCCGAACTGTGGTGATGGGGTATTGGTTGGAAAATGGTGGTTGTGGTGGTGGTACGGATGACGACGATGGTGGAAGTGGCAACGACGGCAGTGTGGTGGTGCATCTGTAATTTTTTTTTATTCGAATTTACCTGAATCTTCAATTTTTTGTTTTTTATTTGATCTGATGGTTGATTTTTGGGATTTTTTTTGGTTTTTGATTCGAACTACTGCGGTGGTTGGTGGTGGTGGTGTTTGCGATTGGCGATTTGTGTGTAAGATGACATGGATAACGCGATCTAGTGGTTGTTTAGGTTTGTTTTGGTGGTGTTGCTATTTTGGCGGTGGCGGATGTGTCAATGGGTGCGGTGGTGATGGGGAAATATTGGTGGCGATGGGTCTATCGGTGTGGTGATGGATATGGTGCGGTGATTTTTTATGTTGATTTGTGTGGGGGGTGGTGTTGCCGTCGGGAGGTGGTGGTTGTTTTGGCAGCGGCGGCGGTAATCACAAATTATTCCGTTGACTGTGACCACTAAATTGGCTAATCTGTAATCAATAAAAAATTTGTGATCGATGAACAAATTGTGACCTATCAAATTTTTGAATCGTGACCGTAAAATAATTTGTGACCTATTAAAATTTTGATTTGTAACATCGGAAATAAATTGTGACCTATTAAAATTCAAATATATGACCTCGGAAATAATTTGTGATCTAAAATTTTATTGATTTGTGACTCATTAATTTGATAATATGTGATCAATAAATAAAATTGTGACCAAATTGTTTTTAATTTGTGACCTTTATATAATTAATTAATTAAATAATAAAATAAATAAATTTTAATAAAAATCTGATTTTTGAAATTTGAAACTTTTTTTCTTATTTTTGAAATGGGACATACTTATTCTCTTAAAAATGAAATTTTCTCTTGTAACAATTGAACAATATAGCAGTTGTTTGAGCCCCATTCTTTTCAAAAAAATAAATTTTTGAATAGTGTAATGATGAAAAATGTGTGGTTAATAAGTAAAGAAATGTTTTGGATTTACGTGTAATATTATTTTATTAAATAATGTGTGGTTGAAGTGGGTCAATTCACTGTTGAAAAATATATTTTGATGAAAAAAAAGAAAAAGAAAAAGAGGGCTCAAACAATGGCATAATGACTCGTCATTGAAGCTGTCACATATGATGACTTTTGCACTATTTAAATCTTTTAAAAGAACGTGATTTTTTAAAATTACACGTGAAAAGGATATTAGATGTAATTTCCTCGAACTAATAATTATTCTAAAAAATGGTTATGTATAATTTTTGCTAACGCAATTAACCGACTAACATAGTACGCTTGTCCTTTCATTCACCACGAGTTAGATGAACATTCCTCTTCCTATTCAATAGATCTTCATTTCTACCTTCTATGTTACCTTAATTAGGTTATTCATTCGGCTACAATCTTCAAAGTTATGATTTTCAAACATCTTGCATGAAGAATGATGATTTGTCAAAGCTACAATTTTCAAGAATTTTGAAGGCTATAAGCCTATACAGCT
This sequence comes from Osmanthus fragrans, assembly GCA_019395295.1. Classification (NCBI taxonomy): domain Eukaryota; kingdom Viridiplantae; phylum Streptophyta; class Magnoliopsida; order Lamiales; family Oleaceae; genus Osmanthus; species Osmanthus fragrans. Next base: position 969,862 of record CM033344.1, on the reverse strand, counting down.
CAAACTTATAATTTTCTGCAAGATGCAGAAAAAATTCCCAGAGGAAGAATGATGATTGAAACAAGCCTTCAAGTTCAAGAGAGACATATTTCTTTTTCTCTTCACTAAAGTTTACTCAAAAAATTTCGATAAAGATTTGCGAAATTTCTAAGGATAATTCCACTAGCTTGAATTGTCTTTCTTTTGATATTATGATACCCCTTGGTTGTGTTCTTTTCTGAAAGTACACCACTTTTCTGAATAGTCTTCTCTTAAAATTATGATGCTCTTGGAATTTTCATTTTCAGTTCGTTTACCTTTTCCTATGCTCTTTTAGTAGTGGGATCATCACGTTTTATTAAAAATTCTTATCCATGTGTCAAAAGTAAAGTGTGGAAATAAATTCTTTATCATGGTAATGTTGTTTGAAATATCCATAATTTGATCCTTTGCGTTACATCAAGTACTTTCTTGTTTTCCATTTCACATTTTGATTCGAAAAGCATAAAACACAACTTCATAGTTTGTTGACAAAATTTCCTGCGATTCATTCGGGAAATTTCTTAGAATCCCATTTTTTTATCAAAAGAAGGAAAAAAAAAATGTAAGATATTTTTAGTAGATTCATCGGAGGAGCCCTCGAGATGGCAAGCTTTTTCCCTCCTATGAGTGTTGATCTTCCTATAAATTAAAGTCTCTACGGACTGCGAATCTGCTAAATATATCTTCATTATGAAAAAAATAATAGGCTGTAATCATGCATGCATTTGTTGTATTATTTTTCAAACTTCATTCACTGCTCTAACATATTGATTTTATACTGTAGGTTGGGGTATGAGACGATGACTGTTCAATTATCAATAGAACTGATTAAGCCCTTGTTTGACAAAGCTTTTTGAAATTATAAGCTGGTGGGTTTTATGAAATGCGCGGTTAAAAAGTGGATAAAAGTAGTAGGTCCAACGAAAAGTGTGGTTAAGAATGAAGTGCTTAAAATCTGAAAAAAAGATTTACCAAACAAGAGCTAATTAGTTTCTACCCTATTAGACACTTCAAGAAAGGGAAATGAGAACATCTGAGGGCATTCTTCTTGCTTTTCTTCGACCCTCAGGACCGGGGCTTTGTCTAATACTGTGACCTGTTTGTAGGTCTGAGAGCTAAACTCACTGCTATATTACTTGCATAGTATACTTCTACATTGTACTTCTGTTCTCACTAGTTGTCTGTTCGATTGTGATCTTGCTTTTTGTGCCGTAAGTTTGAATTCCTGCTCTAACAGAAGGATCGGTTGCCTCGTTCTTTCATTAAGGTAGCTCAGATTTTGCTTGCTTAAGAGTTTACTGTAAGAATAGATTTGTGTATCTGGTGATACGAGAAGCCTTTTGGCGGCAAAAGTGTGCCATAAGATTCATTCCTTCTCTTATAGAAGGGTCGACTGCCTCATTCTTTCATCAAGGTTGCTCAGATTTTGCATACTTAAAAGTGACTGTTAAAACAGATCTGTCTCTGGTGATACAAGAAATCTTTTGCCTGTGAAAGTGTATACTTGATGGACCCACATCGCTTAGGTAACTATTATTCTTATGGAATAATGGAATATCTGGAGCTCGAAGATCGTTAAGTGTTGTAAGTGAGTAATTCTGATTGACCGCTATTGCACTATGCAAGATCAAGCAAGGATCCTACATGGAAGGTACTTGGAGTTTGCTGCACTGCTTGTTCGATGTACCATCACACACCTCCAAAACTCTTTAGGAGGAATCAATTTCGGATAAGATTCTATTATAAAATGAAATTCCTTTTGGCCCGACAGCTCTACAATTTGTATTCTAAAGGTCTAATGGATGCCATTCTTCTTCGTCACGAGGAACTGATTTCATTGATAAGAAGGCAAATTGTAAACTTTTATATGGACTACTTTGTCAAATCCCTCTTACTTTCTTAAGATAAAAATATAATTAAAAGCTTGAAATTACTTTTTGCATGATTACATCTTCTTTGTTTATTGAGAGTGTAATCCTCTTTCATGGACCCCATTCATTGTAGTTACGCGGTACAGGAAAAACCAGAAAATCTTCTCTGTCTCTTCCACGAAACCAACCAAAATCCTCTGTAAACATGTAGTACTATTGTTCTTTTGATCTATCTAACCAAATAATTTCCTCAAACTCTGAAATTCCCACTTCAATTGTTTAACAGAACCAACGATTCTTCGCCGTTGACCACCGCAAACAGCTCTTCAGACATGTCGGGCGATGGTGAAGGCGGTTGTTGTGGTGCTTGTGGCGGCAGATGCTGCCGCTTCATAATCACCTCCGGCGTTTCTGCTCTATTCTTGTGGCTAGCTTTACGTACCTACAAACCCACTTGTTCCATACAAGATTTTTACGTGCCTATCCTTAATAAATCCGATCATTCGATCGGTACTAGGAGCAACAACAGCATATTCTTTGACCTCAAGCTCCATAATGGAATGAAAGAGAAGGGTGTGTACTACGATAAGATAAGTTTAACCTTTTTTTACGGTCCAAATACTAGCTTTCCTGTAGCCAACTACACTGTGCCAGGATTTTACCAAGGTCACGGCAAGCGAGCTCGCTGGAAATCGGTAGTGGAGGCTCATGGACCGCCATGGGAGGAGGCTTTTAAAAATGTTTCCAATGGGACCGTGTCAATTTTCAGAGTGGGTTTATCCACCAAGTTGAGGTTCAAGATCATTTTTTGGCATACCAAGAGACATAGTTTGGTGGTTGGGGCCAATGTCGAGGTGAACAATTCCGGTAAGAAAATTAGCAAGAATGGCATTAAACTGAAATCCGGCTCTCCGGAGCGTGGGTGCCACCTTGAACTACTGTTGTTTTCTATTGTGTTGGTTGTTATATTGTAAGTTTTGCAAAGTTAAATAATGGGTAGATAGTTTTCTGCATTTGCCATCATTTTGTCCGACTTGTTAAGAGTTTGGTTGTTTTGAATCTTTTACTGGATCTAGGTAATAAAACATACAATTTGATGAAAAAAATTCATGTAACCGAGTCAAATTTAGTTCGTCATTTTTTTTGTTTTGTTCTAAGGTTTCAAACCTTTGTGCCTGTGTGAAAGAGCAGATGACATCAAGAAAAGTAAGATGAAGACTGACCAAAAGGCCTTAATGTGAGCAAGTGATCAAACTATAGATTTTGATCACAACCTGCAAATCTCCATTAAAAGTTGGGTAGGATTTCACGAAGCTTAGCGCCCAAGCGCATTGCTAAATGTAATACACTGATCTTAGCATCCATGTGTTGTGTTGGCTTATGGGATGTTGCTAAAGGAAAAATTTCTAGTATTCCCTGCGTGTTGAGTCTTCATAGTACTAGAAATTTTCTAGTGAGTAATATGAACTCTTACTTCTAACTTAAGACGCCTTGTTGTATTGCCTTAACATGAGCTATGGACCTTTTACCTCGAGCAACCTTTATGGTTCACTGTCATAGCCCAGACCTACCTCCAACAATGAGAGCCGCTCTTGGCCGGGCTGTATGTAAGTTCAGGGCGGTTCCCGGGCCAGCAGCCTGTTAAGATTTGGGAGTCCATCTTAAAAGGTCAACCTTATAAGAGGAGCAGTCACAAATCTTTTATAAATTGATTTATATTTTTCATCACCAGTCAATGTGAGACTTTAATGCCTAATGGGTTCAAGCTAGACTCAAGAATTCCTTTGAGCACATGGTGTTTACAGCTTTTGAAAACTTTGTTTACAACCGGAAGATTTTTTTGGAGCAATTAGATATCTGCTGCAACCAATCAGTTTTCAGCATTTCTTTCTTCTTCTGCACTTTCCAAAAACAAGCACGTGATAGACCTCATGTATCTTCTCGCTGCCAACATCAATAACTCCATCAAGTCCTCCGGCCACCACGAATGAGGTTCCATCAATTGCAGACCATCGTCTAAGATCAAAGACTATCAGGTTTCATGGTAAGTAAACGAGCGGTAAATTCTAATCGATAGATTATCTTTATTCCCAATTTCGATACTTAATTAGATCGTTCAAAATATCCTTACAATTATGGGACAAAAAACATTCACTTCTTTTTATTCGCTCCGTGAATCTGGAAACATGTTACAATATTTGTCATTCATGCACAGCCAATTATGGGAGCGACGCATCATTTGGAGCAAGTGCTCATCGATAGATATGCCTCAACCTACCAATATTCTTTTATACATTATTTTTTCCAGATTTTTTTTTTTTTTTTTTTTTTTTTTTTTTATGTCACATTGTTTATCATTCTTACTAACTTGATTGTTAGAGTCTAACTAGGAACCGGACGGAGCCAAGGAATTAAAAAATAAAATAAAATTGTACAGGTCTAATGCATGAATTTTGTTACTTGTACAACATTTCTTGACAACATTGGTTGACAATCATCTCACATGAAAGAGGGCTCACGATTTTTTTATTCATCGTGGACTCCTTTCCATGTGAGTGATTGTCAATCAATATTATCAAAAAATATTGTACAAGCATGATTCCTAATGCATTGGGGGAAAAAGGTTGACTTGTAGAAATTTAAATAGGGCTGTCTGCTTGTCGGCTGTCATCCACATTTTAATTTCACCATTCACATGGAGACTCTCTTGTGGGGAATAATAATATTAATAATAATTTACAGAGCAGTAGTACATATTCTGTACGTGCTATAAGAAAATATGAAGAATGAAATTTTAACAATTTTTAATATTGTTCAATTTTATTCAATACTTTCCGTCAGTAAAATATTAAACTTGATTAATTATGGTTAATTGAATAGATATTACCTAATCTAGTGTAAATATATTAATTGTAGGTAAAATCTTAACTTGAATACATTTGGCGTAAAGAAATGTGATTTTTAGCTTAATCAGAATTGATTAGGAGTAATTGAACATCAATCGGATTGCATGTGATCAAGAAGGAGTATTAGGAGAGTAATTAGAAGCAAATCAAATTTTAGGAGTTAAAATTGGTATTTGAAAAGTTTGGGGACTTAACTTCAAGCTCTTGAAACTTGAACTGGATCAATTGCATATGATTGTGGGATGATGAAGGTCAAATTATGAAGCTTAATAGAAGGACCCATGGTACAGATATAAATAGACTTGAGCTAAATAAAATGAAAAATTCAGGGAACATGTTGAACGGAGAAAAAAATTGACCTCATGAGAGCAAGGAGAACACCTTGCGATCACAAGCAAGGGAAAAATATAGTACGTAGTAACACTAATTTTAAAGTCCGACTATGATAAAGATATATTGCTATGATTTGCATGATCTTATGAATGTTCTTGTGATTTAATGTATTTTCATATATTCACATTTTTCATACAGATTTAGAGGGTGTTTGGTGGGGGTAAAAATTAAATTTTTTTAGTAGATTATAACAGAAGTTTTTGAAACGTGTGGTTGAAACGTTGTGGGATCCATGAAAAATGTGATTAATATTAATTGTTTGATTTTGACTTAAAATTAAAATCAGATTTTAATCCGAACCAAACATGCTCCTAGTTCTTTGTGTGATGATAGATTTAATTCTACTTAAAAAAATTACTAAATAAATTAGGAACATTAATATTTAAGTTCGAATGGGTATTGTCAAATAAATGAATTTGATAATAAAATGGAAGAATATACGAGGATTTGAAGCCCTAATTCTTCTCATTAATTGAGTTTCATATACACTTCCCAATTAAAATCAAATTAAAAGATAATAATTAATTTTAACTACATATTAGTTAGATTAGTTATATGTTTAATTTGCTAGTATAAAAAATCAAATTAAGTTTAATAAAAATTGGTGTTAATTGGAACTCGACTAAGCTCACATTTGGTGTAGCTAAAAAAGTTGATTAAAATCAAATTAAAAGATAATAATTAATTTTAACTACATATTTCAAATGATCTACAACTTTTCAAACATAAATTTCATTAACGTTTATCAAAATTTACAAAAATTTTGATTTTTATCTAAATCGAAAACAAGCTACTTACCATTCACTTACGAATTTTTAGCACGGCGCATACCTTGCTAACCAGTGGTGATAAATATAATGATTAAAAATTCTCACAAGTATTAGTTTAATATTCTTTGTATTAGTCAAAGGATTAATTCTACTCGTAGTTTTGATTTGACACGCTAGTAAGATTTGCAAATTGCAAAAGGAAAAATTCATAAATAAAAATTGATTAATTGAATTAAATATATAGCTTGTTGAAGAAGTTTTACCAAAATTTCAATTTCTTTCTGACATATACTGATTCTTATATGACCACAAATGATTTCTCATTTTCTTATATAGGGTTTATAGTGGTTATATTTTTCATTATTATTCAAGAAATAAAAATTTTATTTTATTTCTAGAATGGAAGATGACTCAAACGGGCCGTAATAATATTTTATTTTTCATTAAAGCTATTAGTTTACAAATTTAAATATTACCTCGTGGTATATTCTCATTTATTAATAAACCATATCGCGAGTTTTTCCCGCAAGAAATATTCGTACAATCTCATTGGATTCCATTGCAACAAAATTCAACTTCCCTGCTCCACCACCCCACCTCTGTTACCCTACTCCCCCACTTATCAACCGATTCATCCCTCACTCAGTGAATCACCACGTGTCCACCAGCACGAGGAAAGATCATTCGAACCGTTAAAATCGAAAATCGCAGTTAACCGAATCGAATGGAATAAAAAAAATCGAACCGATGGTACAATGGATTGGTTATGATTTTGATTTTAATGACCCGATTCGTGATGGAGCGGATATGGTATTTAGTGACGGTGATCCGAACCCAATCGATTACCCATTTAAAAAAAATTTAATAATTGAACAATTGGACCTCTTTTAATAATTCTTTGTATAATTATGGCACATTACCTTACCGACCCATTAACATGATCGGCACACTAACTTAATTTTTTGGCATTTACTTAACCCTACTCACACCCACTAACTCACTGAAATTACACAAAAAATAAGAAATATTAAAGCGACGGGCAACGACGAAGAAGAAAATTCGAAATTGGAATCAACAACCCCATCTCCGCCTTCTGCCATGCCGCCGCTCCAAATTTGACGCTATAATCAAATCCGAATTCTAAAGGTATAGGCTGTGTGTCGTCTATAGTGTGCAACATTCAGATCTTGTATTCAGATCTTATTATGATATCTATATCTTGATTAATTCATTGTAATTTGTTTATTATGAAAGTATGTGTGGGATGACTATGATTTAAATTTAAAAATGTCTTATGTGATTGGATTAGAGATATTTATTGAATTGGTCTTAGCAATTCTATTTTATATGAGGCTCTCATTCCCTGAGTCATCTCGTACATTTTTTTGATTAACAAATGCAAACGCAATTTTCTTGATTATGATCTTTCCCTCTTTCTTTTACTGCTCGCGGGAATTGAGCTCATTAATCTATTTGGTTCCATAATTTTATCTCTCATTTTTGTTACTTATTAGTGCTTTTTAATATGTTTATAATTCTCTTATTTTGGGTTATTTTACCTTAACTTCTCAAAAATCAAAGAAAGATTCTTTAAATTGTTTGCATTTTCATTTGGGATATTATTTGCTAAATTGACTTAGTATTGTGTTTTTATTCATAATTTATTTTTTTCATTTTGACATTTGGAACCAAGCTGAATCGAGATACGAATCGAGCCGAACCAAACCGACTTTTCGTGGTTATGGTATTGCAAAAAATTTGGTGGTGCGATTATGATTTTGACCGAACAGACCCGTTGTCATCCCTATCAGCACGAGTATAGTTCATTAACCTACGTGCGCGAGTGAAAAACTTGAAACTTGAAATACTTTGAATAACGTTACTTTGACAAAAAAATTCAGCCAGATACAATGATAGAAGATATCGTGATGAGAGTTAATTGAATAAAACAATCGATTGTATTTAAAATAGTCCAATAATAAAATATCACGTGACATTATGTTAAACTTTTTATACCTGTACCATTTTTCACCCGGAAAATATTGTTTTGATTATGAATCATACTATATATATCGAATTTTTTTACATAATTCATTATCGACTACTCAAAATAGGGATGGAGACCACATTTATTCACACAGATTCCACATACACGTGAAAGCGAATAAATAATTCGATATATCTTTGAGTGTACAAATAAAATTATTCCTCGACTATTTGGTATATGAGAAGTCGTGCAGAGTAGTTGCCTTTTTTCCAAAGACAAAAAAAAAAATTAAAAATTAAAAATAAAAAAATAAAAAATAAAAATGAGAGAGAGAGAGAGAGAGAGAGAGAGAGTTCTCATGTCTTCGCCTTTCTTCATTAATTTATGACATTATCCGATCGCTCAATCTTCCCCCTTCTTTCTTTCTCTAATTCTATACATTACAATACAGTATTAACTATATATATAGATACGCAGTTTATTTTCTCCACCCATCAATCAATCTCAGATCATCGAAATATTCGAAACCCTAACAATTTGATTCGTTTTAAAAGCTTTTACATTTCTTGATTCAATTTGTATATAATCTTTGTATAATTCTTCAATCCTTGTATAAATTCTTTCAATATATTTTATAACTTTTGTTTCAAGTTAGGGTTGTGTTTTGTTTACATAAAAAATACATACAACAAAAAAGATTTTTTGAGGAATTTGTTGCTTTGTATTAATCAAATTTGTAATCAGAAACTATAGAACTGCTGGTTTTTAAATATATTTTTTGTTCCAATTGATGGAAAAGTAAGAGGGGCAAAAGGGAAAAGAGCTGAAGACGACAGGGGATGTGCAATTGAATCGTTTTTTTTTTTTGGTTGCGATTTGCATGGTTTTAGAGCTGTGACTTGTAAGCTGAAATGGAGACGCTTTGAAAACTTTAATCATTTTCAGGGTTATCTGTTATATTCTCATAAGCGTGATTTTGCTGAGGTTATGATCATTATCGATTTGAGAGGTGAAAGGGCTGAACTGCTGTGAGTGTGTGTTTTACCTTGTTGGTTCTTAGCTTTGTTGGGCTTTGGGATGAGGAATGAGAGCCAGAAAAGAGGTGGCGGTTCTGGTGCTGGTGCTGGAGGGATGCCACAGTCTGGTCGGGCCAATAATGGGATCATTCCGACATCAATTAAGTCTCTTTCCAGCTACTGGAGGATTGTTTCCTCAGGAGCCTCAAGCGTGGCATCCACGGTGAAGTCTGCCGCCTCTGCTGCTTCAGCTATGGTGGACAGGGACAGTGAGTCCCCCCAAGATCAGGTGATATTTTAAGGATTTTAAGCTTCTTTTTGACTGCAAGATTTGCTGAAATTGAGTTGCCACATGATACTGTAAAATGGAGTTGTCCTAGTTTAAAATCCTTTTGTCCAAAAGGATTAAAAGGATAAAGTCGTGAGTACAGGAAAAACACTACAGAATTTGTAACAAATCTGATGTGGCAGCGCGCTATTGAGCTGTTTTTCCCCCCATCCTCCAATGATGCCATGCCATGTGTTGTCTGTAAAAATTTTCTTTTAAAAAATTCTGTACTTAGCATGATTGGAAAAAATAAAAAAGTTTAGTTGGCGATTAAGTTGAGATTGATAGGTATATTCGAGTATTTGATGAAATCTTTGACTGCTATAATTCTTTTTGGGTTTGAGATGGAAACTCATTGCTTCAAATCTTAATGCTTATGTTTCCTGTGTTTGATTTTTTGTTAATTTCTTCTTTTAACCATTTTTCCTCATAATTCTTGGGTGAAGACAAATTGTGCCAACAAGGTTTTGCATGCAGCAGTGTGGTCACTTATAGGAACAATTTAGTCAACGAACAAATGATCTCTTTTTGTGGTTTTGCTAAACATTTTGAGACTGGTAAATGCAAGGACGTATTGGTTTAATTTTGCAGGGTTCCTTTTATGCAAAGACAGAGAGGTTTTTCACATGTGAATATGTTGCATTCTTGCTTTATATGATACAAATGGTACCCTGTCAATTTGGGTTATGTTTTGGATATCCTTGAATAAAGTAACTGTTTAAAACGGTTAGTGTAGGATATTGTTGTATGCACAATGTGTTCATGCTCTACCAAAAAGGTTTGTCGCCTTGCTTCGTTACTGCAAAATTGCTGGAAAATAGTTCAATTTTTGCAGTTCTTTACGTATTTTATTTTGGGTGGAAGACAATTGAATGTTTTGGCTTTTTAAGACCGCGATGCTTTTTTGTCTTAATCGGCAGTTCTCCATTATACCACTCTTGCATAATTGATTATACTTCAGCAATTTATTAGAGGACTTGCGTGTCTGTTCATACAGTCTGACAATATAAGTATTGTGAGATTTCTGGAGTAGTGGTGAACATCATGATATCAGGGTGTAAAGGAGGGTCATATGATTTAACTTTTGTCTGGGAGGCATGTGTTCATCACTTAAGCCTTCTATCAGTCTAATGAGTAATGCAATAAGCCAATAACGATTATCAGATTAGGACCCATATCCCTACATTTATGATGGCATATCAATCAATACTACTTAATTGTTACCTGGACTGATGATGATAATCAGTCTAGATGGATAGTATTATTCCAGTCTAATCTATGTCTCAACAGCGATTGCTCGACTGTTGCTCAAACTTCACAACACCCTTATAAATTAATCATGATAGTACCATAGTTTCAACAAGAAAACTGGTGAACCGGCCTATCAACCACCGAGTTGGCCATAGTAAGGACTGGTTTACATGTGAACCGATCAATACCTGCGAATAGCCGGTCAAAATCTGGGTAAATTGCAACCGAACTGAAATGATACAGGCAGGTTAAAGAACTCGATATCTGAACCCGCCTTTGGTAAAAATATGAAGCTTCCTGTGCCAGACAAGTTTTGGACCTAATGTAAATAGACATTTGTCCTCTTCGATAGTATGTGAAGTAATGTAAGCAACTACCAAGAATTGATTATTATGATCTATCATTTTGATGTTAAAAATCGAGTATTTGAGCATTTAATGTTTTTAATTAATTATAATATTCTTATTTTATCACTGCAGTACTAATTTATTGCATGACTCAAATTATCATGTAGTTATATTTTTTTATATAAATGATAATCAAACATTAACCCGGCTGTTAAACCAGTGACATAATGGTTGAACTGGTGACCCACTGACCCAGTGCTTTGGCTTGGTCAAGTTTTAAAACTATGGACCAAGTTCTCCTTGCTAGCTACAAATCAAGTAAAAAAAGGAAATTTGAGATCTTGAGAATATTGGTGAAAAAGTTCGTCAGTCTAATAACAGCTTGAAGTTGTGTTTCTAATTTGGGCAATTCAACAATGTACTGCCTATAAATGGACAAAAATATCATCTGGTGGTGCCAGGCAATATGTAAATGCCTTCACCCCAATTTTCATTGAATCCCATTTGTGCTGTTCGGCTATGAATCTTTTCATTTAGCGTGCTATAATTATATGACCATCACCTCTTGTATTTCCTTCTTGTTGATATTTCCATAAATGGTTCATGTGTATCTTTCTCTATGTTGTGCCGATTGGTAATATGATATTTGCCATTCCCAATTCATGTGTGCTAAATCTATTTGGTATGGCTGATTTTTTTAATTTTTTTTTGTATCTTTCAACCGATTGAAGGTTTGCTGGGCTGGATTTGACAAACTAGAACTCGAGGGAGGCGTCACAAGGAAAGTTCTCTTGCTCGGTTACAGTTATGGCTTCCAGGTTTGGGATGTTGAAGAAGCAGACAATGTGCACAAACTGGTTTCCAGGCGTGATGGTCCTGTTTCATTTATGCAAGCATTACCCAACCCAACAGCATCAAAGGAATCTGGAGACAAGTTTGGTGATAGTCGCCCATTGCTGATAATTTGTGCTGACGGATCGTTGTCTGAAGGCAATAACATTCAGGAGGGGTATGGTGGTGCTCATAATGGGTTCACCCAACACTGCCATGGTTCGGTTAATGGTAGTTGTATGCCTACAGTAGTTTGGTTTTATTCATTGCAATCACAATCATACGTACATCTTTTACGGTTTCGGTCCATTGTTCATTTAGTGCGATGTAGTTCTCGAGTTGTTGCTGTTCTACAGTCAGCTCAGGTGCGTTTCACCATGTTTTAAATTCATCAAAAAATATACCTTTCATCCTTCGCTGTCCTTTTTCTCGTCAGGATATGTTGATAAGATATGTTTTATGCAGATACACTGTCTCGATGCTTTTACACTGGAGAGACAGTATACAATTTTTACAAATCCTGTTGTTATGGGTGACTGTGGATCTGGAGGCATAGGCTTCGGGCCCCTTGCAGTGGGTCCCAGGTGGATGGCTTATAGTGGAAGTCCAGTTGCCATCCCAAATTCAGGGCGTGTTAGTCCACAACATCTTAACCCATCTGTTAGTTTCCCTAGTCCTGCTTCAAATGGAAGCCTTGTTGCACATTATGCAAAAGAGTCGGGCAGGCAACTGGCTTCTGGTATTGTTACACTAGGGGACATGGGTTATAAGAAATTATCAAGGTACTACTCTGAGCTGTTGCCTGATGGAAACAATTCTCTGCCACTGAGTGCTCATGCAGATAGTGTTGGCATGGTATGTATAATTTCCAAGCGTGCATCTTTTTTATGGTTTGTGGAAACCATTTTTTGCGTGTGACTATTGTTGCCATGTGTGTCAAATTACTTTTACCTGCTTTGCAAGTTATTGAACCTAATACTGTCATTGTACTGCACTGTACTGTACTTAGAACGTTTCTTCACAATTTTGGTGCAATATATAAGATATTCTTTAGGTGTGGGATCAGTAATATCTGACTAATGTTCATTGTGCATCACAGGTGCAGTTCTGATTTTTTGTACATTTACGCTGATTATTTTGTGCAGGAAACTGATGTTTGTGTGTTCTCTCTCATATTCCAGTTTGAAATAATGTTTTCCTCATTTCGTTTCTTGTTTATTCATCAGGTCATTGTCAGAGATGTTGTCAGCAAAAGTGTTGTTACCCAGTTTAGGGCACATAAACATCCTATATCATCTTTGTGCTTTGATCCTAGTGGCACCCTGCTAGTGACAGCTTCAGATCAGGGCCACAACATTAATGTTTTCCGTGTAATGCCTGAACTTTCTGGAGGTTCCTCTAGTGCTGCTTCTGGCCCATCTCATGTACATCTTTACAGGCTACAACGTGGTGTCACACCTGCAGTAAGAACAAAAGAGTTGTTTTTTATCTTCTTATATGCGGATGCTATTGTCAGCAAATAGGATTGATCTGATATTCTCTGTTTGATATGTTTTTTTAGGTCATACAGGACATAAGTTTTAGTAGCAATAGCCAATGGATTATGGTTAGTTCTTTAAGAGGGACAAGCCATCTTTTTGCTCTCTCTCCTTCAGGGGGTTCGTTAAGCATTCAGTCTTCTGATGCTTGTTTTAGTGCCAGAAACAGTGGATACAGTTTGATGAAGAAGCATGCAGTTCATGGGCCACCAAATTCAGGGATACAGCGTCTAACTGAACAAATTATTTGTCCATCTGGCTCCCCAATTTCACTTTCTCCTTTTATCAGAATAAGAAATGGAAATAATGGTTGGAGAAATGCTGTAAGTGGTGCTGCAGCTGCTACTACTGGGAAGACAAGTTCTCTCCCCGGGGTTATTGCTTCAACTTTCCATAACTGCAGAGGTGATGATGTGTATGGACATTCCAATTCTCTGAAGACAAACTACCTGCTTGTTTTCTCTTCTTCTGGTTGTATGATACAATATGCATTGGGTACCTCTGCCATGCTAAATAGTGTGACAGCTTTACCAGGAGTGAATACCAGCTGTGAATCAGATCTAGATGGTGATGCAGGGTTAGTAGTTAAGGCAATCCAAAAGTGGGATATTTGCCAGAAACTAAACAGGAAGCAGCGGGAAGATGATATTGACCTATATAGCGAAAATGGAAATTTAGATCGTGCTAAAGTATTTCCTGAAAGAACCAAACAGGATGATAGTGTGTGTTCCAATGTCACGGGTGCACCCACGAAAGATAAAGTCACAACTGAAGAAAGACATCATATGTATATATCTGAGGCAGAGCTGCAAATGCATCAAAATCAGAGTCCATTGTGGGTGAAACCTGAGGTACTTGATCGGTCACATAAAATTTTAAATGGTGTTTTCCCAAATTTACTCGTCCATCACTCTGATGCTCGACATTTTTTATACTATTTTCTTTTGGCAGATAAATTTTCATTCCATGTTAGTGACTGATGACTTTAATGAAGACGAGAAAGTTTCTCATAGGGGAGAGATTGAGATTGAAAAAATCCCCATTGACATGCTTGAAGTTAGGTCAAAAAACTTGGTTCCAGTTTTTGATTTTCTACAAGCTTCCAATCTTCATTTTGGGGAGGTGCGTTGAAATTTTGTATAAACATGTTCTTTAGTTTGTTTTATTTTTAAATATAGCTGTCTGCCTTTACACTTTGCTCGTTATGGTTTGACTAATTGTCTTATTTTGGTTTAATATGTTTGGTTTTAATTTCTTCATGTGTATCGTGCCAAATTCTAATAAATTCTCGTTATCATTCAGAATTCATCTTATGAATAGCCATAATAACGGGCAATTGCTATGCCAGAGGTCTGATATGTCTGAAGGATCTGGCTCTCATGATATGATTACCAATGATGGCATTGTCATGGCGGAACCTCACAATGGTACTGAAGAAACAAGCAGGGGCAATGTAAATACTAATGTAAGCCCAATAGCAAAAACTCGGCCTCAGACTGTACATTCTAGAGGGAACTCTGTGGGAGAGACCCAAATTAACTCTGTAAGTAGTAACATAGCTGGCCTGATACTGGAGAAACAATTTGGAGATGAAGGCGACGAGTTTGATTAAAGGTAATTTCTTACAGTTCCTACTCTAATAATAATGTAAGACACATCAGTACACCATGTGATGTTTTTTCATCTATTTGGTCATTTTTCATAATAAATGGTTCGAGCTGATTCTGGTTGTTCATTCCATGAGGCTGACCTAACATCTACATATAATTGACATGTCATCTCAGTTTTTGTGCCTGTGATTTGAAATTGCTGATTTGATATGGAAGCTTAAGTGTCATATATTCATGGTTGAATCTCCCATGCTAGGACTAGGACTAGGACTATGAGACTTGAAACACTTAACGAAACTTCTGAGCTGTCTTCCATTGAAGTTCGAGTCTCACCAGAACCAGCTTGACTAAGCTTAAATACAAAATTTACATTTTTTTTTTCCAAACATTTTTCCATGTTTGGAAAACTTATTTGAAGTTAAAAAAAGAAAAAAGAAAAAAGAAAAAGGTTATTTGTTTTGAAAGTAACTCTTACTTGATTATCAAAACAAGCAATTTGCTTAATTGCAATTTGATAAAAATAAATTTGTTTATTTTAAAACTCATACGTACCAGTAAACTTTTTAAGCTTAGCTATACATGCTCAAAGTCCTTTTTTTTTTCCCCTCTCTGTGCCTCATATCTAGAGTTCTGGAAGTAAAGAAGAGTTAAGGATTTATAAATTGCTTTTTTTTTTTCCCCTTTTTTTTGAATCTTGTAGCTTAATACCGGACTCTAAATGCTTTATTGTTAGTACATATGTAAAGATTTGGCTTGAATATTTTCCCTAGAATGTTCTATTATTTTCTTAGAAGGAATGCCAAAGGTTAACGTGAATCATTTTGTAAGTTTTGCAGGTTTGAAGCTATTCTTTTATTATGCTGGAGGGTTCCTTAAAATTGTCAAGAATGTCGAAGAATATGCAGAGAGAGTGAAGAGTGACTTTGACTGATTTAAAGTATGGATAAAATGCTATTGGTTTTCATCCTGTGTGACTCGTGTAAAATAAAAACTGGTATATGTATCCAATGTAATGTGTACATAACAGCTTCATCTTAAATCATTTTAATGCTATCCTCTGGGTTTCTATTAATTTTAGGTCGACTTTCATCTATTCGCGTAATTGCATGTTCAACAAAAACCATTGCAGGAATGATCTCAACATGCTTCTTGCGATCATTCAAATGTAGGCATGTTCAACGTAAACCTCATTTTTTGACAACAAAATTTCACCAAGACAGTTTAAAAGAGATAAAGTTGATGCAACTTCAAGTTCTACACTTTCTCTCCTCAACATGCTTCATTGAATTTGTAAAATCTTGCACTCATTTTTTTCTCATTGGAAGTATAGAAGAATCTGAAGAATGAAGAGGCCCATTTGGAGATTATCGAAAGAAAAGTGCATGCATTGGGAAATAGAGAAGTTGCCTTGGTTAAGATTCGATTGAAAAATCATAGAGTCGAAGAGATTAATTGAGATAAAGAAGAGGAAATAAAAGTCAAGTATCAAGAGCTTTTTGACTAGATAAGATAATTTCAAGAATGAAATTAATTTAATAGAGAAATGATGGACACCCTAAATTTTTACTTTCTATTTTCATATTAATCTAAATTTAATATTTGTCATTTAGCAAATGGAACAGTCCATATCTAGCTAAAGTTTCAAAGTTAAAGTGATAAGTTAAACCCAATACACAAGGCATGTTCAACGTAAACTCCATTTTCTGACAATAAAATTTCACTAAGAAGATAGTTTAAAAGAGATAAAGTTGATGCAACTTCAAGTTCTACACTTTCATTCCTCAACATGCTTCATTGAATTTGTAAAGTCTTGCACTCCGTAATTTCTTGAGCACCTGAGTTTACATTTTTATCAATGATTAATCTGCTTTGTCAAAAGAAACTGTTCGAAAATAGTGCTAGAAAGCTATGTGGCGGGAGGTGATTGAGTGGAAGAAATGATTGTATTTTAAACGGTTCAATGATAGAATGTTATGTGATATCATGTAAACCTTTATGTCAAGTATGATGTATTTTTATCAATATTTTGCCTTGGAAATTGTTACTTCAGCCATTAGTTTATTACTCCCCGAACCCTATCGACTTATCGTCAATTTCATTGATGCTAAGATAAGAAACTTGAAGTCCAATTTGAAGAATCTAAACAAGGCAATGGTATAAGAATCTGGAAAAGGTAACTCTTGAAGTAGCTGTAAGAGTGGGATTATTACCATTACCTGAAGGAAAAGAGAAGAGTGTAACAACCGTGGATTTTTTCCATCTTGCCCATTCGTGCAGGGGCTATTCCGAGCATTAGCCTAGGTACTAGCCACTAGAGGTTACACCAATCATGGTGTTTTTCCAGATCAGGTACTGTAGTTTCCACGGAGAGAAGATATTTCAATTTGCCACAATGGATCACTGTTGTGCATCTCAATCTAGGAAATCTGAGTCCAAGGTGCGTGGAGAATTCTGAAATCAATCATGCTACATATACATTTTATTTGATATCATTTTTAACATTGTGCCATGTGTTGTAGCATGATTGAACGGATTTATAATAAAATATAGTTTTTCGCCTAACACTTTTTGAATCAATCATACTACATGTACAATGATGGTTGACAAGTTTTGTTGACAATCATAATTTGACATCATCATGTTCATCTATTTCAAAAAATTTCAAAAACAGTTTTTTAAATCAATCGTGCAGAATTTGCAACATCAAATATTGTCAACAGATGTTACCAACCATCATTATACAAGTAAATTAAAATTCTTTTGAATTTTCAAACAATGTCACAAAAGTGTACAATATGAAATGTACACATAATTCTTCGGAAATGCATTTTAGCCGCCATGACTATAGATAAAGTAACTCTAGATTTGGGTTAAACTCCAACTTTGAGGGTCCCACATCATCCCTGTCCTGGAACATCATGAGGGAGGTAAATCGCAGGTTATGCCTCCAATGGTATAGGGTGGAAGACTGCTTGTACACTTGCACTTACCCAAGAGCCAAATTCATATTTCAGGATTCGAACCCTTGACGCGGCAGCCTCAAGTAAAGTTGGATTTCTCCACCCTCCCCTTTTACCACTTGACAGGTCAAACTTTGCGGCATTCCCTGCAGAAGGTTCAAGGCTGGCCATAGAGTCAGAAATATGGGTTGAACAACTTCAGTGTTCTAAAAAGCGTAAAGCGTGGTTAGGCGTCGATGTCAAGATTCAAGATTTACGAGTCTAGACGAAGTTTAGGCATAAAAAAATGTTTTTTTATTTTAAATTTTTAATCATTGTAAAAAACATTCAATAATTCATATAATATATACCAAACATCTAAAATTATAAAATATTGTATGTACTTAATAATTCCTATAAAAAAAAATAAGTTTCAAAATCATAATTACATAACATAGATAGCATGTAACTTAAATTTTATTTAACTCTTTATCGGACTTCAATTTAATATATTCTTCTTTACCTATAAAAAAAAAAAATGTACATTTAATGAAGATGAAAAGTTAAAAATAAAAAAATAAAAAAAATTAAGCTGTCAACAAGAATGTTGACCGCTTAATTCTCGCTTTAACTCAAGACGAAGCGTCTTAGTCACGTTTCGCGTCTAAGCGCATTTTTTAGAACACTGAACAACTCTCCATTTCCGAAAATATAAAGTTTTTTCCAAACTATGAGAACAACCTAGTCATAGACTCATAGCTCCTGCAGGAATGGGTACCAGTCTTTCGAGCATCTGAGTCAACATTTTTATCACTATTTTGCGTTCGAATACAGAGAGCAACTCCATTGCACGCACCAAAACACCATTTTGCACCAAAAAATAGTGCAAAGTCTCTTCAACATAACACCATTTTGCACCAAAATGGTTAAATATAATTGTCCTTCTATTTTCACTTGGCAAAAAAAAAAAATTGATTAAGGGTATTTGTGTCCATTTTTATTATACATTTTGTTAATACAATAAATTATTGTTATTATTATTATTATCATTATCATCATCATTATCATCATCATCATCATCATTATTATTTTGTGGATTTGTAATAAATTTAATAATGTAATCAATAATAGTTAATGAATTAATTAAAATAAGAAAACTCAAAAAAAATTTAAAGTTAACACGAAATATATCACAACAATCACATACATATATAACCCTAGAATTATTTAAAGAAAACGATAGATCAACAAGTGAATAAATAATTGAAGTTGTAAATTAATTGTATATAAAATACATAATTTCTATTAATTGTATTATATTTTTAAAATTTATTAATCAATTTAATATTTTCGTAAATTTAACGTAATTATATATTTAGTAATTTATGTAGTTTTCAAATAAATAAATTGTTAAGAATTAAAAATGAAGAAATTATTAAATACTGTTCATTTGGTGTAAGTTTTGGTTAATGGATTTGAGAAAATTTTCGGCTCAATGCAAGATTTGGTACAAAATGGTTGCAAAACTTACCTTAAATTTTGGTGCAAGGTTGGAAATGGCGTAGTCCATTACTCGCTAAACCCTGTTGACTTCTCTTCATTTCCATTGATGCTAAGATTAGCAACTACTTCAACTTCAAGTCCAACCTGAAGAATCTGGACAAGAAAATGGTAAATTTAATTCAGCGCAGAGATAGCATAAATCAAGATCTCGAAGTCCCTGCAAGAGTGGGATCACTACCACAGCCCAAAGTAAAAGAATGGCTAAGAAGCAGATGTATATTGAAGTGAATTCAGTGAAGACGGATATGGCAGGAAGCTGCAGTTTCAGTTTTAGATGGTGGCATTTGAAGTGCTGCATGCTGCTGGAGAAAGAAGCCGAATATCTGGTTGAGATTAAAGAATTTATAGATTCCTATTGAGTAAGAAACAGAGGTGAAAAATCTTGCCAAAGTTATGGATCTGTTGAGTAATAGTGAGGTTAAAAGGATTTGTGTATAGGTATGCATGGAGTCGGAAAGGCTACTCCTGTGAAGGGTTCAGTAACAGATAGCCAAAAGATAGAAATTTGCACTCAATGAAGATAGTGTTGAGTATAGAACCGTTGCTTTGCACAAAACACTAACGATGGAGGAAATGTTTCTCCTAATTCTTGAAGTTTGGGGTGCAATGAGGACTGATGTCATACTCAAAATTGAGATCCTAAATGAAGAAAGCTCGGAGGGAGGTCGCCACTGGAAAAATTGAGCGCAAGGGCAGTTGCAAAAGAATGTTGTGGACTACATTTGGCAATCAATGTTGTTGGGGTATGTTTGAGGAGAAAATAATAATTGAGATATAGGAGGATGCGCTAAATGCATAGGTCGGAGCCTCTAACAAGAAGAATTGAAGATATAATTTACAATTTCTTACATCACCACTAGTGTTAAGTATCAATCTATGTGACAATTACATTACATTTAAATGTAAAGTTATATGACTCATTTAATTGAACCTATAAAGCTTAACCACCAAATTTGGTGCTAGATAACATTATTTTTACGGATATTGGTTTGCTGAAGGTTTTGCAAGAGCAGGACCTCAATTATGAGGAAATAAAAGTGTCAAAAGAATTCTTGTCTATGTAGAGTTGACTCTGGAGATGCATAATGATGTTCGTGATGTTGCTATTTGGATTTCTACCTCATCGAAAGTTGAACTTAAATTCCTCGTCATGTCATGAATCGGACAACAGGATAATACAAAACTGCCTATTAATGGTGAGACACAATGTCTTTCTATATCAACTTTGAGCAATCTAGCAACTGCTAATACTCTTCTCAATGGAAGAAAGAATCTCAAGAAGTTCGAAATTTTCATTGGACTCTATCCACGTTCTATTGACATGTTAGGCTTACGTAGTGATCAAAGTCAACAATCCTTTCATAGTGATGATTTATCGAAGTCAACTGTCACACATACTTCACATCGTTCACAAGTTAGATACTTGGCAAATCTAATATAGTCGAGACAGTTGACTAAACAAATCAACAATTGAACCACAATACGACTCCTACATAATACAGGAGTTGACTGCCAACTTAGGCAACTGGCGGACGAAGCGCGTGATCCTGTGAAGTATCGACAGCAGCAGGAGGCATGAACTGCCACATGGCGACTCCTGGATAGCTGATGACAGGCACAAACTTGTTCGCTGTAGCCTGACCTTGGGCAGCAAATGCAGCAGGCATAGCAGGAGCGGGTGCGTAGAAAGCCCGGTTGCACATTTGTTGTCTTTAGTTGTTGCTCAAGCTCTTCCTTCTCGGCCTTCAACCTTTGCTTCTCATCGCAAAGCTCATTCTTCTCGGCCTACAAAAATTAACGGAAGCTCAGATTGTGCACAAATAAGTCATCATCTTCTGGTCCATCTTAGAAAAGTCAAACAAAAAGAACATGTACTCGTTTTCTTGAGAAGATAGAACTCTTGACCAGAAGATGGGCTCAGACATGTGAACTGAATTTTTTTCATATTGCTTATGAAATAATACAAATATCATATCACAAATAACTGTTTTCATTTTATTGAGTCGTTTCATATTGACAAGACAAATTCATTTATTTAAATTTAAAAACACGTTTGGCAAAGAAAATATTGAAAACAAGGCACATAGTTATATCGCCTAGTGACACGTCCAAAGACGCGTACAATATATGGACCCGAACATAACAGCGTAGGCTAAAAGCAGCAAAGTAAAGAAAGAAATGAACCAACCTGCAATGATGTCGGCCCCACCGCTAATATACTTGGAAATGCTGTGAATCACCACGTCAGCGCCCAACCTCGCTGGCGACATCACCATCGGTGCAAAAGTGTTGTCGGGCAAAATAGCAGAGCCTTATCTGTTTTGGGAGGTCTTCCAGGGTCCAAGAGAGCACTCAATTCCATAAACCTAAAAAACGAATGATGCAGTTACTAAAGTTGTGTATGTCTATGAAAGACAGAGTATGTGTGTTGGGGGGGGTGGCGGGGGCGGGGGTGCACAGAGCAAGAACAGAGAACGTGGTCACACTTGTCATTCATCTTATCCCTCTGTAGTTTCTCCCTTCTTGCTTTATAACTTGATGGAGCACAAGATTCAGCTCTAGCCCTGTGAAGAACATAACAAGGTGAGATGAAACATTGTTTGCTAGAATGAGAATTTTATTAACTGGACATATTGATTTAAACAAAAAGTAACCCATATCCATGGGATAGTTTAATTTTTTCACGCACAAATAACAGTTCCTTTTTATGAATTGTCAGAATCTGCATTGGCCATGTTCAGTTCATAAGAGCAACCTCTTAGTTACACAGCTAATTATCATGTAATTTGTAAATGGTGAAATTTCAAGCAAGATTGAGGCAGGTCCCCCTCACCACCACCACCACCCACCCACGCACACATACCCCCAAAAAAAAATTAAAAAAAAATAATTGCAGATTAAACATAACTGTCCATAAATTTGGGGAATATTTGGTTCTAATGAACGCAATTCACCATCTTACCAAAACTTTGGACCAATACAAAATATGTAGTAGTTCTTTACCGCTTCTTTGAGCCAAGTTCCTTCTGGACATCCGAATCCCCAAATGAGAAATCATTTTCACCGCTGTAAGATCACAGAAAAGGAAAGGATAAGAAAAGTGATGAATTGACAAAATAATAATTTAATGAGAAAGAAATGAATGCAGAGGAGCAGTTATAAACACAATGAATGTATGACCTCTTTTAAAAGTGGAAAAATACTTCAGGAAGTTATGCAGGGACATCCTGTATTGCTGAATAGGGCACCCACTCTCTATAGATCAGGCATACAGACGGGCATTCCAGCCGGTTTTAGTGGAGGGGCGTGCTATTTGTTTACAAACTTTTTGAAAAGAGGACTACAACATATAAGATGCAAGTACTAAGGTTCTTGAAGAATTCCTATTTTGGCAAATAAAAGAATCTCCACTTACATTGACTTCAAACACATATACCAGAACACCGTCCTCTCTCCGTCAGTCCCACAAATTTTACAAACCATTCCATCCAGAAGCACTAAAATAATTGGTAAGAAAATTATCTCCAGACCTTTCCAATCAACATCATTGACCTTTGAGCAAACACCAATAACATCCACGGTTGGGTTATATTTCAGCAAAGAACTATTGTGATAAAACGGTTGAATTTAACCTAACAAAATCATTAACATGCATTTGTCAATATGAATTAACAACTTATTTTAGCAAACACATTCACGAAGAACATAACTTGAATTTTCCAACATGCAGATCATTATTCATCCACAACGAAAGCTGTTGCCTGAGTGGTTAGCGCTATTCTTTAATTAGAAAGACCCATTAATCATTCATCTGATATGACTTAGAAACCCTCATTAGTGGAACTTCATCAATCATCATAACCTATCTTCAAACAGGAAAGACTAAATCATAACCAAAAAAATACCATTTAGCACCTCAATCTCAGTGCCCATCAAATGTACGATTAATAGTTTCCTAAACAATAAATAGCCCAAACTATAACCAAATGCGCATAATAGAAAGCAGCGTCTGGCAGTAAAAGTTAATGACCAAAAGAACTTTTCCAATGTGAGTAGAATGACTACGCTTTTCACAAGACAAATAAACCAAGAAAATGCCTTTAATTTTATTGGAAAGCATAATCTTCTTCATTATGATATAAGATTACAAGATTTTAAAAAAAAAAGAAAAAAGGCAGCAATTGTAGTATCATTTAGGTCTAATAAAAATTTGAAATGAAGCTTCAACAAATCAACTATCAAAGATATAGGGTACACGGACTCTCTGAAAGGGGAAAAAATAAAAAATCATTTAAATTAGAACATACAAAATCTGGTCTAGAGCAAACCGATTCTCCTCATTTTTCTGATATATGATAAGCACATATCATTTTGATCTGGAACATAAATAATAACGCAGAACATACCATAAATTTAGCATCTAAAGCTTTGTGTACCAGTAAATGCAATGGTAGTAACAGCATCTTCATGAGGATGACTACCCAAAATTACATTACACAAAAATCCTCCAATACGAATATATGACATCGAAAACAACTTCCCCCATTCTCACACATCAAATGAATAACGTAATCTAAATACAGCGCCAGACATAGAAAATATTTTCACTATCATACATAAAATTTATATTCATGAACGCAATAAACAGTAAGAGAATGTAACCGCTACTAGAGAATTATGTACTTTTAACTATTAGCTTAGAAGACCATTTCCAACTAATCAACGCCCAACACAAAATTCGTGGCTACAAAAATGACTAGATAAAATGGGGAAATTGGGTGGGGTGGGGTGGGGTGGGGGGGGGGGGGAGTGGAATAGATTACATAAACCAAAATAAAAAAGGGAAGGAAAAAATACGCAAGAGTCCCTTCAAATTAGGGATGACAATTTAACCCGCCCCGCCCCGACCCGAATGGGGCAAAAAAACCCACCCTGATGAGTTGGCGGGACAGGACGGGGCGTCGTGGGTCGTCCCGTGGCGGGTCGAGGGGCGGGGCGAGGATGCCCCACCCCGAACCCGCCCCGTGAAAAAAAAATAAAAAATAGAATTTTAATAAATTGTTAGTTTTATTTGTAATTTTATAACATGTTTCTAATCCAACAATTATATTATACAATTGTCAATTTAAAATTTTACATAACTAACAATTGTTTATATAATTTATAAATTCGGACATTCAATCTTTTTATTATAATTAAATTATATAATTTAAAATTATGAATCATGATAGTTAAATAAATATTCTTTACTTTTGAAAGATTTATACAAATTAATCAAAGCAAGTTAATATATTGATCGAAAAAACTAAAAAAAATTTAAAATATATGGAATGACTTTTAGATTTTGAATTAAGGGTTGAACTTTAAATAATAACATAACTCGAATTTTGAAAATGTAAAAATAAAAATAAAAAATAATAATAATAATTAAACGGGACAACAAATGAGGCAAATTTTTGCCTCATCCCCTCCCCGATCCATCCTGCGCCCCGTCCTGCCCCGTCTAAGACAGGACGGGACACGGGATGGGACGAGGTTGGAGTGAGACGGGCGGGGCGGGGTGAAGGTGCCCCGCCCCGAACCCGCCCCATTGCCATCTCTACTTCAAATCCTAAAACAGTTAAAAATTCCACCAACAAATGCCAAGTGATTGTAAGCAACACTAAAAATTACAAAAACAAAAAAGTACCATAATTTTGTTTTAAGATCAATAGCCAAAAAGCCCAAAGCTTTATTAATTACAAGTAGTATCAAAATAAAGGGGGAGCAAAATCGAAATGAAGAAATTCCCAGACATTACCTGGCAATGGATGAACCATTCACAGACCACGAAAATAAAGAATCTGGAGCAGAGAAATTCCCTTCAGGAACAGCGACATCCTTGACCACATAATCATACAACCAATTCGTTTTTCCGGGGAACCATTTCCAATCAGCCGCCGAAAAAAGGAATTTGCTGAGGTCAACGCAAGTAAAAAGGGAAATTTTGCAAATCTATTTCACAGGGTTTGAAAAGGAGAAAAGGGAATCGGAGTCAAAATTTAAAAAAATTGGGGGAATGATGCAAATTGAGCATTATATTCACAAGTATCAATTTCCTTCATACAGAGACGCATCATGAATAGTGAAACACCTATGCTATTGCCATCGGCGTACTTTTAAAAATGGACTAGTCAAAGCTCCTATGATAATCAAATGATAAAATATATGTATTACCCTTAATAAAATGAATTAAATATTACAAAATATATCCTATCTTTTGTAATCGATTTATAAACTAATTTTTATCTTCTATCTTGAATTTCAAAATATAAGTTCATTCTTTGATCTAATAGATTAGAATAATCTATAACATATTTTTCATATTTTTCTTTAAATCTATTATATTCTTCTGATAATGTATTAATATTTTCTAATTGAGAAGTAATATTATTTATTTTATCTAACAGTTTTTCTAATAAATTATCTAATCCTTCAATAGTATATCCAGTTATCAAACAACAAATATAAATAATCTTAGCGATTTTAAACTTCTAATAATAGTAATTAAAACATCATAAATAGCAGAAAAGCAAATATTAATGCAAGAATGTAACGTAAATAAGAAAGATCTTACAGTATTGGAGCAGAAGGTAAAAGAAAATTAATATCAATGAGATTTCCCTCGAACTTGCACCCATATGTTTGTATACTCAGATATAAGTGATCGGTGTTATTTGAATTTAAGAAAGTGGGTTATGATCCAACACGACTTCCGCACACTCATTGATTTTCTCTCTAACTATTTTGCATATCTCACAATGGATCACACGAAATCACAGTTTTCCTTTCAACTTCTTGTTAAAACATCACCATGAATGGTAACATGGTTCTAATGGTTTTCTCAAACAATGTCAAAAACGACAACATATCAACGAGAAAATGCACAAACCATCAAGACTTTCACCGTTGAAGTATAAGTAAGATAAAAGTTTTTAGAGAAAATAATAAGGATGAAAAAGAAATGTTTTGGATCAACTTTAATTTCATAAACACATCACACTAATGTCTCTTACATAAGAGTATACATACATACTTCGACTACACTCTTTGTACTCTCTCTAAGGAAATTAGAATTCCATAGAGATTACCTTATTACAAGCTTCACTTGAAAGAGAGAAACTGAAAATGTTACAAGAATTGAAAAACTTGGTAGAGAGATAAATTTTTTATTTAAAACTTAGATGCCTTCTTCTGAGAATTCGTCTTCAATTTATAAACTTAAAAAGCTTCTACAGTTATCCTTCATTATTGTTGCTTTAATTGTGTAGGGTCTTGAGAATCTCACTGTAGAATAAAGTACTTTTGTCTGGATCCTTTGAGAATCTTACTGTGGCATAAAGTTCTTTTGTCATAATATGAAAATTATTGGGGTAAACCCACATTTTTTCTTTACTAGAATCTTTCTAATAAAATAGTGATAAATGAGTCTCTTCTACTTTTTCATATGTGACTCAAACCACTCATCTGAAAATTCATCTGGATCTAGAGAAATTGGTGAGATGTCACCTTCAGTGCAACAGCATTCGCACTTATGTTTTGGATAACGCTAAAACTGTTTACACAAATTTTCTCTTGTCTTCTGTGTCCCACTAACTAGTCCTTCAAAGATATGATCACTCAATATGTCAAGATAGTGCCAATCTTCTTGTTTAGTGGATGCCACAACTTTACTGTAGATCATGTGATCTTGTGACTCGTACACCCATATGTTTTGTTTTTCTTCAATAATTTTTTGGATATGCTCAAACTGTTCCTTGTATCCCTTGACTCTACGAAAAGTTATCATCTTGATTATATCTTCTGGTGTGGATTCAATAACTTCACTCTTTTCAGGCTAAAGATGTTTGGTAGTAGTAGTCATTCTGATGACATGGCTTGCTGGAAGCATCCTATCTTCTTCATCATCCATTCAAGACTTGCAGTGAAAAATCTGATATAAATGTTCTTATGTTTAAGAACTTGACAATATCTTTCAATAGCACGGATTACATCTTTTGGTAGCATAGAATTTTCTTTTAAGAATTCTGATGGGTAAATACAGAGTATATTTCCCATTTCATACAGAGCACGAACCCAATAAGCTGGAGCTCCTGGATAGATATTAACTTTGTTATATGTTCCATACGTTAGAGTTTTCATCCATCCTCCAATACTAGTATACCAGTAGCAGGCAAGATTGAACAATACGTATGTCAGAATAAAATCGTTTTTATTTTTGATATGCATAACACTAGGAGTGTTACAGGCCTTAATAACATTTGAGCGATTAAGCTCTGGTATAGAGATACTTTCATTCGTAAATTTTTTCTCCTGTGAGGGAGACGAATTAGTATACTTTTTGACAGATAGTTTATGAAGTTTTAATGCTTCTTATTCAATATTGGCGTTAAAGCCTTCAAATTTATTGGCACTAGGGCCTTCAGATAATACAGTCTTGTTAGCCTTTTCAGATATTGGCTTAGCAACAGCCATCTCCATCATCGCTATCTTGGATTCCATTGCAGCAACTTTCACACTCATCTCGAATTTCAATGTTTCGAGTTCCTTCTTGATTTGCTCCATTCCTGGTTAAGAAATCTGGAATAAAATTGTCTTTCCATTTAATATGGACAATATCAAAATTAAATGGCGCAAACCACATTTGTATTCTAATAAGTGGCCTTTCAGCTGCACTGATTCCAAGTTTATTAGTTAACAATGATTTTACCTGAGTATTATCCGTTCTATTAAGAAACCTTTTAGGTAACAAATAAAGTTCAAATTTTGCTACTCCTTTCTCGACAGCTAAACATTCTTTTCGATTAATATCAAATCTAGTTTCTGCATCCTTGAAAGCACCTGAAGTATAAGCAACAAGCTCTTCTGGACATTTACACAATGGATTACAAAGAAATTCTCTATGATTTTCCTTTCTTTTGAGGATTACTCCCCAGTGTAATAGAGATACATCAGTTTCTAAATAAAGAAATCATCATCATTAGGAATATTTAATTCGGGTAGATTTTCACATACTTTCTTTATTTTGTTTATCATTTCGATATCTTCTTCTATCCATTCCCAATCAACACCTTTTCTAAATTTTTTGGTAAAGTAGACTTTGTATTTAGAGCAATTTTTGATAAATTTTCAGAGTAATTTAATAATCCAATAAAGTTTTGCAGCTCTTTTTTATTTTTAATTACTTCTGAAAATTTGATAATCTTTTTATCAATATGAGGTTGTTGAAGTATTTTTTCTTATGTAAAAATATATCCTAAGAATTCGATTTCACTTTTAGCTATTTCTGCTTTTCTTTCAGATAGGGTTAAACCATATTTTTTGGCAATATAATTGAACTTCTTAAGATGTTTGATATGTTCTTTTAGATTTTTACTATGGATAAGGATATCATCTACATAAGCAATGCAGAAAGTTTGTATTGGTCTGATGATTTTATCCATTTTTGTTGAAATATTGCTAGAACATTTATTAATCCAAATGACATAACATTCCACTCGAATTGTCCTAATGAATTAGGGGTTGTAAAACTAATTAAAGATTTAGATGCTTCATCTAGTTTTATTTGTCAATATCCTGATTTACAATCAAATTTAGAGTATATTTTATTTCATTGTATTTGTTTTATTAACAAATCTTTTATTGGTAATTTATAACTATTAGGTATAGTTTTAAAATTTAGGTCTCTATAATCAATTATCATTCTAGCTTTTCCTCTTTTAATTTCATTATGGTTTCTAACCATAAATGCAGGACTATTATATGGATTAGTTGATTCTCTTATCACTCCTAATTCTAAGAGTTCTTTAATTTGTATTTTAAATTCTTTTTTATCTTCTTCACTATACGGAAATTATTTTTCAAATATCTTAGCATCTGGACTTTTTAGTTCAATTGTTGCAATAGGTTTATCTTTGTCCCAATTGACTAAGGGATGTTCATGATAACATTCTTTTAATTTTAGTCTAATTTTTTCTAACTCTTCTTCTAAATTGTCAATTGTTAATACAGGAATTTCTTGTTTATGATTGATTTCGGTATAATATTCACCACGATTACCTGCAGAACTTTGGTGTATTAATTTTGTGATTACAAGGTGTAGTGAATTCAAACTATCTTTATATTGCGTAAATGGACTATATATATAGAGAAAATTTTCTCCTAAAAGGACATCACATCCAATTTTATCGATTGCATATATTCTAAGAATAAAACATTCTCTATTTCCTATAATTATAGGAACATTTTCTACAAAATCTCTATAGATTTCAACAATATCACTAGCAGTTTGGCCATAAGTCGTTTTCTTATAATTTTTTTTATAATAATATTCAGGAAATACATTTCTTTTACATAGGCAAATTCCAGATCCAGTATCAAGTATAGCATGAAATTTTATCATACTATTGTCTGGTAAATTGAGAGTTATCTCAATATATGGACTAAGTATACTAGTTTTGATTGATCTAATTCTTTGTGTCATATAAATTGGTTCTTTGATTTTATTAACTCTAGGAAATATTTCTTTTTATCCTCTATAGTTATTTGTAGGGTGTTTTTCTGGATAACATATGGTGATACCTTTTCAAGAAAATCATTCCAAGTAATATTGGGCTAGTATCTTTTTCTTTCCTATAATCTTTATGGATTTTAAGGTTTAATTTAAATTGTTCTCCTTTTATATCAGTAAAACTTAGTTTAAGATTAACAAAAGTTTTGATTTCATATTTAATTCCATGATAATCTATAAGAGTTATTTCTTGTGGTAGGTTTTCTTCAGATAAATGATCAACTAAGTCTACTCTTATATGGCTGGTACTAGCTCCTGTATTGACAAGGGCTATGATTTTTTCGTAGTTATTTTGATTATTGATATATTCTGTTAAGATAAAGAAGTTATCTTCCTCACACTTTCTTAGGTCAATATCGATACTATTTCTAGGTAATGTTGAGTAGTTTTTACTTGTAGATGATCTGCTAGAACTTACGAGTTCTCTAGTACTGATACATTTTTCTATTCTTCTACTAGGCATTCTAACTACAAGTTGTCCAGAGTTACTCAAAGTGGCTAATCCTTGATTTCCTACATTACTGTCTATTCTTCTAGCTCGTTGATGAAAATCAAGCAATGTCTTGTGGTAAGGAAATATTATTATCACTTAACATTCTTGGTGGAGTAAATTGTGCTAGATTTCTAAAGTCTTCATGAATTTCTATAAATTTCCCTGAAATTTTATTGATTTCCTTTTGGTGTGTAGTAGTAAAAGTATATAAAATTTTACAATGTAAAGTTACAGCTTTACTCCTTGGTGACATCATTAATCTATCGATTTTGTGACATAAATTTAATCCTAGACTTAAATTTTCATCAGTTAAAGACATGGCAAATCCAGGTCTTATAGTAAATATAATTTTCTTATAAACAAGATTTTCAGATACCATTCCTAATAGGGCATCCATAGGATCATGAAATATTCTATTATCCATTAAGTATATTTGTGTAGGAATATCCATTCCTTCTCTAAAGTATCCTTTAATCATGATTTGGATTCCTCCAATCACTATATTCTTTAATCTATCTCTAGTTGATTTTTTTATATTTGCTAATTCTTTATTAACACATTCTCTAGTTATAAGAGGTATAGTGGTATTGCCTTTAACGTGTTCGATATTAATAGGTACTTCATCATATTTGGCAATGTATATAATTTTATTGAACCAAGATACAATTGGTCTTATAAAAACATCTTTATCTCTTAAAAATATTTGTTTTTCTTTTATAACTCCATATCTTTCTTCGTCAAACACCACTGTTTGTGAAATTCCTTTTTCATTATCTAAGGTAGTTTCAATCGTATCAATAATTTCTTGATTCATGTAGATTTGTTCATATTCTGGTTCTTCGATTTCTTCTATATCTAACTCATAAATTGAGTCTGTTTCTGATAATTCGTCTAAATTTTCGATTATCTCATATTCTGAGTCAGAATCTACTTCTTCCATTAATCTAATGGATTTAACATTTTCTCTTCTCTTTTTATTAGGACAATTTGGAGATATATGTCCTATTTCATTACATGTAAAACATTTACATTTTTTTGTAAAATTCCTCCTTAGATTTTTTCTGAGATTTCTTATGTTGGTTAACTTCCTTTTTCCAAGATTTTTTCTTTTAAAAATATTTCATGTGGCTCTTAAATTCTCGATTTTTCTTCAAAGGACTGAGAAAATTCTTAAATTTCTTTTTATAATATGATTTTTTGGGTGGTTTGTGACAACCAAATTATGGTACTGCTGCTATTTCTCCATAACAGCATAAACTAACTTTTTTACCATGTTTTCTAAATAGGTGTTGGTACATAGATTTTTTGCACCATTCAGATATTTTTCTCTTAGCGAATGAAGTTCTCATTCCTAGAGTATCAACCTTTTGATTATGATTTTTCCATTATATTTTCTTCTAATAAATTTGGTACTCCTCAAATAATTTCTGACCCCATGACCATGGTAGTTTAAGGAAATATCTATTTAGTAATTTTTTATCCTCTTCAGATATATTCCATTCTTTTATGGATTTGGATGCTTTAATATATATCTTTTTAAATTTTTTAGTATATTCATTTAATTCACATATATCACAGATTTTTAATAATTCCATTTCTCTTTCTGCTTGTAAGGTTTCTTGAGAAATCATATCAATTTTAGTTTCAGGTATAACTTCTCCTAAGAGTAGATGTCTAAAGAAATTTTCTATTCGTTTTAAAATATCTTTAAAATTTTCAGCATCTAAACTCTCATTACTATCTATGGTAGTTGTAGAATTTTCTCCATATTTGATTTGATTTTTGGTTTCTTCAGAAATTCTTCTCCAGATGTCTGAAGTAATTCCTCTAAAGGTATGGATTATAAAGTTATAAGCTTGAGTGGTATTCCATTTATGAAAAGCAACAGCTAAATCAGTAGTTTTTGCCCAAGAATCAATAACTTCGCTTTTATTATTGCTATCATCAATATCTAGCCATATTCCTGTTGTAGGAATTGGTTCAGTAAATAATCTAACAGGATTATTATCCCTAAGATGTATAGACTTGGTTGCAATAGTTTTTGGACATTTTTTAAAATTATAACTATCTCGCTCATTAGTTATTCCATGTTCTCTTATCCATTCCAAATTCCAGTCATCAGATTCATCTTGAATCCAATCAGTAGTAACATTAGTTCCACTAGTTTCTCCGACTAACGGCTCGACTTGTTCATTTAAAGGTGAAGTATTAATTTCAGTAGTCTTATCTTTAGGTGGAGGATCATTCATATATATATATATATATATATATATATATTCTCAGTTTGGATAGCCAATTGTTCTAGACTTTGTTTATAAGCTTCTAATTCCTCTCTAGTAGCTTCAAAGAATTTAGTTTCTAATTCTTCTATAACGTATGCCGGTAAAGATGGTTCAATTGAAGCATAAGAATTATTTTTAAGTTTTAATTCTTTAAATTTTGATTCAATTTGTTTATATAGGATTTTTGGTCCAATCTTAATATTATCATTTACAATTTCTAAATTTGATTCAATATTTTTCACATGAGCCATGATGTCTTGATTTATCATATCGGTCATTTCTAAAGGTAAAGCATAATTATCATATTATTCTAAAAATTGATTTATAATATTATCTTCCTCTTCATATTCGGGAGATTCATCTACTAAAATTTGTAATACTTTATTTTTTGCTTCAGTTAACTGTTGAGAATTATTTATTTGTTTTATCTCTTCACTTAGAGATTCAAATTTGCTACTCAAATTTGTCGCTAACTCTTGTAATTTAATTCTATTAGTATTAGTTAAAATAATAACATTTTGTAATTCTTCTAAAATTAGTTTATCGTTTCTATTCATTCTAGAAAATATTTCTAAAGTTCTAAAAAATTTCTTCAGGTTCGTTACTAGGCTCTGATACCAATATTTTTATGAAAAGACGAAAGCGTTAATATAGATCAAAAATATTTTGAAGACTAAATTGAAAATCTTTTATATTAAGAAGGCAATTGGTGCAATATTTATATTTGGGGGTATTTTAGGTAGTTAGTAATGTAAAAAATGGTCAATGGCTATTTTGGGAAATTGGCCGGGTCAACCGGCTATTTGCCACCTATTCCTCCATTGCCACCTGGGATTAGGCGTGGGCATGGATTGGGTTGAGTCGATTTTTTTTTCAACTCAAACCCAACCCAACATAGTCGGTTTGATCGAAAATCAACCCAATCCAACACAATTATTGATTTAAACCCAACTCAATCGGTTTGAATTGGGTTGGTCGGTTTGAGTTTCAGCCCAATTAAAGTTGGATCCGATTTATTTGTTAAATTTGGATAATTCTTTAAGGTTTGAAATTACTTGAAAATCTCCGCTTTTTAAATACACATATAAGGAATTTTTTTTAAAAATAATGTATAAATAAGTTTAAAATTTATGAAGCATTTTTTTTTTTAAACAATTTTTAGAATTTATTCATTTGATCATCTTGTCTTTAATTTTTATTTTATTATCAAATTACATTGCATTTGTAAATTGTGTTCATGTGAATCGGTCTATGTGAAGAAAATTGACGTTTATATATTATAAGTCATTCTCTTATCTTTACTATTATATCTATTTAAATTTTTTTATATCTTAGATATTAATGTTTTAGTTCATCAGGTTAGATTGTGTTTTAATTCATAACCCGCGACCCAACTCAACCCAACCTAAAATTCAATTTTTCAACCCAATCCAATCCAATTGAACGTAAAAACTCGATCGATTTGGTTTGGATTGGTCGAATTGAGTGGGTTGGGTTGAGTTTTGCCCAGCTCTACATGGGATGCCATTTTGAGTATTATCAACTTGTCAATTTGGTACTTTTTTCAGCAACTGGGGCTTGAAAACATAACACTTGGAGTCCTCAATCTTTTCAGACATATGCACTTAGTACCTAATTAATTTCTTTTTCGAAGAAAGTACGAAATCAATCATCTCAATTTTTCAATCGGAATGAATCAAAACTCACCCAATAGGATTCAAACATATGGCGAATGATTAATCATATTCTGCTCTACAACTGAGCTAGTGCAAAACAACTTAAGATTAGATCTCATAGAATTCAATTATTTGGATGGGTAATAATAGAATTTTAGGTATACTTCAATGACGACTATTATAATGAACTACGTAAATGAACTTCATTGAAAGATGCTAAAACCATTAACGTAATCTGTTTTCAGAGGAAGAGAGGATCACTTCACTAAAAAAAGCTTGCGCAATCTATGTGTTGACATACAAAAACAAAGTCCAATTAAACGAAGCCCGATTAAATGGTCCAAAGAATGAAGCTCAATTCGAAGGATAAGCCCAAACGAGACCACCCAAGAAGGAGTTATGTAGCGATGACCCATAATCGCTTAACCATGCGTGACGTCACTCAACCCCGCGAGATGCCCAAGATCTGGGCGAGCATAATAGCTTATCGTTAGTTAAGGCAATGGTTATTGAAACGGTTAATGGACAATCTTATCACATTCCACAATTTGAGAATCTCGGTTACAAGCAGTTACATAATGGGGGTAATGGTAGCAGTTAAAAATAATAGTTTCTTGACAAATCATCCATCATGGGAAGGTGGGTGGTTACAGGACGACAAACAGTTTTCAGACGATTCTACAAGAGAAACTGTCTAAGGAGTATAAAAGGAAAAAAAGAACATAGAAGTAAAGACCGAATCAATTACTCTCAAATAGAAAATTATGTAATTTACGTTTCTTTTTATTCTTCTTGTCAACTTTTAATTATTTTGTGTACTTGTGCCCCTTGGAGGCATTTCGCTTCTTGTGAATTGTAATCTTCATAAAAAAAAACCCTCGTTGGAATTTTGTCTCGAGAGGTCGTTGTTTCTTACACACTCGTTTGAACCTTCTTTTAATTATTAGCGATTTCTACGCGAAACACTATGTAAAGATTTGTGGTTCCATCTTAAAAGGTCAACATTGTTAAGAGGAGTAGTCTAAAGCCTTATAAGTTGGTCTATATTTTCATCTTTATTCGACGTGAGATTTTATCTCTTAACATGTCCTCACAAGATGGTGGCTCATTTGAGCAGACCAAATTTGAAATTTGTATACTGATTTTTTGAGTTTTAAATCGGATCGAATCGCTCGTTAGAGTTTAACTTGACTCTGATACCACGTAAAGATTTGAGGTTTCATCTTAAAATGTCAATATTGTTAAGAGGAATAACCCAAAATCTTATAAGTTGGTCTATATTTTCATCTTTATTCGATGTGAGATTTTATCCCTTAACATACCCCCGCAAGATGGTGGCTCATTTGAGCAGACCAATCTTGAAATCCGTATGCTCATTTTTTAAGTCTTAAATCGGATCGAATCGCTCGTTGGAACTTAACTTGAATCTGATGCCATGTAAAGATTTGAGATTCCATCTTAAAATGTCAACATTGTTAAGAGGAGTAATCCAAAACCTTATAAATTGGTCTATATTTTCATCTTTATTCGATATAAAATTTTATCCTTTAACAATCTAAATGCAAGATCAACTAGTTTGCTTATTTCTCTAACAACTAGCCGTCAGTAGTTTATTATTCTGACTCTGTTACTTGAAAATATGAATTTTCTATTGTCTATGGTCGATTTTATATGTCAAGAAAAGTGAGTAACCTATTGAATCAAATCAGGCAACGAGCTTCCCACAGAACTTACGCAGAATTTATTGAAGATGGCTCCGACATCTGACGAAGAGCTGAAGCTGAGAATCTATAGTGGCGAGCTTTCTCAACTTGGTCCCGCCGACCGTTTCCTCAAAGTCTTGGTGGACATTCCATTTGCCTTTAAGAGGCTAGAGTCCTTGCTATTTATGTTCACTTAACGGGAGGATACAACAATTGATGGAAAAATATTGTTCAAACCAATAAACAAGTATGTGGAATGAAAGAGAAAATCGGAGCCAAAATGTTGGCCCATGCGGTTGCATGGGCAAACCTTCCATGCGGCCACATGGCTATCACAGAGGCTAAAATTCCCAGATGTGAGTAACCTATGCGGTCGCATAGGTTTACTTTATGCGACTACATAAAGTTAAAAACTAGCCGTTAGGTAGTTTTTCAAGATCCAGTTTTGATGACTTTTGGAGGGAACCTTGCATCTCTTCATGGTTTTTTGGCACCATTTCGTGGAGCCTATAAATAGGTGATGAGATGATCAATACATACAACAACAAACAAATGAGATATATTATTTCATTCCACAAAGAAGAAACAAAGTCTTCTTCATCCATATTCAATTTTCCTTTGTGTTCTTGAAGTTTTGGAGAATTTCACAAGTGCTTAAGTGGTGAATCTACAAGGCTTGATTAATCCTTCGAACCATTTGTCGAAAAATTCTTTGAGCACCATTATTCAACCGAGAGGGGGCAAATATCGTTTGAAGACAACGATATAATGTCGTGTTTGAGCCTTCATGTTCGTGATGATCTTCTTCTTTATTTCATCTTCATGTGATTCTATTTCTATGGTTTCTTCTCCAACCCTTGGTGGTGTTGATAGTTTTCTAACAATCTCAAATGATATTTCGCGATGGAGAATGGAACTACAATGGAGACGATTAAGTTTGATGATTCAAGATCTTGTTTGTTTGGGCGTTTGATGGGACAAACTCCACAAAGAAATCTGGAACGTTTTTTGAGAGAAATTATGTTCGATTTTCGTGAACACAAAGGTATGTTTTGTGAATATATAATGCACATTACCAATAATCTTAAGATGTATATTGCTGTGCATTATATATTCCGTTTTAGTGCATAATCAGTTTTAAAAATTCCGTGTAGAATCACTGTATGCACGTTTACCATAAATAGGGCTGGCATATGATCTAAAATGCATATTAAATGTCAAAAGATGTTTTAAATTGCTGCCAACCAAGTTAAAAGTGCATACAAAAGACTTAATTTATATGGTTGAATCGCTGCCAACCGTTAACGTGGAAATTGGAAATGGATGTTCATGAAATAATCTGGAAGTGGCAGGGACTCCGAATCAAAGCATGCGGTTCATGAAATAAAGATTCATTAAATACATGTTTAATGCAATATATTCTTCATTCATGTTTCTGTTTATAATTGGAAATTAAATTCTAATTGTGATTCATTTAATTAGTAATTTCCTTTCCGTCCCAGTAGCATTGAATTGTGGAATATGTTTTGATGTCGGGACCATTGTATTTCTTGTAACTGTCATGTGAGGAAATATCTGGAAGGACGTGACTTTTCATGGTACAATTTTGTTTTGAAATTGATTTTGGACGAATTCATTTGCTCAAATTCCGATCAATGAAAAAAATAAATTAGTAGTTTAATTTTGAACAAGTGCATGTGCATGGAAGGAAAATGTGCATTCCTTTGTTACGGGAATATTTGAATATACTACTAACAAGAGGAGGCATGCTTTGGTGCCCACCCATATGGTTAGATGAAGTTTCTTTTCATTATGTACCCACACAAGGATTTGAATTTTGGATAGACCTTTTGGTAAAAATGGCCTAGTTTTGTGGACCAAGTCTATGGATAAAATTTGATGGCAAATTAAAATGATGCCTAAATTGAGTGAGAATTGCTTGCCCAATTATTGGAATATGAAATTTCACTGGAATTGATGCCAAATAATTGTGAAAGTATATGAACTTTCATTACTATTCCTTTTATTGGAATATGAAACTTGACATGATAAATTAGTTGGTTGATTAATGGGTGGAAAATTGTGTAGAATGTTATGAAATATTCTAAGAAGTGTGTCCTCTCGTAGGGTTGTGTCTTTTGAGAACACAACTTTTCTACCTATGTTTGATTCACGTGAATAGGTATCCTATAATTTGACATGAGATAATACTATCCTGTGAAATGTCACAAAATTGGTAAGTTGCTTATAATTGGAGAAGTTGCAATTCTTGTGAATCAAAATGCCTAGTCTTCTTTATTGTTGACTTTAACTTTAATCGTAAGACCAATTAAGTTGGTATATGCTTGGAAAAGCATTATTGGTCTATGAGATGACCTTGATCAAAATTGTGTATGATCAAAATTAAAGATAGTTGGATTGAAGTATATTGTGACTTAATGATCACTATCAAAAGTACTTAGACTTTCACGGATATAATCCAAGTCATAGGTGAATTGAACTATGAAAGAGTTGATGAGCTCTAAGTTCAAGTATAATCCTAAATGTGGGGGTTAATATTAATGTTTGTGAACTTTTATGAAAAGTTCAAGACTCGTGGATGCAACATTACTATATTGCATATATATATATTCCTGATTGAGGAATTGTGGGGATAACTTAGTTTAAAAGTCACATTTCTTTATACCTTTTAATCATAGAAAGATATCTATGAAGGAGAAAGGATAGAAAATTATTATACAATTATAAGGATGATATACACTAAGTAAAAGAGATTGACTAGTGTAATAATTTGATGAAAATTCTTCAACCGTGCTTGGACATAAATAAAGCTTTAGATAAAGCTAATGAGAAGCATATAGCTCCATAAAAGGATTTATTGATTGTGACAAGTAGTATCTATTAAATGAATCGATCATTGGCTTGTCAAATTTAATTAGATACTAAGTCACCTCTAGACATATGAGTCTTAGATGTGACTTTACAAGAAAATTATCAAAGATGGAATAATTTCCATAAAGACTTAGCATATCCTATAACTAAACCACTAAATAGAGATTTTGTGGTGTCTACTTCGAGTAGGATGGGGTTGAAACTCCTAAACTAAAAGGTCCACCAATGACGGCAACCCTACCTGTCATTACTCAAAAGGTAATCCACGGGTTCAAAGAGTAACAACAAGTTATTCGATATGTGGATAGTTGCAGCATTATAAAATCCGCAATAATCCTATCTTAAGTAAATAATGCTGGTTGTTACTGAATTGAGGGTTGAGTTCAAACTCTTAATGAAGTTCAGTGTTAAACACAAGTATCTCTAAAAGTAACAAAGATGCTAGAAGAACTTCACCTAGATGAACCTCGAGGTGGTGCCGCCTCAATAGAGAGTTGGAGTTTATCTCTTAAAGGTTTGTTGAAAAGGATGAGCGCAAGGCCATAAAAGCGCTAAGCAAGTTTGAGAAACTTGAGAACACGTAATACTCGTGTGTGTGTTCTTACCGGTATTGTCACATGGAATAACTGGTTCAAAGCTTCATGCTACCTTTGATTCCAACTTTACTTTGTTTAAATTACACTATGGTTAGATTCAAATCGAAAGATATCTAATCTTTATTCATGAGTATTGTATACTTTAAATCTGAGAGTTTATTGAATTTTGAACAAGTGGAGGATTGATGAAAAAATATTGTTCAAACCAATATACAAGTATGTGGAATGAAAGAGGAAATCGGAGCTAAAATGTTGGCCTATGCGGTCGCATGGGCAAACCTTCCATGCGGCCGCATAGCTATCACAGAGGCTAAAATTCCCAGATGTGAGTAACCTATGCGGTCGCATAGGTTTACTCTATGCGACCGCATAGAGTTAAAAACTAGCCGTTAGGTAGTTTTTCAAGATCCGATTTTGATGACTTTTGGAGAGAACCTTTCATCTCTTCATGGTTTTTTGGCACCATTTCGTGGAGTATTGATCAAGGCCTAAAATAGGTGATGAGATGATCAATACATACAACAACAAACAAATGAGATATATTATTTCATTCCACAAAGAAGAAACAAAGTCTTCTTCATCCATATTCAATTTCCCTTTGTGTTCTTGAAGTTTTGGAGAATTCCACAAGTGCTTAAGTGGTGAATTCTCTACAATGCTTGATTAATCCTTCGAACCATTTGTCGGAAAACTCTTTGAGCACCATTATTCAACCGAGAGGGGGCAAATATCGTTTGAGGACAACGATATAATGTCGTGTTTGAGCCTTCATGTTCGTGATGATCTTCTTCTTTATTTCATCTTCATATGATTCTATTTCTATGGTTTCTTCTCCAACCCTTGGTAGTGTTGATAGTTTTCTAACAGCAATGTTAAAAGCGTCTCTTGCAATTTTAGGGGTGCGCCATTCTTGCCTGTTAATTGCATCTATTTATCAGCTTATAATGATTAGGAAGTGTCCATATTCAGTAGTGAATATTAATTCCGCAAAATCATTTGAGAAAATTTGAAATGTAGTGATTCTAGGAAACTAAATTTTCTGATGCAAATCTCTCCGTGGATGGACTGTCTCTTAAAAGTTTGTAATATATAATTTTCATTTTATGTATTAAGAGTTTAAAAAAAAAAAATCCATAAGCAATCCACAAAAATAATCTTGTCCAACCATTATGAAAGAAGAAATGAAGATACATTTAACAGCCCAGAATTTTGTACGCTGGAGTCCTATTCTTAGTTAACGCTAAAAACAAGGGTCAAGAAAAGATGTGAAGGCCCGTTTGGTTCCCATTTTTCATTCATAAAAATAAAAAATATGACCGTTATCCATCAAATTCAGTCACTATTTTTGACTTTACATCTCTTGTGTGGGGTCCATAACAGCTATATTTTTCATTATCATTTTACAAATAATGTGTATCAAACAGGAAGATTGATGGAAAACATTGAGGAGAAAAATATAAATACGTGAAAGAGAAAATAGGGGAGAAAACTTATTTTTCTTTTAAATAAGGTCAAAAGTGGAAGCAAGAAAAAATAGTGGGGTCAAATGGAAATAAGGAATAATTATTGAAAAAGAAAAAAAAAATTTATTTCTACATGCCTACATTTTGTTGGGCTCAACACTTTGCACTTGTTTGGTTTTACTAAAAATAATTTTTATAAAAATTGATGAAATTTGTGATTAAAAAGTTGATCAAAGTAGTCGATCTCATGAAACGTATAATTAAAAATTCGATAAATTTATTAACTTTGACTTAAATTTTATCAACTTTTTTAACTAAACCAACAAAGCTTCTAGAACAAACTATTACATCCGTAATTTTCATTAATGCTAAAGAAACTAACAGAATAAAGCAATTTAATATTATGGTGAAAAACCTAGCATTAGCAATGACTCCAAAAAAAAAAAAAAAAAAATTTAATAATAAAAAATAAATAAAACACGAAGAATGCAACAGTATTCTTGACAAAAAAAAAAGAAGACAAAAATAATTGCAAATGGTTAATTATTAATTATATATACATCCACTTGAATCAAATTGTATCGATGACTCAAGTCTCATTCAACTTAACCAAAAGTACTCAAGACTCTTACTAACGAAACAAGTATGTACATTTAAGATGGATCTAGATTCTGGAATAAAAAAGTCAAAATAAAAAATAATTAATCTAGTTTATGTTTT
Organism: Osmanthus fragrans; assembly: GCA_019395295.1. Lineage (NCBI taxonomy): Eukaryota > Viridiplantae > Streptophyta > Magnoliopsida > Lamiales > Oleaceae > Osmanthus > Osmanthus fragrans. Next base: position 928,057 of record CM033344.1, on the reverse strand, counting down.
GAAGTTTAACACTGCCAAATTTCTTCAAGAATAGTTCCCATTCTTCTTGCTCAGAAACTGAGTTCACTTTTATAATTCTCTGGCAATCCATCTGACGGCAAACTTTTTCCGATCGACTTGTTATGATCAACTTGCATCCATTAATTCCTACAGGAATACCAATCTCCTCTACGTCGATTTGCTTCCTGACACCATCCAATATAAGTACGGATCTCCCCCTTCTCTTGAATGCCTCGGAGAGTTTATTTGCCCTTTCCCTTTCGTCGTTCTCACCTGAGAAATCTAGTTCCAAAGCTTCCGCAATGTCACTCTGCAATTCGTAAATGCTACTCCTTTGAGATACTCTGACGTGATAAACATGATCCAAGAATGTGTATTTACTGGAGAGCTTATTTGAAAAATTTGTATTGCGTAGTTGCCCCACTCCCGAAATGCCAATTCTTGAGATTTTGTCGTCCGACAACACTCTACGTAAATATTCAATAAATGATTTAAAAATAATATAAAGCCCTTTAGAAAAATCACTTTGCTGGAGAAGTTCAGTCACTTCGTCGGTCATTAATTCAACCTCTTCAGTCAAAAATTGTCGTTGATAAAATTTGCTGCATCGTACTTGTTGTTTCAAGGTTTCAAAATCTGTTATTACGTGTTCAACTGTATTCAACCAAAATTCAACCTCTCTCTTGCGTTTTTTTCCATCAGAATATGCTTCTTGTTGTAATTCCATAAGCACATCATCTTTTCGACATTCCAGCAATTCTATTTTTCTTTGAAGAGTGTTAAATTTTTCCTCCAAATCTGGGCCTAGCAATTTGAAAACATTTTTAAACATTTCTTGAACCACAGCCATGTGACTTCCTGCAGCAGTATTTTATGTACAGTCAAAAAACAAGGTACTACTTTGGGAAATATTAAACCGTGGGGCACTAATTTGGCTGAAAGAAAACAAAATGGCTTCTCCTGCATGCATTTTGTACAAAGTCAATAAAAAATAAATAAATTCAAAAGATTAATTTATTCCAAAATATTTGAATATAAGTTATTTTATAGACAACAGACTTGGTCAAGCACTTAGAAATTGACAAAATGGACCAACATCAATTAATGTTTTTTTTATAATCGAAAATTTAATGAGCGTCCAAATTTTAATAAATTTGCTCATGCGCCCTAATAGCTTTCTTATCTTCAACCTTTTTTAATTAGCACAATAATATTTATCCATCGATTCGAAGCACCCAAATAGAAACTTTTAAAGGAAGTTATGACCAAACTATTACAATGAGTAAATATTGAGAATCCTAAGTACAATTAAAAGGTTGTGCAATATGGTGTGATTATACTTATACTCTAAGAGGGTATTTGGTGGGGATTAAAATAAGATTTTTAGAAGTTTTTGAAATGTGTGGTTAAAAAATTATGGGATCCAAAAAATATGTGGTTGATATTGATTGTTTGACTTTGACGGTCATGCTTGAGCTTTCTCTATACGCCTATGTTTTGTTGGGTTTAACATTTTAGGACAAACTATTCATTTGAGGGGCAAAGAATGCAATATTCTTGACATAAAATAGCTAATCGTACGATTTCACCTAAATTGAACTTTTAAAAGACCTTTCCTGACGAAACAAGTGTGAACATGCAAGATGGATATATCCAGATTCCAAATTATAACAGTAAGAATCAAAATCATTAATCGTTTTATGATTGAACTGAATAAAAAATAAGAACCATATGATAACAAAATCAAATGAAACTCATATATATTTACCTTCAATCGAATTCTGGAAAGCTCAAAACAAATGGAGGACACGAGAAAATCCTGCAATCTTAATAAACTTTCTCTGCTTGAACTCTCAATAAGGAGTACGAAGCACACAGGTTTATATATAATACTATACTTCACTATGAAGTCAACATTGGCGGAGAAGAAAAGCCATGGAATTGAAGATGAAACTTCGCGGAAATGGGCTAACATCAATTATTGTTCTTATATAATAATTGAAAATTCAATACGCGTACAATCTCTAATAGATTTGCTGAAGAATCCTAATAACTTGCCCATGTGCTTGCTTCAACATGATTAGATTACTTTTTTACTTTTATATTTGTAAGTCGGCAAAGAAAAGAAGATACATGAAACAACTTTGAGAATATGGAAATATGAATATTTTAATAATGAATAATTATATTCTAACCACAATTTTTATTTTTTGCACTACATTTTAATTGTACTTAAAGTTCTTAAACTTTAATTATTATAGTATTTATGTCCCTAATAATGTTTCATGTCATTCTTATCTTCAAAATTTCCATTAATTAAGGGGGTGTTTGAACCACATTATTTGAAGAAAAATGTATTTTTACTGTTGATGTGGTGAGAATATGTGGTTGAAAAATAAGGAAAAGTTATTGATGTGATGAAAAATATTATTTTATTGAAAAATGTGTTATTAAAAATGAGTAGAAGAATGATAATGAAAAAATTAATGTAGCTCAAACATGGCCTAAAAATGTTTTGCATGTTATAATAGCTTTATGTTCAAAATTTAATGTAAAATAACTTATTTTTGTATCATATTTTTAATACATAAATAAATAAAAGTGAGAATAATAAATTTTCCCTCATTTCAAAATATGAAAATAAAATATTTTTATAAATCATTATCAAGGACAAGACATACTAAGTAATAAAAGATTGAAGATAAAAATTCGATAAAAAAGTTTAAAAAGTAATTGCTACGATGAGCAAAGATTGATGAACTTAATTACATTAAAATACAGTATTTCAAATAAAAATTGTGGTAACAATATAACCATCATACTTTAATATTTTCAAAGGAAAATGATAGCCGATAGGATGTCCCTGACCGTGGGTGATTTTCAGAAATCGAGGTGGGTCTCTTCAGCTTGTTTACTTATTTAATTGTTTTTATTTTTTTTTAAAAAAAACTATTTAAATTTAAACACGCAAATAAAATAAAAAATATGAGTCGAGTTGGAACGATGCTGGAAGGAGAGAACGCATGTATATTATCGAATAATACTATTTATAGGCAGTTTGTATTACGAGGCGTAACATTTTAGGGACAAGCTATTAATTTGGAATAATATTTGCCATCTAAATTGGTGTTTAGGTGTTAAACACAAGGACTAGATGGCATTACTCATTAATTTGAGAGACAAAAAAAAATTTGTAATTACACAATTAATTATCATTAATGCTTAACAAGAACTCACAGAATAAGTAACATATTATGGGAACAAATAATACTGAAGAAGAAAGCAGTAATCTTAGCACAAAAGACAAAAATGGTAATTGGAAAATGAAAGTAGTGGTTGAGGCACCGACACCTGCACTCAAAGAACCCAAATTCAATTCAATTATACAGAAGAGCCCTCCAATGTAATTATTGAACCAAAGGGACAAAGTTTCTCTAAGATAAAGCTTTTTTTTTTTTTACTAGACTACGCACTAGAAATAATTTTATTCCGCTAAAAAATATTCTTTACATGAAAAGTATTTGGGCATTTGCTTCTTGTAACCTTGTTCATCTACAATTAATCATCAATTAATTAATATCTATTAATCTCAAAACAAATGGAGGAAAGGAAAATTCTCTGCTTGAACTCTCAATAAGGTAAAGCACAAGTACGAAGCACACAGTTTTATGTTCTTTATATATTAGGCTATGTTTGATACACATTATTTGTAAAATAAGAATGCAAAATTTAGTCGTTATGGACTTCACACAAGATATGTAAAGTCAAAAATGGTGATTGAATGTGATGGATAATGGTCATATTTTTTATTTTTATGAAGAAAAAATAAGAACCAAACGGGTTCATACCACTTCACTATAAAGTCAACATTGGCTGAGAAGAAAAGCCATGGAAATGAAGAAGAAACTTCGCGGAAGGAGCTCGTTATGAGGTTGGAAAGCACTTAGAAATTGAACCAATGGGCTAACATCAATTATTGTTCTTATATAATTGAAAATTAATACGCGTACAATCTTTAATAGATTTGCTTTAAAAATTCGAATTTTACTAGTCAAATAGGGCCAATAATAAGCCCTGTTGACAAGGTGTCTATGTGGTGCTCCCTTATTGGAGGGGGTGTCGGTGAGGCGGCACCCCCTCCCCTGTCAATAGGGCTGTCATTAGCTCTGTTTGACTAGCAGCACTCTAAGAATCCTAATAGCTTGCCTATGCGTCTTGCTTCAATATGATTCGATTATTCATGACTTTTTTACTTTATTTTTGTAATACGAAAAAAAAAAGATACACGTAACAACTTTGCATTTTTTATGTTAGAGTGCTATGAACCTCACACAAGATATGTAAAGTAAAAAATGGTGGCTGAATGTGATGAATAATGATCATATTTTTTATTTTTATGAAGAAAAAATAAGAATCAAATGGGTTCAAACTACTTCACTATAAAGTCAACCTTGGCTGAGAAGAAAAGCCATGGAAATGAAGAAGAAACTTCGCGGAAGGAGCTCGTTATGAGGTTGGAAAGTACTTAGAAATTGAACCAATGGGCTAACATCAATTATTGTTCTTATATAATTGAAAATTAATACGCGTACAATCTTTAATAGATTTGCTTTAAGAATTCGAATTTTGCTAGTCAAACAGGACCAATAATAAGCCCTATTGACAAGGTACCTATGTGGCACTTCCTTATTGGAGGGGGTGTCGATGGGGCGATACCCCCTCCCCTGTCAATAGGGCTGTCATTAGCTCTGTTTGACTAGCCACACTCTAAGAATCCTAATAGCTTGCCTATGCGTCTTGCTTCAATATGATTCGATTATTCATGACTTTTTTACTTTTATTTTTGTAATACGACAAAAAAAAAAAAAAAGATACCTGTAACAACTTTGCATTTTTTACGCTAGAGTGCTATGATTCTCTGATAGAAAACACGGATCGACCAAGGATATGAAAAAAAAAAATGGATTTGAGGAGAAAAAATATTAATACATAAAAGAATAAAAAGGTGGGGAAAACCTCATTTTTCTTTTAAATAAGGTCAAACGAGGAAATAAGAAAACAGAAAAATTGTGACGTCAAAATTGAGAATATATAAATATGAATATTTTAATAATGGAAAATTATATTCACACCACAAATTTTTTTTTTTTATACCACATTTTAATTGCACTTAAAATTCTTAATCTTTATTCATTATAACAATTATGTCCCTCACAATTTTTCTTATCATTCCTATATTCAAATTTTCCATTAGTCAAATATGTTTTGCATGTGATAATAGTTTTATGTTCAAAATTCCGTGGAAATAATGTAAAATAACTTATTTTTTTATCATATTTTTAATACATAAATAAATAAAAGTGATAAATAATATGTTTTTCCTCATTTCAAAATATGAAAATAAAATATATTTATATAAATCATTATCAAGGACAAGACATACTAAGTAATAGAAGGTTGAAGATAAAAATTCGATAAAAAAAAGTTAAGAAAATAATTGCTTCAATGAGCAAAAAACGAGGAACTTAATTACAATTAAAATGCGATGTATCAAATAAAAATTGTGATGACAATATAACCATCCTAGTTTAATATTTTCAAAGGAAAATGATAGCCAATAGGATGTCCCTGCCCGTAGGTGAGATGGACGGTGTATGTTTTGAATCGATCACCTACATTGGCTGTTAAAGAGATGACCCCAGAGGAGGCCTGGAGTGGAGAAAAGCCATCAGTGGAGCACTTTAGAGTGTTCAGACGTGTAGGGCATGTCCATATTCCAGATGCTAGGAGGACCAAGCTCGAAAATAAAAGTATGAGTTGTGTGTTTCTTGGTGTTAGTGATGAGTCCAAAGGGTACAAATTGTATGATCCCATTGCTAAGAAAATTATTGTGAGCTGAGATGTGATCTTCGAAGAAGAAAGTCAGTGGAACTGGGATGCAAGCTACGAAAAGGAGCTGTTGATGGACTTAGAATGGAGAGACAATGAAAACAATACTGATGGTGAGAAAGAACATGAAGAGAACATAGAAGAGGAATAAGCTGGAGTTGACGAAATTGGAGTTGAAGAAGCTGAAGTTGGAAATGTTTCTTCAAGTACCACTTATGAAAAAGGCATGAATGCTAGGGAGGGCAAAGATAGGTATCCTTCTTTGTGGATGGAAGACTATGTTTCAGGTGAAGGTCTATCAGAAGAAGAAGTGGTGAATATGGTATTTGTTGTATCTTCAGACCCGGTGAGATTTGAGGAAACAGTGAAGAGCTCGAAGTGGAGATTGGCCATGGACGAAGAATTAAATCCATTGAGAAAAACCAGACTTGGAAGTTAGTAGAGTTACCAGCTAGGGCAAAGAGAATAAGAGTAAAATGGGTTTACAAGACTAAACTAAATGAGCTCGGAGAAGTTGATAAATACAAAGCAAAGTTTGTGGTTAAAGGTCATTTGCAACAACATGGAGTGGATTATACGGAGGTGTATGCGCATGTGGCCAGAATGGACACTGTGAGGATGATCATAGCACTTGCTACGAATAACGGTTGGAAGCTCTATCGACTAGATGTCAAGTCAGCATTTTTACATGGAGAGTTAAGTGAAGAAGTTTATGTGGAACAATCGAAGGGGTATGAAAATAGAGGAAGTAAGGAGAAGGTGTACAAGCTACATAAGGCACTTTACGGACTAAAACAAGCCCCAAGATCTTGGTTTAGCCGAATTGAGTCTTACTTTGTTAAGAAGGATTTTCAGAAAAGTCATAGTGAATAGACTTTATTTATCAAATGGGGCAAGGAAGGTAAGATTCTCATTGTGAGTAAGTTGATGATCTTTTGTTCACTGGTGAAGATGAAGATATGATGTGTGAGTTTAAATGTTCAATGAAGAAAGAGTTTGATATGACCGACTTAGGGAAGATGAGATTCTTCCTTGGGGTTGAGGTTCTACAAAGGTCAGATGGCATTTTTATATCACTACAACAAAAAAAGTCTTTTGCAACGTTTGAAAAATGTTGTTAAAGACCTTTTACAACGTTTGGACGAATGTTGCAAACATCAGTGTTGCCGTAGAGTGGAAGGATACAGCAACGTTTTTTAAACGTTGCCAAATGATCACTTTTGACAACGTTTTTAAAGTGTTGCCGAAAGTGGCAACGTTTAAAAAATGTTGCCAAAAAGTCTTTTTAAACGTAGTCGAAACGTTTGACAACGTTTGACAACGTTTTTTAAACGTAGTCGAAACGTTGTATTTTATTAACAAATATTTTGTTGTTTTTAGCGTTATTGAGATATGTAAATTAAGCAACATTTATAAAACGGAATTTTTTTTATAAAATGAGATTAAAATTTCATTACATATATTTAAACCATACAAAATATAAAATGGAAATAAATGTCTTCTTCTTACATCTCCATTTCATCAAACTAACTTGAAGCTACTATTGTCCCTTTTATACAAAATTCACCATGTACAAATATAGGAGCTCTGCTTGGTTACCTACAAGGAAAATAATAAATATCTTGTAAAAAAAATAATAAATATGAAGCAAATGGATAAATCAAAATCAATTGCAGATAAACAACAGACTAGACTATATAAACAACAATTAAGGCCATTTCGGTGATGACAAGTTTTTACTCTAGGATGCTTTCATAATTGTGGGTGTGTCCACACAAGAAATTACTAATTAATTCCTAAGAAGTGGAAACTGGAGACTGAGGAAAAGTAAAAAGAAAGTTTTAAAATTCAGCATTTTTTTTTCCTAACTTCTTACTGAATTTACAAAAATAAACATAGTGGAGACATTTATGGCCATTCATAATTCTTATTTCTTAACCTCTACAACTCCTAAATTATGGTAAGGTTAATTTAGGTTGATGGATTAGAACAGTGGCAAAAGATCATCAGAAATAGAATAGGGAAAAAGGGACAACTAAAATTCAAAAATTACTATTTTAGACCACAAAGTCTTCTCATTTTTCTCCAACGAATCATTTAATGCAAAATAGGCAACATTTCCACAATTTTTATTTCAAGCACCAACACAGTATTGCAAATAGTCCAACAATTAAATCCGGCAAGAATGTTAAGTTTGCATCTTTGCTACATTTAAGATATTTAGAAGCTTAGTAAGTAAGTACATTAGTCAACAATAATAACCTATTAAACAAAAATCCCTTTCCCATCAAAGAAATAAAAAAATTGCCAACTTGGTGTAATAGTATTCATAAAACATTCAGCAAATTGTGATAGATTAACATACTGAGACACTCTTTCAATCCAAAAATAGCAAAATGATTCACACCTTCTCTAGAAACGATAAACCAATATTCTCAAGTTACAATTATAAAATGACAACAATACAAATACAAGAACAACAACCTATTCCTGGAAAGAAAAAAATGATAAGTGGGTCTCTACTCACCCCGACTTATCGAGCCGATGAGTCCTATAGCGTTCACCAAACTTCAAGAAGCAGACAAGGTGGGAGCACTGGGTGCTTTCTTTTTCCTTCCAAATCAAGGATAGAAATCAAAAACTAACCATCTTGCATCAACATTATCACACACGAACATCAGCATTTATATATTTGAGAAAACTTGGATAATATTTAATGCAAACTACTTAGTTAAATGCTAATTAAAAGCTTCCTACAAGTCCACCAACCATTCAGTTAGGAGTCATGCTCATTCCAGTGAACATTTGTCACATACTCACATAGGCCTCAATCACAATGTGAACATACTTATAGCATAGACTATAATACCATGTACCAATGGATTCTAAAGCTACTAATGCCTTCAAAAAGAAATAATTAAATAGCAAAAAGATACCAATAAAAGGTTTGAGGTGTAAGAAAAGAAATCCTTACATCTCAAGAATAATACAAATTACAAAGGAATAAGAATAAAGTAAGCTTAGAACCATGAAAATACTGGAATACAAAATTAACCACTTCCCATCTCTTAGTCTAATAAAATTCCAGCAACATAAATCGAAACGTAACAAAAGAATCACCCACATCCGAGTTCTCCTTCATTCTCTATGCTTCTTTATTAATTTAATAATATGATATATAAAATAATCTAATCTCAAATCAGAACTCCGAGAATTTTCCTAATCTAAACGAAGAAATCAATTTGGGTTTCTAAATTATTTACAACATTTGGACAAAAGAACCAAGAAAACAATGAGAAAGACCAATTGCAACAACAAAAACAATCTTACTTGGCCCATTGGAATGATGCTTTTCTTTTACATTCCTGTAATCTTCATCATCAGAACTGTCGCTAGTGTCATCATCAGATGAGTCCTTAGCAGGTGGTGGAGACATAGGCAACCCATGTTTGTCACAAGGATAAATCCCAAGCTTTTCTTTTTCAAAAATTATTGAAACAAATTTAAAGCCCGAGGCCGAGACTTCCATTAGCATCAAGGAAATGAACTGATGAAGAATATAAATATATATTTAGAAAATAGAAATTCATGAAACAGAATGCCATTATAAATGCACTGTGTATTTTACCTGATTGAGTCTAAATGATGAGGAAGAAGGAAGAATCTTGAGATTATCTTTCAATTAAGCTAGACTTTGGGATGGAAAGGGATGATAAATTCTGAAATTGAGACTTGAGAGACATAAACGGGGAAAATGGGGGCGGCAGGCAAGAAGTGAGAGACGACTCGTCGATTAGGGTTTTTGTTTTCAATTTAATGTCTTTTTCCCTTTTATTTTTTATTTTTAATGTAGTCGGGTTGGATCGGGTCGGGTTATATTGAGTTTTCCTTGTTAACTTGTAACTCGACCCGACTCGACTCGACTCAATACCCGAAACCCACCAAAAAAAGGCAAAAAACGATTTGGATCGGGTTGGACGATTTGTTCAGGTTGGTTTGAGTTTTGCCCACTCCTACTTGGGTCAATTAATTGGATTTGAGTTATGTCTTGTTTTAGGTCATTTGTTTTTATTAATAAACGGGTTAGGCCTGGCCTCAACGGGTTTTCATGGGCCAACCCATAAATCGACCCAATATAATTCGCATTCTTAACCCAAAACTCGAGCCCACCTAAAATATTTTCTTTCTGCAACTTTTATTAAACGTTGCAAAAAATCAATCTATGGCAACATTTATAAAACGTTGCCAAAGGGTTTGTCTTTAGCAACGTTTCATAAATGTTGCAAAAGAAAGATCTTTTGGCAACATTTATAAAACGTTGCCAAAACTTTTAACTTTTCGCAACGTTTTATAAACGTTGCAAAAAACTCAAAGCTCAATTATGTTACGCAATGGCAACATTCACCTATTCGAATGTTGCAATTGACCCCTTTAGTAACATTTAATACATAAATGTTGCCTTTTAAGTGTTGCAAAAGGGCATTTTTGTTGTAATGTATGCCAAAGGAAATATACAGCTAAAGCGTTGAATCGGTTTGGCATGAAAGAGAGCAATTCAGTTTGCAATCCCATTGTTCCTGGATACAAGATATACAGAGATGAGAGAGGAGTCAAAGCAGATGAAACCTATTTCTAGCAGATCGTAGGAAGCCTAATGTATCTCACAGCCACACGACCTGATCTCATGTTCATTGTAAGTCTGATAGTCGTTTTATGGCTAGTCCAACTGAGTTGTACCTCCAAGCAGTAAAAAGAGCATTGAGGTATCTAGGAGGAACCATGAATTATGGAATCCTATACAAGAAGGGAGGAGTTGATGATTTGCTGGCTTTCACATATAGTGATTATGCAGGTGATGTGGATGATCGAAAGAGCATTTCAGGCTATGTGTTCATGATGAGTTAGGGTGCAGTAGCTTGGTCGTCAAGAAAGCAGCCTATTGTTACTTTATCAACCATCGAGGCTGAGTTTGTGGCAGCGACAGCTTGTTCATGCCAAGCTATTTGGATGATGAGAGTGTTGAAGGAACTTGGTCATTTACAAGAAAGAAGCACTGTGGTGATGTGTGATAACAATTCTGCCCTTAAGCTATCCAAGAATCCAATCTTACATGGTCGGTCCAAACACATAGATGTACGATTTCACTTTCTCAGAGATCTTACTAAAGGAGATGTTGATCTTGTTTATTGGGGAACTCGAGATCAAGTTGCAAACCGTTAAAGTTGGAAGATTTCCAAAAGTTTCGTGAAGAATTGGGAATGTGTATTGTCCCTGAAGTGAACTACTTGTCTTTCAAGAGCAATAAGTTCAAGGGAGGGATTGTTAGAAGTGGTTGCTTGAGTTTAAGACTGTTTTTCAAATTCTTGTTAGAATAAAGCCCTATTCTTTAGAGTTGTTATCTTTTTGACTCTTTCCAGTAGTAGAAAAAAAAAAGTTGAACCCCAACCTTGAGGGTCCCCCATCGCCCCGTCCCTAGAGTATTGTGGAGAAGGTATATCATTATAACACTTATGTTCCTAACAATTTTTCATGTCATTCTTATCTTCAAAATTTCCATTAGTTAAATATGTTTCGCATGTGATAATAGTTTTATGTTCAAAATTCCGTGGAAATAATGTAAAATAACTTATTTTTATCATATTTTTAATACATAAATAAATAAAAGTGAGAAATAATAAGTTTTCCCTCATTTCAAAATATGAAAATAAAATATTTTTATACAAATCATTATCAAGGATGAGACAAACTAATTAATAGAAAGTTGAAGATAAAAATTCAATAAAAAACTTGAGAAAGTGTGAGAAGATATGATCAAGGCATCGACAGGATACTCAAGGTAATTAACACTTGAATTCCTTTGCTCCTTCAACTTAATTTTGATTATTCAAACCCTTTTGCATATTGAACAATTTACATGTGTAGTCTAGTTTAAAAACCAAATTTCGCTTCTTTTATTTTCTAGCAGTATCAACAATTAATGAAAAGTTGATAACTTTTCATGAAACAATACCAAAAATAAAATTTGAAACCATCCATCCTAATGACTATTTTTTAACCATGCGTGTGCATGGGTTTAGTTTTTGAATTTGGGAGCCATGCGGTTAAATTTACAGGGAAATTTTTTATCTAGAGATTATGATCCATTTCAAAACTAAAAAAAGGTTTAAAACTTCAAAAATTAGATATTATTTAAATTTTATTTATAAAATAATCAGTTAAATATATATTTTATTATTTAAATATACTAAGGTCACAATTATATACAATTTGGTCACAAATCAAAAAATTATAGGTTAAAAATTATTTAAAGATCACAAATCAAAAATCTTATAGGTCACAATTTATTAATCGATCCCATATCAAAAGATTTATACGTCACAATTTATTTATCGATCACATATCATTAACTTTATAAGTCACATTTGTTTGATGATTTAAGCATAATGAATTAATGATGATACACAGCTGATTTTTTTATCCACATTAATCCGTTACCTTGATTTTCATGCAACTCCACAGCCCAATTTATTTTCACGTCTCAACATTTTCCCTCTGGATTATAGTTACTGATGCAGAGTTCACTTTTTATTTTCTGCAATTGATCCTCTGACAATATAAATTGTTCCCACAAATGAGACGAAGGGTGAAGCAAGTCATACTGGCATTCTACAAAACAACTCCGTCGGGTTTATTCTTGGAGTCGGACTTTCCTGATTGGACATTCAAATTGAAAGATGAGGAACCATTAGCGCTAATCAATAGAGTAAGCCAATAAGTACATATGAGGACAAGAATAATATAAACTGCAGCGCATAGAGAGATGAAGCAAGTTAAGGCTGGCTGTGAAAGAAAATTCTGGCCATCCTTATTCTCTCGTGCTGCTGTTTCTGGAAGAATTTATTCGGCCTTTGTGCCCATTTGCTATCTCTTTAATGCATCAATATAATGGGTTGATTTCCCAATAGATGAGTCATAGCCTTTTTTCTGTTTGCAAAGAGAGGAGTTGATACTCCAGAAAGCAACAAATGATTTCTTGACACTAGTTTGCTAATAATTTAATTACAAACAACAATTTTGTTGTCCATTGTTCTGTTCAGTATAGTTGCTTTAGCTCTTTCAATTGATCTAGCACGATGAGATGAATAGTGGGGCAGACCTTCATTTATTTTTTTCAGTATTTGGAGTATGCAAAAGCTTTGAAGAGTCTCGGCCACAGTTTGAAATCTAAGCTTTACATAGCCTTTGTTCTGTTGAAAAATCAGCATGTCTTCTTCCCAAGTTTCCCAGAAATTTCACAGAGCTATCCACTTATGTTAGCCAGTGATAAGATTTTCTTAATTGTCAAGTGTCCAGCCAAAAACTTTGACCATTCCTTTCTAATGAAGAATTCCAAGCTACCAGTTTTTCTTCTCCTTAAAGAAAGCTGCACAGGGACTCTATTGGCTGTTTAAAACTTGTCCTCCAATTCTTTTTGGCTAGCCTTAAAATTATTGGTTTGAAGATAAATTCTGTTTGTCTTTTCTCATGCTGGCTGCCGCCTATAGATCTCTATAAATATGAGCTGCCTCATTTTGTTTAGGGATTGCACCGAAATCTTTATAAAGCATATTTGTTCAATGTATCTGATTTTGGTTTCTCATATACTAACTATTTAATTTTTACTGCAACACAATTTACCGTTACATGTCATCTTTTCATAAAATTTGAAATCCATCTTATTGTGTGATTTTCAATAGACCAGACACATTTACATGATTTTATTGTATGCATCTTACAAATTTGTGTTACGTTAGGGATTGAACCGAATGTTTGTAATGTGTTTTTGTTAAATGCTGTGTTTGAATATTGTGCAAAAATGTGACCCCACAGATTCAAACTTGATTTCGGACCAAGTAATATGGGTTTAAGAATTTTGCTCATAGGCCCAATTTAATTAAAAAGTCCAACAAAACTTACCATTTCTAGAAACATTTTCTAGAAAAAATTATGTAAATATCTAAGTAAAAGACGTGGTCATAAATATGGTAATGTGTCAAGTAGATTATGTAGTTTTAGAAACTTTATCTAGAATATTCTAGGAAAATATCTAGTCTAAAAGTTTCTAGGTAAATGTGTGGTCTAGAAGTTTCATGTAAATCCTATATAAAGGGGTATGATCCTTCCATTTTATAACAAGTTAGGTGTGTAAGTTTTGAAGTTGAGAAATACAAGTTTCCTTTTTGGTCATTTACTTCTTCCTATTAGTGTTGTCCTTCTTAAAAGCCTTAGCCAATCTAAATTAGGAAACCTCTCTTCCTCCAACAATCCTGTGACAGCTCATCCATTGATAAACATTTTCTGATTCAGTTGTTATGACCAACTTGCAACCAGTCATTCCTACAGAAATACCAATATCCTCTAAATCGATTTGTTTCATGACATTGTCCAATATTAGTACAAATTTCTCCCTTCTCTTAAATGCCCGAAAAAGTTTAGCTGTCTTTTTCCTCACAACATTCTCATCTGATAAATCCAATTTCCAGAAACCAGCAATTTCATTATGCAATTTGTAAATGTTGAATTCTTTAGAGACTTTGATCCAATAAACATGACAAAAGAATGTGGATTCCTCTAGGAGCTTATCATAGACATGCATTGCCACAGTTGTTTTGCCTGCTCCTGCCATTCCATAAATGCCAATGCCTAAGAAACTATTATCCATTAATGATGCCCAAATTTCATCAACATTTTGGAGAAATGCACGGCCATGGTGTTTGGGTGAATCCAATATCGGGGCAACCCTCTCATCAACCTCAATATAAAGCTCTTTAAGAAAAACAGATTGCACAAGAAGCTCTTTCACTTCCTTAGTCATTATTTCAACCTGTCCACTCAACTTTTTTCGTGCTTCTGCCATGTTGTACTTCTATTTTCAAGATTTCAAATTATTTCATTATCTTTTCAACATTATCCAACCAACAACCTCTCTCTTGCGGTTTTTTTCTAGGAAGATACACTGCATTTTGTAATTTTGCGTGCAAATCATCCCTTCTACTTCTCAGCAAATCTATTTTTCTTTGAAGAGTGTCTGTATTCTCCTCCAAGTCTATGCTTACAAACGAGAAAGCATTTTTAACAATTCCAAAAAATTCAACTATTTGACTTACCCAAGCAAACATTGTTACATGCCATCAGAAAAGCAATTAAATGTTTTCTAAAAACTCACCATTTCAACTCACAGGAAAATGGGAAACACTCTGCAGACACTCCCTCACAGTACAAACCAAACTAAAATATTTCAAGATCAACAAAAAGAGCAAAATCGAGAAATCCTAGAAGATGAAAATTTCACTTGCGACATATGCATCGAAGAAATAAGAATCAATACGAAACATACAACAAAAAATCTGAAAATCTGATAAGCTACTGATGTAAAAGGCTGGAGATATTTTTGGAAGAGAAGATTCAAGAAAATTGGAATGATGAATGGGTTAAGAGAGTAGAGTTTGAGTGTAAGAAATAACAATTCCAAGTCCCGTCTGTTGTCTATGCTTTTAAATTTTAAATTTTCAAGTTCTTAACTTTTTTTAAGCGGATCACGAATTTTTTAAAAGTTGACCGATTTAACGGATTTTTGGAGGATTTCTAATTAGAAATGTAATAAGTCAACCCAGATTAATTTTAGTCCCAAATTTTTGATTGAATCAATCGGACCAGTCCGATTTTTAGAACAATGAAAAATTAGAAAGATAATATGAATGAGATGTAAACCCAAACAATAAGATGATATTTACCTTGAATCGTCCTGTGAAAGACATGGGAAGTATAATTAAGTATACAATTAAGTTATACGTACTACAATGTTGATTGCCAACATTGTAGATAATATTTTGGCGTTGTAGGTGATAAAAAAAAATTATTGGTTGAAAAGATAAATTATTGCTGTCCATGCTTTTAAATTTTAAATTTTAAGTTTTTCACTTTTAATCTAATTAAATCGGAAGCGGGTAATGAATTTTTAAAAAATTGGTTGATTTAATGAGTTTTGGAGATGATTTTTAATTAAAAAATTTATAAGCCAACCCGGATCGATTTTAGTCCCAATTACCGATTGAAGACGGGATTCGATTTTTAGAACATTGCAAATAACAATGAAAAATTGGGAAGATGAATGAGATGTAAACCCAAACAATAAGATGCTATTTACCTTGAATCGTCGTGTAAAAGAAATGGGAAGTATAATTAATTATACAATTAATTTATTTGTATAATGTTGGTTGACAATGTTGTAGATGACAAAAAATTGAGAAAAAAAATACTTATTGAAATTGTCCATTGACAAACATGCCACATTGTTGTCAACAATGTTATCAACCAACATTGTACACCAAGCGTGATTTGTTAATTATATAAGACATTAACGTTGACCAAGAACCTTCATAAAAGGAGCTTTCTTGGGGACATGTTTGGCCACGCTTAAATTCTTGAGTAATGCTAAAACAAAACATGCATGCTCAAAATGGCAAATGATTTGCACAATACTCAATCCAAATTGGTAATGGAAGAGAACCTTACATAGAGGATGACTTCATTAACTTACCAAATTAGATAGTTATAGCATGTGATGATGTTGAAACTTCAGAGTTACACTTAATCAATATAATGTTCCTAGGTTTAACAGAAATTACAATTTATCCTAATTATATAACACAACGTGAAATTCTTGCAACAAAAAATGAGTATGTTGATTACTTCAGTGGCAAACTAATTCGATTATTTCCTGGAAAAAGTGAAGAATTTATCAATTTTGACGAAGCAATAGACGATACAAATTAATTTTATCATGATGAGTTCCTAAATACATTATTGCAAAATGGTATCCCACCACATAAGTTAATCTTAAAAATAAAATGTTTAGTTGTGTTATTAAAGAATTTGGAGTCATCCAATGGTCTTTGCAATGAAACAATAATGATTTATCATGATTTCAAGAGACATAACAACATGCTGAAATACAAATTTCCTTATGATGAAGGATATTCATTCAAATTTAAGAATAAACAATTTTCAATATGTCTATGCTTTGCAATGACAATTTTATAAGGTTTAACCGTTTAAGGATAAACAGTGTCTACTATTGGAACATACATTCATGAACATGTATTTTCTCATGCGCAACTATATGTTGCACTTTTTGACGGAGTTTCAATGCAAACGGCAAAAGTTTCAGTAAAATAATGAAAGTTGTATAACATTGACAAAAAATATCGTATACAAAAATGTGTTATTGGAATAAAAATATTACATTTTAGATTTTTTAATATTTTCACATTATATACACAATTTCATAAAAATTTTATTCGTGTATATATATTCCTTTTTAACAATTTTAATTTTTCTTTCTGGGGTAAAGAGGGCATGGACAACTGAAGTCTTGGAGATCATACATTACTCCTAAACCTTCCTTCATCCTTTGGCTGGGAATGCAATCCAAATTGCTTACTATGGATAAGCAACCACATCACAACATTGATAGCACTTGTGTTTTTTTGTGATCACAAGAGGAAACATGCCAACACTTAATTTTTCCAATGCTCTCTCTCCTCTCATGTTTGGAAGAATATTAAGGTTTGGTTGGGCACTAGAAGAGCAATGACTACTATTGCTATTGCATTGAAATAGATTAAGAAAGAGGCTAGAGGGACTTCTTGGCAAAGTAAGGTCAAAAGGATTGCATTGAAAACCATCATCTACCATATTAGGATGGCAAGAAACAAATGAATTTTTGAGGATTTAAGACCACATATGGATAGCATTATTATACAAATCAAAACACATATATAAAGTTATGTTTTCTTTATATTCAAATGTTTTTATTCAAATTGAATCTTTTGCTAGGAGTCTAAAAATCAAATCATTTTACATCTTTCTTTTTGTTGCCCAGGTATGTTCAGAATAGTTGTATGAATCACTTGATTTTGATACCCAATGACTTGTACATAAATTTTGATCAATAAAATTTCACATCTACCGATAAAATAAAAATAAAAATTGAGGGGGAAAAGGAAAAACAGAGAACCAAAAACCTAGTTAATCTAACACTCCCATGGACCATGGTCCAACTTTGTGATGTCAAAAACAACGGTGCAAATTCTCTCTGTCCTTCCCTTCGACTTCATCTAATCTTCATCAGCAGAGGGCTTCGATGAACCACCGGTCTTCTTTGGAAGCAGAAGGTTGTGAATGTTAGGCATCACTCCACCATTGGCAATGGTCACATCACCAAGAAGCTTGCTTAGTTCCTCATCGTTCCTCACGGCCAACTGAATGTGCCTTGGAACAATTCTAGTTTTCTTGTTGTCTCTTGCTGCATTCCCAGCCAATTCCAGCACCTACATACACCAAAATATCGACACAATAATTATTGTGAACAAGAACTTATCAACAACTAAAATTGGGATTTGCAATTATTTCAAGGATCATACAAAGGTCTAAACAATTGGGGCTTAAACTAGAGACAGAAGTTTAAGTCGATAACTATATATTGAAATTTCACATGAGAACATAAGAAATCGGGGAATAAATTCCAAACCCTAAACCACAAATTACTCTTAGAATTAGGGATTACTATGAATATATTGCCGAAATCTTTCATATACCTCAGCAGCGAGATACTCGAGGACAGCGGCGAGGTAGACCGGAGCACCGGCACCGACACGTTCGGCGTACTTCCCGGCCTTGAGAAAACGGGCGATACGACCAACAGGGAATTGGAGCCCCGCCTTGCTGCTCCTAGACGTAGCCTTCTTTGCAGCTCCGGATCCAAGAGTTTTACCTCGACCCGCCATTTATTATGAAGAATTAAATGCAAGTGTTTAATTCGTTCGTCCTCTGAGAGTGTGCGCGCAGAAGCAATCGGAATGAACTGAGAGGGAATCGTCTATACAGCAGTTTATATAGTAGTGGATACTCAAATAGTGGACCAATTAGATGAAAGTACGCGGATCGATAATTTAGAACGTTGATTGGAAATAAATAGACGGTTAGATATATACGGGAACCTGATATGCATTCCTTTGCCTCACGGCCTTGGGCCTTTGGCATTTTGTGGATTATAATTTGAAATTGTACCACTACGGGAGTATGAGGTAGGAATCCAAGTTAGTTTTGTATACGTTGTCAATTGACTATTTTGTCCCTGTAAATTTCTCTATTGCTTTATGGTTTCATTGGACTTGGTCTACATATTTTATCAACTTTTATCATAATTTGTAACAAAAATGGGTCACTATTTAGAAATGAATTTTGGGCCTTATTTTGTAAACGACATTACGGAGTAAGAGCAAATACATCTATTTGGGCCGTCACAATATTAGCAATGCTTTTTTGTCATTTCATATTTACACGATTTATGAGTCTCACTGGTTACATGAAAGCTGCTAAAGAAATTTTGCAACAATCTTAAACCAATTTTGTGTGTTCTAAATTGTTAGAATTCACGTGTTCCAGCCCCATATTCCAGCAGAAAGGCCAGCAAGCTTCACGTGTTCCAGCAGCATTTTAGATTCTCTAGCTCAGCTAATTCTAGAGGCTTCTAAGTAATTAGATAGTTTGTTAGATTGGTAGTCTTTTTCTCTATAAATATAGTTTTTATACTTTGTAATTTTTAAGTTGAATGAATGATAAATTCTTCTTCTTCCCTGCATACAACAGGTTTATCCCCAATTTCTATTTCCTGCAATTTATCTTTTCTTCTTTTTTTATTTTCTCAACATGGTATCAGAGCAGTGGTGCTAGGACCACCACCAATTTTGATCAAATTCTGATCAGATGCCATTGATTCCACCATTTTTATTCAGTAAAGCTTCTTTGCATCTTCATGGCAGAAGTTGAACCTTGTCCTCTTGGCCACATGTGGCTTCTCCTTCGTTCGTTCAAGTTGTGGTGTTTGGGCCTGTGGTATGCTAAATAGCTACCATTCACTTTCCCAATTCCGCCATTGATACCGGTAAAACTTCCTTTGCATCTCCATGGCAAGAGCTAATTTCGATCAAAATACAGCACGTCAGCCAACATTTTCTTTAACAGCAGAAACATCAAAATCAGCAGCTTCTTTCTACTTCCTTCTTTTCCTCAGTTATCAGAACTAGGCCTTTGTTTCTGTGGCTTCTCCTTCAGTACAAATGGTGCTTCTAACAGGAGAAAATTGCCTTCTTGGAGCAGAGTTTTTTTTTTTTGGTTATTGTAGTATCACAATCTAATCTACATTTTCATCTTTTCATCAACGAGCATTTCCGCCATTGTTGAGTGTTTTCATGGAATTTATTCCAATTCCATTGTCTATATTGTTCTCCGTTTAAGGATGTCAATTTGCTCCTAGATTAAGTCCTAAAATGGAGCTAACTAGATCTGATCACATACCAGATTTCCCTGCATACCGGATTTTTGGTGCATACCGGATTTTTGGTGTATTCTCCATCTCTGCGAGAGTCCTCAGAACTTCATCCTTCACTTGCTCATGCTTCACACTTCAATTTTCAAGATGGTCCATAGTCCATCTTGAGGGAGTTGTGTTAGAATTCACGTGTTCCAGCTCCATATTCCAACAGAAAGGCCAGCAAGCTTCACGTGTGCCAGCAGCATTTTAGATTCTCCAGCTCAACTAATTCTAGAGGCTTCTAAGTAGTTAAATAGTTTGTTAGATTGATAGTCTTTTTCTCTATAAATAGAGTTCTTATGCTTTGTAATTTTTAAGTTCAATGAATGATAGATTCTTCTTCTTCCCTGCATATAGCAGGTTTATCCCCAATTTCTATTTCCTGCAATTTATTTTTTCTTATTTTTCTCAATATGGTCTATTCAGCTTATATTTCGTCCGAGTCTTGAAAATCCAGGTATTCATCTTCAATTCAAATACTTGCTTCTCAGTTGAATCTGTAAGTGTGTATTTTATTGTAATAAACTCCCTCTACTCTTGAAAAAACACCAAGAAAAATCGTAAAGTCTCTTGCAGAGTTTAAGTGGCATTTGAAACCTGGGAAGATTTTGATATATAGAAGTGTTAGTTAGATTTTGTTTGAATCAAGAGGCAAGAGCACACAGCAGAAGCTACATTGATATTAACATTGGGAACGTGATTGAAAATCTTTTGAGTTGTACAACCAGCACGGAAGAGGAGAATGAATCAAGTACTAAGGGATTGAGTATTGGCAACAAGGAGCCTGAGGTTGGGAATGGATGCAGTAGTAAAAGAATGGAAATGTCGAGGGCATCAGACCCCTCTCTCAACAAAATAAAAGAGAGTTGTCTTAGCACCGACCTTATCAGTAAACAGGTTGCAAATTTTGCAGGGTGTTCACACCATTTCCGCAAAGAAAGAGGCCAACTAGACCGTGTTGGTCAAGCCTAAAAAGACAGGCTCGTAGGAGTCAAATTTCATTTTAATGGTGACCATGGACTTATATGATACAAATGCAATAAACTTGACATAATCAAGCTCGCTCCATTGGGCTAGCAACATGATAATTGCGTGTTAACTACTCCAGAATATTATGATCTACTTAGAGAATGTGTTGAAGTAACATTGAATACTCCAAATTATCTAATCATGATTTGATTTCCAAGTACTCCAGCTAATATATTCTCATTGTGCTATTGAATTTTTTTACAGTAAGTTAATTCTGACAGAATGTTACTATAAAATTTGATAAAATTTTATTTTATGTTATATTTACCCTTATTTAAAAGTTGTTTTAAATGGTAGTTTGACACCTAAGTTTAGATAAAAATGGAATACCAAATAGTAGGGTAATTACATTCCCATTAATAAAATATAACTACATAATATTATAACTGCAATAAACATTTATAATCTCTGCTCATTTTCACACTTAAGTCCTCAATTATTTTTTGCTATATTCTTATCATTTTATGAAATTAAATAAATTATTATAACATTATAATATGTGTTGAAATTCTAAACCATCTACCCACAATATTAACATATTAAAAATTTCAATATACGAAAAGAATGTATGATGAATGAAGATAGAGAGAGTCTATTAAAACTACGTTTTTAATTTCCTGCTAATGGAGAGCATGTGAAAGGGATTGAGATGTGTATATTTTAAAATTAAATTAATGAAAATAAATCAAAGGGGAGATTCAAGGCTACTTTGTTTTACTACATACAGATGTAATAAACATAATTAAGATCATTATAGATATAAAATCAACTTTTCTTGTTCTAAAACTATTGTTAGTGAAAGCAATATGTTGTGGGCTAAAGATAAGAACTGTTATCAATGAAAATAATTTGTTGTCATCTAGAGCTTCTCAAAACTCAAAAATAGGCTGGATGATGCTTATTAATATGGTCATTTTTTGATCAACCCCGAACAACAGTGCCCGAGGTCATTTCCAGCCGTCTTAGGAGTTTTTACAAGATATCTTCATCGAACTATATTGTCACATGTGATGATTCCACATCATCTCGAATTTTTATCTATGTCCCATTCTTTATCTTGAAAGATACAGTCTAGTAGGACTCTACTTCTATGTACAAACTTATCCAACTCCGATGAAGTTGTATATTGTTAGATCTCTTTTGTTTTATTATACTAGAACTTTAACATGACCTCCAACTCTTAAAATGATAAGATATTTGATAATCTAACCCTAATAGGAGTGTACCACCTAGCCTATAAATATATGAACACAATTCATTATTCAGGTACGCTTTTACATACAATTTATAGCATTACGCTTGTATTTTTCCCTTCGCTAATTTAAGCATCGGAGGGGCGACAATGTCACACCTCGTTGCCTTTGTTTCAGGTACCGAAGATTCTATTCTGTGTTTCTTTAGTCCTCGAGCTCGAAAATCAACACATGACGATTTTTTGTAACATCACTTATGTATATGAATTTATTCATGTTGGGCAATGAAATTCTGGAGAAGTTGATTTGTGTGAGACAAATTCTACCAAAAATAAAATAAAATGGTTGTTTTGGTCTTTGACGAAATTTTGGATTATATTAAAAGCTAATGTAGTTCTTTTTTCTCTCTTTTTATTTTTAGTTCTTTTAGTAATATCCATCTAAATGATGAACATAAACTATTTATAAGTTAACGAGTGTTGTGAATTTATTTATTTATTTTTTTGCGATTTGTTAAGTTTGGTTTCGCATTTCAATTTAATTTCCAATATCATAGATTTAATGGTATGCAATTTTTATCTTGAATCTATATATTACCACGAATCATTTTAATTAATAGATCAACAAAATGCGTCAGGTCATCAAATTAATTTGAAAAATATTAATTTTTTTTTTCATTTTGTTAATTATTAATGTATATTTTTGTTCTCGTATCTTAAATTTGTTTCCTTATTAGTATGATTAATGTCACCAAAAAAAGATTGTGGTTATATCTTTATAAGACAGCTGAATGCATTTGAAGAAGAGTAGATTATAAAAGTATTTATACTTCGAAAAAGTTTCATTGAGATCTACATCAATGAGATCGGCCATGTTGAAGTTTCAAAACTAATTTTGTGTGATGGGATTATTCTATAATGTCAGAAATAGCCAACACTTTTCTTATAGAAGTTTCACTATAAGCTAATAGGGGTTTTTTTTTTTTTAATAATGTTTTCACGTAAGTAATTTTCAAGTTATATTGTTTAAGGACACAATCGAAAAGTTATTTCCCATGCATACTCAGTGATGGCAATGGGTCAAGTTGACTTGTGAATACTCGAGCTCGGCTCGGCCCACGAGTTTTTTTTTTTAAATATTTGTTGCAGATTTTTAGGCTTTTTGTTAAAAAAAATTTCAATTTTTGATGACCCCACGAGCCTCGTGAGATTGACTCGTTGGGCACAACTTGTGCTCGGCTCGGGCTCATCATTTTACAAGTCCGAGTGGCTCACGAGCCGAGTTTTGGCAAGTCGAGCCGACTCGACCCAATTGTCATCCCTATGCATACTTGTGAAAAGAAAACATACCGACTTCGAAATGAAAAAATAAGAGCAATCAACCCTTATTCAACATTTTCACATTATATACATAGTTTCATAAAAACTTTTATTCATATATTTTTTTTTTACAATTTACATTTTGCCTTTAATAATATCATTTACTTCAACTATTTTTAAAAAAAATATTAGTGCTTCAAAAATATCACTCATATCATTTATTCGATATATAAGACATGAAACGCACGTGCCTATTACCAATTCTTTTCAAATTCATCGCTATATTAAAATAGTTCTCTAAAATATGTGTAAGGTAAAATTGTCTATGCTGTCTGACTTCAAGGATCAGTAATCACCATTTCAACGTCGATTTATCTATTTTTTTAATCGCATAAAGGAAACATTAAATATATATATTTTAAAAAGGCTTGAATGAGAAAAATGGATGCCCAGAAATGTGAACATAATCCAACTTTTAAACCCTTTTAGTTTTAATTGCATTTCTTGTCAACATTTTGAAATTATATACTTAACAAAGCAATGGTGGGCCTTTAATTTATTGTAGGTGAAATCAAGTTCCCATACTGTTTCGCAGCTGGTCGTAGACAGGCAGTCCTTAACACCGCGTTGCCATGTCAGGTCAAATTAGTCGAACTGTCTAGATTCTCATCCGACGTGTTCACGTGTTATAGTATTACTAGTCCACTCTGGTTATTAATTACACCTGTCACTCATTATATTGGTATGTTTCTTTCTCCAGGCGTCACGTTAGTGTCACATAAACGTCATAACTCGACAATACCATGAGACTTATCACGTGATGGACATTTGACAACCTCGTCCGTAGAGCGTGCAGATGTCCCAATTTTGAGTACAAGTCGGTTTTGCCTTTTTCTAGCTTCTCTCAATCTTCCTAGCTTGATGCACAATCCCCACATAAAGCGCGTGGCCTCGTAATTCCCAAGCCCAAGGCAAAATCAACTCGCTACCCAGAATGTTGAACGTGTGGTCGGCGAGGCGACAAATCCTTTAAAACATCGTTGGTCAATAAAATCAACCCCTACTCAACCTATATAATCATCTTCACCTCGCTTTGCTTGTTCTTTCGATTTTCCGTAGAAAACAATTTTTCAAACCTTAAACTTGAAAACTTCGATTCGATTTCTCTTCTGGAAGTTATATCAGGTACTTCATACATGAATTTCAGTTCTTAATTCTGGATTTTTGTTTAAAAACTATGTTTTTTGTTTATTTTCTTGGTTGTGAGTATTTTTTAGATTTAAATTCTACCCATCATTTCGTGTTTTACAGGTTGATCTTCTTGTGTCATATATCGGAAAATTGACTTGTCATTACGTCTTGGGCTTCAAATCAACGTAAAAACGTAGGGGAAGAGATTGGAGTATCATAGGAGGGTAGATTTGAAGTTACAAAGGTGTAGCTGCGTTCAATGAGATAGTCAATTTCGTCACTCACGCTAGCAAAAAAAGGGTTCATATTGCAGAATACGGAGGTTTTTCGGTTTGAATAAAAGAAACAACCTGAGTTATGTTGAGATTTTCCGGTGCATGAAACAACCTGTGCTATCGACCTAGGATGAAATCACCGTTTTCTGGGTGTAGTGTGACCGGTGAAGATTTATTAAACTCTTCTTATCCCTCCATTTCCTCAGTACCTACCAGACTGTTCGACTCTTTGAAATTTGATACAGGATACTCTCCAAATTCGCCTTTTGCTTCTGAGACCCTCACCACATTCAGTGACAGTCGAGAGGGACAAAATTCCACAGATACTCGTTCTGAAGCCACTCCCTCATCTCATTCTTCTTTGGTTCACAATAAAATTTTCCAACAATTAAGCCACTCTCCCAATGGTCTATTGATTTGTCCTGGGGGACCTTCTTTTCTTCAGAATGCAAATCACAATCAGCATATGGAATGCACTTTGCAAGAATTAGAGACTGTTCTTATGGGACCAGATGATAACGTGGAAGTGACAACCTCGGATCCTTCTTTAGGGGAAAATAACGATCTACGATCATCAGGCAAGAGGTCTCCGCCCTGGAACTCACATTTACATCATCAAGGGACATCTTACATTTCCCGCTTTAGAAGCTCGGCCGACGAACTTCATACTGAGAAACGTCACAAAGCAATGGAGGACTTCGGAATTCAGGGCATCCCTCAACATAATCTTAAACAGTTGCTAATAGAATGTGCTAGAGCTCTTTCTGACAATAAATTAGACGAATTCGACAAATTGGTTGAAGAGGCACGAGGTGTTGTATCTGTTTCCGGTGAACCAATTCAACGTCTGGGAGCTTACATGGTTGAAGGGCTAGTAGCAAGGAAAGAATCATCAGGCTCCATCATCTATCGAGCCCTCAAGTGTAGGGAGCCAGAGAGCAACGACTTGCTTTCGTACATGCACATTCTGTACGAATTATGTCCTTATTTCAAGTCAGGTTACATGGCGGCAAATGGTGCCATCGCGGAAGCATGTAGAAATGAGGATCATATCCATATTATTGACTTTCAGATTGCACAGGGGACACAATGGACTACTCTCTTACAAGCATTTGCAGCAAGACCCGGTGGCGCCCCTCGTGTTCGAATTACCGGGATTGATGATCCGGTCTCTAAATATGCTCGTGGTGATGGTTTGGCAGAGGTAGGGAGACGGTTGGCTGCAATTTCTGATAAATTCAATATCGCTGTCGAGTTTCACGCTATTCCAGTTTTTGCTCCTGAGGTCTCAAGGGATATGCTTGATGTTAGGCCCGGTGAGGCTCTGGCAGTGAATTTCCCACTGCAGCTCCATCATACACCTGACGAGAGTGTCGATGTTTCCAATCCGAGAGATGGACTTCTAAGAATGGTGAAATCACTTTCTCCCAAGGTGGTTACTCTAATAGAGCAAGAATCGAACACAAATACCGCACCATTTTTCCCAAGGTTCTTAGAAACGCTCGAATTCTACTCAGCGATGTTCGAGTCAATAGAAGTGACCATGCCTAGACACCAGAAGGAACGCATTAATGTGGAGCAGCATTGTTTAGCTAGAGATATTGTGAACATAATAGCCTGTGAAGGTAAGGAGAGAGTAGAACGTCACGAACTCTTTGGCAAGTGGAAATCGAGATTTACCATGGCCGGTTTTAGTCAATATCCTCTAAGTCCTTACATAAATTCGGTGATTAGGGGCCTACTGGGACGATACTCTGAGCATTACACGTTACTAGAGAAGGACGGGACTATGCTATTGGGATGGAAGGGAAGGAACCTGATTTCGGCATCTGCTTGGCACTGAATGAGATAGTTGTAGAATTACTAGTTTCTTTTATAGGTTAAAATTGATGATACATAATCGTGTTTTACGAGTTTGATATCTTTATTCCACCCCATCTTGTTTACTTGAATTATCTCGTATATTGTTTTCTCACATGGAAGCATTGCAGACACATTTATTATTCTTGATTGATAATATTACAGCGGTTTTTCTTTCATTTCTGATCAAGGTTGCATTAGACTTGAGTGAATTTTCACGCTCATTCGACTAAGTGACATACATTCTATTCTCGAGCCACCTTGTTTCGGTGATTAGTTAAATATTTTGTCTCGGCTTTTGCCAAAGAGATACTTGTGTGTAACCCACTAATTTTGTAGTGAAGAATTTGAGTTCGTCTTTTAAAAGTATGGACATTACTGAATCATATAAATATTGCGTTTTTGATCTTTTTCTCCATTTCTTTTGTCTGAGAAGTATGTGCAGGATCTAATTGTTATAATTTGGGTTCTAGTTGGACCTACTGCTATCCAAAATGAAGTAACAAATATGGAGAGGCTTATGTTCTTCTTGATGTAAAATGATACAATAATGAAATAGTATTGTCATAACGTGGCACATCAGGTCTCTTTGTATGACGGGTAAAATTAGAAAAGTCTGACCAAATTTACCTATCAAGTTAGGCGAACTTCATACATCTCATGCCCATTTCATTCAACTCAATTATGCAAGTAATCACGATACATTTAACTACTTGTTATTTCGTCAAAGAAATTTATTGTGACTAGTTGTAGCAAGAAAAAAAACTGGGTAGATCATGCACACTTGAAGATCAATTACTTATTAATCATCCCTCTCAAATAGTGTTAAAAAAATTAATTTTTTTTTCATTTACATACCATATTATAAATTTCCTCATATATGAATTTATTTGAGTCAGAAGGGGAAAACTTGTATCGGTATCTCAATTTCGATTCAAACATGAATTTGATTCACACTCCATGCTTTAAAAAATATTTACCATTTCTATATAAGCTTGAGCGAATTAGTATATTATGAACAAGCAAGAACAACCTTAAAATAGCATTAGGATGTGCATCTCAGGCAGCACAAATTGGAGCAATTTTGTCACCTTTTGTTGTGGTATTGGGTGATGGAATACCTTTTTTGGTATTTGGAATATGTGGGATTTTGTGTGGAATTTTGTTTACCAGAGGCTTTAAATAGGCCATTATATGACACAAATAGACTAATGTTTAAGGTAATTTAAGGTTGCTTGGTCCAAAAACACAAACACATCACATGTGTTCTTGCCTATGCAATAAGAACTATGATATGTGTACAATCGAGGTTAACAACCTCTCACATTGGAGGGGGGCCCATGGTGAATAAAAAAAAATCGTAGGTCCCTCCCATATAAGGGTATTGTCAACCCTAGTTGTACAAATAGCAAAATTCCTACAATAAAGAATGTAAAGTCGATTAAGGAAATAGAGTAATAGGCCTTATCGATCACACAGTATTTTCTTTGAGGGTATCATATAAGCCTCATGTCGTGTTTTTATAAGCATCGTTCGTAGTCATTGTGATATTTGATTAATAACGAAATATTACCGTCTAACCAAATTTTATGAAAATTATGCTTTAATATATTAGGAGTTTACTAAATTTGTTAATTGAAATATTAAACTAATTTGACAATTAACATGTAAATAGTTTATTGTTTATTTATAAATTATTAATAAAGCTAATGGAAAACAATCATCCGAATGGTATGCAATTATATTCTAATAAATTATAATACAGATAATTTAATATTAAGTGTATGACTTAATTACACAATTTGTTAGTTTTAAATTTTATTACTTGAACTGATAATTTCTTATGTTTCTATAGTCAAATTTCGTCTTAAATTATTTTTAATAATTAAACCAGTAATCAATATTTAGGTTACCTTAAATATTTATTCTAAATTTTATTGTTTATACAATAAAATTATAAAGTATCTAGCATCGAAAATTACTTTGAAGATAAAATAATTTTGGTTAATATTATTACTTAATTTTCAAATTAATTAGTAATGTATTAAATAAATTAGTTTCACATTATTTTCAAATTTAAGTAGTTCAAATTATTTTTTCAAGTTTAGAATATTTTATAATATTAGGGCTTATGCATGAGTTGTGATATTATAAAATAGTGCGTATCTCATTTTATCGGTGAAAATTCAATATAAATGATTTTTAAATAAGTTGTGTCAAACAAATGTTTTTCTTACAAATATTTTCTTCAACACACTTTCTCATGTTTATGCCAATATAAATAGTAACTGAAATCAATTCCTTGAGTCGAAGCGAAAGGTAACGCTCGTTTGGCTCACGGAATGCTTATTGAGTGTTACCATATACTTTAATTATTTTATTTGAAATGATTTTTACAAAAGAAATTGTTTTTTATGGAATAAAAACTATATTTTGCTATTTTGTCATGTAAATTATTTGTCCTCTTGTCTTCGACAGTTGGGCCCCTTCATTTATGTGCATGGGAGACGCGTCCATAAAATTTATGTGGACATTACCTTTCATTTATTTGGTCCACATTATAATGAATTTGGTGGAAAGTTCTGACTTGCACAAATTTGGTGGGGCACATGAATATCTCAATGGGCAATACTTAGGGTACATGAATCTCTACCGAATACACACGACACAGGATGGGAGGGTGAATTTTTGACTGATTTTTTATATAAGTGGATCTTGCATGGGATCCACCTGATGTGAGTGTCGATAGAGATTCTGATAGCGATTTATGCTATTGGTGTGGTGCTTCTTTCGGAGGCTCAACCAGTCATGGTTTAATCATATCCCAATTGCATAAACTTGTCTATTAGGAAAAGAATTGAAAAAAAAAAACCCAAAAAACAAAACCTTTATTGATCTCCAACCATGTTTATGAAGCAAAGCGTTAAGCCTCTTGCATACGCAAACAAGAGAATAGGCCCCATCGAATTTATTTCTCCCAAACACCTCAACTTCCTTCCAAATGAGCTTAAGTTCAAGATATTTGTCTGTTTTAGAATAGATCCAGTTAAATTTAAAACTTTAAATTATTAACGACGAAATAAACTTATTTATTTAAAATTTCTGATTTTTTTTATTTTTTTTCAAAGTCGACGTCATGCATAAACAATCAATAGTTGCGGCACTCATATATTTATTCACTCACCAATAGATATATATATATATATATATATATATATATATATATATATACAACATGTACAAAATTTACTCGTAGTCTTGGATCTAGGTATAGAAAACCAGAGGAGGACCGACCCATCAAAACAGAAAAGCTGTCGGAGAGAATGCAGGCACCGTTGCTGAAATCGAAGCTCGCCTGCACAAAAAAAATATTAATAAATAAATTAAAAATCCATTAATTTCAAACGAATAACTCGATCCGTCCGTCAGTCTAATTTATACCTGGTATCATCACAATAAGAACGGTCCTGATATTTGGATCCAACTTTCCTCTTGAGGTTTCTATCGGACTTTACAACGTGAGGCCGCGGTTGATTATTCCTCTCACCCAATATATTGTGTTCCGAGATTGACGACAAAGATGGACTCCACTCACCGGCGGACTTCAAACCAACCACCTTCCCCCGCTTCCGTCCGACGCGGCGGCGAGCTCCTGATGCCACCAGTGATCTGGATTCCTCCGCTGGCTGCCGAACTTCCGAGTCAGTAGACGAAGAACCATAACATGTGACTAATTCTAACAGAAACTTCATGTTTACTTTACACACACGGAGGTGAGGAGAGTGGTAGTTATGGTTGCAATGCACTGTTTATATAGAATAATGGGGTGAAGGTTTTGTCTTAAATCTGAAACGAATTTGCCACTGAATTGTACTTTTATTACGGGCATACCCTCCAATTAATTGGTGTTCAACATTACCTTGATGATAAGATAAAATGTTATTGAACTAAGGAACGTGTGACAACACTTTTGATTAAAAAATATATAAAATAAATAATAGTAAATTTTAATAGAAATTAATAAAATATATAATTAAAAAGTTGAAGAAAGTTCTTGATCCATAAAATGTGTAGTTAAAATTGAATTTTAACAAATTAAAATATGATAAGTAACTGTTTTTTATTTGTCAAATCCCGCGTTGACATAAAATTTGAGAATATTATACGATAACATATAAAGATTAGGTACCTTTAGTGCGATTAAGTGCTTGTTTGTGAAAACTTAAAAATTTGATATCAAAATCAACAATTAATTTTGAGCGCTATAACTTTTATCAACTTTTCAATCATATATTTCATAAACTTTTTATTATAATATACTAAAACTATTTATCAAGAACTTTGTCAATGGTGATTATAAGTATAAACCCTTGTCCCTTTCACCTTCTCATTCGAAAGTTAGCCCAATTTAGTTACCTTAAAACATCTTCAAAAAACTTTTTAAATGTAAGGTACTTTTTATTGTAAAGCAATGCTCTACAAAACGTAATGCGTGACAGTGCGCAGAGACCAAATTTTAGTTGATGCGCACCTAATCGAGACTTAGGCATAAAAAAAAACATTTTCTTATTTTAATATTATTTTAAATTTTTAATCAATTTAAAAATCATCTAATAATATATACAAATTATAGTAACAAATGCAATTCTAAAATCTTAATAAAGTAAATATATTTTTGAACAATAAATAAGATAATAGTGCTAATTGAAATATGTTGAGAGTTTTAAATTTTTATTAATTAGTAAAAGCTAGAAAATGATAGATTAACTTGATAAAATATAAAAAAAAAATATATATATATTTATACAATAGTACAAATACACTACAATCAAATTAATTGTACATTACACCGCAGCCAAACCCAAGATACAATACATTACAACTAAACCAAGAGAACAATGTAGTAAAACCAAATCAAAAGAATTTATACCCCACATTGAAAGTTTATAATAAAATCTCGAGTTGTCCCCATAAATTAATGGACCAAAAAGTGGATAAACAACTTTTTGGATATGTGTGTAGAGAGAGAAATAATCACTGCTTTGATTATCAAACACAGATAATAGAGCATATTAGAGAATTGTTTTATTTGACATTGATTTAATACTGCGACTCCTAAGCATATAAATGGATTGCCCAAATTCATGTTATTTCTTTCAGATTTAAATTGATAATAAACTTCATGTGTATTAGAGTATCTCCAATAAGCTCTTTAAAAGTGGAATGCTCTCTATTTTAAAGAGTAAATATTTAAAATTTTATTTCAAGAGACTATTCAATTTAACTTTTTAAAATAGAAAGTGAGTTTGACTCTCCAAATTTGAAGAGCCAAACTCGACTCTCTATAATTTAATGTTTTAAAGATTTCAACTTTCAATGTACATTTTATTGATTTAATTAAATAAAGTGATATAATTATTGGAGAGATGATAGTAAAAATAAAAGAATGAAAAAAAAAACAATAAATACAAATTGGGAATGATAAAATTAAATGTTAAAAATAAAGAGGCTATTGGAGCATTTTAAATTTTTTGCTCTTTAAATTGTAAAATATGCTCTTTAAAAATAGAGAGTCTCTTGGAGATACTCTTACTCATTGATTAATAAAATACTTAATTCCTTAAAAAAAGGGGTAACTTTTTGGACATTTCAATCTATTGGTCTAAAAGTTGAAAAATTTATAATTATTAATTTTTGAATCTTTCAATATAATTGACCTAAAAGTTAAAAAAAATTATGCAATAAAAAAAAATATAATATATATATATATATATAATAATGAGCGCCAAGGCGTGCCTATGTTAGCCTAGACGCACCTTAAAACAATTGACCATTAAATGTATAAGTCCAAAGCGTGATATTTTTATCACGCCTCGCGCCTTGGCGCCTCCTAAACTTATTATTTAGAACATTGCAGACAGTCCTTCAAATTATGCTCTAAGAGGTTCTCTAAATTAACATTAAAATTTAGAAAATAATAGTATCTCCAAGAGACTCTTTAAAAGTGGAATGTTCTCTATTCTAAAGAGTTAATCTTTAAAATTTTACTTCAAAAAACTCTTCAATTTAACATTTTAAACTACAGAGTGGGTTTGCCTCTCCAAATTTGGAGAGCCAAACCCACCTCTCTATAATTTAATGTTTCAAAGATTCCAACTTCCAATGCACAATTTATTGACTTAATTAAATAAATATACTTGAAAAATAATATATTTATTGGAAGGAAGATGGTAAAAATAAAAAAATGAAAAAAAATAATAAATACATATTGGGAATGATAAAATTAAATGTTAAAAATAAAGAGACTATTGGAACATTTTAAAATTTTTGCTCTTTAAATTTATAAATGCTATTTAAATTGTAAAATATTCTCTTTAAAAACAGAGAGCCTTTTGAAAATGCTCTAAAATTTGACTCTTCAAATTTGAAGAGTTAAACCCACTCTTTATAATTAAATGAATTCAAAGTATTTCAATTGTCGATGTAAAAAATAATATAATCATTTAGAGAAAAGCCATTGAAAATAAAAAATAGGGAAAAACTACAAATATTTTTTAAGAGTAGTAAACTCAAATTTTAAATATAAAGAGCCTATTGGAGAACTTAAAGAATTTTATTCTCTAAATTTATAAATGTTAACTAAATTAAAAAAATAAAAAATATCTTGAAAATGCTCTAAAAAAAGAGAGTAATAACTAATAACCAACGTCATAATTTCTATATAAGTAACTTTTTATTTTCATATCGATTAAGCCCTCTTCTTGAAAACCCCCCCGTCTCATTCAAGAAAACAACTACTCAATATCTCATAGATGCACAAAAAATTGTCTGAAGTCCCAATGAAAATGCCAAATGGTGCCTAGAGATGAAGCAGGATTTAAATTGTTCTCATCTCAACTTCCAATTAATATGATCTAATTACAACAAAAATGTCCCTACCATACATGAAATGAAATGACAAAAATTAGCTTGAAATATCAAGGCTATAGTAGCTTTCGAAGTTATTAGTATCAATTTGTCGAGATGTTTCCATTACAAGGCAAATGCTCCACGGCCATTGGTCGAGTTGAATAAAAACGGGGTCCCCTTGGAGCCACCCGTTTGCCAAAATTGATGGGTGCACTCATTTGCATATGGAAAATTAGTCATTACATTACAAATATATAAGAGTCGCGTCACAATACAATAAATGGATATTTCGAAATAAGACAATTACGATACGTGTGGTGCACATAATTATATAAGATTCATCTAATCAATGTTTTCGTTGTGTTGGACTATGATTGGAGAAATACGATTAGGTTCATATTCAAATTAATGTACAATTCTCAGTCATAGACGAAGATGTTCCTATCAAATTAACTCTTTGTTAAAATTGCCTCAACTTACCTTCTCGACAAAAAAACTGAGTGGACGTGTCATCCACGTGTATTTGATTGGAGGTCTCTTGCCTCGTGATTTTCTTGCTTAATTTAATTTACACACTTGTTTAATTTAATGTATCATTCACACACTCGTTTAATTTAATATACTAAACATATCATTCATACAAAAATGTTCCACTTAATGTGTACCTCAACTGGCGCAAACAGTCGAGATGTGCACCTTAATCTAGCTTCCGAATTACTAAATAGAGAAAGGAACATGACCCAAACACACATCGCTTGATATTCAAATGCTCTATTTGATCAAAAGAATGGAATATATCACATGTGGAACCTTTTTCCAATCAGGGCTGATTGTATGTAGGAGCATTATTCAAAGATGGAGGCGGCGTTCTTGGTCTAGCATACTCCGCAAAAATAACCCAACCATCCAGAAACTGCAAAAAAAAAAAAAAAAAAACAGAGTAATCATGATTCAAAATATGGAATCAAGGAAACAAGGTACTGCACTGGCATGTACGTAACAACACATCACAAAAGAAAACAAGTTTGGACCTTATCCAGTTTGGTCCTTTCCAGTTACCACAGAACAAGAAGGGACAAATTTAATACAGATTAACCATCAAAATATGTCGCCCTGCAAATTCACAAACAGAGACTGGAACTAAAATGTGCTTCTTTTTCAACTCGTTCTTTCCTTCACCCTTTATGGAATTCCTCGTACTATCTCCTTCAGACAGAAACTAAAAGATAAGGATGGGCAAATTAATGGAACCGGATGGTTTGGTACCCTAAAGGAAAAAGACGGTTATGTAAACCGAGAACCGGATGGTCCAGTTCTCAGTGTTGATTGCAGAACTGATGGAACCAACTCCCTGAGATGTGCATTGCACCAGCCGATAAGGATTTAGATATGTAAATACAATCAAAGTCGAAAGGAGGAGAAAAAACCAGTCAGTAAATTTCATCCTCTCTTCTGCCCTCAGACTCTGCAAATTTCACCCTACTTAACAGCAAAACCCTTATTTCAAATAGAATACGTGAGAACTTAAAAACCTTTTTGCTGATCATTATTATGTTTCCATGGAAATCTAAATGAATTGTAATTATGCTTATATTTAAGTTCTACTGCATGAACTTAGAGGAAAGACAAAGACCCACATGGAAATCCGATGAGCCAAAAGAACACAACAGTTTTAACATTTGATCTTTAATTTACAAACTCTTGATATATATGCATTTTTATGCTCACCCTGTTTTCTTCAGTTTACTAGCAAATTAATATATTTTGCCATGTATTTTTTTGGGTTCATCACAGTTCACCTGTTTTGTAAGGCTTAGATATAGGTTCTTCTGTTCTCATTCATTGTCAAGCAAATTAGAGGACTGGAACCAATTGGTTTGGTACCAGCAGCATTTATGGAACGTTGGTTCCACATAGAAATTCCCATTGGGAACCGGTATGGTTCAGTTCTCAAGAAATCTGGACAGAATCACCTGGTGCCCACCCCTACTAAAAGAGACTTTAAAAGAATCCAGAAAGTTTTCTTAACATGAGCTAAAAGATATCTGTTAAACTATCTGAACTCACCTGGCCATCCATGCCCTTTATACCAGCTGCAGCTTCCTCTATAGTAGCATATCTTACAAAACCATAACCCTTGGAATAGCCAGATACACGGTCAGTCACTACCTTAGCTGCAAAAAGGGAAAAGATTATGCCATCCATTATTTGGTGTCGAAACTATATAGGTTAATTTTTCATAGGAACTGAGAAACAGAAATACCATGGAGTACTTCACCAAACTTTGCAAAGGCATTTCGAAGCCCTTCGGTAGTTGTGCGTTTGCTAAGCCCTGAACATAAAATAAACAAATAAAGGTCCAGTGAAATTTGCAGACAGGTCTTTGTCTCTAAAGACCAAAATATACACCGCACCACGACTAATGACAATTTATAATTACCAAAGGTAAACAGAAACAAGGAAACAAATTGAATTATGATAGATAGAAATAGCCCAATGGATGGTGGGTTTTACTAATTTTGCATTAATGTAACACCACAACTTGGTTATGAAAAGCTAAATCTAAATGCTTCCATCAAGAAAAGAGGAGGAGGAACATGACAAGGCTACCAGTAGCAGCTTTCTCAGAAGTGTGAGAAAGCAACATGGACCGAAAAGATGAGCATAAATTAAGAACTAGCTTTTCTATAGTACACTAAATCTTTTCTTAACATCTAAGAACTGTTCGTTGAAAGGATTTGCATCCACAGAAAAAACATGTAACCCATAGCCACTCCGATCTTCCAAATAAACAACGTGGATGAGAACATATACTGAAAGAAAAAAAACTGAAATGCCAAGGAACAAACTACCCCAAATAAATAAAGTAAATATAAAAAAAAGAAACAGAAAACTGGGTGTGCACATGAATACAAAACAAGACACACACCACTACTAAAATAAACAGGGTGAAAATAATATATACAGACATCAGTTTCTTAATTGTGGAATGAATATTTCTCGATCCCATAATGAGCCTAAATAATCAAATTGGTCATTATTCATTGCTACTCAAGTTAGAATCCAAGAGAAGAAATTCATAAAGGGAGGAAATGGGGTAAAAGAAACAGATGACCATTGAGTCTATATTCGTTTAGATGTGAATAGAGATGAAGAGCAAATAATATGCAGCTACACTCCCAACCGTCACCTCCAGATGATTGTTTATAGAAGCCTCTTTCCCAATAAGAAAAGTTCATTCAAAGAAATAGTTAAGCCCTGCCTTGCAACATAAGCATGATTTGAATCAGCGATTTTTAATAATAAATGTTAACTTTTATATAGTTTCTGGCTTATCAGGAGCATGATTTGTAGTTTTTGTAAATTTCTGAATAGTTTCAATGGATTATGTTGAGATTGAGGTTATGCAGAAAAATCTTCACTTAGGCTTTTTAAACACTGGCCAGGTCCAAAATGAACTGTTTGACAATTCAAGTTGGACATCTTAAATATATTAATTCATAGGTTCATACTAATGCAGAGTCACGCATACTGGCCTTAAAGCTAAGATGGTTGGGCAGGTCACCAGGGAAGCTATATATGTGATAATTTACTAGCTATCAGAAGAACCAATCTAGTTTTCTACAATGAGTTTCAAAGGTATCCCAGGGCAAT
This sequence comes from Osmanthus fragrans, assembly GCA_019395295.1. Classification (NCBI taxonomy): domain Eukaryota; kingdom Viridiplantae; phylum Streptophyta; class Magnoliopsida; order Lamiales; family Oleaceae; genus Osmanthus; species Osmanthus fragrans. Next base: position 890,322 of record CM033344.1, on the reverse strand, counting down.
CAGTATGTTTTAACAAGAAAGCAAATTTTATTCTGCGCTGTTCTTTAAAAAGCATTAATGAGAGATTAATACATCAAGCTTGGAACTTTAAACATCATTGCATAAATATGATAGTTACAACCCGTTAATCTTACATTCTTAATGACCTAGTCGCAAAGCAGCAAACATAAATTCCGATACCTACCCACTAGACTTAACCGACTCTGACAGGGGTTTCATCTTAAAAGGTGAAACTTGTTAAAAGAAGTAATCCAAACACTTGTGAATTGGGGATTTTTATCCCTTAACATTTTGCCATAAATCAAACCAATGTATCAAGTAACATAGCAATTTATACCAATCAGTAAAAACCAACATAAAATTAAAGCTAAGAAAGGGAATTTGAAGAAAGACGAAGCTATATGTACCCGAAACGAAGAGATTTGTGGAAGGTTCGGCAGGAGGTGCCTTCTCTGTTTGAGTCTGCGGCGGATTAAACGGAAAGCCTGGAGTTAACGACGAATATAGAGCCCTTAGACCCCTAGGTGCCACGAAGGTAGCTGCCAACGCCGACGTCGTCTGGACCGCCGCTGCTCTCATCGCCATTTGTGGGGGTCTATGCTGCAACTGGGGTTTTAGCAAGAATTCTAGAGGAAGAAAATGGTTTGAAAAGGGGAATTATTGTTAAAACAAACCCAAAGGCTGACGTGGCAGTACGTAATTGGAGTGATGACAAGTAGTGACAGATTGACAGCAGTGTACTGAACCGGAGAGGAAAGTCTACGGTTTAACAAGCCCAACCCGGACGGCCCATTCCAAAACCACCAACTTTTACCCATTTTTTTATTTTTATTTTTATTAATCCCATTCTGCGGAGGATTCCCCATTATCAAATCCCCAAATAATCGATCCCACAATTTCCATTTCCAAAACCCGAGCACCTCATTCTATTTATCATCTGGTAATTATTCTGATCTGTTGAATATTATGTAATTTCCTTCTTCTGATAGCGAGGTTTCCTTAATTCTTATGTGAACTTGTGGATTGGGTTTTATTTCGTTAATAATTTATTTTTCAATTCTGTTCCTTCATTTTTTGTCAATTCGATCTGATGTATTCTGGATTTTTTTAGGACTAGTTTCTTAGTCTTCGAGCTTCTTCACTGTTGAGTGTTAAAGCAAAAGATTTGGTGTTTTTTAGTGTCGCAAGTTTAGTTTCTGATCGTCATTGTGTAAGGAGCAAAATTCAAAATACAGCGACCAGGTTCAGGGGGCGACTTGCCCCTAGTTGGTGAGTTCAACTCATTTCCAGTAACGAGGAGGGTCAACTCCTTCCAATCTGTTCCAATGGATGATGATATGGAGGGTGGTAACTTGGGGCCTTACCAAGAAAGGGCAAGGGTATTCCCTAACATGCGGACTAAACCATATACGCCCTTGGTAAGCCCATTTACATCTTATTATCTTCAACTTAGTGACACTTTCTCTGCCACTGGCATCATTATAAATGTGATTTTACCTTTTACCAACAATGCGTGCATTTTACTTCTTTCTTCCGGAAATAATTCATTTTTTTCTTTTTCAGTTGCATTTTCCTTGTCTTTTATTCATTTTAGGTTCATGATACTCTTTTGATGCGGTAGCATAGCAGCATTGTGTCCCTTGCCTGGATATAAACATCTGATTATAATATAGCAGTACAATAATATTTTATTAACCTGCTCTCAACTATTTTCAGGATTTGCCTTTTAAGACAACATGCTGATGACTATTATTTGTGAACACTGATGATTCTTTTCTATACACATTTTGAAAGATTAATAGAATGTTTCTATATACCCAAACCATGCTTAATGCTTATTAGAAGAGTATGGCCGAATATGTGACAAAATGATGGTGATAATCATTATTATCATTTTTATTGAAAATGCTGCATCTTATGTTTGATGACAAAGGGTAATATGGATACAAGATTCTAGCATAAATTTCTCTTTAGATGAATTAGAACCATATCATTCTTGGTTGGCTATTTAATGTGTTTTAGTTTTATATTTTCCTTTCAAAATTTATGATGAATTTGTTAATTTTGCGTTAGTTTAGAACTTATAGTGAGAAATTATGTTTACTTTTTACTTAAAAGTGAATTAAATTTCCGTACTTGCTGTTTACACTTGGAAAATCAAAATGAGTACATGGAAAAAGTGCACTTGGCAACATGAAGGTTCCATCAAACAATCATTTTTGAATGTCTTGTTTATCTTGTTTAGATATTGTTTGAGATGATGCTCACACCTGATATTGAGTTGTGAATTTCACTTTGAGAACCTCTGAGAATCTTTTTTCTAAAACTAGTAATTCAATGATGTGAAATCAAATACAATTTCAGTTTCTTGATTCCTTATCCATTTCTTTATAGGGAATGCCATTATTTATTACAAGATCCGAGTAAAAAATCTTTGGTTGCTCTGCTACCCATGTCAAGTCTCAAAAACCCTAAGAACTTCAGCCAATGAAGTTTGATGTAAAATATCTACTTGTTCTTGTAATTTTGCTACTGCTTAACTGCTGAATTTTTCTTGTATTTAATGCAGCTTTTTATTTTCCTTTTTGCTTTTAGTATTGATGATTGACCACTTCCTTTCTGCAGATCTTTCGCCTCCTCACGAGAATAAATATTCGTGTTCTTTTTGTGCTTATGCTCTTGGTATTTGGAGCCATCTTTTATATTGGTGCGAGTACCTCGCCGATCATTGTATTTGTCTTCTCGGTTTGCATAATCAGTTTTCTCTTGGCAATATATCTTACTAAGTGGGTCCTTGCGAAGGATGAGGGACCTCCTGAGATGGCCCAGGTATAGTTTTTCTCAACCAGGCGATCATAATTTACCGTTTTCAAATTACAATTTGAAGGCTGTTGATAATTCTTGAGCTGTCTTCAATATTTATGTATGAAATTGACTGACACCACCCAAAAAAAAATAGCACATATGAAACCATTTTTAATTTTTTTTTGGTGATATTGTAATTGAGCTATATGCCATTTTCTAGTATTTTTCAGGTGTATGTGTTTATAAATTTAGGGTCCCTGAAATTTATATTTAGTTTTGCACCCGGTTCCACTAGGTTGGGATCTACTACCTATGAAGTTTTACTTGCCTAGGGAGCTATGCCAATTGACAAAAAGAAGTACATGGCTCTACATAATGTTAACTGTTAAGAAGATATATGCTGTTGAGGTAACCTGTTGGGCCTTTCCTAATTGTGAGCTTGGGGGTCCTGAATTGAGTATATACATGATACATGAGTACTTGCCTACTTGTTAGTAATGGACTTGTGGATCTGTGCTTGGCTTTTTAAATACATTTTAGTATTTGATGTCTCATTTGTAGTTCATATTTCCCTTCGGGAGATACGAATTTGGAAACTTATTGTTAGTTTCTACTTATTTTTCTACTTCCAAGTGAATGTAAAAGGGTTCAGCTGCCTAGGAATTATGTTCAAGCTTATATAATTTCCAAAGTAAATTAAAAATTATTCTTTTAGCTTGTCCAGTTAATTAGGAAATTTGACTTGTAAAGGAGCCATGCTAATGCATACACATTGGTATTAGGGATTTTACAAGGATGGAATGCACAAATAGAGAGGTCCTAATATTCACCTATCAAAATATTAACTGCTAGCTTCCTGTGTGTCTGAGAAAATTCCTATACCTCCATCTCTCCATTATGCTAACCTCAAACTCAGGCTTTCCTGTGATATGAAACTGATGCCATATTGGTGTACACTGAAATATAGCTTCTGTTTCTTCTCCGTATCTGCTTTGTGTATTATAAATATTTGACCTATTGTGCATAATTAGGGGAATTTTCATGTTTTAGACTGCCAGAGAGTTTCACAGAGCACTTTACTAATTTTCCTTTTTGCTCGGTGCCTGTTAGTTTGTAGTTAATGGGTTTTGTGTGAGAGTTTTCTCCATAAAGTAGTATACTAACACTTGTTACAAGTATCGGATTTGAATGGAACTTATGACAAGCAACCTTTTTTTATATCTTCTTAGAGTATTTTATTTTACTTTTAAATTATTATCTCAGTGGTCTTGAGCTTATCATTTTACTTGCTAGATATCAGATGCTATACGTGATGGGGCTGAAGGTTTCTTTAGAACCCAGTATGGAACTATCTCAAAGATGGCTGTGCTTCTAGGATTGGTGATCCTCAGCATATACCTGTTTCGCCCTCAGGAAGAATCTTCTGGCCTAGGGAGGTGAGGATAGAACGATATGGTTTTCAACTTTTCATGTACAAAAAAAGGTTCTTAAATATAAATGGTAAATTTGGGCTATTCTGAAGCAGGTCAACATCGGCATTTATTACTGTCTCTGCTTTTCTTCTTGGGGCCTTATGTTCTGGTATTGCTGGTTATGTGGGGATGTGGGTATCTGTCCGTGCAAATGTAAGAGTCTCAAGTGCTGCAAGGCGATCAGCAAGGGAGGCATTGCAGGTTTTCTTTTTTCTTTGTTTCTCCCCATATATATTTTCACTTCGCTTTCAACTGTAATGCATTTTGACACTGACTTGAGTTGGCATTATTCTGCAGATAGCTGTTCGTGCTGGTGGTTTCTCTGCCCTGGTAGTTGTTGGTATGGCTGTCGTTGGTATTGCTATACTTTATGCCACTTTTTATGTTTGGTTGGGGGTAGATTCACCAGGTGCAATGAAGGTTACTGACTGTAAGTTTTCGACTCCTATCCTATACGTTTGTCAGATGTTAATGGTTGCTTCCTTTTATGCTCTTGGATTCCAAATGTTTAATGTCCACAGTTTGACTCTTAGATTTCTCTCCCAGTGCCTCTTCTTCTCGTTGGATATGGTTTTGGAGCTTCATTTGTTGCTCTTTTTGCTCAATTGGGTGGTGGAATATATACTAAAGCAGCTGATGTTGGAGCTGATCTTGTTGGAAAAGTAGAGCAGGGAATTCCTGAAGATGATCCTCGTAATCCTGCTGTCATTGCGGATTTGGTATAAAATCTTCCTTGTATAACTTCTCTGTCAAGCACTCATGCTTGAGAGAGTTGCTTGCATGTCTGTGAAGCAGATGCTGATGCGTTTATTCAAAGTGTCAAAGTTGTTAATTTGTCTTATGCTTATTTGATCGGACATTTTGTATTATTGATATATCTTGCACTGCGATTCCTTCTTGTGCATTCTTCCACCTATTACCATAGTTAATTTCATTGTTTGGTATGTCAAAGGTTGGAGACAATGTTGGTGACTGTGCAGCTCGGGGTGCTGATTTGTTTGAAAGTATTGCTGCAGAAATTATCAGCGCAATGATATTAGGTGGAACAATGGCACAACGCTGCAAACTTGAAGGCATGTAACTGACTTGTGCAAATATTTATTATTGAATTTATTTTGAAAATGTATTGGTACAGTTGGCGATTCACTTTCTCAAGGATGTGCTCATGATGGATAGCATGTGTTGCATTTTTTAGATTAGAGATAACTTTCTTATAGGTTATCATTTTTACCCTTCATTGATTGTTTATCTCCTGGAGTTTGTGGAAATTCTGTTAGTATCACACGCTTCCTTCCTCCGTTTCAAATTAAATGGCTGGGACTTTAAAAAAAAAAAAAAAAAAAAATCTAATAGTTCTGATATTAATGCAATTATATTTGTACATCCAAAAATTTTGAAATGGTAGTATTTCCTGATAAATGTCTATTATAACTTTTAGAAAACCCTGAATTGATTGGAAAAAGTCAACTGTGACATTCATTTTGACATGGAGGGAGAACTAAGATTATAATTTCTCCTGCACAATTGAATATGTTGATGGCTTAGAATTCTGATCTTTAAGGTGTTCAAAATTCTTGTCAAGGAAAAATAGGAAAGAAAATTGCTATGAATTGTCTGCCTTGGCAAATAAGCATGCTCATTTCATGCTTGATGCTTTGCATTACTTATTATTACATCATGTCAGCACTATTCCTATTAGCTTGCCCGTCTAAGAGCATGTTCCAAACGTAGTTAACGCGTGGTGGTTGCTTGCCATCTGTGGAAGTTATATTAATAGAAGTTAGGAGAGCCATGATTATCTACATTGTCTTTTCTCATTGGATAATAATCAATTTCCATGAAGAAATGATATTCCAACATTTTCCCCCCTTCCCTGCAAGACCGTTTATGTTGAAAAACCAGTTTCTGGGGTTTACATATTAAATTTTCTGGTTATATCCTTTGCTGTGATTTTGTTGCTATTACTTTATTTTTGGGATGCTTTTTAATTCACTTATTGGTCTTATTTTCTTAAGATAGAGAGTAGGTTGGCCTGGCTATGACTGATGAGTATGGTGCCAACTGCCACGTGATGATAATTCACTTGTTCCTTTACTGAATGAATTACAGTTGACCTAAATCTTTATGTGATACATGCAGATCCGTCGGGCTTCATTTTGTTCCCCCTAGTTGTTCACTCATTTGATCTGGTGATATCTTCTGTTGGAATATTTTCTATTCGGAACACATATGACTCTGGAGTTCTTGGTGCTGTAGAGGATCCAATGTCAATTCTGCAGAAAGGATATTCTGTGACAATTGTTTTAGCTGTTCTGACGTTTGGTTTGGTAATATTTCTATCTACTATTGGATCATCACCCTCACCTCCCTAGTGAATCTTGATTGAGATTGCTCATTATTCCCCCCCCCCCCCCCCCCCCCCCCCCCCCCCCCTATTTTACATGCTGAAACTGGTGTTTGCTGTTATTGTTGCAGTCTACGCGCTGGATGCTATACACTGAACAAGCACCTTCTGCTTGGTTGAACTTCGCTTTATGTGGTTTGGTTGGGATTATGACAGCATATGTTTTTGTCTGGATCACAAAGTATTACACTGACTACAAGCATGAGCCTGTACGCACGTTAGCTCTTTCTAGCTCCACTGGGCATGGAACTAATATAATTGCTGGCGTCAGTTTGGGTCTGGAGTCGACAGCTCTTCCTGTCCTTGTGATAAGCATAGCAATTGTTTCGGCTTACTGGCTGGGTCACACTTCCGGGTTGGTGGATGAATCTGGAAGCCCAACTGGTGGGTTGTTTGGGACAGCCGTTGCAACTATGGGAATGCTCAGTACAGCAGCGTATGTGCTCACCATGGACATGTTTGGTCCAATAGCTGATAATGCAGGTGGGATTGTTGAAATGAGTCAGCAGGTAATTTTTCAGGTTCTTTGCTTTGCCAATCCATTACATCATCTTCTAGCAGTTGTGATTTTATAATAAGTGAAACTTGTGATGTGCCTTCTATTACTTACAGCCTGAAAGTGTTCGAGAGATCACCGATGTTCTCGATGCCGTTGGAAATACTACAAAAGCTACCACCAAGGGATTTGCCATTGGATCTGCAGCCCTTGCATCGTTTCTTCTATTTAGTGCTTATATGGATGAGGTAGCTAGGTTTGCACATGTACCCTTTAATCAGGTGAGCCTGTTGTTCTCTGTCAATTTTATCTTTGATTCTTTAAATTTTGTTTAACGGAAAGAGTTCTCTCTCCTCTTTATTCATATTTTTTAGCATTTTCTCTGAGCAGGTTGACATCGCCATCCCTGAAGTGTTTGTTGGTGGACTACTGGGTTCCATGCTTATATTTCTTTTTAGTGCTTGGGCTTGTTCTGCTGTGGGTCGAACTGCTCAGGAGGTTGTTAAGGAAGTAAGAAGACAGTTCATTGAGAGGCCAGGCATTATGGTTTGTATCATAAACATTTCTTTGGCATTCTTTATGTTATAAAATGGATCTCAGATCTTAGTGATGTATCATATTATTTTTCATCCTGGTAGGATTACAAGGAGAAACCAGATTATGGTCGATGTGTATCCATCGTCGCATCTGCTTCTTTGAGGGAGATGATAAAGCCTGGGGCATTGGCCATCATATCACCTATTGTTGTTGGTGAGTTATTAACCACCCTCTTAGTTTTTGATTATTGATTATTGATTTTACTTTGTGAAAACCGTAAGCCAACCGATCCAACTTTTAGGCATCAAGGTAGGTTTCAGGCGTGGATGAAACATGTTCCCTTTTTTAAATCTGCACTTTTTAAAATCCAGAAAACATACGGGTTCTTAAATTTTCTATCGGTAAAATAGATTATTTTTAAGAGTAAAGAGCAAGATAATATTTCAGAACGTAGAATAAAAATTATAATTGATAACCAATAGTTAAGAAGCGCTGATACTTGTAAATTCATTATGTACCTATATCTGATACGTATCCAAACTTGGACACTCTCCGACGCCCTCCGATATGTATCAGATACATTTTTTTTGTATATATTTTTGTATTTTTAAAATTTTGGATACGTATCGGATGCGTATTTTTTAATTATTTTATATTTTATATTTTTTTTCGATACGTATCGGATATGTATTTTTAATTATTTTAACTTGTTCAAAATTAATAACATTTATTGAAAATACACAATTAGCCCTTGTCTGAGTTCCATTCTTTTAGAAATTCATTTTTTCAAAACTTATTTTCAACTACACATTTTTCAATAAAATATTATTATACGCAAATTCAAAAATTTTCTTTAATATTTAACCACACATTCTCCATCAATCACTATTTCAAAATGCATTATTTCCTCCAAAATGGAGCTCAAAGAAGAGCTTAGTTTATCAAAAAAAATTTGGAGGATCCAAAATGTGGGATATTGTCGGAGACTTATTTGATACTCTTGAAGGTGTTGGTCTGCTTGATGTTACTAATCTATCATTAGATGAGCTAAGTTGAAGATTGTTAGTTTTAATGATAATGAAGAAGTTGATGTTGAAGAAAGTGAAGTTTGGACAATTAAGGATTAAATAAAATGCTTTAGTATTTTGTTTTATTTTTTTATTATTATGCTTCAGCTTTAATGCTTTTTTTACATTAATGAAATTGTGTTGAATTTTAAAATATGTTTCCGCTATCTTAATTTTTTTTTTTTAAAAGTTGTATTGGCGCACCCGTACCGTATCGTATTCGAATTACGTATTTGTATCCGTGCTTCTTATACTAGTAGTATTATATTTGAGAGGGTAAATAAAAAAGGTAACATGTATTACAACGGACAGCCTTTTAGCGTAAGGCCTAGTTTGCGTGACTGATATTTTACATAAAGCTTATGATATTAATCTTTAAAATTATGTTGGGCACTAAAGCAAATAAAATGAGATTTTTGCTCCTTGGAATTTTGAAGATTCTGAGTTGCCTGCATCTTATTCGGTTTTATGTAGGCCATACAGTTTGAAATTTTGCGTGACTTCTTTATCACTTGTAATTTTCTGATGTTCATTCTTTTCGTACTGGTTTCTCACATAAATCTTGCTTAATTTCATATAGCTGAGGGAATATGCCCATGTAATTTTGCAGGTTTGGTGTTTCGGGTGCTGGGATATTATACAGGGCATCCATTACTTGGTGCCAAAGTGGTCGCTTCCATGTTAATGTTCGCCACTGTTTCTGGTATTCTCATGGCTCTTTTCCTGAACACTGCTGGAGGCGCCTGGGATAATGCGAAGAAGTACATTGAAACAGGCGCTCTTGGTGGCAAAGGCAGTGACGCCCATAAAGCAGCAGTTACTGGTGACACGTAAGTTTTGACATGTTTTTAAGTGTGGTATTACCAGTAGTAGTCCCGTTAGCTGTATAGTTTGATGTTTTGCATTGCTAATTCACACATCAATATCCAATAATGCATGCTCATGCACACACTAGATCTGGTTCCCACCACCACATGTTCGATTGTAACAATAATTCACATTACCTAATCTAGTAATCGGGATTGGGAAAAAATCGAATTACTATTTGAAAGATTGGTCATGAACATTTTTTATGCTTTTATCTTTGCAGGGTAGGAGATCCATTCAAAGACACTGCTGGACCATCACTTCATGTACTTATCAAAATGCTTGCAACAATAACCCTTGTCATGGCTCCAATCTTTCTATGAGAGAATTTCAAGTCTTGCGAAATAGACGACATGATTTTCCTGACTATCTTGCTCATACTTTTATGTGCACTTACTGGTTTTGATGTAATTTGAGGGACCCTAACTAAAAAAAATGTTCAGTACTTGCTATTTTTCCCTAGCTTAATTTGAATAAGATATCTTTTTCAAGTGGGATATGTTAGAAGATACTGTGCCCAAATAATTCCAAAAGCAGTTTTGATTTTGCTTAAAAGAGTTTAAAAGCAAGTGTTTTTCAAGAAAAATCTTGTGGCATGTAAGGTTTATACCTTGTGAAATCTGAAACACGCGACTGTTTTTCAACTCTGAAAACTTTCCATCCAATTTTACGAGTCTACGGGGAACTCTATTACCTCACATCTACGTATCTAGAATTGCAAAGTTCTTTCTTCGAGTATGCAACGGAATAACTGAGTTTTTTTACTGGCTATATTGATCAGCCACTCGCCCACTGTTACCAAGCTCTTCTAAGTTGCTTATTTAGTTCATTACATTAAGTTATTTTGGTCCTCGAGGACTATCAGGGAAATTGCAAGTTTTCATACAAAACATCGATGATAATTCCGTTGCGCACTTACAAGGAAATTTGTATGAAAGTATTTGTCCAATTGACACATCTAAGCAATACAGTACGAGGATTGGTCATCAGGACCTCTAGAAAGTTTATTTCATAAATTTTTTGAAAGATCGACAGATGTACAATGCATTACTATCGTGGAGAATTCAATTTAATAACAGGTACCTCTATGGTTACCTTGTTACGAATTCAATCCAGTCGAAGATTCCATCCTGGTGTACTTTCTTTCTTTCCTTTTTTTGCACCCCCTCGATTTCTCTTTTGGACAGTGACTACTGACTTATAAAGCTTAACACGTTGAGCACACGATCAATTAATATACTCGAGCTTTATTCGACCTGGTCAGATTAATAAATTGTTGTGAATAAACAAGAATGTAGAAGAGTATTATAATTAAGTTACTTGATTGTGCAGTTTTTAACTTAAATTTAATTGCTGGTAGTTAACTACTTAAGAAATCAATAAGATCCACTTAAGTCAATTATAGAGATGATTAAAAAATAAGCTAAAGAAAGAAACTCGTCAAATAGTCAAGAGGTTCTTCTGGATTTAATTTTTTTTTTTTAAAGTCTCAGAACTTTTGTCATTTCTTCCATCATCGTGAATATTGAACATTATCTTCAAAGGTATTTTGTCCAACAACATATTCTACATATGGCTGCAGCTAAGAACGGATCTAGGATTGAATCTAAGATTAGACTGCAAAATTTATGACCGGACTAATACGTAAAAAAAAAAAAATTTACACAAAATTTTTTTTTTACATAATATTTTTTTTTTTTTGACTTAAAAATATTAAATGGGCTGAGGGAGGGACAGGGCTACAACCTAGCCCCCCCTCTATCTGTCTCTGGCTGTAGCAATGAATTGAAATGTAAGGAAGAAAAATATTTTTGCAGTTGACTAAGAAACTGTGCTGGTGTTAGATTTTGATATATAATAAATTCGATTTTTATACGAGGGGTAGTTTTGAAAACTAGACTTCTGTAGATAGATGTGTCTGTTTTTCGACAATTTAATATTTTAGACAATATAATTAAACGTTAAAGAAATCCGTATAAAGACTTAATTTATTGTTGTATACACGTAAGAGCACGCGGCTTTGATGAGTGTAACAAGCCACAAGGAATTCTAAAACATTTTATAGAATACAATAATTGAGTATTATTCTTCTCTTGTGCTTAAAAAAAAGTTCCAAGTAGTTTTCATTGATGTATGGTGCAGCTTTGGGTTTTGACAACTACATATTATCTGCCAAATTCCAATGCCATTGCCAATGGAAGTCGAAAGAAGAAAGAAGACTTGTATAAACATTAACGAGAGTAGTTTTCATGTTAATATTTTAACTATTCTTTTGTCAACTTATGCCTCCTCATTAACACACACACACACACACACACACACACATGTATTTCACTTTCGGCGTGTTAGGTATGAATAATGAAGTATTAAATCATACTGTACAGCACATCCAAAAAAAAAAAGAGTGAAAATCTTAGTATGTGTTTGGTTTGCATTTCTATTTTATGTTTTCAGTTTTGAATTCATTTTCCATTTTTTGTTTTGAGGATTTATTTTAAGATCGTTGAAAACGCGTTTTGTTTGTCATTTTTAAAAACAGTTTTTCAAAACAAAAAAAATTAGAAAATGCTTTTGGTCAAAAGTTTGAGAAATAGTACAAGAAAGATGGATTCTCCACTAGGGTTCTTTGAGGAGCTTGAGATGAGAGAGAGAGAGAGAGAGAGAGATATTTGTATTTTGGTAGGTTTTGTGTGATTTTATTAATTTGAGAAATTTTTAAGTTTATTTTCTTTGTTTTGAATTTTTTGTCAAGAAGTCATTTTTAGTTTTATGTTATAAAATTTTTCTTATTTTCGAAAACGCATTTTTGAAAATAACATTTCAAACACATTTTGAGCATTTTAAAAAACTGAAAACTGAAAATGATCTCAAAACAGCAAACTAAACGCACTCTTACTATCCCAAAGCACATGAAGATATGGGATCGTATTTAGTTCTCATTGGAAAGAAATCCCTTAAATATTCCTTCTGTTTCTCACTTAGGGCTGTCAATGGATCAGATATGGACTGGATCTACCCATATTCGATCCGATCCGATAAAAATGATTCACGGATCCGATCCGATCCGATAATCCGACGGATATTTGATTGTTAAATCCATATCCGATTTGCTTTTCTATCGGATATCCGATCCGAACCAAAATTCGGTTTGATTAATACTAAAAACCCACTTGATCAAAAATCGGTAAAAAAATTGGCCAAATGACCGGTTTGTCCAAAAATTGGATGACCTGAAACCGGATTTTCCGATTAAATTTTAATATTAGAAACTAATAAACCTCTTAAACCCTTTTGAGTTATTTATAAATTAAAAGGCCCAAAAGGTTGAACTACCTAATAACTAATGACCACTTATTTATACACTACAATTCCCATGTATTTGTAGTAAACATCCGATATGGGACGAAATAAAACTAAAAAAATTCTTTGGTTTAGTAAAATTATAATTCCATTATCCCTTGATTTTTTATTTACTTTATTAATTAGAATAATTATTTTTCTAACTTATTTTAATTAATAAAAAATCAAAAACTCTATAAATATCCCAATTAATAATATTATACTATTTTCAAAGCGTCTCTTTGTATTTCTTTTTTTAAAAAATCATTTAGCAGTTAAAAAAAGTAAAAATAAAAAATAAAAAAACATGCTTTTATAAAATATATTATATTATTATAAAAAATCGGATCGGATTATTATCGGATCGGATTGACCTATATCCATATTTGATCCATTTAGTTAACGGATTATCGGATTCGAATTTTGATCGGATAATCGGATTTAGACTCTAAATCCATCTCCCATTAATTTCATCAGATTCGGATCAAAATTTAATCCATTGACAGCCCTATTCCCGCTTGACTTGATTGGCTCTGAGGAATTCTCCTTTCACCTACTCATGCTCGAGTCTTCTAGTGTCATACAATTGCACTCGTTTTGTTTATTATTTTGGTTGTTTTCCCACCACAATGCATATTCAAAAATAATACTGAAAAATGGCTGCATGCTCCATGTTGGGAGGACATAGACATCAACTTCTCAATTGGATAATAATTATTTCTACCACCTGATTAAAAATAAGGGTTAAGTGAAGAATCTTTGCATATTCTACTCAACAAAATATAAAACTAAAAGCCATACGAGACATGCTGCAAATATTTATACACGTCACTCTTTAACTAACACTGCCAAACTTGTCTCAATAATGTGCCTTTAAATTATGTATTTTTGACTTGATCATCCCCATTTCATTTCATGGTTAGTCCCAAATTCAAATAAACTTTATTAAATCTTATTAAGAGATTTTAAAGAAAGATAGTACAATGTCACTTACTCGAAAACTCTTCTACAAAAAGTAAAAGCAAAAACATAAATGATTTGGGTTCAATATTACTTGTAAATATACTTTGAACTCACAATCTACGTCGGTTACGATACCATGTTGATGTGGTTCGACTGAAGAGGGGTGCGGGGGGGCATCGGGGAATTATTTAACAGAAGGTGCCATAGAAATATTGCATGGATACAACACTTGCACTGTGTATGACATGTTTAATTTGGACCCCTCAACAAGCTGGGCCAAATGGGCCAAGGCCCGACAAGAAAACAGGGCAGATATCCCTCACGTGTGGGTGGGGTTTTGGACTAGTCAAAGTCAACATTCCTCTTTCAGGTCACTGCCACACGTGCTAATGTCCACTGTCCAGTCAATGGCAGACACGTATGGAGTCACACACACAGAATGGTGACATTTTCACATGATTTTTCACCCAAATATCCGGAAAAGATGGTTGATTTGTTCCTTATTTAAATTAATTTATTATTAATAACTTATTTAATTTCATGATACGAGCATTATCCCCAAATTTAAGGGTCTTCGTATAATTAATGTTTTTGAAGTCCCACATTTGACTAAATCCTTTGATTTTATTTATTTATTTATTTACTTTTTCTATTCATGATTTTTTTTCTAGTCATGGTCCGATTAATTAAACCAATGCGTAACTTAAGATTGCATTAAAACGTGTGAGCAAGCAATTTTAACGTGCAGTAAATTTGATTAGGTCAAAATCAAAATCATTGCCATAAACATTTGTGAGCTCATGCTATTGGTCGTACATTAAAGCAATTTTTCTTGACAGTGTTTAAAGTAACACTTTAACCGCTTTTCTTGATAACAACTAAAAACTCGCCAATCTAGATAGCCAAACATACAAATTTTGCACTCAATTTTAAGCACGGCCAAGCATGTAAACATTTTTCACTGAGTCGATACTCAATTTCTAATCTCCTATTCGGAGCTCTCTTTTTATTTATTTTTTCATTTACTTTTTACGAATATCTTTCGATTTTGTTATCGTATTAAGGAATGGTTGATTAGTTGAAAGTTTTCAAACCTAACAATGTGTGGTGTGTGCTTATCCTCTCTTTAATTAATTTGGGAACCTTAATTAGACTACATTATTGACTCAACTTAGTATAATTATCCACCAATTATACTTGTTTTTATAAGCTTTAAGAATAAATTATTGAAGCTAATTAGTGTCTCCATCCCCATCACCCTCATTGTTGGTTGTATTGTCTCAAAAAGCAAAACTAAATTTCACTATCACAATTAAAGTTTTTCCATAGTTATATATTTGTGTCATCTTCAAAGCCTCATTTTCACCATTAATACTGTAGGAATGACTATGAATGACCATGACATTATATAATTCTTAATTTCATGTTTGATAAGATGGATCGACATAATAGTATTAAGGGCATGTTTGTCAAAAACTACTTTTGAAACTAAGAATTTATTTTTAGATAATTATTTTGAAAATGCTTTGTTTATTTAGAAAGAGCTTATAAAGGAAATTGATTCAGGATGATTTCCTCAAGAAGCTCTTCTAGAAAAAAATAGAAACAAAAGTAGAAATTTTTACTAAACTAAACTAAGAAAAATAAGTTAAAAACTCTTAACTTGCTCCAATGTAAGATTCTAGCTTCATCGCTGGTACCAAACACTCAATTAAGGAATTAGATCAATTATTTTAAGTATGAAAATTAAGAAAATCGAAGATTACGGTTTCTAAAAAGATTATTCCTATCATATCTATTAGTATGTGGACTATATCTCAATTTATCGAGCTGGAGAAGTAAGATTCGACAATCTTCAAGTAAAGCTTTATCGAGATTCTTTTTTTTTCTTTTTTCTTTTTGTATTTGTATCTTGTATAATCACAAGTATACTTGAGTGTATAATGTGTTAATCAAGTCATTGTTTGTACATGTGACTATCACGGAGAATATGTACATGTGGGCATTTGACATTCTTCGCGTCTAAATTATTAACACAAATTATTTAGCAATTCATATTTTGTCGTTTTCAAATTAATAATACAAATTATTTCAATAGTTATCAGATATACAATCACGCACGCATTTGCAAAGGATGATGTTGATATGTACTTGTATAGTAGCATAACTAATTAATCACGTCAACTTTTAGATGAGAAATGCATTTGGATTATATGAAATTTCATTTTTATTTTTTGCTAACTATTATTATAAATGTCAATTATGCATATTTTTTTTTATCACGTCACTTTAAAAATAATTAAGTTAGGGTAGTTAAAGAAATGGTAAAATTTAAGGGGTGGCACGTCATTTTAAATCAGTGGCATGGTGGGATCTTCGATCAGGTTAAAATTGTCAAGATAGTCCTATGGAAGCTATGGTTGGATTGAATCCTTCGATGGAAATACCCTCCCGCCCCCCCCCCCCCCCCAACCCCGACCCCGACCCCGACCCCGACCCCGTCCAAAACAAAGGGCTAGCTTGCTCCCACAAGTGTGGTGTGAGCGAAAGGTCTAAAAGACACGCAGTTGGAGACAAGTAAAATAAAGAGTTCCGTTTTCTTTCTTATTCATCAATCGAAAATTAAGACAAATCAGACGGTTCGATGAGAGGTGAAAACACGATACTTTCAACTCATGACTTTTTCTTGATCTGAGTGAGATGCTAATATGATTAATTGAGTGAGTAATCCTAATGTGTTTGGTCTTTTAAATCAACATACGTCACAGAAATTGGAACCCAATATTTTTACTTAACAAATTTTACCAGCAAGCACTATGTCAAATGTTTATTAGGTAATTTACTATTTAAAGCTGTTTATAAACAGTTGCTTGCACCATTTAATACTTTTTCATTTTTTTCTCTGCCTCTCTCCACGTTACAGCTTTAATGAAGATCTCTTTATATTCCTGTCTCTCTTTGATTTCTTCTTAAATCTGTCTTGAGATTATTGGCCATTGTGTGCAGAGCCTGCAAAATAAAAAAATAAAAAAAATAAATAAAAATGTTGTTTGGTTGAGCAAAATCCAGGGAACAATTTCTGCATAAAAATCATCATTATTTTTTCTGCCTTTAAGTTTGTCTTCTGTTCAATCCTTTTCATCTTCAGTTCTTGTCTTCAAATAAAATCAAATTCGAGCCAAATTGCAGTGCCCACTCAGATATTATTCACTGTTCGTTTACTGTAAAATGTAATAAAGCTGCAGTTTTGGTTAAAATTGGCGGGCTGATTCGAACAGGCACTACCTAGAACTGGACTTTGGATAATGGGTTCAGGAAATGATCAGTTTGACACCTCTAACGTACGTTATGAATTAATATTATCTTTCACGTACGTTCATTAAATTTATCGATTCTTGTATTAATTCTACTTTCTTATTACTAGATTGGATTACGGCGTGCACATTTCCAAAAGGATGGTGGTGTTTGAAAATCAAATTTTCTTGAACTATTTATCAATTCTTGTATTAATTCTACTTTCTTATCACTAGATTGGATTACGGCGTGCACATTTCCAAAAGGATGGTGGTGTTCGAAAATCAAATTTTCTTGAACTAACAATCACTTAGAAGATATTGTTAAAAGATCATCTATTATTGTATTGTCTAGTGCGATTTAATGCCACGAAAATGTACCAAAAAAAGAAAAGGGAAAGTTCCCTTTAAAACAAGAAGACTGAAGACCAACTAACCTTTGAAAAATCCATTTTTTTTTTTAATCATTGAAAAATCCATTTTAAAACTTCAGTTTTCAAGAAAACCCTTTACTTCAGTTAAACATCACTCTTTATGTGGGTCCTCCTTTTTTACAGGTTACCTTAATTGATGATCAATCTACTATAGGAAAAAGAACTGGCTGGGGGATGACTTGAAGATGTGTAAATGTTACTTTTTTTTTTTTTTTTGATAGTAAGCGTCGTTTGATTTTCATTTTTATGAAAATATATTTTTTTTTCTTTTTTTTAATCATACATTCTTCATTAAAATAATATTTTATGTAAATACAAAAAAAAATTCCTTATTTTTCAACCACACATTCTCTATCAATTTACTATTCTAAAATACATTTTTTTTCATAAAAAAAAAAGTTACTTTTAGATAAATAACAATTTTAAAGAAAGTTTCACTCTAAGGTAAAGATTACTTCTCTATGAGTTAAATTAAAAGAGACATAAAGTTGGTTTGCTTTTCAATGATAATGAATAAATAATTTAAAACTACGTGGGGTTTTGATCTATGTTTACTTTATACATTGAAAGTTTCGTGTCAACTTTCAACTTAGATTAAATCAGTAAAAGAAGCCAAGTTTGAGTCTTAACTACAGTTCAATAGCTCGTTTAGTGTCTTATCCTTAGATGCTCAAATATGCTACACTAAATGTGATTTGAAGAGGAGATAAATTCTTGACCATCCACGTGCTTGATTTCTACTGTTTCTAAGTCCAAATGTTTGGCATGTAGAACTTCAACTACGCTCACGCAGCTCAATTTGTGGTGCGTATATCGATGTTTAAAGGTTCAATGGGCAGAATTCTTGGCGGAAATAAGATGACATTTCCGACAAAATGTGTGGAGAATTTGCAAAAAAAGGCAGGCTGGCACTATGGAAGATTGACATTAAAATAAACAGCCTTAATTGATACAAGAACTGTTTTTGTACAGGGCTACTAATTCAGATTATAATCATACTAATAAAAAAAGTTTAAGAAATAGAATAAAAGAAAACATAAAAATGGTTGTTTAATCTAAGTGGGATTTAAATTCTACACTAAAATGACCACAAAAACAGTTTTTTCTTGGCTGATACAGCATTATGTTATATCTTCAGTTCATATTGTTCCATTGCTTATGGCCAGGAGTCCATTTTGGGCATTTGGGACTGAAATTGCTAGAGACAACCCTGGAATTCAACAGCTCCACAATAGGTGCAAATTTGACACACCGGGGTGTCTTGTACTGGTTAATTGAAGCACCTAAGCTAATGGCATAGTCCATGAGCTTGTCAAAAGTTCCAGCTTCCACTATTTTGATCTCCAGTGGGCCGATTGATTCACAGACACGGTTCTGGCGGTAAACCGTGTTGAGGGACTCTTCGATGGCGAGGCAACAGTCTTCGAAAGCCGAAGGGGGAATTGGAGTTGAACCATTTACATTAAG
This sequence comes from Osmanthus fragrans, assembly GCA_019395295.1. Lineage (NCBI taxonomy): Eukaryota > Viridiplantae > Streptophyta > Magnoliopsida > Lamiales > Oleaceae > Osmanthus > Osmanthus fragrans. Next base: position 871,178 of record CM033344.1, on the reverse strand, counting down.
CTCCCAGTACAGGACATAGTGGCCTGGAATTGTCGTGGTATCGGCATAACTTGTGTACTCAGTGAGATGTGCATCAAATGGCATTAAATGAGTCACTGCATTTTTCACAGCATTTTGGAGCTCAACCTCATCGGTTTTGTCGGAATCAATACTCAGAACAACATTTTTCCGGCAAACGAAGTTGAATTTCGGGGCTTTGTTCTTGAATCCAGCAACACGAAGCACATCCCCAACTCTGTACCGATAAAGCCCTGTAACAAAAAGTTCTTGCATGATTAGCAATAATCGATAATGTACTGTATTAAGAAAGAAAAAAGAAGCTACAATCTTGTTTACTATATAATTACCGGCATATGTGGTGACTACAAGCTCGTATTCTTGTCCAACCTTAACATCAACCAAATCAACCAATTCTTGTTGTTCCTTTTCATTAAGGGATTTGGGCATGGAAATAGAATTGATCCCACCATTATTTCTTTGGACAGGCAAGAACTCGAAATAGGCCATGTTAGGTATGAGAGTGTAAGAGACTTCGCTCGGTTTGCAAAGCGGGTTGAGATTGACACCAAAATAGCATTCTGATGAAGCATACATTGTGCATACAAGAGGTAGACCATTGCTATAGTAATCAAGTGTTGGTATATATTGTGACATAGTCCCTGTCACAATAACATCTACATACTTAGTATTAGGCCACAACCTAGTAATAATTCCCTGCCATGACTCCCTACTACATTCAGCCTCTATGAAGTCTGCCAACTTCGTGTCGGGTTTAAGAATTTTCATCACTGCCTCCCTCACCGATGGATCCGTAATTTGGGGATTAAGGGTTCCTGTTCTAATATCCTTACAAAGAAGTGTAGAGTGCTTTTCCAAGAACCGGATTGCACGAATGAAACCCGAGGCGAAAACAGCTCCAACCCGAAGAACCTCCTTGTTTTGGCATAACCCACAAAGCATTTGGGAATACATACTTTGGTAAGAATCAAGGCACAAAATGGTTTCATTTGGACTAGTATAGTTTGTATAGGGATCATAAGGCCTATTCTGGAAATGATTACTTTTGTAATAACTAGTCAAAACAGGCCTAGCCACCAGTCCTCCTGGTGTTTTAGCCTCAGATTTTATGAATAAAAAATACATTCCTTTGCCTTTGTCTAAGCCAGGAACACACTGGCTCATCACAGGCATCAAAAGGCTATAAAGCAATGATCTCCTCCCCAATTCTTCCTCAATGGTAGGCATCAGTTTTCTCTCCCCACCAGATGTCCCTGAACTGCATAGCACAAGAACACCCACATGCATGAATATATTATACAATATGAAATAAAAACTATTAACACTTGAGCCAGGCCTTGATCTTTGCATTTATGAAATAGTTATAAGAATAAAAAACACACCTAGTCAAGAACTCAGAAATGGTCTGAGAGCAAAGAATAGGAGATTTATCGCCATTGGCGATACGGGTAATATCAGGTTGAATATCTTCATATGTAATGACAGGCATGATTTTCTTGAAAGTCTCTCTATCAGTATGCCCATTGAGTCCATTTCTTTTCAAGTACTCAACATGGGCATTTTTTGAGAGAATTTCAGCAAGAACCGTTTTTTGAACTTGATCAGCGTTTGCAGTGACATCTTCAATAAACTGAAGAGTCTTTTTGTTTTTCTCAGCCACATCGTATTCATATTCAGTGGGCTTCTGGGGTTCTTTTGGTGCTTCAGGCATGGCTTCCCTTTTTTTTTTTTTTTTTTTCTCTCTCTCTCTTCTATATATCAAATATGTGCAGAAATTTTAAAACAAGAATGGGATAGCTATATGAGAGAGATGGTTATGGGGTGTGGCCGGAGAGGAAGATAGAAGGGGATTATATAGAGGAAATGAAGGGGGTTGGGGGTAGCGATGGCCCGCAGTTTAGTGTTTAAAAGTTGGAAAGGGTGGAGGGGATTGATGGCTTAATTGTGAATATTAATGAGGGCTTGTGGCAAAGTTGTGTTTTCCAGTTTGGTCGAGCAAAGCATGCTTTTATCACTCACAAAAACTAAAAACTTTCGTGCTGCATATAATTTGCCTGTCACAATTCTAGCAGTGTACCACGTTTGTCTTTGAGGTGCAATAAATAGCCCTCTTCTACCTGCCTAATTTCTCTTTCTTTTAATTATAGACCAAATTAATTAATTAATAGGTTTTTGGATTAATTAAGCAGCTTTCCTTTTGCATTGCTTTATTGCAATAGTCACTCAATAAATATTGTAGTTTATTTATAACAACTTAGAATATCTCCAAAAAACTCTATATTTTTAAAGAACATATGCTATCATTTGGAGAGTATTTATAAATTCAAAGAGTTAAAATTTTGAAGTACTCCAACGAGTTCTTTATATTTAACAATTAATTTTACTATATCTATTATTTTTCTCTAAATTTTATTTTATCTAGCTTTCCTTTAGATTATTTTGTTATTTTTCTACATTAAAAATTGAAACATGTTGAATGTATTTAATTATCTAGAGCGAGTTTGGCTTTCTTCTCTAAATTAAAATGTTAATTCAAAGAGTCACTTGAATCGTGATTTTAAAAGTCAGACTCTTTAAAATAGAAAGCATTTCATATTTAAAAAAGTTTTTTGAAAATGTTATTAGAATCCACTAAACAAATACTCTTAGTTGAACAACAATTAAACACCAAAATACAATTTACCTGTTATTTTGTCAAATCGTAACCAGACGTATCAAATACGTTGAAAAAATTTCATAATTATATCAATTTGTTAGACTTTTTAAAATAAAAAATATTTCATATTTAAAAAGTCTCTTGAAGATGCTATTAGAATCCACTAAACAAATACTCTGAGTTGAACAACAATTAAACACAAAAATACAATTTACCTGTTATTTTGTCAAATCGTAATTAGACGTATCAAATACGTTAATAAAATTTCATAATTATATAAAAAAATTCGGTAATATTATTCAACCAAGCACAAATTCAAAACCCAGTGACTAGTTGTTGCCATTCGATAATAACGTCTATCAATCAACACTACGTTTGGTCCATCACGTTCATAAATTCAAATTCCGTATATTTTTTAAACTTCCACACGCTAACTCCCTCCTTTTCAAAAATTCCTTTCTTATCAAATTTGGTGCCATATTACATGCCTGCTTGAACTGCGGGTGTTTCATTTTGTACCGGCAAGCCGTCCACTAGCTTCGGTTCCCGGTAACATTATTACATTTTCCTTAACCTTAAAATTATCGTGGTATTTTGGGTTGTACGGTACATGAGTTTGCCGTGTTATTTGAGATAATAGCTGGTAGCCAATCAGAATGCAGTTGATGACTGCTGACAGCTGGCTACCAAATGACATGGTCGACACGTGTATGGAGAGGGATGCTATCGAGTTGTTACGTTGCTTCACGCAGCTAATTTTGTTGGAAAAGCTGTATTTCATCCACATAATTTGTCCAACGTATAATTGTATTCACATTGCAAAAAAAGGATAAAGTTAGACGAACAAGAAAACGAACAGGATTTGATGATCGACGTCACGTGTCGATTGCCTATTGGAGGGGTCGCCAGTCCCTTTTCTCCTGTAGCACAACCCTCACAAAAAGAGGGGGGGGGGGGGGGGGGGGCTTTGGAGCTAAGTTTCTTAATATCGATAGCAAAAATTTCAAAAATTGTTATTTTTGAAATGGATGTCAATGTGAGGGATTTTTCTAGGAAATTATACGCACACTAATTTAACATTTATGTTATTTTATGATCGAAATAGTTTATTAATAATTATAAAAGAACACAATTAGGGATTGATTCGTTTAATTTTGTCGATTAGAAAATAATTAAATTTAAATTAACAATGGGAAGCTAAAGAATGAAGATAGAACTCGTTTCTGAATAATTTACTATAAATTTGGCTCTAGTATCATATGCATGACAAATCTTTGTTTGAAACTTTTATTAATTATTAACACTATAATATTCTTCAAGTTTGAATTTTTGCTAAAATAATAGTATTTTAATGCGTAGCGTGCCTTCAGAAAAAACGCAATTAACAAAACAATTTGAACAAGTCAAGTCGTACGAAATTAACAACTAAAAGCAGAATAGTCAGTTCAATTCTGACAATAATAATAGTAATAATAATAAAACCTACCCTTAATTGAAAGATTGCAACTTCTTACCTAAACTTATAAGAGATGGTGTTGAAAAATACGATTTAGAAAATAAATTTATTACTTTCATCTCTAAATATTTGACTTTTTAAATTATGTTTGGCTCACAAAGAATGCAGGAAATAACGACAAGCATTAAATACATTGTTCAAAGATAAATGAATTATAACTTTATTAAAACATATATAAATAATTTATTGATTAATTAATTTTTGGTCAACTCTACAGTCAACAAGAACAAGATCCCTAAGTTCACCGAAGGTGGCACTAATTAATCTAATATTTTTTGAAACTCTCCCACAATCAAGAAAAATTGTTGCCTGAAGAGCCCTCAATCTTACATCATTCAGACATCATCTCACATCTGGACGCCACTTGTCTCATGTTGAATTAATCATTTTCTTCTCTAATTACAAACCACGTAGTTTTAACACATCAATTTTTTATTCAGTTTTGCTTCATGTACAATTTTTTAAACAATTTTTTTTCAATATAAACAATTTACCGTTCTCCAATCAAATGAACAAGTAGTGAATTGATATAACGGTTAGGATGCTGGCAGAAGTATTAAGTCATAATAATTTACTACTAAACCTATAAAAACATGTGACCTTTCCTTTTTTCAATCAGCCAATCTAATCTAACGATCCCGACGATGATAGAAGTATCGTTTTAGTTTCAAAAGACTTACTAAACGTATATAAAAATGTGTGGCATTTAAAAATATAGATAAGATGAATTCATATTAAGAATCCCAACAAATGATGACCTAAGCAATATTCTACAATTTGAAACTATGAAATGCTCGATTTTGCTTTCAATTACACTGTATAATTTACATATGCTAAAGTGATTTTTACTATAGGTACAAAGAAATTCAAGAAATCAAAATGTAAACACCATACCATCTAAAATTGTATAATAATGTTACGTAACACTGTATGAACTAGATGACAAAATGTCTGAATTCTATTCAATCCAGCATGAAATCAGGACGGGGACGATGAACATGACCCGCCCCAAATCCGACTTGGCTCAAAATTATATCTTGCATTAAAAAATAAAAATAGAGGGGGAATTGTGGGTAAGCGGGTGCACCATTTTGGGTAGGCCCGGAACCAAGTGGGACGCCTAGTGCTTGGTGCTGTGACAATGCGTAGTGAGGATTTCTGGGAATGTTTATATATTCTGTACGTTTTAATATAAATGTGGGAGACAGGGACAGTAATGCAAATCTTTGACCGTTGACTTCTTATCTGGGGATTTCTAAATTTTTACATCTCGAGAAAATGTTATACATAATTTATTCTTACTCGTCGACGGAACCTCAGTCGTTCGGGCAATAATTCATTCCTACTTTCATTCATGTGCATGTGTATAGATTATAAACTATGTCCGATAAGTTAAATTAAACAAAAATCTTTTTGTATTCTTAGTACTTTCTCACGTTGGAAATGCATTTTTAGCATTAATGATGAGGACACAAAAAGCAACTTCCATTGAGAGACAACATATTGAGTGATTTTGCAAATCAATCTTGATTATGACAATTCAAAACGGTAAAAACAAATTGTTAGTGTGTGTGATTTGATATGCCTCTTTAAAAGTAACGCCTACGTACGCATTTACATAATATAGGTTATCAAATCACCGATAAAATCAAGAAACAAAAATAAGAACATATGATATAAAGTAGGTTTCTTTCGATATTTACATTTCTCGAACATTCATGTGTCTAATCTACGACACTAACAAACATCGGGAAAATGTTTGCACTTATCAGGTGCCAATCCTTCAATGTTTAACTCAGAAAATAAATTTTGAAACGAATGTATATTGAGAAATATAGATGAAATATTGTTTTGAGAATCAAAGAGTTCTCACTATAAAATTATGAACTTCTAAATACAATTAACAAGCTATTAATTACACTAGCAACCGTCCAATTAACTAAATATAATAATTCTAATTATTCCTTTACGTTAAATACAATTCATTCTCTACGAGGAGATGACACATATACAACACGGATTGTAATCAGAAGAAAGTCTAGATAAAAGTTTCTTGATCGAGAGCATGTACAGACTAGATTTTGTCACACGAGGATACATACAGCCCACAGGATAAATTAATAAAGAAGAGTTGCTTAAATTAATTAATCAACTTTTTTACAGATAATAATTAACTCAACAGACAATTAATGTGGTCCTTAATCTGCTGTTTCCATCCAGCATAACAAGCAAGATATTGTCAATATGCTAATACTTTATTAAACATATTATAAATCCAAAAGCTGTAATTACGGTATCGTTAAGGCAGGATCCTGCCCGAAATGAGACATTCTGATTTTAACTATGATTAATTAATAAACTAGGTTGTCTAATCTTCGATTTGATTGGCTATTCAAGGGTTAATCAAATCAATGCAAACTGTATAGTTCCCTTTAATCACATGCAACTTTTTGCATGGAATTTATATATTAGGATGCTTAACCTTTTCATACTTGGAAGTGTGACAGCACAAATCTCGATTATTTAGGTTCCGTTATCGATAAAAATCTCGACGATTTAGGTCCAATTACTAACAAGCATATTGTGTAGTACGTAAATGTACAGATTCAACACTCAGCAAATTAGTACTGTGTTTAGCAAAGTTTTTGTAAGTGGTAATCATGGTTTTGCATGGTGTCTTGCTTTAGTATTTGCCAAGTGATAGTGCAATTTGTAAAAGTTACTCATGTTTAAGTGTCGAAATGAGTAACTTATTTAGTCATTTTTTGGAAACGAAACACTTATAAGCGTAGCCAAACATGCGGTATTTATATTCTTCGTGCTTTAAAATGGTGTCTTTGCTTCAATTATGGGCTGAAAACTCCTGGTATATCAGCAACCCTACACTGTTGAATTATTGGGGGAATCTTTTCTTCTTTTCTTGAGGTGAAAAAAGTAATATGTGAGGGAAATAATGGGAGCAATAAAACAATTTGACAGAAGAAAAAAAATGCTATTCTGCAGATGGCTATCTAATAGTTGTCCCATCATACATATACTTTGCAATGTTAATGTCTCCAACTAATTAAAAGTTAAAACAGACTCCATTGATAGTGTTGTAAGCATCATTATCCTACGACGTAATACTGGTTACGTTACTTTTGTTGTCATCTCAAATTTTTTGTCAAATTGTTCATGCAGGTTGCGCCCCAGAACGCACAACACGTACGCAGCCTGTGTTTAGTCAAATATCCGCATAATTTTAGGGGACAACTACATCTAGTTAGAATAATGCTCTAAAATCTTGTACGTTATTTTACTGTTCAGTACAATCTAATACTGCAATCAAACGTACGAAAACATAATATGATGCCAACAATATGTAATAATTTTGCAGAATTACATGTATGATTGCCTGAATTCTCTTTTACGAGATTCCTATACTTTATTTTCTACCACTTTTTACGGTAATTACAGTGTCATGAAGTGTCATTCGAGGAGAAACATATACAGATGCACCAGTATCATATAAATCTATACATGTACAATTATATGCTTATAAGATGACATATTGTTGCAAGAAGTGGAGTACCTGGATTGTACTCATGCCAGTCCTTGCATTGTAAGTTGATGACATAATGTAATGTTGTCTGTTTCTCGAATCAACTAGATAAAGAATAGTACAGTAAAATTACATCAAAAGTCAAAAATCTCCTACATTTTCCACACTACCCAACAAAATAATCCAAAAACCCACTAACAATATTAAGCATTATGCATTTGCCTCAGTCTAGTCTGATGGAAAAGCTCTTAAAGATGAAGTCTTTTCAGTGATCTTTTTAGGCCTTGAGAGGATATAAATGTCGCCGAAACCGAAAACTTGGGCTTTTTCATATGCTTGTGTCTATTATCTTATGCTTTATCTATTCCACTTTGATGGACACTAGTGATTTTACTCAACCAATTCATCTTTTTGAGGTGACTATGGGGGAGATGCATCGGTCTTTATCCATTTACTGTTTATGCACACTTGTCGGGCATGTGATCAAGGACCTGTTCATGAATTTACTGTGCAGAATTATTACTGTCAATGTTGCAGTGAATAATGTACAGATTAAGTTAGAGAAATGCAACATTCATATAAATGGATATATTGTTCAAAAGAGGGCTTGAAGTCTGCATGTAAAGACATTTGAATTGAATGTATATCTTCCAAAAGGCATTAATATCATGTTTGGCTAACTTTAAAATAATTACTTTTAACTTATTTAAAAGTAACTTAAGCTTACCCTTGTACAAACGCAGAAGCAGCAATGTTAACCTTGAATTATACTGTATGTAGATAGAAAGCAAAATAAAAATAAAAATAGAAGAGATACTGGAATTCGTATTGAAGGAAAATAATATGATATTATTTAAGAGCACGTTTAGTAAACTTGATTGGACATGACTAACACGATTAAAGATGTACAGATGAACACAATTGATAAGATTAAGGACAAAACACATGATAAAATATATCAATAGTTTTGTTCACTTCAATATATCAAACTTGTGATAGAAGTCAACTCGAAAAAATAGTTATAAGGACCTGTCCGTCCGGTCCGGGTGATGTTATTTGGACCATTTGCAATTGAACCGATCTTGAACCTCTCAAACCGTAAATTAATCATTCGAATTGGACCGGTTCACAGTGAACCGGTTTTAATTAAATTGGTCATAGCAAAAATATTTTTCCAGATTTGCAGAGGGGACTCGAACCCTTGCAACTTTTAAAGAACGTTAGACCCTTGACCACCGTGACACTTGTAGTTGGGAATCTGTGTGAGCAAAATATATTATCTATTCAGTTTCAGTAAAATGATATAAAATAAAATATATACTCAACTTTTTGTTTTAAAAAATCCATCGGTTGAACCACTAGCCCACCAGTTGAACCAATGACTTGATGATTTGTTTGGGTTGACGATCGTGTCGATTCCTATAACTATGCTCGAAATAATTTCCTTCAATGTTTTTCTCTCTTCTTGTAAACCTTTATTTGTAGTGTACCGTGGTTATTGGTTCATTTGTTCGGAGGGAAAAAAAACCCTTTTACACGTAAGGTAGACTAGATAGTATCGAACTGTGTTCTTTGATTTATATTTTTTAATCTTGTTCTACGAACTACATAAATGGACGGACTATATTAATTAAGCACATAAATACTCTGCACAGGAACCTCCACTAATGAAACCAGCACTTTGGCAAAGTAGTTCATGCAGATGATGCATAACAATGATTTTACCAAAAAGATTTGCTTAATTAATAAATTCATGAAAGATTTCTAATAGCATCAACCGACAAAATTGTTGAAGCAAGTTGCCTAATTAGCTTTTTACAAGAAGATTACCATTTGAAAATCTTAATTAGGGCAATGCTTAGATTGTAATGATGTCTGTCAACTGGTCTATAAACCACACTAAGCAAACAAGAATAATATACTCTCAATATGACAACTTTGAGCAGTGAATCAATGGCTAAATGGCCTACAATTCCCAAATAGGAAAGAAATACATATAACTAAATCATGAATACATTAAATAGATGGAAAGAATGGGGAGCATAAAAAGGAATGAAAACATAATGGTGACCTGGGTTGTGGCCCAAATCACGTGGCAGTAGCAATAAAATGAGTTTGTCCCTCACTTTACAAGGTAAGGATTGGAAGACTAGTGATAACATTTAAGTGTTGAGAGGCCCAAATTTTTTCCATTATGGCCAGCCATGTAAGAGAGGATAACCATTAATTTAAAAGTGGAAAACATGAAAAGATGGATCAAAAGTAAGAATAAACTAATTAATCCAACAAAACACTTGTTTTGTCTTTGGTTTTTCAAAGCATTAAATTTTGTACACAAAATGAATTTTGAATGCATGAACCAGCATAGGTCAAGCAGGTTGACATGAATTTTCCCCAATTCCAAAGACCCACTTCTATCGGTTCTACATTTTTATCCCGAAATAATAACAATTTTAATGATACTGTTGAAAAGCCCTTTTAGACAATAACCCCTTAAAGGGAGGGCAAAACAAGTGGCGAATCGAGAACGTCTTGAGACAGTTTGGTCCATATTCAACGTGGATGTTAAAACATTGAGAGAACCTTTTCATATTGATCATATTCGAAATTATGTAGGATTATACATTAAAGACAGTGTTTTCTCCTTAGCTTGCGTAAGAACCTGCTCTTGAGGGAAAACAAGAGCTTGAATCGACTGATAATACCCCATTAGGATCTCAGATACCCACCAAGTTATGAAAGTTGGAGATCTTTCACAAAACTAATTTATATTCCACGAGTGCATAATCAGGGTTACAATGAATGAGTTTGGACGATATTTACCAAAAATACAAGACTTTGCATTGTATCTTCTGGTGGCTCAAAGAACATTGGCTTAAGTTTTCTTTCCCTCTCCCCCCCCCCCCCCCCCCCCCCCCCCCCCCACCCCCCCCCCCCCCCCCCCCCCCCCCCCCCCCCCCCCCCCCCCCCCCCCCCCCCCCCCCCCCCCCCCCCCCCCCCACATATTAGGAATTAATAAATTCAAAATAAAGGGGTTAGCATTGACCATTAGGTCTTGCTTTCTTAAGTGGTTATACCTGTTTTGCATAGATTTATAGAGACACGTGTTCATAAGAATGACATTATCTCATGGAACAAGTAAAAGAGTTCGTCTTACATATATTGAAAACAAGACTTATCTCTTTCATAATCAAATGATTTCAAAGCATTAGGACGTCCACCGTTAATCCCACGCTTAGATTCCTTCTTTATGTTATTTAATTTGTATCATGTTTCCTAATCAAACACAAGTATTGCTCCTAGTTAGTGATTTAGACCATGGGGTTATGACGAGTAATTGGTTCGTGGAAGATGAAAACCCTTTTAGCCCATCGTTTCATGTCGTCAGCTGGGCAAGCCAGTGGGCCCATTATTAGAACCAACACCCTCTTGACCATCGAAGTGTAGTCTAAAAAGTCTCTCTATTTTACAAGATGATTGTAGTCATATGGAAGGATATTCATATATTTATTTTTGTTTACTTTTTAAAGTTATTTCTTTCTCAACTTTGAAGAATAAAAATATGGGTTTTATGAAAAAGATAAAGATTTAGCCCCTGTTTGGTAGTCATTTTTGGGGAGAAAATGCATTTTTGAATAGTTGATTGATGAAAAATGTATGGTTAAAAATTAAGGAAAAGTTTTGGGTTTACGTATAATATTATTTTATTGAAGAATGTGCGATTGAAAAGAAGAGAGAGAAAAATACATTTTGATAAAAATGGCTACCGAACAGGGGGTTAGTAAGAATTGGGCCAATGAATGTGGGGAACACATTCATGCAAAATTTGACGAGAAAAATGTTTAGACATACATAGGCAAATAGGTTGTATCACTGTGTTTCTTCCTTTGTGTTGGAACAGGGATTACCATATTTTCCATTACAAACATTTCTAAAAGGGTTGTGGACCATTGCAATATGGCAAAATTGATGGGTTGTCTGGATAATGCTTTCAATTACAGGTATAGAAATATAAAAGTCAACCACTACGTGTTTCTTCATCTCTGGATATTTAGGTATTTTTTTGGAATCATGCTACACGTACAAAATCATTTATAAAATTCCTTACACACTATATATAATAAAGTTGAGGACCACACAACAGACATTTTTGAATTCACGTAGGATCCGCATTTTTTGTGAGAGAGAGTAATACATTTTGTACAAATGTGTTTGTACATATATCTTTACCCTTCTCTCCAAAAAAGTATTTTCTCGTTTGAATTTCATCCTTAGGAAGACCACGACATCCTCAAGTAGAGTTGAATAGACAATTCAACTACCATGAATAATGAATCATTATTAAAACCGTCAAATCGAAAAGAATAATATTATTTATAGTCATTCATTGTGTCAGTCATTGTGTCAGTCGTCTTACCACATACACATGACAGCTGGTTATTTGATGTATTCATGTGGTATGCCATGTATGACGATTGTCATATTGAGCTATTTACGAATAGCATTACTCAATCAAAAAAATAGGTTGTTATCACATAACTTTGTATTAACTAAATTCGCAAGTGAGAGATAAGCAAACTCAAATTACTAAAATTCGCTAGGATGTAAGTCATTATCTCTCAATTTTTTCTACTACCATAAATGTGGTGCATTTTTAATACTTTTTCATAGTTATTGAGTAAAAAAAAAAAAAAAAAAAAAACTTAAAAAATTAAAATTAAAATTAAATTCAATAATTAATTTTAACAGCATATTTTTTTTTTTTAATTTTTTAAATTGGCTAAAACTTTTCTAGAAACTTCGTCCTTAAGATATTAAAACTAAAGAAAAATATAAGAAGTTAGACTGATTGGTTTCACTCTCTACTTCAAAAAAAAAAAAAAGAAGGCGGCGTGTCATGTCTCACCAGGAATGCCCCATGACAAATTAGAAAGAATTTTCATAATTGTGTTTTTATTGAATTATAATATTTTGCACCCCCCGCGCCCCTACTCCCTTGTACGAGTCATATATCACCAAACAAATAGTATGTATAGGTTATGAGAATCTGGTAGAGGTGTAAATTTGATTCTTGGGTTTGAGCGATCCGTGACTTGATCCGAAAAAAACTTGAGTTGACTTGACTCATGGCTCAGAAGAATTGAGCCAAGGCTCGGGCCAAGCCCCATTTTAGGGCATTGACTCGAGTCTAAGCCAACCCGTGTGACTCGTCGAATTCCATGGTTTCGAGTCGGCTTGACTCGTGGCTCAGAAGAATTGAGCCGAGGCTCGGGCCGAGCCCCATTTTAGGGCATCGACTCGAGTCCAAGCCAACCTGTGTGGCTCGTCGAATTCCATGGGCCATAACGAAAATATAATTTTAAAAAAAAGAATCAATGTAAACATAGCTACTATGTATTTTTTTGAAAGTTATGTAAAAAAATATACATAATTTTAAAACTAACAGGCAGCTATGCCCGGAAAAAATACGTAATTTTTAAATTTATTTGTTTCATGAAAATTTTTACACAAAATATTTTATTCATGTACAATTTTAATTCTGTCTATGTTGATTATAGTCGATCCCAAGTTCAAAAATAGAGGAGGGTTGTAACTTTTATTTAATTTATAATTCGTATAAATTATACAAATTTTAAAATTTTTAAAAGATATTAGATTTGTCATGAATTAAAAAAAAAAATAAATAAATCAGCTCGGTTCGATAAGACTTGAACTGAAAGCTTAGATCAAACCTTGATTTTTTGACCGAACAAAAGATAGACTTGGCTCAGGCCAAAAATGCCCGAATCATTTTTACTTGAGCCGAACTTGAACTTCGAATTTCAGCTCTCGATCCTGCTCGACTCATTGATATCTCCAGAGTCTGATACAAAGCATTGCCAATCTAACAAGTATGAGAAAAAAAATTGTCTTTTGCTAGATTTTAATGCATAAGGAGACAAACAACCATGATGGGCCCATTTATGTTAGCAACAGCTGTGGGCTAGGCCCAAATTGCTCTACCCTTTGAGCCCGACAAAGTCATCATGCTGTCTTCACTTTGACTTTTTTCCTTCTTTCCAATATGAGTGCGTGGAATTAAGGCTTTGTCTTTGAGGGGTCAAATGTACAGTTCCAAATAAAAAAAAAATACCTTCAACAATGGGCACTTACATAATATGTGGCACATAATAAACTCATCATGTTTGTTCTTGAAAATTGTGTAAACTACAAGAAGTTCAAGATGATTCTAGAACCCACCACTTCTTTGAAGAGGTGTTATAGATTATTCTATTTATTTGCAATGCTTCAAAGAAAACTTACTCGTGTATTTAATGTAATATTTAAGGTATGTTGAAATATTTTCTTCTGGCAAAATAGTTTATAGAGAAAGCTGATCAACACGAGCTACTTATGAAGTTCTTTTAATAAGAGAAAACACAAAAATTATCCAACATGCCAAAAAACGACTTCTTAATCTCAAAAAAAACTTTTTAATTTTCAAAAGTCATGACAAATAGGCCCTAAAGTTACTACAGTTCTCAATTGAACACCAAACTTCACCATTCCAACTACAAGTAGCAACGACATTAGGCATGACCAGGTGGAAAACAGCATCTATGCACGCCTGCTCGTATGCCTTGATCTTTCTCAAAAGCTCGAAGGTTTTTGAGTTATAAAAGTATATACACCCGTCTGAGGAGCCAGAGAGTGCTATCTCTTCATCAGAGCTGAAATTACACTTGATGGGGAATCCAGAAACTCCATGACTTTCATATCTCTTATATTTGTCAAGTCTGAATGGGAGTCTCGAAGAAAATATTGCAACATAGTTTCCATTTGATTGTGCAATAAAGTAGGGCTCTAAGGGTGACATCTGATAGCGGGACAAGTATATGTTTCTGTATAGACCTGAAAAGTAACATTTTATGAACTTCAATAAAATTTTCTGTCAACACATTGGATCAGACGGAAAATACAACCATAATTCTGTCTAAAACATGAATTAGCTGAAGTTAGCTGCATAATCGAAGCAAGAAAATAGAGTGAACATACACGTTAACACCCAACCATACATGCCTTTATCTTATTCAAGTCCCATGGCTTGATTGACAAAGTGGTTAGGCTAAGGTTGTTCCTTTGTTTAGCAAGAAAACTTATGACCATGGTCACCTTACACATGAGTGTCTCGCCATTCTAGACTTCAAAGAGGTTTTGCGTGAACAAGTAACTTCCATGGATACTACGAAAAAGACGGGGCCATCTGCTGTTCTCCGTATTATGAAACCTATAATTCATTGGATGGAAGGATCATCCACCTCAAAGTACTTCTATAGACTCCACTTAAAAAAATCCCTTAAAGATGCATTGCCTGCAATTATGCAGGGACAAATACCATTAATAACCAAACCTCACAGGCCATCAATGAGATGAGAACCAATCTCACTATACTGAAATCCTCTTTGGGCATTCTGGAGAAAGGGATATTTCCAACCACAGCCTATCACGGATGGAAGGATTGGCCAAATTTTAGTTGGAGGAATGAAAATAATGTATCTCATCAACCCAAAGTATTTTTAACTCGTGTGTGACTCCACCTAAAAATTCCCTTAAAGAGACATTGCGTGCTTTTATGCAAGGAAAAAACTACAATCAACAACCAAATTTCACAAGTCATTGATGAGATAAGAACCAATTTCACTAAATTGACATCCTCTTTGAGCATTCAGGGGAAAGGGAAATTTCCAACCCAACCAAAACCTTATCCCGAGGGTCAATTAGAGTAAATGAGCAAGGCTCCTCTAGACCTCAAATTGAAAATGTAAAATCAGTTATCACTTTGCGTAATTGCAAAGAGTGGTAAGCTTTTGGATGATACAAGTCCACCTTCAAACACAATTTCGAGATGTTCCAAACCAGCAAATCTAGCTGTACTCCTAGAATAATACCTCAAACACAATTTCCATATCTATAAACTCTCTAATACTTTGAACGCTGAAATTACATGTTTCCTGTACCATCAACTCTTCTATAAATTTGAGTAATTATCGAATTCCTTTATTATGCTCTGGGTTAATATTTTTAAGTATATTCTATTTAAATATGTTTCAATTACAAAATATGAAATTTCATGTTTATACAATTTAAATTCCAAAAAAATAAAAATATTCTTGAATATTGTTAATATATTTTCTTTGCCTCATTTACAGTTTATCAATTGAGATCCCGGCAAGAAACCAAGGGGGTATGTTATATCATCCCATATGGAGAATAAGTTGGTTCATCAATTAGATCAATTTCTTTTGCCCCTGTTTGAGCCTCATTCTTTGGGAAAAAAAATACATTCTTAAACAGTGTTTTGACATTATTTCAACCACATATTCTTCAATAAAATAATATTACACGCAAATCTAAATTTTTTTCTTATTTTTTAACCACACATTTTCCATCAATATACTATTAAAAAATGCATTTTTATGAGAAGAATGAGGCTCAAACAAGGGCTTTATATGTAGGACCAGGAAGTTCAGGTTAAACATGTCTAACTACTGTTACTCCAACTCTTAATCAATGTTAATATTCTGATGTGCACCCAAAAATCATTTCGGATCAGATTCGGTTATTTCAGTTTTTTTTTTCTCTTTTACCCCTTTATTTATTTTTATTTTTGGGGTGGGGATGGAGTGGTAGTTAAAGCTCCTATGGAAAAACAGGGAAGCAGTTATCTTTTAATAGTTCATTATTTGAAAACTGAGCTTATCCCCAGAGGACATATAATGAATTTACCTGATTGGATAACGGAATTTGGCGAGAAACATCCCAAACAATGATTGAATTTTCGCCCAGTTTGCTTTTGGACACATCACTCGAGGTGATTAAATTCTTGCCATCAACTGTGAAATCTACATCAAGGATTGGACCAAAACTCCTTACATATTCATGCACCACCTTGCCACTCCTGATATCCCACAATTTTAGGAGTCCTTTTGACCCACCAGACAGGAAAAGGTTGAAGTTGTGTGGAAGGAATTTAACAACTTCTACAATTTGATCTTCCTGGAAAACCCGAACCTCTATCCCCTTTTCAACATCAACTAATCTTGATGCACAGTCGTAACCACAAGAGAGGATAAATAGTCCCTGCTGTGACCATTTCAAGTCCTTCACAGCTGCCTTGTGAAAATTCAACATGAGTGCTTTTTTCTGGTCTTTACTGCACACATTCCATATGCAGATGGTATGATCCATTCCAACAGATGCAAGAAGATGAGCTGAAGACTAACTTCATGAAACAAATCAAAAAGGCAAGAACAACAGGTAATAACAAATATATCACAACAGATCAAACAAACTGTTTTACTAAAATTGGATCCAATATTGAATCAATCTAAACAGTAAATAGCAGGAATTTCGGAGATTAAAAGATATTTCATAAGCTTAGCTTTCTGAATCTTTCTAACCGCTTAAATGATCAAAAAGTTCCATAATGATCTTATGAAAACAAAATCCTTTAACTCATTAGACCACTTCTCTTCATCTTGATTCCCCTTCATATTACCCACATTGTCATTAATACGCACTTCCTCAGCATTTTCCCTCCAGGTTTCTTCATTCTGAAAATGCATGTTAACTGTACTTAAAAAAGATTTAGCTTTCTTTCTCCTCTGTTCTCTATCTTCTTTTCCTTTCTAGTATTCTTTTCTTCTGATGCACTACGATTAACCCACAATGAAAACAAGAAAGCTTCCAACTACTGAATTAGGCATTCAAGAATATATTTTTAGCATAAACCATATCTACTGCTTTTCATTAAAGATTTATGACGACTATTCAGTATACGAAAGCATTGAGCTACCAGAATTGGTTTTTAACTATATTGCTCTTTCAATATGTTGTAATGACAGGATACCGTCATCATGGGACATACCAGCTAACGTCCAACCCATTCCATGAGACACCCAATATACAAGTCAATGCCAATAAACTGTACAACTCTTGAGCTATTTGGGTCTCTAGAAAAAATTCACCACTAAAATTTCTGAAACAACTCTTGAGCTATTTGTCTAATGTAATTAAACAGCCATTTTGATAAATCAACCAGGCAAATATCTGGGCAGACAATAACAGCAAGTTTAGCTGCATCAAATACTTACCATGAGTTCTAGACCATTGTACAGTGTTGACAGACTTAGTGTACCCATTGAGAGCTATAGAAAGTGTGAGGAGTTTGGGCGGTCTGTGCACCACCCTTTATTTGATGCCTCAATGTTGTCAAAATACTATATGGTAGATCAGAGTCTGAAAGGCTTCCTACAACTGTTCAAAAAAGAGCACGTAGGGAAGTTAGGTAGCTGCAATGTTAGTAATATAGAGAACTAATGGTAATCACTAATCATGTTGGGTACCACAATTGCTTTTTAATAAGAATTCACAAAAATTAAATATTATTAGTTATACAAGGTTACACCTTCGTTCTCAGTGTGTGAAGGTTTTCTCAGTTGAATACTGTTTATTTTAACCAAATTATACCCATGAAACCTTTTGATCTCTATATATTAATATATATGTTAAATGAGACAGAAAGTATCATGTGAAGTAGCGTTTCAATTGGAGGGAAACTGCACATTGTGAGCTACACATATCTTAACTAGAAAGGCTTTGGTGTATCCTCAATTGAGATATATTTAAGACAAAAGAAAAACGAAAAAGCTGTCATGTTCAGTGCCTTTTTAGCGACCTTTTTTCTATTATTATTATAAATATTCAAATGTATATATGTAAGTTCAAGAAAAAATGTCAGTATCACAGGTTGATACTTTTTTAAGAGCATAAACAAAATGAAACTTTCACTTCAGACCAAATCATACTGGGAGACTGCTGATTAAAGATTAGAATTTGCAGGATTTTCAGGTATGCAAACACACTCTGGATTTGTAATTTAAGCATCACTGTAATATTAGTGGAGTTGCCCGCTACACTTTGACAAGTCTTGCCAGAGAAGGCCGGCAATCCATCTTGCTCTACACATTCCCGAAATTACTTCTCAACCCGCAGGAGCAGCAGCAGCAGCAGCAGCAGCTTGTAAAACCAAGATGCACAAAGTGAAATTTAACTTTATTGAGTTGCTAGAGCTTGGCTTAGATTCAGTATGGTAAAAGATCATTCAAGATTGTTTATGTTAGAAATTTATTATTAATTATTTGCATGAATAAAGCTTTTACCTAGTCATTAGGGAGTTGGCTATTTTCTATCTAGTCTTTAGGATAGTCTTACTCTATTAGGTTGTTAGCAGATTTTTTGTAAATTTAGTTGGGTCATATGGCTATAAATAGCACACTCTGTAAAGAATTTTAATACATTCAGTTTTCTCATTTTTTTATTGGCTTTTGTTCTTTTCTTTAGCCCATTTAAAGAACGCAATAGCTTTTTTTGCTTGCAGTAGTCTTTCTTTGTTGACTGTTCATTTATTATCATTGGTATCAAAGCAGGGAAACACATGAGGGAGTGTCTTAAAGCAGCAACTTACTTATTTTTACTTGTGTTATTCATTTCTTTTATGGCTTCTGAGAATTTTATATAGCCTACAATTCCATGCTTTGATGGTCACTATGACCATTGGAGCATGCTCATTGAAAACTTCTTGAGGTTCAAAAAATATTGGACGGTTGTTGATTCTGGAGTAGCAAAACCAACAACATGTGTTGTGCTGACAAATGCACAAAAGACAGAGCAAGAAGGACTAAAATTGAAAGATCTCAAGGCAAAGACCTACCAGTTCCAAGCCACTGATCGCAACGAGGTGAAGGAGCTAGAACTTCCCCCAGATTTAAAAAAAAAAAGATTCCGGAAACCATTCTTAAGAAAGATGCTAGCAAGTATATTTGAGATTCCACGAAGAAAAAGTATTAAGGGAATGCAAGGGCCAAACGGATGCAGCTCAAAGCACTTCGTGGAGAATTTAAAACTCTACAAATAAAGGTGGGAGAATCTGTTTCAGATTACTTCTCAAGGACGATGGCAATCGCTAATAAGATGCGGATACATGTTGATACGCTAGAAGATGTGACCATTATTGAAAAGATGCTTTCACTCCATGACAACAAAATTCAATTATGTTGTATATTCCATTGAGGAATCAAATGATATTGATGATCTTTCTCTTGATAAGTTACAAAATGTTTTGCTGGTTCATGAATAGAAAATGCATCGACAAGGTAAGGATGAACAAGCGTTACAAGCTTCAACTAATAATAATTTTTCGACATAAAAAAGATGAGATCAAGGATGAGGAAAAGGCCAAGGCAACAATTATGGTAGATACTCCTATAAATTTTTTGAAGAAAATAAGTTATCTATTACACCAGGAAGAGAAAGAGGAAGAGGTCATGACGACAATCATTCAACATATTATAAATCAAAGTCAGTAGACAAAGCAAGAGTTAAATGCTACAGGTTCACAAATATGGCCATTACAAGATAGAATGTCGAGTCAATTTCAAGAATTATGATGGTAAGCAATCCCATTTTGTAGAGAAGGAAGAAGTGCCTTTATTAATGGCCTATCATGTGAAGGAGGAAACCCACGAGAATTTGTGGTATTTAGACACAAGTTGCAGTAACCATATGCTCTGATGCTCGGACTCTTCGAAATAGTAGGAGTACCCGTGTCGGACACGACGCGACATGGGTATGGGATATGTGTCGGATCCTCCAAATTTCAATCGGACACTTCATCGTTTTTGCTTCTTCTTCTTTCTTTTTTTTTCCCCCTTTTTTTCCCTTTGCTTTTTTTCCATTTCCGCTCTCTATAAACATAGCGTTGCCGCCGAGAGGGTAGAGAAAGGCGGCGACTCTAAGTTTTTCCCTTCTTTTTCTTCTTCTTTCATTTTTCTTTCCATTTTCTTATTTTCTTCCTTCTTTCCCTCTATGTATCGATAGTTTAGGGTTTTGTTTGTATAAAATAAAAATGAGTTCCACTAAGTTCAAATTGCAATCCAGTCCCTCATTTTCTATTTCAAATAACATTTAGGGTCTGTTTGATTGTAAGGGTGAAAAACGGGTGGAAAGAAAATGAATGGCAGGGAATTGAATTGCCTAGAAAACGTTTTACAGGGAATTGTAATTAATGGTGTTTGATTGGTATAATTTTTCACCTGACGAATTTTTCGTTTGACTTTGTTTTTTATACAAATTGTCAATTAAATGGATAAATTTTTGTACCATTGACTTTGGAATGTGTTCCAATTGCTTAAAAAAAAAATTGTCAAAAAATTGGAAAACGTTTTCCCACCACTATGATGAAAAAACATTTTCTAGTTTTTGTGCATCGACCGCTTGTACCTTGGAAAACGTTGGAAAACGTTTTCCCTGAAAAATTAGTGCAATCAAACAGGTGAATAGTAAAAAGTAGGAAAACGTTTTCCACTTTCCACGGAAAACTACGGCCATCAAACAGGGCCTTAGTAATTCTCATAATTGAAGACTAAGCTCCAAAATTCTATTTTATTCGTCTTAACCCTTTATTCAATACTAATTTCATTCTTTGTGAATAATTGATTTTGGTATATTCAAAATGACATATTGAATTAGTAAAAAATTGAAGTTTGAAAGGTGTACCCAAGTACCCGCGTCCAAAATTTGGACTCTTTATAACCATATTCTCGTATCCTATAGTTTAGAAAATAAAAGATCCGACACTTAGATATGTACCCGTACCCGAGTCCGAGCATCATAGACCATATGTGTGGAGAGAAGTTTGTATTTTCCGAATTGGATAATCTTTTCGTGATTTTGTGAAATTTGGCAATGGTTCTAAAGTCTCTATTATTGGAAAAGGAAATGTAGCAATTTAAACCAATAGAAGTTTTATTCAAACAATTTCTAATGTTCTATTTGTTCCAAATTTGAGAACAAATTTACTTAGTGTTGGTCAACTACAAGAAAAGGAATATGAGATCTCTATCAAAGATGGAGTCTGCAGAATGGAAGATGAAAAATTGGACTTGGTGGCTCAAATCAACATGATAGCCAACCGAATGTTTCCATTGTATATTCACAACACTACTCACTCATGTTTATCTACAAGATTGAAAGAGAATGAATGGTTATGGCATTTTCACTACGGGCATCTTAAATTTGGCGGATTAAAGACTCTACAACAGAATAATATGGTGACAGGTCTTCCTCAAATTTCAGCTCCTTCTCAAGTTTATGAAGAATGTGTTGTTAGCAAACAATATCGTAATCAATTCCAACAAGGAAAATCATGGAGAGCGAAGATGACATTGGAGTTTGTTCATTCTGACATTTGCAGGCCCATAACTCCATGTTCTAATTGAGGTAAAACATATATAATTACTTTTATTGATGATTATAGTCGAAAAATCTGGGTTTGCTTTTTGCAAGAAAAATTCGAAGCCTTTTTAGCTTTTAAAAGCTATAAAGCACTTTTTGAGAAAGAGGTTGGCAATCCCATTAATGTTCTTCGCACAGATCGTTGTGGAGAATACCATTCACATGAATTTGCAATTTTTTTGTGTAACACATGGAATCAAGAGGCAACTTGCAGTAGCTTATACACCCTAACAAAATGGCATATGTTAGAGGAAGAATCGCACTATTCTTAATGTGGTACGAAACCTTTTGACAAGGAGCTGTATTTCAAAAACTTTCAGGCCCGAGTAGTTAATTGGAGCATTCATATTCTAAATAGAAGTCCTACACTTGCTGTTCAGGACATGACACCAGAGGAAACATGGAGCGGACGTAAAATATCAACGGATCATTTTAGAATTTTTGGGTGTATTACATACGCCTATATTCCATACCAGAATAAGAAAAAGCTAGACGACAAGGGAGAAAATGTATTTTTCTTGGTGTTAGTGATCAATCAAAAAGCTTATAAGCTTTACAATTTTAGCACTAAGAAAATACTTATCAAATGAGATGTTTTTTATGAAAATAAAATTTGCCCATGGAACAAAAATGTTGTTGGAGAACAAATTCCAACTAGTTTTGATGGAGAAAATGATTATGAAGCAAAATAGTCCCAACAACAACCTTTTCTTGCAACTGTTGCACGTGAGAATCCTCAAAATGAACCTCCTGTAGCTTTTGAAATCACCTAGACAACACCAAAATTTGATGAGCATGTTGAAGTAGCAACAGGATCTCATTCTCGTCATGTTCGAAATAAGTTGGCATGGATGTTAGATTATGAGGTAACTGAAATTGATCATCACACACTTTGCTCTATTTTCAGATTGTGCTCCTATAGTTTTTGAAAGTGCTGTTAAATAATCAAAATGGCGGAAGGCTATGGACGATGAAATAGCAGCTATTGAAAAAAAAACACATGGGAGTTGACCGATCTTTCAAAGGGGCAAAAGACAATTGGCATCAAGTGGGTTTATAAGACAAAATGGAAGGAGAATGGTGGAAGTTGACAACTCCAAGGCACGCTTGGTAGCCAATGGCTATAGGCAAGAGTTGGGTGTTGATTACAAAGAAATTTTTGCTCCGAGTGCTAGGCATGATACAATCAGATTGGTGATTGCATTGGCAACTCAAAACTTATTTTCTAATTAGACGTGAAATTAGCATTAGTCCATGGAGATTTGAATGAACTAGTATTTATTAGTCAGCCTCCTGGTTATGTTAAAGTTGGAAATGAGCATAAAGTGTATAGGCTAAAGAAGGCTCTATATGGATTAAAACAAGCTACACGGGCTTAGTATAATCGTGTAAAAGCTTATTTTTGGAAGGAAGGATTTCAAAAATACCCTTATGAACATACGCTTTTTTATAAAAATTGGAGATGGCGGGGGAAATGCTCATTGTTTGCTTATGTGTAGACGATTTAATCTACACTGAAAATAGTAGAGCCGTGTTTAAAAAATATAAGGAATCCATGATGGTTGAGTTTGAAATGTCTAATCTGCGAATGATGCATTATTTTCTGGGTATAGAAGTAGTGCAATCTACTAATGGTATTTTTGTCTCCCAAAAGAAGTACGTGCAAGAAATTTTAGATAGATTTCAGATGAAGAATTGCAATTCTGTAAGCACTCTAACAGAGTTTGGTCTAAAACTTATAAAAGATCTAGAAGAAAAAGGGATTGACAGTACTCTTTACAAGCAAATTGTTGGAAGCTTGCTGTATTTGACTACAACAAGACCTGATATTTTCATGTTGTTAGTCTCATTAGCATGGAACATCCAAGGAAAAGTCATATTCTTGCTGAAAAGAGGATTTTTCGTTATTTGTAGGGTACTGTAAATTATAGATTACTCTACAAGAAGAGAGAAAAGTCAGATTTGATGGGTTTTACTGATAGTGATTATGCTGGAGATTCAGACGATCGAAAAAGTACTTTGGGATATATTTTCATGCTGGGTTCAAGAGTTGTCTCATGGTCATCTAAGAAGATGTCAATTGTCACTTTATCAACTACAGAAGCCGAGTTTGTAGCTGCAACGGCTTGTACCTGTCAAGCTATTTAGTTGAGAAAGATTCTTGGAGAACTTCATTTCAAGCAACATGGGCCTACTCAGATATATTACGACAGCAATTTTGCAATTAAACTCTCAAAGAATCCTATTTTACATGGAAGAAGTAAGCATATAGATGTGAAATATCATTTTCTACAAGAACTCACCAATAATGGTTCAATTGATCTTATTTTCTGAAAAAGTGAAGATCAAATTGCGGACATATTCACGAAGCCCCTCAAATTTTTTGCATTTCAAAAGCCTGAGGAGACTACTTGGTGTCTATGAAAAGACTAATTTGATGGAGGGACATAATAGCTACTCTTCGTTAAACTCATGTTTTTATACATTAGTTAACCGGAGGGAATGTTAGAAATTTATTATTAATTATTTGCATGAATAAAGCTTTTACCTAGTCATTAGGAAGTTAGCTATTTTCTATCTAGTCTTTAGGATAATCCTAATCTATTGGATTGTCAGCAGATTTTTTGTAAATTTAGTTGGGCCCTATGGCTATAAATAGCCTACTCTGTAAAGAATTTTAATGTATTCAGTTTTCTCATTTTTTATTGGCTTTTGTTCTTTTCTTTAGCTCATTTAAAGAAGCAATATCTTTCTTTGCTTGCAGTAGTCTTTCTTTGCTGAGTGTCCATTTATTATCAGCTTAAAGAGTGTAAAACTCAAGTTTGAGTCTTTTGTACGGTTTAAATTTTCTTTCTTCTTTAATTTTTAAACAACTTAAAAATAAACTCAAGATCGCTTATTCACTCACCTATGTCCACATGTCGCCAGTGATTACACTTCCTAGAACAATTACTTCCAAAATCCAAGCTATTGCAAACCCCAACAAGTAAAGAAATGAATAATGAAATTTACTTTAAAAGACCTAAAGAAAGAGAGAACGATCAATAAATAAATAACCTCGCTGCACATTGAAAGGAGGCGGCGGGTTTGGTTCGTGTACATTAGCCGCTTAGATATGTACCTTCCAGGAATCGGAGCTTCAGCAGGGAGATTCGGAGCCGGAGTGGGGCGATTAACAGGCATAGGTTCTGGAATCGGATTCAGGTTCGGTACATGGAATATGGCTATCTTAACCGATGGCGCCGGAGTCTACGCCGACGAAGGATGTTCTGGTCGTTCTCCATCATCGTCGTCGGAAGCAGTTGAGTCAGCTCTGCACAGAAGATCCATTTTGATATGGGCCTGGGCTCTCACTGGCTGCCGAAATTTATCATCAATCAAACTGGGATCCAAATAGACTATACTAGTGGACTTCGAGTTTTGTGAAGAAAATTGATACAAATAGCACTAAATTGGATTTGAAAACGATAAGACAGTCTTTCACTTTTTAGCGCCAATTTTTTTTTTATGTATTCTTCTATTGATAAAAAAAAAAAGATCCCCTTGGTCTAATGAAATTAGAAAATCCAATTGAGATCTAGAATCTCGATTCTAAGTCAAGATATTATCGAGGAGAATTGTAGTGTAGATTGAGAAAATAGGAAAATAGACGAATATTTCTTGACTTAGGAAAAGAAATGAAAAATTAAAACCTTAACAAATATTTGTCAAGATCAAGAATTTCAATACCCAGTATATTATTGACAAGGATTGGGAGTCACAACATAAGAAGGAAAAAAGTTAAGCAAAAAAAAATTATTTGTCCTCTGGGCCAAGCCCAAATAATTTGTTTGATATGAGCCCACATAATAAACATAATCATGAAGTAGAGAAAGGGAATCTAAGGGTAGCCTAACTAACCGTCTTTCTTCACGTGTCATTATGAAACTTTGTAAAAAGAAATCCTCACATTTTTCTCTCTATCTATTCCAGAAAAATACAGAACGAGTAGCAAAAATATGTTTAATGATGTAAATATTACGTCATGATTGTCTATGCATACTAAAGGGAAGAATTCATAAACCATTGTTTAAGTATGACCAATTCATATTTCAGCTCTAAAGTTTGGTCTATGCAAAAATAAGGTTTCATTAATTAATTAAAATTTTTTATTAATTAATTATTTTAAAGTCACAGTTATGCGATTCATGGTCACAGATATGCACTTAAAAGTCACAACTAATTTACTGATCACATATTATCAAATTAATTGGTCACAAATTATTTCAATGTCACAAATCAAAAACTTTGTAGGTTGCAGATGATCTCGAAATCACAAATTGAAAAATTTACAAGTCACAGTTATTTTATTGGTCACAAATTCAAAAATTACAAGTCACGGTTTATCTGTGAATCACAGATTTTAAAATTGATTGGTTACATGTTATTAAATTTCAAGGTCATAGTTTAATACTTGATTATATATAACCAAATATTAGGTCACATTTCATCGCCACCTAACACCACCACAACTGCACCACCACACCTGCCATCACAATCATCAACCGCCTCCACCACCACCACCACCACACCACACCACCTCAACAGACCCATTGCCACCATCTCACCACCACTAACAAAACCTCTGCCACCATCTCACCAAAATCACAGTAATCACCACCACCACCACCATTGCATGTACCAAGAATTACCATCAGCGCCTCCATCTTCACTACACCACCACCAAAAAAATCCCAAAACTCAACCGCCGCCACCGTCACACCACCACCATGCTGCCAAATCACCGCCAAATTCAACCACTGTCGCAGCCACCAAACCACCACCACGCTGCCAAACCATCGCTAAATTCAACCATTATCACCACCATCACACAACACCATCCAAACGCCAACCAAACCGCTAGATCCACCACCACAAAACACCGTCCAAACCCACAAAATCGACACCAACCTAAGCTGCTTCTGCTTTGCGTGTGTTGCTACAGTGCTTCGCCTGTGAAGAGTCGTCGGAGTGGTGGATCTGCTTTACGGTTTCATTTCACCACCGCAACTGGAGGTGATTCGCGAAGGGGAAAGTACGATGACGTTGTACTTCTTCATTACAGCAGCACTGCGCGAAGGGTGCTCAGGCGACGACATGCTCCGGCAGTGCAATCGTTGCCAAACCAACGACTGATACAATGGAGAAGAGAGATGAGAGAGAAGGAAGGTAGAGAGAGAGAGAGAGAGAGAGAGAGAGAGAGTGGCGAGAGATAGACAGTGGCGAAGAAAGGGAGATCTAGGGTTGTGGGGTGTTGTGTGGGGTTAGTTATATAATACCTGAAAACTGCACAAGTAAAGATTGAGCCTAGATTATGAAATGTCATCTCCAAAGTTCGGCTGGTGTGTAATTTCCTCCATACTAAATCATTCACGTTTATGGGTACTAGGCTCGCGTTTGGGCACAACACGGCCCAATCTGAGACGAATTGGATCAGTTCAGGTCATTTCAAACTAATTTCGGTGATCTTTTGTGTGTTTGATTTGGTTATTGGAAATTAGGCTCCGTTTGATAACCTCTTATTTTCTCTGGAAGTTGGAATTCGAATTCCAACTTCCACTTTTGACTTGTTTGATTGGCCAAATTTTTCATGAAAAATGTTTTCCACCTTATAAAATTTTCATTGATTTCAAGGAATTTATTTTTCCACTATTTTGGTGGGAATTGAAATTTCACCTTTTTTTTAAGAATAGAAATAAATTTTAAGATGAAGTGTAAATAAATTTATCTACTTAATTGACAAATTCCATATAAAACAAAGTCAAACGAACACCAAAATTTTTTTAATTTTTTTAAATATTTTTTTTGGTAATCGAAACAAAATTTGTCATCAATGATAAGAAATTTTATTCCTTTAAGAGTGTGTTTGATTGACATGAAAAATGTCACCTAAAAAAGAATATTTTCATTGTTTTAAGGAAAATAAAAACCTACTCTCCCAAAGAAAATATTTTCCTTAAAAACAAGGAAAATTAGATATATTTTCAAAAGTTGGAAAATATTTTCAATGGAAAAAAATACCAATCAAACACTCCAAAGTAGGAATTCGGATGAAAAATTGATATTTTTCATGAAAAATAAATGCAATTAAACACACCCTAATTGACGATTTTCATGAAAAATAAAGTCAAACGGACACAAAAAGTATTATATTTTTCAGGTGAAAAATTATAATAATCACACACCTTTAATTACAATTCCTAATAAAATAAATTCTAGGCAATTCAATTATCTGTAATTCATTTTCTTTCCACCCAAATTCAATATTTCTATCAAACGGACCCTTAGATTTGGACTAAATCTTATGAAAATTGTAGGGTTGGTCCTCAATCTTTTATCTGAGTTGAAAGTTGGTCCCTGAAAAAATATGAAAAGGACCTAATTCACTCCAAACTTTTCTCTTTCCCTGTAGCTTGAGTACCATTGAAACAATTGAAAACAAACAAGTTCTATGAATCAGACTCGAGGAGGATGAGTCTAAAAAAGGTGCAAAGCTCGATCTAAGGTGAAAGGGTTACACCCAATGAGAGGGTATTGATGGTGAGGAAACATTCTCCCCAGTTTGCCTCAATTTGTTATATTTTAACTATTATATATCATTTAGATTTAGAACTTTTTTAACTAGATAAAGAATAAGATGGAAATGTCTTTATGGATCAACTAATCCTTCGTCGATAATGGACAAAACTATAATGTTTTCAAACTTCAAAGCAATCTTCCACACAGTCTTACGTACTTGAGATTTCATCAAGTCATTATTTTCAGTAAGTTTACAACGGTCGAAAAACATCGATGTATGTAAGTTAATTGATCCTAGTGAAGCTTTAATGTATATAAACGACATAATGTTGATTGGAAATGATAAAGATGATTGTCCCAACAAATGCACAGCTAAACTCAAAATTTAAGATGAACAGGGTGTACGCGAAATTAAGATTTTTGGAGAATATAGTTTAAAGATATTTCTCAATTTCTCTCAAAACTACATTATGAAGTTTTGTAAAAGATTTTTTTTTAAAAAAGGTAAAACATAAAAAGTTTTCAAACTTTAGTTAAAATCAAAAGAAAAACACCCACGTGGACCATTAAACAAGACATTGACTTTTAGAAAGTCAAGCTCTAAAATCATTGCAGTTGACAAAAACTCAAATGGTTAAAAAGCATTGATTTATGAACACATAGATAGATATTTGTGCCACTTGGTATATTTCTAAGATTCAATCACATCCCATGAATTAATAGATAATCTAACTTATGGGATATGTTGCAATAAATTATATTTAAATCTATGTTGATAACATCTACACTATTAATTTAAATTTTTTTTTATATTAAAAATAGCAATCTTTTGTATGTTGCTATTCAATTGTGTCCAATAATGCTTAATCAACTTTAAAACAAAACGTAATCAAATTTTAATAATTCCTTCACGTTGACACGATTTCTCTCAATTTGAGTTTCGAATAGGATTATCATAACTTCAAGATTTGTTGCTGATTGAATAGACTGTGCATAGAAAACTATGTAACATTTTTCGACCCCATAACTATTAGTTATAGCCAATATAACTATTAATATTAAAAGCAAAAAAACTCATCAATGAGTGGAGGTGATGCTAATTGATATAAATTGAAGGAAGGAAGGTCTAAGTAGTTGGATCATACGTTGTATTGAGTTGAATAGGGTCTTGTTCATAAGAGCGACATAATATGGTATAGAAAGTTAGAAAAGGAAAAGATACACAAAAATTAACTTGGTATGTGATATTTACTTGGGGTCAAATTGATTTAGATCTACTACTACATCTACTAAAAAAAATGACGCAGAAGGATTCATTGAGTCGACTCTAAAATTTTATTGATAAAATTTTTGAGAATAAAATGTAGTAAAAAGTGTTGAGTTTACTAATAAAAATATTTTTTTGATAAAATATATAATAGAAAATGAATTTTTTAAAAATAACATAATAGAAAATGAATTTAAAAAAAAAAAAAAAAAAACTTTGAAAAATAAGGATCAAACAGAGGCTATATTTTGTTGTACGCTGACTCGCCGAGGGTGTTGCAGTTTAGTTTGTGGTTGACCTAGAGAGAACATATCATGTGTACTCTCGAACCCTGTTTCATATGGTCAGCTTTTGTACTTTAATTAATATATATTTATTTATGTTCAGTCCCCTGCGTCACTTGTTGTCGGAAAGATATAGCATACCTGTCTATTTTTTGTCACCTTCCACAGCTCAGGCTTACATCATAATTACATCATTTTTATGACAGTTTCTGCATTTTACTGACTCAATACAAAATGAATTTTCATTAATTCTTCCAAAAAGAGTTGTACTGGTACAGTTTAGATGTATATTTGGTATATGATATGTACAATTCTTGCATGATCCAACCATCACGCTCAAAATCATAATAATCTCGAGCACTTTCCTAGAGTTAGAACATTCTCGAGTCTTATGGTCAGATTTGAAGTCATTTTCTTCATGGATCGTAACATTCTCGGGCGCCTGAGCTCGAAGCTCGATGTTGGCCTCTGGCAGAGTTGAGGTCGGGCCTATACGTCAAGGTCAGGTCTCTATGTCAAAGTTGGGCCAATTGAGGTCCGGTCGTGTGTCTTCAAAAGTATATTTTCTCATCTACTTTCTAGAAGACGTTAATCCTACTGAGATTATAATTTCCTATGACCCTTATCCTCATTATTTACTTATTACGGTTCAATTCGAACTCCAATTAAAAACACTTTCAATATAACACAAATACCTTGCATGATAAGGATAAAGATTACATATGGTTGAATCCTTCTACAACTTTGCCACCAACGTCTATAAATGCATGATCAAAACTCATTATTTAGGTACGCTTTTACATTCAATTCACAGTTTTACGCTTATATTTTTTCCTCTCACTAACTTAAGTATCGGAGTGACCTCGTCGCCTTTATTTCAGGTACTGCAGATTCTGTTCGTGTGCTTCTTTTGTCCTTGAGCTCGGAAATCAACAGATGACGATTTTTGGTAGCATCAGTATATAAATTTAAGTAATACTTTCTACATATAAACCATATTTCTCTATCTCGTATTCACTTTTATTTCTAGCAATAAATAGCTGGGTTCGGGGAATTTTAAAAAATTGGTTTGATTTTCTTACTAATTATGGTTTTTTTTTTTTTTTTTTTTTTTTTTTTTATGCTAGTTTAAGAGAATGTAGGAAGAAAATGGACCGACTTACAACTTGATCGTGACAAATTGAATGAAACAACCCAACGGGACTGTGTATAAAAAACTTGAGTCAAAAAGGGAAAAAATATATGAGTTTAAGCTTGATACGAGTCACTTTAAAATTAGACAGTGTTTCTCTATATGATTCCATTTGCCTCTCTAAATGTACTGCTTTAATACGGTTCAATCCTTGTCTTGTGATAAAACAATGAATGAATATCTAATGATTATTCAAAATTTCAAATTCCGAAACTCCTAAAACTTGGTGAAGTGTGAACATAGGAAAATGGATTAAATTGAAATGATTAGAAGAGGAAATCTTGTGGCATAGACAGTAGCTTTCGGGCTCTGACTCATAGGTAATAATGGGACCCTGCACCCGCACGCCTGCTTACCGCGTGGACCCTCCTCGTTGACTTTGTTATTTTCTCAAAAAACCAGAAAAACAAAGGTCAAAATAAGGTGACGCCACCGTTGAGAGTCATTCTTCCGTTTTGCGCACAACCACCGCCTGCCGCCGCCACCTTCCACTCAGTCTACCTTTTCTATAGATTATCATAATTATATTATATTATTTGGGGAAATTAATTGACCCTTTTGATTTCTTTACTCCAAATTCAAGAGAGAGAAAATCTGTTAACGTTACGATAATTATTCAAAAGCTATCTATGATGATGTATTATATTTCATATGGTATTCTTCTTCGTCTTTCTCTTAATTGGCAAGAGTGCATAGAACAAATTCTATTTCGAAGATTGACCAATTAATTACCTAAATTGCAGTCTTCATTTTTGTTTGAATACCAACTATTGCTAGTGGCTGCGAGATTAAATTAATCATTAACTTATAGAAGTATGATACTAAGTTGCAATTAGTACAAGAAATCCAAATTTGTTTGACCATAATTAAGCTACATTCACCTGCTTATCCAAATCTAAACATAGCCCAGTGTTAATTTGATAATAATGGAGCTGGGGTCCTCCCAAAATTACAAGTTGCTTGATTATTGACAAATTCTGGCTCCAATTTTTAGGTTTTGATGCACATGTTGATTGTCACCACTTCAGGGCTCATAGTATCTGATTTATATGATGGCTTCTACTAAAGGAATCTGGTGGCAGCAGTCACTAACTTTGACTCTACCACTACATAAGAAAAGTAAAAAATTTCTTTTCTTCAAAGGAACGATTTAAACGTTGACATGAATAAACGTTTGTTCATAAAAATACTAATATAATTTTAATAGATATGTAGACTAAAATAACATTATTTATTTTGGCAGCGAGGATCTAGTTGTATTAACATTTTAAATTTACTAGAAATCGAATTTAATTTATTGTTGTGGATTGAGAATAAAAATGTTCACCAACTCTCTAATATTAGTATTTAGTACCTTTCATCGTGGAAATTATATTATTACATTTTTCAAATATTTTCTCGTGATAAACACTAGAGAATCCACCATTCCAAATAACTAATGATATGCCAAAAATAATGGAATCCTCAAGCTTTAATTTAATTTGCATAAAACAATTGGATATCTTAGATTATGCAAACAGATAAGTTTTCGTGGATGTCAACGTGTACCCTTTTTTTTCTTCTCTATTATATGAACTCAAAAAGTCAAATTAATTACTAATTAATAGTTGGATTGAGATAAATAAAGGAAAAAACAATTTAACCGACTGTTATAGCTTGTTTAAAAATTAGCTCTTGTTAAAATAAGTAACTCAAACTCTTATACCTTGTTGTTATTGTTATTACTGTTACGCATCTTCCAATGAGACTCTATGCATTGTCAAATGGCTGCCTCACAACAAAAGAACCTATCCCAACACTCCTCATCATTAGAACATGTGGCAATTGACCGAACACCCATGGGAGCCAAACCCTCACGGATGAGGCGAGCCACGTAGAGAGACATTTTGGGGAAGATCTCCACAAGGGATCTTGTAGCTAGTGATGATGTGATAACTCACTGAATAAGCGACTCTACTCAATCAACAAGTCAATACTAGTCTTACATATGAGGCTTAGGGTTGTAAATTGCCATAACATTAAATAGATTGATACTTATGACAAGAGATCATAGTTGCTAGGATGAGGTCACGTGTCTCTTCGTACAATAGTTATTTCTCACTCTCTTCTACTATAAACTCACACTTAGTATCATTTCAAGGTAATACAAGTTAGATTCTAAAAAACTATAACTTTGCTATATCACTATTTTATTATTTATTCTCCAACTGACTTGATCGTTGAAATGTGCGCGGCCAACTCTACCCTATCGGAGGAGGTCACATGTGGCTAGCGGTTTGTTCTAATGTGCAGGAATACGATTAAGTAAACGTGAGATGTGTTGAAATCTGTTGACCACATTAGAGGTACATTTTTTGAGGTCAATTATTATTATTATTAATAAGTAAAAGCATAAGCTTTTGCATTAAACTAAAATTTCTAGAATAGCCCATACAAGAAAAAATTGTCGAGTTTGTGGGCCACCTTATCATCAGAAGAATTCTCAATAATTTTTATATACCAAAATTTGCCAAAATAAAATGTGACTTTCCTTTCGTTTGTCTAATCAGTCTTTAGCACAAGTCAACCCAATTTCGGCCATTTATTCCTTTGCTTGATAGTATAAATATCCAGGTGCTGCGAATCGGTTTCATTCCTATTATAAATTGAAGCCAAGAACATCAAAGCTAGAGAGAGGGAGAGAGAGAGAAAGAGGCTTGAAGCATAAGCATCTAACTAAAAAGATAGAAATTAATCAAGTAATTGTAAGAATAAAGGAGTTCAGCTTTTTAGCAGCAGCAGCTATGGCAGATGAATTTCAACAAGGCAGTACTGGTAACTGGTGGGATACATCAAGAAACAGATTTGACACTACTTCATCAACACAATCTTCGATTTCTACAACGTTAAATGACAACAGCACATCAGCCTTTGAATGGCCGACAGAAATTTCCGAGATCAAACCAAGGTCTTCCATGAATTCTTCATCAGTTTTTCCTTTTTCCAACAAGTTGCAAGAGCGGGATCCCAATTTACAAATGATGGGATTAGGCCTTTCTTCTCAAGGAATGGATTGGAATCACTCTCTACTGTAAGTAGTCTTGCGAATTCTTTAGCTTCTAGGTTTTTATTCTTTTTTTCCCCTCCTCTTGTATGAAAATATAGAATCGGTACTTTAGATTATTTTTTTGGGGTTAATTTGGACAGTAGAAGTGAAAAGGCTATGCTTCAAGAAGATACGAATTTTCAGCAAGAAGCTAGGGCAGCATCTTCTCAAGACCAGTGGACCGGGCAGAAAATATATTCCGGCAGTGCCGTGGATTCTTCAATTATGAATTATTTTAAGCAAATTAACCGGGGTTTTTCTTTAGACCAGCCGGAATACAGTTCTCAAATGAGCTCTAACGACACCGGAGGAACAATATCACAGGGCTTAACGACGAGTTTCCAGATGGATTCTGCTGCCTATGGATTGTTATTATCCGATAATCAGCCACATCAATCCACTTATGAAAATCCGGCAGTGAATTTTCAGGGACCAGGACCGTACCCAGTTAGCTATGGGGCCAGCACAGGCGTATTATATCCTTCGCCATCTAAATTTCCGCCATTTTTGAGAGCTTCTGCACCAAAACAACCACCAGCTGGTCACCTACACTTCACTAACAACACTCCTTTTTGGAATGCATCTGCAGCCGCCATGAATGACGTTCGACCGAGCTTCTTCCCATCCCTACAACCTCAACTTCCAACGTTGCCCTTTGATGAAAAACCAAAGGTAATTAATATGGTGTCTAACTATATGCGTGCATAGGCTGCTCATCTAGGGTTTCCGTTTTATTTTTCTTTAAATGCTAAAATTTGTGTCTATTTTTCGCAAGATCACAATGGGACCTCGGGATGTCAGTACAATAGCCAAGAAAAACACGACTGAAACATCAAATAAAAGACCACGGAACGAAACAGCAGCACCTTTACCAGCTTTTAAGGTATGCATAATAAGGTTTTGAACAAGATATTGCTTTAAATTTCACTTTTTCTTTTCATTCATAACAACTTGTAGCCTTGTTTTGCTCTTGATTAGGTAAGGAAAGAGAAGATGGGGGACAGAGTCACTGCACTTCAACAATTAGTTTCACCTTTTGGAAAGGTAACTTAAGAAAATTTTCTTCGCTTTTTCTCAAAGATAAGATAATTTTTTATTATTGATTAAAAATAAATTTTATTTCTCAGACAGATACAGCATCCGTGCTTTCTGAAGCTATCGAATATATAAAGTTTCTCCATGATCAAGTCAATG
This sequence comes from Osmanthus fragrans, assembly GCA_019395295.1. NCBI lineage: Eukaryota > Viridiplantae > Streptophyta > Magnoliopsida > Lamiales > Oleaceae > Osmanthus > Osmanthus fragrans. The sequence goes on along the minus strand of CM033344.1, from coordinate 835,533 downwards.
TAAGTATATATATGTATCTTACAATTTATTAACCACATTAAATTATGTATAATAAGTAATTTGTTGTTCTAAATATGGGTTCTTATATACATATTCAGATGTTAAGTACCCCATATATGAAAAGTGGAGCTTCCATACAGCACCAGCAGGTATTAAGTTTAATTTGTTCTTTGTTACCAGTTATTAAATTAAGCTTATCCATTCTAGAACATTTTTCTTATATATTCTGTAGAACTCGGATAGATCCAATGATCCAGATCAAGGGCGAGCTCAAGATCTTAAAAGTCGAGGACTATGTTTAGTACCAGTTTCTAGCACTTTCCCCGTCACACATGAAACAACAGTCGATTTTTGGAATCCTACATTTGGAGGGACTTACAGATAAAGAAGCACAAGATGACCAAGCAAACATCAAAACATTATCAAACCATATAAAAGATTAGGAAATGACCTTTGGGCAAATTAAATTAATAGTACTGTAATAATTGAAGAATTATTATTAAATATTGGTTAGAATAATGAGTAGAGGTACTAAAACTAGAGAAAGTGTTGGTGTTAGTTTAGAAGGAATTTGTTGTCTGAAGCTGAATTTAGTTGATAAAGGAGCTTTTGTTTCTGCATCTGTTTCGTGCATAGAGCTGGCATTTACTTTAGTTGTAAAGGAATGAAGGAATAATTGAATTCCAGAACAGGAGTGAGTGAGTGTGTTGTATGATAATATGATTAGAAATATCACTTTTCAATTGTTTATATGTCTGGAATATGTTAGTGGAAGTGAGGGGTTGGCCCATGTCCCACCCTACCCCCACCTCTATAGGGTCTCTTGTTTCTTTTTGATTAACAAAGGGGAGGGTATGGGAGCAGGAGCTATCAACCATGGTTTTGTGCTTTTTATCGAATGGTCACATTGAAATGATTCAATTGGACGGTAAAGAGGAGCGTGAGCTCATCTCTTTGTGCCTTGAATCAGTAATGCTTAATTTGTTATACCTTTATCTTAAATTGCAGCCATGTGGTTCGATGGAAATTTACATGAACTGACTAAGAAGTGTCACGTGCCAAGCAAACATATCGAGCCGACCATAATGGCCATGAAGTTTATCAAGCTGTTCCTCGTACATTCACCAACATCAACAATCTAAACTCCTATATATAACGTCTATGACGGTGCAAATGTATACGAAACTTGAAACTAAACCAAAATATTGTTAATTTTTTATACTATGATATGATTGAAAGTGCTTATAAATTGTAGATCTTATAGAGTGTGTGCATGATAAGTGAATAATAATTGTGGATCCTATAAAATGTGTGAATAAAAAGTATGACCACCTTATAAAATAGGGCATTCTCGATTTATTCAAGTATGAATGTCTAACATGTACTATCAAATGACAACACTCCAGTGTAAGTATCCATGCTTCGTATGTCCTCTACACAAGTGCATTATTTAGCACTATATTTATTTATATGCATCCTAGCACATTATTTTCCTCCGAGACTCAAAAAATGTAATCAAGGATATGGAATGATAGTAGCATATCATCTGATGGACACATATGCGAATAATCAAGTACCCTAGAATTTTTATGTCTTCTTTTACTTATCTTAACTTATAAGCATAGATTACCTCAAAAAGAAATTGGCATCTTTGCCTCGTGCATGACTCAATGTATTCGCTGATCACATGAAATTATTTCACATAGATGTAGTTTGATTGTCATTTTCATATGCTAAGATAATTAAGACTTCATGTTTACTCGATTTAATGACAATCAATAATCACGTGACAATGTACAAGTCACTTTTTTTTTCTTTAAATTCAGAACTTTGTTCAATCACCCTCACTTATGGTGGAACATTACTGTGAAAACAAAACCAACAAAAACAAACATAAGAACCAAATAGCCATAAAAGGCACTAACCAAGCAAATAAAGCTAACATATCAACTTCACTACTATTGCCTAGCTAATGTTGGGAATCAAGTTTATCCATACGTATAACACCTTTTTACAAATTTGGTATTTCATTTAGATGCATGTACCTCACCATGAGACCATCCGCCCCTTGTCGGGCTAGAAGATCTGCTGCTCTATACTAATGAGAAACAGTGAAATTGATGCCACTAATCAACTTTAATAACTCATACCAATAATCCACAAATACCAAACCTTGCATAAACGATTTGTTAATTAGTTTACCACTACTGCTGAATCACACGAGTCACTTGTCCATGGTTCAATTAAAAAAACAAGTAAATAAAATTTGGGTTCACTCACTAATCACCGGACTTGACAAAGCGGAGTAAAATACACGAGCTCGAACATGTAGTAACACAGAGCATATTTGATACATAGTACTCGACACGATTCCCTAAACAAAATTATATTCTTTTTCTTTTTGGCTAAGTGTAATGGTGTTTCTATCATGTTAGCATGGATTTCAGCAAATAACAATTCAATGTGTCAACCAAAATACTACACCATCACTGGGACTTAAGAAGATCATCTTAATTTTCTAATGGTTGTTTAGTACACCTAGGCAACATAAGCACACTAAAAGAAGAAAATTATAATCCAATACATAATGACTATTTGATAATTCCTATGATAATCAATCAGTAACCTTAATAATACATGTTAATGATTCTTCTATTAGGTTAATGAAATCATACAAAATTTGGAGGACCATCAAAATGAACAATCATAAAATCAATCAATCAAAACAAACATAATACAAGCCAAATTCATGTACTAATCTTTTTGTGTAGAAAACCCAAATTTATTTTCGATCAAATGGACTATGAATTCTTACTAGGGAACAAATCTAACTTTCATTCTGATAGACTTAAAACATCATAATATCGTACCATGATCTTGAACCAAAAGCGTGACAACTAACATTGGAAGGCGAACAGACTTTTATCATTAACAGAAACCAACCATTGTACCGAACATCAACTATGTATAAATTGTGTGCCAAGATAGCAAGAATGATAGTTTCAATCACATAGAAATGATATGTGATAATTCTACTGCAGAAAGAAAAAATTGTAAGAATGTAAACTGTATTTTTGTATCAGGAAGAGATCAGGCACCCCCCTTCAGTTTCTTGGTGATGATGGCAAGGTACTTCCATTGGTGAAAAGCCTTTTCTAATTCAAGCTTGTATAGCTGTCTCGAACTGTCACCAGCAAAAGTTCCAGCACCATAAGGACTTCCGCCTTTAACTTCCTCCATTTCAAGCATGTCAGCTCCAAAAAATGTATCCATTGGGCACAAATACCATTCCATGGTGAACAAGCTCAGTGATAGCGGTCAACCTGGAAGAACCCGAAGAAACAGAGTTATCAACATAATTTTTGCTCCCGGAAATTTAGGATTTTTTCTATTTACAAAAAGGTCAAGAATCTATGCAGTAATTTATTGTCCACTGCATTGAGAACCAGTGCTATAGAAGATCCCAGCAGGTTCCCAGCAAGCTGTCATGTTCTCCAAAGGCCTCCAGTTGCATCAAGAAATGCTTTGAATCGGGCAGCCATCATTCTGAACCTTGTGGGAAAGCCAAATACGAAGCCGTCAGCCTCGGGAAGTTCACTAGGTATGATACATCACTCTTTTGAGGTGCACCCATTTTCTTTAGCACCTCGTCTGGTAATGTCTCAGGGACCTGTGCCGCATGGAAAACATAAGCAGCAGAACATTAAGGTTATTTTCTTTAGGATACACTGAAAATCAATGTCAAGAAATTCATACTAGTTTCAATGAGAACTATTGAATGAAAGAAGGGAAAAGGGTTATCAGCCCATCTCTTGTGATAGAGTGTTTCACTACTGAATCCATGGAGAAATTAGTCTCAATGTAATGACTTCCATAATGGTTTTCATAATTCTAAGAGAAACATATGGCATATATATCAGTTGTATAGACTGATTTCACTGATTTTTCATACTAATCATCTCATGACGAAACTTACAGCTTCAGTCAGCCAAATTAGTTAGAAGACGAGTTAAAATAACAAATCCATACAAGAAATGTCTTGCTCATGGTAACCTAAAAAAATGCATTGTTTCTTTCTTTATCATTCTATTAGGTTTTATTGAACCACCTAAGCTGAAAACTTAAATTGTTTAGAGAGGCATTAGTTTTTAGAGGCATTGGTTTTTAAATTATATTTATATCTTCAGCATACCCCTCACAGGAAAACAGGTATTATTTTACTCTCATAGGCCTGACACTCTGTGTTAAGGGATGTAATCCCACATCAAATAAAGATGTAAACATAGACCAATTTATAAATCATTGGGCTACTCCTCTCAGTAAGGTTGACCTTTTAAGATGGACCCTCAAGTCTTAATACTCTGAATCTGCATAAATAAGTTAGCAAGACCTCAAATCAGAACATTTACGTGCTCTCATACCACATAATCTAAAAGCTCAAGGAGGGAATGAAATTTTTTATTTATATTTGTTTATCCAACAAGTTTAGTTCCTCTTCATTTCTTCCATGTCTACATAGGCAGATATTTAATTCAATTTGTACATGTGAAAATAATTGCCTTTGATTTCTCTTCAATGAAATCTAACATACCAATTGGACATAGATCCAATTCACAGATTTGATAACAACATGATATATAGATTTTATATATACAACTCAAGATTCACTCAATGACAAGGTTAACAGGACTAAATGCTTTCCTCAGCTTTTCTAGTGTTTCCTTATTAAGTAATCCAATCAAGGTCTCTGATGGCAAATATATTCGCTACCTGCCATAATTTAGCTTCAACTCCTCAACAGATGCAAACCCTTCCTTTATTTCTTCTGCCAGTTTCCCTAAATGCCTGTACATAGAATAATAACCATAAGAGGAGGAAAAGAGATCATGAATTTTTATTGAAGACCTGAAAGAACGAAAGGGAAAATTTCATTTCCATTCCTGTAAAAAAATCAACATTTTGTGTGTAACCTCATGCTCAGGAATAATAAACTGAAATAATATACTCATTTCATATGAAGCACCTCTTGACAGGATGGAATAAAAATAAAGAAATTTAACAAAAAATCTCTTGGCTTGATGGAACTATCACGGGCCTGAAAGCAAGACCTCCTCTCTTTGAATGTAGCTGCAGGTTTTACTTATAGCTTGGAAACAGATTTCATTTCTTTTAAATAGTCCACCCTTCCAGAACCTTACAATAAAAATTTCATCCAGGTTATTGTTGATACTATTATATGAGCACATGATTGTCTCGTTCTTTTTGTGCAAATAACATAATAAATTTTTAGATATGAAATTTGTGATAGGAATTTTTAGGTATTTCCATAGACATCAACCTAAAAAACTGTCTACCAAATTATTAACATGTGTTTTAAAGGGTTAATTTTACGAACGGTCACTGAAGTTACGTCAAAAACACAAAACAGTCACTGAAGTTCAAAACTTGCACAAACGGTGACTGAAATTTCATGCGCTTTCACAAACGGTCATCAAAGTTTCATGCGCTTTCACAAACGGTCACTAAAGGGACAATATGATTTTAATTCCAACTTAAAGGACCAAAACACGTGAACATAGAATATTGAGGACCTCAGTACAAATTTCAACTAAAATCCACCTCCAAAATCATTTTCAGAGGTCCACTTTGGAACGAAATTCCACCACTTTTCGACCACCAAAACCACCGGACCAACACACCATCTTAAAGCCCTCGCTTCCCTCACAATTCACCCAAGAATCGCCCCTAATTCCGATGGATTTGGCCGGAATTTCATCCCAAAGTGGGTTGCTCACAGTTTTGTGTTGTGCTAGCGGCCCACTTTGGGACGAAATTTCGGCACTTTCTGGCCGGAGTTAAGGACGATTCTTGGGTGGGTTATGTAGAGAGCAGCGAGGGCTTCATGTTGGTGTGTTGGTTCGGTGGTTTTGGTGGCCGAAAAGTGGTGAAATTTTGTCTCAAAGTGAGCTGCTGAAAATAGTTTTGGATGAGGGTTTTAGTTGAAATTTGTACTGAGGTCCTCAAGATTCTATGTTCACGTATTTTGGTCCTTTAAATTTGAATTAAAATCATAATAGCCCTTCAGTGACCGTCTGTGAAAGCGCATAAAGTTTCAGTGACCGTTTGTGCAAGTTTTGAATTTCAGTGACTATTTTGTGTTTTTGACGTAACTTCAGTGACCGTTTGTGAAATTAACCTGTGTTTTAAATGATTATACCACTTCGTGGAAATCCAGGATGATATGCAGTTCGGATAAAACTAGTTAGAAGTGTGACTGGCGAAGACGCTGGAAATTTCCATTATTTGTGCAAAATTACATTAAAAGTTACAAAATTCAAAGCAAGCTAACATGGCCAGAAACCACAATTGTGATGCAGACAAATTGATGTATCAAGACATCCAGGAATGAGGAAACCAATAAATAAGAGTGATTGACACAAAACGATCATACCTTTCAAGTTTATTGTGGAAAACGTCCTTACCTTTTATTTCTTGGTACAAAACGTCCCTACCTTTCATTTTCTTTGCGTTGAATGTCATCTTCACCAATTTTTAATATAAAATGACTAATATACCCTCCTATTTAAATAAAACAAAAATAAAGAATAAAGAATAAATTGAAGTCATACTCCTAAACTTTTTAAAAAGTGCAAATCTATCCAAAGTCTTATTAAAACATTAAAAATGAAAAAAAAAAATCCTTCTCTCTTCTTGCCTCCTCCTGCAACCGTGGGTTTTGATAATCTCACTCCCCTCCTCCTCCTCCTCGTCCAACCACCACAGCAACCCCACCCAAATTTCTTGACTCTTTCCCCCACTCCTGACAACACAAACTCCTGGGATGACCCCCCATCTGCATTGCCCCAACTTCCAAAACTCCGCTTTATGTGCAGCTACAGCGGCCAGAATTGTCCCTTCTTATGGAGGACAAAACCGTTCCAGCAACAAAACTTTCAGATCCTCTCAATTTCTCATAGGTTGCCTACTGTCCTTCCACTAGTACTAGACCAAAGTTTCCTCTTCGAAACAGACGATGGTAGCTTCAAATTTCTCCCAACTCGAAAATTGGTTAATGTGAAGTAACACTGTGCATGGAAGACCTAGCCGTCAGGGTTATCACCATCGAAAATTGACATTTCCAATCCTCAATTGCGGTTCTCTATCATTCCTGAATCCTCAAGGTAACTTTGAACCCCTGTATTATCTCCTGCCTCATTGATTTTGATTGAATTCTCCCATTCCACAGTATTTTTGGTGAGATTAATTGCAATTTCATTCTTCTTCCTATCCCATTCCTGACCATTCTATTTCTGCATCAACAAACCAAATTTCTTCATTAATTCTGGCATATCCTTCTGAATCTCCGATTTCTTAGTCACAATTTTTTGTTGTAACTCTGAGTGTCTCTCATCCATCCTTATTTCCAATGTAGCTACGCGATCGGTGATCGTCATCCCTTCTCCCAATGTAAGTGCTTTGATACCAATTTCATATAACCCTCTTTGCAATTGGTGGTGGAGATGATGGTGCCTATGGTGGTGGGAGGATAATAAAGAGATGATGAGGATGATGAGTGGTGGTTGCAAAGTTTGGCCACGTAATCTTTAAAAAAAAAATTAAATTGGGTGAGCATTTGCACTTTTTAATAAAACTTTGGAACTCATTTGCAATTTTAATAAGGCTTTTGGACTGATTTTCACTTTTTAAAAAGTTTGGGAGTATGACTGCAATTTTTTCTTTATTTTTTTTATTTAAATAGGAGGGTATATTGGTCATTTTATATTAAAAATTGGTGAAAATGAAGTTCAACGCAAAGAAAGTGGAAGGTATGAACGTTTTGTGCGAAGAAATGAAAGGTAAGGACGTTTTCCACAATAAACTTGAAAGGTTGGGACGTTTTGTGCCAATTACCCCAATAAATAACTTTCACAAGAAGATATAATTTTTCTAGTTCTACAAATTTGCTAAAAACTTCTTTTGCCAAGAATATATACACAAAAAAATAAAATAAAATAATGTTTTGTTGCCTTGCATTTTAAATCTGCACAGAGATTTCCAGTTCACCTCATTACAAGATCCTAAAGATGTAAACACAGGCTTTCTGGTATATTGCTGAAAATTAATTGCTTAAACATATGAGAGAAGTGTTTCTGTAAAATAGAAGAATTATCACACACAAATTCATCATTAAGAAGCACATTGGATAGGAAATTGCATTAAAAACTGAAGGCAATTAAAGACAAACGTCAACAAGGGTTAGATTGGTTGACAAATGAAAGTTAGCAAAAAAAATCAAATAAGATTGTACTACAATCATCCCACTCAACAAGCATATAGACTGGCTAATTTTTTACAAATAAAGATTCGTGTTTTTATCAACTATATGTTGCGTTGTTCATGTGAATTTTGACAAGATCAAATGAGTTAAAAGAAAATAAGTGAAAAGTGAAAGAAGAGGTAATCCTTCACTGTATAGCAAATTAAAATTCAATTTCATCTGTGTGAAATAAGAAAAAAATTGGAAAGACCAAGAATCATTACAGATTCAACATTAATCAAGAATTAATAACAATAACTTGAAGCAGAACTAAATGGCAAACCTCTAATTACGATTTCTAAAAAATAACTAAAATTTATTGGGAGTGGGGGTACCCGGGGGAGCCGAAAACAGCATCAACAGATTCTAAATTCACATTAAAAAAAAAAAGAAAAAGAATAATAAAATAAAAATGAAAATGAAAACAAAGAAAACACAATAAAATATCTAGAGTTACCACAACCAAACATAATTAAATGCCAAACCTATGAATATTATGTTGAGAATATTATTAATTTCTTATTTTTCTTGTATGTTTATGTTATCAACAAATATGAATTATTTATATTTAAAAAAGGTTGAACCCCAAATTTGAGGGTCCTACACCACCCCTATCCTAGAGCATCATCGTGAGGGAGGTAAATCGCAGGTTATGACTCCAATGGTACATGGTGGAAAACTGCTTGTACACTTGTATTTACTCAAGAGTCAAATCCATATTTCAAGATTCGAACCCTTGATGCGATAGCCTCAAATAAAGTTGAATTTCTCCACTCTTCCCTTTTATCACTTGGAGATATCTGTGCCCTGGGGGCAATTATTTATATTTAAATCACTATTTAATGTAGGGATATAATAGAAAAAAATGTAAGAAAAAAATTATATTTTCTACTATATTAATTAAAAAAAATTAATTAGTGTGAAAATAGAAATAAGTTTATATTTGTGAGATGAATGTAGTATTAGTCAGGTTTTGATTAGTTAAGCTTCTTAAATTTTCATAAATTAATGACTTTTATATTAGTTACAGAGCCAACCCATTCAATTGAGATGAATTTAAGCAGAAATTGTGACTCCCATAATCTTTTTTTTTTCTGGGTTTTGCATCTTTGACAGATTTCAACAAATACTTTGACATAATTTGGCAAAAGATGATTTGATAGGAAAGTTAAATTTCTTTAAAAACAGTTCAATAATATAATATCACGTGGTATTATGTCAAATTTTAAGTTAAAAAATATGACACTATAACATGATTTTTTTTTTTTTTTAGACTTGTCATAGTCGTTGTAATCATTTGACACGGTTTCTTGAATTCTCTTAATCTGTTTGATTTTCATTTTTTTCAAAATTCATTTTTTTTCCTTTCCTTTTCAACCATATATTTTTTAATAAAATAATATTATACGCAAACAAAAAACTTTTCCTTAATTTTTAACCACACATTCTCCATGAATCAATTATTCAAAATACATTATTTCCCTCAAAATGGGAATCAAACAAGAATGTTTTCAAGGGAAAATATACAGAGGGGGTATCCAACCTTTATGAAATGAAGATTTGAGTCCTCAATCAAATTTTTATGACCTTCCCAACCATTGCGAACTTTTTGAAAACCATCAATGTTTTCCTCGAAGTTTTACATATCTTACATGTCGCCTCTCTTTTTTTTTACTTGTACATGATAGACTACGTGTTTGTTTCCTACACCATACTCATGACTGTAGAAGTGTAGAACCAATAAAATTCGATGAAATCTAACGATGAGGTTATATTTCCACTGCATAAATTTTCCGAACTAGTGGGGTATTTAGATTATAATAAATTCTTAATCTGTAATTCAACGATTATTTAACAATCTTATAGCCGGGATGTAATTTGTCTTAATAATATATTGAAATTCAATGATCTCAATAATATTATGCTTCTGATTAGTTCATTCTATGTACAGTGTATATCAATCAAAATATTCAACAAGATTAGTAGTTCTACCTAACCTGCTTTACAAGGATGAAAAATGTATCACGACAAGTGTAATGTTTTAAATGTGATCTATTTCTTTCATTAAGAGAGTGATTTTGAATATAATATCCAATAGGTGTTTTAGGGGACTAGAAAATTCAACAGGTTGCTTTCAATTTAGGATAATATTTTGAGCTTTTCTTCTCAGGTCTCTAACCATTTCTTTTTTGGACTCGTGCAGGGTTTTTCTCTTTCAACCATAAAGAAACTTTTGATAAAGGTCACCATTTTCCTGGAATGTGAATCAATTATTAGTTCATGGTCGACGAAATGTGCCATTGAGAACTCTCGTCTTCTCAAAGGAGAATCTTGAAAATGAATATGAATACTTATAAGATTATATTCTGTTTGATTCACTTACTTCGTTCTATATCGAAAATTTCGGCTTTAACAGACAGAATCATTACATCCCAATCTCTTAAAGATGGCAAAACACTGGTTTCAGAAGGGGGAAGTTTTGAACTGGGTTTTTTTAGTCCAGGTAATTCCAAGAATCGGTACTTGGGAATTTGGTACAAGAACATCCCAGTAAGAACTGTTGTTTGGGTTGCAAATAGACAAAATCCTGTAAAAGATTCGTCTGGCTCACTGATGATCAATAGCACCGGTAGTCTTATACTTTCAAGTCGGAATAATAGTGCTGTATGGTACACAAAACCATCGAAAGGCGCTCAGGATCCAATATTACAGCTTTTAGATTCGGGAAATCTTGTTTTGAGAGAGAATATAGATGGAAATACAGATGTTTATCTGTGGCAGAGCTTTGATTATCCATCTGATACGTTGTTACCATATATGAAGCTCGGGTGGGACTTGAGAACTGGTCTTAATAGGAGACTATTTTCATGGAAGAATTCTGATGATCCATCTCCTGGAATGCTAAGTCGTGGGATAGAAGTTGCTGAATATCCTCAGATAGTCATGAGGAAGGGATCAAGAAAGATCTATCGAAGTGGTTCATGGAATGGCCTGCAATTTAGCGGTGCTCCTGAATTAAGGCTCAACCCAGTATATGAATATAAGTTTGTGTTTAACCAGGAGGAGGTTTATTACATGTTCCAGCTCAAGAAAAAATCTGTAATCTCGAGGCTTGTTTTGAATGAAACCACTTCTTCACGTGAACGCTATGTATGGGTGGAAGCAGATCAATCTTGGAAGCTTTATTCGGTAATACCTCGAGACTATTGTGACAATTATGCTCTATGTGGTGCAAATGGAATATGTTCCATCAGTAATTCACCAGTTTGCAGATGTTTGGACGGTTTTAAACCAAAGTCAGCTCAAAGCTGGAACTCAGTAGACTGGTCCCTTGGATGCATACGCAATGAGACTCTAGACTGCCAGGGGAAACATGATTTTATGAAAATTTCAGGCCTGAAACTGCCTGATACTCCGTATTCTTGGGTGAACACAAGCATGAATCTCGAGGAATGCAGAGAGGCATGCTCGAAGAATTGTTCTTGTATTGCTTACGCAAGCTCAGATATTAGCCGACGAGGCAGTGGATGTATCATTTGGTATAGAGATTTGTTTGATATTAGAGAGCTTACTGATGGTGGGCAAGATCTTTATATAAGAATACCAGCTTCAAACCGAGGTATGCCATTCATTTTTGGTTGCAGTGTCTTTATGTAGCGTCAACTTGCATTTCTTGTTGGTTTTACTGATCAAAATTGCACATACGTGACAGCGTACAGACCTCCAGTGAAAATACTAGTGGTGATTGTGGCTTCCATTGCTGGGTTCTGCGGATTGCTTCTTGTGAGTTACTGTGTTTGCAGGTGGAAGATGAAATCTAGAGGTACATTTTCAAGATTTTTCCATCCCTTTGAAATGCAAAGATGGATTTAAGTATAACAGTCTCCAACTATATTCTTGAAACAGAGGAAAATAATGGAGGAGACAACATCAATGAAGTAGCAAATGAAGATTTGGATCTACCCTTATTTAACTTGGTTACACTATCTCTGGCCACGGAGAATTTTTCTGTAAACATGAAACTCGGTGAAGGAGGATTTGGACCTGTCTACAAGGTATGCTCAACATGATCCCAAGAAGAATATTAGCCTTCTATTGTACTTGGTAATGGATCAAGTAGATAAAAAAATTAATTTTCTTGGAGAAAACATCGGTTTTCTAACAATATATAACATTCAGGGCACACTAGAAGACGGGCAAAACATAGGTGTGAAGACATTGTCAAAGTATTCTGGACAAGGACTAAATGAGTTCAAGAATGAAGTTAAACTGATAGCAAAACTACAACACAGAAATCTTGTAAAGCTTCTTGGCTGTTGCGTTGAAGGTGAAGAAAAAATATTGGTTTACGAATACATGCCCAATGGAAGTCTAGACTCGTTTGTTTTTGGTTCGTATTCTGAAAAGATTCTTCAGCAATTTACTTGAACTAATGAATCTGGCGTCATTTTCTTGGACAAAAATTAACTTATGTTTGTTTTGTCAGATCAAACAAGAGCGAAACTATTAGATTGGTCGAAGCGCTTCAATATCATTTGTGGAGTTGCTCGGGGACTTCTCTACCTTCATCAAGATTCCAGGTTGAGAATTATTCATAGAGATCTCAAAATGAGTAACGTGTTACTTGATAAAGAGTTGAATCCAAAAATCTCCGATTTTGGAATGGCAAGAACTTTTGTAGACGATCAGAGTGGAGAAAAAACAAAGAGAATTGTGGGAACATAGTATGTCCAAACAAAACTTTTATATGCACATCTATTACAACTGCAATGTTTTCCTTCCCATCTTATGCAATCATTCATTTGTGATGCTTGACAGTGGATACATGGCCCCGGAATACGCTTTTTATGGCTTGTTTTCCATAAAATCCGATGTCTTTAGCTTTGGCATCCTACTACTGGAGGTCGTCAGTGCAAAGAAGAATCGTGGGTTTGATCATCCACAGAACCAAAATCTTATTGGATATGTAAGTGTTAAACATGTAGTGCAAAATTTTTTCCCGGGTTCGATTTGAGTTACATTTGTTTCGATTCAGGCTTGGAGATTGTGGACAGAAGGCAGGCCACTTGAATTGATTGATTCATTGCTGGACGATACAGGCATTCGACCCGAGATGTTAAGATGCATCCATATAGGTCTCTTGTGTGTGCAACAATCTCCAGAAGATAGGCCAACAATGTCATCAGTGATTTTGATGTTAAATGGAGAAAGTACTTTGCCTCAGCCAAAACACCCTGGTTTTCTGATAGATTTCATTCCAGGTGAAACCTGCCCTCCATCCAGCAACAATGAACCTGTCTCAGCCAATTATTCTTCTATTACGTTGTTGGAGGCTCGATAACCATATCATTCCCGTAGGAGATCCGGTGAATCACTACAATATTTGATTCACAGGGTTGTCATCATTTCACACAGATTTTTTCATTATCGTGTTCAAAATTTTTTAAAATCTTATTCATTGTATTTATAATGCTCCAAGTGAGAACCCCTTCAACAGACATAAATATGTATCAATCAAATCAAGCCGTCGCCATTTCTTTATTTTTAAACCTACCCAAATTTTTATATTCATTTGATATTATGTCCGCTCTCCTTTTCCTGGTGAAGGGGAGAGGGGGTTTAACTAGTTGATGCAGCTAAGAAAGGAAGTCTCATGACAGCGATTACAGGCACGCTTTTATACTCGTTGATCCACTACTTGATATGCAATATTTCAAGCTCTTGACCTCTGTTACTTTCAACAATCAAACAAATACCATTCTCACAAGAAAATCTCTTACTAAAAGATATCCAATTATCAACACCTGACCAATTTTCTATATCTCCCAATTTCTCTGTTTAATGTGATTAACATGAAAAACTCACGCACGGTGTACAGTTCATTTACGGATTGTTTGTAGACTTGATAGGACTAAAAAAGAAAGAGAAGTTAAGAACTGAATATTGTTTAGTCATATCCTGCATGCTGAACTTGTCCTCGGGGAAAAAAGAGTACCGTTAACATGCTGAAATTTTACGATGATGCAAGTGTTCAGGTTGTACTTTGTAAATTGTTTTGGCGTAAACAAGAAACAATCACTCCAATCATAAGTTGTTGGGATTCACAATGTCTTTGATAAAATCAAGTAACTCAGCCAGCCTCTTGAAAATGCACCAACCAATTAGAGAGATGCTTCCTTTACATAATTTCTACACCAGAAAAAGAAAGCAGCACCTTGGTATTGATAACCTTGCAAGACAATCCATTTGTTAGCTAGCCTCCGTGTTTAGTCTACTGAATTGGACAATATTAAGAGGGAAAAGAAGCTAAAATTTTGTTAGTGCGGTGCTGTCAGTGTCAGTCTACTAAACATGTAGTAGGGGGAAAATTGTTTATTTGACACCAAAAATAAGTGTTGTTTCATTATTGATGATTTTGATTCCAAATGTGTACTACATACTGCACATTACATAGTTGTACAAACCTCGTAAACTCATCCATTAGCGAGCTTCCAAAGATGTAATAGAAAAATAATTGGCTGAACATGGATCCTTGCTTGATGAGGGGCCAGTTTCACCTGGAATCAAGTCTATCAGAAAACCAGGGTGTTTTGGCTGAGGCAGTGTACTTTCTCCATTTAACATCAGAACCACTGATGACATAGTTGGCCTATCTTCTGGAGACTGCTGAGCACACAAGAGAGCTATGTGGAGGCACCTTAACATTTCTGGTTGAATGGCTGTATCCTCCAGCAATGAATCAATCAATTCAAGTGGCCTGCCTTCTGTCCACAATCTCCAACACTAAAACGAAGAAAATGTTACTAATTTGAACACGTGAAGAATTTAAAGATTTATATTGTTTAACACTTACATATCCAATAAGATTTTGGCTCAGTGGATGATCAAACCCTCGATTCTTCTTACCACTTAATATCTCCAGCAGTAGAATGCCAAAGCTAAAGACATCTGATTTTACCGAAAACAACCCATAAAAAGCATATTCAGGGGCCATGTAACCACTGTCAAAAATCACAAATGAACAATTACACAAGAAGGAAATTAAAACACAGCAATTGTAGTAGTTTGTATAAAGTTCTGTTTAAGCATACTATGTTCCAACAACTCTCTTCGTAGTTTCTCCACTTTCATCGCCTCCAAAGGTTCTAGCCATTCCAAAATCAGAGATTTTTGGGTTCAGCTCTTTATCAAGTAACACATTACTTGCTTTGAGGTCCCTATGAATTATTCTCAATCTTGAATCCTGATGAAGGTAGAGAAGTCCCCGGGCAACTCCGCATATGATGTTGAAACGCTTTGGCCAATCTAATAGCTTCCCTCTTGTTTGATCTGACCATTCAAAAATAAGTTATTTTGTTTTCCAACTTAATTTCTCAAAAACAACAATATATAAGTAGCC
The DNA here is from genome assembly GCA_019395295.1 of Osmanthus fragrans. Classification (NCBI taxonomy): domain Eukaryota; kingdom Viridiplantae; phylum Streptophyta; class Magnoliopsida; order Lamiales; family Oleaceae; genus Osmanthus; species Osmanthus fragrans. The sequence goes on along the minus strand of CM033344.1, from coordinate 819,817 downwards.
GAATCCAGGAAACAAATGCATTAGTTCAAGTAAATTTCAGAAGATTCATTTTCAGCTACGAACCAAAAATAAATGAATCCAAACTTCCATTGAGCAAGTATTCGTAAATCAATATTTTTTCTTCTCCTTCAATGCAACAACCAAGAAGCTTTACAAGATTCCTGTGTTGAAGTTTTTCTATCAATTTCACTTCATTCTTGAACTCATTTACTCCTTGTCCTGAACTCTTTGACAGTTTTTTCACAGCAATGTTCTGCCCATCTTCTAGCGTTCCCTGAAAGTTATAAATTGTTGGAAAACTTGTGGATTCTACAAAAAGTTAAATTTCTTCTCCCTCTCCTTTATCTATTCACTAAGTACAATAAAAGCTCAACTTTGCTCTTAAAATCATGTAAAATATACCATGTAGACAGGTCCAAATCCTCCTTCCCCAAGTTTCTTCTTCACTGAAAAATCATCAGTGGCATGAGTTATTGTAGCCAAGTTAAAGAAAGGTAGATCCATATCTTCTTTTGGGCCTTCAGTAATGCTGTCTCCGATTTCCCCTGTTTCCAGAAGTAGTTAAGAGGTTGGTAGAAATATATAAAATGCTTAATAACTAAAAGAAATTTTCAAACTATCATCAATTTTCTTTTTATAACGAAATCATTCTTCGCATCTGCAAACTCAGCTCTAATATAAAATTAAAAGCAACGCCTGCAATTGTAATCAAACAGAACAACAAGAAACTATTGATTGATTCAGTAGCCTATAAACATAAAAGGGAAATAAAATCTTTCTTTTTGTGTAATTTTTACGCAAACTTCAACTTCTTTCAATGCGAAGAAGCTCAGGTAACACTAGCAGGTAACTTAATTTACATGCATTGCCTAAGGGTAGGGTCGTCTCTAAAAATTTACCTTCCGGCTTCATCTTTCTCCTGCAAACACAGTAGCTGACAAGAAGCACTACACAAATTGCAGCAATGACAGCTACAATTATAACAACTACTCGCACTGGAGTTCTATCTGCAGTTAAAATGGTGCAAATTTGATCAGCTGAACAAACGAGGAAGTGCAACTTGACACTAAACTTTGCCAAGATATGAGCTTTACTTGAATAAAGCAAACAATTAAGTTTCCTCTGTACTGAACAAGCCAAGGCACTAGAACTGAGAACGGAAATACCTTTGTTTGAAGCTGGCATTCTTATATAAAGATCTTGCCCACCATCAGAAAAGGTTCTAATGTCAACCAAATCCCCAAACCAAAGAGCACATCCACTGCCTCGTCCACTAATATCTGAGTTTGTGTAAGCATTACAAGAACAATTCTTCAGGCATGTCTCTCTGCACTCCTTGAGATTCATACTCTTGTTTATCCAAGAATGTGTAGTATCAGGCAGTTTCAAGCCCGAAAATTTGATGAAACCATGTTTCTTCTGGCAGTCAAGTGGCTCATTGCGTATGCATCCCTGTGACCAATCGATAGCATTCCAGCTTTGAGCTGACTTTGGTTTAAAACCTTCCAAACATTTGCAAACGGGTGAATCACTGATGGAACATATTCCATTTGCACCACAGAGAGCATAATTGTCACAATAGTCTCGTGGTACTGATGCATAAAGCTTCCAAGATTGTTCTGCTTCCACCCATACATATCGTTGTCGTGAGGAAGTGGTTTCGTTCAAAATAAGCCTAGTGATTACTGATTTGTCCTTCAATTGGTACATGTAGTAAACTTCCTCCTGGTTGGACACAAACTCAAATCCAAATACTGGGTTGATCCTTAATTCAGGAGCACCACTAAATCGCAGGCCATTCCATGGACCGCCTCGAAAAAACTTTCTGGAGCCCTTCCACATAACTGTCTGAGGATATTCACCAAGTTCTATCCCATTACTCAGCGTTCCAGGAGATGGATCATCAAAATTCTTCCATGAAGACAGGCCCCTACTAAGACCAGTTCTCAAGTCCCATCCAAGCTTCATGCCCGGCAACAGCGTGTCAGATGGATAATCAAAGCTCTGCCACAAATAAACACCCGTATTACCATCTCTGTTATCTCTCAGGACAAGATTTCCCGAATCTAAAAGCTGTAATATCAAATCCTGACCTCCATTCGACGGCTCTGTGGACCAAACAACACTATTATTCCGATCTGAAAGTACAAGACTGCTCGTGCTATTGATCATCAGTGTGCCAGACAAATCTTTTAAAGGATTCTGTCTATTCGCAACCCAAACAACAGTTTTGATTGGGATATTCTTGTACCAAATTCCCAAGTACCGATTATTAGAACTTCCTGGACTGAAAAAACCCAGTTCAAAACTCCCCCCTTCTGAAGCAATTGTTTCGCCATCATTAAGAGATTGCGATGTTGTAATACTGTAATTCAAAGCAGATATTTTTAATAACGAATATAATAAGGGCATTAAACAGAATACAGACCAAATATTATTCATTGAAATTCCATGCATTTTCTTCTCTTTTTGTTGAGAAGTTGGGATTCCTCAATGGAGCATTTTGTCGAACATATAACGCGCACATTAACTTCCAAGCAAGATCACCATAAAGTCTGACAACTGATGACTTCACGTCGACGATGGTGACTTTTGCCAATAATTTCTCTAAGGTTGAAAATTCCATGCCGAAAGAACACAAGTCCAATATAAACCAACTCCAGCACTATCCCAAGAAAATTGATAGACGCCTGAAGAATTAAAATATTCCTATGACACCTACCTGTTGAATTTTCAACATCCATTATTGAGATTAATGTACACAATAGAGTAATCCAATGCACATAATTTTCAATCACACGGCGGCTAGTTGAAATGTGTTCAAATAAAACTTCTTCAAAACTTTCCTGAAACGTTACTTCTATTAACTAATTAAAATTTACTGACCAATCAATTACATGAAATATTAATTGTTGATTTTAATTTAAATTTTAATCTCGGGGGACTAACATGAATATCCATGAGGTTGAGATACTGATGCTGCAATTTAATTGCATTCTGCAACCTAAGCAAAATATTCAGGCCCGACTCCATTGACTTGGATAGGGACGGAGAATATGGTCCTCACACCCGTCTCGGCTTCAAATCATATTTTTTGTTCTACTTTTGAATTTCACTACACTTACCTGTACAATCCCCCACACATTTGGGCGTGGGATCCGCACATTTATTAGCGTGGACCCCTCCTCTAATGTGAGGAAAATATATATCGAGCTATCAGATTCGATGTACAAAGAGATTGATTCTTTACTTTTATGCTTATAATTTTATCAATTTTCTTACATCATCAGATAATTTTGACATCTTCTTTAGCAGAATGTTACATGATATTTTATTACAATCAATTTAGAAAAATAGTCAACATTTGTCATCCAATTACTTGTTGCTAATTCTAATTTTAAGGAATGTTTTTAAAAATAAATATGAGTTATGCTACATGTACAAAGTTGATTGACAAAATAATATCTATACCAATTATTTCAAAAATAGATTTTTAAATCATTTGAAATCAATGACCTGAATTTTGTCAACACACTTTATAATCCAACTTTTGTAATCTAACTTTGTATAAATAATTTTTTCCAATAAATAAATGGATGAAATGATAAATCAAGATATGTCTTGTCGTCCAAAATTTTTCAACGAGATGAGGTACTGAGGACGATCGCTCTGTCCAGAAATAGAAAAGTAAAAAATGTGCATTATGAACTTAGACTTTGCATTCGGAAGTGACAACAAAATATAAATTCTTTATTGTTTGTTTTCAACACGAAATAAAGGAAGAAAGTAAAAAAGGAATAAAATAATTGAACGAAAAGGAACAATTTAAATGATGACATCAATTCAAGTAAGTCACTATTGTGGATCAATAAGATCTCTAAAATACGTAAATTCCCAAACATTGACACGAAGTGTTTTGTTGCACCTTTTTATCTTCCAAAAAACACAAAAAGTTATAAATTTGTCATTACCAACCTGCCAAACTCGTTAGGAAATAATTTTTTACAACTTCGGATAATTGTGCAACAAATTTAAATATTTTTTTGAATTTCTGTGTACTTCTGAGTCTAATCATAAAAAATGAACAACTCAAAAAAAAAAAAAGTTATTAGCTATTGCGGAATATTGCTCCAAGAACTTTGATTTAATGGAATCTGTTACGGGTCCAAAAGGACCCGACACGTGTCAAGCAGGAGCCCCACGCATAGGCGAACTGATTTGGTGTGGGGACCGAACTGAAGTGTCTCAACGGTCAGAACTGAACTCATCCGCACCTCTTAACGGATGCAAAGGCCCGTACTCCGCAAACGACGCCTCGCCGAACTGCCCCATCCCCCTCTAGTCGAAGTCCTTTTGTGCAAGTCTCCAACATTAAATATTTGATTGACTGATGGGACGTGTGGCAGGGTTCAAACGGTCAAATCAGCCGTAAGCCGCCTAAGTCAGAATAATAAAGATCCGCCAACCTATTGATGGACAGATTGACGTCTAGGATGAAACAGGGTGAAGGGATCCGAGGCCACGTGTCCTCCCATCCAACGGCTCTCCTCCTCCCACCCTCAGTATAAATACAACTTCCTTGTCCCAGAAGAAGGATTCGCATTTTTTACCAACCTAAATAGCATAAGTTATTCTCTCTTTTCATACACACCTAACTTATTTCATAGTCTATACACGTCTCCGGTGACCACATACCCACCGGCGACCTAAAGCATTTATACTGAAAACTGACTTGACCGTCGGAGTGCTCGCGGCCGCCACCACCCTCTCCGGAAAAAAGGGCCACGAGTGACTAACGGCTTGCTATTGAACGCAGGAAGGAGTGACTTGAAGACTTATCTGTTGACGACTCGGAGGTCCATTTTTCGAGGTCAACAGATTGGCGCCGTCTGTGGGAATCTTGCTTAAACCACGAGTTTTCCACCAAAAAGCTTGCTTGAATACCCGGTTGATTCACCCTTGGAAAAGGAGCTAAGCTCTTGAAAAAGAGCTAAAAGTCGTGCATCATCCCCGTCAACTCGAACCATGAGCTCTGGAGACGATGTGGATGTTACCAGGGCTAGGAATATCTCTGAAGAAGAGGTTATTCGAGCCAATGTCACGCACCAAAGGCCCCATCATCGACATCGCAGAGGTGCGAGAACCGCTGCAATGCTAACTGCCGAAGTGGCACGCATGGCCGCAGATATGAGGAACATAGCGGTTCAAAACGCCGCCATGCAAGAACTCCTCATGCAGGTGCACAGCCAAGGTGGTTTCCAACAAAACCAGCAACAAACTTACGGGCGAGCCGAAGCAGAATCAGGGAGGAGGACCCATTTAAGCCCTCAAGAGGCCCCTCTAGAAAGAGAAGTGGAAATGGAGGCCTCCAGCTATACAGTCGCTCCGGCTAATGATAAAGCCGCTGAAGAGAATAATTTCGCCCCGGAATACGAGGCACAACCCCAAAGGTCCGCAAGTGTCTTCGACCGAATTGGGCGAACCACCAGAAACAGGGATCAGTCCCCCCGCCAAACAGTTCGTCCACAACAGCAACAGAATCAAAGGGAACCAGCCCCACCACCTAGAAATAGGCGGGAGAGGCGGAACCTAGTAGATTGGGGGAGCCGGGGCGAGAATGCTCAACAAGAACCTCGTCCCGCAGTTAACATGGGAAAAACGGACGAACCGTGCCGTTCCTACGAGCTGGATGATGATGATGACAATCTCCCCTTCTCCATGGAGCTCCGCTGTTTTCCCATGCCCCAAAATTTCGTCCCACCAAAAATCCCAAAGTATGAAGGGAAAGGAGACCCGGAGAAGCACCTCAACAAATACAAGACGCAGATGAGCCTCAGAGGCGCCTCTCCTGCACTAAAATGCAGGGCATTCCACTTGACACTCAGCGGCTCAGCCGAAGTGTGGTACAACAGATTGGCGCCGTCTAGCATAAGAAGCTGGCCAGACCTGAAAATGGCTTTTCTGAACCAGTACCTTTCCAAGAGAGATGGAGAGGCGCCAATCCAGCGCTTGCAGGATATGAGGCAGGCACCTGGGGAGACGTTGAAAAACTATCTTGCCCGCTTCACTGATGAAATCACCTACTGCGAACAGGTCACAGACAAAGAGGCCCTATCAGCTCTGAAGGGAGGACTGAATATGAACACTTTATTTTGGAGGGACGTCCGAAGCAAAAATCCCTCAACTTATGATGAACTGGTGGAAATGATGAAGGTTGAAATAGTGAATGAAGAAATGATTGACCACAGAAACAGGGCGGCACAAGGGCTTCCTCCACCCCAGAGGCAGATTGGAAAAGGCCCAACATCACATATGGTAAATTAATGGACGCAGGCTGGGCACACCGTGGCCCCCACATCAAGGCAGGCGCTTGCCTCTGCCACATTGAATGCCGTGCCAATCCTGGCCTATGAGAATGTTGAACCCAACACCAACAACCCAGTTAGGAACACTGGAAGACCCTCAACCTCTAGAAATAGGGGAAGAGGCGGTGGGCCTAGGAATAGGCCCCAAGAGGAAGGAGCGCCTTATTGCACTTTCCATCGCTTTTATGGCCATGACACAAGAGATTGCAGGGATGCCAACAGGCCAAGAAGCAACCCCAGAAATGCAAGGGAGAACCGTCGTCATGATGACGAGCCAAGGCAAAGGTCCCCGAGAAGAAGAGAAGAAAGGCCACCATCGCCCCGGAATGCAAGGAACAATCAGAGGGAAAGGCCCAGGAATGGGCAGCACCCCAGAGGAGGCCCTGCCGCCGCGGAGGAACATCCAATCCGCGAAATTGATACCATCATAGGAGGACCTCACCTGGGAGGCGAGACAAGGAATGCCCAAAGAAATTACTCCAGGGAGGCGAAGGATCCACCAATGGCCAGTTATGTGGTAAGCCAATCCCGAGGAAGGGCTGCAGAGCCAATATCATTCGCCCCGGAGGACGCAATTGGCGTGCATTATCCCCACTGTGATGCGCTAGTGGTAAGGGCAGTAGTGGCACGAAACGGACTGAAGCGAATGCTGGTGGATAACGGGAGCTCTGTAAACATATTGTTCGGGTCAACATTTGAAAAAATGAAAGTGGATCACGAACTGACCCCCATGACTTCTCCATTGTATGGATTCACGGGAGATAGCATTATTCCAAGGGGCAAAATCACACTGGCAGTAGAAATGGGAACAGCCCCCCAAGTGGCACATCACTTCATGGAATTCTTGGTCGTGGACCGCCGATCTGCCTACCACGGGGTACTTGGACGACCCGCTTTAAAAGAACTGTTTGCCGTCACCTCGATCCATCATCTTTGCATGAAATTCCCCACTGAACGGGGAATTGCCACAGTCAGAGGTGACCAAAGGGGCTCCAGAGAATGTTACCTCAGTTCCCTAAGGAAGGCCGAACCGAGGGTCAACATGCTCCATTGCGACGCTGAAATGGCAGAGGCCCCTGCAGAAGGGCTGCCCCCCATCGAAGACGTCGAAATGGCAGAGGCCGGACCTGAAACGTCTTTGGAGGAGCTGGATCCAAGGATTATTGAATCAGAATCACTCAATGCTCCAATGGAAGAACTGGAGTGTTTTCCCAGTAGATCCCCAGGATGCCACGAAGGTACTTCAGGTCGGAAAGGACCTAGAACAAGGGATGAAGGAAGAACTGAAAAACTTCCTACGGAGAAATGTGGATGTCTTCGCTTGGAAGCACGAAGACATGATAGGGATAGACCCAAGTGTAAGCTGCCACCATCTGCAAATCGACCCGAACTGCACCCCTCACAGGCAGAAGAGGAGGTCGTTAAACAATGAGAGATATGAAGCACTCAAGGATGAAGTGGAGAGGTTAGTAAACAACGGCTTCGTCAGAGAAGCCATATATCCGAAGTGGATTTCCAATCCCGTGCTTGTCAAGAAACACAGCGGCAAATGGAGGGTCTGCATTGACTTCTCCAATCTTAATCAGGCCTGCCCAAAAGACAGTTTCCCTCTCCCACGGATAGACCAATTGGTGGATGCAACTGCAGGCCACGAGCTGTTGAGCTTCATGGACGCCTACTCAGGCTACAATCAAATCCCCATTCACCCCGGTGACGAAGAACACACTTCTTTCATCACCGACCGGGGGTTATATTGCTACAAGGTAATGCCCTTTGGACTGAAGAATGCAGGGGCGACTTATCAGAGGCTAGTCAACAAGATGTTCGCCAATCAGCTCGGCAACACCATGGAAGTTTATGTCGATGACATGCTCGTAAAAAGCCTCAGGGTAGGAGATCATATCAGACATTTGGACGAAGCGTTCCAGATACTCAAGAGGTTCCAAATGAAGTTGAACCCCTTGAAGTGCGCTTTCGGAGTGGCCTCCGGGAAATTTCTGGGTTACATTGTAAATCAACGAGAGATAGAGGCCAACCCCGAGAAAATCCGAGCCCTGATAGAAATGAGATCACCACAGAAGCCCAAGGAAGTGCAACGGCTAACTGGCAGAGTTGCCGCACTCAATCGCTTCATTTTAAGGGCCACTGAAAAGTGTCTACCCTTTTTCAAGGTCCTCAAGGGTGGAAAGAAGTTCCAGTGGACACCGGAATGTGAAGAGGCTTTCCAAGAGTTGAAAAACTACTTGGGGCGAACTCCCCTCCTCAGCAAACCCAAAGAGGGAGAACCCCTGTTGCTATACCTGGCTGTGGCTGAAGAGTCAATCAGCTCGGTGTTGATCAGAGAGGAAGAAGCACACCAGTTGCCCATTTACTATGTGAGCAAATCACTGCTCCCCGCCGAAGCCCGATATCCGGATATGGAGAAGCTGGCCCTGGCCTTAATCACTGCTTCCAGAAAGTTGAGGCCATACTTTCAGGCCCACAACATTCGTGTTTTGACAAATTTTCCGTTAAGGCAAGTTCTCCAGAAGCCAGACGCTTCGAGAAGGCTATTGAAGTGGGCAGTAGAGCTCACCGAGTTCGATTTGACGTATATGCCCAGGACGGCAATCAAGGGACAGGCCCTAGCTGATTTTGTGGCAGAGTTCGCTAAAGCGCCAGAGGTCGAATTGAATATGGAGCCGGCGGAGGCACCCACCTGGACCCTTTTCGTGGACGGTTTTTCTGGAGAAAATGGCTCCGGAGCTGGAGTGATTTTGATGAGCCCAGAGGGGCACAAGATGAATTATGCATTGAGACTTGGCTTCAAAGCCACCAACAATGTGGCTGAATACGAAGCCCTCCTAGCCGGGCTAAGATTAGCAAAGGAACTTCAGGTCAGAAGGCTGATTATCAACAGCGATTCACAGCTCGTGGTGAATCAAGTGAATGGAGTATTCGTGGCCAGAGACAAGATCATGTCAGAGTACCTAAAGTTGGTCACAGATCTTCTTCCCATTTTTGAAAAGTTCGAACTGATACAAGTGCCACGGCAGGAGAACTCCCAGGCAGATGCTCTATCCAAGCTCGCAAGCAGCAAAGATTCAGAGCTCCTCAAGATAGTACCAGTCGAACACTTGGCTAAACCCTCTACAAAGAAAGGCGAAGAACTGATGTGGATTGAGGGAACTCCACCGTGGATGCAACCAATTCTGGCTTACTTGAAAGAACAGACTCTTCCAGAGAACGAGACAGAGGCACGCCGACTCAGAAAAAGAGCCGTTCGCTTCGTCTTACAAGATGATGTTTTGTATAAGCGAGGATTCTCATCCCCCCTCCTCAGGTGCACTGGAGGAGAAGAAGCGAACTACATTTTGAGAGAGGTCCACGAAGGAGTTTGTGGGAATCACTCCGGCGGTCCGGCTCTGGCTCACAAAATACTTAGGCAGGGTTATTATTGGCCTACCCTGAAAAGGGATGCAATTGAGTTTGTGCGCAGATGCGAGAAATGCCAACGGTTCGCCAACGTGCAGAGGCGACCCTCTCAGGAACTAACTGTTGTATCAAGCCCCTGGCCGTTCGCCAAATGGGGAGTGGATTTCATTGGCCCCTTGCCTAAAGGAAGAGGGAGCGCTCGCTTCGCCATAGTTGCAATTGACTACTTTACTAAGTGGGTTGAAGCTGAGCCACTGTCCAAGATTACCGAAGCAAATACGTCTAAATTCTTATGGAAGAACATCATATGTCGCTTCGGAATACCGCATTCCCTGGTTTCAGACAACGGAAAACAGTTCGACAACAAGAAGATCAGGGACTTGTGCGATGAGCTCGGGATCCGGAAGCACTTCTCCTCACCCCATCATCCACAAGCAAACGGCCAGGTCGAAGCCGTCAATAAGACCATTAAGCTCACGTTGAAAAGAAAGCTGGAAACTTCCAAAGGGGTCTGGGTGGACGAACTCCCACAAGTACTTTGGGCTATAAGGACCACTTGCAAAACAGCAACCGGAGAAACCCCGTTCTCCTTGGCATACGGAGCTGAGGCTATGAGCCCAGTAGAGGTTGGTGTCCCCTCCCCTCGTCGCATTCACTTCAACGAGATAACCAACGATGATCTGAGGAATTTCGATCTAGACCTCCTTGAAGAAAGGAGAGATGACTCCCAAATCAAGCTCGCTTCTTACCAGCGAAAAATGATGCGATATTACAATGCCAAAGTAAAGAAGAGAGTTTTACGCATCGATGACCTGGTACTCCGCAAGGTCTTCCCTTCATCCCAAGACCCAGGAACTGGCACTCTTGGCCCTACCTGGGAAGGTCCGTACCGAATTTATGAAGAAGTGCGACCTGGTACTTACAGAATCGAGGATCTTGAGGGAAAAATATGCCCCACCCCTGGAACATTGAGCATTTGAGGAAGTACTTCCAGTAAAATCCTTGTAACCTCTATCAATAAAGAGCTGTTTTTAATTGCTTCTCTTAATGTCATCACCCAAGCGTTCTCACGCACCAGAAATCCTAGCTGAGGTGCGAATCCACCAGGGATCACCTCCAAGGATGAAGCCTAGTCAGAGGTGGAGCGGGTGCCATCTTTGACAAGGCCCCAAGCGTTCTCACGCACCAGAAATCCTAGCTGAGGTGCAAATCCACCAGGGATCACCTCCAAGGATAAAGCCTAGTCAGAGGTGGAGCGGGTGCCATCTTTGACGAAGCCCCAAGCGTTCTCACGCACCAGAAATCCTAGCTGAGGTGCAAATCCACCAGGGATCACCTCCAAGGATTAGCCTAGTCAGATGTGGTGCGGGCGCCACCTTTGACGAAGCCATAAGCTTGCACATTTAAGTCCTCACCAAACTGATCACATATGCAATTTACTTGTCATTTTCTTAAATGATTCAAGTCTTTGCCGAACTGATCGCATATGCAATTTACTTGTCATTTTCTTAAATGATTTAAGTCTTTGCCGAACTGATCACGTATGCAGTTTACTTGTCATTTTCTTAAATGACTTAAGTCCTCGCCGAACTGATCACACGGAAGTCAACTTGTTTCTTAAAAGATTTAAGACTAATGAGCAGAAGTGGATTAACACAAACAAATGAAAGCGAAAAGTTCAAGAGTCAACATGGAAGAATAAAAATTTTCATTAAGTACAAATATGGCCGAAGCCATTTACAATGTGGGCCGAAGCCATTACAAAATTAGATCAGCCCCTACTCCTTGGACACTTCTACCTCCTCTTCCAAGTCAGGTCGCCCCCCAGTTGGCCCACCAAACTCTTCCTCAAGGAACCCAATATCCATCTCTGGGCACTTCTCCCGTAGGCGGGACATCATCTCTCTGGCACTCCACGAAGCCCAGTAGTTGGCGAAGTCATCATACTCGGATGTTTCAGTAAAATTATCCTTGTATTTCTGAACCGCCGCCTCCTCTGCTAGCTTCGCTTCGGCCTTCAACGAGGCTATCTCTTCAGCCTGGGCCTCTGATAGCATTTTCAGTTCAGCCCTCTCTTTGTTGGCCGCCTCCAAGGCTTCAGTGGCGAGGCGTTGGTGCTCATTGGACTGATCAATCCTCTTGGTGAGCGCAGCCACTTGGGAAACGGACTCGTGCAGTTCGTTCCTGAAGTGGTTCGCTTGTATTTCTGCGGAGTCCAACTTGATCATGGCCTCAGTCCACTTCATCTCGAAGTCCTCAGCACTCTTCCTCGCCTTATCCACCTCCACCTCCAAAGTAGCTGAGGCCTCCAACCTCTCCTCCAAGCCCTCAACCTTTTTCCGGAGGCCCCGGACCAAGTCATCAGCTGCCGAGCTGAGAGTCAGAGCTCTGGCCACACAGGCACTGTTGGCAGCTAAGAGGTCATCCACCTCGCAGGAAGCAGTGTGATCCTGCCACGCCTCGGTCCAATATTTGTTGTGGACCCGTGCAGCAGAGGCGGTCTCAGGAGGGAGCATCTCCAACACAGCCTCCGACAATTCCTCATCTTTACTCCCAATGAAGTCAGGAGTTTTTCGCTGGGCTGCAGGGGTGGCTGATTTCTTCAGCCTCTTCCTCGAAGGACCCCCAGCTGGGATGGAGGAGATGGGCACTGCCGCTTGGGCTTCACCCGGGATAGCAAGTGTCACCTCGGCAGAAACGGTGGGAGAGATTACTGGGGGGCTCGCAGATGCGGCAGGAGCAGAAGTGGAAGTGGTTGCCAGACCCTTCCTCTTAGTCCGTATTAAGGGAGCAGCCTCCTCGGTGGTCTCCTCCTCGACAACCCTCTTGGTTTTGCTCAAGGAGAGCAGCCTCTCCGACTGCTTCTTGTAATCTGCAGTGCCGAGGCGAAGAGTCCTGGCCTCGGTAAGGCTACGCCTTATGGTGGAAAAATCAGGCCTGAGGGGTTTCTTCTTCACGAAATCCTCTGCAAAATGGAAACAGTTAAAACGGATCGCACCAGAAGAGAATAAATGACGAAGTGAGATGGAACTTACGCTGGGTAGACATCAGGCCGTGACGGATGAGGTCGACGTTCAAGCAGATGAGCTTGTTGAAGCTCCTCTCTCGGGGGTCGAGGTGATATATATCACTGATAATGCCCCACTCCTCCTCGAAAATCTCGCACTTCGGTTTGGAACCTACAAACAACAAAAATATTAAACACATGAGGAAGTAGACCCAAGTCAAATCACTTCGGAAGCAAAACTTACTGGGAGTGGAGTAAGTGGTGGGAACTGTCAGAGGCGCCAGGGGGTCATCCTCCATTGTGTCCCACCTCCCTGATGCCCAGAACCATGAGTCTTTCCACCCCTTTACCGAAGAGGGCAGGTCGGTCACGAAGGGGAAATGGGATCCCCAAGGCGCCAGGTAGTACCACCCCTTGTTTCCCTCCCCAGCTACGCACTTCGGCATGTAAATGGAGTGGAAAACACTGAAAGGCATGTCAACCCCAATGCTGACCTGCCTCCACAGCATCCACGACCCCACTAGTTGGGACCAAGAGTTCGGATTTAGCTGGGTCGGGGCCAACCCATACGATCGAAGGACTAACCTAAAGAAGGGGTGGAAAGGAAGCCTAAGACCAGCCCGGAATAGGCTTTCACTTACTGCCACACACCCCGGCCTCGGATAACAAGCCCTCTCGTCCGGCCTAGGTAAAAGTAATTTCACAGAATCTGGGACACTACAAACGGTCCTACACTTCTCTATTATGGCCGGAGTGGCCTTTGAAGGGTATTTAGAAGCCCCCCACTTAACCGAGGTATCCACTGGAGAATCTGGACGTCTCCAGACGTTCTCCCCGGCCCTAATGGCCCTACTCACTTCCTCCGAACTGACCAGGATGGGCTCTCTCAGCCCAGCACTCTCCTCACCTCGCACCTCTACACTTACAGAAATTCTGGAATCGCCCTCAGCAGCCATTGTTGAGAAAGGATTCCAGAAAAAGATGAAAGAATGCAAAAGTCGATTTACCTAGACTTTGAGGAAGATTCGCCGGTCACTGAAATCGCCAATGTGCTTGCCGGAGTTGCTTGTTCGCCGGAGAAGAAATTTGACAGAGTTTGGGAGCGTTTTCAGATTTTTTCACAAGGTAAAACCTTCAAATGGCGGAGGAATGGGTTTTTATAGAAGCCCAAGGATCACCCCAGCCGTTAGATCTGCCCAAAACAAATCTTGGCCGTTCAAACCTAAAGCTGATCAACACCGTTTAAACCAAAAGGCATTTGAATTAAGGACTCTGATGAAGCCGTGGGACTCACGCGAAGGCCAAATGCGTCATCTTGAGTACTGGGGAGCCGTTGCCATAATTACCTCCTAGAATAAAGGGGAAACGTGCCCTGGAAGAAAACAACGCCCCCGCTCATTATTGCCTCGAAAAAACGCGAGAAACTTTTCATACACACAATCCAAGGCAGTCAATTCAGCGCCTCCACTTCGCCCAACTCGGATTGCACAGTTGCAACAGTTCTAAAAGCTGCCAACTGCTATCACTTCGTCCAACTCGGATTGCATAGTTGCAACAGTTCTCCTAAGAGCTGCCAACTGCAATCACTTCGTCCAACTTGGATTGCACAGTTGCGACAGTTCTTCTACGAGCTGCCAACTGCAATCACTTCGTCCAACTCGGATTGCACAGTTGCAACAGTTCTCCTAAGAGCTGCCAACTGCAACCACTTCGCCCAACTCAGATTCCAAGGCTTCAGCAATCCTAAGAGTTCCCCCTACAATTGCTCCAGAAAGTTCATAATCGAAGTCACCAGCTCTCGAAACTCCCCACGTCATAGGCCTCCAGTTAACACACGATAAGACTCGAAAATGGTGGACAGCCCCGACGTCCAACGTTACGATACTCGTCTCACACGGCCAAAGAACCACACATTCTCCAGACACCCCTGCAAGCATATTAACTCCGAAAGTCCACGCATTATATAAATAATCCATACATGGACTTGAGGGACTATTGTTACGGGTCCAAAAGGACCCGACACGTGTCAAGCAGGAGCCCCACGCATAGGCGAACTGATTTGGTGTGGGGACCGAACTGAAGTGTCTCAACGGTCAGAACTGAACTCATCCGCACCTCTTAACGGATGCAAAGGCCCGTACTCCGCAAACGACGCCTCGCCGAACTGCCCCACCCCCCTCTAGTCGAAGTCCTTTTGTGCAAGTCTCCAACATTAAATATTTGATTGACTGATGGGACGTGTGGCAGGGTTCAAACGGTCAAATCAGCCGTAAGCCGCCTAAGTCAGAATAATAAAGATCCGCCAACCTATTGATGGACAGATTGACGTCTAGGATGAAACAGGGTGAAGGGATCCGAGGCCACGTGTCCTCCCATTCAACGGCTCTCCTCCTCCCACCCTCAGTATAAATACAACTTCCTTGTCCCAGAAGAAGGATTCGCATTTTTTACCAACCTAAATAGCATAAGTTATTCTCTCTTTTCATACACACCTAGCTTATTTCATAGTCTATACACGTCTCCGGTGACCACATACCCACCGGCGACCTAAAGCATTTATACTGAAAACTGACTTGACCGTCGGAGTGCTCGCGGCCGCCACCACCCTCTCCGGGAAAAAGGGCCACGAGTGACTAACGGCTTGCTATTGAACGCAGGAAGGAGTGACTTGAAGACTTATCTGTTGACGGCTCGGAGGTCCATTTTTCGAGGTCAACAGAATCCACGCTCACTTTCACCATACCAATTTCGAATACCAACCAATCCAATTGGCTCAACCCACAACTTATGTATTTACTTTGATTGCTTCTTACTCTCACCCATTAAGCACAAGAATTTGGTGATGATTTACTGCCATGAAGTAGAATAAACAATGGAAGAAACATTGTTCAACTCAAAAAGTACGAAAGGGAGAATAACATAGAAGAGCAACCACCATTTTCTTTCTTACAAAGCACACACGAGGCCACAGTAACAAAAGGAGGCAATATAAAGTGATATTGTCAATGTTCGTAGTTCTCGGCCTTTTAGATCCCGAGGACTTGAAATTACCTTTTCCGGGGATTCCGTCATCACCATGCTCGGGATAATACATGGTCCTCGGGTATAGAATTTGCTCGAGCATTGTATATTGCGCGATTACGACATTCTATGCTTACTATCCTCGAGATATGCGAAATGCGTGAAGATATGATCTCCTCGAGTTGTTCCCTTGGTCAAACACAAGATCATTCCACCTAAACCTAAAAGGATTCCAAAGTTCTTAAGACTCTAACCCTACCCAAATTCCTCAAGCCAAGACTCTTATGCATAGTAGGTTTCTATCTCAAGTATATTAATATTACTATCAAGTCTTGCAATTGTAGAACAAAATCAAACACCCCTCTAAGTAAGAAAAATACGGGTTTGATCCGGATTTTCTCCTATTTATTTATATGTATCATAGATCGAAGGGATATATATTCAACTAGTTCAGTCCTATTAGGAGTGCACTATCTACCTCTATAAATATAGAGTATCGATTCATTATTCAGGTACGTTTTTACATAATTTTTAGTCTATAGTCTTACGCATAAATTCTCTATAACTTAAGTATTAAAGGGACAACGACGACCCACATCGACGACTTTGTTTCAGGTATCGAAAGATTTTGTTCGTACTCATTCTCGATTGTCAAATTCAAAAATCAATAGATACGATTTTTTGTAGCATCATATAGAAACATGTCATAAACCACGTTTGGGCCAAGTTATAGGATAAATGGACCAAGACACATAAGAGCCCTCTGTGACTAGGTCATGAACAACTTAATTAATTAAGCTACTTTCAATGGCCCACATTATTTTCGGGTGAGCCAATAAATTGATGTGTTGATAATTTCATTGTTGATGAAAACTTAATTAAAACTATTTAACATCATTGTCTGGAATTTAGTGTAAATCAAAATTCAACAAATCTTCATCTTGTTACTCAATGAACCTGGAAGCAAACAACATTAAGTTTATACTTGCCTAATCAATGTAATAAAATAAAATTGAAATCACTTACCTTACCTAGTGATGGCAATTGAGCCGAGCCGCTCGTGGGCTCGGCTCGTCTAAAACGAGCCACGAGCCTCTCGAGCTCGTAAAAAACGAGCCCGAGCAACGAACCGAACAAAAAAAATTTGAACGAGTCGAGCTCGGCTCGTCTCGTCAGATAGACGAGCCGCTCGCCGAGCTGCTTGTGGACGAGCTCACGAGCTTGGGCACGTGGCTCGTCCAAATAAAAAATAAAAATTCTCGTGGCTCACATTTGGACGAGCCACGAGCCACGAGCCGAGCCGGCTTGTGAGCTCGTCAAAAAAAAAAAAAATTTGAAAAAAGTGACCAAACGGTCACAGAATTTTCAGTGACCATTTGGTCACGTTTTTTAAAATTTTTTTTTTTTTTTTTTCAAATTTCATTTTTTTCCTATAAATACCCATCAATTACAACATTTTTTTCTCACCAAATTTACTATCAATCTCTTATTCTCTACTATACTCTCTACAAATCAATTATAATCAATATTATTTATTCATTCTTATTTCTATATTCTTCTACATTTTATATTCATATCATTAAATTATAATCTTGATTTTACAATATATTTTCTACACTACTACATAATATTCATTCATTCACTTCTCAATTCTACTTCACTTCTTCTTCTTCTTCTTCAATATTCAATTTCAATTATTCATAAATGGATCCACTCTCATTTATTGAAAACTTGTTCGATGTCGGAGTCAAGAATGTAGCACATGTGCCCCAAAATCAATTTGGGAATGAGTTCGTCGGTCTAGATGAAGTACCCATTCCAGAAAATATTGAAGATTACAATATTCATGAAAGTAGTCATCCAATTGATTTGGATGACGTTGATGTTGATGCTCCAATTGATTTGGAACAGGATGATGAACCTGTTATTGAAATTCCCGATGCAAGAGGGAAGAGAAAGGGGAAGAAGCAGGCAAAATGTTGGGACCATTTTAAATTGGTTCAGACTGGTCGTGTGATCGATGGAATTCAAGAAACCAAAGCAGTATGTAAACACTGTCAACAACGATTGGCCCATCAAAAAGGCATTGGAACCACCACCTCAACCGTCACTACAAATCATATGCAGCCAAACATGGTCTTCTTCCTGCTGGTCAAACGCAACTACAATTTGGTAGTCCAGGCAGCGGTGCTACTACTACGCCACTTAGTACGTGGATGTATTCGGCGGAAAGAACTCGAACAGGAATGGTGAAATACCTTGCCGGATCTGAGTTGCCACTAGCACAAACGGACAACCAACATTTCGTTACCTTTGTGCAAGAATGTCTTCAACCAAGGTACGTTGGGGTAAGTCGAAATAGTGTTCGTTCTGATACAATAGAATATTTTGAAACTGCAAAGAAAATATTAATTGCCGATTTAGAAAAATATGGGGGTGTGATGTCTTTAACTTCGGATTTATGGGAAGGGATTAATAAAAGAGGTTATATTGCTGCAACTGCACATTATATAGACCCACTTTGGATCATGCATAAAAGAATAATTGCTTTTAAAATTATTGAGTACCCGCACAATGCTCCCAATATATTTAGTGCTATTATGAACATTATCAGAGAATATAAATGCGAGAGTAAAATTCGTTCTTTTACGTTCGACAACGCTAGTGTAAATAAGGTTGTTATGGAGAAATTAAAAAGAGTATTTCAACCCGAATTCGGTGGTTATTTATTTCATATTCGATGTGTATGCCATATATTAAATTTAATAGTACAAGATGATTTAAAATATGTTAAGGATGAAATTCAATGAATTAAGAATGCACTAACTTATATCACTATTACACCTAGTAGAAAACAAGCGTTTGAGAATTTTTGTGCCGAAAATGGGGTGTCGCATTCAAAAACTTTTACTAATGACGTAGCGCATAGATGGAACTCCACATATTTATTATTAAAATCATGTGAAGGTTTCGAACATTTAATTACTGAATTTTATAACAATAGGCATATGAGGGACGACGACGAAAATATTTTGAATAAATCCGATTGGGCTTTAGTTATTAAAATTAAAGCTTTTTTGAAATGTTTTTATGATTTTACAAATATTTTATCTGGTGTTTATTATCCTACTAGTTGTATGGTCCTTCAACGTCTTTATCTAATTTTTAGGGCTTTTGATAGATATAAAGATGACCCCGATTTTAATTCAGTTATAATTGCCATGGATTTAAAGTTTAAAAAATATTTGGAAGACTTGCCCATGTTATTTCCATTAGCATGCGTCATGGACCCCCAATATAATTTATCGGGTACTAAATTTATAATTGAACGAATGTCAAAATCTTTAACTTTTAACGTACCTATTACTTATAGGAATTTGGAAGTAACTTTATCTGAAATGTATGTAACATATGCTTCACGAATGGGTACACATGTTACTCGTGTACCCTTCGGCTCTACAAGTACTTCTCCAACTAATTTAGGAGATGACGACGCTGAAATTTTAAATTTATTTGAAGGCATGAACTCATATAGATATGGTCAAACTGGATATGCATATGGTTCATCAAGTCATAGTAGTTTGTCTTCCACTGCATGTACTCAAACATCGAGTAACAGTCTCAATGCAATGCCTGCTGAATTACTTGATTACTTTAATCATAATTGGCCTAGTAACAATGCACTAAGGAAAAATTCTGAAGAAGTAGTTGACTTCTGACGAAAGTATGAACGTCGATGGCCAATAGTTTCTGCAATGGCAAAAGATCTACTAACACCTCCGGTTAGCACTGTAGTTTTGGAATCTGCTTTTAGTGCAGGGTCTAGGGTTCTCTCTGAAGTTAGGAATCGACTAAAAGAAGATATTTTAGAAGCATTAATGTGCGTGAAGGACTGGCAAGACGCTCATTTTCGACTGCAAGATAAATATGCCGAAATTGCATGTAGTAAAGTAAGTGATATTTAGTTTAATCATATTTATGACGAATTTTTATTTTAATACCTTTATAATTTTTTTAAAAAAATTGTATACGTAACAAGTTGTTCGTGTACAATTTTTAACTCCGCCTACTCGAAATTGAACTATTGAAGTAGCCGGTCCCAAACCCGGATAAAGGAGGAGGGTTTATATTTTAATATTTTATTATTTTAAAATGAAAAATATTTTGAAAAATCATTTGACAATGTCTCATATTTTTTTTAATTTTATCATTTATAAAATAATTATTTTCTTCAAAACAAACTTGAAAATGAAAATATATTAATTAAAAATTATTTATAAGTAAAAAAATTAAATTGTAATTACAAAAAACTTATAAGTATTATTTATAAGATAAATTCATAAAAAAATATATTATAAAAATATACTTTATCAAAGTCTAAATAAATTGTTTACAAAATAAAAATACTTATAAAATAAAATTTTACCGAAAATCTATTTTTTTAAAACAAAATTTAGGAAAAAAACGTGTATTAAAAAAAAAAAAAATTTGGAGGCGAGCTCACGAGCCGCTCGGAGCCGAGAGCCGAGCTCGCGAGCTCGGCTCGTCAAAGCCCCCGAGCCATGAGCTCGTGGGCTGAGCCGAGCGCCTTTATTTTTTGACGAGCCCAACTCGGCTTGTTGCCCACAAACTCGTTGAGCAACGAGCGCGATCACGAGCCGAGCTCGTAGGGTAACGAGTCGAGTCGGCTCGACTCGACCTATTGTCATCACTAATCTTACCTGATATCTCGGACCCGAAACACATACTATAAATGTTCCATGTACTCACCAAGAGGTAAGATCAAAAAATAGCTGACTAATTTCAAGTTAATCGATATAAAAAATAAATAAATAAATAACACAAAGAGAGAGAGAGAGAGAGAGAGAGAGAGAGAGAAAAGTTATTAGCTATTATTATTTATTACGAGCGAAAATCTTGAAATCCTCCCTGTTGAAGAGTTTCTTCCAAGAAAACATCAGACTGCTCCATTAACTCAGGGATTAGTCTAAACATCAAAACACAGAATTCCATCTGATTGAGAGCTCCATCTCCATCAAAATCACCTTCTTTAAGTATGCCATAAAGATCATTTTCTGAAAAATCTTGAAATCCCAGCAAAGCAGAATTCCTTTTAAGACTCTCAAATGTAATAACCCCTTTGCTAGAATCCATCAATAAATTAAACCCATTGCAAAGTTCTGCTATTAGACCATCCCCGCCGAGCTTCTTAGCCATGAGGGGCAAGAAATCTTGAAAATTGGGCAGATTTTTTGATGCCATAATGAGATTTTTTGAAAGCTTTTTTTTTTGGGGGTTAGAAATGGGATTGTTTTGGGATGGTGCGTGGAATAAGGGGTGGTGTAATATAAGGAAAAGATTGAATAGCTGCGCGAAGGTGTTTTCGAAGGAGAGTCGCCTGGTTGGGGTTGGCATTTTGGACAACTAAGAGACAGCGAGACTGAGTTTACAAAAAGGTCAAGAAAAGGTCTGGCCGTCAGGGGGCCAGTCGGCATTTTTTTTAGGATTAATATACGTGTACTTATCAATTTCTAAATGTTGTATTCCTTCTCACATAAAATACGGACTCTACTTAAATTTAAAAATGTCGATTGTGTGGTTCTCACTCCTATTGTATGTAATGAGTAAATCATTTTATAAAAATGTATGAGTATATGTAGCATGATCCTCTTTTTTAATGCAGAAGAAACTACGTCTATTTTTAACAAATTGTCATCAAACAAGTACAAAAGGTAAAATTGTAAGAACACACCAAAGAGTTGATTGGTGTTGGCACGAGAGTTAACAATTTGCTAAGCCCTTTGTTTAATTTTCGCAAAAAAAAATTTAGTAAACAAATGAAAAATACAATTGAAATAACAATTAAATGAATAAAAATGAAAACAACCCTTGCACTATTTCACCATTTTGCACCCAAAATTTGGTGAAATCCCTCTCCAATCCATCATCATAATTTGCACCAAACGGTTAATGTCCTTTTTGCTCCTCTTTTTTCTATGTTTAACCAAAATTTTGCTAAGGGTATTTGCATCATTTTATTTGTTATACAACAATTTTAATTCTTATAATAATAGTTATTATTATTTTTGAACACTACTACATTTTTTTTATTTTTTAATGTATTTAATATTTTCGTTAACGAAACGTAATGATATATTTAGTAATTTACGTAGTAGTAAATTAAATAAATAAATAATTTTTTAGATAAATAAATCGTTATGAATGAAAAAAAAATGAAGAAAACAATTTAACTTTTTTCATTTGGTGCAACTTTTGATGTAATGGGTTAGAGATTATTTTCAATTTGGGTGCAAGATTTGGTGTAAAAAGTACAAAACTTACCTTAAATTTTAGCATAAGGTTGGAGATGGTCTTAGTACTGATTTTTGTGCTGTCATTCCTGGGCATCTTGATATCAGTGGCGAGCTAGGGCGACCGCTCTAGTTGGATCCGCCGGAAGTTCGTGGAGCGCTGGCTGAGGAGGAGAGGAGGGAGAACTGGTATTCTGATTTCTGGCAACTGGGAATGAAGGAAGAAGAATCCAGTGGCAGGCCGTCTCTTTAAAAAAAATAAAAAATTGGCCCAAACATTTGGGTCCAGTTCAGTGACTCCAATCCATCTGATAAGTCCAGTCCAGCTTCTACTAGTTCCTAAGTTAAGTGACACAAATCCAATTCATTCCCCCAATTCTAACTCACGCCACACGCTTGCAGATTGAGGAGGAGAGGAGAGATCGAGAGAGCTTCAATTCTTCCCAAACCCTTACTCCCAAATTTCAATTTTCATTTGAAATTTTCAAATTTCCAGTCGAAGCCTCGAAGGCAAAAGTAAAAATCGGCGTTTTGGAGACTTGGAGTTTACTAGTTGAGGCCGGCATCACGTCACTGGCTCACTGCGTCAGGGTTGCACTTGCCACTTCGACTTCGATAAGTTTAGCTTCTTTAATTCGTTATGTCTTGACGCGAACCCGGTTAGCACGAACGCTATCGAACCCACAAGAGAATGAACCGGATCCCAAGAACGCCCAAATACGACCAAGGTTTAGGATTTAACCCCTAAACGTTGAACCAAGCAACCGAATGTATATTAAACCAACGACCTCTTGATCACAAAGTCTCGAAATCTCACCCGGATAGTTTTGGATTTTGAACCCAACAATATGAAACAAGTAACCCAAAGATAACAACGATGCAATGAACCCCTTGCTCACAAATTGAAGAACCCACGACCCGATGTTTTGAACGCCACAAAGATTACTCATCTTTGATAAGTTCGATAAGGATTGTCCATCTAAGAACAAACGAGAAAAGCAAAGCTTTTATTTAATTCATATCAAAAGGTTTCTTAAAGGTTCTTACAATGAAGAATATAAATCCTATTTATACTAAAACAATAAATCCTAGGAATATGGAAAATACGAAATTCTAGAGTCCTAGAATATAGAAATTACCAAAAATAAGAATTGTAGTTAAAATAAACAATCTCGCCAAAATTAGAAAATTCGCCCAAAATTTGTACCAAGCGGTCGCTTGGTTATATTCCAAGCGGTCGCTTGGAAGGAAGTTTTGCTGCCTGAAAATCTCGGTTTGTGTCTGAGCGGTCGCTTGCCTTTTCTTATAAGCGGTCGCTTAGTTGACCCGGTTACTTCCTTCTTCGACCCTCCATTTTGTGTTGATCCAATTGATTTCCGACCTCGACCCCAACATGAAACTTGGTCTTTGGCTTGTTGACTTCGACCTTTTGGACTCCAAGGCTCGGCCAATAATTGCCTATCCCGGATCACATCATCCCCTCTCCCTACGAAAGGATTCGTCCTCGAATCCAAACCTTGAATGCTCAAATTGTAACCCTTGCCTCCAATCAATTCAAGCACATGGAATGGTCCATCTCCCCTTGGATGCAATTTGGACCTCCTTTGATTTCGAACTCGCCTCCTTTGAATGTAGACGCAATCACCTTCACATAAATCAAAATGTGCTCGTCTCGACTGCTTGATCTTGCAAGTGTGGAGTGCTCCAATAGCAACTTCATTTGATGAATAACCGTGTCTTCTCCTTGCCTTACTTGGCCCTAGCACTTGTGACAATAGCAGTGCCAGTGTGTCAACGTTGTCCCTCAATTCATGTTTTTCAGTCAACCCTCTGCAAATGTAGTTCCTCCAGTGCATTTGAAACTCCTTCGTCTCCTCGGGAATCACAAAGTCAATTTTCTCCAAATAAGAAAATTCTAACTGAAGCTTAATTCCTGGGTCGGGTGGTACTTCCGTAGGAGTGTGTTCTGGAATCAAATTTTCAGTAACCTGCAAAATAGAAATATTCAAAATAGGGAGGGAATTGTTAGTTTTCACCACAGCCTCCTCAACTTCCGGCTCTTTTTCATTTAAACTCACTTCCAACTCCGTCTTCCCCTCCGAAAATTCTTCTTCAATTTCTTTTTGCAACTCCACCTTTCCTTCTGGATGTTCACTCTCAACTTCCCTTGTATTCTTTGGTAGCTCTCTTCCTTTTTCTTCACAACTAACCACCTCACAATTTTCTCTCTTACTCATTTGCTCCTTCTTATGATTATTCTGTGAGTTGATCAAGTCACGAATTTTTACGAACTCAAGCTTATAATCCAACCTAGTCTTTCTACTTGATGTATTGTCAACATGTTCCACACTGAGTGTTTTCTCCTCTCTTGAATATCCAACTCCACTATATCTTCTAGACTCCTCCCGACATTCCCGATCACGCCGATCCCTCCTACAAAAATGATTAGGCGCATAACGCTTCCTCATAATATTCCTTAACTCATCCCAAGTTTCAATCCTCCTCTCACCACACCTTCGCATAGATATTGTTAATTGATCCCACCAAATCACAGCATAATCTACGAATGAGCTCACAACCAACCTCAATTTTCTCTCCCCGGAACAATCATGGCACTCAAACCTCAATTCTACCTTTTCTTCCCATGCCACGTACGCCTCGGGATTATTCCTACCCTTAAATTGTGGAATTGTTATTTTTGCACCTCCCATTCTACTCTTAACACCATCTCCACCAAAATTCCTATGTTCTCGTCTCTCCCGACTACTCACATTAAACACATCATCACATGGATCCCTATAAGTTCTATTTGATTTCTCTTCCAACCTATCCAACATACTCCCCATATCCACCAACATCATTTCCCATCGATCCATCCTATCACTCATTTTGACTCAAAGACCCAAAGGACTTGAATTGGACAACTTTGATTGGACTTTGTAAATTCAAGAAAGTGGTTCTTGAATTGGAGTGTGAATTTTTTTGTATAGAGTCAAGAAAGTGGTTCTTGAATTGGAGTTTGGATTGGATTGAACGCAAATTGATTTTGGATTTAGAATAGGCAATAGGATATTAAACAATTTTCAAGAATTTTTTTTTTTAACTATCCCGACGTGAACAGTACCTTTCGTACGGATGAACAGTAAAATTCGATTTTTTTTTTTTTTTTTTTTTTTTAAAAAACTCAAAAAAATTGGCTTCGAGAATAACGAAACAAACGGAAGTTATTTTAGACTCAAATTGAGCACAAAAACATCTTTTGACTCTTTTTTTTAATTTTTTTGGATCAAAGACTCAGAAAAATTACTGGACACAAGAACGCGAAGAACACAAAAGAAAGAAAAAAAAAACACAAGACACAAAAATAATAAAAGATATAACCTTGATCTTGGGGCCTAAGCTCTGATACCACCTGACGCGAACCCGGTTAGCACGAACGCTATCGAACCCACAAGAGAATGAACCGGATCCCAAGAACGCCCAAATACGACCAAGGTTTAGGATTTAACCCCTAAACGTTGAACCAAGCAACCGAAGGTATATTAAACCAACGACCTCTTGATCACAAAGTCTCGAAATCTCACCCGGATAGTTTTGGATTTTGAACCCAACAATATGAAACAAGTAACCCAAAGATAACAACGATGCAATGAACCCCTTGCTCACAAATTGAAGAACCCACGACCCGATGTTTTGAACGCCACAAAGATTACTCATCTTTGATAAGTTCGATAAGGATTGTCCATCTAAGAACAAACGAGAAAAGCAAAGCTTTTATTTAATTCATATCAAAAGGTTTCTTAAAGGTTCTTACAATGAAGAATATAAATCCTATTTATACTAAAACAATAAATCCTAGGAATATGGAAAATACGAAATTCTAGAGTCCTAGAATATAGAAATTACCAAAAATAAGAATTGTAGTTAAAATAAACAATCTCGCCAAAATTAGAAAATTCGCCCAAAATTTGTACCAAGCGGTCGCTTGGTTATATTCCAAGCGGTCGCTTGGAAGGAAGTTTTGCTGCCTGAAAATCTCGGTTTGTGTCTGAGCGGTCGCTTGCCTTTTCTTATAAGCGGTCGCTTAGTTGACCCGGTTACTTCCTTCTTCGACCCTCCATTTTGTGTTGATCCAATTGATTTCCGACCTCGACCCCAACATGAAACTTGGTCTTTGGCTTGTTGACTTCGACCTTTTGGACTCCAAGGCTCGGCCAATAATTGCCTATCCCGGATCACATCATGTCTTCACGGTTAACTTCAGTTTTCAGTTGATTGTTTATTTGTTTATCACTTGTGACTTGTGAGCCTTGTAACTACTGTGATGTGTCGTGTGATTTGTGAATCACTTGTGAGTCTTGTAAATTGTGAGTTGTGTCATGTGTGATTGTGCAGTGTGCAGTGTTGTGCCGTGTGACCATGTCTGTGTGTCTGTGTTGATGCCTTGATGGTTGTGGCATTGTGCCATGTGCGGTTGGTGATTTATGTTGTGAGTTGTGACTTAAGAGTGTTAAGTTGTGTTTTATTATTGGATAATTTGGATTTGGGTTTGATTTTGATTGTTATTTTTGAATATTGGAATTGATTTTGTAAGTGTAGGAAACTATTGATATTTTTGGATATTGGATATTGAAATTGACTTTGTGAGTGTAGTTATTTTTGAGCTTAATTGTTATTATGAAGCAATTTATTACAACCTTTTTGCACATCGGAGTCATAATTGGGAGATGAATTGTTGAATGACAATTTGTTGGTGTACATGGAGAAATATCTTTTTTTGTAAAGTTTGAGAATGGGGCAATTGCAACGTTTTCAAAATAAGAGGCCTCGTAGAATTCAGTTGTGTAAGCTTACAATTACATAGTAACGTTGCATTGTATTTTTTTTTTAGTATTTTGGGACTTGGGTTGTATTGAACTATATTTTCATATATATATAATTTTTACGTTTTAGTGCATTTACATATGTATTCAATAATCTTTAATATTATTTAACCAAATTTTAATAAACGATCGGCCGGATCGGGCTATTACGATCGTTGATTGTCGACGATCAACTATCAAAATTAACTTCCCCTCTAACTAAACATTTATGCTGGATTCACCGCTGTTTGATGTTGCACCTTCGCCCAAACTAACTTGTACATGTTCTTTATCAATTCCCTTGTGGTTGCCGATTGAACTTGCCTCATTTCTTGATCTATTGCCTCGTAGTGATGGCAATTCACTTTGTATAACACGATAAGAAATGTCAACATACTAAGAAAAAATGCATATGACTTCTCCATACTTAGTCTAAGTGAAAAGGAAAAATATCATCGTGTAACCACTTCGTCTCATTGCCTTCGGAAGTCAACAAAAACTTGACACCACTATTATAATTCTTGTGTTACCCTCTGACCACTCCTTGGAAATCTTGACATAGAACTCATAGAAAATTGATGGTTCATCGTGTTCTTCACATGAATCAACCTCTAATTTGAAATTGAACGAAGCAAAAAAATGTGTTGTAATCCATCGCAACATCACATCCAAAACTATTTCCTACACTAGTCTCTTGACTGATTTTGTTGCTCTCGTCTAGCGAATGCTCTTCTAGTCGTCATACTCGTTGGATGAATCTACACAATTCGTCATCAAAACCTTTGACTAGCCTATGTGCATGAGTCTAGCATCCAAACCACCCTACACAGTTACATGAATTCTTGTTGGTCCATCAGTGTGTTGTCACTGAATCTGTTCCGCAAGATCTTCATGAGCAATCGATTATTGTCCTGAAAGCATTGTTAAGAGTGTAATATCACGTCTAATACTAACTAATGTAGCAAGCATCGAAATAAACAATAACACATAAATTTAATCTAGTTGAGTCAGAAGAATGAAATGTAGAAGATTGGGAAAAAAAATCCAACATTGTATCATACATGTAATAAAAAAATCAAAGACATGTAACATGGTATGTGTTAGGTTTAATATTGTTTATTGGCAATTTTGTGGACAAATAGGACTTAAATGAACACTTGTAAAAGTCAAGGATCAATGTGCAATTATGTATAGTTGAGTTAAGGTTCGAAAACAAGTTGGGAATGAAGTTGAAGAAATGCCGGAATGTCATTAGCTGCTTGCCAGGACTTCACTCGAGCGACTACAACAGAACCTCCTTTGCTCACTTTTCGCCCGGCCGTTGCTCGAATGACGGACCCCTCGCTCGAGCGAAAGTCTTCCTCGCTCGAGCGACATATTTATGCAGCCAGACCAAATTTGCGATTTTGAAAAGTTTTATAGGGCCTATGACACCTGCTTAGCTCTACATATAAATAGAAGCAGGTTGCAAGAAAATTGCAGAGGTTGTTCATTGTGCTTATACTACATAATTACATATCACATTCATATCATCTATTGAGATATCCAATAGGCAATTAATTAGGAAAATCATCCATATCAATCTTGCAATCCAACAACCCGATTTTGGAGAAAACATCAAGGAGACATAATCTAAAACATTTGGCTTCCTTAACATCTTAAGGAAGGGATTCAAGCGCAGTAAGAAGAACAAAAATATGTGATTCCTGTGTATCCACTTGGAAGAGACGTGTACAGAAAATTGTTAGACTGGATAGCGAATTTTGGTAGAAGATTGTGAGTCTGAAGTACAACGGATCTTGGAAGTTACATGAGGTAGAGTGGGAGATCTAGCAGGTTGGCTAGACATGGTCTACGGTAGCAAATCGCAAGGTAGAATGAACAGTAGATCTTAGAGTTGTAGAGTTTACCACAGCTAGTGAAACTAGATTGGAATCACCGTAACCCACATTGTCTATAGTGGAGGTAACTGACTTGATCCTTGAGTTTTTACCCACGTTGAGTTTCTCCATCATCAAAACTTGTATTCCTTACTGCTTTCCAATTCGTTAACTGCGGTATTCAAACTTAGGAAATTTGACTTGTTTGATTAAACATCTAGAAACTAATTAAAAGTGACTTATTGCTTTGATTATATTTATTCCGCACGTGAGGTCAAATTAAAAACGGTGATTGAGTAACGGTCTAACACTATTCCGTAACTTTTAGTATAGTTTGAAAGCAAGCTGCAATTGTATAACAATAAATGTTATAAGTGGTGGTTGTTCGCCGAAAATCACAAGTGTACGATATCGATCAAGTAGTATAAAAGTGAGTCAGGTATCATTCACACAAAGGCTCTATTATTATCTATTAATTAATTGAATCAGTCTGAAAACCTAACAAGGAATTGCTATTTCTAAACTACCTTTTAAAGTAATAGTTACTCAAGTGATTGATAATTAAAGATTTGAGAAAAAACTTGACAGATTTAGAAGCATTGTGACTCATGATTTCATCGTAGTTATCATGTTTAACTTTATCTACCAAGATATAATTACGTATTTCAATCGTGTTAATGATTGAATTTATCTAAATTATTTGATAATCTTTCTCAAGTAAAATTCAAATATACTTAAACAAGTAAAATTCACCATATGGTATATGAATATTAAAATATCCAAGTAAAATTCAAGAACAAGAAATTCCAATCAAGTTCGTACAAACAACAAATGCATCTCTATCTCTTAAGTAAATTCATAATTTTTATGAATTTGCTTTAGTTATTGAAATTAAATTTGGATTTTAATTGTTTTGAGTATTCAATAAAATATGTGAAGTTCTGTAGACTGTTTCAACCAATAATCAGCATTAAACAATGAAAATCTAAAATTGCCCAAAAAGAAAAATAAAGAAAATTATTACAAATGAAGATCTTGGAATTCTCCCTGTCGAAGAGCCTCTTCCAAGAAAAACTCAGACTGCTCCATCAACTCAGGGCTTAATCTAAACATCAAAACACAAAACTCCATCTGATTGAGAGCCCCATCTCCATCAAAATCACCTTCTTTAAGCATGCTATACAGATCATCATCTGACAAATCTTGTAATCCCAGCAAACCAGAATTTCTTTTAAGACTCTCAAAAGTAATAACCCCTTTGTTAGAATCCATCAATAAATTAAACCCATTACACAGTTCTGCTATTAGACCGTCCCCGCCGAGCTTCTCCGCCATGAGAGGCAAGAAATCTTGAAAATTGGGCTGATTTTTTGATGCCATAATGGGGTTTTTTAGAAGTTTTTTTTTTTTGGGTCAGAACTGGGATTGTTTTGGGATGATTTGTGGATTGAGGAGTGGAATAATATAGGAGAAAGAATGATGTTTCCAAGAAGGGGGAGGGGGTGGTGTTGGCATATTGGACAACTAAGGGACAGTTAGTTTTCGAAAAGGTGAAGAAAGTGTCAATGGGAGTTGGCATGGCTTTTAATGAACAAGAAATTGCCTCTTGGTTTCTTGGGGGCGGACTTGTTCTGGAAGGGTAAAATTGTCTGACTATACCACGGGACTGATTTTTTAGGGCATGTGTTGAGAGTTTCGAAGAACTTGTATGGAGAGGACGGGGCTATTACAGAGGGTATAAATGGAATTATGTCCTTATTTGAGCTCCATTGATTTTAAAATGTATTTTTATTACTTGTAGAGTCAAAAAATTTCATTATTTTTTAATTACACATTCTTCAAAAAATTACTATTACAAAATATAAATATTTTTTTTCTCAAAAACGTTTAATGGAGCTCAAACAAGCGCTATATATATATACAATCATGCTACTTGTACAACATTGATTGACAATAATGGTTAATAATCACTCACATAAGAGGGGGGACCCACGATGAATAAAAAAATCATGAGCCCCCTTCATGTGAAATAATTGTCAACCATTGTTGTCAATCAATATTGTACAAGTAGCAAAATTCATATATATAAGAAAAGAAAAAACAAACAAACAAATGAGGTCTTTAGAGTTGAAGTTGCTGTCCCAATCCTCTCACAAATTAGAGTGATAGTTTCGTCAAAAGTGCCTTTCCAGGCTCTAACTCGTACAACTCAAAAGTAGTGTCTACAATCCAAATTAAAAGCAAGATTGAGGTCTTTAGAGTTGAAGTTGACTTTGGCAAAATTATCATTCCATCCTCACTTTGATCTTTCCTCAATCTATATCTTACATTTGAAGTTCTTCAAAAGTATAGTTTCTTACCGGTCAAGACTCAAGTGTCTATTTTTCCATGTTTGAAAATGAGTTATCCAAAACTCGCTTCTTATAAACAAATGAGATTTCTTTGAAGCCTTATGAAGTGAAATGATATGGAAAACTGATACGAGTTGAAAACAAAAATAAATGACACAGTAGAAACCAAATTTACGGTATATCTTAAAATTCTTAACATATGCTAATGAAAAAAGAGCCTGATTATAAGGAAAGAAGATAAATACATCTCATCATCATCTCCAAATCCTGTAAAACCACCTCGATTCACTCATCATCATCCCCAAATCCTTCACATTAGTGCACAACAATGGGAATTCTCGTCACTTAGTCATCCCTCATGTTTGAAATATTCAAATGTTTTGTAAATAGATTTCAGAATTGTAC
This sequence comes from Osmanthus fragrans, assembly GCA_019395295.1. Classification (NCBI taxonomy): domain Eukaryota; kingdom Viridiplantae; phylum Streptophyta; class Magnoliopsida; order Lamiales; family Oleaceae; genus Osmanthus; species Osmanthus fragrans. The sequence continues at coordinate 788,201 of CM033344.1, read as the reverse complement.
ATTTTTTCTTTTCTTTTCTTTTTTCTTCTTTTACAAAGGAGTGCTAACAATCATTGTATGCCGTGCTTTTTTAGTATATTTTTGTCACTATTTTTGGTTTCTTCTCAACATAACCCACTTGGATGTAATCCTTACAACCTTATTCTTGGATTTAGGGATTCTAAAATAATACTTTTATATGCAACTCATTCACATGGCGACATGTACAGAAATCCTTTATCTTGCTTCCGGCACTGATATTGTCACCTCATTATGAGTGAGACATCTTTCTTCACTTGTTGACATATCTGTTCCTGTGCGACTTCCCTCCAAGAAAAAACCAGGCTCTTTAGGTTGTGGAAGTTTCATACCGTCATTGCTCAACATGACAACGACTGATGACATTGTTGGCCTATCTTCTGGTAGTTTTTGAACACACAATAGACCTATGTGAATACATTTAAGCACTTCGGATTCAACAAAAGATGGCTCATAAATGCCATCCACTAGTTCCATTGCCCTGCCTTCTTTCCACAATAACCATGCCTGAATTATAATTAGAGGAAAGTCAATTATTTTCACAGAAAGATTGGATAAGGAGAGGAGTAAAATTCAGCTTTAGAAGACTTACATGACCAACTAGATTATGATGATGGTCAGGATATTTAAACGTCCGATTCTTTCTGCCACTCACAATCTCCAGTAACAACACCCCAAGACTGAAAACATCAGATTTCACCGAGTATTTCCCATTTGCTACATATTCAGGCGACATATATCCGCTGCATGAACACAACATTAAGTTTCACATTAAACGCATGGATTTTTTTCAAATGGCTTGTTAGTTGAACTTACTATGTTCCAACAACTTGCTCTGTTTTGCTTTCAGATTGATCTTCACCAAAAATTCTTGCAAGGCCAAAATCAGAAATTTTTGGGTTCAAGTTACTATCTAGCAAAATGTTGCTCGTCTTGAGATCTCTGTGAATAATTCTCAATCTAGAGTCCCGATGAAGGTAAAGAAGTCCTCTCGAAATGCCCATAACAATCTCAAAGATTTGTTGCCATGTAAGTAATGATTTTCTATGCTGATCTGCAACAAATCAATCACTGTTATTCATATTAAATCATATTAGCATCGCATTATGGAAGTATTCTTATTAGTCGTTGACTCATTGGATAGGAGAGCAAGAGAAGCAGACTGACCGAAAATGAAATAATCCAAGCTTTTGTTGGGCATATACTCATAGATTAGCACCCTTTCATCTCCCTCAAGGCAACATCCCAAAAGCCTAACAAGATTTCGATGTTGAAGTTTTGCAATCAGAATTACTTCATTCTTAAACTCTTTAAGACCTTGTCTAGAATTCTTTGAAAGTCTCTTCACTGCAACTTCTAGTCCGGTAGATAATGTACCCTGTAGATTGTTCAAAGGGTCTGTCATGAAGCCATTTTCATTTTCTATTACAGGAAAATAGTTTATAATTTGGCCGGCCTTACCTTGTACACGATTCCAAAACCACCTTCTCCAATTATATTTTTCGGAGAGAAGTTCTCGGTTGCAGTAGTAATTGTGGTCAGATCGAACATAGGCAGCTCCATATCTTTCCCACTGAACTCAGACGCTATAAGCAATTAGTTGGATGATTATCAGTGTGAAACTAGTTAACTTAATTCAATGAGTGGCAAAGTTTCCGTACCTCTTTTCCTTCTACTCTTCTTGATAAGACAGAGTATGGAGAAGCCAAGTATCAGCATTCCAGAAGTTGATGATACCATGGAGATCAGCACAAGTTTTATATTTTTATTATGCTCTGAATGTCAAAAAGTTAAATAATCAAATAAATGTACATAATAACTACATGACATTAATACCGTAGTTCTCGTTTATTAACGTAAAAGTGAAATATTTGTGGGAATTGAGACCAATTCCTCATTTTGCTCACATGATTCTTATTAATTATTTTCTATATAATACCACAGAATTTAGTACTATATTTTATATATATTCCATTATATGAGAAATTTGTAAAATCATTCTTTCACATATCACATACCCTCAAACACACCCCAAAATTGAACCGGTGAGACGGATTCCCAAGTCTTACCCCAAGGCAGTCTATGATTATCTTACAAATTGAAAGAAACTAAACCCAAAGGGAAAGAAAATATGGACACCAAAGGATATCCTTTTGATTTCTATTCGATGTGGAATTCAAAATAATCTTATTATAGTAGAAAATCCTATTCTATTAGATAGACTAACACAATCATATTTTAATTAGATATTTTAAGTCAAAATCATAACAATCTCCCCTGTAGCTTTGAATTGTCTGATGTCTCCACATTGAATTTTTTCTATGTCTCCTCATATACAATCTTATAGAATCTCTCACATACCCCCAAACTCCAAAGCACATCCAAAACTAGACTCAGTGAGAGTACAAAGAATTACCAAATCTCACCCCAAGACAATTCATAACAATCATACAAATTGGGGTTAATAAAACACTAAAGAGAAGCCTCAATATGAGAGCCTTTTGATTTCTATTCGACATGGAACAAGTAGAAAATCTTATTCTATTTGGGATAGACAAACACAATCATATTTCAACTCAATAATAGCAAGTTAGAATTATATTTTAATCGCATAATAGCAAGTCAAAATCCTAAAAATGCTATTATGCAAGAACAATATTCTGCTTGATAATCTGTCCATCATACAAAAGAATTTATATTGTGTCGTAAGATAACTTGAAATAATACTCATAGAGTCCTGGCTGAAATTGAAGTGGCTGCATTCTAAGAAATCTGATAAAAGAAATGAATTCATATACTTACTTAGTTCTGTAGCTGCCATTCGTATATAGATATATTGTTGTTTAGATTTTTGTTTTCTTTCAAGAGACTCTCGAATATCAATCAGATCCCCAAACCACATGAAACAACCACTACCACCTTCACGAATATCTGAATTTGTGTAAGCTATGCAAGAGCAGTTCTTCAAGCATTCTTCCCAACATTCTTTTAGACTCATGGCCTTGTTTAGTGAAAACTGAAGGAGATCTGGCAATTGCACGTTTCCAAGCTTTAAAAATTTATCGTTATCCTGCTGGCAAATCAATGGAATCCTCCTCACACATCCACTGGACCAGTAAAGTACATCCCATTCACTCTGTGATTTAGGAACAAACCCGTATAAGCATTCACAAATTGGTCTATTCTTGATTTTACAAATGCTATTAGCACCACATAATCCATACTCATCGCACTGATCATTCAGTGATGAATCCACAGCAGTCCATGACAATCCTCCCTGTTTCAGTATCAAACGTCGGACTAAACCTGATTGATACACTTTAAGCCTGGTAATAATTGAATTGCCGACAACCTCATTCGTATAGTACAGTTCTTCATTATTGTAAACAAATATTGGTTCGTAAGGCATCTGCCAGTAAAAGAAACCACTAAATACAATTCCATTAAATGGCCCTGACCGGAAAATCGTTTCTGATCCCTTGCGAAGAACAAATTGAGGCATCCCAATATTTTCGAGTCGGAAAGTAACGTCGCCAGGAGAGGGATCACTGTCATCTTTCCATGATGTTAAATACCTGTTTGTGCCCATGCTCCGTCCCATTTTCATGCCTGGTAGAAGCGTATCAGATGGGAAATCAAAACTTTGCCATATATAGTTTTGTGTGGTATCTTCTTCTCTTCTGAGTACAAGGTTGCCAGATTCCAATAGCTGTGCAACTGTCCCTGGTTCATTTTTAGTAGAATTGGATGACCAGAAAACATCGCCTGTCATTGCATTCAGAAGAACAAGATCTCCATCAGGGGTAATTGTTAAAACACCAGATGAATTCCTTAATGGGGCTTCCCTGTTTGCAATCCACACAATGATTTTTGGGAATTTCTTGTACCATATTCCTATGTACCATTTGCCAGAATTACCGAGTGAAAAGAACCCTAATTCAAAGCTTTGGCCTGAGGAGACCAAAGTCTCACCGTAGGTGATGGTGACATTTGAGCTCAATTTATCAGCAGCACTGCAGAATCCCGTGACTGAAGACAAGAGAATAATGTGAAATAGTAAGGAAGATAAAATATCCATTGGCATGTAGCAGAAGGTTTAGCAGCTGTATTATTTAGAATTGTCTGGGGGAATTCTATTAAGTATTCCACTTACATTATCAAAAGTGATTAACGATCACAAATTAATAGACGTGTTACAATTTTAAATATATTTTTTAATTAAAAAAAAAAAGACACATCTCTCAATTATTTGATATTCCATGATAAATCAACGAATAATTGATTTTTAAATTTGTTATATTTTCAGAACCAACATGTTTTTAGATTCGGTCTTTACTTTCTTTTATTTCACGCTTCTAACTCCATCAGAATGCAAACGCTAACCTTATATCTCACTAGATCGTGATTGAATTAGCAAGAGTTCGTGAATTATTTATTGGAAGCGGCTTATTATTTTTGACTTAGTGTGTTTTTGGTAAAGCATTTTGTAGATTATATGTTGTACAGTTTTATGAAATGTGTAGATAAAAGTCATAAATCTTTTGAAATGTGTAAAAATAAATGTTGTTTCACCAGCTTATAATCTGTAAAAAAAAAAAAAAAAAAGACACATAATAGCAAGTGAAGGGAGATCTAATTAGGCCCCTATTTGGTTGAAATTAAAATTCATCTTATAATTTAAGTCAAAGTCAACAATTTTTATTTTTTATTTTTTTATCTTTATTATATTCTTATAATATCAGTATATAACAGTCTAATATGAATTGTTAGGAAAATAATATTGTGTATATCTTCTATATTAAGGGGATATATTCTGTATATTTTATGTTCCTAAATTGTAGCTTAATTATGGGAACCACAGCCGTGTAGGACAAGTCCTCTCCATGTATATGTATTTCATTCTTCTTCAATAATATTCATTCAGCCATATTGTCTTATTTTCATGGTATCAGAGCAGGAATAAAATTCAGATTCAACCATAGCTGCATCTTGATTTCTCGTGTAGCTCTCCTTCCTTTTTTCGCTGCTATGGCTGACGATCAAATCCCGTCCGACTCCGGCACACCCAAGGCAGAAATATCAATTACTTCTACAGATGGCTTTAAGGCAGATCTCTCTAATCCTTACTTCACTCATCATTCTGATCATCCAGGTTTGATGTTGGTTTCCAAACCTTTGAATGGAGACAATTACTCACTATGGAAAAGAGCTATGACAATGGCTTTAAACTCCAAAAATAAGCTGGGTTTTGTCAATGGCAGAATTTCAGCACCCTCAGAAGAAACTGATCCCAGTGGTTATGCAACTTGGTCACGTTGCAATGATATGGTCCACTCATGGATCATTAATACCCTCAGTCCAGAAATCTCAGATAGTGTAATCTATTACGCTACGGCACATGAAGTTTGGGAAGATCTTCGTGAACGATTTTCTCAAAGCAATGCACCACGCATCTTTGAAATTCAGCGAGATATCGCATACCATAAACAGGAACAACTCTCAGTCTCCACATATTATACGAAGTTGAAAGGCTTGTGGGACGAGTTGGCCTCCTACAGCGATGCCTCCAGTGGAACACTACAAGATCAGCAAAAATTAATGCAGTTTTTGATGGGTTTGAATGAGTCCTACAGTGCTGTTCGTGGGCAAATTCTATTGATGAATCCCCTTCCTTCTGTTCGCCAGGCGTATTCTGCCATTTCTCAGGAAGAAAAACAGAGACTTCTCACCACCCATACAATACCAGATTCCAGTGGAAGTGCAGCCATGGCTGTGAGAAATGGCAACAGATTCGACCGCCCTTATAGTGGTCCGCAAGATAACCGGCGTTCTGATCAAGACAAGCGACGCACAGGCTCGTTTAGGGGTCGACCGCAATGTACCCATTGTGGAGATATGGGACATCTTATCGATAAATGCTACCAGTTGCATGGTTATCCACCGGGCCACCCAAAAGCAAGACAGAACTCCAATTCCAACCAACACCGATTCAAGAATATTTCTACGGCCAATCACGTCTCTGAGAGGTTGCCTAAAAATGAAGAAAGTGACAAACCAATTATGACTGGAATTTCAGAAACACAATTACAGCAACTTTTGTCGCTATTAAGTGACAAGAATGCACCCACTGGCTCGCAGGCTCATGCTTCCATTTCCAAGCCAGGTTTGTCTACGCTTGTTTCCAGCAATTGGATAATTGACAGTGGGGCGACGGACCACATCTCTTCATCTCCAAAATTATTCTTGCATAAGAATAAAAATTGTTCGCTACCTCCAGTGTTATTACCTAGTGGAGAAAAGGCTAATATTGTTGCAAAAGAATCATTGCCTTTGAATTCCACATATTACTTACGTGATGTGCTGTGTGTGCCTACCTTCAAAGTTGATTTATTATCCGTTAGTCGTTTGACGAGAAATTTAAAATGTTCAGTGACATTTTTTCCATATTGGTGTATTTTGCAGGATCTGGCTACGAGGAGGATGATTGGTTTGGGTGAGCAGCGTGATGGATTGTATTACTTGGTAGCATTAGCGACAAAGAAAACCATAACCAGCCCATCGCCACCTTCAAGCAATCAACCATTCTGTAACCTCACCACGACATCCACCAATCTCTGGCACAACCGACTAGGGCACTTATCCCCCTCTCGTTTAGGTTTTATTGCTAAACATTTTTTGCATATTCCAATTCAATCCAATAAAGAATGTCATGTTTGCCCTATGGCTAAGCAGTGTCGTTTGCCTTTTAGTTCTAGTTCCATTTCATCTGTAAAAGCATTTGATGTTATTCATTGTGATATTTGGGGACGTTATAAGCATTCTTCACTTTCTGGTGCTCATTATTTTCTCAGCATTGTGGATGACTACACACGTTTCACTTGGATTTTTCTAATGAGACACAAGAGTGAAACACAATCGATCTTGAAACAATTCTTTAGCTATGTTTTCACTCAATTTGCATCTCGCATCAAAAATTTTCGCAGTGATAATGGTGGTGAATTCCTTTCGCTCCAATCTTTCTTTCATGATAATGGTGTAATTTTTCAACATTCATGCGTATACACGCCCCAACAAAATGGGGTTGTGGAACGCAAACATCGTCACATTTTACAAGTGGCCCGCGCCTTAAAATTTCATGCTCATCTCCCTACCCAATTTTGGGGGGAATGCGCTCTTACGGCGGTACACATCATTAATCGGTTACCTACACCCGTACTCTCCTTCAATACTCCTTTTGAACGTCTATACTCCCGTTCCCCTCCTTTCCACCATCTTCGTGTTTTTGGATGTTTAGCTTATGCTACCAATGTCCACCCTTCGCATAAATTCGATACTCGTGCCATGCCTTGTATTTTCATAGGTTATCCGGTTGGACAAAAGGCATACAAATTATATAATTTGTCCACTAAAAAAATCTTCACGAGCAGGGACGTTGTCTTTCATGAAAATATTTTTCCATTTGACTTGAAGCAAAATGCCTCTGTCAGCCCAATTCATCCAACCCAACAGCCCAATCCCTCATTGGTCCATTCCCGCGGCCCCATTCCTATTTCCTTACATGATCCCAGCCCATCCATTGACCTTACTTTTTCCACACCTAACCCCACAGCTAGTTCCTCTCCTTCACCACCCACTGCACCGGACTCCGTCGCCACCTCTCCTCCTGCATTGGCTCCGCAAAGCCCACTCCTACAATCGCCACCCGCTGCCCATAATTTTGACCTCCCTGCTTCACCTTCTCCAGCGGGCACCCCACTGGCCCCACTTCCTTTGGCCTCACCTGATTCGATCACCCCTCTCCTTGAACCTCTGCCTCTTCGTCGCTCCAATCGCCCCCATAATCCACCTGCGAAATTACAGGACTATGTTTGCTCTCACATCGCGCATGCTCGCTCCGATCAGTCTGATTCCTTGCTTCCAGGTCCAACTAAAGGTACTCGTTATCCCTTGGCTAATTATGTTTCTTATCATCGTTATAAGCCTGCCCATTGCTCCTTTATTGCTCAGATAAGTCAGGTTACTGAGCCTCGTTCTTATTCCGATGCTGTTGTCCATCCTGAGTGGCAGGAGGCAATGCAGTCAGAATTGCGAGCTCTCCAGGACAATGGTACATGGTCCCTCACATCCCTTCCGGCAGGGAAGACGCCAATTGGTTGTCGGTGGGTCTATAAGATCAAACATCGCTCCGATGGCACAATTGAGAGATACAAAGCCCGCTTAGTTGCTAAGGGGTTCACACAATTGGAGGGTGTCGATTATCAGGATACATTCTCTCCCACTGCCAAAATCATCACCGTTCGTTGTCTCCTTGCCTTGGCCGTCGCTCATGATTGGTCTCTTCACCAATTGGACGTCAATAACGCTTTCCTTCATGGTGACCTCCATGAGGAAATTTACATGTCTCCACCGCCTGGGCTTCGGAGACAGGGGGAGGAAAACTTCGTATGTCGACTTCATAAATCACTATATGGCTTGAAGCAGGCATCTAGGCAGTGGTTCTCCAAATTCTCAGAAGCTATTCGAGCTGCAGGTTATGTTCAATCTCGAGCCGACTACTCCTTGTTCACCCGAACACAAGGCAAGTCTTTCACTGTTCTCTTGATATATGTTGACGATATTTTGATCACTGGAAATGATTCTGTGAGTATTGCTACAATTAAGAAATTTCTGCATAGTCAATTTCGCCTTAAGGATCTTGGTGATTTGAAATATTTTCTCGGCATAGAGGTGTCTTCCTCTAGGAATGGTATCTTTATCTCTCAGCGCAAGTATGCTTTGGAAATTATTGAAGATGCAGGATTAATAGGTGCGGCACCTATTGATACTCCTATGGAGCGAGGTTTGAAGTTGACTGATAAAAGTGATTTACTCAAGGATCCGGGTCGTTATAGGAGGTTGGTCGGTAGATTGATATATCTTACCGTCTCAAGGCCAGACATTACATATTCTGTGCATGTCCTAAGCAGATTTATGCATCAGCCTCGTAAGCTTCATATGGAGGCAGCACTTCGTGTTGTGCGTTATCTTAAGAATGCACCCGGCCAAGGATTATTCTTCTCTTCAAATAGTGATTTCAAGTTGCGAGCCTACTGTGATTCGGATTGGGCAGGTTGTCCAATCACTAGAAGGTCTACCACTGGCTATTGTGTCTTCCTTGGCCCCTCATTGATCTCATGGAGATCAAAACGTCAGAAGACAGTGTCACTTTCCTCAGCTGAAGCAGAATATCGTGCCATGACAGGAGCTTGCTGTGAGTTAACTTGGTTGAAATACCTCCTAAGAGATTTGGGAGTAATGTCTCAAGAACCTGCATTGTTGTATTGCGACAACAAAGCTGCCCTACACATTGCAGCAAATCCAGTCTTCCATGAGTGGACCCGACACATTGAAATGGATTGTCACTACATCCGGGATAAAATTCAAGATGGTTCCATTGTTACGAGATTTGTCAATTCTACTCATCAATTGGCAGATGTCTTAACCAAAGCCCTGGGAAAAGAATTTTTTGTTCCTATGATCCGCAAGTTGGGAGTACAAGACATCCACTCTCCAACTTGAGGGGGAGTGTTAGGAAAATAATATTGTGTATATCTTCTATATTAAGGGGATATATTCTGTATATTTTATGTTCCTAAATTGTAGCTTAATTATGGGAACCACAGCCGTGTAGGACAAGTCCTCTCCATGTATATGTATTTCATTCTTCTTCAATAATATTCATTCAGCCATATTGTCTTATTTTCATGAATATAATTTATAATTACATACAGTTGCGCTTCAAATGTATGAGATTTGAGTAGCACCTCATTAGTTTTTTTTTTTACTTTTAGATTTGACTTTTGACTCTTCAATTTTTAAGTGACATTTTTTCTCATAATTTTACATTTCTAGTTGCTTTCTTGAACAGGGAAGGGTTTGCAATTGATGATAAGGTCATTAGACATCATTTTTGATGTGTGAAAACCCATAAAAAGAATTATAATTTTTTTAAAGATTTTTAAATATCATCATACATTATTGTCTTGTTTTTTTAAAAAATAAAAATAAATTATATGATTATGTCATGCCCCACTAAATAAATCTTTCTGATATAATATATCTCCAGTAAAACTAGTAAACCTTGACAATCATAAATTAATAAAAGTGTTGGATTTGTAATTAAAGTAACTTGTAAATTTTAGACAAACTGTCCATAGAAATATTTATTTATTTTTTGATAAAGGGAGAACATGCAGCCGCTACCCTTCGGGTACGTACTGGATAAACTTTCGGACTGACGCAATAGCCTGTAAACCATGCCAACCGGTTAACCACACTATACAAGCTTGGAGCGACAGACTCGATCGAAAACGTGTAGGTAGGAAGAATCGAACTCGTAACCAAAGATCTCCGCGTTCATCTACTCCACCAACTCGACCACCAATTAGGAGTAACTGTCAATAGAAATTTTGCTTACAAGCAAGTTTGACTTGATGATAAGTTTGATTATAAGCAAGCTAGAGTAATAGGTTTATAAAAAGTCAACTGAAAATTTCGTCCATGAAGCTGTAGGCAATAGGCATTGGGTTCACATCAAGCAATAAATGTAATAGTCTAAAATCACCTAACTGATGGACTTCGAAAATGATATCTGTTTTCCAAAATTGACTATCCACCCAATAATTCATAGATACATCACTTTAAATTAACATATTCAAGATTTTTCTCATTGTCACTTATGCTTAAACATGTGTATAATAACGTGTCAATGAATCATTAGTGAACAACAAATTGGACAACTAATTTAAAACATTAGATCTCAACTCCTTCATATGTTAGACAATGGGAACACATTAATTTGTTCTTGACAGTATGGGAACTTTAAAAAGAGAGACTTAAATCCTTGAACACTTATTGGTCGCTGTATATTGTATTGAGTTCTATAAGATCAATCAGATTGCCAAGCCAAATAAAACAAGAACTATCATTTCAGCCAAAATCTGAACTTACAAAAGCCGTGCAAGAACAATTTTTTGGGCATTCTCTCCTACAATCCGTAAGGGTCATGCTTTTGTTCAGATAAAATTTGAGGTCTGGCAATTTAACAATTTTTTAAGTTACAAAATTACTCCAACTTCAAATGAACAAGAAATTGAGTTTTAGCTATAAAATAAAATCTAATATCAAAAATTATTTTAATTGATTGTGTTTGTTTTTTATTTGTTTTTTCAATATTTTATTAACTTACTAACATTATTTTCTCTTGATTTCATGCTAGAATTTATTACATATCTTCAACGAAAAAATCCTCAATAAAAAATATATACATCAGAACTCTACTGCAAATGCAGATTCTTTGAAAATGTTACCTACTTTTGACCTCTTCTCCATTTCCTCTCGTAGAATGCACACCAAGGTAATTAACCCAGGATAAGCATCACGCTAGCTATTGATAATACTACAATGAGCACCCACTTGTTTTCATTGTGTGTATGATCTGAATTTAAATCAATAATAGTTAAAGTGATGACGTCTGAAAGATGGTTAACCACGAAATTCAAGCTGGTTAACCATGAAAGTCGAAGATTGCTCCCTTTCAACCGAGGTTGAGAAAAATATATAACTACTCAACCATATTCTAAACAAGAAGAAAAATCACAAAAATGGGAATTCTCGTCACTTAGTCATCCCTCATGTTTGAAATATTCAAATGTTTTGTAAATAGATTTCAGAATTGTACATTTTTTCTTTTCTTTTCTTTTTTCTTCTTTTACAAAGGAGTGCTAACAATCATTGTATGCCGTGCTTTTTTAGTATATTTTTGTCACTATTTTTGGTTTCTTCTCAACATAACCCACTTGGATGTAATCCTTACAACCTTATTCTTGGATTTAAGGATTCTAAAATAATACTTTTATATGCAACTCATTCACATGGCGACATGTACAGAAATCCTTTATCTTGCTTCCGGCACTGATATTGTCACCTCATTATGAGTGAGACATCTTTCTTCACTTGTTGACATATCTGTTCTTGTGCGACTTCCCTCCAAGAAAAAACCAGGCTCTTTAGGTTGTGGAAGTTTCATACCGTCATTGCTCAACATGACAACGACTGATGACATTGTTGGCCTATCTTCCGGTAGTTTTTGAACACACAATAGACCTATGTGAATACATTTAAGCACTTCGGATTCAACAAAAGATGGCTCATAAATGCCATCCACTAGTTCCATTGCCCTGCCTTCTTTCCACAATAACCATGCCTGAATTATAATTAGAGGAAAGTCAATTATTTTCACAGAAAGATTGGATAAGGAGAGGAGTAAAATTCAGCTTTAGAAGACTTACATGACCAACTAGATTATGATGATGGTCAGGATATTTAAACGTCCGATTTTTTCTGCCACTCACAATCTCCAGTAACAACACCCCAAGACTGAAAACATCAGATTTCACCGAGTATTTCCCATTTGCTACATATTCAGGCGACATATATCCGCTGCATGAACACAACATTAAGTTTCACATTAAACGCATGGTTTTTTTCAAATGGCTTGTTAGTTGAACTTACTATGTTCCAACAACTCGCTCTGTTTTGCTTTCAGATTGATCTTCACCAAAAATTCTTGCAAGGCCAAAATCAGAAATTTTTGGGTTCAAGTTACTATCTAGCAAAATGTTGCTCGTCTTGAGATCTCTGTGAATAATTCTCAATCTAGAGTCCCGATGAAGGTAAAGAAGTCCTCTCGAAATGCCCATAACAATCTCAAAGATTTGTTGCCATGTAAGTAATGATTTTCTATGCTGATCTGCAACAAATCAATCACTGTTATTCATATTAAATCATATTAGCATCGCATTATGGAAGTATTCTTATTAGTCGTTGACTCATTGGATAGGAGAGCAAGAGAAGCAGATTGACCGAAAATGAAATAATCCAAGCTTTTGTTGGGCATATACTCATAGATTAGCACCCTTTCATCTCCCTCAAGGCAACATCCCAAAAGCCTAACAAGATTTCGATGTTGAAGTTTTGCAATCAGAATTACTTCATTCTTAAACTCTTTAAGACCTTGTCTAGAATTCTTTGAAAGTCTCTTCACTGCAACTTCTAGTCCGGTAGATAATGTACCCTGTAGATTGTTCAAAGGGTCTGTCATGAAGCCATTTTCATTTTCTCTTACAGGAAAATAGTTTATAATTTGGCCGGCCTTACCTTGTACACGATTCCAAAACCACCTTCTCCAATTATATTTTTCGGAGAGAAGTTCTCGGTTGCAGTAGTAATTGTGGTCAAATCGAACATAGGCAGCTCCATATCTTTCCCATTGAACTCAGACGCTATAAGCAATTAGTTGGATGATTATCAGTGTGAAACTAGTTAACTTAATTCAATGAGTGGCAAAGTTTCCGTACCTCTTTTCCTTCTACTCTTCTTGATAAGACAGAGTATGGAGAAGCCAAGTATCAGCATTCCAGAAGTTGATGATACCATGGAGATCAGCACAAGTTTTATATTTTTATTATGCTCTGAATGTCAAAAAGTTAAATAATCAAATAAATGTACATAATAACTACATGACATTAATACCGTAGTTCTCGTTTATTAACGTAAAAGTGAAATATTTGTGGGAATTGAGACCAATTCCTCATTTTGCTCACATGATTCTTATTAATTATTTTCTATATAATACCACAGAATTTAGTACTATATTTTATATATATTCCATTATATGAGAAATTTGTAAAATCATTCTTTCACAATCACATACCCTCAAACACACCCCAAAATTGAACCGGTGAGACGGATTCCCAAGTCTTACCCCAAGACAGTCTACGATTTATCTTACAAATTGAAAGAAACTAAACCCTAAGGGAAAGAAAATATGGACACAAAAGGATATCCTTTTGATTTCTATTCGATGTGGAATTCAAAATAATCTTATTATAGTAGAAAATCCTATTCTATTAGATAGACTAACACAATCATATTTTAATTAGATATTTTAAGTCAAAATCATAACAATCTCCCCTGTAGCTTTGAATTGTCTGATGTCTCCACATTGAATTTTTTCTATGTCTCCTCATATACAATCTTATAGAATCTCTCACATACCCCCAAACTCCAAAGCACATCCAAAACTAGACTCAGTGAGAGTACAAAGAATTACCAAATCTCACCCCAAGACAATTCATAACAATCATACAAATTGGGGTTAATAAAACACTAAAGAGAAGCCTCAATATGAGAGCCTTTTGATTTCTATTCGACATGGAACAAGTAGAAAATCTTATTCTATTTGGGATAGACAAACACAATCATATTTCAACTAAATAATAGCAAGTTAGAATTATATTTTAATCGCATAATAGCAAGTCAAAATCCTAAAAATACTATTATGCAAGAACAATATTCTGCTTGATCATCTGTCCATCATACAAAAGAATTTATATTTGTCGTAAGATAACTTGAAATAATACTCATAGAGTCCTGGCTGAAATTGAAGTGGCTGCATTCTAAGAAATCTGATAAAAGAAATGAATTCATATACTTACTTAGTTCTGCAGCTGCCATTCGTATATAGATATATTGTTGTTTAGATTGTTGTTTTCTTTCAAGAGACTCTCGAATATCAATCAGATCCCCAAACCACATGAAACAACCACTGTCATCTTCACGAATATCTGAATTTGCGTAAGCTATGCAAGAGCAGTTCTTCAAGCATTCTTCCTGACATTCTTTTAGACTCGTGGCCTTGTTTAGTGAAAACTGAAGGAGATCTGGCAATCGCACACCTCCAAGCTTTAAAAATTTATTGTTATCCTGCTGGCAAATCAATGGAATCCTCCTCACACATCCACTGGACCAGTAAAATACATCCCATTCACTCTGTGATTTAGGAACAAACCCGTATAAGCATTCACAAATTGGTCTACTCTTGATTTTACAAATGCTATTAGCACCACATAATCCATACTCATCGCACTGATCATTCAGTGATGAATCCACAGCAGTCCATGACAATCCCCCCTGTTTCAGGATTAAACGTCGGACTAAACCTGATTGATACACTGTAAGCCTGGTAATAAGAGAATTGTCGACATTCTCATTCATATAGTACAGTTCTTCATTATTGTAAACAAATATTGGTTTGAAAGCCACCTGCCAGTTAAAGGAACCACTAAATTCAATTCCATTCCATGGTCCCGTCCGGAAAATCGTTTCTGATCCCTTGCGAAGAACAAATTGAGGCATCCCAATATTTTCGAGTTGGAAAGTAACGTCGCCAGGAGAGGGATCACTGTCATCTTTCCATGATGTTAAATACCTGTTTGTGCCCATGCTCCATCCCAGTTTCATGCCTGGTAGAAGCGTATCAGATGGGAAATCAAAACTTTGCCATATATAGTTTTGTGTGGTATCTTCTTCTCTTCTGAGTACAAGGTTGCCAGATTCCAATAGCTGTGCAACTGTCCCTGGTTCATTTTTAGTAGAATTGGATGACCAGAAAACATCGCCTGCCATTGCATTCAGAAGAACAAGATCTCCATCAGGGGTAATTGTTAAAACGCTAGATGAATTCCTTAATGGGGCTTCCCTGTTTGCAATCCACACAATGATTTTTGGGAATTTCTTGTACCATATTCCTATGTACCATTTGCCAGAATTACCGAGTGAAAAGAACCCTAATTCAAAGCTTTGGCCTGAGGAGACCAAAGTCTCACCGTAGGTGATGGTGACATTTGAGCTCAATTTATCAGCAGCACTGCAGAATCCCGTGACTGAAGACAAGAGAATAATGTGAAATAGTAAGGAAGATAAAATATCCATTGGCATGTAGCAGAAGGTTTAGCAGCTGTATTATTTAGAATTGTCTGGGGGAATTCTATTAAGTATTCCACTTACATTATCCAAAGTGATTAACGATCACAAATTAATAGACGTGTTACAATTTTAAATATATTTTTTAATTAAAAAAAAAAAGACACATCTCTCAATTATTTGATATTCCATGGTAAATCAACAAATAATTGATTCCTAAATTTGTTATATTTTCAGAACCAACATGTTTTTAGATTCGGTCTTTGCTTTATTTTATTTCACGCTTCTAACTCCATCAGAATGCAAATGCTAACCTTATATCTCACTAGATCGTGATTGAATTAGTAAGAGTTCGTGAATTATTTATTGGAAGCGGCTTATTATTTTTGACTTAGTGTGTTTTTGGTAAAGCATTTTGTAGATTATATGTTGTATGGTTCTATGAAATGTCTAGATAAAAGTCGTAAATCTTTTGAAATGTGTAAATGGAAATGCTGTTTCACCAGCTTATAATCTGTTAAAAAAAAAAAACTTTGTCAAACATAATAGCAAGTGAAGGGAGATCTAATTAGGCCTCTATTTGGTTGAAATTAAAATTCATCTTATAATTTAAGTCAAAGTCAACAATATTTTTTAATTTTTTTATCTTTATTATATTCTTATAATATCAGTATATAACAGTCTAATATGAATAAAATTTTGATTACATACAGTTGCGCTTCAAATGTATGAGATTTGAGTAGAACCTCATTAATTTTATTTTTGACTTTTGACTCTTCAATTTTTAAGTGACCTTTTTTTCTCATAATTTTACATTTCTAGTTGCTTTCTTGAACAGGGAAGGGTTTACAATTGATGATAAGGTCATTAGACATCATTTTTGATGTATGAAAACCCATAAAAAGAATTATAATTTTTTTAAAGATTTTTAAATATCATCATACATTATTGTCTTGTTTTTAAAAAAAAAATAAATAAATTATATAATTATGTCATGCCCCACTAAATAATCTTTCTGATATAATATATCTCCAGTAAAACTAGTAAACCTTGACAATCATAAATTAATAAAAGTGTTGGACTTGTAATTAAAGTAAGTAACTTGTAAATTTTAGACAAACTGTCAATAGAAATATTTATTTATTTTTTGATAAAGGGAGAATCTGCAGCCGCTTCCTTTTGGATGCGTACTGGATAAACTCTCGGACTGACGCAATAGCTTGTAAACCACGTCAACCAGGTTAATCACACTATGCAAGCTCGAAGCGACAGACTCGGTCGAGAAAGTGTTGGTAGAAAGAATTGAACTCGTAACCAAAGATCTCCGCGCTTACCTATTTCACCAACTCGGCAACCCATAAGGGATAACTGTCAATAGAAATTTTGCTTATAAGCAAGTTTGACTTGATGATAAGTTTGATTATAAGCAAGCTACAGTAATAGATTTATAAAAAGTCAACTGAAAATTTCATCCATCAAGCTGTAGCCATTGGGTTCACATCAAGCAATAAATGTAATAGTCTAAAATCACCTAAGTGATGGACTTCAAATGGACTTCGGCATTGATATCTGCTTTCCAAAATCGACTATCCACCCAATGATTCATAGATACACATTTTAAATTAACATATTCAATTTTTTTCTCACTGTCACTTATGCTTAAACGTGTGTATATGACGTGTCAATGAATCATTAGTGAACAACAAGTTGGACAACCAATTTAAGACAACAGATCTCAACTCCTTCATATGTTAGACAATGGGAACACATTAACTTGTTCTTGACAGAATGGGAACTTTAAAAAGAGAGACTTAAATCCTTGAACACTTATTGGTCGCTGTATATTGTACTGAGTTCAATAAGATCAATCAGATTGCCAAACCAAATAAAACAAGAACTATCATTTCTACCAATATCTGAACTTACAAAAGCTGTGCAAGAACAATTTTTTGGGCATTCTCTCCTACAATCCGTAAGGGTCATGCTTTTGTTCAGATAAAATTTGAGGTCTGGCAATTTAACAATTTTTTAAGTTACAAAATTACTCCAACTTCAAATGAACAAGAAATTGAGTTTTAGCTATAAAATAAAATCTAATATCAAAAATTATTTTAATTGATTGTGTTTTTTTATTTGTTTTTTCAATATTTTATTACTTTACTAACATTATTTTCTCTTGATTTCATGTTAGAATTTATTACATATCTTCAACGAAAAAATCCCTTCAATAAAAAATATATATATCAGAACTCTACTGCAAATGCAGATTCTTTGAAAATGTTACCTACTTTTGACTTCTTCTCCATTTCCTCTCGTAGAATGCACACCAAGCTAATTAACCCAGGATAAGCATCACGCTAGCTATTGATAATACTACAATGAGCACCCACTTGTTTTCATTGTGTGTATGATCTGAATTTAAATCAATAATAGTTAAAGTGATGATGTCTGAAAATGGTTAACCACGAAATTCAAGTTGGTTAACCATGAAAGTCGAAGATTGCTAAATCAACGGCTACTTGTATTATCTCGTAACATAAAATGTGCAAAGGAAAGTAAAGCCTTTTCAACCGAGGTTGAGAAAAATATATAACTACTCAACCATGTTCTAAACAAGAAGAAAAATCACAAAAATGGGAATTCTCGTCACTCAGTCATCCCTCATGTCATGTTTGAAATATTCAAATGTTTTGTAAATAGATTTCAGAAGTGTACATTTTTTCTTTTCTTCTTTTACGAAGGAGTACTAACAATCATTGTATGCCATATTTTCTTAGTATATTTTTGTCACTATTTTTGGTTTCTTCTCAACATAACCCACCTAGATGTAATCCTTACAACCTTATTCTTGGATTTAGGGATTCTAAAATAATACTTTTATATGCAACTTATTCACATGGAAACATGTACAGAAATCATTTATCTTGCTTTCGGCACTGATATTGTCACCTTATTATGAGTGAGACATCTTTCTTCACTTATCGACGTATCTGTTCCTGTGCAACTTCTCTCCATGAAAAAATCAGGCTCTTTAGGTTGTGGAAGTTTCATACCCTCATTGCGCAACATGACAACAACTGATGACATTGTAGGCCTATCTTCGGGTAGTTTTTGAACACACAATAGACCTATGTGAATACATTTTAGCACTTCAGATTCAACAAAAGATGGCTCATAAATGTCATCCACTAGTTCCATTGCCCTGCCTTCTTTCCACAATAACCATGCCTGAATTATAATTAGAGAAAAGACAATTATTTTCACAGAAAGATTGGATAAGGAGAGGAGTAAAATTCAGCTTTAGAAGACTTACATGACCAACTAGATTATGATGATGGTCAGGATGTTTAAATGTCCGATTCTTTCTGCCACTCACAATCTCCAGTAACAACACTCCAAGACTGAAAACATCAGATTTCACTGAGAATTTCCCATTTGCAACATATTCAGGCGACATATACCCGCTGCATGAACAAAACATTAAGTTTCACATCTAATGCATGATTTATTATTATTATTTTAAAATGGGTTGTTAGTGGAACTTACTATGTTCCAACAATTCGCTCCGTTTTGCTTTCACATTGATCTTCCCCAAAAATTCTTGCAAGGCCAAAATCAGAAATTTTTGGGTTCAATTTACTATCTAGCAAAATGTTGCTCATCTTGAGATCTCTGTGAATAATTCTCAATCTAGAGTCCCGGTGAAGATAAAGAAGTCCTCTCGAAATGCCCATAACAATCTCAAAGATCTATTGCCATGTAAGTAATGATTTTCAATGCTGATCTGCAACAAATCAATCTGTGTTATTCATATTAAATCGTATTAGCATCGCATTAGAGAAGAATTCTTATTAGTTGTTGACTCATTGGATAGGAGAGCAAGAAAAGCAGATTGACCGAAAATGAAATAATCCAAGCTTTTGTTGGGCATATACTCATAGATTAGCACCCTTTCCTCTCCTTCAAGGCAACATCCCAAAAGCCTGACAAGATTTCGATGTTGAAGTTTCGCAATCAGAATTACTTCATTCTTAAACTCTTTAAGACCTTGTACAGAATTCTTTGAAAGTCTCTTCACTGCAACTTCTAGCCCGGTTGATAATGTACCCTGTAGATTGTTCAAAGGGTCTGTCATGAAGCCATTTTCATTTTCTCCTACAGTAAAAAGTTAATAATTTGGCCTTACTTACCTTGTACACGATTCCAAAACCACCTTCTCCAATTATATTTTTTGGAGAGAAGTTCTCGGTTGCTGTAGTAATTGTGGTCAGATTGAACATAGGCAGCTCCATCTCTTTCCCATTGAACTCAGATGCTATAAGAAATTAGTTGGATGATTATCAATGTAAAACTAGTTAACTTAATTCAATGAGTGGCAAAGTTTTCGTACCTCTTTTCCTTCTACTCTTCTTGATAAGACAGAGTGTGGAGAAGCCAAGCATCAGCATTCCAGAAGTTGATGATACGATGGAGATCAACACAAGTTTTATATTTTTATTATGCTCTGAATGTCAAAAAGTTAATTAATCAAATAAATGTACATAATAACTACATGACATAAATACCGTCGTTCTCATTAATTAGCATCAAAGTGAAATATTTGTGGGAATTGAGACAATTCCTCATTTTGCTCGCATGGTTCTTTTTAATTATTTTCTATATAACACCACAGGATTTAGTACTACGATCATACAGAATCTTTCACATATCACATACGCTCAAAAACACCCCAAAATTGAACTGGTGAGACTGATTCCCAAGTCTTACCCCAATTGGTCGGAAGGTTAAGAGTGACGGATGTTATTTATGTTCAAAGTCAGGCTCTTCCTTGTATCCTGCTTGGTAGTACATAAGGGGGGAAGACGAGAATAGACCTCAAGTTAGGTTGGAACTGGCTCTTTATGTTTTCTTTCTTCGGCTATGGTTGCCTTGACCAGAGGGTTCCAAACCGTTAAAAATGAATCATAGACAAAGATCCACTTACCCAGACGGTGTGCGAAATGATGAAATTTTCACAAAAAGGAGAGCCTTTGATTTCAATTCGACATGGAATTTAAAACAATCTCATTACAATAGAAAATCATATTCTATTAGATAGACTAACACAATCATATTTTAATTAGATATTACTAAGTCAAAATCGTAACAATCTTCCCATTTACTTTGAATTGTCCGATGTCTCGAAATAGAATTTCCTCTGTCTCCTCAAATTTCTACAAAATCCTTAATTTGCTCACGCGATCCTTATTCGAAGAGAATTTATTTGGGAGCTATAAAAACAAAAAAGATGGAGAAATAATATACAGCAATTTAGTGGAAATCTCCAAAATTTGAGAAAAGCCACGAACTATAAAAATTAAAACTATTCTACTATTTGATTTTTTTATTTGATTTTTATTTTTTACAATCATATAGTATCTAGAACGTACCCCAAAACTCCAAAGCACATCCAAAACTGGATTGGGTGAGACTACAAAGAATCACCAAGTCTCACCCCAGGACAATCCATAACTATCATATAAATTGGGGTTAATAAAACACTAAGGAGAAGCCTCAATATACATGGACACAAAATGAGAGCCTTTTGATTTCTATTCGAAGTGGGATAACTAGAAATTCTTATTCTATTTGGCATAGACAAGCACAATCATATAAATAAATAATATTATCTATTAGCAGTACTAACGCACCAATTTAAATGACCACATTTGATAAGTTCAATTAAATAAATCATGTGACATTGCATTTAATTGAACATATTATTTAATGTCATGCAGTTGTCATCTAGATTGCTATTTGACACCCGTGGTACTGAGTAGCATTACTTTATTTTAATTAAATGGTCGCAAGTCAAAATCCTAACAATAATATTATGCAAGAACAATATTCTGCTTGATCTCTGTCCATCATACAAAAAGTTTTAATTTGCGTCGTAAGATAACTTGAAATAATATTCATAGAGACCTGGCTGAAATTGAAGCATTCTAAGAAATCTGATAAAAGAAATGAATTCATGTACTTACTAAGTTCTGCAGCTGCCATTCGTACATAGATATATTGTTGTTTTCTTTTAGAACACTCTCGAATATCAATCAGATCCCCGAACCACATGAAACAACCACTACCATCTTCATGGATATCTGAATTTGCGTAAGCTATGCAAGTGCAGTTCTTCAAGCATTGCAACCGACATTCTTTTAGACTCATGCTCTTGTTTAGTGAAAAGTGAAGTAGATCTGGGGGTTTCACATTTCCAAGCTTTAAAAATTTATTGGGATCCTTCGGGCAACTTAATGGAATCCTCCTCACACATCCACCCGACCAGTAAAGTTTTTCCCATTCATTAGGTGATTTAGGAACAAATCCGTATAAGCACTCACAAATTGGACTACTCTTGATTTTACAAATGCTATTAGCACCACATAAACCATACTTCTCGCACCGATCATTCTGTGTTGAATCCAAAGCATTCGATGAGAATACCTCCTTTTTCAGTAAATAACTTTGGACTAAACCTGATGGATACACGGTCAACATGATAACAAAAGAATTGTTGACAATCTCATTCATAAAGTATATTTCTTCATTGTTGCAAACAAAAATTTGTTTGAAAGCCGAATCCCAGCCAAAGGAACCACTAAATTCAATTCCATTCCATGGCCCTGACCGGTAAATCGTTTCTGATCCCTTGCGAAGAACAAATTGAGGCATCCCAATATTTTCGAGTCGGAAAGTAACGTCTCCAGGAGAGGGGTCACTGTCATCTTTCCATGATGTTAAATACCTGTTTGTGCCGGTGCTCCATCCCAGTTTCATTCCTGGTAAAAGCGTATGAGATGGGAAATCAAAGCTTTGCCATTTATAGTTTTGTGTGATATCATCCTTTCTTCTGAGTACAAGGTTGCCAGTTTCCAATAGCTGTGCCACTGTCCCTGGTTCATTTTTAGAACAATTGGATGACCAGAAAACATCGCCTGTCGTAGCATTCAGAAGAACGAGATCTCCATCAGGGGTAACTGTTAAAACACCAGATGAATTCCTTAATGGGGTTTCCCTGTTTGCAATTTACACAATGATTTTTGGGAAATTCTTGTACCGTATTCCTATGTACCATTTGCCAGAATTACTGAGTGAAAAGAAGCCTAATTCAAAGGTTTGGCCTGAGGAGACCAAAGTCTCACCGTAGGTGATGGTGACATTTGAAATAGTAAGGAAGATAAAATATCCATTGGCATGTAGCAGACGGTTTAGTAGCTGTATTATTTAGAATTGTCTGGGGGAATTCTATTAAGTATTCCACTTACTTTATCAAAAGTGATTAACGATCACAAATTAATAGATGTGTTACAATTTTAAATATATTTTTTAATTAAAAAAAAAAGACACATCTCTCAATTATTTGGTATTCCATGGTAAATCAACGAATAATTGATTCCTAAATTAGTTGTATTTTCATAACCAACATGTTTTTAGATTCGGTCTTTGCTTTCTTTTATTTCACGCTTCTAACTACATCAGAATGCAAACGCTAACCTTATATTCGTGATTGAATTAATAAGAGTTCATGAATTATTTATTGGAAGCAGCTTATATTTTTGACTTAGGGTCCGTTTGATTGCAAGGATGGAAAATGGGTGGAAAAAGAATTGGATTCCAGGGAATTGAATTGTCTGGAATTGTTTTACTGGGAATTGAATTAAAGGTGTATAATTGGTATAATTTTTCATCTTTCTATATAATACGTTTGACTTTGTTTTTCATGCAAATTGTCAATTAAATGGATAAATATTTTTACCATTAGGGACAAAATATGTTTAGATTGTCAAAAAAATAATAAAATAATAAAAAAATTATTTTTTATTTTTACGTTTGGCTCTATTTTGCATGAAATTTGTCATTTAAATGGATAATTTTTTTTACACTTTATCTTAGAATTTGTTTCTATTGCTATAATAAAAATAAAAAAAAGGTGGAAACCAATTCCCACCAAATAGCAAGGAATTGATTTCCACGGAATCACGCTTCAAGTGGTTGTACCTTGGAAAATGTTGGAAACCGATTCCATGAAAAATAAAGGCTATCAAACAGCTCAAAAGCAGAAAGATGGAAAACGATTCCTAGTTCCCGAGAAAATTTTTGGTTATCAAACAGGGCCTTAGTGTGTTTTTGATAAAACATTTTGTAGATTATATGTTGTGCGGTTCTATGAAATGTGTAGATAAAAGTCGTAAATCTTTTGAAATGTGTAAATAGAAATGTTGTTTCACCAGCTTATAATATGTAAAAAAAAAAAAAAAAAAAAAAAAAAAAATTCTTTGCCAAACATAATAGCAAGTGAAGGGAGATCTAATTAGGCCCCTATTTGGTTAAATTAAAATTCATCTTATAATTTAAGTCAAAGTCAATAATTTTTTTTTTTATCTTTATTATATTCTTATAATATCAGTATATAACAGTCTAGTATGAATATAATTTATAATTACATACAGTTGCGCTTCAAATGTATGAGATTTGAGTAGCACCTCATTAGTTTTATTTTTGACTTTTTTAGATTTGACTTTTGACTCTTCAATTTTTAAGTGACCCTTTTTCTCATAATTTTACATGTCTAGTTACTTCCTTGAACAGGGAAGGGTTTACAATTGATTATAAGGTCATTAGACATCATTTTTGATGTATGAAAACCCATAAAAAGAATTATAATTTTTTTAAAGATTTTTAAATATCATCAAACATTATTGTCTTGTTTTTAAAAAAAATAAAAATAAATTATATAATTATGTCATGCCCCACTAAATAATCTTTCTGATATAATATATCTCCAGTAAAACTAGTAAACCTTGACAATCATAAATTAATAAAAGTGTTGGATTTGTAATTAAAGTAAGTAACTTGTAAATTTTAGACAAACTGTCAATACAAATATTTATTTATTTTTTTAAAAAGTGAGAATCTGCAGTCGCTACCCTTCGGATGTGCACTGGATAAATCATCGGACTGACGTAATAGCCTGTAAACCACGTCAACCAGGTTAACCACACTATGCAAGCTCGGAATAACAGACTCGACCGAGAAAGTGGTGATAGGGAGAATCGAACTCGTAATCAAAGATTTTCTCGCTCACCTACTCCACCAACTCGACCACCCCATGAGGGGTAACTGTCAATAGAAATTTTGCTTATAAGCAAGTTTGATTATAAGCAAGCTAGAGTAATAGGTTCATAGAAAGTCAACTGAAAATTTCGTCCATGAAGCTGTAGCCATTGGGTTCACATCAAGCAATAAATGTAATAGTCTAAAATCACCTAACTGATGGACTTCGGAATTGATATCTGCTTTCTAAAATTGACTGTCCACTCAATGATTCATAGACACATCACTTTAAATTAATATATTCAAGTTTTTTCTCACTGCCACTTACGCTTAAACATGTGTATAATGACGTGTCAATGAATCATTAGTGAACAACAAGTTGGACAATTAATTTAAAACAACAGATCTCAACTCCTTCAGATGTTAGACAATGGGAACACATTAATTTGTTCTTGACAGTATGGGAACTTTAAAAAGAGAGACTTAAATCCTTGAACACTTATTGTATTGCCAATTATGAAACTGTCGTTACATATGGTTTTATCCATGATTATGACCTTCAAAGACCTTCCATTTTAGAAATATTCCAACTAGTCTACAATTCCACTGCAGAACGGTTAAAGGCTGTCGCCATAATCGTCATAAATTTGTTCTCTCGATAGTGGTTTATTTTAGTCGTCATGAAAATTATAAATTTATTTTATGACTTTTTTTTTTTTTTAAAGTACATATCCTGCTGTTTCAGTATTCACAACAAGAAGTAAACCAAAGATGTCAACGACATTATACAATGATATAAAAAGGTATAGTGTCATTCACACAAAAAAAAAAAAAAATATAAAAAATTGGAAACATTGTTAGGAAACTTGAATTTACAAATGGTTTTCGCTAATCCATTGCTTTGCTTCGTACTTATTTTTACAAAATTATTTGGCCTTTTGTTGCTATTTCATATCTGTCTTTAAAATCTTTGACAATCTTTGACAAGCTTGATGCACCCCAATCTGAATATATTTCTTTGACAGCATCCCAAACTTCCTTAGCCGTAGGAAAGAACATATGACTGTGTCCTGTTTCCGGCTCCCTCGAGTTAGATCAACCATGAGATTATCATAAAATTCTCATCATCCCATGTGTTGTAACTGGACTCTCCTTCCTTCGCAGTCTTCACAGATGACAGAACCATTGAGATAATACCCCTCAAAAATATTTTTACAGTTTGAGACCATTGTAAAAAATTGTGGCCAGTCTAAGTAGTAATTTGAAGAGTATGAGAATTGATAGAAGCTTAATTTTCTTCTTTACTGGTAGTTGCCATAATAACGGGATGAAAAAAGAATAAAATGACGAATCTTTTAAGGCCGGACCAATGGGGAATGATCGAATGAATGATTCTAATTGTCAATTCGATTGTGATGTCTTATTCAAAGGCGTAGCATTAGTGAACAACAAATGAAACCTCAGGGGGCGTTCTCTTTGCTGTTTTCGGGCCGTTTTCTGTTTTCGATTTTCCAAAACATTGAAAACGCCTTCTCTTTTTCATTTTCGAAAATGAGTTTTTGAAAACGGCTGAAAATTTTGTGAAGAAAATAGAAAATAACTTTTTTACGTTTTGACTGTTTTCTTCACAAATGTGTCAAAATTAAAAAAACACGGGTTGTGAAACATTTTTTCAAAACGACAAAAGAACTAGTTTTCAACAATCTCAAAATGGACAACCAAAACACAAAACATAAAACGAATTCAAAACTCAAAACACAAAACTGAAATAAGAAGAATACGCCCCCTAATATTTTGCCATTTTGATGGTTGGAATAAAAAAATGAAGGTCATTTTTGCATATCAAGTTCTCAAAATCGCCGAAAATGTATTTAAATTTAATGATCCTGGAGAAAAATATGGAACGGAATTTGTTAGGTCTTCATCGCTCACAAATTTCAACCACGAACCTTTGATTGAGACTCATGCATGGGCCATCGACATTTACAAATGCTTATATCCAACCTGTTGTCGAAACCTTAACTTATTTTTCACATGTTTAATATGTTGTAGAGTATTAAAAGTGAAAAAGCATATTCAGTAACGCGTACACCCAATATTCATAGTCTTGGATTTAAGGTGACAGTCAAACTTGTCTTGCAACTGCAATAAAAGTGTTTGACTTAATTAAGGTGACAGTCAAACTTGCTAACCTTCATAGTCATGGATTTTGACATCAAAGAAAACTTGTATAGCCAACCATTGCTAAGGGCCTCCACTATAACTCCTTTGTGTCCCTCCTTGATCTTTCTACTAGTGAAAGGTCCTCTTGCATTATGAAAGATGTTTCATTACACAGCTGCTTTGAATAATAAAATAAATATAAACTACTCAACTAGGTATCGAGTAATAGATGTGTTGCTTGACCTAGTCGAGCGACATAAAAATGCAGAAAACGAAGGTAATGACTCTGTTTCAGCACAAAACAAAGGTAAATAGATATAAACTACTCAACTACATCGTTTATCTTGCTTCCAGCACTGATATTGTCACCCCGTTTAGAGTGAGGCATGTTTCCTCGCATGGTAATGACTCTGTTTCAGCACAGCTTCTTTCCACAAAAAAACCAGGCTCTTTAGGTTGTGGTAATGTCACACTCTCGTTGCTCAACATGACAACTACTGATGCCATTGTTGGCCTGTCTTGTGGTAGTTTTTGAACACACAGTAAGCCTACCTGGATACATCTAAGCACTTCAGATTCAACCAACAATAGCTCAGCAATGTCATTTGCAACTTCCAATGCCCTGCCGTCTTTCCACAATAACCATGCCTGGAATATAAATAGATGCAGTTAATTATCTGAATGGGAAGATTGGATAAGGAGCAGAAAAAAGTTTTGCTTTATATGACTTACGTGGCCTACAAGATTATGATGATGGTCGGAATGGTGAAATTTCCAATTCGTCCTGCCACTCACTATCTCTAGTAAAAGCACTCCAAAACTGAAGACATCGGATTTCACCGAGAATTTCCCGTCAAGAATGTATTCTGGCGACATATAGCCACTACATGAACCTCAAATTAGCTTCCAGACATAGTAAATCCAAATTTTAATTCTCAAAAGGGGAGTTAATATAGAACTTACTGAGTACCAACTACTCGCTTTGTTTTGCTTTCAGTTTGATCTCCGCCAAAAGTTCTTGCCAGGCCGAAATCAGAAATTTTGGGATTCAAGTCACTATCTAGTAAAATGTTGCTACTCTTAAGATCTCTATGAATAATTCTCAATCGAGAGTCCTGGTGAAGGTAAAGAAGTCCTCTCGCTATGCCCATAACAATCTCAAAGCACTTCTTCCATGTAATCAATGTTTTTCTATGCTGATCTGCAACATGTTCATTAAACAAAGTTGACAATTGCTTGTGTTAAAAGCGTATTTATAATAAATAGGACAACTTAATGAATTTTAAATACACATCACATTAATCGAATAGGGAATCAAGAGAGGCAGATTCACCGAAAATGAAATGGTCCAAGCTTTTGTTGGGCATATATTCGTAAATCAGCATCCTTTCATCTCCTTCAAGGCAACATCCCAAAAGCCTGACAAGATTCCTGTGTTGAAGTTTGGAAATCAGAATTACTTCACTCCTAAACTCTTGAAGACCTTGTCCAGAATTCGTTGAGAGTCTCTTCACTGCAATTTCTTGCCCTGCAGTTAATGTACCCTGTACATTTTTCAAAGGGTCTGTCATGAGGCCACTGCTCACTATCAACAACCACAAAATCATTCAAAACTTAAAAGACTTTCTTACCTTGTACACAATTCCAAAACCGCCTTCTCCAAGCATATTTGTTAATGAGAAGTTCTCAGTTGCATTAGTAACTGTAGTCAGATCAAACATTGGCAGCTCTATATCTTTCACATCGATATCGAATGCTGTCAGCAATTAGTTGGATAACGATCAGAGGAAAACCAGTTAACTTAATTAAATGAGATTGGCAAAGTTCGCACACCTCTTTTCGATTCTCTCTTCTTGATGAGACGTAAGATCGAGAAGCCAAGGATAAGCATTCCACAAACTAAAGATATGACCAAGATCAGCACCAGTCTCGTCCTTTTATTATCATCTGAAGGTCAAAGAGTTATTTAATTATAGGAATGCACCTCAATAACTACATTATATAAACACTATTATATTGTTGTCATTACTTATTTTCAAAGTGCAATATATTATGGAAGAACCATATTCTGCTTGATCATCCTTTCAACATACAAAAATGTTGCGCTAAGATAACTTGAATGAATACACGGACCAGGCCGAAATTACAGTAGCTGCATTCTATGAATTCTGACAAAAATAAATAAATTCATATACTTACTAAGTTCGGAAGCTGCCATTCGTATATAGATATATTGTTGTTTATATTGTTCTTTTCTTTCAGAAAACTCTCGAATATCGATCAGATCCCCGAACCACATGAAACAACCACCACCACCTTCACGAATATCTGAATTTGCGTAAGCTATGCAAGAGCAGTTCTTCAAGCATTCTGCCCGACATTCTTTTAGACTCATGCTCTTGTTTAGAGAAAACTGAAGGAGATCTGGCAATTGCACACCTCCAAGCTTTAAAAATTTAATGGGATCCTGCAGGCAACTCAATGGAATCCTCCTCACACATCCACTGGACCAGTCTAATACATCCCATTCACTATGTGATTTAGGAACAAATCCGTATAAGCACTCACAAATTGGTCTACTCTTGGTTTTACAAATGCTATTAGCACCACATAATCCATAGTCATCGCACTGATCATTCAGTGATGAATCCATAGCAGTCCATGACAATCCCCCCTGTTTCAGTATGAAACGTCGGACTAAACCTGATTGATACACTGTAAGCCTGGTAATAATTGAATTGTCGACAACCTCATTCATATAGTACAGTTCTTCATTATTGTCAACAAAAATGCGTTCAAAAACCGTCTTCCAGTTAATCAAACCGCCAAACTCAATTCCATTCCACGGCCCTCTCCTGTAAATTGTTTCTGATCCTCTGCGAAGAATAAATTGTGGCATCCCAATATTGT
Source organism: Osmanthus fragrans (assembly GCA_019395295.1). Classification (NCBI taxonomy): domain Eukaryota; kingdom Viridiplantae; phylum Streptophyta; class Magnoliopsida; order Lamiales; family Oleaceae; genus Osmanthus; species Osmanthus fragrans. The sequence goes on along the minus strand of CM033344.1, from coordinate 758,213 downwards.
CAAGTCGGAAAGTAATGTCTCCAGGCGAGGGGTCATTTTCGTCTTTCCATGATGTCAAATACCTGTTTGTGCCGGTGCTCAAATTCCACCCTAGTTTCATTCCGGGTAAAAGCGTATCGGATGGGAAATCAAAGCTTTGCCACGTATAGTTCTGTGTGGTATCATATTTTCCTCCGAGTACAAGGTTGCCAGATTCCAATAGCTGTGCCACTGTCCCTGGTTGGTTTTTTGAAGAATTGGATGACCAGAAAACATCGCCTGTCGTTGCATTCATAATAACAAGATCTCCGTCAGGGGTAACTGTTAAAACACCAGATGAATTCCTTAATGGGGTTTCCCTGTTTGCAATCCACACAATGATTTCTGGTAATTTCTTGTACCATATTCCTATGTACCATTTGCCAGAATTATTGGGGGAAAAGAAGCCTAATTCAAAGCTTTGGCCTGAGGATACCAAAGTCTCACCGTAGGTGATGGTGGCATTTGAGCTCAATGTATCAGCAGCTCTGCCGAATCCCGAGAGTAAAGACAAGAGAAGAATGTAAAAGAGTAAGGAAGACAAAATCTTCATTGGCAAGCAGCAGGAGGATGTAACAATTTTACTTATTTTTATAATACAACGACAAAAGGTTATTTTTTATGAATTGCTTCTGTGGAGGTATTGGTCATATTCTAGGCATGACTAAACGTTTGAAATACCTCAAGATTGGATGGAAACGCCAACTCCAGAAATTGAGTTGGTTGAAGATGTAAATCATGGCTTTCAAGAATTTATTGTTCGTCATAGACAAATTAAGGATACATAGACTCACAAAATTTATTGATCATTTTTGGGATGAATATAATTTTGAGAATTAAATGACAATACTAGTTGGATTTTGTAATATCATATAATATCGAAATTCAAAATATATTACTCATTTTTTTTTAATATTATGATGTTTAATGTAATCTTTTCTTAATTGTGGTACTTGTATTAAGTGTACACATTTTTTTAAAGTTATTAATGAATTTAATATTTTCGTTAACTAAACTTAGTAATTTATGTAGTAATAAAATAAATAATTAAATAAATTTTGGGATAAATAAATTATTAAGAACTAAAACAATAAAGAAAATGATGAAACGTTGATCGTTTGACGTAATTTTTGGTGTTGGGTTAGAGATGATTTTCAGTTTGGTCCCAAATTTTGATGCAATAATTGGAGATGCATTAAAATTGTATCGAAAAGTCAAATTAGCCGTAATTATGAAATGAAAGTGTATTAGAAATCCGATCAACTTCAACTCAAATCAAACTAATGATCAATTAGTATTCATATAGTACCGATACGGTGATACCCTCTCGGGACAAGAAAGAAAATAAAAGGGAAATTTATTTTTCAGCCTCATTTTGAGGCTAATACTAGTTGATAACATAGCAGTTTATATGTAAATCGAGGAAAAAAATTTGGGTGGTGACATGAATGGTCTACCCCTTTTCAATTAATGCACGAGTATATATAAAAATTACAACTTCAAAGTTAAATAAATCTTGGCTCCATAAAAGGTATGATAATCAGTTTATTATTGAAAGTGCAATGAAAGATTTGATGATCGATTGGGTTGGTGGTGGTTGACGACAAATGAAGAAGAGGGCCTCTTTGTTATTTTACATTTTTGGACGTACATTTTTTTTCTCTCGTCTTTTGTTTTAGTGAAATGAATGGATTCTGTCACCAGGGACTTAGCATGCTTATTTCCTCAACCCTCGGGATGAGTAGTGCTACTTTTAAAGGTTATGGGCATATTTTACATATTTTTGAAAGGCTGATGACCAAATATTCTGTTATTCTTTTTATTTAAGATGCGTTTGATTGCAATGGTGGAATTTGGGTAGAAAGAAAACGAATTGCAGGGAATTGAATTGTTTAGAATTTATTTTTAGAGAAAATTGTAATTAATGGTGTTTGATTGGTATAATTTTTCACATAATCTGTTTGATTTCGTTTTTCATGCAAATTGTTACTTTTTGGGATAAATTTTTTTACAATTTGTCTTAAAATTTGTTTGGATTGCCAAAAAGTAAATAAATAAATAAAATTTTAAAAAAAGATTGAAATTTTTTGTCTTCATTTGGCTTCGATTTTCATGCAAATTGTCAATTAAATGGATAATTTTTTTACTATTGAGTTTAGAATGTATTCCAATTGCAAAAAAAAAAAAAAAAAAAGCTGGAACACCAAATCCTTGAATTGGTGAGCATATGGGGCAAAAGTGGAATTGAATTTCCATGGAAATAATCTCCAATCAAACACAATTTTTTTTACATGAAATTGGAATTAATTTTTATTTTTCACCCATTTTCTAGAATGTCAAATATAGCCTTAGAATATTATTTTTATTTTTAAGAAGAGTTGATAGGTAGAAGCGTGAAACGTGTACACGCGATCGAAGACTCATTGTTTTCAATGAAATACCATCGCACAATCACTTTCTAACATATGTTGATTTTTTAGAATGTCATAAAATTAGGTATCAAAACGTTGTTGACATGTGCAAGAATATCATAAAAGATTTAATCCGTTGATTTCGAGTATCAAAATATCCCCCCAAAAAAAATCTTTTTATTTATAAACATTCTACCTACAATGAAACCCTAACTATTGTTTAATAGTAAGATTGTACGCAAAAAATCCTAATGACTAAAATGGCCATATAACCATTAAAAAAGTCTTTATTTGAATAATTAAATAAAAAAATTTAATCCTTTTATCTCGTCCGCATACCATATCCTCCTATTGCATAAAGAGTTTTTCCATAAAGGACAAAGTAGCAGAAAGGTGACAATACAAACAAGTCAACATTGATTTACAAAAACCTTCACCATCAAGGTTAACCAACTTGACCGCCACCTTAATAATAAAAAATTGTATTGTACTTTCGAATTAGACAGGACGGAAAAATAAGCAAAGCTTAAAGGCACAATACCCAACAACTTCCACGTTAAAGTTGACATAGTTGCCTTTGAAACAAAAACAACATTTTTAAGACTTTCCAGTTCTAATCTTGACATATTAAGACCACGTACGAGATTTCCTATCGTTCTACTTGTACAATAATGATTGACAATATTTATTGACAACATTTGATGTGACAAAATATGAATAGTTTTAAAAAACAATTTTTGAAACTTTTGAAATAGATGAACATGATAATGTCAAATCATGATTGTCAACAAAAATTGTCAACCATCATTGTACATATAGCATGATTGTTGTAGACAAATACAAATATATTGGGGTTTCTCTGCTGTGACAGGTTTTGGATCCAGAACCTGCGTAGCAGCTGCTTCTTTCTCTTACATTTTTTTTTTTTCAACTGTCAATCATCAATTGACAAGTGTGTCTGTATTTAAACCCTGGATACAAACCCTGTTTTCCTAGCATTTCTCAATATATTGAGCGTGAAGTCATACACAGCGAAACTTAAGAGTGAAAAATGCGCAGTTTTTATTTCAAAAGGAGCTAGACATTGCAAAGGTCTATACAAATCGAAGAGCATATAACTAACTCTTAATGCTGTTTCAGAACACATTACCATCAAGATACAAGCAGCAATGTTATATGTGAAAAGTAGATGATGATAAGTTTGTAAAGCAACAATTGTTCATATACATGGCAATCCATAAGTTGAGAACTCAGGTTGATTCACATACAACTGAAATATATAGTTTGTAGCCTGCAATGCCTTCTACATTTCAATACTGCAAAAGTGAAAGAATCATCAGAAAATTTCGCAAAATGTGACGTCATATAGATGTACATCAAACTCATAATTAGACAATTTATATTAGAATCGAACCTAGAGATGGAAAGCTGAGCAGAAAACTTATAACATAAATTACAATACCTGCGGCCAAGAAAGAGAACCACCTCCCATGTTCAAGTTAGGAATCTGTCACAAAAATTAAGCATTCAATAAGATTACTGAAAAGCAATATCACGACAAAAAAAAATGTGGCAATAGCATCTTGCATGAGCAGGAAGAAAATGGGCAATAAAATTCTCAGCTCTTGATTTTTCACCCCAGGGGTTCCAAATTTCCACAATTTGAAGAAAACAAACTGTTAGGGTGCGTTTGATATGCCAACATTTCCACTTTTTCGCTGTTTGATAGCGTTTTTTTTTTCATAGAATTGGTTGAAAACCAATTCCAAGGTACAACCACTTGAAGCGTGATTTCGTAGAATTCAATGACTTGCTATATGGTGGGAATTGGTTTTCACCTTTTTTTTTTTTTTTTTTTTTTTAGCAATAGAAACAAATTCTAAAATAAAGTGTAAAAAAATATATCCCTTTAAATGACAAATTCCATGCAAAACAAAGCCAAACGTAAAAAATAAAAAAAAAAAATTTTTTTTTTTTGCCAATCTAAACATATTTTGTCCCCAATGGCAAAAAAAATTATCCATTTAATTGACAATTTGCATTAAAAAAAAAAAGCCAAACGTATTATAATAGAAATATGGAAAATTATACCAATCAAACACCTTTAATTCAATTCCCGATAAAACAATTCTAAACAATTCAATTCCCTGTAATTCAATTCTTTTCCACCCAAATTCCACTCTTGCTATCAAATGAACCCTTAATGTAACTTCCTTATCAGACATGTTAACATGCCATCATTATTTATCTCCAAATGAAATGATTTAGCCAAAGGAAAAAATAACACAACTAGAAGCCTTCCCAACTAAATTGCCCTTTTCCAACACCATAAATCAACCATAACAGCCAGGACACCATCAGTATTTACAGATGTTGTCTCATTATCATTTTACGTCCTGGCCCACAATACAAGTATCAAAGCAACTGTCACTACTGGTAGACAAGCATTTTCTCCATAGTATTATTAACAGCTAACGTTGTCATTTAATAGAAGTTATAACCACCATCTTTCTACTAAACCGCTTCTAAAACAAGATACTAGTAAAAAAAAATAAAGTGTCAAAGTTAAATAGTAACACACCGTCTTACAAGAACATATAGTAGGAAGAGAAGTAGGAGTCAAGATAGCGATTTAGGAGGAAGAGTAATCTATGGAGCATTAGTCTTAAAGGTGATGCCATTTCAAAGAAACAAATCTACAAGATGAGCTGTTACCACCATGCTACTACAAGACTTTGTTTGGTCAAGATGTTCAGTGATCTTAACTTAATTTATAATTGGTCGTTCTTTGCAATAAACTACAGCTGAAAACTTCATATCTACTAAATAATAATTCTTAAGCAATTCAAAGCACAAGGGAAGATTTGAATGACGCCAACAATCTACACTATAAACAAGCCAAAACATTTGTGCATGAAGATGAGGATAGAAAGATATGAAGGCATTACTATTTGCATAAAACAAATTAATGTTGGAGACTATATAATTACATTTTCCTTGAAGACAACATCATCAAGAAAAATAATGGTCAAGTATGTGTATTCATGATAAAAAGCACTTATTTCAAAACTACTGTATCTTATAATTTTCTCAGACAGTCTAGAAACATGCTAATCGATAGGAGAGGATGTATATGATAAGCCCCCAATTAAATTTACATATACAAGACGTAAGAAGGCCAAGCAAGCACATGGAGAGGAAGCCAACAACTTGACAGCAAGGATCAATAGGAGCCTCTAGAAGGATGCTGAGTCATTAAATTTGTTAGGGACTGTTAGTCTGTTTGTTAGAGTTAGTTGGGAGATGGGTATAAATAAACATGTAAGGGGAGGGGAGGGGATAAGAAAAAATCAAGGAATAGGGAAATGGAGAATCGAATTTTCCATTAAGTCTCATCTACAGTACTTATTTCATTTAGAGTCTATATTGCAGAAAATCTCCGCAAATTCCTCATTCTCAGTCTTCTTCTCTCTGTGACAGTGAATCAATTGCTTTCCATCAGGGAAGATTTTCCTATCTTTTGCAGAATTTTAGAACTTCACTCTATCATACAGTTAGCAGAGACAGTTTCCGCCTCGAATTCCTCCACCCCATAACATCTTTATTACAGGTAATTTTCTTTACACAAAAAAATAAATAAATAAAAAAAGAAGAAGAAGATAATGCTAGTGCCATTTTTGGTCTGCCTTCCAAGAGAGTGAGCTAACCAAGCAAGGACACCCCCTGCACTGAAAATAGCACAACAATAATAATGATCGTTCTATGTAGGGTGCTACAGTTCATTCAGGGGACATCTCAAGAAGGGTGTTACGGTTCCCATTCCACCATACATTCTTGTGAGTAGGGATGACAATTTGAACTGTCAAACCAAAAACCGCGGTGAACCGAACCAAACCGACGCAATAGGGTGAATATGATATTTGATTTTAATAAACGGGTTCGGTTCAGGGCGGGGCGTCGCCCAGCCCCGAACCAGTTAACTGTTAAAAAAAATTAATTGGACAATTAGGTTTTTCATTGTTCTTTCTATTATTATGTCCAGCCCAAAATTAATTTCTGGTCCAGACCCGCCTAAGTCCAACTAACGTTACTAACCTAACCCACCCATGATATTGTTTAGTATTGTTATGTTGATAATATTGTTTGTTAAATTCGAATTTTACATTTTGGAATTGGGATATTGTTTGCATTTTTATTTGGGATATTGTTTGTTAAATTGGCTTAGTATTGCGTTTTTTATTTCATTGACTTTTTCATAAATTATTTTTTTTCAAGTTAACGACTGGACCTATAAAAAATAATTTATTTTCGTGGTTATTAACCGCCCGAACCGAACCGAGCCGAGCCAACTTACATGGTTATGGTGTGGTTATGGTATAGCCAAAAAATTGGTGGTTTGGTGATGGTTTTGGCCGAATCGACCCCGAACCGAACCGTTATCATCCCTACTTGTGAGTGGAAAGCTTGAAAGGAGGAGAAATGCACCTAACTTCCAGTTCTATAATTCCACATAAATTCATCAAAATGAAATAGAAATGTACCTAACTTCCAGCACTATGATTCAACACAAATGCATCAATCCAAATTCTTGTTATATCTAACCTCTTATATCTGTTAATACCAATGTTTTGAAAACCCACCTGAACATTGACCCAGAAAAAAGGGTCAAGGGTTAAAAAGTCGAACCGAGGTTGAACCAGGTGGAACCGAAAACTAAAATAATTAAATAAATAATTTATATATTCATGTATATCCATTTTTTTCAACTTGCATGTATTCTATTATAAATTTATATTAAGTAAAAAAATATGAGTCATTATGTATTATTAATTGATTAATCGAATACCTATTCAAGCTAAAGTCAAAATTAAGTGGGCTAATATATGGATAATATGCAAAGCAAGTTTTAAGCCCAAGCTATTTACTACATATGTAACCATTCATTATCAAATCCCTAATAGAAAAGAATTAGCCGCCGCCGCTGCTTCACATTTATCTTGGAGCTTTCTACATAATAGCTTTTTCTTTTTCTTTTTCTTTTTCATTTTCGGCACCACCTTCTGCTCTTTATTTTGAATTTTCAGCTATCTATGAGCATTGGGAAAATAAGAGAAGTGAGATAAACAAACTTAGATTCTTCCATTCCACCATTGCCTTTTCTTTTCTTTTTTTTGTCAAAACAACCAGAAAACTCGTTAAAACCGCTTCCAGTTCACAAGTTTCCGGTTAACAGTCCAGTTTTTCAAGTTTTTCACCGGTTTCTATGGTCATGGGTTTTAAGAAACAATCGAACCGGTTATGGGTCCGGTTCCCAGTTAACCCAGTCAAAACAGCTAGTCGGGTCCGATTTTTATAACATTGGTTAATATAGAACAAGAGAACCATAAAATACTGGAAAGTTAGTTTTCACTATAGAATGGATGTGACACGAATTGATAATAAAGTAAGGAAATGATGACTTGGGTGGTTGGAGCATGTTTTACATAAAACTAAAGCAACTCATCTTAACATAACAAGATGCAATTGAAAATATTTACATACATAATGCGATTATTCGCTGAAGCGGCAAACAAATATTCATGTTGCCAACTTCAAATTTAATGGAGATAAGGTTTAGTTTGTTATTATTATTTCATTATCGTCAAGTTTTAGATGAAGTTTCACTCTTTCTTTCTAAGAACGACGCTTAAACCTCTTAACCAAGAATTCGTACAAGTCAATTACTATAACGGTATATTAGGAAATAAAGCTTCTATTTTAGAGGGTGTTTGGGAGTGATTTTTGGGGTAAAAATTGATTTTTGAATAGTGATATGATGGGAAATGTGTGGTTAAGAAAGAAGGAAAAGTTATGGATGTGATGAAAAATATTATTTTATTGAAAAATGTGTGGTTGAAAATGAGAATTGATTCTCAAAATCAATATCAAACAGGTTCTTAGATAGCAAGCATTATTTGTGGATAGACAAAAATGAAAATGAAGGGAGATAATATATAATTAGTAAAAGCATTCATCACATTTATACTCAGATTCATTCTGGGATTTTCTCCTTCGTTTAAAGGTTGAACAAATTAGTCTAGAGAATGTAGAAGCTTCTCTGATGTCATCCATATTACCAAAGAAGAAGAAAAGAGTTAGAAACACAAATTTAGAGGTTGTTACAGTGACATGTTGTTATATAATGAGCATTCGGAAAATGGAATTCATAAAGAAATCTATTCACATAGGAATAAGTTTGATTCCAATTCCAATTTTGTTGTTTCGATATTGTACAAAGCATCTTGACAAATTTATCCAAGTAAAACTCAGAACTAAAACTTGGAAAAAGTAAACTTAAATTGACACTGATCTGCTCTATATTCTACACGAATGCCTTAAATCCTCACAAAAAGCAGGAGAATTAGAGATGCTACAAGATTTTAACTCACCGTCAATTTAAATGGGGCCAGCAAATGGAACAAATTCACAACAAACATCTGGCTACATTCTTCATTCAGGTTTTTTAAGAGGGAAATAAATTTAGAACATAATAAAGAGGACTCGTTTTACCCCAGAATAACAATAAAATCAAATCCTAAAAAATATTGTCAACTCACTGTTGCTTATAGATATCCAAATTAAGCAGCCAGCTTTATTGCCAGTTTCTAAATGGAACATAAAAATACCATTTATCCTTTTTCTAATAGGTATTAAATCCTCACAAGGCTCTGCTTAAGCTTTATAAATCCTAACAATTTAATCTACCAAAGATTTCATTTTGTTTATATCCACATACATGAACACTACATTAAACATAATGGGAGCAATTTTTTAAAATTAGAAATACTGACCTTTGCGCTGATCGGGGGCATCATGATATTCTTGCTCCTCGTCCTCCTCAGCCACTGAAGCCACAGACACCACTGGCTCAACACCGCCAGCACTGTCCTTCTCATCGGGATATCTAACCACAACAACCGGGCATACACAATGCCTCACGCAGTAATCACTAACACTGCCCAGCCTCCCATCGGTACCTCTCTTGGTGGCGCCAAATCCACGGCTCCCCATAATCATCGTACTTAGCCCAAGCCTCTCAACTTCCAAGCATAGCCTCTCTCTCATGTCATGATCTTTCACAATATGGATTTTGAACGGAATTTGAGCCTCCACGAGCGGTTGTGCCAGATCAGACGCCTTGGTAGTAGTAAAAGTATCAAAATCATCTTCAAGCTTCCGCTGGGACTCCTCATTTTCAGTATCAACAATCGATAAATCAACAGACCCCCAATCCGCCCCGTAAAGAACCGAAGTGGGCCGAACATGGATGAGCACAACAGCATCTCCAGGACGGAGATAGTTATGTACAGCCCACTTAACAGCAAAAGCAGACTCATCACTAAGATCAACGGCTATGCCGATCTTCCGCTGGGCATTTGCCGTAGGGGTTTCAGTGGATAAAGGAGTGATGGGGGGAGGGAAGCGCGGCGAGGATGAACGGACCTTGATGGAGGCGAGCGGTGGCATGTCGGAATCCGGTGAAGAGTGTTGCATTTTGGAAGGGTTAGGGTTAGGGTTTTGTGATTGCGTTGACTACTGTGGCAATATTGACTGGTGTTCTGGAAGGTAAAGAGAAAAGATGGAATATTTTTGAAACAAAAAAGAGCCTTTTTTTGGGGGAATATGCTACGAATTTTTGTAGTTAGCCTAACTTATCCCACAAGCATCGAATATATAATGTGATAGTTTACCATTACAAATATCCAATCGAGGCAATTGAAACTTCAACAAGAAACAAGAATTGCACCTATTAGGATTACAAAATTTGTTAACGTCAAAACGTGATTTAATTTTGTAAATATCTAAATATCTTAAATTTTTTTATTCATAGTCATAATGATCTTTTGATTATGTGAATCGAGCAAATAATTTTTTATATAACTAAGTTCTTGTAGACAGTGACGGATCTAGCTAGTGGTGAGTTAGAGGGGCCGCTCTAGCTGGATCCGCCAGAAGTGAGAGTGTGAGCAGTGAGCGTTGACTCGGGGGGCGAGGGGGGGGGGGGGAGAAAAAGAAGAAAGGCCCGTGTGTGAGTGAGTTTGTGACTAGGGCAAATTGGGCTTAATGCTGCTGGTGCTAAGGTGGGCCTTTAAAAAAAATTGAGTTGTTGTTGGCCCAAATCGTCCAGTCCATTTTGGTAATAAGTGACCCAATTTCATTTCCCCCATTCCACCAACAGCGATTGAGAAGGAGGAGAGCAAAGTCGCAAACCCTTGCTTCCAATTTCCATTCCAATAATTTCCATTTCCATATTTTCAGTCGAAGTAGAAGTCAACGTTGGAGTTCACTGATTGAGCCTGGCGTCAGGGTTTCTGTTACTGTGGCTGCCAGGCTGCCAAGTTCGGTAACTTCGATTCACACTAATGTAAACCCTCTTTGTCTTTGATGAATCGCTTTATTATGTTTAGGGTTCTTGAATTTTGTATCTTTTTATTCATGTTTCTGATTGAAATAACTTATGATGCATATCAATTTTATCATAGCCAGGGTTGAATTTTCTATTTGTTGCTTTTGTTCTGGTGTGGCTTTTACTGAAATTGAATTCAGGAAATTTTGATAAGATTGTTGATATGAATTGAGGGTGGTTTATTGTCTTGAATTTTATATTTGTTGCGTTATGATCTTGATTTTATTGTCTTACCAGTTACCATTACCATATAGTTATTGCAATATTTCAGTTAAGGACAAGGATTTTAACCTCCGTTTACCACGATACTTTCTGCCAATAATTTTTGTTGCTTCAGCTGTCTTTTAGTATTGAGTACTACTTAGTTATTATGATATGAAGAAATTCTTTGGACAATAGTTTTGAGAATTGTTTTACGCAACTTCTATACATGTTTGAAGAGTATTCACTGGTGGAATAACTTGTCCAAATCGGTATGCTTAATAACAATTTTAGCTACAAAATTAGTTCAAGATGCATGATAGTCCTATGGTTTTTGGAATTTGCTGATTATCCTTCTTCACTTGTAGTAGTGAAATACATCTTGCTTTAGAGTTCGTAATTTTGATTAATCATGTGTCATTGCATGGTGCTTAATTCATGTTGAAGTTTTGAATATTAGCTCGAGCTAAACCATTATTGAATTGTTGATAGTTACACATACTCCTATAATTTGCTTATTTTTCTAGGTTGATTGGGAGGATGAGAAGAATTGTTTTCAAACAATTGTTGCTGCCATTGAGAACTTCTATGCCATGCATCCTTCTTTGTTGCCTAATCCATCAGGTAATGGCTTGCAATATTTTAGTTAAGTTCTTCGAATTTTTGTTTTTGTTTTTGTTTTGTGACAAAAAAATGAGAATTGTGAATTTGCGATTTATGATAAATAATTTATGTTATATAAGTTTTGAGTTTTGATTTGTGAATTTAGGTTTCGGAAATGATTCAAACTAGGGACAAGTGAAATGAAAATTGTGAATTTGTGATTTATGATAAATAATTTATGTTGTATGAGTTATGATTTGTGTTTTGAGAATTTAGGTTTAGGAAATTACTCAAATTAGGATTAGTGAAATGAAAATTGTGAATTTGGAATTTATGATAAATAATTTATGTTGTATGAGTTATGAGTTTTGATTAAGGATGAGTGAAATGAGTCATGATTTGTTTTTTGTGCATTTTTATATAGATAGATTTTTTTTAAAGATATTATTTAATTTAATATTAATAAACTATATCGCTATTACGATCGTTAACCGTTAACGGTCAACGCAACAACCGCTCTAGCTGAGTTGGAGCCCTAAATTCGCCCCTGCTGGTAGGTTAATTATAACATTACTAATAAATCTAGGTTTTCAAATTTGTGCTCACAATAGACATTATTTTATTTTTGTGAAAGCCAACTTTGACGAGGAATTTAAATCTATGTGTACAGGAAATAAATACAGAATTGGTACAAGAATTTAAATTTGATGAACAGGAATTTTATTTAAGCCTTTTTACCCGAAATTGAATGGAATTTGACATTATCCTAATATATTATTTGAAAACGAGTACATCGAAAAAAGAGGATAACGTTGTAAATGATATGTTTTGTTCAACTTAATGGGGGTAGTTGTGACTTGTCATGTAAGCCCTTGTTTGAGTGTCATTTTTTTTTTTTTTTTTCAAAATTCATTTTTAATCACGCATTCTCATGTGAAATAATTTTATACATAAATCCAATTTTAATTTTTTTTTTTCCTATTTTTGAACCATACATTCCAAAACACATTTCTCTCATTTCTATATACAATGTCCGTGCTCCTAATTTACCAGATTGAATCTGTTTTGCAGAAGCCTCTCTCTCAGGTAGGATAAATGATGCACACAACATCCATTTTCCAGGAGCTACAATCCGAACCCTGCGCATCTCTACGTCAAAAGCAACATCCGATGGTGCAATTCTAATTCGCTGTTTATGAAACAACATTAAATAGAAAAAATTATGAATATTATTGCCTGATGCATGAAGAGAGCCATCTGGAAAGAACGATTCAATTAATCTGATAGCAGAAAAAGAACTGTACCTCGTGAAAATCGAATTCTGGATCCTGAGCTTTATAGAACCCATAAACGTAAATCCTAGGCAAGGTACTTTGTTTTCCTGTATGGTTTCTTTTGAATATTCCTCTGAATGCATCTGCAGCCATTAGGAAACGAAGTAGAACTTCATCGAATTTGAAGCAAGAATAAATATTGCAGTTGGACCAATTCACTGGTAAGATTTATTAAACCAAAACAAAAAACAAAAAACAAAGAAAAAAAGAAAAGAAAGGAAAAGAAAGAACATATCATAGCAGAAAAGGCGTATAACGTGTTGCTACAGGTTCATTATCAGGGCTATAAAAACTCAGACCATCACTAATGAAGTTGATGACAGCTTTGTGTATCTAGAAAATGCAACTTAACAAAATTTCCATCCAGGAACCCTAATATTCCACTAATATGTTAAAGTTTGCGCCCATAAATTTAGTACAGTATCTGAATTACACTGCATCTGTAAATCAAGACAGCAATGCCAATGCTTCATCTAAGTCAAATATTCTCCGCAAAGCAAATTTGGCCATGACAGAGAATCCATTATTTTTTGCATTCAAGCGTCATATTTTGATGGTTAATTCATTCGCATAATATAGCTTGTAAAACATATTAATGGCACTGGTATAGTGGTGACTATTTGTACCTCAATCTTCCTCTCAAGTTTATTTAGCACGCAATTCCTTTCAAGTTATTCAGCATCACAAGGATTCAAATCAGTAGCATACACATGTTTCACTTTCTTTGCTGCAGATATGGCTATGCGACCTGTGGGACCAACACCAGCAAAAACATCAGCTGTAAAGATTGATAAGAACAATAAGCAACACAAGATTGACATTTGTAACCAAGGGGCAATACATATGCATCAAGAGTGTAGAACGGGAAAAAGAGTAATGGCAAAATATCCGAATGCCCATACTCAAGATGATATGCAGAATGACATTAAGTCACTTAATAAGCTAGAGATCCATAGTATATTATGCTCTGATACTACTAGCGATGCAGCACTGAAGAATTCAATTATTTGATTTCAGGTTGGGTTATTTAACCAGAGCTTCACATAGAATTTTGTAGCCATGCTTCAGATTGTTTTCTGTCTTGTAATATTCGCTATTATTCATGAAATTTGTCTTCTTTCACTTTGTAAATGAGGGGAGCTTCTTGTTTTCTTTTCCTTGATGGGGGAGGGAACTCACAATGAAGTGGATGTCGTGTACAAGTTCTAATGCAATGAAATCATGATTTTCCATTATTGCATCTGATCTAGACACAATGGCATCATGCATAAGCAATAAATAACATAAAAAAATTCGCAATTTTGTCGAGACATAGAGTTATACTCGTATCAGAAATTATAAGTACTGTGTGAACTAAAAAAACTCAGTGACAACATAATTAGCAAGTAAATATTTAAGCTTCATTGCAGAAATTTAACGTCCCAGAAACCAACATGGCAACATACATACTACATCATCACATGTGAAGCAACTCAGAAGCCTCTGCCTTTCAGTTGTCAGCCTTGAATTCCAGTATTTATAGACAACAAAAATAATACTAAGCCCCTGTTTGGTACCCATTTTTTTTTTTCATTCTCATTCGTCTACTCATTTTCAACCACACATTCTTCAATAAAATAATATTTTCCATCACATCAATAATTTTTCCTTCTTTTTCAACCACATATTCATCATAAAAAAAATTCATTTTCCCTAAAAATGGCTATCAAACAGGGGATAAACATGTGATGCAACTCAACTCTATACTTTTCTTTTCCTTTCCAGGCTTACACTGCTGCTAAATCTACTTGGAAACGCAATCCATTTCCACTGTTGTCACGAGAGAACGGTTAGCTGCTAAAACTTCAAGCTGCATGTTTCTGAAGTCAGTATGAATGGCATCAATTTTTTTGACAACTGTTTGCATATTTGGCTTGTTCTTATCTAAAACAACCAGGTGAGAACAGGGGAAAAAAAATTAGTATTTGATGAAACTTATAGGACAAGGCTAAACTACTCGCTGAAATTGAATGTTACTAATATAAACAGGAGAAGTACCTTCGCAATGATATTTTTATATGGATATCTCAGATTTAGATGCGCAATATGCACAACAGTTATGAAAGCTGAAGGAATAATCATACCTTTTGGAAGCAAAACCTCCAAAATCTGTAACAATGATCGTCATATTATACAAGCTCAAGAGCAATTACTATAATCTGAAGACATTTTAATAATTCACTGGACCTAGCTTCTGCCCACAGCACATATAAGCAGGGAGTCAATGATTTTCACTTCTTTTATTTAGCTTACAAACTGAAGTGAATAAAAATAAGGGAAAAAATCCTACAGAGCAATTTCTTATGGTAATGGCAATATGAAATCATTCAAAAGAAAATATAAATGATAGAAACTATAACACTTCGGCTAATCTTGCCAATTAAAACACTGAAATACAATGGACAAATTATTTGTTACTTAGACCCTTGTAAATGCTAGAAATATCCGTATCACAAACTTGACACGTGGAGAAGGGCTTGGTGATAAATTCCAAAACGACATCACAGATGTTTCATAAGTTATAAGACTATTTTTAAAAAAATGGCAATTGTCCACAGAATTCTGTATATTATGTTGGACATTGTTTTGCCATGGAATGAAGAACACGAGTTCAGATTTGTACCATCTTTTCTGGATTAGCTGCAGACTGTCACACTACATCTTATACAAATCTAAGAAAACCACTATTTCTGATTCCAAAAGCTACCCTCTTACAGGGATATCCCTTTTTCTCAATTTGTGCTACTGCCCATGAATGAATAAGGGGGTACACAAAGTCCAAAAATATGTGGGATCCTATTTGACCCTAGGCCTGTAGGCGATAGGGACTGCAGCCTACAGAATAGTTTTACTCCAGCAAGGTATGGATTTCTTTGAAAAAAATACCAACTGAACCTGGATGAAATCATGACCACTAAGAAGCATCAATACAAATACGGAATTTGGATATGATACGACAAGCGGACAAGGATATGCCGATACAATATTTTTGAAAAAATTAGGGTACGCTGATACGTGTGATGAAATTCAACATAATTTTATTAATATAAAAAAAAAATATATGGAAGCATGATAATAAAAATAAATAAAATAATAAAGCACTTTATCTCAATCATTAATTGTCGAAACTTCATTTTCTCCAAGATCATTAACATCAATTTCTTCATTATCATTAAAAATAACTTTCCAACTTTGGCTCGCCTAATGAGAAATAAGCAATCTCAAGCAGTCCAATACCTTCAAGAGTATCAAATGAGTTTCCAACAATGTCCCATATTTTGGATTTTCCTTTTAAGTAGAAATCTAATTTTTTTGATACAAGACGCAAATTGCTATGAATAAAACCAATTCTTCAGCTCGTTGTAGAGTTATTTTATTTCTTCTTTTCAGCACTAGATGAAGAAAAATGTTGCACAAGAACTTTCAAAGCAATGTTTTGTAGTAAAGGTGCATGTGAACCATGAAGTATTGGATATGTAGCGAAAATCATACAAAAATATAAAATAATTAAAAAATATGTATCTGATGCGTATCGAAAATTTAAAAAACTATATAAAATAATTAAAAAAAAAAAAGCATCCGATACGTGTCGCAAGGTATCGGAGCTTGGATACGTATCGGATACGTGTCCGATATATAAGCATGGGATGAAAGGGGTATTGAAATTTTTTCATGTCCACACATCCAAAGTTTTAGGAGAAGGAGAGGGGTGGGCCACCCGATGAGGTGGTGGCTCCCCATTGGGTGGTCGCACCACGTAGGACGGTGCAATCACCCCACCAAAGATTTTCTCAAGTTTTAGAGGTTTGATAAAGTTTAACCTTGGAAACATACCCGTGCTTATCACCCAATTGAAGATTACATTAAATACACAGAGTCTTATGTCATCCAAGTTTTTATAAAACTTAGTAGGGTCCAAGTGCACAAAGATCGTGTGTAAACATATGAGTAGAACAGACAGAAGAAAGGAGCATGAATAAAAGTATAACATTCATGGAGAAAAAAGAAGGTAGCAAGAAAAAGAAAAGGCAAAAAACAGAAAAGTGCATCGTGCAAATGATATTTCTCAAATAAAATGCCTCATTCTGTTGTCAGTAATTATAAAACATAGTCAACTTGCATTTTACAATCTCAGAGTCTGACATGGTACTTTGCCCTCCGTGTTCTTCCATAACTGCCTGAACAAAACAGTTTGAACATCAGACACAACTTCAAGTTTCCAAATAGGAATTTCCAAACTATGCAATAACAGAACTTCTCAATTGGAAAGAGAGAAAAAAGCACCAGCAATATTGCCCCATATTATTTGGCGGAACTCTAAAATGTCCAACAGCAAAAGTCTCATTCAATTTATGGAAGAACGTAAGCAGTCAAATGTCGACAAATCACAAATCCTTAATCCATAATTAATTTTGCTCTATGCCAAACATTCTAATTTTCATGTCTCATAGTTCAGTAGTACCCTGTATCAAGATTTCTGGCAATTTAATGGTACAGACAACCACAACCTTCATAAACAAAGAAAAATAATAAATAAATAACCAGCATTATCTAATAGGACAATCACCAAAAAATGTTCAGTAACAACGATAACAATTAAAACAACCAAGAAAAGAACCGGGTCGCACTTATCAATACAAAAACGTCACAAGAAGAGCGACTCGCAAAGTCCAAAGTGTTGTAAAGTAAAAACCTTGATACTCTCAGGTAATTCCCTAGTCCCTTCATTCGCCTCGTCCAAAAGCAGCAACCTGGTTGGGCCCTTCCATTTTTTCGGCTTAAATCCCTCCCCTAACAAAACTACCTTAATCAATCATCCTCTTCACTGTTCTCTTCCTCTGTAACGACCTCCAGCAATGCCATCTCTTTCCTGTCAACCCCTCTTTTCTCTCTCTTATGACCATTATCACTATCCACTTCATCCTTCTTTCTCTTCTTTTTCGGCCTAGAAATTTTTGCCGAGCTCCTAAACTTCACATATCCTCTTGAATTAAACGTCCTGGCGAGCTTATCCCGGCACAAAACTGGGTTAAGCAGTTCCCCATCCCCCTCCGCTTTCCCATAAATCCTCCTATTCAATGCTAAATCACCAACAACGCACTTAGGCAAGAGGGTTTTCAACTGTTCATCGATTTCATCGCCGGGCACTCTGGCGATGTTCTTAATTCGAGGCCAGTTGAGGAGGTGCCCACGGAGACGGCTTTCGAGACTGAAGCAGAGCTCAGATGGGAAACGGAGCGCAGAAATGTCAAATACCCGAGTGAAGGCTGCTTCGTCTAGTGGCATTACATTGTTGTTAGTAGTGGCCAAACGGGATTGAGGGAGTGACCTTTATGGAGGGAGGGACCATAAGGGTCGGTTTAAAAGGAAAGGTTTCCGACTGCCACCGAGGTAGTGGTGGAGAGGAGGGAATTGGGGAAGGGGCTATTAGAAATAGATACACACACGTGCAGCAGCCCAACAACAATTCACGCTTCCAGAATGGGCCATCAGATTCCATTCTAAGTCACCTATTCTAGAGGCTTTTAAGTTTGTTAGATTTGTACTATTTTTCCTCTATAAATAGAGCTCTTATACATTGTAATTCTCAAGTTGAATGAAGGAAAACACATTCTTCTTCCCTGCTGTTATAGCAGGTTTCTATTTCCATTTTCTTCTCTTTTATTTTCTAATAGGGGCGGTGGGGAGAGAGGAAGGTGATGGGGAGAGAATGACGGCGGAGGAGGATGAAATTGGTGGCCATGGCAGTAAGCAGAAGCAGTCATTTAGTAACGACTAGTTTGCCATGTACTTTATAACTTATAAGCTTAGCCAAACATGCATAGTACCGTATGTATACAAATTGATTAATGGTTCCATGCTTAAAAATTTAGGGGACTGTATTCATTGAGACTTTTAATGACTTTTTAGGATTTAAAAAATTTAAGGGGTTGTATTCAATTGAGATTTTTGGATATTTTGATGGACTTTTTTTAAGTGGTGATTTCTGTGGATTTTGTGATTTTTTCATAGATTTGCATAGAATTAGTGAAAGTCTTTTGTAGACTTCTATAAACTTTCATTTTAAAACTTTTATAGACTTTTACAGAATTCAAAAGATTTTTTAAAAACTTTCATTTAAAATAGAATTACGTGAAATTAGTGAAATAATATGAAAATCTGACATAGTTCCCAAAATTTTCTTCTACTTTCCCTCCTCATATAATTAAAAATTATTTTTAAAAAATAAAAATTTAAGACCTTAATTAAATAAATAATAATCAAAATTATACATATATATGATAAAAAATATATTCAATATTATTAATATAAATATACTTTTAAAAATATATTTAAATTTAATTATAAATTGTCATATAAAAATTTATAATTTAATTAAAAAAATAGATATTTTTTACAAAAAAAATGAATGAAAAAAAGTTATAAGAGTCAAATTTAATTTTTTTTTTTTTATAGTAAATAGAGATAAACGATAAAAGAGATAGAGATATATATATAATCAATACAAAAAATATTGAAAAAAAAGGGGTAAAAGTCTCCCAAAATCTTGTGATTAATGAGAGACAAATTTTGAAATTTTATGTGAGTACTTTCTGCTTAAAAGTTAGTACTCCAGAAACTTTTATAAAAGTTTCCAGAAGTTATTAAAATTTGAATACTCAAAAACTTATAGAGACTTTTAAAAAGTTTTAATTGAATACACCGTGACTTTTAGAGACTTTTTAAAAATCTATAAAAGTCTCAATTGAATATATCATAACTTTTATGGACTTTTTAAAAGTCTCAATTGAATACACTAATACTTTTAGAATGTCTCAAAAAGTTTACATTGAATACTCTTAAACTTTTTAAATCCCAAAAAATCATTAAAAGTCTCAAAAAGTTTACATTTAATACTCTTAAACTTTTGTCCATTTCCTTTAGGAAAATTGGTTCACGTTCGAACTTTTCATTGGTCCATAAATATCATTAAAACTTGCTTTTAGCAAAGCTGTCCTAGATTTGGATTGTGTCATGCAAGTATAAACTCTCCTCGCCATTGTTATATCAGCCTCTACACCAATCAAATGGTCTTCATGGCCTAATTTCTTAATTGACTTGTGTTATGTCCATGCCATTGTTACATCAACGTCAGTCCGAGCTTATGAAGCGAATTAAAACAACCGTTCAAGTGGGTGTACGAACCCAAAATCTCATTAGTCCAACATATCTACTATTCTATTTTGGTTACAAAGACAAAATTAAGGAATGGGTTATGCTACATTACCGGATTGATTTTACTAGAATTGTGCCGGATTAACATTTGGCAGCATTTTATTGATAGTTGGACTAAAAACATTTTTCAATCATACGATCACAATTTGTCAACTCATTCTGACAATCTTATTCCGGAAAAATGGCATAACTCTTAGGCAATAAGGGTTTTTCACTGCTTAATTTTCCTCGGCCGGACTGGGAAAACCTTGTTGGCTCTGGCTAATCCTCGAACTCACCGTTGTCCAATCCAGCTTGAAATCCATTAGCCCATCTCGATCCCGCGGGATTTCATCTACGCTACTCGTCATGACGCTAGACGGATCTGCAGATGAACTGGAGACTTTCTTGGTTACCATTCCCTCAGATGGACCTGTCTCACATATCTGCTCTACCATCTCAATGTATTTTGACGCCTCTTCCTACACGTATATTTCCAGAAATTATTTTTGAAAACTAAATTGTATTAAAATTGGAGTAACTGTAGATTAATAAATTACCATGCAGTTCTTGCAAATGTGTTCAGAAGATAAAATAAGCTGTTTGAACTCATCATAGTTCTCGGGATATAGCCTAAAGGAAGCAGTCAGAACAGCTGAAGCTGCCACATGCGATGGCCTGTAATTTGTGAGTTTTATAACTGCACTTGAAATTAAAAAAATATTTATATCAATTCTTTGAAAAGTTAAGAACTTTAAAGGGAAAATTAAAGAAAGTTTTCAAATTGTAGAAAGAATAGTGTGAACCTCCTTGAGATTTTATAATGGTATGATGAACGGAACGGCGAGGGATCGACGGATGTACAGGTGACTGGCACCGGAGGAGATTGATGAAGTAGTCGACGAAGCAAATTGGAGTTAGAGATCGCATTTTCCATTGCAGTCCTTCGCAGATGACGCCCTCCATTTGAGACGCGTCCTCCGTTTCGTACTTTAGCATAGGCTTCCTCAATTGCTGCGTTCATAAATATCAATACTTAGCAAATAAAAAAATCAATAAAATCAAACTTGAAGTTAATTTAATCACCAGAATTTTAGCGATTTTGACATTGTCATTCCTCATCTTCGAAGCAATGCTGAGGCAACAGGTCAAGAAAAGAAAAATGTTTTTTGATCTAGATCCTCGAATCACATTCTGTATCAGAAAATTCAAGAATCAATCTAAGTTCATCAAGAAAGTGAAGATCAAGAAAATGATTTTATTTTTACCGGGATATCACGAACTGAAACGAAACGATCAACATAGGTCATCGCCAGGTAAGGTATGAATGCATCAAACTTCTCATGTGCGGAGTTCTTCAGGAATTAATCAAAAGAATCATCATTAATATATACATTTAAGAAATTTTTCAAGATACAATAATTAGTTAATGTTACTAACGAGCTCCATGAATGTAATGGCTAATCCGCGAAATGCACAGTTCTGCGTTGTTTGAGCATATATCGGGTTCGGCATGAATTCCATTTCGGCACTGTAGAGTTTGCTGAAAGAATCGTTGTCATTTCTTGAAATTGGATTGTAGTAGATCTCATGGGGTAAGAGAATTTCTTCCATTTTTTTTCTGTGAAACTATCTTCTTTTTGGTTCTTCTGAATTTGATTCTTTGTTATGAAGAGCCTATTTTCTAGAGACTTTTGTGGTATGGATTGAGACTGATTCCGTGTAAATTTGTATACTCAGTCTGTTTCGGGGCAGTTAGTTTGGTAATTGAGTTTTAACGGTTAAGTTTTAAATAACTCCACAT
The DNA here is from genome assembly GCA_019395295.1 of Osmanthus fragrans. Lineage (NCBI taxonomy): Eukaryota > Viridiplantae > Streptophyta > Magnoliopsida > Lamiales > Oleaceae > Osmanthus > Osmanthus fragrans. Next base: position 736,163 of record CM033344.1, on the reverse strand, counting down.
TATTCTCTGTTGCTTCCCTTTACGTAACTCCAATTTCTTAAAGCAAGTTTCTCGACCAAATTGCATGACAAACAGAAGACGTGACAGCTTTACAAGCACACAAAGTCACAATGGGTTGCTTTTTAGTATTCTAAGTGAAAGAATACAAATCCGGTAGTATTTTTACAATGAAAGATGCTACATGTACACCATGCTTTACAATATAGTGTATAACCCCCTCACACAAGAGGGGGTCCTACGATTTTTTTATTCATGATGGAGCCCCCTCTCATGTGAGGGGGCTGTACACCATGCTGTAAAACATGGTGTACAAAAGCATTTCCCTTTTACAATCATCAATATCTCCAACCAGTCACTATCACAATAGCCTAAAGGAAAATGATGAATGTACATCAATGGTACACAGCATGGGTGACAGCCCTCACCCATGCTGTGGGGTCCGCAATTATTTTATTTGCGGACCCCATTCTTTGAATGTGAGTATGTTGCGCACTATGATGTGTATCATGTTGTACTCATAGCTTAACTCTAGCCCATAAGCTTGTAATCATCAAAAAGAGAATAAAATAACCATAATCAAGTATACCTTTAAGGTAACGAAGAATTCTTTAAACTGCATCAAAATGAGTCAACATCTTCCCTCTCTTCATATTTTGACAACTTCATTCTAATCTCGGACACGAGTTGCCACTAGTTTGGATTTGATCATATTGGATCTTCTACGATCATATTTGTCTTTGGCATACTACTCTTGAGAATAAAAATTACTTCATGTGCATCACCTCAACTCCAAGATAATATGATATAAACCATCATGTCAAACTCCGGTATCATTGCCTCCTTGAGTTCCTCAGTTTGCAAATAGGCAAAATAAGGTAAGATTGTTTATTTTCGTGTCAAGTCATAAAGGTCTCTCAAACTTTTCTAGTTGCATGGTCTGTTGGGACTATATTAAGAAAGATAAGTTATCTTCTCTAGCTACTCTAATCCGATGTAGCTTATTCATCAAAAATAATGTCTTCTTCATTTTTCTTTTGACCATAATGTACTCCTCTTCCTCGACGTAAAAAATTCTACTTCAATTGCCTTGACCTAAGCCTCGGTCTCGACCTCGAGCTCATTCGATTTTTCTATTGATTATCACACTTTCACATCAATTGTAGCTTTGTTTGTAAAAGCTGCTCCATTGTATGTTCTCTTTTCATTGAAAGGTTTTTTCATTGGAACACCCTAGCTGTTCAACAGTCATCATACTCAAATCTTTTGATTATTCAATAGTTACAACTGTGGGGAAAATGTTACAATGGAGCTGGGCCTTTGCTGAAGTTGGGCCTATTGGCTGAAAGTGGGCTGGAGTCATTTATTAAATGGAAGCTTGACCCGGTTTCTGGACAAGATGCAAAACTCGTGTCTTGAGGAAACACGCCTTCTTCTCATTTGAATGGATGGTCAAGATGGAGCCTTAAGATGCCCAAGTAACGGTTGGATCAGTTGGATTCGAGAGACTTCTATAAGACTAGGGTTAAGAGATATTATTTGATATAATCTCTCACTATCTCACGCTGCTCTCTCTCTCTCCTACGATTTCTCTTACGCCGACTTCAAGATTTACTCTCTGAAATTGCTTTTTTTTGTAAATCGGTTGTAGTACAGGCCTTATACTACTCTTGTGTGAATTGTAGAGTGCCTAATTTATGTCCTTGTGTGGATTCTTTGGCCGGTTTTAGAGGAGGCGATTTTCGGTCAGATCTTGTGTGATTTGTCCAGTAACTGTGGTGTAATCTTGTTTGTGGCTGCGATCTTTGGTTAATATAGTGATCTCTTCCCGTTAGCGGAAGCTCAAAAGGGGATTAGGGATTTATCCTGAACCTCTTGCCTTAGGGCGAAATATCTCGTGTTCTTTATGTTTTTCTTGTTGATTCTTGTGTTATTTTGCATTCTAGCTTTCGATTTTGTTGGTAAATGTGTGTTGAACTTTCGGGTTGATCTTTACAGTGGTATCAGAGCACAGGTGAAGGTTCGAAGCTCTGAAGTTGTGCAGTCCGTTCGGTCATCACTGGTTTTCGTGATTCACAGTACTCGAATTTTTTGTTCTGTAACCCATCAAGGGGGTTTCTGTGAGATCTTTCTATTTTGAGTTTACTGTAATGATTCATTACATATAGTGTCTATACATTAGAGTGTAGTGTACATTGTGTGTTTTCAAAAAATTTGGTTTGAGACTCTTCTTGGCAATACCTTTGTCCAGAAACCATAAGTTGTCTGGAATCTGAGAGTTGTCTTGATTTCGAGTCAAGAATCGTGATTCAAAACCTCTGCATGTGCGCTTTAATTGGGTATATTGCACTTGTGATGATTTATGCAATAAATCTTACTTGAATCCGATTTTTGTGAATCTGTAAAAATTGTATACACTATCAGGCGTTTGTATAAATCCTAATTGTTTGTCTCTTGAGTGTTGAAATTCTGATTTATAACTTGCTGTGTATATTTTTTTAAGTTGTAAGACCTGCCTGACTGCATACTTTGCTTTCTCATTTAAATCTTTGAAAAATTATGCATGCTTCAAGATTTGAAATGGAAGTTTTTAATGGAAAAAGAGACTTTAGTCTCTGACGCCAGGAAATGCGTGCTCTTTTACTTCAACAAAAATGTGCAAAAGCACTTAATGAGTCATGGCCTGAGGGTCTAGATGAAAACAAGAAAATAGAACTTGATGAAACTGCTTGGAGTTCAATTTTCTTACACTTGTCTGATAACGTTTTTAGAGAAATTGGTAAAACAAAAACTGCTGCTAAATTGTGGAAAAAACTTGAAGATACATATCTGACAAAAACTATTCCAAATAAAGTGTATCTTTTAAAACAGTTTTTTGGTTTTAAAATTGATACTTCTCTTGATCTTGATGCAAACTTTGACAGATTCAATAGATTATCCCGTGACCTTGCCAACTGTGATGAGAAACTCTCAAAAGATCAGTTTGCTGTGGTGTTATTAAATTCTATTGGTGACAAATATAAGGATGTCAAAAATGCTATTGAATATGGTATGGAAACTCTAACCACCGAGGTGATAATTAATGTCTTAAGAAATAAAGAGTTAGAGTTAAAATCTGATAGGAAAGAATCTGTTAGTGGTATTAATCTGATGGTAAAGTATAAGTTTACTCCTAAGACTAATCACCCCAATAAGAAGTTTGGTCAAAAGAAAAAGATTTTTCAAAAGGATAAAGTGAAAATCAAAGGTAAAAAATGTTTTTACTGTCAAGAGGAAGGTCATTTTATCAAAAATTGTCCTAAGAGACTTAGTGACAATAGGAATAGGTCTAAATTTGATGGTGATGCAGCTCTGGCCTACAATAATGAAATTGATATAGATGAAGTCTATGTTGCTGTTACTCACCAGCCATGTCAAGAGTGGATTTTAGACTCAGGTTGTACTTTTCACATGTGTCCAAATAAAGAGTGGTTTGCTGATTTTGAAAATGTAAATGGTGGTCAAGTTTTAATGGGTAATCATATGGCATGTCAAGTTAAGGGCATAGGAACTATCACTTTAAGAGTAAATGACAATAGTGTCCTTGTCCTAGAAAAGACCAGATTTGTACCTGACCTTCAAAGAAATCTGATCTCTTTAGGTGTGTTAGATGACCTAAACTATGACATTATGATTAATTCGGGATACATTAAAATCTTGAGGAATTCACACTTAATTGTGGAAGCTCCCAAGAGACATGGACTTTACATTTTGCAAACTAAAAACTCTTTTGATTTCACTTCAGCAGCACTTACTGTCTCTAATGATAAATCACAAATATGACATAAGAGATTGAGTCATATTAGTGATAAAGGGTTGCAGATTTTGAAAAAACAATGTGCCTTTGGTAAAGATAACATTGAAAAACTCAGTTTTTGTGACTATTACATTCTAGGAAAGCATAATAGACTACCATTTCTACCTGGAATGCATAAATCTGTGTCTATTCTTGAATACTTGCATGCTGATCTTTGGGGACCAACCAATGTGCTTACTCATACTGGTTTTAAATATTTCTTGTTAATCATTGATGATTTTTCAAGAAAGAATTGGGTATTTCTGTTGAAATCAAAATCTGATATTTTTAATGCCTTTAAAGAATGGAAAAATCTGATTGAAAATTAGACAGATAAAATGATAAAAGTTTTACGAACAGATAATGGGCTTGAGTTTTGCAATTATGAGTTTGATGAGTTGTGTAAAATGCATGGTATTTTAAGACACTGAACTGTTACACACACTCTACAAAATGGTTAAACTGAAAGAATGAATAGAACTTTGCTTGAAAAGGTTAGATGCATGCTTTTAAGTTCTGGTCTTCCTAAGCTATTTTGGGGGGAAGCTACAAAAACTGCAAGTTATCTTATTAATAGGAGTCCCGCTAGTGCTATACATTTTAAGACCCCTGAAGAAAAGTGGAGAAATAAGCCTATTGACCTTAGCAACTTAAGAGTATTTGGATGTGCAGCCTTTGCACATCAATATGAGGGGAAACTTGAACCTAGAGCTCTTAAGTGTGTCTTCTTAGGTTATGGTGAAGGGGTAAAAGGGTATAGACTATGGGTAAGGGAAACCAAGGATTATAAGATCATTATAAGTAGAAATGTGGTCTTTAATGAAGCTTATTTGCCTTGTTTAAAAGCGAACAGCAACTCTGATCCTATAAATCAGACCGATAGCATAGAGAGAGAGGCTGAAATTGAGGTGGAGCAAGTTGAAAATGATAATCACATGCCTAATATTCAGATTGGAGAGCTTGAAACTGAAACTGATGTTGAAACACATAGTAATAATGAGATTGAGCAATCTGAAACTGATTTAGAAACAAATCAGACCTTAGATGATTATCAACTAGCTCGTGATAGGCAAAGGAGACAAATTAGACCACCCGTGAGGTTTGATGATGAAGTGTCTTTGCTTACCGTTCAAAATTTTATTGAAAATGAACCTAGTTCTTATAATGAGGCTATGAGTTGCAAGATTCCAAGCATTAACGTGATGCAATGCAAGATGAGATGGAATCTCTTAAGAAAAATAAAATTTGAATTTTGACTGAAAGAACTAAGGGAAAACGGGTTGTGGATTGTAAATGGATCTTCAAAATAAAAAGAGGTGAACAAAATGAAAACGACATTAGATATAAGGCTAGACTAGTAGCTAAGGGCTTCACTCAAAAAGAGGGGATAGATTTTAATGAAATTTTTTCTCCAGTTGTAAAATTTACTATTGTTAGAGTGATATTAGCCTTAGCAATTCAGTTTGATTGGGAATTGGATCAATTGGATGTCAAAACCGCTTTTTTAAATGGTGATCTTGATGAAACTATTTATATGGAACAACCAAAAGGTTTTGAAATAAATAAAAATTCTGACCTTGTATGCCTTCTTAAAAAATCCTTATATGGTTTAAAACAAACTCCAAGACAATGGTACAAGAGATTTGATACGTTTGTGCTTGGACTTAGATTTAAAAGAAGTAATTTTAATACCTGTTTATATTGTAGAGGAAATGGTGGTGAAAATGCACTCTATCTTCTTCTTTATGTGGATGATATGATTTTAGCTAGTCATAACATAAAAGAAATAGAATTCATTAAAAAAAATTGAAATCTAAATTTGAAATGAAGGACAGAGGTCCGGTGAGAAAAATTCTGGGTATTGAAATTAAAAGGAATAGAAAAGAATGCATACTTAGTCTAAGTCAAAAATCTTATGTTTTGAAATTGGTAGAAAAGTTTTCTATGTTGATGCTAAAAGTGTGAGCTTACCTTTAGCAAATCACTTCAAACTTTCAAGTGATCAATCTCCCAAATCTGAAACTAAATTAAAAAGAATGTCTAAAGTGCTTTATTCTAATGCAGTTAGGTCTGTCATGTATCTAATGGTCTATTCCAGACCTGATTTAGCCTTCTCCATAAGTGTGTTGAGTAGATTTATGTCAAATCCAGATGAAACACATTGGGAAGCGATGAAGTGGCTTCTTAGATACATTAAGGGAACTTGTGACTTGGGAATTCATTATAGAAAACAATCTGATGGTGTTATCTTGAGGGGTTACAACGATTCTGACTATGCGGTGGATAGAGATAATAGGAAGTCTACTTCTTCTTATGTTTATACCTTATGTAATTCTTGTATTAGTTGGAAATCTCAACTACAGAAAATTGTTGCTTTATCTTCAACTGAGGCTGAATATATTGCTGCAACTGATACTATAAAAGAGGGTATTTGGCTGAAGGGTTTGTTAAATGAATTTGATTTTGTGAAAGATGTGGTTTTATTTTCAGATAGCCAATCTGCCATTTATTTGAGTTGAAATCATGTTTTGCATAATAGATCTAAACATGTTGATGTTAAATTCCATTTCATTAGAGATGTTATCTCACAAGGTGTTGTGAAACTTGAGAAAATTTCTACTCATTTTAACCCTGCTGATGTTGGAACTAAAATTCTGCCTTTAAATAAGTTTTTGGACTATTTAAAGATGCTGAATATTGATACTTGCTGATTTGTGTATCAGGTACCGAGTAAATGATGCCAAACCATGGAAAGATCACTATAAATGAAACCAGGATCATTGTACCAAGGTGGAGATTGTGGGAAAAATGTTACAATGGAGCTGGGCCTTTGCTAAAGTTGGGCCTGTTGGCTGAAAGTGGGCTGGAGTCATTTATTAAATGGAAGCCTAATCGGGTTTCTGGACAAGATGTAAAACTCGTGTCTTGAGGAAACACGCCTTCTTCTCATTTGAATGGATGGTCAAGATGAAGCCTTAAGATGCCCAAGTAACGGTTGGATCAGTTGGATTCGAGAGACTTCTATAAGACTAGGGTTAAGAGATATTATTTGATATAATCTCTCACTCTCTCACGCTGCTCTCTCTCTCTTGCGATTTCTCTTACGCCGACTTCAAGATTTACTCTCTGAAATTGCTTTTCTTTGTAAATCGGTTGTAGTACAGGCCTTATACTACTCTTGTGTGAATTGTAGAGTGCCTAATTTGTGTCCTTGTGTGGATTCTTTGGCCGGTTTTAGAGGAGGCGGTTTTCGGTCAAATCTTGTGTGATTTGTCCAGTAACTATGGTGTAATCTTGTTTGTAGCTGCGATCTTTGGTTAATATAGTGATCTCTTTCCGTTGGCAGAAGCTCAAAAGGGGATTAGGGATTTATCCCGAACCTCTTGCCTTAGGGCGAAATATCTCGTGTTCTTTATGTTTTTCTTGTTGATTCTTGTGTTATTTTGCATTCTAGCTTTCGATTTTGTTGGTAAATGTGTGCTGAACTTTCGGGTTGATCTTTACAACAACAATAAAATTAAATTTTTTGTCCAATGAACGAATTATTTTTCCAACAATAATGGTGTAACAGTTATAGGCGTCAAGATTTGGCGGTTAAATTAACGATGGAACGGACGGTGGCTACTGAGTTTTCACCTAGACACTACAAAATCTCAATTGAATAACAATTGTGTTATAGTAATCAAAGGGATGACCTAACTGTTGACATTCCCTCACACATGAAGGGGAAATGCAATTTTATTCAAGTGGGACTCTCACACCCATGTGAGGGGGATGTCAACCATTATGTTTGTTTAGCATTATTCATTGAATAACTGTACTTAATTTGTCCCGGTTACGTAATTGAACTTCAATTTAATTTCATTTTAAAAAATGCTATTAAATCTTTAAATATGGGTTCCATAACATTTCAATCTTTCATTTCATCAATTTTTATTAAAATCTGATTTTAATCCCACCAAACCTTTTGGTGACAGAAAGAAATTTGTTATGAGAAGTACACCATAGAGATGGTTTCTAATTTTTTTTTTTTTTTTTAAAATAAAGGAGACTTGTCATAAACCTCCCGTTTATGTAATTCACCATAGTTTTTACCGCAAACCATATTACCTTGAATCTACATCGTATACGTTTTTTCACCATATCATTTGTAATTTTTTTTTTTTAAATTTGAAATTATAATAATATAAGTGGCATGTTTTATTGAAAATGAATAAACGTAGTACAAACTTCGAACTTTGGAGGAGCTCAACCTCAACTCTAGCTAATGGTGCAAAAAGAGAACAACTTATCTTGTAAAATCTTAAAAATCTATACTTCACATGATCTAGTCTTACCTTCCGTAATCAAACGTCGAATATAATATATTTTTAAGCTTGCCGTTCCTTTTAGACTCGCTATTTCCAGGGATTGAGTAAATTTATTAAATTCTCTCAATTTCCGATAATTCATAACTTCCTCACAAGCAAAAGCATCCTCGATATATTATGTTACCCTCAAAAAGGGTTTATCATACATTTTCATGTTTAACTCCATATTGCTCAAATCATTATCGTGAAACCCTAATTCCTCATCGTCTAAATTGTAATTACATATATGTGTGCGAGAAAGAAATTCTAAAAATTCAAGCAAGGGGTAATAAACTTTTAGAAAGTAACTTCTAAGCTGAGACAATGTATGTGCATAGCTGGGTTTTGTACATAGTCAATTCTAGTAAGCATTTAAGGCGGAGACCTTCAAGAATTTGTATGGTTCTTGATTCAACAACATAAAAAAAATTCATAACTCAACGATCAAGAAAACTTATCTCAAGAAAATAAATAAATAAGATCAAGAAACCCTCTTATAATTGTCCTTTTAATACTTGGTTTCATCATAAGAGTATGGATATTTGAAATCTTAATTATCAAAAATGTTGAAAGAAAATTGTTAAGACCTGCAGAAAGTAAAAGCACATTCACACAGTCACAATTTCATAGTTCCAAACTGATCAAATAGAGAGAAACTGAAAAACAATGAAAAACTAATTGCATAAATTTGTGGATCCTAATATGACATAAGCCATATATCCTTCCAAATATTTGTTTAGTGTTGATTTTCTTGAAAACATACAAAAAAATGTTAGGTTCTTGATTTTGCTCTTATTCTTCTTTCAGTACTAGAATTTCTTCAGCTAAAGAGCGAGAAATAACATTCATAGGCTCTTATAATCGATTAGGGATCAAAACCCTCGTCAAGCTCGCCCCAGGTCAATCCTATCCAATCCAGCTTTGAATCCATTGGCCCGTCTTGATCCCGAGGGATTTTATCTACAGTACTCTTCTTCACGCCGGATGGCCCTGCAGATGAACCGGAAGCTTCCTCAGATAGATCCAGCTTTATCTTCTTAATGGATTTTAACGCCTCATTCTACACATATTTCCACATATTCACTAAAACGACGATATTAAATTACATTAGACTAATTTTAGATTAATTAAATTACCAGTATTCCCATGGAGTTCATTAAATTGGGTGGATAAAATAAAATGAGGCATGTGAACTCAACAATGTTAGCCGAATATAGCCTAGAGGAAGCAACCAGAACAGCTAAAGTTGCCACAATCGATGGCCTGTACTGTGTGAGTTTCATAACTGCAATTGAAAAAAAAAAAAAAAAGAAGAAGAAGAAGAAAAAAAGAAAGAAAGAATCATGAACCTGCTTGAGACTTGATAATGATCTGATGAACAGAACGGCGTGGGATCACTGGATGTGTAGGTGATAGGATGTGGAAGCGATTGAAGTAGTCCATGAAGAATATTGGAGTTATATATCGCACTTTCCATTTCAGTCGGCAGCAAATTGCCAACTCCATTTTAGATACCGCCTCCTTCATTTTGTACCTAAACAGAGGGTTTCCCGTCTCCTATGTTCACATTGCTGACAAATCAATAGTATGCAGATCTAATTTTCTGATTCAAATTAAAATCAATAAGTTATAACTTAAAAGTTAATTTAATCACCAGAAGTTGCCTGATTTTAAAATTGTCATTTCTCATCTTCAAAGCAATCGAGAGGCAACAGGTCAGAAAAAGATAAGTGTTTTGCTTTGGAGATCCTGGAGGCTGGAATCACTTCCTGTAATATAAAAAAAAAAAAAAAAAAAAAAAAAAAAAATTCAAATTATGTTCATCCAGAAAATTAAGAACAAGAAACAAAAACAAAAAAATAATGTTATTTTTACCAGGATATCATTAGTTGAAATGAATCGATCCATGTAGGCTACTGCCAAGTACGGTATGAATGCGTCAAATTTCTCACATTTGGAGTTCTTCAATAATTAATCAAAAGATCTCATCATTCTCAAAAACATAAAGGAATTTTCTGGATACAATAATTAATTGATGTTACTTACCTATTCCATAAATGTAATGGCTTATTGGTGAAATGAACGGAATAGATGTATTTTTGCATAGAACGGAGGCGACATGAATTCCTTTTCGGCATTGAAGAATTCGCTGAAAAGATCTTTATGGTCTTTTGGAATCAGATTGTAGTAGATATCATAGGGCCCTACAACAAAACTATGATTTCGCGACAAAAAAATATTGTCGCAAAAATTGAGATTTTGTTGCAAAAGTAATTTAGCGACAACGTGACGTTTGTTGCGGGCGTTGTCGCGCTATATGAGTCACGGAATGTATTTTGTGACAATTTTCATTCGTTCATCGCATTAATAAATTCGTAATATTATTTGTTTGACGTAGAAAGTAAGAAATAACAACATATTTGTCGTCATAATGTCATCGCAACTCATATTTGTCACGAACAATTAAAAGGACGACAAATCATTTTGTCGCAACGATTATTGCAATAAATTTTTGGCAAGAAAAATATTTGTTGCAAATATTGTCTTAAAAGTATAAATTTTGTTATCTATTCTATTTTGCAATAACACATGCTCATAGTGTTATATCTTTAATAACAAGTCATGTTTGTCGCGAAATATGATTTACAATGCGTTTAATATTTTGCATAATATATTTTAAGATATTCAACATTTGTAGTGCAATTTATTATGTAACAATTAATGTTTGTAATTAAATTTATTCACAACATTGAAAGTTTGTTGAGCTATCATTTGTACAACAACGTAACATACTTTATTAAAAAAAAAACTCACGACCTTATAAAAAGAATGCTTCATTATACAATTACTAAAGTCTACAAATGATTTCAAAATATACAAAAAAAAAAAAAAAAAAAAAATTCATATTATTGTCAACCAAATAGATATGGACCAAAGTATTATATGAAATTTCTCATCAACCTTTAATAGATGCATCATCTGTATTGGAAAAATGTATATAGTCATTAAAAAATAAAATAAACAAACAAATACATATAAAATATGTTTTATTTACCAATGTCACTATCACCGTATCATCTTTATCTTTTAGAGATTTATCATCTTCACTAAAATTTCATTCAAGGTAAAATATAACTATTTATTAAAAACTAAATTAAAAAGACACTACGTAAAAAGTAAAGGGAATATTATTTGTAAAATGTCATTGTGCAAAACAAATACCTTACATGTATAAGTTCTAGTATAGGGCCTGCCGAAGGAGGGACGGGAAATTGTTGTCAAACGGCTATGTAGAGATTTCCTCCGTGGACACAATGAACATAAAATTGGATTGACCAATCATGGATTTCATTATCATGGTTGAGTGAAGCACTTGATTTCTTTATTACAAGAAGAAAAATAAGGTGAAATAATTAAAGCAACATACAAAAGGGAAGAAGAATACTTTATATCTTCCACAAAATGCTCACAACATTGAATTACAAAAAAGCCAATATTCAGCATATCTAAAAACAGCTAATCGAAGTATCTTACCAATTCATCACAATAGGAAAAGAAGGTTGAATACCATTGGTTCTTAGCTTGCTTGGAATCGAACTTGCCTTGCAAAAATTGCATGTTAGTGAAAGTTATCCATTTGTCTTCCAGTCCATCTAAAACACTTGATTTTCACGAGGATAAGAATTGTGAAACAGTCACAGTATAAACAACAACAAAAATGATTAAAAAACTTTCTATCAGCTTTCTCAGTTACAAATTTGTGTGAATCGAAAGAGTTAGCGGTGCACATGTGATGGTACAGGAATGTCCAGTGCAACCAAAGGCTCCACAACTAGTTATTATATAAAATTCTTACCTCACCAAACAGCAGAATTAATGTCACAGATATCAGCATAGCACCCCAAGCTGTAATTAGACTATCAAGAAAAAAAGGAAGCGCCTGAAAGTAAAAAATGTCGAATATTATATCATATCTTATCTGATTTCAAAAACTTGTTTAAGCATAATATCTTGAGTGTGTTACCTCCATTGCAGATGAGCAGGGTGCAAAGCAATAAATGCTTATTCTTGACCACTGGCAATATCTTTGCTGCAATAAAAGTAAATATGCATATGGAAAAATTCCCAATCAATAACCAAATAACATATGATACACTCAAGGCTGCCACCACAATTCCAGTAGTATTGCCATGAAAATCTATCATTGTTTATCAACATCAAATTGCAGAATTCCCAAAGAAATCTCAAACTAGAAAATACATTCAAACCAACAATAATTCTCAGGTGGCATCTGATAAATTCTCTACTCAAAACAACTATTTTTTATGACCTCACAACACTTATAGTTTAATGACGTAGAACGGAAGTTCAAAGGATTTATTAGCGTAAATCCTCAAAGCACAAAATGGAATTAACAATAGAAAATTGAAATCAAATTGATGACTCCTTTATTTCAACACGAAAACTGTTTAAATAGGCTCCAAAAACCCTAATTTAAGCGAAAAGACCAAAATAGACATAAAACGCAAAAATAGAAAAAACGCTAAAAACTTCAAACGCCAGGCGACCCGCCTTAAATTGCGTTTTTTAACTTGGAAATAACGTCAACCGGGGTAAACTCGGGTTGTCACGGTATGGAGCGCCGTTTCCCATTTTCGAAAACATATTATAATAGAAATTCTGATGCGTGAGCTGAAAGTTATGCTCATTTCTTCGAAACTCCCCTTTTAGTAGCTAGCCGGTCCAATCTTTCTTCAAAATCCAAGGCTATTTGTCCTACATCATTTAATAAACAATAAAATCATTAACAACAATTCTATTGAACCAAATTTCTAACAAAAAACCAGTATACTGAGGTAAAATAACCATAATTCTAACAAAAACCAGAATAGTGAGGTGAAATACTAGTTGCCTAAAAATCAACTGGCAACAAATATTTTTTTTTACTTATTCAATCCAAAACGGAAATAAAACTAGAAGAAAACTACACCGGCATATTTTTTGTCCTTGGGAGTGCCTGATTTGGCAAGAACTTCGAAATCAACAAGGCTGAGAGACATGAGTCCAAAAGTGAACCCCGACATTTGCCGGCAAAAGCCACGAGTAATACAATCGCAAGAATGTGAATGAAAAACTGCAACATTCATACTCCACCGCCATTCTTCTACTCTATCCCGAACTCCTAGCCGTAAACAACTAAACTAAATACTGGTCGGTAATTGTGGAGAAGACATAAATGGGCAAGGACCGGAGAGAACAATGGGCACAACCACCTCGTCCAGCAGTGCAGAACAAGAGAGAAGATTTGTAGGAGAAAAGGGGCTTGAATATAGAGAGGGAGAGGAGGTGGGGGATGAGGTTAGGGATTTGAAAATTTCATAGAAAGGGAAACGTGTGGATGTATGAGAAATGTGTCTTAAAGAAAAAGTGAGAATAGGAATTTTTGAAGAGGGAAATTAAAAATTTCAAAGGATTGATTCTGTGTTTCTTTCCGTGTAAATAAGCTTCAAACCGAAGAGTCCATTTTTGGGCGGTTAGTTCGGTAATTTGAGAGTTTTGACGGTAACGCTCCGTCAAGATTTGGCGGTAACATTAACTGAGTTACTGAGGAATAGAAGGCTAGTAAGTACTGAGTGTTCAAATTTTGGGTAAATTTCAGCGATATTTCAATTGAGCCACTATACTTTAGTTTGTCGAAATTGGGTCCCTTGAACTTCATTTTAATTTCAAATTTCTCCTATGTCCAGTCCAAGTATCAAACTGAATGCCTTATCTCGAGAAAAGAAAAAATTTCGTGGGTCTGTCTTTCTTGATTCAGTCCAGTCCGATGCCGATTACCAAATTGCCTTTCATATCTATTTTTCTCAATTTTGGGCAAAAATTAGTACCTAAAAACGTAAGATGTAAGCTATCTTCAACAAGTGGCTATGTTAGCTCATTCATCTTCCATCAAACATTACATTTTTCTTATCTTCATCACCTCCGGTTTATACTTCCTTTCATCCTAAATATTTGAAGAAAGATATCAACACTTTCTTCTGCAAATTCTCAATCATGGCCTCCGCCTCCTCCACTCTCTCCCCTCTCACCCCTTCTCAGGTAGAAAATAAAAATTCCCAATTCTTTTATCTGCAGATTTTGCACTGACATGCTTGTTTTTTCCAGCTTTGTTCAAGCAAGAATGGGCTGTTTGCTCCTACCCAAGCTGTAATGTTGAAGTCCACTAGGAGTTCTCAAAAGGGGAATGTAAAGGGTATGAAGATCAGATGCCAGGCTACCAGTATTCCGGCCGACCGGGTGCCGGACATGGGAAAAAGACAGCTTATGAACTTGCTCCTTTTGGGTGCTATTTCACTTCCCACTGCTGGCATGCTGGTTCCTTATGCTTCTTTCTTTGCACCCCCTGGGTCAGTTCGATTTCGTTTACTGATATATTGTGACTTGAATTGGAAGTTCACGAGTACTTTTTTGCATTACCGCAAAGTTTAACTATTTCGTATGACTCACAACTTATTATCCACACATTTTGTAGGACCCACAACTTGTAAATTGATGATGAATTTCTAGCTTGTTTGTATCAAAAGATATTGATAAACTATTCTATTACTTTCTTTCAGCCAATAACTAGAAATCTCTTAAAAGTATCTAGTGGTGGAAAAAGCCATATTTTTTTCTCAACGACATCTTCGTCATTTGATCGAGTAGTGATTATTCACCGATAATCAACACGTCAGGAGGTGCTGGAGGTGGTCTAGTGGCTAAGGATGCCCTCGGGAATGATGTTATAGCAGAAGTGTGGCTGAAAAGCCACGGACCCGGTGACAGAACCCTTACTCAAGGCTTGAAGGTACTCTTTTCTCATTTCACACCATCGTGTGCATAGTTCTATTCACTACTGCACACCAAATATTCCTGCCCTCTAAATTTCTAAGAGACGTCTAATGTGAAAAACAAGCGCAGGGAGATCCGACCTACCTTGTAGTCGAAAATGACAGAACACTGGCAACCTATGGTATAAATGCTGTGTGCACACATCTAGGATGTGTTGTGCCATGGAATACAGCAGAGAACAAGTTCATTTGTCCATGCCACGGCTCTCAATACAACAATCAAGGCAGAGTTGTTAGAGGTCCTGCTCCACTGGTAAGCACAAATTCTCACGAGGGCTATCGTTTTTTTTTTCTTTTTAATTTGTTGTGTGCTAACAAATATTTATGTGCTCTACTATTTGAAACAGTCCTTGGCTCTGGCACATGCAGATGTAGATGATGGAAAAGTTCTGTTTGTTCCATGGGTTGAAACAGATTTCAGAACAGGAGATGCTCCATGGTGGGCTTGAAGTCTTTATTAGATGATGTTTTGTTTTCCACATTTTCATTTAATTCAGGAGAACTGTAAACTTCAATTGAAGAAAAATGATACGCATATCCAAGTTCACTCCGTATTTATTATTTACCTTCGATCGTGGAAGTTACGTTTTTCCAGAGTACATCTGTCTCCTTAACGTAACATTCTAAAACACACATACTTCATGGTAAATACAGAACTATCAAGGAACATTTGATAAATAATTCAAGAAAAATCTCATATTCAAGAGAGAGTTTGATAGGTGACAATTATGCACAGTTGCATCTTGAAATTGATGACAAATGGAGACGCAAAGAACATGTCTATAGCAGTATAGCTTGAAATTGATCACAAACCCAATTGTATATAAGCCAGATCCAAGACAGAGTCAAATTTAAAATGAGATTTCTTGATTCCATTTCCAGGGTCTAAGATCCAGCTACAAATTGAAATAAGATACACACTCTTCACAAATTGAAGTAAAATGACACAGCTCTGAGTCATACACGATACTCCATGATGTAATATAAAAAAAAAAAAAAGAATGATCTTTTCCCTTCCATAATGCAAACCTGAGATAATGCAGTGCTTATTAATAATACAACTCGGCCAGTCTGAGAAAATGATAATCTCAAGAAAGAGTCCAATACCATAAATCTATTTAAAAAGTGTAGTTAAATATTGGCAAATATATAAATCGTAGCTGATGGATTCATCAGAGACACAATCGATAATGACAAATGCAAAAATTTCTTAACCTGTCACTTCCTTGAAGCAGTAAGACAGCAAAAATTTCTTTTTCCTTTCTTTTTTCTCTAAGCATTTGATGTCTCTGGAAGTTCACATATTATTAGGTTGCTTGTTTTGTCTGTTAGCTTTATTCGTCAATCTTGAAAATATATAATTGTCTTCACATTTGTGTCAAACAAAGAATTAATGATAAAATATGTGCATTAAAAATATAAATTTAAATAGAACACGATTAGAGTTGAACGTATAAAGTCTTCTAAGTATGAATTTAACCTAATTTAAATATTAAATACTTCTCCTGCATCGTGCATCAATTTCCTTGGTAAGTGAACATAATTTGAATTTTGTTTATTCTAACAAAATCCATTCAAGGAACCATAAATCTTCTTAACCAAAAATATACTAATTAAAGAAGAAATTAAAAATTATTATAATATTATTGAGCTCAAAATGTATTGTACTTTTAATTCACTCGGCCAATCTATCGAACTCAATGTTATAATGGGCCATCTAACTTGATGTTATAGTCGAATTTTTGAAGAGATGATTAAAAATCGAGAAATCAATAGTAAATATTTTTATTTAAAAAAAGAATTTTGCTGATTGTACGGCGTAGTCTACACTCCCTCACATCTCCAAAAAAATAAAAATAATAAATAAATGCATTCCTGTTGCCCCAAAAATTTTATTATTAGGATGACACGTATGCACATGGGCCCCACTCCCGCGCATTAACATTTTAAAATTATTATCAACTTGTAAATTGATGAAAATTATTATCAACAAACGGAAAAGTATAACACCGAGTGATCGGTAATGGAACCTTAACCCCTAAGAATTCCCATTCCCATTCCCATTCACGCGTCTACGCTTTCATTTTAATTCTCACCTACTGTCCCCCTTTAAACACACGCAGCAGGAGCGCACATGGTAAGAAAGAATCTTTGCAGGCTAAAAAATTGAATATCCCTTCGAAACTACTGTTTGCTTCGGATATCTGCATTTGAATCTTCGTTGAATTCTTGCCTAGGTAAAGTATTTTGCTTTTCCCTAATTTTTATTATATATAGAAATGGGTTTGCATTTTGAGAAACTGATTTGGCTGAAATTTTGAAATTTATGGGGTCTGTTAACAAATTTGCGTTTCCTTCTGCGAATTTTGTCGGTAGATTGGTCACTGGAACGCGAATCATGGCCATGGAGCTAAAACTATCGGTTGAGAACTTTTTCAATAAAAGGTGAGCACTTTATTTGCCTTGGTGAATTGTCAATTTTTCTGTTGTGATTATTTTCTTTCTTGATTGAATATATTGCTTTGTGCATTGATCAATGGTGAACAAATTATTTCTTTTATTTAGTTAGTTAGAAACAGCAATGCCAGACACCTGGATCATATGGGCCTTGGTTCACCACTTGTGCTTAAAGCTTTTGGAATTACAAAGATTTAGCCATAAGACTCATAACTCATACACAAAGAATGAAAAAATTGCATTTCGTATCTTTTATCTACTTTGCTAACTATGTTCCGTAGTTCTCTGGAGTATTTTAGAAAGTTCATATGCAGCATAAGTGTGCAGGAGGTTTTCTTGACATCTCGTGTCATGTGTATCAAATGGATAATGGCACAGTGTCGATTATGTCATGCAATTGGATCAATTTGTGTAAAATTTAGAATCCCAAATTTTTTGATGCAATTGTTGCCGTATACATGTTTATGTGCTTCTGTAAATGACATTTATCATTCATTAGATTTAACATGATATAAATGCTTTAATGGTAAGAACTTGATTATCTATAGCTGCATTTTGTTTTATGACATTTTTCAATGTTGTCTTTCAGTGAAGAAGCTGCAGACATTTTGAAGGAGTACTACATTCCTGATTACATACTTCTACCTGAGTCAGAAATTAGAGCCGGATACCACGTTCCTGCATGTCCGGTGATAGTATTTGTCAATTCCAAAAGTGGTGGGCAGCTGGGTGGTGAACTTCTAATAACATATCGTACACTTCTTAACAAAAATCAGGTTCCATTTTCCCGTTTCAAAGTTTTTTTCTTATTCTTTTGACTGCAAATATTAGAAAATCTATTGTGGAAGAATTTAGGCTGTAAGTTCTTACTAAAAAGAGTTTTGACATTAGGATTTACTTATTTTTCAGGTGTTTAATTTGGCAGAACACATGCCCAACAAGGTGCTACACCAAGTGTATTTAAATTTAGAGAAGCACAAACAAAACAGAGATGAGTTATCTGCTGAAATTCAGAGGAAATTGAGAATCATTGTAAGTTAAATAAGCAACTACAATTTTTACACTGGATTCTACTCAGATGTGCCAAATAGGGTTGGTGTAGTTTGTATACTCAACAAATAATTTTATGGATATTGTGATTTACTTTTGTTGAATGTCTTAATAAATGATTGACTTTGTAGGTTGCTGGTGGGGATGGAACAGCTGGTTGGCTCCTCGGAGTGGTTTCTGATCTTAAATTGTCCCAGCCACCACCAATTGCAACAATGCCACTGGGAACTGGAAACAATCTTCCATTTGCATTTGGTTGGGTAAGATTATATTTTGTGGTATGATAGAAGTTATTGCTTACTTATTAAGAATTTTTCAGAATTCAAAGAAATGAACACAGTGAAGTGATACAGTAACTCCTACTTTACAAAGCTAACAGATATCATATTTGTATTCGTTTATTGATCTTGCTTATATCTCTTTAATTTCGTAAGACTGCGGTGGATGCCTTATGAAATTTGTTGCAGTCTCTTTGCTACTTCAGATTGTCCTTTTATTTTATTGGTACCATCATGTCTCGTAGTGGATTACAATGACACTTTAAGTGACTGGGTCTGAATGGAAGAAAAAACTATAAATTTAAAAAATTGTATAAAGCAACTAATTATAAAAACTTATGTCATCAATACTTATTTGTGTCAAATTTCCGATGTGTTTTGAGTCTAGACTGAGACCTAGGCAAAACCAACCCAACATACCTATATGCAGTCCTATACATTAGTAATGGCTGTTTGATGGATGCTTTACAACTCAATGGTTGAACATGTTTAAATTTGATACTAAAATATTGAAAAGAGATAATTCAACACTATCCCCCCCTCCCCCAACCCTGCTCTGATGTAGCTTACTTGATTCTATGTTGTATGTGGCAAATTTAGATGAACATTGATCAGACAGAGTCTTTATCACTACTGTTTAGCACTGTAGGTTTGTTCCAACATTACTTGTTTCTATCAGATTGCATCTGCAATAATTTTGTTTTGTTGTCTTCAGGGGAAGAAAAATCCTGGTATAGATTATCAATCTGTAAAGGCATTCTTGGACCAAGTAAAGAAGGCAAAAGAGATGAAAGTGGACAGGTGGACACTCTTTTTGCAATTAATGTTGCTAAATTTGTTATCATGAAGGTAGTGTTATACTGGTGGATCAGGGATGCCTTTCATCGTATCATTTACAAACTTGAACATTTTATTTGTATACACATGTATATATATATATTTTTTTATCATCACAAAGTTTCATGTTTAGGAGGGTAATAATCTGGGTTTTTGTGGATTAAAGTCGACAGACGCAACCAAACAATCACAAGAATCATAGAAGATGAGAGGAGATCTCTGATGCTCGGACTCTTCGAAATAGTAGGAGTACCCGTGTCGGACACGACACGACATAGGTATAAGTATGGGATATGTGTCGAATCCTCCAAATTTCAATCGGACACTTCGTCATTTTTGCTTCTTCTTTCTTTTTTCCCTCCTTTTCTTTCCCTTTGCTTCTTTCCCATTTTCGCTCTCTATAAACACAGCGTTGCCGGCGACTCTAAGTTTTCCCTTCTTTTTCTTCTTCTTTCATTTTTCTTTTCATTTTCTTCTTTTTTTCCTTTTTTCCCTCTATGTATCAATAGTTTAGGATTTTGTTTGTATAAAATAAAAATGAGTTTCACTAAGTTCAAATTGCAATCCAATCCCTCATTTTTTATTTTCTATAACATTTAGTAATTCTCATAATTGAAGACTAAACTCCAAAATTCTATTTTATTCGTCTTAACCCTTTATTCAATACTAATTTCATTCTTTGTGAATAATTGATTTTTATATATTTAAAATGACATCTTGAATTAGTAAAAAATTGAAGTTTAAAAGGTGTACCCAAGTACCCGCGTCCAAAATTTGGATTCTTTTTAACCATGTCCCCGTATCCTACAGTTTAGAAAATAAAAGATCCGACACTTAGATACGTACCCGTACCCGAGTCCGAGCATCATAGGAGGAGATAAGAGGAGGAGAAAGAGGGGAAAGAAATAGAAATAAGGGGAGAGAAGAGGGGAGAGAATTGGAGAGGGAATTGGTCTAAATAGTGTAAGTAATACAATGCATAAACCTTCTTTATATAGGTTTTTAACTAATGTAATTAAGTAGGAAAACAAATACAGAAATAATATGAAGTACTCTGTCTTACTGGATCTCCATTAAAAAAATGTCACCTTTTACCATTTGAACCTGTTTCAATTTACAATAATGGTGTTCCAAATGCAGATTTTTTTAAATTTTTATATATGTATTCTATAGGGAGGATAACTAGGAAGATTTCTACTCTGGTTCAATTATAAATTTATAATTGCATTAGTACTTGTATCTAGCATTTCATGTGGCCTTGTGTAGCACATAAGCTGACTTCCTAAAATTGAAAAATCTTATATGCTATATGGATTTGATTAGAATTTTTTTTGTCCCATTCACTTCCAGATTTCAACTTTGCTTTATTTTGTCCATTGCTTCTGGGTAGATGGGAATGGGCTAAAGCAATGTTTCTTTGCCTCTAAACACATGTCACCATTTGAAATTATCTATTCTTTTGGTTCAGTTGGCATATTCTTATGCGGATGAGGGCACCCAAAGAAGGTTCTTGTGATCCTATTGCACCTCTTGAGCTACCCCGCTCACTTCATGTATTTCAGCGCGTCTCCCGGACAGATTCACTGAATGAGGTGACGAAAATTTTTACTATTTATATTTTCCCGGTGCTTCTCCTTTGCCATCTTCTTCTCCCACTATTACAGTACTTCATGATTTTCCCTTGTGTATGTTTCTATCTGCATAAATGCAAACTTACTGCCATTAGATCGAGAAGATAAAAATATATCATTTATAATATTAGAATGACGAAAGAAAACCTCGTGTCCACTCTCTCTTTAGAAGCATGCAGCCTCAAGAGGCCGACGCTATGTTGATTTGCATACCTTATGATTGCTCCGTCCTTGTGACACCCTACTATAGAACCCCTAGCAGAAAGGAAAATGTAAAACTGAAACATTATTAAAAAACAAAATGTAGCAAACAAAAGTTGGAGAACTTGCAACTTTATTATCTTGCTTGAGTCACTTTTATGTATACATTCTTAATGTGGATTTGGAGATGGAATAACCATAGATTGTGCATTTCTCAGGAAGGTTGCCACACATTTCGTGGGGGATTTTGGAACTACTTCAGTATAGGTAAGATTATCATGCCTTCCAAAGAACCCTTTACATGAATATATTTCTATACTATTCTCAGTCAGCATGAGAGTTACGTAGCTCATCTCCTTAAACTTATTCAACATTTTATAAACCTACAGTTATTTCATTCATCACATTTACCAATTTTCTTTTGCAACCACCTCATCTAAAAGTTTAAGTAAATAGATTCCAATTTTTTTCTTGTAAATTTAGCCTTCAACATGTCCCCTAACATACAGGTTGTATTCATTTATTATCAAAGGCCAAACATGCACAAAGTTTTTTTTTTTTACATGGGTGATGGCAAGACTTGATCCTAGGACCTTCCTGCTCTAATATTATATTAGATCGCCTCATCTGTAAGTTTAAGTTGTTAGATAAGGCACACATTTATTTATTTAAATTTTATCCTCAACATTTTTTTTCTTCTTATTATACAAAATTATGGCTCGAGAAATTGGCTCTAGCTGCTGAATAATCCCTCTACTTAAAAGGAAGGGATGTAGCTAGAGAATTTCCCTTGAATTGCAACATTGATATTTTTCCCCTATAAACTTGTCATTTGTATTTTAGCTCTTAATGCTAGCTAAGTAGCCATAATGCTTGAAGATTTTGCAAGACTTGCTATGTGCAAAGTATTGATTTCTTGGTAACCTATCATCTGGGTCATCGGCTGATATACTAGAAAATCACATCGATAGATAGTTGTATTCAGGATCCTATGGTGTTTATACTTAAGGAGTGGTACCACTTCTCTCGTGTAAAAGGTTGTTAGTGAAAGTCAGTGAGTGAAACGGAGTTCGTCTCATATGGAACTTATCGATGACTGGACACGATATCTCTTTAACTTTTAGGAATAAGGATTAAATTGGAAGAGAGGGGGAAATGTCGTTTCATAAGTTGCTCAACACTTGTTCAGATATTCAACTATAGCCTTACTATATAACAATATTGAGGAAACAAGAAATTATTTATAAGAAAACATTTATAAGAGAACATATTGGTGTAGAAACCCTCAAGGACTTTTACGGAACGAAGTATATTGAATAGTTTATATTGTTGCTTTTCGTATATATTGCATAAAGTATTTGGTGCACAAATACAACATTGAGGGGTACATATTCATCTGGAGCAACATCGCTTTCAATCTATTTATCTTTTGATAGCACAACGTATTTGGAAATTATTTTTCCTCAAACTCATTTTCAACCACATATTCTTCCAATAAAATAATTTTACACATGAATTCATAACTTTTCCTTACTTTTTAACTACACATTCTTCAATAACGATCATTTTTCACTTCAAATAATTTCTCTCAAACAAACACTAAAGCCCCTAGCCTTTTGCTTTTGCATACCTTACACTTTTATTGCACAATCTATACTGATTTCAAACAGGCTAAGAATTGATCCATATAGTTCTGAGAAATATGATCTTAGACAACTAAAAGAACCAGGTTGTCGATTCACTTGCATCTAAAGGTTGGGACCATCGTCGTTACCAGGAGTATGGGTCTCTCGACCTTCCTCACTAGATACGTGCTCTTGTTCAGATAGACAAACATGGCCTTCCCAGTTTTAGGGATCATTAGAGATTTTTACATGCTTTATCTTTGTATGGGAACTAAAACTCACCCATTTATTTCACTTCTTCAATTGTTGCACTCTTGATTTTCGAAGGTGACCTATACTCCATCTTGGTGGAGCCTGAAAATCCACTTAGGCTATGTTGGTATTTTGCTTTTTTTTTTTTTTTAAAAGAAAAAAAAAAAAAAAAAAGAAACCTTAACCCTATTAAGCTTCTATCGGAAGTGTATATAAATAAAAAAGGAGGAAATTTCAATTTCATGTCTGTTCCATTCTTTAGTTTCTGAGTTTCTCTGGTGGTTACATTATGCTGTTCTCCGTGCAGGGATGGATGCTCAAGTTTCCCATGCGTTTCATGCAGAGAGAAAGCTACATCCTGAGAAATTCAAAAATCAACTAGTTAATCAGGTGTGCTGCTTCTTCATCTACAGAATTTAACATGAGAATTGAAATGTTTGTCTTTTTTGAAAGAAACCATATACCTCATAATTTGTGGAAGTGGTAGAGTTTGTTCAAAATCATATCTCCTATCCGAATTCAATTGTCCAGTTTCTTCTTTAGTGAATTTATTGTTGGCAGAAGTTTCTGAAATTACACTTTCCCAAGTTAACTTCTTCTTAACCTAGTCTTCTATTTCAATATAACTGTAACCAGTACATTATTTCTCTTTATTAGGTTTGCTCCAACTTGGGTAGTTTTTAGTTATTTGGAGAAACTTTTCTTCACATACGAGTTGGAAATTATTTGCAGAAATGAAAGGAATGATAATATTAGTTCCTAATATTCAATAAAAAAACACACCACTCGTGCGTTAGCAGTGTCCACTAAGCATTGGTGCCACACCTGTTGGCTTTACAGAAAGCCAAAATTACTCTGACCAAATTAAACTAATCACCATTTTTAAGGTTCCAATAGTTTCCATGCCAAAGATAGTTGTTCTATGTTTTTGAAATTTTTTAGCAGTCCTAGTAGAACATCAGAGGATGTAACATGTTTTAAAGTAATTTGAGTGTACCTTGTTATGAAAATCTAATTGTCTAACTATAAAACCTGCTGTAATGAAAATCTAATTGTCTACAGTCTACCTATAATTGAATGCTTAATATGGAAAAAGTATCCTCATTTTTTATTTTATTCCATCAGAAGTGTTTCAGCAGATAGTTATAGTAATAATGCTTGTTGTGTCTATGAAACTTATAGAGATTACTGCTTGTCTTTGATTAAAAATTATGTACTTCTCCTCAACAAGTCATTTGGTTCTTTTACTGGTCATGTCATTGGGGTTAACTCTAGATACACACACACACACACACATACATACATATATATATATATATATTGATCTTATGATGCTTCTCCGTATTGGGATGCTCAATACATTTTCATGTTATGTTTTAGTTTCTGAACATTCTTTTAGCATATTGTTGATTTTATTTTCTTGCTTTGGCTAGAGTACCTATGCAAAGTTGAGTTGTTCACAAGGATGGTTTTGTCCTTCTCTCATGCATCCATCCTCAAGGTTAGTATGTATTTAGAGTTTTACTATGTTCAGATGTAACATGTGTTATTCATCTTTTCATGCTTCGAACAACAAATATACTGATTTAAAAATGGGGTTCTGACACCTTTGAGTATCTATAATGACAGTGTGACTGGGATTTGGAAACTGCTCTACTTTGCGACATCAAACTCCCCGCCCCCACCCCCACCCTGGCCGTTTTTGGCCAAATGTTTAAATCTTGTTGATGTGAAAAGATATTGCCTTATCTTTATCTGTTGCCGGTGTTTTAATGTTGTTAGCATGATGATATCTTATACTGACTGCATTACTTATCCCAGTATCTCATTGATAAAAAATAAAGATAACGAAGTGCACTGGATTTATGAAAAACCTCAATCCCTGACTAAAAGCTCTCATAGATATCTATCCAAACCTCATTACTGATGTTATTTACTAGATGGTTCTTATTTTTCAATCAAAAGTTAGAAGTATCCAGCTTACTGTTTAATCTAATGGATGGCTGGTGTTTTGCAGAAACATTTCTCAGCTGGCAAAGGTAAAAATCATGAAAAAGCCAGGTCAATGGATAGACCTTCATGTACCTCATAGGTGAGCATTTATGGTTCTACCTCACTTCTTTGGGACAATGCTTCTTAAGGTGGCTCTTCTTACCATATACGCTATTTATGTGCAGCATCAGGTCCATTGTCTGCCTAAACTTGCCTAGTTTTTCTGGGGGTCTTAATCCTTGGGGAAGACCTAACAAGAAGAAACTTCACTCAGTTAGTGTTGATTTTACTAACTGGCATCGAAATGTGACTGAGCACACACACACTTATTAAAATGATTTTGAACTGATTGTTACAATACTTTTTTTTTCCCAAAAGAGTGACTTCACTCCTCCATATGTCGATGATGGCTTTCTTGAGGTTGTCGGTTTCCGCGATGCATGGCATGGGCTTATCTTATTTGCTCCAAATGGGCATGGAACTCGCCTTGCTCAGGTAAATATAAATTTGGATTAGGACAATCATTAAGATTTAAATCTTCCTGTGTAAGAATCCACACACTTAACTGTGACCTACTGGGGAGCAATGTTGAACACGTGGCAGTACCAATAGGTCCTATACCATGCTTGAATTTTATCTTGGATCCCATGGGGAGTTGTAATGATCATATAATCAATATTGACTTCGTCCTGTTTTTGGACACTGAACATACACACATGTACAATATAGTGCACTGGTTATTGAATCAGATTACACTGACAGAGCCAGGTATGTAATTTAGTTGTTTGGGGGAGGGGTCTGACTTGACTTAAAATAAAAAATTTGAAACAAGGTAACAACACCAAAATATGTTCTATAATTTTTTTGATATATTATTGCTGTCCTGAATGTGTTAATACTTTGAAAAAAAAAAAAAAAAAAACCCTTGTATAATAAGCTCATTGTCAATATAATCAATATACACGTCCAAACTTCATATCCTTCTCCAAAAAAAAAAAAAAAAAAAATACCCTTGTATAATAAGCTCATTGTCAATATAATCAATATACACGTCCAAACTTTATATCCTTCTCAATATACCTTTTACAATAGTGGCAACCAGAATAATTAATTATAAGCTTATTACCAACATAACCAAATATATCCTAATATATCCTTCTTACTAGTCTAGATAAGACTGTAGCTCTATTTCTGAAGTTGCTGTTGGAGATAATGGCTCAGGATACCTTAAAATTATATTATGGGCCATGTCAAACTTGGGGGTTTTTTTTTAACAGACAAGGAAACATGGAATTCATTTTTTCAATGTGCCTGTTGTCATAGGTTTAAATATTCAATTATTCATTATTCTTTAAGGGCTAACCTAAGATATCCTCTTGCTTACTTGTCCCTTTTGCTCTTGTTTCATTACATTATTTATTTACATATAATTTCTTATCTAATTTCTTTCTTTAGGCAAACAAAATTCGTTTCGAGTTTCACAAGGGTGCTGCTGACCATACATTCATGAGGATTGATGGTGAACCATGGAAACAACCTCTCCCATTGGACGATGAAGCCATTGCAGTCGAAATTTCCCACTTCGGCCAAGTGAGCGTGCTCGCAACCCCGCATTGCCGATCCAGAAGTATCAATTCGCCTTCTTCACCATACGCATGTGAAGATTCGCAGTGCGACAGTAATGATGAAGAATTTGAAGAGAACTCGGAAGAGCGAAAGAAGTTAGGTGCAGCCTCTACTTTCCGAATACCGGATGAAATTGATATTGCACATCTTAGTTGAGCGGTCAATATTATACAGTCGTGAGGCTTAGCAGTAGTTGCGTAATTACGGTTCGACCCACTAAAAGAGTTTTGCTCCTCTCAACTTCGCGTCTAATTCGCGGCTACCAGCAGCCTCTCATTTTCCATTCTTTTTCTCTTTATTCTTTTATTGTTACACCTATTTTCTGCAAATTAGAATTAGTTCATTGACTGGTGCTACTTGCAAGTTTATCTTCTGTAGCACCCATCATTTATTTCACTCTTTTGTTTTTATATTCTGTTCAAAATAATTTTCATTATTATATGTACAAGTGGTATATAAATACAAAAGCGAGTTTGGACATATCTGCAGCTTCCCCCCCCCCCCCCCCCCCCCCCAATTGGTCTAAATCCATTGGCACAATCCATGATGCACATAAACTACCACCTAAAACTGGGGGCATTTTCTTTTCTGCTGGTAAAACCTCCCCCAGTTTCTTTTATATACATGTATATAAACACTCATATTCTCCCCATTATTCTTCATCAACATTCATATCCATTGTTCACAAACAGTGAATCATTTTAACTTTACGAAAGAAGAAGAAGCTGAAAATGAGTTCCACAAGCAGGGCTTGGTTGGTGGGAGCAAGCATTGGGGCTGTTGAGGTTCTGAAAGATCAGGGATTCTGTAGATGGAATTATGCAATTAGGATACTGCAACAGCATGCCAAGAACAACCTCAGATCATACACTCAGGCTAAGAAACTTTCTGGAGTGCCCTCTTCAACAATTATATGTAAAAAGATGAACGAAGATCACAAGTTGAAGAAATCTGAGGAATCATTGAGAACAGTTATGTATTTGAGCTGTTGGGGACCTAATTGAATTGAATCCCCAAACCAATATTTCTTTGTATATAGAGAATCAATATTTTCTCAAGTTTATGATGTTTTTACTAGTTCCCAAAGTTTTTCTTATCCATATTATAAGGAGTAAAATCTAAGGAATCAACATCATATGCAAGTTCAAAAATCCCAAATTTCAAAACAAACTTCCTACTAACATCTCTCCTCGTCTCATAAACTCCAAATCAAATACACAACCAAACAATAATCAAAAATAGAAAAATAAACTCATCTAATCTTCAACACATCCTATACACGACAGTTGTGAAGCTTCGTCAAAATTCTGGCAATTGAAAATTCTGCGAACCCAATACTTGATGAGAACTCGTTTCTACAAAGACCGCGATGCCACATTTGCTGCTATTGAAACCTTCCCACAAAGAAAAATTAACAGAAATAGGTTTCTTGGTGGAGATATCTTTAACTGCGCAGAGTTTTTGGAGCCCCCTTACAACGAAGTCATTGGCTAAGACGCGATCTTTGTTCACTCCCTTCGGACAATTTGTCACTAAACCGCTTTGGTATAGTGCAACCATGACAGTGGCACTGGCACCTTGTTGATCCCCCTTAGCCCTTAAAGCTCCTTTTAGAGACACTTGCAAGGACTCGGGCGTAGGCCTTTGAAATGTCGCCTGGTAATAGGAATATTAAGTGATGTGATCGATGAATTTCGGTTAAACTGTACACAAAATGAAACTTGCATACAAATATTTGTGCAGTTAAAAATCATATTTTTAGTAAATTTCGAAATATGATATTGAAATTAATGGTTGATTTTGATTTAAATTTTTATTAACTTTTTCAAATGAACTAAACGGGGACTAAGCAAAAAAAAAAAAAAAAAAAAAAACAAGATAATTTCATGAAAAATGCAACGATTCCATTCTGCCCTCTTTAATATTCATTAAAGTTGATGAAAATTTCGAGTCAAAATTAATAATTAATTTTAACTGCACTGTTTACAATTTTTCAATCACATATTTCATTAAATTTTATGAAAATCTATCAAAAATTTAACTTTAATCTACACCAAACATGGTCTCTTACATATTATGTTCGATAATTTATGTAATAAAATTTGCTAACCTGGAACGCGGGAGCAGGAACTCGCGGTGCAGACGCGATGCAGGATAACAAAGCATCCTGATCATTACCAACACATTGGGCCCGACCCTGGACCACAATTTGGGGTGTGAACATTGTATCAAGGTTCAGGGCCTCAACGTAGGCCTTTTGCCTCACAGTCCATTGGCTCGACCCAAAAGGGTCCTTCCAGCCCATATAATCCCAATAATCAACATGGTAAGCCAACAATATCACCGGCACCTCAAGGTTGAAATCACCCCTCCCTAGCCGTGAGAAGAGCAGCTCCGCCTCTGGAGAGGTGGTGCAGCCCTGTGATGAAAAGAGCTCCACCACCACCGGTCCGCCTCTCCGCTGCTCCTCCAACGCCACATCCGAGGTGGTATTTTCGAACGAATTTTCGCGCTTATGATGCGAGGAACCTTTGCCAAAACAGGTGAAGAGACGGCGCGCCATAATCGACGTGTCGTCTCGACCGGTCAGGTGATGATCTCGACGTTACCGTTGACGATGGGAGAGAAGAAGTTGGCTTTTCTTTCTTGTTGAGACTAGAGAGGGGAGAAATGAGAAAAAAAAAAGTGTCTGGTAAGAAAAATATATATAAACTAGAAAATAGGGTAGAAAGATTGAGAGAGAAGAGAGGTGGTAGAGAGAAAAAGGTGGCGAATGGATCTCATATATCATGTATATTCTTACAAAATTAAGGTCAAAGGTACTTGATCCTAATCAAACATATCACGAAGTAATCTTTAATTTTTCAAAAATCTTGTGAATCTTTAATACTCTCATCTAAATATGGTCATTGACTATTTAAGTGCCCATACTTGATTTGGATAAAAATTAAAATTTTAATCGATTTTGATAAAAGTTTGTGAAATGTGTAAATGTAAAGTTAATAGAAGTTATAGATTCTAAAGAATATATGGTTAAAAATAAATTTGATAAAAAAAGAAATTTTAAGAAATGGAAGCGAAATAAGGGCTAAATAAGATTTAGAAAGAGACCCGCATCAAAACTTATCGAATTTGTTCTGATATAATCGATTAGTCGATTCGTGAAATATATATATATAAAAGAAGGTGAGGGCAGGTAGGTACATGTGGGTAACATGTCACCAACAAGGAGGAGTTGGACACACGTTTGTTCAACCGTCCAAATATGTATCCTATTGAAAATGCGACAAGGAAAGGAATTTTAGCCCTGTTTCGGATTCATTTTAATTTTATTGCATTTTTTCTTCTTTTTAATTATACATTTTTCAATAAAATAATATTACACGTAAATTCAAAACTTTTCTTTCTTTTTAATTACACATTCTCCAAAAATCACTTTTTCAAAATATATTTTTCCCTCAAATCTTATTAACATATGTTTCGCTCATCATTTTTATACGTTTATAAATACTTTTAATTAAATTACTTCATATTTTATTAAACTTATGAGTATTATTTACTTTTTCGTCACTTATTTATCCATAATTTATAAACACCTAGAAAATAATACATTTATTCTTAAACCTTAAATCTAACCATATGTGTGCACGCACGCACGCACGTTAGTGCAGTACAAAATTAATAAGAAATGGAAAAAGATGAAGCCATGACGGTGTGCTGTCAACTTTCCTTAAATGCTACGGAACGAAGCTGTCCCATGCAAGAATGACACACAAAATAGTGATGGAAATAATTAAATAACGTAAATTGAAATAGATTTCGTAATTATTGGTCTCAATATAGTTAAAAATCTTGTATATGATGTCGTCGAGACTGAGTCCTGGGCCTAGTATTGCCAAATTTTGGTCAGTGACTTACAATTACAATATTTTCAATGTTTACAGCAACCACAACCACAAGCGGGGATAGCTCAGTTGGGAGAGCGTCAGACTGAAGATCTGAAGGTCACGTGTTCGATCCACGTTCACCGCATTTTGTCTTTTTACCATTGTGCTACACTAATTTCATTTCCTTTTGTGTACAGGCTCTTTGATTTTTCTCAGCTCTATTTTTATTTACAGTGCCCTACTTAAGAGAAGTCAATTCAAGAATGTACTTATGATCGAATGCCCAACTTTTAATTTGGTTAATTTTGTTTTGTAATTTATTTTTATATATAGAAATTTATGTAGTTTTTTTTTTTTTTTTTTTTTTTTTTTTTTTTTAATACTTAACACAAGTTGTCAATACTAGCATGCCCGGTAAGTGGACTGAATAGTACCAAACAGGATAGTATTAAGGACGAAAAAGAACCTTTTATTGTTCAGTTTTGTCCAAGAACTTTAATTTTCTGGCCTTAAATAACTAACTCATAGAAGAAGAGAGAATTGTGGATAGATGGATGAGTTGGAGATACTTGTAATCTTTTGATGCCTTGTGATTGGTTGATGAACGACGAGGTACATGTAATTATCAACAGCCACAATTTCCATATATGCAATCTTTACCAGTCACCAATGAGTCTCACTGTCTTTAACACACAAAGCCAGTGAGCCTCACTAATCCATTCTGTATTCCAGCAACAGCTCAACTGCATCAATGGCTGCCATTGCCAGTTCCACCACTGTTCTCAAGGCAACTCCATTTTTGGGCCAAACCAAGAATGCTAATCCTCTTAAGGATGCTGTATCCATGGGCAGTGGCAAATACACCATGGTATGTTCTTCCTCAAACCCCATAAGAAAAAAGAAAGAAATGTTTAGGACCCTTCTCGGTTCAGACTCCATCATATCTGACCGGAGAATTCCCGGGTGACTATGGATGGGACACTGCTGGTTTGTCGGCTGATCCCGAGGCCTTTGCTAGGAACAGGGCACTTGAGGTATATAATTTTTCAACTAGAGTAATGGCAATATTTTGACAATTATAGTAGTTGAAAAAAATCTACTTATCAGGTCATCCACGGGCGATGGGCAATGCTTGGAGCACTAGGATGCATCACCCCTGAAGTTCTTGAAAAATGGGTTAAAGTGGACTTCAAAGAGCCAGTTTGGTTCATGGCTGGAGCACAAATCTTCTCTGAAGGAGGATTAGACTATTTGGGCAACCCTAATCTTGTTCATGCTCAAAGCATTCTTGCAGTGCTTGGCTTCCAAGTTGTTCTAATGGGACTCGTTGAAGGATTCAGAATCAATGGTCTTCCCGAAGTTGGAGAGGGCAACAACCTTTACCCCGGTGGCCAATACTTTGATCCTCTTGGCCTTGCTGATGACCCCGTCACCTTTGCTGAGCTCAAAGTGAAGGAAATCAAGAACGGAAGATTGGCAATGTTCTCCATGTTCGGATTCTTCGTTCAAGCTATTGTCACTGGAAAAGGACCTCTTGAGAACCTGTTGGACCACCTCGACAACCCTGTTGCTAACAATGCATGGGTCTATGCCACCAAGTTTGTGCCAGGATCATAAATCCAGATTCATTTGCTCAATGTAATGCATAAATTGTGTAGTCATAATATAACTACTGATTTCTGAAGTCAACTATCAAATTAGATCAGCAAAAGAACCCTATTATCCGCAATTCAACCTGTTAATGATCTGGCCACGAAATCCATAACAAATGAAAGTGCTTATAAAAATTAAATAGCCCACAGCATTGATTTAACAACCAATATGACTAACAGGCAACGGAGAACTGAGAAGCAAGAAGATCATCTGATGTGTAGTTTTTGAACATTTTGCTGTGTTGTTGAGTTTAATTAAATCATGTAGTTATCAGCATAAGCTACAATGTAAGCCCCTATTTGATAGAAATTAAAGTCAAGATTTTGATCCAAGTCAAAGTCAACAATTAATTTTAATCACATATTTCATGAGATCCACAATTTTTCAACCACATATTTCATCAACTTCTATCAAAATCCACTAAAAATCTGACTTTAATCCACAACAAACAGGGGCTTAAAATGTTTTACAGAAGACTGCTTGCTATTTCTATTGAAGAGAATATAAACACCTCCTACCTGTTCTTCAGCACTAACTAATACAGACGAGAGTTCTGAGACTAAATCCTCAACAATTCACTATACATGAATAGGCTAAAACTAATCTAGGGGTGAGATGATGGAAGTAAATCAACAGAAATCGCGTTCTCTTATGAGCAACATACTGACCCTTCCAGGCAACAGAAGGGGTTAATATACACACACAACCACTCTCCTAGTCTCCACACAACAGATTCTACTGTAAGGACAATCCTGAAACAACGCAGAAGTGCTTTCACAGAGGAAATCTCAAAAATAATCAGCAGTTTCGCTGAAACCTGACAGAAATAATTCACTGCTAGTACTTTTTGCTCTTCTTTCCCCACCATGTTCTTCGATGTTTGTCAGCTTCAGAGTTCCCTAGCCTGTGTACTTTTGTCTTTGCTTCCTTTAACTGAACTTTGTAGTCTTTTTTCCACTCTTCAAATCTATGTTTTAGTTTCCTTAATTCTTCGCCAGTATTCAGGGAAGGTGACTGCCCCGACTTGGACTCAACAATTGCTCTGGCCTCATCATCGAAATTTTGTTTTCTTTGCTCAAACTCCTTCAAGAGGGGATTGATTGCATGTCTGACCCCAAGATCCAAACCATTGTGGGCAAATTTCATGGGAGTGCTACCTCCAGGAGTTTGTGTTCCCATAGACGTATCTTCAGAATCATAATAGCAAGGTGATGGAGAGCCATCTCTTCCTGGTTGACCCATGGTGTTCTCAGCGCCAAGACTCCTTTTGGCTGCAGCTAAATTCATCTGCAACGTAAAACAGGTTTAGTTACGGAGGTCCAGGACATCTCCTTTATTTCGTTAGAAACCTTTTGTACATAAAATGGGATAAAACAAACCGTTTTTCATATGCCTATACCGTGCCATTCTATGTTAAACAATTGTGAATGATACAAAGAGAAAATCAGACTCCATTATTATAAGCATTCCAAGGTAGTATTAGAATAGACACTCATGGCCTCTCACCATCCTATATGTTGACTTGACAACTGCCCCCTTAACATAATAGCACAATAACAACTTCAGAAATAGACGGCAAATTTGCTAGTATATCTACAACCTATAGGTCCAATAGCTTTAAATGTTTAATTTGAACGCCACATAGAATAGCACTGAAGGAGAAACACCACCAGCAAATTTTGCAAAATTCTGTTTGTGACTTCACCTTTAGGTCAATATGTGAGGACATTTAGTTCATTTCTCACTCAAATGCGTGAAGCGTGATTCCAAAATTTATGATAATAATACATAAAGAGTAACTGCACTGAATGTTAGAATTTTAACATAATTCGCATTTATATAAATGAAAATATAATTACTAAGACTGTCTCCTATTTATCGGAAGATCAGTGGATAGGATCATAAAAGACTCACTTGCAAAGATACCATCTGCTTTTGCCAAACATCCTCCATTGATTTCATCTTGGCTTCATATTCTGACCACCGTGCCTCAAATTGGTGTACTTGATCTTTCAGAGATGCATTTTCCTTCTCCTTTAGCTCAAGGGTCGCTTCTGCCATCAATACCCGCCTTTGAAGTTCTTCAACTACTGAAGGTAACATTTCTTGTGGTAGATCCTGCTCAGCCAATAAAGAGTAGAACTTACTTCACAATCTACTTCTACTTGTGATTTATGGTTTAACAAAGTGAGTTTTATTTCTTATTTATTATTCTTTTTCTTTCAGGGAGTGAAGAGGCAATTATTTACTTTCATAACCAATTTTTATTTTATGGTGCTAAAACATACATGCTGCCCCTTTTCAAATTCCATCTAAGCAGAAGTATTAGACAACATAACCATACTACCAACATGCTTTTTACATCATTTAAGTTCGAATTATACTATAGTACCTGACATTGTTGCTTTGACAATTAAGTCAGATATCACCCTCATCTTGAAAGTAGGGTTGCACCATTTTTTTCAAGACTAATTTAACAAATAAATTCATCCATTCTCTAACAGCTTAAACTTTCAGATAAGGTTGTTTAATATGGTATCACATCACATAAAGATCATGTGTTGAAGTTTCCTTGCAATCCATATCAGAACTAGTTGTCTTTTCAAGTAACAACTTTATGAGCTCAATACCTTAACTTCTGAACTCTTCCTGCCTCGTTTCCATTTGCAAAGATTCATATTTTTCGAATTTCGAAGCTGACTAAAATGCCTTCGAGCCAACCATCCACGAATTACTGCAGAAGATAATGCATTAGTACTAGAATGTGTTAGCTGTTAGTAACTCAATTAGAAAGGCATAATAAAATAAACACAAAACTTACCCGATTGCATTTGAACAACATGCTCTTCTATCTTTTTCAGAGCAACCTGCTCATTCAACCTACGCAAAGCACCATATTCTCTCCTAGCAATATTACCATGAACAACTGCAAGAGTTATCAATGTCATGATAAGAATAGAAGCAAATTGTTATTGCATAACTTGAGGAAGCAATGCCGGGAGCCAGAGAGTCAGTTCTGGATCCAACCAAAGACAACTAATACTGGGAAATCTTCAGTGAAGGTTTTATCGAAGGAAAGGATATATGATATTATGGAAAGAGTATGCCCAATCTGCCCCAAAACAAAGATATTTACTGATGTAGCAAGGCTTTATAAAAATCAAACCAAAAAGAATTTCTTTAAAAATTATCTCCTAAGGGGTAAATAATTAATACTGTAAACAATGTAATAGCAGTCTGCCTTACATGACTGCAACACTAGTACTCCTCCCTTGAGCTCATGGAAATATCGACGAGCTCGATGACCACGGAAGCACTTCTGTACCTCAACAGTTCCTTGCAGAACTTGTTTCATAACATCTTCCAGTGCACCAATCTATAATTCATCGAAACAGAATATTAGATATCTAATTCTACAGGATTTTTACCTTCAGATAAGCAATCTACAAGAATTTTTCTAGTGGAAGCATAAGTGAATCACTAGAGGTGGAGAAGTTATGAACTTCATGCGAATATGATTTGAAATGACAATAATTCTAGAAGGTAGCAAAGATCTGTGATGTAGGACAATATTATTTTAAATAAGATAGAAGTTAGATATTTAGGCCTGTTTGAGCCCATTAAATTGGAAAAATGCATTTTGAAATAGTAGATTGATGGAGAATGTGTAGTTAAAACATAAGGAAATTTTTTGAATTTGTGTGTAATATTATTTAATTGAAGAATGTGTGGTTGAAAAGGAGAGAAAAATGTATTTTGGGAAAATGGGAATCAAACATTTTCATGACTTGTAACATTTTATATTTACTTCTAACTGAACCAGAAAATGAATTAGATTTCTGGTCTCCAATAAAAGGCATATTTTCAAGTTCCGGTCGTCTATGGCTATTCAAGAAGACCATGAATTCCTCCAGGAAAAAATCTGAAAACATGAAAGGCCTTCAAATGAGAATATAAGCTCACCAGTCCTGCTCGGAAGTATAATTTTGTATAACCAACTTGGTACATGTCAGGAAGAATATCAAACTGTTGGAGAATGGCAACTGATGTGCTTAAAGGATCTTGACATGCGTTATTCTCAGGAAGTAGGAACCCATACCTGAAAATTACTAAAGCATATTTCAAAAGCTTCAAAGTAATTACAGTAAGTCAATGCAAATGAAAAAAACCAGTACTTCACCTTCTTGTGAATTCTTGATGTGTCATCCGAGTTGGGTAACCAGATCTTGAAATCCTCACAACTTCTAGAATCCCACAGCACCTAAGCTGCTCTAACACAAGACCTTTCTCAAAAGTACCAGGAAGCTGCTTACTATTTGGTTTTATGCATCGAATGAAGTGTGGAGTCGTGTTTTCAAGCTGCTGCATCAATCTGAACAGCTGACTCTGGAAGCACAAAAGTCATACAAGGTTATGCTAAAGGAAATATAGATAGTCTTTTGAAGGTCAATTTATCCTGAGAATTGGTTCGAAGGCTTCAGAAATCCCTAATCTACCGCAAATTCTAATAATTATGCTTTTGTTTCTTCTATTGTTATCAGGTCTGGTTTCCTCCTTTTCTTTCATTGTTGTGGGGGGGGGGGGGGGGGGGGGGGGGGGTGGAGAGAGAAATATGATGGGAATATGCACAGCTGTTAAATTTTTCACCTTAAATTTTGTGGCAACACTTTGCATCTGAGGAGCCGACATCCCCAGCAGGATTGATGAACTTGCATCTTTCTGAGATTGGTTAAGCCATGTAGAAGCAAACAAACGAGGTAGACGACCAGTGCATGAAGAGAGTAATTGAATGGTATCAGAGTGCAATGGATCTCTGTTCTTTTCCAAGAATCCACCAGTTTCATAAAGAACCTAAAGAAAACGCCCAAAGGTTAGAAATGTTACAAAAATCTACCTCAAAATAATCAAATAGCATTTTTTTAAAAACTATTTTGGCTTATTATCATTGTTATATCAACTACACACTATAGAAAAATGTTTGATAGGGTATACAATTTTTGCAAGCAGAAGTGCTATTGAATTTTTAATCTCTCACTGCTTTTGATCCAACCCCAGGATGAATGGGCGACACATGCAAATATCATATTCAGGATAATGGCAGTTGTAAATCTGGTCCTTGTCTACTCTGATAAAATATGAAGGCAAAGTCATCTAAAGGAAAAATTTATTACATCAGAGATGCCATTATTAATAACTTCAGGAGTGATACGTCCAACATTTCATCAAAAGGCATGAGGTATGATGAAACTCCTAATCACGTAATTACAGACAAAATTCCACTAATATAATTCCTTTGTTCATGATATTTTAAGCACTTGGGAAAACCAATAAAGAACATTTAAAAAAAAAATTACCATTATGCTAAAACGTGTCTTAATAACTTTCAATTAAGATCGCCCGGACCCTAGACACGCAAGCTTTATACATTCGTCCAAGAATCAAAGCAACTGCATGAAATATATTGAGATCTATTCATGAAATTATGTCTAACAAGATAATTCTGCTACACTGCCAAATGGGCAGCATTTGCTTGTAATTGTAATAGTTCATAGTTAATATAAATTCGAATAAAAGTTCAATTTTTTGAGGACTAGAATCCACTGAACTAACTGACAAGAGTTACTCGGAAAGAAAACAGAAGCTATTCTTAATATTATAGAAGAAAAGATTAGAAAATGGATTTTTATTCTTCGAATGGGGAAAGGGAATGCAAGTTAAAAATATTTCTCCAATCAAACTAACAAGAATCATTTAACTAACTTTATGCAATGGCCTTTTGCAATACATTCACATACATCTAACCCTGTGCAAATACAGGTTAAGAACAATTTCAACCACGGCTCATTTTGATGGTTGATAATTCCTACGATATTTGGTAATTATGTACAAATTACAGTCTACCATGAGATGCCAACATGATTGATACAAATATTCCTTAGCCACAATATGAATAGTTATCACGGTAGACCAGTCAAATCTTAACAGATCCCCATTTCTGTTTAATTTTTATAAGAGAAGTTATGAGATGTTCCAAGAAGAGACAGACATACCTCTCCTGCATAGTGGTGGACGGTAAATGCTCCATCCTTTTCTCCTTTAAAGCAAGAACTGGCATTCAAGTGTTGCTTCAGCTTAGTGGCAAAGGTCAAATCACTGGCCTTAGGGAAATTTGATTCTTCATCCAACAAAGATATTAGCCCAATAGGTCTCTGTAAAAAATTTGTGATGAACATAAATCGACAGACAGAAAAGGATGAAGAGCCACAGTAACAGCATCGATATGATTCCACAAGCAAATAAGCACCCATCTACAGAATATGAACATGTAGGCAGACAGATCGAAATGTACATAAAAGGTTCACTAAAAGCTTCTAATCATAAGAATGAATGCCTTGGCAATGCCTCAGAACAGACCCTAGATTTAAATTCACTGTGTTAAATAATGAATTAAACAGAAGAAACGACTCCGACTCCAGAACCAATCATCTAGACTCCTGATGGATTAAAAAAAATTACCTTCTCGAAAAGGTCCAAGCAATCTTGATTGTCTTCAAAATCTACTTTTGTCCAATCAATTCCATCTAATTCATACTCCTGAAAATAATATTAATAATAAATAAATACGTGAGCGTCATCGTTAGTTCAACCATTGAAATTTGACAAATGCGTATCAACTTTCAGATTTTAGTTGGGTTGTTCTTAAACTCCCAATAAAGAAAACATAATCCATATAATAGGGAAAGTTCACAGGAAACAAAACTTAGGTTGCCAGGCAGGTTAATTTGCAAACATCTGCAGTCTGCATAAAAATCAATTGCCTAAGCAGAAATCATTGCTGGGAGTTCTAAAATCTATGTGTCAAAAGATAGCATGGTGCTATGCTAAACGGTTGTAATATCATACAGGACCTTTAGTATTTTTCAGAAGACATGGAGACTGCATGCATCATACAGATTTTTGAATTCATTACAAACAATGTCAGATGCCTACCTCTTGTTCAAGTTTGAAGAGATGTCGATTAAAATGTTGCTGGAGTCTCTCATTTGCATAATTTATACAAAACTGTTCAAAACTATTTTTCTGAAGCAGAAACAGGAATAAGAATGAGACACAGTTGCAAAGCTCTATGGATAGCAGTAAGGACTAAGGAGATCTACTAAATTACCTGGAATGACTCAAACCCATAAATATCTAGAATACTCATGGACCTCCCAGTATGATGTTTGCCCATCGCAGGTGATCTATTGATTTTTTCAACAAGCCAGTCAAACAAGCTCGCGTAGATAAATTTTGCCAATGCGTCTCTTGTGTCAATTGCCTGAATTGGAAACAGTAGATTTACTATATTCTGTACATGGGCCAAGTGACTCGTAAATAAGCATGTTTGTTATGCACACAGGTAATAAAGGACCCGTTCCAAGAATGAGCAGCTGTCATGTTAGTATGTCTAATGAGAGTACAAATAAAAGCATTTTATGCACCTGTTGTAGAGTTAGCCCTTTGGCAACCTTATCCTTGCCAGCTTGTAATCTACTTGTAGATAAAGTCAGCATTAGGTCCTCTGTACTGCAGCCTATTAGGCTAGCAGTGTTGCTAACAGCTATAGATAAGAGGGAACATCCAACATAGTTAAGTCAAAGCACCTAAATAAAAGCAATTGTATAAAAACGTATGTAAACAAGCTTAAACAAACAGAATATAGTAACATACAGCACAAGTGCTCCACGTGTAATGAATTATAAATGAATCAAACATTAGTGTTGAACATGTGAGAACAACTTATCAAGAGGCATGGAGGGGCATGAATGTTAAAGTATCTATATGAAGAGCTTAACAAAACAACCAAAAGAAGAGAATTATATTATCAATCATTGAGGAACAGTTAAAAAAGGAGTTGAGAAAAAGAAGCCACTAAAGATTCCTCCCCGAGGTACGTTGAAAATATAAGAACAGATTAAGAAAAATATAACAAAATTAAAGTCAAGACATAAAAATTTACTCCATTTGACGCTTACAGTATTCGAAGAAAAAAAAATCAAGTACTGTTTTCCAGTGGAGAAGCTGCCAGTTGAGAATCAAATAGTGCAAATCAAACTTTATCCAGTGACAAATTTCATTCCAGTTGATATTGTTCACCTTACTACTGACATATCTCACAAAAAACAACCAGCCTAAAATATCTATGGCACCAACAATGTGCATAAGGTCATCAAATAACATACGATTGAACTGGAGCATAAGTAAAGGAAAACAACAATCTGGTTACTGGACTGCTAGGTATGATTCATGTACTAATGTTATGGCTCCATTTGGCAGTTCATCAAATATGGTAGTTAAATTAGAATCTTCCAGCTAGCTTAAGATGTTCCTTAAACATCATTAGCAACAGGACAACTGACATATAACATCTTTACTAATCAATGCAAGTATTTATTTTTTCAATAGTAATAAAATAGAAGAAACACAAGAGCTGGGAAGCATGACCAAAGGAAAAATGAGGCAAACCTTCATCAGCAACAACCTCAATGTGGTTTTCTGTGTCAATCACATGAAAGGATATGTTTCCCAGCCACAACACTGCAGCAAGAATCTCAAATGCGTGCTCCTGATCTTCTTTGCAAATGCTAAGAGTATTTAGGGCTTCCTAGTGAAACAAAACCATTACTGAATCAACAACATATTGTAATGAGGAGACAAATTGACTACAAAAATAATTTCCAAACAGTAACTGAGGTCAGAAAACTCTATTCTTTTTAATGTTAAGAGCTTTCTATAGTTCAAGTTACTTTGAAGGCCATAGTGCGACGGAATTTCAAAAGGGTGAGAGCTGATCACTGTATAGACAGTGCAAAACTCATAGGTACTTTCTCAATTACCACAAGGATGTGAAACTTCTGAGCGTCATCAACATCTTTGATAGCCAAGCAACCACTCTGATTGAGATAATTGTAGTCAGAAGCCCTTTTTAACCTCAATCTACCTGAAAGAAAACCACATAAACAGGCTAAGTAAGAGAAATTATAAGTTTTCAGCGAGTTTACTCTGTCATGCATCTTGCCAAGAAAAAACGAAGTAGATAGAACAGAGCTATAAAATAAAGTAGAATAGAAGTCTGTCAACAAACATCGACTCGCTTGCTGGCTGCCAAACGCCTGAGGTTCCACGAGACAAAAAAATTTGACCCACACGAAAATCCGAGACATCAAAATTCTTTTTACCCTTTATTAACTTTGCAAGATTTTCAATTACAAAGAAACCTCGACAACAACCCTAGTCGCCATCTTTATATCTGGTTTACTTGTCAGTTTTACTGGGTACACCTTATATACCGTTTTTGGGCAACCTTCTCAACAACTACTAGCTGAACTTCTTTACTGCTAAATATTTAAGGATAGTAACATTCTCTCTGCAAATTTCACGCATACTGTAACACGAGATAGTAATATAAGACATAAACTCAGATTCAACCACCATTCTAGACCACCCTATCAAATCCTCCGCACAAATATAGGGAGAGGCATAGAGAGGAAGATAAGGTGAAGCACTATCAGAACAGAACAAGAGCTGAAAGCAAACCTCTGAGAATAGAAGAAACCCCCGCGCAAAGCTGGTAGAAGATGTGGTACGACCTCTCTCCCTGGACCAACTGAACCACTCTTGACTGCTCCAGTATGTTTTTTTTTTTAGTCCACAAAAGAGGTGCAAAGTTGAAAATAAAATGGAATTATGAGTAGAAAGAGAATACCAACCTTCTCAAGTAGAACTACACCATCATTTCAGGAGACATAGTTTGACATGCACAAAATATTTATAAGTCAAGGTTAGTTAACTATGACTCAAACACCAAACAAATGATAATGTCAGCTAAATTCAACTAGGCAAACACAAATGAACTTACAAGTCTGTATTTTAGCACCACCTATATTTCCTGTAGCATTAAATTGAATTTCAATCAACTTTCCCTGCACCAAATCAAGAATGTCTGAGCCATTTATTAAATGTCTATTACTAAGAATAATGCAGAATGCATCTCATTGTTGAACCAAAGTAGATTCAATAGAGAAACTCACAAATCGACTGGAGTTATCATTCCTGGATGTTTTAGCATTACCAAATGCCTCCAGTATACAGCTTGTCTGCAGCACTTCAGACTCTATCCCACCAGTACCTCCACCTAGTGAAGCCAAGTATTGCATTGCAATCTTAGCCGTTTCAGTCTTACCAGCACCACTCTCCCCACTAGAAATTATAAACAAAAATTATTAATTTCCTGGAGACTGACAAAATAAATATACACTAAAAGACAGAGTAAGCATAAAATCCAATGAAAGCAAAACAAGGCCAAGGAGCAAAATTGAAGCACTAAATGGGAGCATCAGACGCAATAGTTGAAAGGAGAATTAAAGACAATTCAAACACACCTTATAATGATGGATTGATTTACTTCATCTGCAATATTTACAATTTACAGCAAAAGAAAATAAGAGAGTCAAGTGTCACATGAACAATAAGAAGCCTATATTTAGAATTCTTTCAAGTATTCTATAACACCTGTCATCATTTCATTGTAGGCAGTGTCAGCAATAGCATAAACATGAGGGCTGTCCAAAAGCTTCTGTCTGTAGGCCGTAACAAAATCATTTTCATAAATGTGGACATCTTTGAAGGGATTGACTGCTACTAGAACCGGGCCTGCTTTACTCTGAGAAAATAAACACAAGAAACAGTTCAAGAGCACACACAAATTTCTTGTTGTTGAGAATAGTATAAATGCCAAATCAATACATACATATATTATGTCTTGAGAATATCTGTGTTGAAGGTTGTGAAGAACTGAAGGTTCATTCAAATAACTAAGTTGTATAAGATCATCCACACCCTCAAGAATATCTGGATTTGCAGGAAAGAGCTCCCCTGTGGGCACTGTAACAACCTATAGTACAAACATAGTTAGTACATCTCTATCTTGAGTTTCACAGCTTCATCATACATATTGACGAAAATAAGAAAACATCGGAGCTTACATTTCCATCTGACAGCAAAATCAAAGCTTTGTCTCCTGAAGTTGACTGTATCAGCCCTGATTCCCATAGCCCATTTAGACACCGACACCATACACGAAGTTTCTGAAACATAACCTCTTTGAGAATGAGGAGTTGCTGACCAAAGCAATCTTTCAAATTATCTAAAAATACTCAGTAATATAAGCATATAGAAGCCTTGACCCATTATTATACCTTAAAATAATATTCATAAATGTTTGTTTAAATTTTTATTTTTGGGACAAGTGTACACTCAGAACTGTCATTAATTAGATCGACTAAGAAGTTGTGCATCCCAGTCAAATGTTCGAGCATCCAAAACTATATCTTAAATGTAATAACAGAGCGAAGTTTGGC
Source organism: Osmanthus fragrans (assembly GCA_019395295.1). Classification (NCBI taxonomy): domain Eukaryota; kingdom Viridiplantae; phylum Streptophyta; class Magnoliopsida; order Lamiales; family Oleaceae; genus Osmanthus; species Osmanthus fragrans. The sequence goes on along the minus strand of CM033344.1, from coordinate 692,204 downwards.
ACATAAGCAAGGCACAAGACCAAATGGACTGAAGGGGGGTTTCATATGCATCCTTTACTTGCCTAGATCACTGGAAAAAGAGAACAGAAGGCACCACTCCTCAAGAAAAAGGTCCTATGTTATATGATATATTGAGCTAACTTAATAAAATGTAAGGCCTTCCAGATTTTCAAGAAACTACAGCTTAATATTTAAAATCAAAGACAAAACTAGTTATAAGTGTATAATGTTTACTACGTACGGATATTTATAAATCCTCTTTATTACAAATTCCGAGCATGTACTCTGTCTTTGCACAAATGCATAAACCTTAAACTATTAGATGCCATCCCATCTCAATTTTGTTCAATGATCACTACTATTAAAACCATAATAAAATTAACATTTAATCCCACAAATGAAAACCATAATTATATTACTCAATCAAACAACAAATTTGACCACATTAGTTACCTTCTTAATGAAATACTCAAGATTATCATCCCACTCAGGCTCCCTAAGCCTCTGGAGTGATCCGAGAGGTAAGCTGGCGAGCTTGGCACCATCTTTCTCCTCCAACCTCCTCTCACATTTCTTCTTGTTAGACACCACAACATAGGGCGATTCCCTCTGATCCATTTCCTTAATCTTTTTAGCCCCAAAACAATTCCTTCTCGACCCTTTTGTTTCTTCCTTCTTAACATTACAATTTGAAGAGCTATCTGGCAGTTCCGATTCCCCAATTTTAAAGTTTGTGGGCAGCGACCGTTTGGCTGAGGGAAGCCTAGACCGGGAGGCAGCTCGGGGCCGGACTGGCAAGGCCGGGGGCATGTCTTTAGGCTTCTCCATCTCATCCCTCCGTCGGAGAGAATCCAGCATTTCCTCCAGGGAGCTCCGAGCTATTGAATTTGGAGACATGGACAGCATTTTTTATAGTTTGCGTTACCCAAAATATTTATCGGATTTCATACAAATTGTTTTGGTGCTTGGATTTCGAACAATGTTCCTGAGGCATTGTTCTAAACATGAAGCTAAAACCCTCTCCCAAATTACAAGTCTTAAGAAATTCAAATCACTATTTCCTAATTCGCATGTCAAAATAGGGGCAACTTTCAGGAGAAAATGCAAGAAAGCAGGATTTATCTAGCAAAAAATTCCTCAAATTGAAATAGGAAAGCAACGCAAAACTCGAAGCTCTTGCAGGGTTTTTTGATTTTCGTGAAAGCGAAAAATGAACGTAAAAGCTTTTCCCAAAACCGTTTGAAACTGCGTTTTATGGTTTAAACGAGAGTTACGAGGCTAATTCAAAATTTGATTTGTCGATCCCAGAAATTATCTAAAATCAAAAAAAGCTTTAAAACAAAAGTTGTTAGGTTCTCTCAGCACAACAAACCAAAAAGAGATGAAAATTTTTACACAAAATATGGAAACTAGAGTGAGAATTTGAATCAATTTTCAGGGGTGAAATTAAAACCGTTAAGATCTGATAAGAATAAACTATTTAAATATTTGATCGAGAAGAGGATTATTATTCAATTTAATCTACAAAAACCTGTAATTAATTAAGGAACACAAATGCTTAAGATGGTCCCAGTGGATAAAATGGGAAAAAGCTGTGTTCTTAATTTGGTATTTAATTTTACCATTTTAGACATACAATCAGCATCTACTTTCTCTCATATCTGAAATAATAAGCAAGGGGGGAGTTGGTATTTAAGTAATTGACCAATCCTAAAATAATCATGTACTCGTAGGCATTCGATTATAACGGTAACGTGGCCCCCGCTAATTGAGAAAAAAGACATGCACAAATAGGCAAAGTCAGATCAAGGGCAAATTTTGAACAAATCAAAATTGGTCCCAGTCGGGTGTACCTAATCCCGCTCCATTGATAGTTTTTTGTTTTCCATTGCATGGCATTATCGTATGCTCCACATTTTCTTATGTTGTAATAATCAAATTATTTTTCAAAATCGCAACAATTGGTTACTCCCAAGGGTCAAACAATTGGTCATTTTATATTACAAAATTTAAAATTGTGACAGGACTTTAGATGCAAGTCTTCTGAACCAGTTGAAGACGAGTTCAAATTTTAAATTACAACAAAATTCTATTGAAATGTTATATTTTATACTGCAAAATTTCAATTGACATAAACATTCAAGTATCATCAGCCACTACATCCTCCTATTATTGGTGGTCGAGTACACGTATTGCAATTATTACAAAGTCTAGGGACGTAGGTTGACCAGCTAATTACAAGAGGTTTTCGATATCAATATGTTAGCATTAATCTTCTATTGTAACGATGAGAGATGGTACTTTGTGTTAAAAAAAATGATTTAAAGTAATTTTATTTATAAGTAATTAAGTTAGTATGTTTTGCCTAAACTTAAAAATATTATGTATATGTGAATAATTTTTTATTCATAATTGGATATAAGCTAGTGACTTATTTTAATTTTGAGGTTAAAATTATTTTCAATAAGTAAATTTATTAAATATTGACAAATATAAAATTAAAAGTACAACAATACCATTTCAAACCTTTGTCCTGAACCTAGCCAAACTTGATCCAACAATATAAATTGATGAAATTCAGATCATCCATGTCTTCAAAGTTGAGATTTATTGTTCAATTTTACTGTCTAAATGACTGTACATCCAATGAACTATTGATATGTAATCAATAATTAATATATTATCTCAAATTTACTCTCATTAACTTCACCACTAACCAATCAAATTAATGACACGTAAATAATTCATTGAATGAACAGTCATTTAAACAGTAAAATTGAACAACATATCTCATCTCATGTCTTCATTAACATGCAGCACAAGGCATTCTTAAATGTAAATAATCATCTTAAATGAGAATGTCCGTAAGAGCAACGGAGTCCATTATAACAACCATGGCATGTTGACACATCCTCAAATGATTGACACCAGAAATTGTTGTCGGGCAAGTGGATATGTTGGTTACCCTTACCAATAAAGTGAAGCCATTCGTTTAAGACAAAATGGTGATAAAAAAGGAAGTAAAAAGTGATTACCTTTTTTTACTTTTCTTCTTCCACTTATTCTGCTTTTTCTTTTGTTCTCTGAATAATTATTCCCTCAAAAGTTGTATTTATTGGATACTTTATATCTTTTAGAATTTTCAACTACAATCATCTTTAAAGAGTTGTTGAGAGATCATTGCAGGAAAACTTTCTCGTGCTCGATTCAAGGAATAAATGGGCGATGAGATATGTGAAGTTTTGTTTCTAAAATCGCATAAGGAATTTGTGCATAACTTTGACGACTTATATATAGGGTATTTTTGTGTGTTCGACTTCGACAAGAGATCAATTTTTAATATAGGGCTCATGGCAATTACACATTGTGCGGGTTGTGGACATCGTAATTGTGCATGGGTCAAGGATGTTGTACCCGGGTCGTGGGCTAGGTGGTGGGCTGAAAGTCTTGAGGTGGATTTGATGACAGGCCTTGATCTAGGTAATGGGATCAGTGTTACAAGATAAATTGGCCTCTTAGATTGTGGGCCTCGGGCCTTTCAAATAAATATTGGAAAAATTACATACATATTATTATGCCATGTTTGGTGGGATTAAAATCTTATTTTAATTTAAATTAAACTAACAATTAATTATAATCATATGGATACGTAACTTTTCAATCATATATTTTATCATTTTTTTATTAAATTTTACTAAAAATTTGATTTTAATCCTCACCAAACATGAGCTATACTTACTTTCAAATTTCATTTAAACTGTTTATAAATTCTAATCTTTTTTAATTTGAAAAATATTGTGAAAAATGATAAATGAAAGAATGTTCCAAACCCACCTACTCGCCTTTAACCATCGATATCCGTTGACGACACCACCACCACCATCAGAATCATCTAAGATCACATATTCCTTTCATCATCCCATCGCCCCCATCACATTTTACCACCGCCAATAATGGGAATCTGATTTCAATGATTTTTATTATTGTGTTGCCTTGGATTTCCATGCTTTTGTTTATTTTCCACATTAAGATGCATCATAATAATGGCCCTTTGATTGCATAACTGGAGTTTGAAACCGATATGCACAATAGATAATAAAAAAGCAAGAAAATTAAAAAACATTAACCCTACTATGCATTTAGCAAATGCACTCTAATGCAAGCAGCCAGCCCAATCAAATTTCCAAAGAGAATTCCTCAGCTTTCTAGTGAGATGCACGGTTGATCATTTCCATGTATTGATTCAAAGACTCTTGTCTTTGTAGTCTCATCTCCTCGTTAAAGTTCTTAATAAATGCCTCCACCCGTCTGTTTAACTCATCTTGACTCGGTGATGCTTCTTTCTTAAGTTTATTGATGCCACTAGATGACGGACTCAATTGTGGGCTGGAAGTATTGGTACGATCACTAAATGTTGTTGGAAATAACACCTTCGAGTAGGAGAATTAACAAACCGAAATAGCAACAAGGAATCAAGAACAATAACTTCGATGCAAAGGCTCAAACGCGTGATCGCTGTCCTCAAACAATATTTGCCCCTTCTCCGGTAAATTTGAGATGCTTCAAGGTTTTCCGGCAAATGGTTTGAAGGATTGATCAAGCCTTGTAGTAGAAATATAAAGCACAAATAATTTCTACCAACAAAACTTGAGAAACACAATAAAGATGTAAGAATATGAGTAAGAAATTGATTGATCTTGTTTATGGAGATTGTAATAATAACAAAAGTTATTTATTCATTGAACTAGACCCCTCTATATATAGGCCTAGTTCATATTCACGAAATGGTGCCAAAAACCAAGTGAAAAGCCTCCAAAATGAGTTCCCAACGGCAAAAAACCGTCCAACGGTCACAGATTTCGGTCGACCGGTTGGTCAACCGAACTTTTCCGGTCGACCGAATGATCAACCGAACCTCCATTTCGGTCGACCGAAAGGTCAACCGAAAACTCCTGCAGCTTCTTGGTTGAAATCCTGCAGAGTTTCGGTCGACCGAAGTTCAGTTCGGTCGACCGAAGTTGTTAGCTATTTTTCACTTCTTCCTTTGTTGGTTTTGAACAACCAAATTTCTCAACAATCCCCCACTTGTTCAAAATTAACAAGTCTCATATTCAACATAAACGATACTCATGCCTAAGGATTAGATATCTTTCGATTTGAATCTAACCATAGTGTAATTCTAACAAAGTAAAGTCGGAATCAAAGGTAGCTCGAAGCTTTGAACCAATTATTCCATGTGACAATACCGGTAAGAACACACACACGAGTACCACGTGTTCTCAAGTTCCTCAAACTCGCTTAGCGCTTTTATGGCTTTGCGCTCATCCTTTTCGACAAACTTTTAAGAGAGTAACTCTAGCTCTCTATTGAGGCGGCACCACCTCGAAGTTCGTCTAGGTGAAGTTCTTCCAGCATCTTTGTTACTTTTAGAGATGCTTGTGCTCTTAGCACTGAACTTCATTAAGAGCTTGAAGCTCAACCCTCACTTCAGTAACAACCAGCATTATATAACTAGGATAGGGTTATCGCGGATTTGAATAATGCTGAAGCTATCCACATATCAAATGACTTGTTGTTACCCTTTGAACCCGTGGATTACCTTTTGAGTAATGACAGGTAGGGTTGCTATCATTGGTGAATCTTTTATTTTGAGAGTTTCAACCCCATCCTACTCGATGTAGATGTTACTAAATCTCGATTTAGAGGTTTAGTTAGAGGATCCGCTAGATTCTCGATAGACTTAACATAATTTAGGGAAATTATTCCATCTTTGATTAATTTCCTTATGTAGTCATGTCTTAGACTCATATGTCTAGACTTTCCGTTGTATACCTCATTGTATGCTTTTGCTAACGTGGCTTGACTATCACACAAGATAGATATTGAAGATGTATTCTTCGGTCCCAAAGGTATCTCATAAAAGAGATCCTTAAGCCACTCAGCTTCTTTCCCGGTATCCGATAATGCTACGAATTCGGATTCCATGGTCGAGTGCGTTATACATGTTTGTTTCTTTGATTTCCAAGAAACAGCTCCTCCTCCAAGAGTGAACACCCAACCGGAAGTGGATTTATTCTCACCCGTGCTAGATATCCAACTAGCATCGGTAAATCCTTCCAATATAGCCGGGAACTTAGTATATTGTAAACCTAAGTTCTTGGTTTTCTTTAAATACCCAAGAACCCTTCCAATTGCCTTCCAATGGTCATTGCCTGGATTGCTAGTAAACCTACTAAGTTTACTAATTGCATATGCTATGTCTGGTCTTGTGCATTGAACTGCATACATAAGACTCCCAATGACACTTGCATATTCTAATTGAGCAATTGCCCTTCCATCATTCTTTACAAGTTTTGAACTTGGATCAATTGGGGTACTTGCTTCCTTTATGTTCAAGTGTTTGAACTTATTTATCACATTCTCAACATAATGTGATTGACTTAAATGGTAACCCCCACTAGTCTTTGTGACTTTGATACCCAAAATGGTATCCACTTGTCCAAGATCCTTCATCTTAAATGTGGAAGATAGAAACCTCTTTGTTTCTTTTATTCCATCCATGTGATCACTCATAATCAACATGTCATCAACATATAAACATATAAATATCACATAATCATCACATACTTTTGAATATAAACATTTATCTACACTGTTATGTTTAAAATCGAACGAAATTATAGCTAAGTCAAATTTCTCATGCCACTTTTTAGGTGCCTGTTTTAAACCGTATAACGATTTTACTAACTTGCACACTTTAATGTTCATTTCCGGGTAGAGCAAAACCTTCAGGTTGCTCCATATAAACCTCCTCATCGAGATCCCCATTTAAGAATGCCGTCTTGACATCCATTTGGTGAACATGCAAGTCATGTATTGAAGCTAGTGCGAATAATATCCTTATCGATGTTATTCTAGCTACCGGTGCATATGTATCAAAATAATCTATTCCTTCTCTTTGTCGATATCCTTTAGCTACTAATCTAGCTTTAAAGGTGTTTAGAGAACCATCAACATTATATTTTCTCCTGAATACCCATTTACATCCAATAGGTTTGGATCCGGGTGGTAAATCGACAAGCTCCCAAGTATTATTTGACATTATTGAATCCATTTCATCCTTGATTGCATCTTTCCAAAACATGCTATCACGAGAAGTCATAGCTTCTCTATAAGTTTTAGGATCGGTTTCCACATGTAGAACAAATGGAATTGTTCTTACGACATTCAATTTATTTCCTTCTACTAAGTAAAAGGAAATGCGTTGAGAATCAATTTCATCCGGTCCTAAAGACTTCTCAATTCGAGTTCTTTTGCTTCTTCGTGGCTCACTTGACTCATCAACACCTTTAGAAGATGTTTCATCTTGTGTTCCACTTGAGCTAAGGATATCTAAGAGATTTTCCCTCAATTCATTATCCGAAGATAACGAATCCTCAAAGAACTCTACATCACTTGATTCAATAATCACATTGGTCTCCAAGTTTAATAATCTATATGATTTGCTATTGCTAGCATATCCAACAAAGGCACATTTAATGCCTCTTGGACCCAACTTGGTCCTATTAGGGTTTGTGTTCTTACAATAAGCAAGACACCCCCACACTTTGAAGTATCCAATGTTAGGTTTTCTTCCTTTCCAAGATTCATAAGGAGAAACCTTAGTTTGTTTAGAAGGAATTCTATTTAATATCCTACATGCACTTAACAAGGCCTCACCCCACAAATTAAATGGCAACTTAGCATAGGTAAGCATGGCATTTATCATTTCAACTAAAGTTCTATTTTTTCTTTCAGCTAAACCATTTTGTTCCGGTGTTCTAGGTGCCGAACATTGGTGAATTATGCCATGTTGTTCACAAAATATGTTAAAATCACTAGAAAAATATTCACCACCTCTATCACTTCTTAAGGTTTTTATTTTCTTGTTTAGGTGATTTTCAACCTCATTTTTATATATTTTAAACATATCAAATGCTTCACTTTTATGTTTCATTAAGTAAACATATGTGTATCTAGTACAATCATCAATAAAGGTAATAAAATACCTATTTCCACCTCTAGTTAACATGCCATTTAATTCACAAATATCCGTATGAATTAACTCTAAGATACTAGATGTTCTTTTTACACTTTGATAAGGCTTTTTAATCATCTTTGCTTCTACACAAGTTTTGCATTTAAAGACATCATTTTCATCATATAAAATTAAGTCACATTTCATCATACGTTTCATAGTACTTTTTCCAATATGTCCTAATCTAGCATGCCATAATGAAAATAAATCAACAACATAAGCAAAGTTATTTTTATTCTCATTCAAATTGTCAACAGTACATAATTTGACCATTCCTTCACTAGAATAGCCTTTTCCAACAAATTTCCCATTTAGGGATAATACAAGTTTTCCGGATTCAAATACACTTTTGATACCCGGTTTTCCTAAGAGATTTCCACTAACCAAGTTTCTAGTCATGTCGGGAACATGTAGTACATTGGTCAAGGTAATGGTCTTGCCGGAAGTGAAGATGATATCCACACTTCCCTTTCCAATCACTTTAGATCGAACCTCATTACCCATTTGAATCTCTTGGTCTCCATCAACTTCATGATAAGTCTTGAAAGAAGATTTATCATATGATACATGTATTGTAGCACAAGTATCATACCACCATCCGGGAACTTTTCCCTTGATTGCATTGATTTCACAAATGGTGGCCACAATTCTATCTTCTTTGATGGAGTTCACTTTGCCCTCGAAGTTGTTTTGTTTTCGGTGTCTACAATCTTTTGCATAATGTCCAGATTTCCCACACACAAAACAACCTCCTTTTGTCTTCTTCTTGAACTTATTGAAGTTCGTTGAAGGCTTTCTCTTGTTGGATTTTGTTGGCGGTTCTGTTTTCTCAATTGCATTTGCTTTAGAAGTGCCTTCAAAAGAGTTTTCACTCTTATCACGCATTCTTGACTCTTCTTCAATTCGCAAATGTTTTTGCAATTGTTCCAAGGAGTGATCCTCGGAACTATGCATAATTTTCTTCCGGTATCCTTTCCAAGTACCGGGGAGTTTAGCAATAATTGCCCCCACTTGAAAGGTCTCCGGGATTTCAATCTTCACCGCCTTCAATTTGTTGACTAGCACTTGCAATTCATGAATTTGGGGAAGCAAGGGGATATTTTCAAGAAATTTAAAATCGAAGTACTTAGAGATTAAAAATTTCTTGGTACCTTCTTCCTCGGCTTTGTACTTACTTTCCAATGCATCCCATATTTCTTTTGGTGACGTTGTATTGGTGTATAGATCATACAACCGATCCGACAACGAGTTGAGAATATGACCGCGGCATATCAATTCATCCTCTTCACGCTTCTTTCTATTCACCCTTGATTCATCGGTGTCTTTGTCGGATGGTTCGGGTAGATCTTCCAAGTTCGGATCAAGTACATAAAAAATCTTCAATGCCGTAAGTAGGAATTTCAGTTTATCTTGCCACCTTGTGAAGTTCGTGCCATCAAAACGATCCAACCGTACCAAGTCTTGATTCATCAACTTTATGGTAGCCATTGTTGTTTCACTCTCCATTGCAAGATTATTGTTTGAGATTGTTGGAAATAACACCTTCGAGTAGGAGAATTAACAAACCGAAATAGCAACAAGGAATCAAGAACAATAACTTCGATGCAAAGGCTCAAACGCGTGATCGCTGTCCTCAAACAATATTTGCCCCTTCTCCGGTAAATTTGAGATGCTTCAAGGTTTTCCGGCAAATGGTTTGAAGGATTGATCAAGCCTTGTAGTAGAAATATAAAGCACAAATAATTTCTACCAACAAAACTTGAGAAACACAATAAAGATGTAAGAATATGAGTAAGAAATTGATTGATCTTGTTTATGGAGATTGTAATAATAACAAAAGTTATTTATTCATTGAACTAGACCCCTCTATATATAGGCCTAGTTCATATTCACGAAATGGTGCCAAAAACCAAGTGAAAAGCCTCCAAAATGAGTTCCCAACGGCAAAAAACCGTCCAACGGTCACAGATTTCGGTCGACCGGTTGGTCAACCGAACTTTTCCGGTCGACCGAATGATCAACCGAACCTCCATTTCGGTCGACCGAAAGGTCAACCGAAAACTCCTGCAGCTTCTTGGTTGAAATCCTGCAGAGTTTCGGTCGACCGAAGTTCAGTTCGGTCGACCGAAGTTGTTAGCTATTTTTCACTTCTTCCTTTGTTGGTTTTGAACAACCAAATTTCTCAACAAATGTATCGGATTTGATCATCTTTTTTGGAGTCTTCTCCTGTTGTTGTGGTGAAAGGTGGCGATCATGAAGATGCCTCTCCCACGTGTCTGATTTTCTTAAGTGTCTCTTCAATGGCATTGCACGTCCCTCAGTTATTGTATTCCACGTACTTTCCAGCGTGTCTTGCTTGTTTGGTTTCAACACTCCCAACACTGTTTTACCACCTGCGAAGTAGAATATTTAACATTATTTTAGATCAAGGTGTAAAATTCTTATTAAATTTCGATAACACTTTTAAATAGGAGAGAAATAATTAAAATTTTAGAGAAATTTCGATATATTAACAATATTAAAGAATTGTGACGCAAGAACTCGGCAGTAGCTGACTCGGTGTGGCCTTATCGTTTCGAATTCCATGGCGGTCCAATTTCCTGATAAGGAATAGTTAGGTCATCATTTTGTCCACTTTCTTAATCCAGGGCTACTTCCGTCATTTCAATTTCACAAGACAATCACAAGATCGTGGCCAACTGGACTAGAAACGGTAATATTTACCAGCTACTACTCCAGCAAGTATTCGTTATTGGCCAAAACCATCGGAAACTTCAAAAAATGAATTTACCGGTGATGAATTTATTCATCATTGTGTGTGCATGTGCAAAACAGAGATATGTAAAAAAGAACAATACTTTCTGAACTGGCTTTGATATTTCTCCGGCTACCGAACCTCGTGGAAACCGATGGTGGCCGTGGCTTCTCATTGGAAGATGAATATTCAGGCGCATCTTTTAATTTTGAATTCACAAATTCATTCTCCTTATTACTGGTAACATCCTCTTTGTCTTTGAAACTATCCGCATTCACGTTAAACGACGCCGTCTTATTTCCCAAAACCTTTGCGTCCATACGTGCAAAACCGATATTGTTGTCAATAACATCGTTAGCATAACACTCCGGCACCGCAGCCACCGCTTCACTGCTAAAAACGACGCCGTCATATTTATACTCATTTGCCGAGTGAACTATTTGGGGATTTTCAGGAACAGACATCAACTGCAGCTGAGGTTGAATATGAGCAGCAGTTTCTAACGAAGGCGCTGCCTCCGACGGTAGTGGTGGTAATACGTCGTCATTTTTTGACTGGAATTTTGATGAGGCTACAATGGTGATGATGATGCAGTTGATAACAATATACAAATACGGAGGCTTGAACCACGAAACGATACCTTTTATAATCGAAGGTACCTCATAAACAGCGAGTTCTGTGATCACCGGAATGGAAAGTTTTAACATGAGTGCAGCGGATAAAAGACTTGTGGATACTAAAACAACTTGTAACGAAAACATAAGGCTACTTGATTTTCGAGATAGAATCGACATTTCTCCGGTGAAAAAAATTAACTGGACTCGTTTCTCCGGCGAGATATAGTGAGTGAACAAGGAGAGTGATGCAGGACTGGCAGTGTAAAGAGGAGAGGGGCAACTGCTTTGTATTTATAGGGGAAGGATGGGGGTGGTGGTAATTTTGCTTAGGGCAAATATGCTTAAATCCACAAGTACGTTGTTTTTTTTAAAAAAAATTATAAATTTGAAGAAAAATATACTGATTTTAATAATAACTAATAAGTGAAGATAATATCAAAGTCCATTGTTCTATTCTTAAATGATACTTACTTCCTTTGTTTTATAGATAGTTCTAATTCTTTTTTCACACAAATTAAGAATAGTTAGTTTAATTCGAGCCGGGATCCTCTTACTCATAAATTTGATATACTTGTTCCACAAATAATCGTGACATTTAATTGACTTAAATTAAATGTCACGATTATTTGTCGAATAAGTGTCTCGAATTTATGAGTAGGGAGATTCGTTCCCGTTAATTAATATAGTTGAAATAATAAAATTTACTATAATTATCCTAATATACCCTTACATTTATGCCATCAATATTCAAGATAATTATATTTGTGATAACAATGCACATTAAATAGGGACATATTAGAAAACTAATATATTAACTACACTCTCAATAAGATACATGATTATAATTTGGGACAAGCAAAAAAGGGAAAACAAAGCTATTTTTATGGAACGGAGGGAGTATTAGAATACTCGTCAATGTGAAATATTGTCATATGCTTAAATAAAATTTGAGAATATAAAATTACTCGATTGGACTTATCCTTAGATGGGAGTTTTAGCACGATTGGTGGTTTGGTGTCAGATAATATTATTTTTAAAATATTATTACTAACTACAATTAAAATTAAACAGCTAGATTAATTCAAAAGAACAAAATTTGATTATTAATTGATAATTTTTTATAAAAGTTGATGAAATGTGAGGTTGAAAATTTGTAATTTTCATAAATGTGTGATTAATATTAATCATTAACTTTGACTTGAATCTTAATCAACTAATTAAGTTGAACCAAACATGGGTGGTATAATATGAAAATTATTGGCTACCACGAATTGTTCTAAATTATTAGTTGTTTCAATAATAAAATTTCGAAAAAAAACTTATATGGATGGAGTTTTCTGATTATTAATAGAAGAAAAAAGGTAGAATTCGTATGATTCGAGTTTTGTTACAGTTATGACATGATCTTCAATAACAAAATTATTCAACTCTTATTAAATTATCACGTGACCTTCATTTCCAATTTATGAAGTTATTTTTGCTTCAAAACTTGGAATAATGTCAAGAAATTCGAAACAGGACATATTTTTATGATGGTCACATAGGTTAAAAGAAATTTGAAAATTTCCATAGTTAGAAATTGATTGTACAAATATATAAGTAATGGGCTAATTTGTTACTCAAACAATATATTCAATATCAATGCTGCAAATTTTCCTTTCATTTAAATTTTTTCTTTTTCTTAATTTTTTCCTGTAATTTTGACAAATAGTTAAATCTTGAAATAACACGCAATCATTTTTCCTTCATAAGAATATAATGTGAGAGTTTTAAATCAATACGTTATAGAAAAGAAAAAATTACTCAATCGAATAAGATTATGTTACCGTTACCGCCCAATTGAAATACAATCGACAAGTGTATGATTATAAAACAATGAAAATTTTATCATCGTGGCCAGCTACCAACGTAACTTACAATTTAAGATTATCCATTCATATTTATAGCCATCTTTGACTATACTAATGAATGGCCTATATCTATTGCCTAGGATTAGCTTACAAGTTTAATCATCACTAATGGAGAAAAGAAACAACCAATAGAAATGAGGTTTTATTACTTGTTATGGTACAACTCATTTTCTTTGTTTGCCTAAGAATTTGACATTAAATTTGTTTGGTTTGACTGAATAATGAGAAGGGTCTTTACTTTTTCTGTCCAATATCTCCAATTTTTTGAAAAGTAAACAAGTTGGCAGCAACATGTTAATTTGTTAGTGTTAACCAACTTGCACCCAATTAGTACAGTAAAATAGACAACACAAATTTCTCTCAAAAGTGTGAATAAGCTTTCTTTTCTTATGATCTGAATTAATCCACATGAACAAGAGTTGAGAGACTCCAGAAGAAAGAATATTTCAATCTAAACAGGTTTATTACTCACAAGCAAAACTACAAATAAAGCCACCCCCAAGACGAAGAAAAGCAGAAACTGCTCGTCTTCGTATAGTTTTTATGATCCGTAATTTAGGAGAAAATACTCCAAAAGCTACCTTCTGCGAATTTCTAGTGTGGTGTGTTGTGACTGAACCAAAACCATAGGGCTTCTTAGTGCTGCTTTGAGAACCACCCTTGCGTCAATGATGAAAAATCGAAATCTTTTCCTGTCTGAGGAGAAGCGGCTGAAACTGACGATGTTGTCTGTCTGGTCACTCCGGAAGGCAAACTGCCATTGCTAGAATTGTTGGGTCCCATGGAATGCATGCTGAAACACAAAATGAAATTTTTAAGAAAAAGCACATAATATGTAATCTTGTCATCACCCTTGCTCAAATAAAAAATTTCTTGGGACAAAAACACATTATTGTAATCGCATTGATACAAAGAAAGTTCGTAAAGAATAACAATAAAATAAAGACAGTTCAAGTATTACAAGCGTCTGTATGAACAGAGTCGAATGAAGTCACCATTTTGGTCCTTTAACATTCACATTAGCAATACTATTGAACAAATCAATATACTTGTGATATTTTCATTACCAAACTGAAATAACACTCATTTATCTTTTATCAACTTTAAGAGAAACATAAAAATAAAAGCTGAGCCAAAAACTCAATTCTACAAATTTGAATTCGTCCCGAACCAGAAGGCAAGGCAGTACTTATTGAGAGAGTTAGATATTTATAGATTTCATGTGATCCAACTGAAGAGGGAAAAATGGCTAAAACAGTTTGTCAACCGCCACAGGCATTTTAATGGAACTCTTGCTGTGTAAGGAGGGCAGTGTTTGCTAGAAAACTAGGCATGTCAATTTCACGGAAGGAAATTTAAGATGATACTGAATGTTGATCAGCCCGAATAAAACGGCAGACTGTAAAAGCAGCCCACATGCATGTGGCCACACCCACTGCTCATCTCTATTTCATTATGGCAGATTGTTAACTAAGGTCAGGAACAGTGAAAAAAAAAAAAATTTAATGTTCTCTTTTTCTCTTAATCTTCAACTTGAGAAAATGTAGACAGCAGAGTGCTACTAACAAAGAATACATTAAATGTACACATGGGAAAAAGTGGTATATGAGGAGGACAGAATCAAAGATATTTGTCTTCAATAAAGAAAATAAAAAAAACACTTTCCAGAGTTGCACCAAAATGAGAATTAGATTTTCAAAACGCTAGAACACGTCAAATACATACCTGGAAACTGGTAGAGGGAAAGAGTTCCCTACTGGATGAGTTGCTGCCATGTTCCCCATCTAGCTCAGGAGAAAAAACACCAGAATGTGAGCATAAAGAAAGTTTCAGATATTTAATGAAGCAGAGCATGCAATATCACAATATTCTACCTGCATATATTTCTCTAGCTCGGTCTTTCCAGCTGCTGGCATCATCATTCCAGGGAACTGGTACCCAACATTTGGCCAACTTTGATTGGGCAAGTTGGCACCATTTGGCACTTGTTGTGTATTACCATGAAGTTTTGGCATTCCACCAGAAGAGTTAGCTGCAGCAGCCATTAGAATAGACTGCTGTTGTGCCAGCATTGCAATTTGTTGTTGGTGCAAAGCAAATGGTGACACCATATTGGACTGCAATCCAATAATGATATTAACAGATTGGTTTTTGAGCAGTGCTAGAACGTGGCATTACTATAATGTAATCCTAAAAAATATAGTCAACTCTGTTCATAAAAGTTGATTAAACCCAACCTTACAGATATAAACTAGCCCAGCCTTTTCAAATCCGTTGTGAATAATCAACATTTGTAAAAACCATCAAAGCTCAAAAAAATGAATCAGTATCCATCGTTAATTCTCTAGCATGCAACATACCTTCTCAAACAGACTCATAATATCAGTTTTAAGATCTTTTTTAGGCTTCTCTGACATGGAAGCAGGTGCAATTGATGGCGAATCTTTAAATAAATCCTCAATTCCAGAAGCAGAAGCAGAAGCAGACTCAGTCTTATTACTATCAGATTTCTCTGGAGTAGTTTTTTCCACTGTTGATGACACGCCAGCAGCTGCAAGTTTTCACATATAATTTTCAGCTGAGACAAGCTTAATCTACTTATTTACCACCTTGAGAAATTTGAAATCCTCAACCACTTAGAATGTAAACACCACCACCACCAATCAACCAACCCACCCCAGCTCCAAACAAAAAGAAGAAAACTATCCATTCTAGTAACAGATATGCAGAACAAGAAGTAAACAAAAAAAGGATAGAAAGATCAACCAAAATGTGAATGACTGACATACACTGGAATCCTGCCCATGAAATATCCTCTGCAGAAGCTTCACCTGAGGCATTTTCATTAGAGCCATCCATAGAAAGCATATTGAAGAGATCGGTAGCATAATCAACTTTAGGAGGAGGGACAACATTTGTGACTTGCTTTGAAGGTTCAGCAGGTGTAGCTGGCTCTGTTTTCTGAATCACTTGTTGAGGCACTGGAACAGGAGCAATCTGTTTTCCAGACAAACAAGTTAGCGCCAGTCTGAAGTTTCACCTTTCTGGAGGTATAAGAAATAGAAGTAGTTGATCGAAAACCAAATAATCTTGTATAGGCAATTTTGTACTACAATATCAACTATCAGACAGACTAGGGAATTAGAAGATGAATACAGGTTGAACTGTAGTTTTCTTCATCCGCCGCTGAACATAGTTAGCAATATGGGGACCGTGAATGATCTGAGCATACTAATAATTCTTGCATCTCAAGGTTGCATGATTGATGACACTATCCCTTGTTCCCACCAAAGATTTTAATGTTTCATGACCACTTCTCATGGAGCCCACCTTGACCAAGATATATACCACATTTCATGGATTGGAAAGCATTAACTCAGATATTGATAAATTTCTTAAGATTTATGAAATTCGCGGATTTGAATAGAATTCCACATAATTCAAAGAATTCTATACTATAGATTTTATGGATTCTCATGGAATTGATATATTAAAACTAATTTTGGCCCCGTTTGACCCACATTTTCATTCTCATTCTCATTCTTAAACTCATTTTCAACCACACATTCTTAAATAAAATAATATTTTTCATCACATCAATAACTTTTCCTTCTTTTTCAACCACACATTTCCTATCATATCACTATTTCAAAATTCATTTTTCCCAAATAATCTCTATCAAACACACTCTTTATGTTTTTCGATACAATGTAACTTATTAAATTTTATAATATAATGGGGTTTTTTTTAATTAAACAATGAACAATAATTCTTTTACTTATTTCATGGAATTTGGTGTCCAAACTACAATTTGTAGGATTTGTATAAAGCAAAAGTCCACGGACCACCTAATTGACACCAACAAGTAAACTCTCCTTGTACTTCAGGACCCTACAGTAATAATAAAGGATGCGCTAAACTATTTGCAAGAGTAGAAAGGTGAAAAACAAGAGAATGTTGAATGGAATAAAATGAGAAAAGAATTCATATCTTGAAATGCTTGATGTTATACAAGTATAAATTTTTTTCACTGTATCGTACATATAATTCTAATTTTTTTTTTTTTTTTAATGGAGTTCGTAACATATGTTTGTGATCTTTTTCCTTTGATCATTGGTACACAAATTGAATAATGGGCTCAAAATCCACTAAGAAATCTATGAAAATCTGAGGCTTGTAGGAATTCTTAAGAAGTTTGGTATTTATATTTATGTGCCCAAAAACAACAAAAATCTATTAAAATCATTCTAATTAATGAAATCATGACATATACAATTTTAAAGAATCACCAAATTGGGGACACCTAGATTTTAATGAACATCAGAGTTGGGAACACTTAGAATTATATGAATTTTTAAAATATTTAGGACACCCCTAAATAACAAGCAGGCACTAATGGGATCTTCAACAGCTAACCCCAAAAGTTTAAGCGTGACTTGATCTTTGCCCCAGTTTGGCCTCCATTTCTTAAAACTCATTTTTCCCCAATCTTATTTTCAACCACAAGTTTCATCAATTTTTATCAAAATTTACTAAAACTCTGACTTTTATCAAAACTAAATAAGGGCTTTATCAGAAATGCAACAGAAGCAAAAGAAATTTGACATAAATACAAGGTAAACAAGGACAAGAGTAACAATTTATATACAACATAACATACAGGTTCTGGTCCTTTAGGAGGCACGGGGAGACTAACTCTTGCTGCAGGAATATTTTCCTTTGCACTAGGTGCTTGAAAGTTCTCATGAGAAGAATTCCCAGAACTGCTGTCACTTGGTCTTTGCCACCGAACAGAAGCTTTTTCTTCTAGTCCCCTCACAGGTGACATTGGTTTTCCATCCTTGGGAACCCATCTCTTCTCTTCATACCTTAATTAAGACGAGACATGACTTGAATCAATTCTAGGATCAAACATTGTTGAAATAAAGTTGTGTATACTATATAGAAGAGGTCATAGGGTAAAAAGCTCATACTTGGCACGAATGAAATTCTCAATCCCAACTCTATCATAATTCGGGGGAAGCTCTGCCTCCCAGTAACTGTTTGACTTCTCATTTCCCATTGCTATATAAACAAGGAAATAAATTAAATTACAAAAGATTTCTGAAGTATCGAATTAACATTTGCAGGAAAAAATCATACTCAACAAAAGCCTTACATTGAATGAATGCAACCTGTTCAGGAAGCCATGTGTCCAGTGTAGCAGATCTCACCTGCAAAAAGGATATACAAAAAGATCAGCTGAGGCTATCACAAAAGTCAATAGTATCAGTCAATTGCGTCTACAATTGGGAGGAGATGAAACGTTGACTAGAAATATAAAAAAATTACAACTAACTATCAGTCTGAGCGGCATAAGATGAAATGCATGTGAAAGGACGATGGAAGTATTTTGAAGGCAGAGGTTGATTGCAGTGAAAACAGCTGTTCATTTAGGAAATTGAAAATGAGTAATAAAGAATGAATTTCCAGTTGATTAATTTAAGAAAGCAAAATTCCCATATTTTGCTGTAAAGGCCATATTAGATTAACAATTCCTGTAAAGGCCATATTTATAGGAGAAAAAGTGGATTAGGAGTGCATAGTCACATTTTCTATTGAATGCCACTGGGAAATTACAAAAGAAATTAGATAAGAGCTAACTTCCCATAAAAACCTCAGTATACGATAGTAAGATTGAAAGAAAAAAATCCATAGTTTTCATAATCATCTTACTCCCTGTCTGTATAAACAGTTCCCTGTTAAATATAACTTCATGTCTACTCTAAAATACTTTTGAATTTAAATATTTGGTACAATCAACAAGTGTGGCCCACCCTAGAAATCTGGGAATGCAAACAATACACATTTAAGAGAATTAAGAAGTTGCCATTGGAAAATGAAAGAGACTGCAAAAAGATACATCAAACATAAAAGGTTCGCATATTATGGAGATAAGAACAGCAGATTTAGAACTATACTTATGCTTGGCAGTAATACCCTTAAAGCAAAGCCATCTTGACAACACTGACCGATGAAGAAAATAGATTGAAGGTGTAGTTTAAGAGTATCTCCAAGAGACTCTCTGCTTATAAAGAGCATCTTTAAATTTGGAGAATGAAGTTTTCAATACACTCCCAAGAATATTCTCTATTTTAACTCTTCGTTTTTTTCTTTTTTCAAGAAACATTCATTCATTTCTCCTCATCTTTTATTTAACATAATTTTCTTCTACGATAATGGCCAACCAGTTCAAATATGTTTTCAGTAATTTAAAAAGTAGATTATTAAAATCTGTAACTTATGAAATGCATTTATTATAAATTATAAATAGAAAGTTAGTTTGGGTCTTCAAAGTTTGAAATCTTTAACTTATTAAGTATGAATAAGAGCTAAATCCACTCTTTATTTTAAGATGTTAAAATAGAGTCTCTTGAAACTTATTTTTAAGCATTGGCTTTCTAAAATAAAGAGTATCTTGCATTTAGAGTCTCTTGGAGATGTTCTAAGTACCCTTCAACCTTAAAAGCTATCTTTTCCATTTTTTTTCTTTAAAGAAAAATACATTTTCAGATGAATACAAACCAAACAGAATCAAGGGCCCAGAGGACGAGGAATGAGATATGTATTTTTAAAATGGAATAATTATACAATAAATGATGAGAGAACAAAGGTTTCATTTTCAAAAAAATGTCATAATGTACCATGTCAAAGAAAAACGGTATTTACCATAAACAATGTCACTCCACGAAGACAGAATTAGTAGCAAAGGAAATCATTTTGAAGCTCACTCAAAATCGCAAGGCACTATCTTCATTTTTATGTCATAATTTAGACAGCATCACTCTAACTCCAAAATATGGATTTTCACTTTGACTAATTGATGGAATCTTTGTACTTCTGAATGGATTCACCTCTATACATTATTTGTCATGTTTATGCAGAAATCAGTTTTTCTCTACAAAAAGTAAAAAAGAGAAAAGAAAAGAAAACTGAGGTAACAATATATCACCTTTGATATGTGTACTCCAAGACTTCTATGGATCCCAGAGCATTGCATGCATATAAATATGCCTAAGTTCACACTAGCCCATCGAGGACCTCTGCATTTCAAGAACAAAATGCCAAAATTTCAAATGGCCCAAGAAACATAGCTTTCTAACATTCTCTTTGCACAATATCCTATGATGCATAATTTCTAAGACAGCTTTACATCCCTATATTCTCATATTTAATCTAAACCATTTGTGAATCATTTAAAATACGTACTTGCTCTTGCAATCTGCACATTCCCTATTCTCTGGCAGTTTAAGAAGACCTTCCAAAATCTGGAAACATAAGAAATTATTAACAATTCACATCAGAAGAAACATAAAGATTGAAAAACTATGCCTAGAGGCCAATTCTGTTGGGAGAAAGAAATGACTATATGGGCACTATAAAGTGGCAAAATTGTCCAGGTAAATGGGGAAAATAAAGGAACCTTTATTTAATAATTAAACATGTAAACAAGTGGCCATGCAGATACAAAGATTCACTTTTGCCTTCCTCACCCATCTTCTCTCAGGTAATCGTTGATTTTTTTCATTTTAATAATTCAGTCAATCCCCCATCCAAAGTTCTAGTGCAGTGATTCATGAAAGAGTTAACAAGGATTAAGATGAAGTGAAACAAATACTTGCAGAGGTACAAGGATAGTGTCTGTTACAGTTGAAATACATACTCGTAGGGACTGCTACATGTAGTGCACTATTTCATTGTAGATGCACAAAAGTTACGAAGCCAGTATTCATAATTTTATTTACATCCTATAAGAACTGACTGGTTAGAACGTGGCTAATGCATAGAGTTGAAATAGAAATTCTCATTCCCAGACAACCATAAACCATTAGAAATTGTATTTTCCTTTCTTTCAGGTTAAGTAGAAATAATAGACTGAACCTCAATAAACAGAAACAGTGATCGTATCAAATGTTAATTAAAATAGTTGCACAAGATGGCTATCTGGATACTGTATTTTCTAAGCAATTCAGTGTACGCGATAAAAAGTAGCAAAACAAAAGCATAAACATAAACACCTATTTCAATTCCTCAAATGTGTTGACGTAAATGTTCTGCTTAATTGATTAATTATGATAAATACCCAATTTTTCACCAACTACCCGAACCAAGCTCAAAAACATCTTCATCCAATTCCCTAAATCAGGCTTAAATGCATAGTTTATAACTAAATGAATCTCATATTTATAATTCAAGCATATTCCAAATTAATTAATAACAGAATAACCAATAAAAGACAAATCTGAATAAAGAATTACTCTAATAACAAGAATCACAATAGCGAAAATCATCCATCAAGGTTAAAACTTCAAGATCCAAGGCAGAAAAGAAAAATAATATGAATAGTAGTGGAAGAATTACAATATCCAAAAAAATTAGGGACCTTTCTATGCTTGGCATTAAGCTCTTTGGAAACGTTCGCCTTCTCATTCATGGTGATTATCTGAATCCGTGCAGTGAAGTGAAAGATGAAAGATGGTGTCCTACGGCGGTGATCTTGTTTCCCTCTCCTCTCCCTTGACCGTCCACCCGTCCACCGTGAAATTGCGTAGAGAAAGGAGAGAAATGGCAAATCGGCGTTTCTTTCTTTTTTTCTTGTATTTTCTTCTTTTCTTGATTTTATTTGATTTTAATTTAGAGAAGTCCGTTCCTTCGTACGTGCCAAGAGTTGGGGTAAATGTAGGCCAAATTTATTAACAAACTAGTGAAAGGCACGTGCAAGGCACGTGCTGTAATGTAGTTGGCTATATATTAGCGTGGGTAATTTTACGTTATTTTACACAAATTAATTTTTTACTGTAAAAAATTTTTTGTGTATTAGTCATAAAAGTTGAATAGAGAGAAATAATTTTTAGAAATAATTTAGTTTTCGGTGTTTTTATAATTAAATATTTAGGAAATATTTCATATTTGGTTTGTCGAATTGTATATTTATTATATATTAGATATTTTTAGGATTAGAATAGGATATATATAGTAGGTTTAACAGTAATTGTGAGACGCAAAAAATATTTATATTAGCGCGAAGATTTTAATTTTTTAAAAAATTTGTAATTTAGTTTTCGGTATTTTTATAATTGAATATTTAGGAAATATCTGATTTTTTTTTTTACGAATGATATATTTATTATATATTAAATATTTTTATTAGTGTGAAGATTTTAAAATTATTTTAATTTAATTTTTGGTCTTGTTATAATTGAATATTTAAAAAATATTTGATTTTTTTTTGTGAAATTATATATTTATTATATATTTTTAGAATTAGGATAATATATATATATATATATATATATATATATATATATATATAATAACAAAAAAAAAAAAAAAAAAAAAAAAAAAAAAAAAAAAAAAAAGAGTCACGGAGATGGCCTAGCCATCTCCGTAAAACGGTCACGGCAATACTCCTTTTCTTGTTTATTTTTTTTTTATTTTTTTTTTAAATTTATATTTTCGCCTTAATTTACGGGCTTAATTCGGGATATCAAACGAAGTCGAAATATTACATTCTTAATATCATTTTGAAGAACTCAATGCCTAATATTTCACGACATTGATGGTGTGTGAAACGGCCAATCGTAGCGAAAGTTACGTTACGTCAAAGTACGCGGTTTCAAACTAATATTTCGAAAATTTCGATAATAAACTAATTTTAAAAATTCTTAGACGATTGTACGCTACCCGAATCCATAAATCTTCTATATCATCTCAAAGCTCATTTCGAGAACTATATCGTAGATATATCGAATGATCTAAATGAATATCGAAAATAGTCAAACGGACGTCAAACGCGTGTGTTAAAAAAGATGTATAACTCGTCTTTTTATTGAAATTACTTGTCTCAATTTTCGGGCTCAATTCGGGATATCAAACGAAATCGAAATATTACATTCTTAATATCATTTTGAAGTACTCACGCCCTAGTATTTCACGACATTAATGGTGTGCGAAACGGCCAATCGTAGCAAAAGTTACGGCGCGTCAAAGTAGGTCATTCCAAACTAATATTTCGAAAATTTCGATAATAAACTAACTTTAAAATTTTTTCGACGATTGTACGCTAGTCGAATCCATAAATCTTCTATATCCTCTCGAAACTCATTTCGAGAACTATATTATAGATATATCGAACGATCTAAATAAATATCGAAAATAATGAATGTCAAATGTGTGTTAAAAAGACATATAACTAATCTTTTTATTAAAAAAAATTTGACGTCAAAATTTTTTTTTACATTAAAATTTTTTATATTTTTTGACACTTATAGTTTTTTTTTATACAAATTGTCGATGCGTATTATTTTTTTTTACGAATGATATATTTATTATATATTAAATATTTTTATTAGTGTGAAGATTTTAAATTTTAAAATTATTTTAATTTATTTTTTGGTGTTGTTATAATTGAATATTTAAAAAATATTTGATTTTTTTTGTCAAATTATATATTTATTATATATTTTTAAAATTAGGATAATATATATATATATATATATATATATATATATATATATATATATATATATAAAATAGCAAGAAAAAAAAATAGAGTAGCCATCTCCGTGACACTGTCACGGAGATGCATACTCTTTTTTTTTTTTTAAAAAAAACTTATGTTTTCGCCTTGATTTACGGGCTTAATTCGGGATATCAAACGAAGTCGAAATATTATATTCTTAATATCATTTTGAAGAACTCAATGCCTAATATTTCACGACATTGATGGTGTGTGAAACGGCCAATCGTAGCGAAAATTACGTTACGTCAAAGTACGCGGTTTCAAACTAATATTTCGAAAATTTCGTTAATAAGCTAATTTTAAAAATTCTTCGACGATTGTATGCTACCCGAATCCATAAATCTTCTATATCATCTCGAAGCTCATTTCGAGAACTATATCTTAGATATATCGAATGATCTAAATGAATATCGAAAATAGTCAAACGGACGTCAAACGCATGTGTTAAAAAAGACGTATAACTCGTCTTTTTATTGAAATTACTTGTCTCAATTTTCGGGCTCAATTCGGGATATCAAACGAAATCGAAATATTACATTCTTAATATCATTTTGAAGTACTCACGCCCTAGTATTTCACGACATTAATGGTGTGCGAAACGACCAATCGTAGCAAAAGTTACGGCGCGTCAAAGTAGGTCATTCCAAACTAATATTTCGAAAATTTCGATAATAAACTAACTTTAAAATTTTTTCGACGATTGTACGCTAGTCGAATCCATAAATCTTTTATATCCTCTCGAAACTCATTTCGAGAACTATATTATAGATATATCGAACGATCTAAATAAATATCGAAAATAGTTAACGTCAAACGTGTGTTAAAAAGACATATAACTAATCTTTTTATTAAAAAAAATTTGACGTCAAAATTTTTTTTTACATTAAAATTTTTTATATTTTTTGACACTTATAGTTTTTTTTTATACAAATTGTCGATGCATATTATTTTATTTTACGAATGATATATTTATTATATATTAAATATTTTTATTAGTGTGAAGATTTAAAATTTTAAAATTATTTTAATTTATTTTTTGGTGTTGTTATAATTGAATATTTAAAAAATATTTGATTTTTTTTTGTCAAATTATATATTTATTATATATTTTTAGAATTAGGATAATATATATATATATATATATATATATATATATATAAAATAACAAGAAAAGAAAAAAAAAAAAAAAAAAAGAACGCACGATACAAAACGCCGACACGTGGCAAAAAACAAACTCACTCTTTTATTGTATAAGGAGATGGAAAACCATTTTCTTTTACCTTTTTTTCTTCTTGTTTAATTTTAAATATCATGTTCCCTAGCCCCCAAGGGGGTAAAGAGGATATAAACCCTTATTCTATTGCTTAACAGAAATAGAAGGGTCCAAGGAGAACTCATTTGCGAGAAAAGGTGTGGCATTATTACGAAAAGTCTAATTCGTATAGTCTTCGTTGATAATAATGTTATAAACAATTTAACTTATAAATAAATAAAAATGAATGAATGACGTCAAATATGGACTAAAATATCACCGCCCACTTCTTGTCCATTAATCTTAGATTCTTACTACTATAAAATGTTATAGTAGCACACATTATTTCTAAATTTTTTGAAAGTTCGTTAAGAGCGATAACAAAATATTGATATATTTCTTTTTTGTAAAGATACTCAATTTATTAATCTCTTAGGTCGGTGATAATTTGTCCGTCACTTGTGTAAGGTATACTCACAATTTATTAATGAGTGAATAAATATATGTAGTTCGTGATGGAAAATCAAATTAGTTATCGGATGATTGAGTGAGAGTATTTTATGAGCTCAAAATTATTTGAATTTAATTATGTTAAACTACAAATTTCATAATTATGATTTCTATCTAACTTTTTAATAATTTAATACCTAATTTCTTTATAAAGTTATGATAAAATTTCGAGATGTTACTCGTTCTTCCCAGTTCTATAAAGAGTAATACTACAATAACCACCTAGATGATCGCATGTGAGTGTGAGATGAAATATTATTTTATTTATGAGGAGCCCGTACACTCACAAGTGATCATCCAAGTGATCATCCGAGTGGGCACTTTAGATTTATCCGTTCTATAGTAGGGCCCTGTTTGATTCTCATTTTTTGTAGAATGAGAATGAAAAATATAGCCGTTATGGACCCCACGTAAGAGATAGAAAAAACTTAAAAATGGCAGTTAGATGTGATTGATAATGATCATATTTTTCATTTTTATGGATGAAAAATGAGTACCAAACGGGCTCTAGAGTCACTTGAAAATTTCATTAATGTTGTCTAACCATGAAATTTTAATGAAAAGTTTGAGGATTAGCTTGCAATTCGAGCAATAGGTAATAGTACAGTTTCTCCCTTTAAAAACCTAACCTGATATAGAGCTCTCTCCTGCAACGCTGCAATTCCTCTCTCCTACCCGATTCTTCTCATTGAAGCGTAGGACTGTAAGGTAATTTTAGTAGAAAATATAATGTCAAACATGAAAAGGGCATGAATCAACCACTGATTTTAATTTCCAACGGTTGACCTGAATTTGATGGTGTATTGTGAAGCTTAATTAATTAACTACTTGTTTTCTTGTGATGGTTGTTTTTAATCTTGCTATTGATTTGATTAATTTTTTAATCACGGCCTGAAGTGCAAAGATGGATCCTTTCGAGCCAGGGAAAGGCAGCAATGCCTTAAATAGTGTGCCCACAAAGAATCTATCTGGGATTGGGGTTAATAAACATGTGTGGAAGAAGATGGGAAATGAAGAAAAGAAGACTGCTGTTAATGAGGAAATGAAGAGATTGAACAGGCTGCCCGCCAACAGCAGTTATGCTTCTCACCGTTTGCGGGTCTTGAATAAAATACTGCAGCTGCTGTCGGTTCAGGTCTGTGTAAAAAAAAACAAAAAATTGTTTTTGACAACTATCTTTGTTTTACGTGAATTTTGCTATAGATTTTGTGATTAGTGGAAAAATTAGGCTTGCTGGATTTAAGGGGGTTAGATGGAAATACTTCCTGCATATAGAGATTTTGGGGGTATTTAAGAATTAGCTAATATCTGAGTTATGATATGTTTCTGCTTACTAATATTACATTGATTCACGCTTCATTTTTCACCTCTCTATCTTGCGTTCGCAAGTCCTTGAACTGTTTCCTGTTACTGCAAGTCCTGAAATGTTGTTGGGATTTTTCTTTTCTGTAAAAACCGTGATAAATGTTCAATATATTTCATCTTTCATAAGAAAAATTCATTATTGGTATGGTTTATGTCTTATGTACAATGGGCATATGAAGTTCTAATGTTTTTATTTTTCAACTCCAAATTACTAATGTCTGATGTCTAATGTGTTTTATGTTCTTGGTTGATAGAGAAACACATCACAAGATGAGGAGTTGGAGCTGCTTTTTGCTGGGCTTCATATCTGATTACATTTTGGTGTTTGAATGCAGGTCAGTTTGGTAAAGTTATGTGTAGTACTTTAAATTTGTTGCTTACTCCATCTAGGTTTTTGTTCATATCGGGCTATAAATGGCTTAAAAGCAGTTAGTGCCTTCATTTAAGGAACTGTCACATTGAATCCAGCTATGTTGTTGTTATCTTTCTTGCCCTTTCAAATTGATAAAATCGATTTCTCACGCTTTCAGACAATTGTTCATAGTTCAGTAACCCTATAGCATGCACTTTTCTCTTTAAGCTGAATTGAAGAACACCAGGTTTTCTATATGTCTTCCATAGCTTCACTTGAAAATATAATGATTTGTTATTTGAAGATAGGCGAAAACATGTAACTAAGACTGGTACATGATGCATTTTTGTATTGTAATTTCGTCCGAAACTTTAAATAGTATGAACTTTACCAAAAACAAAAAATACATTAACTTTACACTGTTGCAAGTTTTTCAAAATACATGAATGTAATTCATAAAGTTTACCGCCTTCCTTTAGCGTACTTGCAATTTTCACAAATTGAATTAAAATGATCTAGCCACTGTGAAACCACAAATGTGAAAAGAGTGAAAAAAAAACCTCTGGTCGATCATCACTATATTATTCTATTGAGATCTGATGTTTCAACCAACTTGTGGATTATTTCAACCTTTAGAAGTACTCTGATTTTGCTGCTCTCATTAAGTGTCCTAATGGGCGATTGAAACAAGATCACAATATTTTTGTGAATTCGTTGCTCCTTTTTCTCTCAGTTTTCCAGTTTTGAGATTGACCAACACCTTTTGCATTTATGGATGGGGACATCTTTGATCAATGTTTTTTTCTAAATTTCAATTCATATTTCACATTCTTGTGAAAGGTAAAGGCACTTGTATTTATCCTGCGTGCCCCTTCTTTCAGGTTTAATGGTTTATAACACTTACCTTAGCATTTTGTCCATGCCCCGAGAGATATTCATACTGAATAGTTCAAGTCATTTCGCTTGTTATAAAATGAGAACCCTTGGAGGGGTTTTGGCATAAAGCTTTCATATAATACCCTCTCTTTTTTTTCTTTCTTTTTTTTCCTCTTTTTGGTTAGTTATCTGGCAATCCTATGTCTCGAAGAAAGCCAAACTTGTAAATGTATATGCTCTACTGTTGATATTCTGACGTCCATCTTGATTTGGTTGCAGAAGGTAGAACCATGAAAGATATTCTTCACTAAGAGTGTTGGGCCATTACGATGCACTCAAAGTTACTGCAATTATGGCTTCATGAAACTCTTGTCCATGTGAATAATTTGTGCGTCTCATTGTACTGGAAATTCTGAAATTTAGTGTAGTTTCTCTTTCTTTCTTTACATTTAACTCTCTAGTTATGAGCCTTGAGGGCATAACTCTGTGGCAATGTACATGAAAAGTAACAATCTTCTCTCCTTGTTTTGTTGTTTTTCTCTTCAAATTGGGTTCACCTTTTTATTGTAAGAAAGAGATACTCCCCATTTTATTTCTCTCTTGGGTCTTTTCCACATGGAAAGGGATACTAATATATCACAAAGAAGCAATGTGCCATAATTGCCATTAGACATAGTAACAATTACAAGCATGAATTGACAGCAGGGTACACCATGAAACACCAATGTTGCTCCATTTTCACGAGTTTTTAGGGAACTCTATTCTTCTCGTCGCTGCTGTTTGAAACTGTGCCATTATGGTAAGGTGCAGCAGTGTATGCATACTTCATGAAGATCGAGAAGAAAATCATCTCTACAATCACCGACACATTCTCAAGAGCTTCCTCGGGATGCTTAACATCACAAGAATATCAAGCACAATTCCCTGCCAAAGAACAGAAGAAGACGATGCCTTTTGACACAAAAACTTGGCAAGTGGTTTGTGTGGGGCGAACTCTTTTGCAAAGACATGGTAAAAAACCACAGAGGGCTTGCAATGCCAATGAAACTAAAATGTTTTCACAAAACGGAGCTGCCATGGCCATTGCTTGAGAAGCTTCAGATATTTATGGTCCAAATGGACTGTATGGGGCTGCAGTACATTTAGACGCATTACTTTGATCATTGAGGTTAAAGAAAGGTAAAAACCACCCAAAAAAAAAAGGCCGTTCTACCAGGAAAATAGTCATTGGAAAGGTATGGTGAATCTTCCTTTAATTTCCTCAGGTTCTCTGTTTTTGCTAATGGATATTTTCAAATAATAATACATCAAACCCAAGAACGAATATGGTAAAAATACGAATTTTAGAGTCCAAAATTAAGAAAACTTGTCAAAATAACGAATCATAGTCAAATAGAAAGAAATCACGCAAAATTAGGTTCAACTGGACGACATTCCGGACGTTCGGTACATAGCATTCGGATGGACAGAGAATTCTACCGGACATCCAGTAGGTCAGCGCTCGTCCGGTTGGCCAGAAATCTTCGACAAGCTTTATCACGTGGATCCAAGTCTTTTCGACCTTGGACTCCAACATGAAACTTCGTCATTGGCGCATCGCCTTCAACATATTGTGCCACGTAACTCCAACAAGCAATTATACGATTTTTGTTGATTCCTTGAAGATCCGAACCCGACTTAGATCTCTTCCTCTCATCCGCCAAACTTCCGTGAGTTTGTGTCGTAACCCGGATCACACACACACTCACTCTCTCTCTCTCTCTCTCTCTCTCTCTGGGTCCCAATAAATTAGAACAAGAGGTCACCCAAGAAAATAAACTTTTTAAACTAGTTTCAATACCAGATTGATGCACCCTATACACAAATTTTGGCTCATCCGGAAAGGCATCAAGTGTATAATGGAATAGTTGATACTAAACATTGTATTTGACAGAAAAACCAAGGCGTCTTGAATAAGTGCAAAGGAATACAATATACAAAGTGTCAAATGACCCGCCTTGGCCCACCTTTTCAGATGGATCAACCTATAGAACCACCCATCATGGATACCTATCCTTCTTGACACCTCTAATTATAACGAATAATAGCAGTTCAAGTTAAGAAAGCTCATAGGACTTGCATAGATGATTTTCTGTTTTCAGATATTTTTGTTCTTTAAAACTTTTGCAATATTTTCTAGGAAAAAATAGTCACAATTTACAGCTTAAGAGCTAACTGACAACTTGGCCAAACTTGTGAAACCAAAATTGAGCATGAATAGCAGGCTCATTATGCAACTCTGAAGGATAATATGAAAAAGTCAGGAGGCTAAAAACTGCTACTTGAGAAACTCTATCAGATACGCAAGACCTCGAATTCTTCATGCCGGCTAGATATTCTACGTGACAGGACGATCCAAAGTAGTTGACCAGTAGCATAAGCAGGAGATGCAATTCAACTTGGATGGACTCGAAGACATTCACTGTCACAAGAATCTGCTTTCAGAAAACTGGTTGATATATGGCAAACTTTCTAATTGAGTATTCACTTGTGGACCATTTGTTAATCTAAACCTGTTGAGAAATCACAATGAGATAAAGTTAAAGAAACAACCCCATTTACTGTTAGGCTGTCGACTGAGATGCGAGTATCTGTTTAAGGAGATCCAAGCCCGTATTAAGATTTCAAGCACATTGTGCAGCAAAAAAGTCCATGAATTGTCTTCTCTAGAATCAAACAACTCAACAGAAGTGTGGATAGCCCAAACAAATATATACATAGGTCAAACTCAAACCTCCACTGAAAAAATAGAATTCTTTGTCGATCATACTCTCATAACAAATATAATACTATATCAGAGTGCAGGAAGCATACAGTAGTGTACGTAAAAACTTTTGCATTAGTGAGCTAATTACAGGTGTTTTATCATTTATGTCCTTAAAATTTATAGAGAAATAATCCTCCACTATCCGATGATATCAATAATACTTCAGGTATCTCTATGACATATACGATCAAGGTCTATCATCCCTGCTATAATTTAGTACGACCACCACCAAGACAAGAATAAAAATACTCATCATCTCCATTAACAAATATATTCTAAAAGTAAAATTTAACAACAATAGTAAATAAGAGCAATTTATAAAAAGTAATTCTGTCAGCAGTTGATGCATTCAACTATCACCAATCCAGATACACTTTGATAGAACCCAAAATCAATTATGGAAATGCTAAAAGAATCAAAATGCAGCTAACTGCTAGGTCTAATGTGAACTTTTAAACCAATTACTTGCGGATGAAAAAAATGGAACTCCTATTGGTGAAATAAGTCATAAACACTTGCCCACAGATAGATAAATACCCAAATCCAGGTATTTACTCAAGTCAACTATTGAATTAAACTGCAGTGAAGAGTGAATAATATATGTTTAAATCTATGACTATGCATTATATAGAGGATTCCGGTATTCAATCTTTGACTACGAGGTTTGCAGAACAAAATAGGGAAAGATCCATTACCTTTGGTTAAAGATGATCCATGCCCAAGTGTCCAAATAAAACGTAAAGCAAAGTTCAGTCCATTGTGGTCAAGATTCAATAATTAATGGGAACTCCAGTGAGGTAAGTGAAAGATAATATTTTTGCAATGATGAATCTCACAACACCCATATTTTCTGAAGAAGACTTCTAGTTTAAGTTTTTTAAAACCTCCCCTAAAACTAGTCCCCACTGTGTCCAATGCGTGCCACCCTGCGCATGAAAATTCAAATAACATGAAATTCAGTTCCCATAGCGCAATATTCTTAACTGATATTTGTCACTTTTCAACTTGCAAAATTTCAGTATCATGAGTTCATTTATTCCTTTCTTAGAAGAAAGAATTTTGTATGTCCTCGGTAAAAAGTGGAGGAGAACATAGTCAACGGACCTGACAGAAAACGGCAAATGGTTCCCTCAGTGGTCCATCACAGGAGAGTTCACTTGTACTCCCATCAATAAATGTACCATCAGCAAAGATAACCTATTTCATGAATAATTTGCGATCATTGATTCAGAATTGGGATGATAACGTAACCGAATTCATTAACTTTAGGCAGAAAGACAAACACAGTACAAATCAATATCCTCATTAGCAAGAAAAAGAAAAATATTTTGCATAGAAAAAGAAAAGAAACTCAAAATGTGAGGCAAAGATAACAGCAGATAATGCAACAAAGAATACAGATCACAACCACAAGAATACAATGGGAAAGAAATGCACATTGGGTTTTTCCCATTTTTCTATCTTTTTTTTGTGGTTAGGGTGGGCCGCGGGCAAGTAGTGTTAAAATCATTACTCCATGTAGCCCAAGCAAGAAGCACTTCCATCCTATCCAACGATGATCATTATAATATTTAAACAACAACAATTTGAGCTCACTTATAAAGGTGCAACCATATTCCTAGATGAACAAGGATCGCAAAAGAGAAGGGAAAACAAAAAAGAATAAAGGTGAGACTTTGCCAACAGTAATATCATGGCACAAATTAGATGAGCCATCCCCTATATCCAACAGTACTTGTATTTCGGAATTCAGTTCTTTATAACACCAGCGACCGGAAGCAAATTAGATGAGCCATCCCCTATATCCAAGAAGAAAACAATACCTCAGATGCATAGCCAGGAGTTGCCCCTGCAATGGGCTTGGTAAAAGAACTAACTGGAGAGCTTCTCTGCACAGCCTCACAGAAGGCGAGCAGCCTCTCACGACTTCCAAGTTGTACTGCCTGAAAGTACAACAAAGCATCTGCACTTCTTTACACAAACTATCAATCACATTTGTATATGAGTCCATTAAAACAGCAAAGAAAAGTGCGCTCGTTTGATTTCACTTGAGCAGCAATTTTAAAGATGAGCATGTATCTAAAATGGGGCGTGACAATTAATAACCAAGAAAAGGCCACCATCTCACTGCATAAGAATTAAAAAGTGATATGTTTTGGAGAAATTAGTTGATGGCAACTTATATGAAAAACAGTTACAGCGAACTTCCAAACATTGGTCATGACAGCTACATATGACAATATAAAGTATGCCAGATAAACCTGTACTGTATCATGACGTGGAACCCTGCAAAGTGGTTGCACTTTATATCCTCTAGCTGCCATGACTTCAGCAATCAAAAAGCTTCCCTGGAAACAGCAAATAAGATATCATGGCAGGATAGTCGATAGAAATAACAATTGAATAAGATAAAAAGGGAAGAAGATTTAGTTACTTTGATTGCTTCCCCAACCATCTGTGGTGATAGGAACAAACCCTGAAAGATTGTCCGCATTATATCCCCGGGAGTCGAACCACAATCGACTCCTAGTCCTGGTGCAGAGAGACGGGCAGCTGCGGCTATTACCCATTTTTTCCTCCCAGCAACATAACCACCACATGGCACAATTGTTCCACCAGGATTCTTTATCAAACTGCCAGCAATTAGATCAGCACCCTGTTAGCATAAAACAGCATTGCAATAAACTAAACTACTCAGAAGCCAATGATGAAGGTGAAATAAAAAAAAAAAGAAAAGACTATGTCATATACCACCATAGGAGGTTCTATGGTCTCCACAAATTCACCATAGCAATTATCCACCACGACCAAGCAATTTGGATTCTGCGACTGTATGAAAAGATGCCAGAAAAGAGAAGGATGATTAATGCAGATGAAGAATGATAACAGTATATGAAAACTTGTGTATTTAGTCCAACGTGAGAAGATGGACAGATAACTCCGAACTTATGAAAATGTGAACTGGACATCCAATAATTCGATGAATATATAAAGTCTGATAAGCTATTTTAAGCCTTAGCTGCAACATTCTCATGCATCTCATAATTATAAAACTAGTTTAACTGTCTCGTGAAAAAGACCAGTTTTATCAATGTACACAAATTCTGAGAGATGTACCTTAATTATCTCTATTGCCCTTCCTATCTCATCTACACTTAAGCTGCGACGCCATGAATAACCGCATGACCTCTGTATGAGTGCACATTTTGTGTGAGGTTTCAAAGAAATATTTAGTGCATCCCAGTCCAGCCCTCCATCCTCTGCAAGCTGAAACATGGTTAACATAAGGAAGAGTCAGTTCTGAAACAAGCAAAACCAAGTGAAAAATATAGAAAAAAAATAAATAGTAATAACATACTGGCACTTCTCTGTATCCTATTCCAAAATCTTTCAAGGAACCTAACCCATTAGAGTCTCTGATTCCAATAACTTCCTCCAATGTATCATAAGGAGCACCAGCAACTGCCAGAAGCTGCTAAGCAGTCAATCTAAATATGCACTGGCTACAACTATATAAATGCATTAATGGACGAAGAGAAAACGAAAAAAATGATTCACCTCATCCCCTGGCCTTAGGAAAGCAAACAGGGCACAAGTGATTGCATGAGTACCTGAGAAAAACTGGTGGTGAAGAAGGAAAGTATATTAAAAAGCAAGTATTGACAACCTACAAAATTGAGAAACAACAAGAGCACAGGAAAAACCTGTGCCCGAACAATTGCAGATTCAGCACCAAAAATATCCGCAAAAGCCTGGTCAAGGGCTTCACGTCCCCCAGCTTCTTCATGACCATAGCCCGTGCTACCACCGAAGTGCTGATACAGATACAGAAGTGAACTTAATACCCATTAAAAAGTCAATTGAATAAGTTAAATTAAAGGCAAGTAATTGTAATTTATATAGAAATAACTTCAAGAGAGCAATACAAGGTTGTTTGTGTGTGTTTTTTAATCTACAAGTTAATGTTGATTTGTGCCTAAGCATAAAATTGATGTAGCAGGACACAGCTCGTTTATGTTTTACCCAGTGTTCTGAAGTAATATAGGGTTTTCATCAATTTTTAAGCATATGAGTCAATCCTCTCATAGCTGTTGCTAAGGCTATTCACATCATGTCGTTTAGCAATTTACCACTAAGCTGAGAGCTAATTTGGTTTGAAGGGAACTCCCTTGACAACAGACTGCATAGAGTGTTTTCCGTTGATGAATGGACAGAAAACTAAAAGAACTAAGACTCAAGGTGATGATTGATGGTTCATGGCATTCTTAAGTCCACTAATTGAACATTCAGACCTAATTTCATAGAACACTCATTCTAACAACCGTACTATTTAAGTCAAGAACAACCAGTTCTGAAGCACAATTTGCTCGACAAGCTTACCTTCATCAAATTTAGTGTTTCCACTATCAAATAAGCCAAGTTAGCAGTTTATCCAGATAGAAGGCATATAAACATATCAAGATACAACAGAAATAAAGTAAGAACTAACTCGAATAAATAAGAAAGCCAAAAGTGTTATTGGACACTGTCCTGGTCATAGAGTTGGCAATTCAGTATAGATTAAATATCAATGAATTGATGGTGAGGACATCATGATAGAGCTGATTGTATATCAAAGCAATACATGTACACCACCAACTTTCAATTTCAAACCTACACATTTTTAAGAAATACTCTCCACACGGTTTTGTTAAAGAAAACATCCAACTTTAGCTCCACAATTGCAGAAATGGTTTTGGGAAATATGAAGAAATTGATGAGGGTTCGAGAAATAAAGAAGCCTACAGATAATGGAATTCTTTCCAAAAAGGATTCAGTACAAATCAAGGAGTTTTTTACAGAAACAAAGATTCCAGCACATGCTGTAAATCTCCAACGGTTGCATAGGATTTTGTGATTTATTTCCATTGATTTGTATTTACATTTTTCCCTTTTATATCTATATTTCCCCATATCGCCCCTGTTTGGTAGAGATATTAAACCGAGTCAAAGATGGATTTTAACCACATATTTTATTGAACCTACAAATTTTCAACCACACATTTCATCAACTTTTATCACAATCTACTAAAAATCTGATTTTAATTCCCACAAAACAAGGGCGTAGTCAAATATGTGTATATAATATCACAAAGGAATCAATGAACACAAAAAACTCTTTCTGCACGTCCTTCTCTGTTTTAGCTCACATATTACAACCATCATTCTAATCAAAATACATATAACTGAATGCATTATACCGAAAACGGTATCTTACATGAGATCCTAGGCGCGCGTTCTGAAAAGCTTTAAGAACACGGGCAGTATTGCGCGCAACTAAATTATCTACTGCCCTAAACTCTAAGTACAATGAATCCACAGCTCTCTCAACCTGCACATTATATGCATAAGAGGAAGAACAAATCAAATAATATAACAAATTCAGAGAAGGCGAACAAAACATATATTTCCTCTCAACTGTGCTGCAGCAATGAATTGTACCTCAGGCACAAAGGGTTGTTCCTTGAGATGAAAAGGGGATGCTGAAACTCGAGAGCTTGAGACTATGGCTCTGGAAGCTCTGGGAGTGTGCGTAGGATACGCAGAGGTGGCGCAGGATAAGGCCGCGTACATTTTTCTACTC
The DNA here is from genome assembly GCA_019395295.1 of Osmanthus fragrans. Lineage (NCBI taxonomy): Eukaryota > Viridiplantae > Streptophyta > Magnoliopsida > Lamiales > Oleaceae > Osmanthus > Osmanthus fragrans. The sequence continues at coordinate 655,500 of CM033344.1, read as the reverse complement.
TTTCACTTCGAGAGTGTTAGCCTTGGGCCGTTGTTTTTCTTATTTGAGGTTTCCTAGAATAAATTACTTTTGTTAAATTGAAATTAAGAAAATCATAATTTATCTAAATATTATTTTATTTTTATTTTTAAGCTCAACCATAAATTCCCTTTATAGTACACCACGCAACACAACGATGAATACCTAACAATCTTGCTACAATGACATGTTCAGTGACAAAAGGGATACGTATTAATGTATGATTAGACAGTTTGAAAAAAAAAAAAACATCCAATCAATGTCACACCACCCTATCACCTCCATCATTGTTATTGACCCTGGCCAAGTATCATTATTCTAAGAAAGTTTGTGTAATTCTTTTAGTTTTTATCATTTTTTAAAATTTAGCTTTACTAGTCATCCATTTTTATTTTAAGCATATTAAGGCGAGTGACTTTATGGCTTCAAAGGCTAAAAGTCGGCATAGTTGATCTGGTAGTCTAAAATACAAATAGAATAATTTTGAATGAACAACCATCTACAAATGTCAATTAAATTTTTTACGAAAAAAAGTGAAACAATCCTTTCCTTTGACATTGGTGCATGAGTGAAAAATGCCTCGTTCAGTTTCCCTTTTTCCTTTCAACTAGTCCAAGAGTTCAATTCATTCAAAGCAGATGAAAAACCCTTAACGCTGGGGAAGGTCATAGAGATTACTAAGTAAAAACAAATAACATTGCTCATAATGACAAGCCCAACTTCATATTATTGTTTTGTTTTTTCTAGCACAGAAATGACATGAGGTAAAATTGTAAGGGAAAAATTCTAAATTATCAGCTTACAGTTTTCAACCCATATAGAAAAAACAGTGAAAATCAATGAACACAAAAGGCTGGACTGTGTCTACAAATGCCATTTCCACTATTCACTAATGCGGGACTCAACTTCTCTCCAGCACAATTAAGTCATCTATGTTTAGCGCAGTCTTAGGCCTACTGAAAATTGATCGACATGACTGTCGAATTTTCAAAAAAATCACGTCACTGGGTTCAGTAAATAACCCCTTTCAACATCCTGACAGGACCTAGAATCAAAAATATGTCTAAATCTATATCTTCCCTATATGAAAACTGTGGATGCACACAAATAGTTGTGCTAATATATTGAGGTGACTACAATTCTAATCATGGAGAACACAAGTAATTCTATACGGCATTTTGCTGTACAGAAGACATGCGAAACCGACCTCTGCCTCTTCGTGCACTAACAATGTTAGATATCACGGAGTTACCCAAAAGTCCTAATCCATTGGCACCCACTAGCCTCAGGCTGAGATTTTTGAACAAGAAGGACATTTGATTTTCGCTTCCTCCAGTCACCTGCTGCAACTCTAGTGCCTGTTGGCGAGATATTACTGTATAAAGCTGAAGTGATTCATCTAACAAATGTTGACAGCTATCTTCTCTATTCTCTAAACTACAGTGTTCAATACTGCATTGCCTGCAGGACTTCCCTAAAGCCACTCTCATAATCCCCAATGATTTCGGGTCTTGGGACAAGGGATCAAAGACAAAATAAAACTTCCCAAATGCTAGATCAGGTTTCCTGTATAGATCAAATAAAGTATCATCGCTGGGTCCAATATTCCTCTGTATGTACTTAGTATTATTTTGCTGTGCCCTTGAAGCTTGGAGTATGCGTGAAGCTTCTCGTAGACCACTGAGATAGGCACCATGCATGGTGGCAGGGTGTTGCCTAATTGTTGCCTCACCAGCAAAAAACAAACGGCTACCCACACTTTCTGCGAGTACTTCATAATCGTTGCCAGAGGACTTCACTCTGACGTGTGAATATGAGCCATAAGAAAAAGGATCAGTCCCCCATCTCGTGCATATGGATTGTAGAGGATTAGGCACGTCAATTCCCTTAGGACCATATATGCCTGCAAAAAGTTGTGTAAAAAGTAAAAACACGTAAGCGTGCTCAACAGAAGGAAATCTAAAGAACAACATAAATTACAAAGTCCAAAAAAATAGGAAAGCAAATGACAAACACATTGCCAACAGATTCATGGAGAGCATTTTCAGGGGGCGAAACTTTCAGTTCAAAGATGTATGATACCTTTGAGAATACCCAAAACCTGGTGAAGAGAAGCAGAGGGGTCTGCATATTCAAAAGATTGTGCAGCTTCCCCAGCCACCAGTGCAACCAGGACCGGACCCCCAGAAACAGTATGGTAACTGTAGAATAGAAAGAACTCTCCGCTTGTTACTCTGTTTGCTAAGACATCCAAATGTATCCATGTCCTCACCCCAGAAAACATGAGGGAATATCATGGCAACCTTATTGAGCAACCCAAATCCCAGTCTTTCTATTGCTGCAAGCTTCTTTTCAGGTAACTCTGGTTCGAAGATGATAGTTCTCTTTTTAAGGACCCCAAGAGGAACAGTGCAAAGGACCATATCTGCTTGAAACACTTGGTTTCCGGCAATGACCTCAACTCCTTCATCACCATACATAATGGTCTGAACTTTCTTTTCATAGAAGATAGGAATTCCTTCACATAATGCTCTAATTAATTTCCCGTTGCCACCTGCAAGAAAGCAGTGATCTCCTCCCATCTCATAAGGGTCATCCTGATCCCAATAAGCAGCTGAAAGGTTCACAAGATTTCCGGCATTGGCATATTCCAGGTTAGCAAAATGCCAATCAAGAAGTTGCTTTTCCTCATCACTTCTAGCCACAGAATATAATAGTTTAAGTGTCTCCAAAACTGAGCCTAAAGAAATATCGCTACCAAATCCACCCATAAATTCTCTCAATTGAGTGACTTTGTCAAGCATCTTATTGAAAATGAGCTCAATTTTGGAATCAATTTCTTTGTCAACAGGTGTTCCATTAGGCTTGTACAGCGGGCAATTATCTCTAACCTTATGAAGAGGAATGGACAGTTGCCTAGCTAAAACCCCCAAAGGGTTGGCATGGATACCAGTTATAACACTACCACCAAGATCAACAGCAGCGTAATTACCCTTTTGACCCATCTTTTGAGTATAAACTCTTCCCCCCGGTCGGTTCCTACCTTCAAGGACCATCACTTTGAAACCAAAAGACATGAGCTGCCTTGCTGCTGCCAACCCAGAAAGTCCAGCGCCAACAATTATTACAGACCCTTCTATGGCTTCATGTGGATTCTGAGACTCAAATGCTGGTGAAACCCCAAAATTTATATATCCATTATTTATAAGAAAGTCATAAGCTGCATTTATCAAGTGTGCATACTCATTACTCACATTTTCTTTTATTTGCCCTTTTGAAAGCCATGACCTAACATTGTCCCTCCACTTCGCGAGTATGTGGTTCCTCACAACAATATAATCATTTTGTTCTTTTCCACCCAATGTACTCACAACTCCAGCCTCAATTTCCTCACGTAGTAACTCATCTATTGGAAATCCCAAAGATAGTGCTATCATGGCCTCAATCTCTGTTTCTTTCTCCAAATCCTCCTGTGTTCTGTTCTTTTTCCTCAAGGAAGCACCCAGATGGCTCTCTATCAACTCATCCATCAAATTCTCATCATAATTCCTTACACTGTTTTTCTTTCTCAATGACCTCTTACAGCCCAAACTATCTGATACCGAGGTCTCCCTAGTCTCCCCCATTGTTTCCACTTTCTAACACTTAACAATCTAATTCAATGTAAAGAAATTACAAAAAAATTACACATTTCTCAACCCCAAACACCGCGACACAACTCCATAATTCTTTTCTTCTTATATTCAGCTCCGGTAATATTGGCTTCAACTAACAACAAAAACTACTCATCGTCACCAATATGCATATAAATTCATTTTAAATCCAGAACCATCTTTCATTTGACGCAAAAAATACACTTGGAAAACCACTTTTTTCCTACCAAAAACTAAAAAATCGAGTGCAATTACAACAAATCACCACCGAACATTTAAATCAAACTGAGGGCTGAAATTTTCAAATCACCCAAATTCAGAGCAATAAAGTCATTTTAGACAGCGAATTGGTGATTAAATGGCTCCAGAATAATGAAAAACGTACCGATAGGGCAATAATCGAATAGCTGTAATGCAATTCTGGTGCGAACGACTGAGAGGCGTTAGGGTTTTGAGTGGTTGTGAGCTTCACCTAGAACGGCGTGGTTGGGCGAGTTCACTCATTGAAATTGGAAATTATAGTAATTGGAGGGAAATTGTATGTTTGGTGTGCGGTTAAATAAGGCCGTAATAATGAGGCGACCAAACGGGATTTACGGATGGGACAGAGTAGTAGTCCGACCCGACCCGACCCGACCCGACAGATGGGACAATCCAAACCCCTTTCCCAGGATGGGCTGTTTCTAAATTTGTTAATAATTCTAGAAATAAATACAAAAATTTATTAATTACGTATAGAACTTTATGGAAAACACACTCCCTTTGTCATGTCATGAATAGGCGCTTCTAAGAAATCGTTAATAAATTCGACAATGATTATGAGCATTTCAAATCTAAATCAACAACTAACATTGATTCTCAAAATTAGTTATGTAACTAAAGAATGTTGGTAGTTGGAGACTAACATCGATGCCAAGAGTCACCATCATCGGCCGATCAAAATATTCTCATTAAATAAGTTGACTCTAGTTTTTTTCTCAAAATAGTTACCGGCAATTCATTAACATTTTTTTGTCATTGTCAGAATATTATTAGGAGACACACTCCATTTGTCATGTCATGAATAGGAGCTTCTAAGAAATCGTGAATAAATTCGACAATGATTTTGAGCATTTCAAACCTAAATCGACAACAAACATTGATTCTCAGAGTTAGGTGCGTAACTAAAGAATGTTAGTAATTGGAGACTAACGTCGATGCCAGGTGTCACCATCATTAATCAATCAAAATATTGGCATTAAATAGGCTGAATCTAGTTTTTTCTCAAAATAGGCTTACTCTAGTTTTATTAATGAAGCTTTACTTGTGGCGAAATAATACCGTGATTACATAAAATTTGAATTTCACAGTCATAATCAAAGTAAACCAAACCCTTTGTGATCTAAAATAACATTGAAGGATTTAAAGTCGAACTATGAGGAGAAAAGTTTCGTAAGCTAATGATGCCCAGTTTATCCATACGCAAAGCTCCTCTAACTGATGATGAGATTGTGGTAGAGTCCATCCAGATCTGTGGATCACTAGACATTCTCAACTTCGACAGAATGTCAGCAACCGAATTACCCTCACGATATATGTGCTGAACTCTACATGAGATTACAAATAATAGGTATTGTATTTCTTCCCAATAGTCCTCTAAATACCATATACCACAACCTTCCTCCTTAGCCAATTAACGATAATCAATGAGTCTAGCTCCACTACAAGACGGTTTATCCCCATCCTTTTAGCATGTCAGAGGCCATATAATAGTGCCAGCAGCTCAGCTCCATTATTAGTACCCTCACTAAGTTTTTCAGCAAAGGCAATGATAATATCACCCTTTTCGTTCCGAATAATACCTCCAACACCACAAATTCCAAGATTGCCCAGGCAACACCCATCAGTATTGAATTTGTACCACCCCTCCAGTGGTCGTTGCCATCGCACCACTTTAAGGTTTTTTCTTTTAATCGTCTTTACTGGTATATTAAGCTCTCTCAACAACCATTCAAATCTTCTGTTTAAAGTTCTCGCTTCTTTTAGTTTCAGCCCCACCCAAGAGATTCAAACTTTTATCTTTCTCCAAGTATTTTTTTATAGATTCCCTCTTTCCCTCCATCTTGGTTGAACATCGCCACAACCATAAATGCCAACAAATTATACTAGGAATAATACCCACAAGAGTACCTTTATGTGATGTTTGTTTTGCTCTTTGGAACCAAGTCTCTACATGCTCCATCCATCCACGAGTCTATATGCATCGAATTCCTAGTAAAGCTAAACATTTCTGCCAGATTTGTTGAGCAACATCCCCCACGGCCAAGACATGATCTTGATCCTCATATCCTCCTTACAAGCAACACATACACTTCGATATAATGAGAATACCAGCCTTTCGAATTCTGTCATCTATTGAGAAACCTCCTTTCATGGCCGACCACATATTTAACGAAATCTTCTTAGGTAGAGTTGCGTGCCAAATCCAATCATGCCATTGTGATATCTGGCCCTGATGTCTGGTAGCTTCCCAAGCACTTTTTGCAGAAAATTTTCCATCCAAGCTTTCAGTCCAAATCAGTCTATCTTTTCCTGTCTCAATTTTTCCTAGTTTAACAAGAAATTTTTCCGCTTGATCTCTCCTAACTAGCTCATTTATTAGATTTTCATTCCACCCGTTGTCACCTTTAAGATCCTTGATCAAGATTTTAGGTTGTTCAACCAATTGCACCTGATCTCCCAACGGATCCATATTTGACCATCTATCCCACCAAAATGATACACCTCACTCCTTCACTCGCTATCTAAATCACTTAAGAACATCTGGCATGCAGCTCATAACCATTTTCTAGAATCTTGACTCCTTAGTAGCATCCACTTGAGTTATGAGTTTATCCTTAACATATTTTACCCTAAAATATTTTTACCAAAGAGATGTTTAAGTCAAAAAATTTCAGCCAAATTTCATGTTTAAGGATAAAGCCCAACTCCTCCTTCTTTAACCAGCATACAAACTTTGTCCCATGTTATCCATTTTCTCTTAGGCTTTCCATCCGCATATCCCTAGAAGAAATCACTAAAAATTTTGTTGATAACTTTAATAACTGAAACTGGTACTTTAATACAAGAAATCAGATGTAGAGGCATGCTAGTAAGGACATGTCTCAAAAGCAGAAGCCTAGCCCCCTTAGATAACATCCTACTTTGCCAACCTACCAATCTCATGCGAATTTTGCTTACCACGTCCTCAAGATCTCGAGCTCTCAATCTTCCTATGACTATAGGAACCCCTAAATATTTGAAAGGGAATTTACCTTCTGTGAATCTAGTGAGTCGTAAGAGCATCCGTCTTCTTGGCACAGTGATCCGTTTAGAGAAAAAAATGGAGGTTTTATCAACATTAACAACCTGTCCAGACCATTCTTCATATTTTCGGAAAACCTCCTTTATAGCTCTGAAAGATTTTTTTCCACCATTCGTAAATATCACAATGTCATCAGTATACAATATATGAGAAATAAAGGGAGCTCCCCTAGGTAGCGAGAAAGATTTGATGCTGTCATCTTCAAATTTAGCTCTAAACATTCTGGATAAAACTTCTTCAACAACAATAAAGAGATATGGGGACAGGGGATCCCCTTGCCTTAGACCTCTTCCACCTTTGAAAAATCCCTTCATAGTTACATTCATCATTACAGAACACCAAGGAGTAGTAACACACTGTCTCACGAGATCACAAATCTTGGCGAAAAAACCAAAGGACCTCAATACGTGCATAAGAAAGTCTCAATCAATGCTATCATATGCTTTGGCAATATCCACTTTAAGGACTACATTGCCACCCCTTGTCAGCTTGTGAAGGTTGTGAATCATCTCCTGAGATAAAGTAATATTATCAAATATATTTCTCTCCAGGATAAAAGTACATTGCTCCATAGAAATAATTCTTGGTAATATTAAAGTTATCCTCTTTACCAGAATTTTCAACCATACATTATATATCACTATACATAAACTGATTGGTTGAACTTGTGAAAGCTCGAAGGGGAATCTATCTTAGGAATTAGAACCACATAGGATGAAGAGTAGAATTTTGGAATATCCATACCTTGAAAAAAATCGCATACTACCTCCACGATATCCTCACCCACTATGTCCCAGCAAGATTTATAGAATCCTGAGCCAAATCCGTCAGGACCAAGGCTACTGTCAGTTGGGATAGAGAAGACTGCTTCTTTAATCTCCTAGGGGTAGGTAAACTCCCAATTTCCTCGTTTTCTGCCTCTGAGATAGTCTGTTGAACCCAATCTGATAGGTCTGGTTGGTCCCTCATAGGTTGAGCTCCTAAAAAGTTTTGAAAGTAGTCAACCGATGCATGATGGATTGCCTTTGGATTTTCAAGCACCGTACCATTCGTTAGTCTCATCTCTTTGACCCTGTGATTACTAACTTCGCCTTTCTCAATCCACCTCTGCTTTGCTATTTGTTCTAGGCGCATTCCTTCTCTCTTCTCCTAAGTGTCAAGTTCTACTTTTGCAACAAAATAGGCATTCTCGACCTCCTCCAAATGAGTCACTTGTAAGCTAGCATCCAACTCTTCTAGCTCTTTTTCCAGGCACTGAATATGTTCTTGTGTCCATCCAAACAGCTCTATGTTCCATATACGAAGAGCAGTCCTCAACCTTTTTAGTTTCCCAGCTAGGCGCCGTAATCCACTTTCTTCTGAGTTCATTTCCCAAATCTCTTCTGTAAAATGCCCATTCTATACGTAGTTTGACAAAGCTCCGCTACTACTACTATTCTCGGCTTATATTTTCTCACCAACCTCCGTAACCTATGTGTCGAGGTCCCTATACCTCGCACGTTCCAGAAGAGATAGTTGTAATTCATAAATTAAGTCTAGAGGGTCTGCTTGGAACCCTAGAAGAGCTTCTGACTTTCTGTACTATTTTCCTTGTATGCCCTTAGGTCCTTTGTTCAAAATCTGAAGTGTAATCACGAATATTCCCCAGTTCCTCCACAATGCATTCCACCTCTATATCTGATATTATCATAACCTCATCTGCAATGCCATGATCCCTAGAGTCCTCTTGTGAATCCTCTGCATTTTCTTTGACGACTTGATCATCTTCTTTCCTTACCATTTTGTGCGTGGCCATTACATTTGTTAGTTCGTTACCCTCGATTGTGACCATCATATCTTCATTTAAGTTCGCCTCTCTCTCCTCTATTTCTCCTTCTTCCTTGGTTTGCTCACCATCCACTCGAAAAGCCCTCCGTTACATCTCTTTTCTTATTATCATTATCCACGGCCAAATTTTTTTCCTCTACATTCACCAACCTTTTTATATTATCACCTCATTCTTCATGAATTGTGCCAATTGAAACGCTAGCATCCAACTTAGCCATATTACCATCCTCCTGCACATCACGTTTTTCTATCCCCACACCACTAGCCTTGTCTCCACTTTCGTTTTTCCGCACTAATAGTTTTAACTTCTTTTACTTTCAGCTTCTCTTGATTTTGCTGGCCCACTCTACATACAGCTTCTATGTGACCCTATCTCCTACACTTTTACAGTAAGAGCCAAGTTTCTCATATTTAACACCAACAACAAATCTGCCTCTCTAGCCCAGGCATGCAGAAAATCTCCCTCATTTTTCATTTGAATCAAAACATGTGAGGCATCCATATGACTAACCATAGACGCCTCCGCAACCCCCAAGTTTTGGCAATGGTCGTTGAACTAAATCAATATTCGGTCTAGACAATAGGAATTTAAGAATTAAAGCATATTTGAAATCCTCTGCCAATCGTTTTACCTCAACATCAGAGAAGATGAAGCCTAGTTCTCCTTCGATCAATTCTGGCCTCCTCTGTTGAAGAGGAGGACTCGTTGGCTTTTCCTCACCCACCGGATATTTTTCAGTATCCAAGAAAGATCTCCCCTGTTGAACAGTTTTTCCAGCCAACAACTTGTCTGTCGGGGCTACCATCGACGTTCCCATCGTGCCTGCCGTTGCCAGAAGCCCCGGCAGCGGAGGCGCCATCACTCCGACGGCAGCCGAAAAGAAGCCCTAAACCAATCGCCCAAATCGTCTCTCAGTGATTTTCGCCGTGTTTCCTTTCCTCTCTTTTGCAGCCACTCAAACCAATATAAACATTTTTTGTCATTGTCAAAACATTAGAAGGAACAAAATTAAACAAGATCCAACGAAAATCTTGTTTTTCAGAATATTTGTGATTTCAGATTGATTGATAAAGCTTGTTATATCACTCTATCTATAAGTTCCAAATAAAGTTTATGGGCGTGAGATTATACAAATTAATAAATATGGATGAAAGACACACATTTTTCACGTTGAACCACCTCAATTAAAAGTTTTAGACCTAGTCTTCAGAATACTCTCCATGTAATTTAGGACTTCAACTGCTTCCTTTTCAAGACTCAGAAATGTCAATAGATGACAGATCATGATTCTCCCTTCTCAATTTAGTGTTGGCAACTTTGTAATCTTCAAGCATCGACAAAAATGAACAATTTGCAGTAAATTAACAAACTCATGTGAGGCAATTGGACTTGGTCCAACTAGCTAGTTCCAATAAATCAGAAGTTCGATGGAACTGATTTTTCATTCCATTAAGCCATGAATATCTTTATCTACAAGTGTTTGTTAATCATTTTGCTATTATGTGCATCTGGTGTCCGAAAAATCTTTGCGCAGACACCGCAAAGGGTCACCTGCACCAACCGCAGGAACCGATGCTTCCTCAAGACCATGTCCTGCCCAAGAGAATGTCCATCTAGAAATCCCAAAGTCCCAAAAGTTAAAGCTCGTTATGTCAATTGCGATTCTCCGATATGCAAGGCGGAGTGCAAAAGTAAGTGAAAATTAGTATTAGTGGTTCACCTTTGATGGCCACGGTTAAGGGAAAAGTATATATTTGGCTCCACGTAGTCCAACGTCAGTAATTAATAATGTTCTTTTCATCCCTTTCTTTTCGTCTGCAATTATAGGTCGCATACCAAATTTGCAATGGCCTTGGCGCTGCATGCTTATGATCCACGGCTTATTGGAAGAGATGGCCTTGTTTTCTACTTTCACGACAAAAGCAATGAACACTTCAATTTAATATCTGACAGTAATTTTCAAATAAATGCACGTTTCATCAGGCTCCGTCCAGCTGGACGAACACGAGACTATACTTGGATTCAGGCCATGGGAGTCTTTTTTGGTACTCACAACTTCTCTGTAGAGGCCACAAAGGCAACAACATGGGAGAACAACATAGACCATCTCAAATTCTCTTATGATGGTAAGGAAATTATCCTACAAGAAAGCTGGAATTCTCAAGAAAATTATGTTAAATTGGAAAGAATATCGAGCAAGAACAACGTTGTGATTTCTATCTGGGAAGCTGTAGAGATAGCGGTTAATGTGGTGCCGATAACCAGAGAGGATGACGGAATTCACAATTATCAAATACCTTCTGATGATTGTTTTGCTCATTTAGAAGTGCAATTCAGATTCTTTGGCCTTTCAACCAAAGTTGAAGGCGTGCTTGGCCGCACTTACCAGCCCGATTTTGAGAGCCCTGCAAAATTAGGTGTGGCAATGCCAGTGGTAGGACGTGAAGATAAGTACAGAACCGCGTCCCTTTTCTCCACAGATTGCAAATATTGTATGTGTTGGAAAATATTGAATGAAAACTTCAATGAAAACAGCCTTTACACAATTGAATGAAAAGTTCCGTTACAATACACAAACGTTTGGAAAATTATTCCATTTCAGTTTCCGTTGCAATACACAAACGCCACCAACTTCTTCAATGCTGTAACTCCCTTTTCAATGCATTAAAGAGCTGGCTCCTCCTTTATGAGTATAAATAGAGGATCTCCCTCGGTGGAAAAGAAGTGAGAAAACACAAAAGAAAAAAAAAAAACTTGAGTTCTTCCTCCTCCATTTCCAGCAGCCCCGTTTTGGTCTTTCTTTTCTTTTTTTTTCCTAAAGTTCTTTGAGAGATAGACACGGCTAGTTCGTAGGTCGGTAACGTTGTGCAGCGTGTATCGACAACCGATTGTATCCTGGGAATCGAACACCGATCAAAACCTCTTGCACCCGGTGAGGCGGCGAATTCGATTTAAGGAAACCGTGTGAACACGGGCCTTCGGTTTTGGTTTGTTTTACTTTGATTCACCTATTTACCCCTACAGTATGTTTTCTCCTGTTAGAGAATTTGATCAAATACAGAATTCAGTAGCAGCAGATTATGAAGGGCTCGACTGTTCGAGTAAATTGTCCAGTGGAAATGGGATCATTTGCAAAAAGTAACTGCTTATAACCTGAATATGCACATCCAAATAGGAATTGAACCTAGGAACTTGCCAATTATCAGTTGGGCACTTATTCAACTATGGATGCTTGTAGAAGAAAATTTATGCTTTGTTATTCATATATGATAACTTGATGCTTTCTTCTATAGATATTATCTTCATGTTTTGTATTTCAGGTATATTCCCGGAGGAAACATAGGCAAGAAACCTGGTATTATTGGAACAAAACAATGTTGTTAACACTCAATGATCTACTTTCAAATTTAATGTCTCACTTTAACATCAGTAACATGCCTACCACCCTTCTTTCATGTGACTATGGTGTTTAATCAACTTCACAATCACGAATTCCAGATGCCTGTGTGCACATTGTCAACTGCTACTAAATTAACAAGGTACGCCGTACACAGCCCCAAAACATTGACCACAGGTTAAACTTTAAACAGTGCATGACAAAATCAAACTAAGCTCCATATTTCTACTTCAAGATTAAGGAGAATAAATTGAATCTCAGAAAGAATATCGAATTGAATATAAAAGTGAAAAAATAACCAAAGAGGAAATCCCACTTTGATGTACCCTTATAAAAGAAAGCAGGAGTAATTTTATTCTACCTTTCCGACTTCTTTTCTTGCTTGAAAAGAGGAAATGAAGATGTTTAACAGCAAGTCTTTCTTGACCCTTTTGCTATGTTTCTAGCTGCTACAGTACAGATCCATGGAGAGTATATAACCTGCTACAATGTAACTCAAATGATAAAGTTTGTCATGTCAACTGCGATTCACCCATATGCCAGCCCGAATGCAAGAGTCAGAAATTCTATACGTATTTAGTTCTGCGTGGTTCTACCAGTATACGGGTTTTGTCTTAAATTTTCTCTAGTTATTGATTAAAGCTGATAACTACGGACTGAAAACCAAACTACAATGATCCTGGAGTAGCTTGTTTGGATCTGAGGTTCATTGTTGGAGATGGGATCATTTTCTACTTTCATGGCAAGAGCAATGGACATTACAGTTTGATATCAGATCGCAATCTCCAGATTAGTGCCTGCTTCATTGGCCTGAGGCCAGCTTGTCGACCGAGGGACTGTACGTGGATTCAAGCACTCGAATCCTTTTCGACTTGCACACTTTCTCTATTGAGGCCACAAAGGCTGCAACATGGGACGACGAAACTAACCATTTGAAATTCTTTTATGATGGACTAGAATTAGGCATCCAAAAAGTGTATCCATCTCTGCGGTAATGCTCTGAAAACAAGTCTAAGGTGGAGAGAACTTCAAACAAGAGCAGTGTTTTAATCTCTCCCAGAAGTTTCAGAAATTCAGTCAATGTGGTTCCAGTGACAAAGGAAGATGATAGGATACATAACTACCAGATACCTTCAATGACAATTTTGCTCATTTGGAGGTACAGTTCATATTCTATGGCTTCTCCTCAAAGGTCGAAGGCATCCTTGGCTGAACTTACCAGCCAGATTTCATAAACCCCGTAAAGCCAGGCATTGCAATGCCAGTTCTGGGAGGTGAAGACAAATACAAAATTTCATCCTTTTTGGCTACTGATTGTAATTCCTGTGCATTCTCTTCATCTGAAATTTTGAATGAAGAGGACAGACTGTTACCTTATTCAAGGTGCTTCAGATTGTAAGGGGGGTATCAATTATCATACCAGGGTAATGAAATAGTTTGCCGGAGATGAGTGTTGAAATTCTGAGGAAAAGCAACTAGAAGATGAAAATATGTATTTTGATAACAAACTGCGACGAATGAGTAGAGAATGATGTGCTTGAACTTTTGAATTTTCCTAGAAGTATTTTGCATCATTATTTAGGCTGAGATGGTGAAAAATGACAACCAAGAAAAATTGAGGGAACACAGCACGAACTAGAGGAAAATTCAAGATCTCATACATAGATCTAGTTCATTCTGCTCTAAATAAGAGATTGAATAAAATAATCTAGTACAATCAAAGGACAATTCGAACAAAATAATCTATACTACAATCGAAGGACAATTTAACAATATTCGAATACCAAAGAATTTCTTGTCACCTACAGATAGCAAGCTCCATAATATTTGTTTTGTTGACCGGTGAGTATGGCAAGCTTTGTGTAAAAATTATGTAAAAAAGCATCGATCATTGAAGTTACAGAAAAACAGCAATATTGGTTGGAGAAAAAAGAGGCAAACATCTCATCACGAGGATATTCAACTGAAGAAATGATCAAATATGCTTAATTATATTCAACCCTTTTGATGATTATGAATGATTCCAGTGCAAGTGCAATCTATAAAAAATCCAAGTCAAGTTACAAGAAGGGCAGCTGTAAACTGTATTAATTTAACTGAAAATGACGATACAATATTGGACAATGCATTAGCCCCCCGAATTATATATAATACATTGAGTCATAATATGAAAAATTGAGGTAAATTCCCAGTGTAACATCAACTTCACCGCTAGCGAGAAAGAGATATCCAGCCTTTCTTGTGGCCTAAAATCAAATTCTGTAGGGACATTGAACAGCTGAGATCAGAAAATCCAACAATATTATTTGTTTCACCTTCCACGTGGATTTACCAGCTGAGAGAAAACAGCACTGGTGGCAGCATCTTCAGCATCATCAGAGTTAGCCCCATCAATCATACTCACGCTGTTGTCAAATGGCTCAAGTGGTGTCAACGGAATACCAGGGATATGGTTTGTACTGTTATCATCAGGCTCCATGAGAGCAGATGAGGTCTCCTCAAGCTGAAGAGCGTATTCGAGGTTCCATAAAACATCACCCATGGAAGGCCTATCAATCCCATGTTCCGCCAGACACTTCTCCGCCGTCTCTCCGAATTTTTTCAGAGAAGCTGGATTCACCTTCCCCGCGAGATTTTTGTCCATAATTTGATCCAGCATGCCCTTCTTTTGCCAAGTCATCGCCCACTCAGCTATATTAACTTGTTCCCGTGGAAGAACAGGATTCAAAGCGGGTCTTGTGCAGAGAACCTCCATCAGAACGACACCAAATGAATAGACATCTGATTTCTCAGTAAGTTGCTGCCGCCTGAAGTATTCAGGATCGAGGTAACCAAAGCTACCTTTAACAGCAGTGCTCACGTGGGTTTGATCAAGAGCCGGTCCAGTTTTAGATAGACCAAAATCAGCTACTTTGGCAACAAAGTTCTCATCCAAGAGTATGTTGGTTGTTTTCACATCACGGTGAATAATACTTTGAGCAGCCCCAGTATGGAGATAGTGAAGTCCCTTAGCAGCACCTATACATATCTCAAGTCGCTGTTTCCAAGGGAGAGAAGGGAGATCTGTTCCGTATAGGTGGCTTCTGAGAGGTCCATTTGCCATAAATTCATAGACCAGAATCATTTCTGATCTTTCATCACAATAGCCAATAAGAGACACAAGGTGACGGTGGCGAAGCTTAGATAACATTTCAATTTCTGTCCTGAATTCGGCAAGTCCTTGCTCGGATCTAGGATTCCCTCTTTTGACAGCTACTCTAGTCCCATCTTCCAGTGTTCCCTTGTACACCCTACCAAAACCACCAACACCAAGAAGGGAGCTTTCATCAAATTTATTCGTCGCATCCATTATTTCCTGAAAAGTGAAGAACCGGCCAAGATTGGAGGATGCTAATGAAATGCAGCTAGCTGTACCACTCTTTTGAGAAACAGTAGACATTTTAGTCGTTGTCAAAGAGTTTCCATATAAAGGAAGAGGAAGCCATGTATTTCCTTGTGGGGCGGACTTTGACCTGCGGGCCGCCAAGCAGAAATAGCACAACCCAATAAACGCCAATGCGGCCACAGCTCCACCAACAGAGCCAATTATGATACGCATTTTATTCTTCTTTGGAGGAACCACAAGGAGAGTTTCAACAGCCGAAAGTCCAACAAAGCTTCTAGCTTCATTGCTAATCTTCATGATTTCCAGACCGTTCATGATAGCATCTATGAGACCGGAACTTGGATCCGGACCAACACTTACAGAGTGAGTCAGAACCAGAAGAAGTGTTGGATACAAAATCTTTGTAGAAAGGGACGTCCAAGTTTCCAGCTTGGTTTGATAGGTCTAGACTCCCAAATGCAATATCAGTATTTATGTATAGATTGAACACCAGACTGTTCATAGATTTGCTCACAATATCGCAAAAGTGTACCCGAACAAAATACGTGAAATTTGGATCGACTGGCAAGACCCAAGTGATGTTGAAGTTCACGTTGACAACATTCGCATTTCCCATGGTTTCAGCCGTAGAGTAAACCCAATTTGGTGCTATTTCAGGGGTAACAGCAGCACCATATTTTATGTTCGAAGGGTTAACTGAAACATTTGTCGCTGAGCTGTTGACGTGAAGGTACTTAAAATCATTCTCCCAAGTTCTTCCCAAAGTGTCGTTCTGAGCAGTGACCAAGGGACCGCCCATATTTAAACGATAAACAGTTTCCAGAGCAAATCCAGAAAGCCCGGTAAAATGGCCAGGGGGAGATAGGGCCACTGCCTGGTCAGGGATTAAGCTATCCGGGACAGAAACAACTTCGATTGCATTAACAAATGCAATAGAGTTATTTGAAGGAATAAAATTAAGTACCAAGTTATCCGAAGTGACATTGATTGCATACTCCTTAAACAGGTAAGTACCATTAAAAGTTTCAAAACTGAAGTTGTGCAAGAGCACAAAGTTCTCGGTAACAACCGTAATCGAGGCTGATGTCAAATTGTGACCAGGAACAGGATAAAAATAAAGGCGAACCCAATGCCGGCCTTCTTTCTCGATCACAAATTTGTAAGATGTCGTGCTAGTAAAAATTCGAGCAGACTGGTAAATTGGAAATGGGGCAGTGGAATTGGAGGTAGCAACAAAAGAATTTCCCTGACTTTTTAAAGAAACCGAATACGTTAATGAATCAGGAACGTAGGTATGATCGTTAAAGGTAACATTTTGTGAAGATCCACAGACAAGCAAGTAGTTATCAGCAGGAGTGTACAAGGAATATGATCCTTGACCTAGAATACCTAGAACCACACCTACCCACATCACTATATTCATAGTAGACAACATTGTAAGCAGCTCAAATCCTCAAAAACCAAGATTTTCAATTTTCAATTTTCAATTTCAAGAAAATCTCAACTTTATCCCAAACAATCCCTCAAATGCTATACACACAAATCCCAGAAACAAATCCTAAAATTTACTACCTCTTCATCCCAAGATCTATAGAAAACAATGCTAAATGACAAATGGCCGCTATAACAAAGAATGAATTTGCAAAAGAAACAAAAATTGGCATAAAAATGGAAAAGGGGGTCTGAAAATTTGGAGGTGCTGTAGAATAAAAATGAAAAAAGATCAAAGCTTGTTCAAGAACCTTACCTTACTCACAGAGCTAAAGACTTGTAATATGACATTGAATAAATGCAAAGCATTTGCCACCAAGAATGAGAACACAAAACTCTACCAATTTCAAGTAGTAGAGCTTTTTGCAGTGCGAACTGCACCAGCTCTTTCCAGGCTGTTGATTAGGCTGTCATTTTACAGAGATAGCAAAGAGGAAAAAAAAAACTAAAAAAGGTTTTGGACCCACAAAAGGAAATTGCAAAAACTCAGATCCCACAAATTGTAATATGCAACAGCTGTTTCCCCAGAGATAATGTGTGTACCATTTTTAACACACAAAAAGATAATAAAATAGTGGAATATTAGAGCTAAATAGACTGTGGTTTCTGTTTTTATGTTAATTATGTTTTGGGTTTGTTAATTAACTATAAGTTGCTTTGCTGGGACTAAGGATCCCCGGGACCCACTTCAACGCGGCTTTGAGATACAGATGGACCAGATATGACGGCGTTGCTTGACTGACTGGACCGAGAATTCCGCGGAGCCCTATTTCGGTTACTGTCACCTGTATTTTAACGGAATCTTGACTATGTGACCGTTAAACGTGACGTTCGTAATTCCATCAAAATTCAAACCTTTTCTATTGACCACCCCACTGCTGCACATGGCAACGAGCACAAACGTCCCCATCTGTTTCCCTTTTTTAAATATTTTTGTCTTAAAAATAAAAGGTATGTTTGAACAACCTTAAGAAATAAAAATTAAATTTACATGTAATATTATTTTACTAAAAAATGTATGATTAAAAAAAAAAAAGCAAAAAATATATTTTAGAAAAAATGAAGATCAAACAAAAAAAAAATTATTTTATTTTATATTTTATTTGTCAAAATCAACAATTAATTTTAATCATCCAATCCAAACTTTTAAGCACAATGTATTAACATTTATCAAAATCAGCTAAGGAAGGCCTATGAAAGAGAATGTTAATGAACATGACGTTGACCTTTGCTGGCGGTTGCCACGTTAAGTTTTGGCACATGACACCGCCATTCACGGCAGCTCCGTGAATCCATTGACAACTCAACCCCGCCATTCACGTTCAATCAATTAAAAAGACTTGCAGCCATGTTGTATTTACAGATTCAGACTTTTCGAGAAGTTACTATTAAGTAATAAGGATGACTCTATCAACCGCCTTCTACTTCAAAGATAACTTCTGGAGCATTTTCCAAATAGCCTTCGATCAATAGGAAATTGCTTCTTGGAATGCAGTCATCTAACTGGCCATGGCCGGGCAATCAAGACCATTGCCCATTGCCTCTAGGTTGAAAGGGCCTCAAAAAAATTAAAAGGAAATTTTCATAAGTAAGAGTATAACTTTACTCCAATTCAATAATAAAAAAATAAGTTTCAACATTTAAAAATCAGATTTTTATTTATAATTTAATTAATTAAATATATTAAGTTCACATATCTATATAATTTGGTCACAAATTTACAATTTAGTTAGTCACATATTATTTTTTGTCACAACTCAAAATTTTTAAATGTCAAAAATTATTTTACGTCATAATTCAAAAATTGTATAGGTCACGATTTGTTCATCGATCACAGATTCACAATTTAATTAGTCACATATTATTTTTCGATCACGCATCAAAGATTTATTAGGTCACAGATTATTTTCGAGGTCACGGATAAAAATTTTAATACATCACAATTTATTTTCAATGACACAAATCAAATAATTATTAGGTCACAACTTATTTTCAAGGTCACAGATCAAAATTTTAATAAGTCACAAATTGCTCATCGATCACAAATTATCCGAATCAATGGTCACAAATTTGTTATTGGTCACAGATTAGTCAATTTAGTGATCACAGTTAACCAAATATTAATCTGTGACCACCACCCGACAACCGTCGTCGTCCCACCGCCGCCACTGTCACCACCCCCCCTCTCACAAGCTAGATCTGAAAATCACCACCACCACCACCTCACCAGCCGGATCTGGAAATCTCCACTGCCACCATTGCCAACACCCAGACACAATTGTCACCACTACCAACCATCCTATCACCGCACGAATCAACAGAAAAAAGTCGCCACAACCACAGAGCCACCACAACCCCGAACAACCACCACAGTCATGACGTCATAGCTATCTCCACCATCAAATCCATCGTACAAGCCACTCAAAAATACCGCAGAAAACGAAGAAACCACCTTAGATCTAAGCGTCACAACTCAGAACAGCAAGCACCCGTCACTACCAGTTCTAGCGACAACAGTGGTGGTCGATGTCACTTCCAGTTCCAGCGGCGGCAGTAGTGGTCGACTCAAGTGAGTGAGGGAGACGACGGGTTGTGAAATGTAGAGAGAGAAGATAGTGAGAATTAATTAATTAGGGTTAGTAAAAAAATATTTATTTTATAAAAACATTAATTAAAATAAAACATCTGATTTTTGAACTATGGAACTTCTCACCTGATTTTAGAATGTTGAATTCTTAAGGTAGGAAAGGGTGTAATTTCCACAAAATTAAAACTACAAAACCCAATAAAATACTTCCCTTTTTTTTAGTTGGATCGCTAACCCTTTAAAAAACAACAAAATTGGTCTAAATAAGAGGCTCAAATTACTTGGGTATTTAATTTGAGAAAATTACATGGATACAAGTGTTTCAACTTTACTTTGCATAGACCAGGTACAAAGATTTTTTAAGCAAAACTCAAGTATGAAATTAAAAATTAAAATATTATATCTACAAACTCTAAATCATTTTTCTCCTCTTCTTATCTCCACTCTCTCTCTCTCTCTACCCTATCCCTCGACGGTGGCCTCTCTCTACCCTACACCTCAATGACATCGAGAAACGCACTGCAAAGATTGAAATGCCGGAGAAGATGAAGAAGACGATGAGAAGAAGATGGACGTCGGTGATGCTGCTGACGCTGCTGTTATAACAGCACTGTGCCTAGCGTCGAGGTGAGTGATGGAAAATGGTGTCTCCTTTTTTTAGTCGACGCAAATATGGTGGAGAAATTAGGGTTGGGTGGTGGTGTTGGTGACGCGGCTGTAATAGTCCTAATACGCGGTCGTAGCGGTGGTGGTCGTGCTGACATCATCATTGAGTTTTGGGATTTTTTTTCGTAGGTATGGTAGTTGTGGTGTGATTGAGATGGCGGTTTGTGATTTTTGGTACAATAGCTGGTGGTGTAACTGTTGTCGGGCGTGATGCTGGTGGTGGTGGTGTTAACGTTGCTCACAAGTTGTCGGTGATGCTTTGTAATTTTTGATACAGTAGTTGGTGGTATAACTGTTGCTGACTGTAATGCTGGTGGTGGTGGTGTTAGCGTTGGTCACAAGTTATCGATGCTGGTTTGTGTGGTGGCATTTTTTGGTGATGGTGGATCTGGCGGTTTGGAGTGGTTTTTACTGAATTTGGTGGTGACAGGGGGACGGCGGTGGTGTGTTTGTGTATAGATTTCACGACTTGGTTGCTAGAGGGCATGGTGAGTTGGTGTCGGTGTGGTGGTGATGGTGGAGACTGGCGGTGGCCTTTCTGGTGCTACCAGGTAAATTTCAGCATGGTGACAGTGGTTCAGCTTCTTGCCATGTGGGCTGGATGTAGTGGTGAAGGGAAGTTTTGGTAGTTGACTGCTGAGAGCATTGAGTTGGTGTTGGTGTGTTGGTGATGGTGGCACATGTGGCAGTGGTGGAAGTTTTGGAAGTTTTGGTAGTTGGCTGTTGAGGGCATTGAATTGTCTAGAAATTGTTTTTATCGACAATTGTCGATTAATTGTATTTGATTGATATAATTTTTCACCCGAAAAAATTTGAAAATTTGAATTTTTTGTTATTCGTTTGACTTTATTTTTTATGAAAATTGTTCATTAAAGTGATATAATTTGTTACAATTGGGGATATAATTTATTCCAATTGCCAAATAAAATGAAAATCGAACATCATTCGTTTGACTTTGTTTTCCAGGGAAATGATCAATTAAAGGGATATATTTTTTTACAATTGAGGCTGAAATTTATTTCCATTGCTAAAAAAAATAATAATAATAAAATAAAAGTGGAAAGGCTTTTTCCCAAGTGACGGGAAGGCCAATTCATCCAAAACTAAGAAAAGGGGCGCGTGTGGGTTGGTAGGAAAAATTAACTGTGAAAAAAAAAAAAAAAAGTGCCTATCAAACATTACAATTGGGTGAAAATGGAAAATAATTTTCATTTTCATGAAAATTGGAAGCTATCAAACAAGCCTTTAATATTTATGTAGATTTCTCTTTTATTTAGTGGAGTTCTTACCACACAATATTGACTTTTTCTAGATTCTCAAGACTATATTTTTCAATAATATTGATATAAATATACTATTGCTTCTTTAGAAGCAATTTAAATTGTGATTCTTAAAAAATAACTACATAATATTCTACAAAAATATTAATAAATATAAAATTGTGCTTCTTTCAGGGCAACACAATGTTCTTCTAGAAAATGATTTGTATTAATTGATTCAAACAATTCTGCAATTGTAAAATAACAACTGATTATTCTTTTACTAAATTTATTTAATATAAAAATATGTTTCTTCTGGAGTTATAAGTCAATATTTTTTATTTTTTTTTGGAATATTGAAATTGTAACATCATGTTATTTAGGAGCAAATAATATTCTTCTAAAATATAAATAATATTATGCTATTTCAGAAGTAACAACAAATTATTAATTAGAAATATTAACTCTTCATGAACATATTTTGTAATAGAATGTTAATATTTGCAGCTTTATGCTTATTCGAAAGCAACAATGAGATATATTATCAATTTAAGAATATAAAAGAGAATCTAAAAATTGATTGGACTCATAAATTGTGAACATCAATTTAAGGTATTAATGGATGAAATAGTTTTAATCAATTTAATATAGTTTGCTAGTGGCGAACATCAGTTAAAAAATCTAATTGATTAATCAACTATAATAATTATACAATCATGAATGACAAATAACGATGCGTAATGGCCAACCAAGTTTAAGCCTCATTTGACCCACATTTTTATTCTCATTCTCATTCTTCTACTCATTTTCAATCATACATTCTTTAATAAAATAATATTTTTCATCACATCAATAACTTTTCCTTCTTTTTCAATCATATATTTTTCATCATATTATTATTTTAAAATTTATTTTTTTCAAATAATCTCTATCAAATACACATTTAATATAAAAATTCTAATCACCTGACGTGATTACCTATAGACAGTATTGCTTGATTTGCATGGTGATCAAATTGATTAATATGTGACGTATATAATAATAATCTTTTCAAGCAACCGAACAAAAAAAAAGAGAGTGAGACAGTATTGCTTGATTTGCATGCCTCATGATTTGTAAATAAAGGAAGCCTCTTCATTCGTGAATTGACCGGGGTAGATTCAAGAGACATAATAATATAATGCATATGTATCAAAAAAATTTCTGACGCCACCAAATTAATTTTGATGGACGTGATCGGCAGCGCATCTAACCTTCAAGTTCAGTTAGAGCAAGATTTTAATTGTTGATCGTCGATAATTAACGATCGTAATAGTTCGATCATTTATTAAAATTTAATTAAATAATATTAATTTTTTTTCAATATATATGTAACTCTAATTCATAAATTGATAAAATCCTAATTCATAATCATAATCATAATCATAAACAGTAAATCCATAATTCATAATTCATAAACCACTAGGAATTCATAAACAATAATCCAAACAGTAACACAGTTACACAGGCGTAGCCGCACAGCAAGGTAGGCAGTTAGGTTAGCAACACATTACCAATTTACCGGCAGACGGCAATCGGCACTAGTAGAGACAGTCCGCACTCGGCAGTCCAATGACTCGAAGTCAAAGTCCCACACGACCACACCCACAGGCTCACAATCATAGTCTTACAGAGACACATACGACAAAATCATACACACGATTTCGCCCTCAAATCGTTCGCTTCATTCCCAATTTCGCAGGCTCCAAAAAATGGCTACCAAATTGATTCGTGATTCGTGAGTTGTGGATGGTTGGAAACTTGGACCATGTATTTGCAAACTTAGTTGGACCATTGGGCTTTTTTTAAATTGATAGGCCCACAACCACAAGTCGACCAATTAAAAAAAAAAAAAAAAAAAAAAAAGCCCCAAAACGTCTTCATCTTCCTCCTGCCATCACTGATTCACTGCAGTCAATCACTGCAACTCTTTCTTCCAATTCCCGACGACGACTTCTTCTACTGAAAACTCCGACGGATCCAGTTAGAGTGGCGGCTTTAGCTCGAAAACCCCTGGATCCGCAACTAGACATGACAAATGATTATACTTATGAAAATTATTACATTCTAAATAATTCACTTTGATTTTGAGGGAAACAGGGTGATAACGTGTTATAAATAAAAAGAAAAAGAAAGAATAGACTTGTGTGTATTTAATTGGAAACCAGAGTCTCATATTTATAGGGAAGAATTAGAGATATAATGATAATAAAAATTAGGGTTGTAGAGGTATAATTCTCTTTCACTAATAAACATATAATTTACTACTGTATTCATTTTTTGGGCTGGCTAACCTGGGCCAAACCCAGGGAAGCCCATAAAAGGGTCCACCATGTTGACAGGAATAGTGTAAGGGAAGAATTCATAAATAAGGCATTAAGTATGGACAATTCAATTTTCATGTTTTAAGTTTCAAAATGGAAAAATCAGGTTTTCATTGATTAATTAAAAATATTTTATTAATTAATTATTTGAAGGTCACAATTATACGATTCATGGTCACAGTTACATAATTAAATGTCACAACTCATTTACTGGTCAAATATTATCAAATTAATTGGTCACAGATTATTTCAAAGTCACAAATCGAAAAAATTATAGGTCACATTTTATTTCGAAGTCACAAATCGAAAATTTTATAGGTCACAGATTATTTCGAAGTCGAAAATTTATAAGTCACGAATTATTTCGAGGTCACAAATCAAATTAGAGGCCACAAATTATGTCGATGTCACAAATCAAAAAATTTATAGGTCACGATTTATTTTATTGGTCACAAATTAAAATAATTATAGGTCACAATTTGTTTATTGATCACAAAATTTCAAATTTGTTGGTCACTGATTATTTTTTTAGTCACAAATTATCGAATTTTGAGGTCACAATTAAGTAATTGGTCACAGATAAGCAAATAGTGGGTCACATGCCGCCACCGTCGCAACCACCATCACCCTGTCACTGCCGCCACCACCACAACACTACCAACAAAATCGCCACCACCAAATCTAATCAACTGACACACACACTGCCAGCAACACAGACACAGCCTAAGCAACCCACCACCACCACCACCACCACCCCCACCCATTTCACTCCATTTCACCACCAGTAGCCATTTCACAACCACCTCACCACCACAACCACCAACCATTTCACTCCATTTCATCACCATTAGCCATTCCACAACCACCTCACCACCACAACCACCAGCCATTTCACGACCACCTCACCACCACAACCACCAACAAATCACGATTTTCAACTATAAAATCACCACCACCTGATGGCGCCACCACCAGATCCACCACCCGCCGTCAACAACAAATTTATCCTCATCTCCTTCAACCCCTGAATCTGAATAAACACCACCCAAAATCGCTACCACACAAATATCATCACCACCACCACACAAAACAACATAGCCACCACCACAAACCGCCAACACCACCGAAACTGCAGCTGAACATTAACCTGTGACCAAGGCCACTGAATTCGAACTACTCCCAGAACTGAGAACTGAGCGAAACTCAAACACATCAGGCCGAAATCAAACAGAGCCACCACCACAGTAAGAACTACCACCAACAAAATCGCGACCCAAAAAATCAACAAAATCGTCGCCCAACCACCAATAAACCCACAGCCACCGCTGTCGCCACCTTACCACCATTACATCAACATAACACCGCCACCATTGGCACAAACAAGATCCAACAAAATCGATGCCCAAAAAAACAACAAATCAGATTACAGCCTCTCACGGTTAATGGCAGATTTGCGAACGGCAGCGCAGCTTCTCACGACGGTGTGTGTTGCTACGTGTTGTAGCATCTCACGCCGGCAGTGCAACGACGACGTCGCACTGTAGCGGCGACTCCTAAGTTAGAGAGAGTAAGAGAGACGAGAGGTGGAGAGAGAAAGGGTTTGGGGGAATTAGCCAATTAGGGATTAATTATTTTTATATATTTAATTAAAAAATTTCAAACCTGAAAAGTGCATAAATAAACTTTGGCACTGGTTTATGAAATGTGGTTTTCAAAGACCGGGAAACCTGTAATTTCCTCATAGTGTAATTACAGTTAGTGATCTAATAGACGTGAATACATTTTTATATCGTAAAAATTTGAATATTTGTCTTGTCATCTATAATTATACTTTACATATTTTAAACACTAACTATAGTGAAGTTACGAGATAACTAAAAGATGAGTAACATATGTGCAAAACAAATTTCTTCAACTTCTCATTGTCGACTCTAACAGAAAGAAACATTTTTGTTCTTCCATTTCTTATATATTTTCGAGGTTGAGAAAACTTAATTCTTGCCATAGTTTGTTGTTTTGTATACATTTTTAAGATTCAATGATTAACAAGATCCTTAACCGTGACCATTAATTCCTCGGTGCAACTTCACCTAATGAGAAGTCTGCATTACACTAGTCTATCCAGACCTCTCCGCGGATAATCACTTGAGATTTAGATTTATTTATTTATTTTGACAAAAAGAATCATATTTTACATTTTCTTGAACTTCTTAATTTTTATTTTCTTTTGCTTCAAAACAAGAATATTGCTTCTAATTCAATTTAAAATATTTATTGTAAAGTTATTTAAGATAGTTATTAAACCAACATAATAAAGAATTTATAAACATTTTCAACAAATACACATTGTATTTTGTCATGGCGATCAAAATCGGGAATGACCATCTTCATTGAGTTCCCACTGCAACTTGATATAGCTTTTGTGCAGTTATATTTGGGATACTATTTTGATTTTACTTAGTCCTTGTTACGGGAAAAGTAAGAGCCTTGGGTCAAGAATCTAATAGAATATGAATATTAAAAAGGATACTAGTATAGAAACTAAAGTTCAAAAATGCACATTTTTCTTATGTTTGGCGCCGCAAAGATAACATCATACGCCGGCTTAGAATGGCAGCTGTGGAATTTTTTTAAAAAGCACATGTAATTTTAGTTCGAGGGAGTCTAATTTTTCAAAATTCAATTCAATTATTTTATTTATACTTAAGGGTTCATTATCAAATGATGAGAGATGTTAATTGATAGAGTGTTGAGAATAAGAATTCAATAATTGTTTTAATAATATATATAAATATTATATAGTCCATATCATTCATCTAATTATACATAAATTCATATCATCCATCCAATCAAGATGAACTAAATGTCACGCGTGACATAACATGACATGATTTGACGTTTAGTTTTATAGTATAATGTCAAAGGTAGGTTAGCTCGTATCAAACTTTTCTGATGACACAATAATGAAAAAAATTATATCTAACTTTGAATTATCGTTGGACAAATATATGGACTCATATTAAATTATAAGATATGAGATGAAAGATAATAATTATGATAGTAAATTTCAATTGAGAAATTACAAATTTAATGCCCCAACCTACTTAAATTTCTTAATTCATGAGATACTCTTCAAGAGTTCAATAAAATATGAAAATGTACCCAACAAACACAAGGGGGGTAATTTTGTCCTTTTGGATGCCCCACCCTAACCAATGAATCGCTTCCCATCACAAGGTTCCTTCGCAGCACTACTTTACAGGAAATCTAAAGCCAAAACGTAAGCCCCGAAGAATTCCATGTATTTACAAAATTAACCCCAGAAATATCATTCCTATACAAATTCACCCCTACTCTTCATAAGTTTCACATTTCACTGCCTAAACCCCATACTTCCCGTGTGGGTCGGGTGCCGAATCCCAAACGGGTCCTGCGAGTTGGAGAATCTCTGAGCGTAGGCATTAGCATTCTGGGGAAAGAAGCCCGAGTTATTGTCGAGTCGCTGAGTTCTGAGTCCACTCTCTCCTTCATCATCCCCAATGAAAAAATGGCTAGCCTGTGGCACAGCAGGGGCATACATGTCATTTTGCCAATGGATGTCCTCAATCTTAAGGTTGTTGACTTGTACACGAGTCTGACTCGGCTGAGCTTGACCGGGTTCAATCAAAGAGTTAAGATTAGCTAGATTGGCCCAGTCAAAATTCCCAGAGCCCAACTTTTGAAGATTCGCCTTTTGATCCTCTTGTTGAAATGTCCTCAACGAATTCATTCTTGGAAGAGAGAAAAAACGTTCATCAATATCTGGTAAAGACTCCAAAACGTCGTCGTACTGTGATGAAGATGACGACGATGAACCATGGCTATATTCTTTGCTCTGCAGCATACCAGAATCTGTTGGCTTCTGTCCACCTGAATTCTTCTTGTAAATTCGACACAAAACCCAAGCATCCAACTGCATAAAATAAAATATACAAAACCACCCATTAGCATAACAGCTTAAAAAAAAAAAAACAAGATTTTAACTTCTCGCGGTCAAACTTACCCTTGCGCTTCTATCATTCCTTGGGGCGTCAGAGAGTCTATATTCATGCATAATCCAATTGGTTTTGGTTCCTTTTGGTGCTTTTCCTACGTAAAACACGAGGGCCTTTTTAATACCAACTTTCCTTCCTTCTGAAGTAATAACCTTATCTGTGCCGGTGGCTTTCCAATATCCAGAACCCGCTACTCTATTTGGCCTCGATCCATTCGGGTATTTTCTGTCCCTGGGACTGAAAAAGTACCATTCTTTTTCTCCAAAGATAGCTTTTCCTTCAGAGAGACACGCAAGAAATCAGAAATGAAATAATAAAAATGAATTATAAAGTGAAGAGTTTCAATACATACTGGGAAGATCCCATGGATCAAATTTATACAAATCAATATCTCCAATGATTGGTAAAGAAAAATGGTGGCCAGCAATTTTTTTGCATAAGTATTGCACCATAAGCTCTTCATCGGTCGGATAAAACCGAAAACCGGGTGGCAAACTCAATTGTGAAAGGGGATCCATTTCTTGAATACCCATAACTTTCAAATGATATGCAGCAGCTTTTTGACTGAGGAATTAACAAATTGCTAATGTTTTCGAAATTTTTTTTTCTCTGAAAACAGAGATTTGGCTGTTATTTATAGAGGTTTTTAGAGTAGAAAAAAAATAGAGATAAGCATGGGTGTCGTTTTCGGAGTGTCCAAAAATGGGTCCCACAAAGTTTTATCCTTGTTTAAATGCTGCCACGTTATATTGTGTGGCGGTAAAGCCTTGGACCAAGTGCATGAACCATTGGGATAATATAAGAGCGTCTCACACGTGTTTTAATTTTTTTCCCTCACATTAACTTCTACGAAAAATATAGAATCGACATCACTGATTTTGTCTGTATTGAGGGACCATACCATGTTTAATGCGTGACTCGGTCGATTTGTGGTTGAAGTTTGCATAGGTAAAATATCTTCACATTTTAAGATCCAGTGATTCGAAGTGACAAGAAAAATTATAAATTATACTCGATGGACTCGACCAAGTGATGGCTAAACCATAAGTTAGGGGAGGTCTAAGCATGGTTCTGTCTCAAACTCAATTAGCTAGCTTGGTTAAGACGAGAGAATTTATGGGAGTCAAAAGGAAAATTTTCATAAGAATAATTCTTAAAATCAAATCAAATTGACACGTCAAAAATTAATTCACTCTATTATAAAAATTTCCAAATAGATCTTGATTTACGAGTAAAACAGCAATTGCATTCTACTTTAACTCGATGTTAAGTCCAAAAAATTGAAAAATTAAAAGAAGAAAAAATTATTTGTAATTTATATTAGGAGTATATTGAGTTCAACGCAACCTAAAAACCCTAAAGTCGACGCTAATATGATTGAATCATAACACATTACGTGGAGCACGCATAATCCATCTAAAATTAAAATGGTTATGACGATTCATTTACTCGTATAATTGATTAAAATTATCTCATCGTGTATATATCGTCCTTTTGACAATTTTTATTTTATATTAGATTAGATTCACTATTAAGATCCTATTTACTTTAACTTCGACACGTTAGTGTTCACTAATTGACGTCTTACTTTTTATAGAAACATTGAACAAAATATTACTATTAGAATTTAAGTTAGTACTACTAACTAATTTTTGCCAAGTTTAATTGAGAATTATATAAGCCAATATTTTATACACTTGGATTCAATAGAAAAAAAAAAAAAAAAAAAGGAGAATACAGCTGTTGATCTCTTTAGACAAGATGTAATTTTCAAGCGTGAGTAAAAAAACACGTCGGCAGAAAAGAGGGTGGTGAGTAGTACACGTGTTTTGCACGTGTACATAGAAAAGGATAATCGTTCAGAGTTAGGCAGTATTTTTTCAAAAGAAAGGATGGAGAAAGCCAATATAAATGAAAAGGAAGAGCATAATATTTGGCATCACAAAATATCGACACGTTAGCATATTTGTATTTTTCTTAAACTTTTTGAGGTTTCTTTCACTCTACAACTTGTAGGCTTGACTAATGGCCATATCTCTAAGCTGTAATCCACATTGGGTCAAAGATTGAATGGGAATTGGGATTTTAGGATTTTGATTGGGTTGTTTTTGTACTTATGTGCACGTGTTGGTCTATAAATTTATTGTTTTTTTTGGAATGGGGCTTAATTTGAAATGTTGGTGGGTCAAAAGAGCACGTCTTAGTTTTTGAGGCTGAGATTGTGACAAGTTTTATGGGATTAGGAGTTTGCTGTCATGTAATGAATCATTGGATGTAAGATATTTTTACAATATCAAAGGTAGGACTTTAATTCTATCATTATTAAATTATATTTTTGATCGTTTTTGTTGTTTGAATACTTGTTAGTTATCTACTTTGGTATTTCGTATATTAGAATTTTGCATTCTACCACAAGCAATATTCGATATTATTTAGGGCTTTCTTTGACAATGTTTTTGTTAACAAAATTTGACATGTTTTGATAAAAATTTATGTAATATGTTGTTTACTTATTTTATTTTTTTTTAATTTTTTATTTTGGGTAACGCTCCATCACAAGCGTTTCAATTCATGCCTTGGAACCCTGTGCAAAAGGTAAATCGCGAGATGTGTAACGCGGAGTCAAGAATCGAATCCGTGACCATATGAGAGCACCGTCATCACTAAGACCGCCATTTGTCATTGCGTCATGTGTCCAGAGGGCATGTGGTTTACTTAGTTACCCTTAGTACAAGTGGTATAACTATAAAGTATGCACTACATTAATATTTTATTAATTGAACATGTCAAATTCAAGGTATACCCTGATAAAAGATATAAATAAGGTTTAAAAAAATTAAAAAATCAACACATGTATTTGTGTAGTGTTGAAAATATACAATATCAACGTAAAAGTCTAAAACTGTGTGTATTTTTCTAAACAACATTATATAGATAAATATTTTATATCATCTTAAACATTTAATGTAATATAGCACATATTATAATACACACAAAATTCTACCCTACATTCATCGTTTAAACGGATACAATTACTCTAGATAGTGTATTACAACCTTGTATACATTAAATTAGATCACAGAGTATCAC
The DNA here is from genome assembly GCA_019395295.1 of Osmanthus fragrans. Classification (NCBI taxonomy): domain Eukaryota; kingdom Viridiplantae; phylum Streptophyta; class Magnoliopsida; order Lamiales; family Oleaceae; genus Osmanthus; species Osmanthus fragrans. The sequence goes on along the minus strand of CM033344.1, from coordinate 624,386 downwards.
GTGGTTTAAACACTACATCGATATCGATATGAAAAAAGCATGTATTTCAATCGAATTAAAAATAAATTGTGAACATCTACTATTTTCATTTTGGTCATAACTCTACACTAAAAAACTCCAAGTGTGAATGTGGTTATTGTAGAAAATGAACGCCAAATATAATAATGTAGGTCAAATATAAAGTTGTACCTAACAAGAAATTAAAAATGGGTGAGCTGCCTCATTTATTCAGCACGTGCACATTTCATCATAAATAAAACGTCACGGTTTGCTCAATTCATACTCAGCATATTCTTAATTATTCTTTATACTAATTGTTTATTAAAAATTAATAAGTAGTCACGAAAAAGGAAAGAAAGTGAAAATCTATTTGACAAATTCGTTGGAAACGTCAAATTGTTTGAATGAAAATAGCAAGGAAATTAAAGAATAAATAAAGAAATAAAATATTTGGATAATCAAAAAAGAAGAGTTGTAAAGTCATTCTTAATTAAGTGATTAATACGTGGAAAAACACTTTAATATTATTATTTTTATTTATTGCGCTTTTTTACTTTGGGGAACGTTTTTGGTTTAAGCTTAAGCTTCTCTAAAAGTGCCCAAAAAAATTAATTGTACTTCTTTAATCACAAAGACCATTTGGCAGAGCTTTTGCTATTGCTTCTACTTCTTGTAGGTGATTTTTTTACTAAACTACGTCAAATCAAGTTTATTTAAGGGTGTGCTTGATTGTGAGCATAAAATTTTCATGGAAAGAAAATAAATTATTAATTAAATATTGTTGATTGATTTAATTTTCAATATAAAAAATATTATATTTGTCCATTTTTTTATGAGTAGATGAGAGAGGGAATGAGATGGAGAAAGAGAATTAACTGAAAAATAAAAACAATCTTTCCATAAGAAAATGTTTTCCTTGTTTTTAAGGAAAATATGATCACGTGACTAAGAGCTAAAAATATTTCTCGTGAAAAAAATTGTCAATCAAATACCCCAAAAGTAGATGAAAAATATTTTTCAACATTTGAAGATATATCTAGTTTTCCTTACTTTTTAGAAAAATATTTTCTTTTATATGAGACATTTTTCATGTTAATCAAACACGCCCTAATGAAAGTCCAAGAGTGACTGACCAAGAGGGGGGTGAATTGATTTTTAAATCTTTTTCGAAGAATTTATCTAAATTCAAGTAAGTAAAGACTAAATAGATTAATTCAATCGATAAACACAAATATGAAAGCTATAAATAAAAGGGAAGGGAAGATGCAAACGATATAATTGTGGAGGTTCAATCCAAAGTCTACGTCCTCCGTTACCAAACTCTCCGACACAAGCAAGACATTTTCATTATGTTGATTGACTCATGGTGCAATCCAACATTTACAACGTTTTTAGTGACTTACAAACAAGGAGCACCGATCATTATACAATTTTGAGCTTTACGGGATCTTAACACGGCCCCACACTATTGAGTTTTACGGGACCTCAATAATGACCCACACTTTATCAAAGTGATTTTACAATGAAATTCTTCTCTTGATAAATAATACAATCAAGTTAAGTACTAAGAGAGGATAACACTTCAATGAATAGTAATAAACGATAGCTCAAGTGTTAGATGAAAAACTTTGATGAATACGATAATTAAAAATTAGATTCAATCAATCAAAGTATTTCAATAAGAAGATGATGAAAAGATAAATCAAATGTAAGTTCAAATAATCTTCTCGATATATATATTATATCTCTCTCTCTTTTAATGAATGATTGCAATAAATTAAGCATTAAGAGATAAATGAGAATTTTTGATAAATATGATGATTTTACAAGTTTGATTCAATCAATCAAAGCTTCCAATATGAGAAAGTAGAAAAGTTTACGCAATATAAATCCAAAGAACTTCTTCAAAAATATCTCTCTTTTAAGATTGATATAAATAAGTTAAGCACAAAAGAAAGATAAAAAACTTTAATGAAAGAAATGATTCAAGATATTTGATTCAACAAAAAAAGTTTTTGATATGAAGAAATAAATGAAATGAATATAAAAATGTAGGCTCAAATAAGATTTTTCATACACATATTTCACAAGAAAATTCATTTAAGTTGTTGTAATGAATGCAAGTGAAATGATATTTATAGCAATTAAAACGGAAAAGTTTTGTCCTACCGGACGCATCTATCGGACGACCAAACTAGCCATTAAGCGTCAGAAGTCAAAACGGTCCAAAAATTTGCCCTTTGATGTACCGGACGTCCCGTTGACTTTGACTTTTTTTTTTTTTTTTTAGAATTTCCTTTTTTGATTTAAAAAATGTAGGCTTATGAAGAATGTTTTCATTTTGAAAATCAATCTTACTTTTGATTAAAACATTTTATGCAAGTGATAATAAACATAATTTTTCGTGCACAAAATGATTTTTGAACTATTGTTATTCATTACTAAAGATCAAAGTGTTATACCTTTACATATGATCTAGAATGCATAGTCTTTGATCTTGTTTCGAAGTTTCTTTTATGTTTGGCTCTTGGTTCTTAAAACTTCTCGTCTCGATCTTTCTTTAATGTTGTCTCTTATACTCTTGATCTTGATTTTTCTTGGTTTAATCTTTCAAACTCTTGTCTCGAATGATTTGATTTGAATGATTAACTTTCATTTTGATTTTCATTTCGAGTCCGATTTATAATGCTTGATTGATTTTAAGATTAAACTATCATCACTCAAAATCAATTGTTAGAAACAATATTAATCTTGTTTATTATGATCAAAACATTAAGAATGAAGTCAACCATAGGTCAACACCTAAAAGTTCTTTTAGTTAGACAAATCAATTTTAGAAAATTATTTATACATATTTGGATGTAACTTCTTAGTTTCGATTTTTGGCTTTGCAAAAACCCTGCGAAACAGGCAATGAATAACTATATTTGAAGTAAAATTGCATTTAACCTCCATTTAGGGTTTTTGAGCTCTCAAAAAGCCCTTTCAAACACGCACACTTAGTCCAGAGTGCCAAAGCTCAAAAGAATGCCTTGAGAATCTATCAGTGACCATTAACATTACATGCTAGCTCATTTTATTTTTTTAATGATGTATTGTGTGATTTTATTCGGAAGCGTACAATAAAATTAAACAGACCTAAAATTATTGACATGGTTAGACATTTGCCTAATAAGATGCAAATATGGCTAGATTGTGCAAATATGGCAAGAAAATAAATGAACTTTATAATCATTTAGGCAAACAAACATGAAACCACGAAGGGATACAGACTCCTAATTTTGGAAGACGGACTCCTAACTTCTTACAATTCAAAAAGGTGACCAAATTGGTTTCCTTATAATTTCACACTACAAATTCCAACAGAAGCAACTGCTCCTCCTGTTCTCGATACTTCTTGCAAAATAATATCTCCGATGTTTAAGTTAGCAACGAACCTTGGACCTGGACCCTCAAAGAATTGAGCCTCCACAGTACATACTTCTTCGGGCCTTGTAAATTATATCTACAACATCGAGCATATAGATTACTAGTAGCTGCTTTCGATCGAAAAATCAATCTATTTCATGATGACCCAATTCTCGTAAGGGCTAGATAAGCAATGAGCCTGTATACCACAAGCATTATAGCCAAGGCAACCAGTGAAATGGCTTGTCCATTAAGCCCCAGGGTCTTTATTGAAGGGAAATCAAACACGTTCCATTAGTACCACAAGGATAGCTAGTTTTCTCCTGGCTTATACTGTGATCCCAACAAAAGCTTGTAAGTATACTGAGTAATAGATAGATACTTAATCCACGATATGTATTTAGGAACATGTTGAACAAAATATCCACTGGATAGAAGGAAAAGCATCACGATAACTGTTCCTATTGTAATTGCAGGTTCTTGATCCATGATCGCAGCACCAATAGCAAGTCCTAGGCCTTGAGAAACTAATACATTGAATAGGTTAATAATTAAGCCCGAAAAGAAGTTTCCAGGCGCAGGTTTTAAGCCTGCCATCCAGTAGGTTACGGAGAAAAATGTTGTGGGAAAGATTAGCTCCATTGGTAGATCACCTAAAGTTCTTGCCATGAAGTATGATGAGAGTCTGTACATGCCTGAAGATCTTTCTTTCTCGAGCATCATACGTTCTTGGGGGAAAGTGAGAATGGCGTCAAAGAGAGGAACATAGCCCCAGAATTCCGAGTAGAAGAAGAGCAGCCCTACCTACATTTGTGTTTTTAATCAGAATCATTAAATCAACTGAAAAATATGCTGATAGTGATCTAGAACTAGAATTAGTATGGATTTTGTTGGAATTAGGAAAATAGTGTTACCTGATCTCGCAAGTGACTGATATCAGATTGCCACCATAATAGGCCAGTAATTACAATTACTGCTAATATCTCTACAATCTTGAGGCCAGATAAAGATTCATGCTTTCTTTCTTTCAATCCTCTTCTAAACAAGACTGAAAATTGTTCCCACCAACTTGATGGCCATTGCTTGACATTCTTGTCTTCTGTTCCTCCATGAAAATGGCCATCACATTCTAATTCTGCCTTTACACTTTGAGCAAGATTAGCCTTATAAGCCGACACAAAAATATGCTTAATTGAAGCTTGATCTTCCTGTGAATCATCAGTAAAAACTCCTGCAAAAACTGACATTTCATTCTGGAATTTTATTGTTTGGACTAAAAAAATTTAACATATTTTACATACCATTTGCAAGATCTAACAGGAAATCTGAAGGATTCATGGCAACTGTTGGAGCAAACTGAATGCCCAAGAAGTAATCCATAGCATTCGAGCCCTTCCCGTAGTATAAAGGATTGCCTTCAGACAATAATAGCACCTTATGGAACATGTAAAACAGCCTACTGGATGGCTGGTGAATTGTCATCACAATTGTTCTGCCTCCATTAGCTAATTCCCATAATGTGGATACAATCCTTTGAGCAGTCGTAGAATCGAGGCCAGATGTAGGTTCATCTAGAAGCAATATACTAGGATTTATGATCACTTCTTGTCCAATGCTAACCCTTTTCCTTTCACCCCCAGACACGCCTCTCATAAAGGGATTTCCAACAATACTGTCCCTGCAGTGGGACAATCCAAGTTGAGTTATCACAGCTTCTGTAATTATCACCTTTTCCTTTTTACAAAGACTATTAGGCAACCTCAGAAGAGCAGTATATACTAATGTTTCTGTCACAGTCAGGTGAGGGTACATAACATCATCTTGTGTGACAAATCCTATGTTACGCTTCATAGTACTCGAGAAGGGCTTGCCGTTGTAAGTTATGTTACCCTCGAGATGCCCATCAAGTCGACCTCCAAGTGCTGTCAATAGAGTGGTTATGCCACTGCCTGATGGACCTAGCATTGCTAGAATTTCACCAGGCAACACCATTCCTGTAGCTCCATTTAAGATGGTTTTCTCTTCAGATTTTGATTTCTTCAGAAATCCTCTAGTTTTGCTTTTGATCTTGTAATCAACGTCCTCAAACTACATATTGGTTGTACATTAGAATACTGAAGGACAATGGATAATTTGTAATGAACCATGCTAGACTGTCCAAGTTGGTTTACAAAAGGAGAGTTGCCCAAATGATGTGGCAGTCTCCTATTGGAGGGTGCGAGTGGCCCACAGCTGGTGGGCCAGCCGCCCCCTTCAATAGGGGGCTGCCACATCATTTGGGTAACCTCCATTTTGTAATTTAACTTGGGCAAAATAGCATTATTAATTTGTAATAGAACTCTTATTTTACTGATGTTATAATTTTTATACTATAGAATTTCACCAACTACAACACTTTTTACTGAACCATTTCAATTCCTAACACGAGCATAAGTAGAACAATTACCAATCTTTAAATTCAAATTACAAAACCATATCTCATTTGAAGTCTTCGAGTCAATTCTAGCTGCTAGTAATTTATTAACTAGTACTAAGGGTCTGTTGGATTTGTTTAATTTGTCATGGAACTAGGAAAATATTTTTCTAGTTCCTACTTTTGGCTGTTTGATTAGCCAAATTTGCTATGGAAAATGTTTGCCACCAACTTCTAATATACAATCCTTTGAAGCACAAAAGTAGAAAAATATTTTCTTATGATTTTGGTGAGAAATTGTTTTCCACCTTGTTTGGTGTTTTTTTTTTTTTTTTTTTTTTTTTTTTTTGCAATGGAAACATATTCTAAATCCAATGGTAAAATTTTTTATCTATTTAATTGACAATTTGCATAAAAACGAAGCCAAACGAACATAAAAAATTTATGAAAATATATATATATATATATATATATATATATATATATATATATTTTTTTTTTTTTTACTTTTTGGCAATCCAAACAAATTTTAATATAGATTGTAAAAAAATTATCCCAAAAAGTAATCATTTGCATAAAAAACAAAGTCAAACGGATTAGGTGGAAAATTATACCAATCAAACACCATTAATTACGATTCTCTCTAAAACAAATTCTAGACAAATCACTTTCCTGTCAAATATTTTATTTGCCACCAATTTTCCATCTTCCTATCAAACGGATCTTCTATTTAAACTTATGTCTGTTTAGTACAAGAACGTTATATTCATATTTTCTGCAATCCCATTCTGATGTCGAGAAATTCTTCCTGTGTCGATCCAGCCTCGCTATCCCTTCATTAATGTAGGAATCCTCAAAGCGATCATCACAAAATTCCAAGCCATTATTACTTGTGAAGTATTTCAAATTATTTATATTAAAAAAAGATTAAAGAAAACCCAAAGTCTCAACAAAATATACCTCTTTCTATATCACTAGAAATCAAATTAGAGAAAACCCAAACCACATGTAGGATTGTAGTTATTAAGTAATTGCAAGTTGTTATCTTTTGACATTGCATGCACGAATAAATGACTGGATAAAATTCATACCTTCAAAGTAACAGGGGAAATAGCCTTCTTGAAGATGATGAGACTTCCATTACCCGGTGGCTGCTGAGTCTGCGGTTCCACTTCCACCGTCACCTCTTCCATGTCTTCCCCTCCTCCTCCGCCGTCTAACACCCTAACTTCTTACATATATAAATATATATGTATGTGTGTATGTATATATGTCACGCGAGAGAGATGAGAGACCGAAAGAGGCTGCTTTTAATGGGGTGGTTCATTTCTGTTTAGGGATCTTCCTTTATATCATTCACTCCCTCGGAATTCTCTCATTCTCAGGGAATTTTAATCCAAATGTTTTCAGTTTCTTGCTTTTTGTTGGTACAAACTTCTGCCCTCATAAGTAATTAAGCCCATGTTTCACTCTCTTTATTTTAAAACTTTTTATTTCTCGTACTCATTTTTTTCCACATATTCACACAATAAAATATTAATTGTACTACATGTACATAATAGATTTACACAATAATCTACATACACGTGATATGATGATATATAATTGAATTAAAATTTCTTCTACAAAAAATAAAAAATTCCCCACTTAATTTTTGACACCTCATTTGTATCTATACCATTATGTAACTGCTTATATACAAATAACATTATTCATAAAATATTTTGCACGTAAATCCAAAATTTTCGTACTTTCTAACCACACATTCTTGAAAAAAGAAAATCATTATTTAAAACATTATTTTTACAATTTATCTTTATAATGACCATTAAACAAGGGCTAAATCATAATGTGTAAAGCGTTACATGTTTGGCTAAAATTAAAAAGGTAAATTCTAACTTTGTAAAAGTAACCTTTTTATTTTTTATTTTTAAATATTTGAATATGTAACATTTTCCTAATTATATTAATAAAAAAAAAGTTTCTTATTTTAAAGGTAGATATTATATTTTATTGTCTAAGCAAATAACTTTTTCTTTTTCAACTTTCACAAATATCATAATTAGTTTATTTTAAAATTTGCTTATTTGATTAATCACAAGCCATTGAACAACACCCCTAACGTTTACAAATTTCGTGGAATAGCCCTTTAACCTTCTATTTTGGCACAAACACTTCTAGATGCCCAAACTTTGCAAAATACAATCTTTTCTTTGCAAAGTACATCATTTTCGTTCATTTTCTTCATAAAGTTTTATGAAATGATGATTTTACCCTCCTCTTTAAAATTTTTTTTAAAAAAAAAATCAAGAATTAATTGCAATCATATCTCAATTTTTTTAGAAAGTGCAAACCAAGTTACAAATAAAACCCTTTAAATGGAAGCAGCAAAGTTTGAGCAGCTTTTGGAAGAACCTTTAGGACTATGCATATTGTGCTGATTAAATCATTTCATGCACCGACGCACGTTCATTTAGACAAAAAAAAAATGGATGGATGCAACGTTGCAAATTAATATGCATTTAGGACATATTATATCCCGTATCTCTCTCTTTGGTATGGCTTGGAGGGAGACGTGGTTCCCAATATATATAATATATTTACATGATCGAGAGATTTGATTGATGTATAGGTTGGTTTATTCCAAATTACATGAAAACTATGTCAAATTTTTTATTAGTCAAGAAAAAGTCTTTTGGTCCAAGGAAATTCCAATTTGACAATGGGTTCGGCACCCAATTGGCATCCGACATCGTGCGTCATGTTTCAGATGATTTGGGATTGGTTGTGTTATCCCATTAAAAATGTGATCGCTGGTGCGAGCCACGTGGAACCACCATATGAGGGCACCTGTCTAATCAAAACTAAGGACGATCAAAATCTGCATTGGCCGAAGTGCTCGTCGAAATGACGAAGTCCTCCTCTTCAGGCTGAAGTGTCTCTTATCCTTCAAGCCGAAACGCCTTCAATCCAATTGCCTCACTGCTCCAAATCCGAAGTCTCATCTTAGACGCCGAGGTCCTCAATAGAAACAAAACTGATGAATATCTTTGAAAGTGATTGATGAGGTGTCTGCATTAATTAGTGTCAGTCTAAGAATGTAGGTCGGCTGACCCTTTGTCATTGTAATTAATATAGTGAATGAGTGTTGTAAGGTTTTGGTTAATTAGATGGAGCCGCGTGGATATGATTCAACGATAGACTCCTTGGTTTCTTGCTACAAATATCAAGTCTTGTAACATTACTAAGGATGCAAAAATTGATATTAAGAAGGTTTGTGCTTAAACTCTCTCCATAATACGAAACATACATATGTTGTTTGGAGATATTTACATCTTGTTCTTACAAGCATTATCGAGCTTTACTCTTGTTTAATATCTTACGAATATTACCCATTAGATGCTATATAAATGACACGTTAATCGTCCGTTGGTATTCCGACTCGCCATACAATATCATCATCATCCCCACCTTCGACCGTATCTCGTCGGAGTCCGATCACATGTCGCGAGTCCGATATTGACATCTGTTAATAGCGATGTCAACGAGTCGAGCCAACTAGCGGGCTGAAATTTTAGGCTCTGGCTCGAGGTGCGGGCTTTTGCTCTTCCAAAAAAAAAGAGGCTCGACCCAAGCTTTTGACTCGGACTTTTTCGATCCGGGCCGGCTCGAATTTTTTTTGGCTGTGTAGTATGCCTTAAAAGGCAGCATTTGCTTCTTTTTTTTCTCTCTTCCAAGCTGCGGGTCGGCCCCTAAAATGGGGCTCGATTCCACCGAGGCTCGTGCTCCGAGCCGAGCCGACAAGCTAATTTGTCATCCCTATCCGTTAATAACATTTTTTTGGGGTCAACAGGTGGTGTTAGCAATCCTTGGCCTCGAACACTATGCATTAGTTCTCAGGCAATCTGATATCAGTCACTTGCAAGATCAGTTAAGACTATTTTCTCTGTTTTAGACAACTCCGTGCAAAATTAGTGCTAATTCTAGTTCTAAATCACTGTTAGCGTGTTTTTCAGTAGTGTTAATGATTCTGCTTAAAAACACAAATGCAGGTAGGGCTGTTCTACTTATACTCGCAATGTTGGGGCTACTTAATTGGGTTTTGCTGTTTCCACAGCACCGTGCATAGCCCCCTCACAATAGGGGGTGTTGTGCGGGGGCTATGTGCACCGTGCTGTACCTATAGCTTATCCCTACTTGATTTCCCTTCTTTGACGCCATTTTCACTTTCCCCAATAACATATGATGCTCTAGAAAGAAAGATCTTCAGCCATGTACAGACTCTCATCATACTGCGTTGCAAGAACGTCTTTAGGTGATCTACCAATGGATCCCAACACATTTTTTCTCCATAACCTGTTGGATGGCAGGCTTAAGACCCACGCCAGGAAACTTCTATTAGTCAGTATATTTACAAGCTTTTGTTGGGATCACAGTACAAGTCAGGGGAAACATTCCCTTGTCGTACTAATGGAACCTGTTTCATTGAGGATTTTCCTTCTATAAAGACTATGGTATATATCCTCATTGCTTATCTTGCCCATACGAGAATTGGGGTCATCTGGAAATAGATTGATTTTTCGATGAAAAGTAGCTGACAGTAATCAGTCTGCTCGATGTGCTTGAAGTCCCAATTACCATCGACCTTTACAAAAGAAAAAGAAAATCAAAGTGGAACATTATGTTAGGACTTGGGTTTTCAGCCTCAAATACTAACCTATTAAGACATCCCCGAATTTAGTCATGTGGACGCACAAGATGAATCTTTAGTTGCAGACGAACAAGAGAGCCCCACGTTGAATAGCGATGGCCAGAGAAATCTGTGGTTAATTCTAAGACCTCAGTGCACTTATTCTTAAACATGTCAGCACATAACAATATATTATTGATACGAAAGCAAAACACAGCACACAAAAGTAGTAAAACTAGTTAACGGAAACATTATTTGTATAGATAATTAGAAAGCAATCTGAGGGTTATGATGCAGCATTTGCTCTTCCTCGTCCTCAACTTCTATCAAACTCTTTACCACAATGTTTGCAGCATTTGTCACGACATCTGCCCAGTTCCTGCAAGTTACCAAATAGCACGACTATGAATATAATACTAGACGCAGCAATAGACAAATATGTAATTTCTATTATCGTCTAATTTAGCATACCGAACATTCCATAACGGTAAAAAATTCCAAGCAATGAGATTCTTCGTTGCTATTTGTATTGCATGTTTGCATAAATTACTGTTTGAGTGCTAAATAAATAATTAAACATTCATCTTACTCCTTATAGGAATCGAGCGTGAGGCCTACGATGCATTTAGCTTCTTCAAGTGCTAAATTAAACCTCTCAACTTCTTCTAGCGGGATCCTACCATTGTTAAAGACATGAAGTTCGGAGGGCTTAACGTCGCAAAAAATTGGGATCATTTTCTTCTTTGACTCCACGATGAGGGCCAATTCATGAAGACAAAAATAGGATTCACAGCAACGCAGAGAGAAAAGGGCGACACCAATCTTGCACCCCTTTATTGCATTATCGATCTTATCAAACAGTTTGTCACCTGGTTTCATGCTCTTATCGTCCAAAAATGGTCTAAAGTTCAGCCTGTAAAGATGATCAAACAGCAATGAAGCTACTGTTCTCCTGGTGTCTATACCTCTGTAGCTAATGAACACATCAAATGGTGTTCGAATGACTCTATGATTTCGATTATTAGGGTTGCGAATTTGAAGTTGCAATAATTTCATGGCTACTGATCGCGGCATGCTTTTAGGGTTTATCATTTTTCTTCCTTGGTCTGTTATTGGTGATATGTAGGTCGATTTAAGTTTATGCAGACAAACTTTTTGATTCATCCTCGTTATTCTTTGCACGTGAAGAGAAATTATGTGAAATCTAGAATAACGAAAACCTTTTATTTGATTTCTTCTTCTTTTTCACGTGGTATGGAAATTCTCTTGATCCTTTGGATACTTTCATAGATTTTGTCTACACTAACGGTGAGACCAATCTTTTAGAGTCCGTTTGGTTGACAAAGGTGTAAAGACGAACAAATTTCATGGAAGTTAAAAAATAAAAATCCACCTAAACCATAGGAAATCATTTTCCATGAAATTTGTAGAAAACAAGTTTAAAGTTGTTATATTTTGGAATTCGAACTTCATTTCTACTTTTATATCAAACAGCCAAAATAAAATTCGAATTTCTCGAATGTGACATTTTTCATGAAATTCGGGCCAATCAAACGGACTCTAGAGAAGTGTGGTATTTACTTCAGAAATGAAATCTATTTATATTTTTATACTTCTTAATGGTGTCAATATTTATGGCATGTCATCACGTATGAATTGTGGGACTCGTTTACTATTGATGTGACGATATCATTTTTGTGGCTCGCATATAAAGTTGTTCGGCCTTCACCTATCATTGTTGTGAACAAAATATCTCACAATTTTGCAACATATATATCAAGTATCAACATCTCGTTTAAATGTGACAAAATTATTCGTGTGGGAAATCAGGGTGGCGCCGCGGCGCCACCATCATGGCGCCGCAGCGCCACTCAAGCGGGCGCCGCGGTGCCCCGATGCCTATTTATACCCGGTTTTTCCCCCCTTTCTTCTTGTCCGAAAATTAGAGAGAAAAAGAGGTTTTTTGAGAGTTTTTTCCTAAGGTTAAGAGGTTGTTCTTCCTTGGTTGTTATAAAGACTAATTTTCTTTCTTGGTTGATTAACTTGTGGATTGTACAAGTAATCAAACATTGTTCTTCATTCAATTGGAAATCTTTTCTTCCCCAATTCTCTTCTTTGTTATTTTTCTTGAATTGTCACATTACTTGTGGGTGGTTCCATATTGATTCAAGAGGTTGATTGGGCATCATTTCCTAACAATTTGGTATCAGAGCTACATATCAAATCAAGGTGGTCAAGCTTCGATTTGAGGGAGGTAGGCTTGAGTCAATTGTGCACACAAGGTGTTTGTGAAAATTCTTGAGTGAACTTAGTTTTCGAATTTCATCGAAACAAGTGGATAGATCATGTCTACTAGTGGAACGGTGAAGGTTGGGAAGTATGATATCGAAAAATTCAATGGAAAAAATGATTTTTCTTATTGGAGGATGCAAATGAAGAATGTGCTCATTTCTCAAAAATTGCACAAGGCTTTGGGGGGAAAGGAGAAGAAACACAAGGATATGTCGGACGAGGATTGGGAGGAGCTTGATCTTGAAGCACGGGCGTCGATCATCCTATGCCTTGAAAGGGATGTTGCTTTCTTGGTAGATGGTGAGGAAACGGCGGCGAAAGTGTGGACCAAGTTAGAGACAAACTTCATGACGAAGACTCTAACAAATAGGATCTACTTGAAGTCCAAATTGTATACATGCAAGATGGATGAAGGTACCCCAATCCGGGAGTTTGTCAACAAGTTCGATAGGTGCATATCGGACTTGAAGGACATTGATGTTAAAGTTGATGATGAAGATCAAGCACTCCTACTTCTTCTCTCATTGCCTAAGTCCTATGAGAATCTAGTGCAAACATTGATGCTTGTGGGGGATAAACTTGTGATGGAGGATACTAGAACGTCACTTCTAGCGGATGATCTTCGAAAGATTGCAACTAGTGGCATGTCTATCATTGGTAACAAGGAGCAAGCTCAAGGGTTATTTGTGAGAGGGAGGAGCAATGAACGAGCAAGGGGGAAAGGGGAAAAATCTAGATCCAGTTCTAGACCTCTTTCAGAAAAGGCTTGTTTCAAATGTGGAGAGCTCGGGCACTTCAAGGCAAACTGTACCAACAAACGAGTGGGTTGGAAGAAGAACAATAAGAACAACAAAAACTACAACGGGAAGGTGCAAGTCAAACAGGAGGTTAGCTATGCCTCGGATGGAGGAGAAAGCGATGAATGCTACACCATCTCTTGTGATGAAAAATCCTCCGGTAAGTGGATTCTTGACTCTGGTTGCTCCTACCATATGTGTCCAAATAGGGAGTGGTTTACTACCTATAGAAGCACTGATGGTGGAACCGTATTGATGGGTAATAACCATTTTTGTAAAACGGAGGGGCTTGGTTCGGTTAGGATCAAGATGCATGATGGAGTGATTAGAACTTTGATGGATGTTAGGCATGTTCCTGAATTGCGGAAGAACCTTATCTCTGTTGGTGCCTTAGACTCCGGTGGTTGCAAGATTGTGACATGGAATGGAGTAAAGAAGGTTGTTCGGGGTTCTTTAATTGTAATGAAGGGTATTCGTGAAGGCAATCTCTATGTCCTTCAGGGTACTACAGTTACAGAAGATGTGGCAGTTGGAACAAGTGGAAGTGGTGGAGACCCATGTGAGTGCACTCGGCTATGGCATAGGCGGCTTGGGCATATGTCAGAAAAAGGGTCTATATCTGCTTAGTAAGGAAGGTTTGCTGAAGAACTTGAAGAAGCCTTGCATGGACTTTTGTGAGCATTGTGTGTATGGGAAGGCACACCGGGTTCAGTTCCAGTCAAGCAAACATAGAAGCAGAGGGATACTAGACTATGTGCATACAGATGTTTGGGGTCCGGCCTCTGTCACTTCCAAAGGCAGTTCCAGGTATTTTGTTACATTTGTCGATGATTATTCTAGATATGCTTGGATTTATTTTTTAAAGCATAAGAATGAGGTATTCGACACTTTCAAGAAGTGGAAGGCAATGGTCGAAAACAGAACTGGAAAGAAGTTGAAGACACTCCGATCTGATAACGGTACTGAGTATACAGATGGTGTCTTCAAGGGGTTCTGTGATAAGGAAGGCATTGCGAGACACTGGACAGTGAGGAATACACCACAACAGAATGGGGTCGCAGAAAGGCTGAATTGCACATTTCGAGAGAAATCGATGTGTATGAGATCCTATGCTGGTTTGGGCAAAGAATGGTGGGCGGAGTCGGTTGCTAATGCTTGCTATCTAGTGAACCGGTCCCCACATTATAAGTTAGATGGAGATGTACCTTTTAGGGTATTGACAGGAGAGCATGCAGATTATGATAAACTCAGAATATTTGGAAGCACAGCCTACTACCACATCAACGAGGGAAAGCTTGATGCGAGAGCCAAGAAGGCAATATTCTTGGGCTATGGAGCGGGTGTAAAAGGCTATCGCCTATGGTGTGTAGAAAATTCTAAGTTCATAATCAGTAGAGATGTTACTTTTGATGAGAACTCCATGATAGCTTCGTTAAAAGCTATAGTGCCCGGTGGTGATGAAGTTGAGACTTCAATGTCTCGAGCTATTGACATAGGACCTACAGATAAATCGGGTCCTAGTCAGGTTCAAGAGGAGCATCATGAAGTCACTCAAGATGAGAGAGATGATGAGCTTGAACATGAGGCAATTAGCAAGACAATGTACAGGCACAGCAACAACAACAACTTGTTGATAACTTGGCTTCCTCTAGGCCACGGCGAGCATACAAGCAAGTTTTGAAGTTGGGGTCTGATGAGCCTTTGAGGCACTATGGGCAGACTAATTTGGTGGAGTATGCACTCTCGGTGGAGGATGATGAGCCTGCCACTTTCAAGGAAGCTATTCTTAACAGAAATAGTGAGAGTTGGTTGGGCGCGATGGAAGAAGAGATGGAATCACTTCATAAGAACCAAACATGGGAGATTGTCCCATTGCCCATAGGTAAGAAAGCTATTGGTTGCAAGTGGTTGTACAAAAGAAAAGAGGATCCTTCCAAGCTCGGTGGTACAAGGTACAAGGCAAGGTTAGTAGCTAAGGGGTTTGCACAAAGAGAGGGAGTTGACTACAATGAGATCTTCTCTCCGGTGGTCAAGCACACTTCCATTCGGGTGCTATTGAGTATTGTTGCTCATAGTGATTTTGAGCTTGAACAACTCGATGTCAAAACGTCCTTCTTGCACGGGGACTTGGATGAGGAAATCTATATGCATCAACCTGAGGGCTACAAGGTTGAGAATAAGGAACGTCAGGTATGTCGCTTGAGAAAATCACTATATGGATTAAAGCAATCTCCTCGACAGTGGTACAAGCGATTTGACTCCTTCATGCTAAAGCAAGGTTTCTCCAGAAGTGAGTATGACTGTTGTGTTTATATTCGAAAGTTTCGTGGAGGTAATTTTATCTATCTTCTCTTGTATGTGGATGATATGCTTATTGCTTCGAAAAACATGGTGGAGATAGATAGGTTGAAATCTCAACTTGGTAAAGAGTTTGAGATGAAGGATATGGGAGCTGCTAGGAAAATACTGGGTATGGAGATTAGAAGAGAGAGGTCGAACCGGCGAATGTTCTTGAGTCAGAAAGGCTACATTGAGCGGGTTATTGCTAGGTTTGGGTTGCAAGGTGCTAAGTCAGTGGTGACTCCATTGGCTCCACATTTCAGGCTCTCTGGTAAACAATCTCCCACTACAGCAGATGAGAAGGTACGCATGGATCGTGTACCTTATGCTAGTGCAGTTGGCAGTTTGATGTATGCCATGGTGTGTACACGTCCAGATATTTCACAAGCAGTCAGTGTGGTCAGTAGGTTCATGGCGAATCCGGGGAAGACACATTGGGAAGCTGTGAAGTGGATACTGAGGTACTTGAAAGGTACCGCGGATACGGGTTTGTGCTTTGGTGGAGACACTTGTCATATTAGTGGGTTTGTGGACGACTCAGATTATGCAGGTGATCTAGACAGACGACGATCTACTACTGGCTATGTGTTCTGTATACACGGTGCTCCAGTTAGTTGGCGATCGATGTTACAGGCTACAGTGGCACTTTCTACTACAGAGACCGAGTATATGGCTATGTCAGAGGGAGTGAAGTAAGCATTGTGGCTGTGGGGTCTTCTAGATGATTTGGGACTTGAGCAGGATTGTGTGGACTTGTGGTGTGATAGCCAGAGTGCGATTCACTTGGCTAAGAATCAGGTTCATCATGCTCGTACCAAGCATATTGATGTCAGGTATCATTTTGTGTGAGATGTCATAGAGGAAGGTGATATTTCTCTTCTGAAGGTACACACAAATGAGAACCCAGCTGACATGTTAACCAAAGTGGTAACGGGTAGCAAGTTCCAACATTGCTTGGACTTGCTTCATATTAGCTCGTGTTGATATGCCCATGAGGGCATGGCCCTTCGGGGCGGGGTTGGAATGAGGTGGAGTGAATGTGAAGACGGAGGTGAACTACGGAGGCTTGATCCCAGGTTTTGGGTACGTAGGCAACCATAGTTTGTATGGTGCAGCCGAGTGGTAATTATTCGTCCAAAATTTGAGGCCTATCAAATGATGGACGAGGTAGAGATTGTGGGAAATCGGGGCGCCACCATCATGGCGCCGCAGCGCCACCGCCTGAAGAGGTGGCGCCGCGGCGCCACTCAGACGGCGCCGCGGCGCCCCGATGCCTATTTATACCCGATTTTTCCCCCATTTCTTCTTGTCCGAAAATTAGAGAGAAAAAGAGGTTTTTTGAGAGTTTTTTCCTAAGGTTAAGAGGTTGTTCTTCCTTGGTTGTTATAAAGACTAATTTTCTTTCTTGGTTGATTAACTTGTGGATTGTACAAGTAATCAAACATTGTTCTTCATTCAATTGGAAATCTTTTCTTCCCCAATTCTCTTCTTGAATTGTCACATTACTTGTGGGTGGTTCCATATTGATTCAAGAGGTTGATTGGGCATCATTTCCTAACAATTCGTGTTCTCGTCTCAATCGCGATCAATATTTTTCATTGGCATTTTTTTTGGCGACAGAGACAGTTGTGTGAAATGTTCAACAAGCAAAGAAACTATTTTTTAGAGAGAGAATATAAATATTGATGTCTCATTTAGTTTCCTTATAATCCCCTAATTTTTGGTCATAATCCATCTTGATTACACATTGATAAAAGTCATATTTTTAGTGCTGGCCTGATTTATGCAAAAATTTAAAACTTTCGGTATTCTTCTAAGGGTCTTGCTAATCAGTGGTCGATACCAAAATTTCTGTTAAAATTATGGGAAGAATTCACAAACCATGTATTAAGTATGTAGAGTTCAAAAATCAAGTTTTAAGTTTGGTTAATGCAAAAATCAGGTTTTTGTCTAATTAATTAAAAATATTTATTAATTAAATAAAATAAGGTCACAATTATACAAATAATGGTCACATATACATAATTATAAGTCACAATTTAATTATTAGTCACATATTGTCAAATTAATTGGTCACAAATTATTTCGAGATCACAAATCAAAAATTTTGCAAGTCACAGATTATCTCAAGGTCACAAACCAAAAAATTTATAGTCACAGATTTTTATAGTCACAGATTTATTTTATAGGTCACATGTTTTCAATTTTGTGATCACAGATTATTTTTTAAGTCACATGTTTTCAATTTTTAGGTCACAGATTATTTTTTAGGTCACAGATTAATTTTATAGTCACAAATTATCGAATTTTATGGTCACAGTCCGATCACGATCCCGATTCACCAGCAATACATGGTCACAAACAGTACCCACCTCCACAACACCATCACACCCACACCCACGGCGGCTGCCCCCACCACACAACCCACCATTGCCACTGCTGTCCCGTCGCCTGGTATCACCACCACATCACCAACACCACAATTACAGTAACACCACCACCACCACCACCACCACAGTAAGCACACCAACACCCATCACCGTTGCAACGTAAAACCACCACTACATTTACACTAACCAACCACCAAACTCACAGGCATCCAGCCATACCACCACAGCCGCATCCCAAATTCACCAACACCTCACCAGATCCACCACATCCCATATCCACCACTACCAACATCAACAACACACGCCCACTGACTCTGAGTGGAACCCCAAAATAAACAACATACGCCTATTGATTTCGACTCCACTGCAGTTTCTACTCCACACAAAATTTTAGTTTACGATTCCTCACCACCACCACCGAACTCACAGGCATCCAGTCATACCACCAACAGATCGGCCGCCTACACCAATGATCCAGATCGCAACATCCACACCAACAAAATCCACCGCCTGCAACATCCCCTACTACCACCGTCGCACCATTTGCTTCGCGCTGGTCGTGGATCTGCTTCTCAGTTGCTGCGAAACGAATCGAGCGGCTCGTCGTTGCAAGCGATGCCCGGAGGTATTGGAGAGCCGGCGCAACTTCTGTAGAGAGCGTCGCCGGCGCAGCTCCTTCATCTTCTTGGAGAGAGTCGCCGGCACAAATTCTAGGAGAGAGAGAGAGAGAGTCGAGAAGTAGAGAGTGATGAGAGAGGCGACTATAGAGAGAAGACGGAGAGAATTTGTAGAGAGAGAAAATGTAGGGTTGAAAATGAATTTAGGGTTTGTTTGATTAAATTAATTTGTATATATATAAATATATTAATTAATTAGATTGATACCTGATTTTTGCTTATAAATTCTTTGCACCTGATTTTTGCACTTGACTCTTTAAACATTTGGTGGGGTGTAATTTCCTCTAAAATTATCTGTACAATCCAATTTCTTTTATTAGGGCCCAAAATTTGAAGCCCACTTTTCCATTTCGTAAAGATAATTTTTAGTTGAGAAGAATAAGAGGAAATTACAGTATTTGATATAATTTAAGGAATTATTTTGTCATTAATTTTATTCAAGATATACTGTTAAAAATATAATTTAAAAAAATGTAAATCACTGCACTCATACTGAATAATCAATTGTGAGCTATATATTTGATTTTATGCGCCTCCCTCCTTTTCGATAGTTTTATATCTGATTCTCGAACTTAACAAAGATATCACTAATGGCCAAAATTTAAATAAAGATGATCCATTCACTAATTCATCTTCCTGTCCTTATTAGTTTCATGTACTTGAAGTTGCTTTATTGATTGGTTAATGACTTTCAATCATGCGGTTATCTTTACTAATTTGTTATTTATGTTTGCGTCATTGATGTATTTTGTTGGAGTGTGTTATATTTCAAATTTTTACGTAGATTTGAAGGATTGAAACAAATGAATCAATGAGATGAAATCACCGATGTTTAGTATTATTATTTACTTTTTGGTGATTTGTATAAACCGGTGAATGAATCATATTGGACAACTTGTTATTTGTATAATTTTAAATTGAACTATGTTATTTTGTAAAAGCTAATTGAAAATGTCATTAGTTGAATTAGTGCAGCGTTGGTAAATAGTTAAAAAAAAACTTAATTATTTACGGAACTCGAGAACTAAATCGAACCGAACTGAACCCTTTTGATTTTATAATTAAATTTGGACTCAACAGTTCCATTTATTAAATATCCAAAATTCAAGTTCGATTTGGTTCCCTTTAGAACCAAATCAAATTAGACCATGTTCATCACTAAATTTTAGTAAATTTTGATAAAATCTATCTAGAAACTAAAATTTTCATCAAAGAAAATACAAATAAAAAATGGGTTCAAAGATAGAAAAGGCTATACTGTTTCGAGTTCGGTTCCATAATTAAATTTCGATTCGACAATTTCACTTGTTAAATACCCGAAAATTTCGGTTTAAATCGAACCATGTCCAGTCCTAATTTTTAGTAAATTTTGATAAAATATGATAGAATATATGATTGAAAGGTTGATAAAATTTGTTAATTTCATAAATGTATAGTTGAAAATGAGTTTGAGAAAAATAAGCCCTTGTTTGAACTCCATTCTTTTCAAAGAAATGTATTTTTGAATAGTGTATTGATGGAAAATTTGGTTAAAAAATAAATAACTTTTTTAGATTTACGTGTAATATTATTTTATTGAAAAATGTATGGTTAAAGAAAGATTAAATTATTGTTGAATAATATATTTTGATGGAAAAAAATAAATCAGGCTAATTTTGAAAAAATTATAATCAAACATAGGGTCATCAATCTATCTAGAAACTAAAATTTTCATCAAATCAAAGAAAATAAAAATGGGTTCAGAGACAGAAAAGGCTATACTGTTTCTCCCAACAACATGCTGTACATATCTTTAAATTATTATGAAATAGTACAAAGCACATGTCTGTTATTTTGCTTTAATCGACCTACTACAAAATGCTGCTTCCATTAATTGTACTTTCCACGGCCTATGCTTTGCTAATTGCCAATTCATTACTACAAAAGGTCACCATCCATTCATGAATGGTTGATTTTTTTTAATTTTATTTTTTCTTTCTTTTATTGATGTATGTTACCTGTGTTTATTCTGGTGTATTAAGATAACCAACTACGTGATTTTGACACAAAATATTGTTCGGTTAGAAAATTTAAATGGTATATTTATTACTATATCTAAATCAGCACCTGATGAGATCCCGGTTGGGGGAATCGCATGGAACTCGCGGAATGAATTCGAAAATGCCGGGAAAGCCCAAATTCAGGTTTGTAGACGATAGGATCTTGACCCGAGCCTCACGACTCAAGAACTTAAGGTATATTAACCTTAAACCCGTTGAAGTGCAGAAACTAGAACCCCGATTTGCGAACGCCACAAAGGTTGTCCAATCCTTTGATAAGTTCTGATTTGAACGCCACAAATATTAACGCAAAATATTTGATAAGTTCATGTTTCATGGAAGATCCATTAGAGAGAAAACTCAACTTTTATTATCCTTCAAAACTTCCTTACAATGAAATAGAATTCCTATTTATATGGAAACTATGGAAAACCCTAAAAGCACAAAATATCAAGAGTCCAAAAATACTAAAACTTGCCAAAATAAGAAATATAATGACATATGGAAATTCGCGAAAAATATAAAAATCCGTCTCAGAATTTGCCTATGCGGCCGCATAGTTAAAACATATGCGGTCGCATAGAAGGAAACTTCGCTGCTGGAAGAGCTCCTGTTGATGCCATGCGGCCGCATGGCATTACATCTGTGCGGTCGCATAGATGCTCATTTTCCTTCCGCCTTCGATCGCTTCTAACACGTTGATCCCCTTCGATTCGGACCTCGACCCCTTCACCAAACTTGGTCTTTGGCTTGTTGATTTCGACCCTTTGGACTCCAAAGCTCGGCCAAGTGATTGTCTATCCCGGATCACATCATCCCCTCTCTCTTCGAAAGGATTCGTCCTCGAATCCATGCCTTGCGATCGCGTAGGGGATAACCAACCTGCTATCCAGCTCATCACTGCACCACCTGGATCAAATGGAAAATTCTTCATTCCATAGCATAAGATCAATACACGGTGCCCACCCTTCTCGCAGATATGATTGTATTGCAGCACAACCGTAATCATCCATTGTTGTTGCATGAACTCACACATACAATGTACAGCCTGAAGGAAAGATTTAAGCAAAACACAGTTGAAACTGTTAGTGCCAAAAACAAAATATGGATCCTCGTACTCATGATGTATCGTCTCCACCACATAATGCTTAACGATGAAACTTTGCTCTTCACTCCCCATAATATTTTCAACTATTTGCTCAACACACTCTTCTAGTTTTTCACCCTCATACTGAACAACCTCAACTACTTTCTCCTCAATGTCAACTGCATTTTTCAATTCATCATCCTCCATCTCAACCTTCCTATCTCTAGGTCCCTCTTGCAATTCAACCACGTTGCTCTCTTTCAATATGGTCATCTCACTCTCTTGTCTTTCCCTTTCCACTTCACCCCTCACCTTACATTGGTCTGCATGAGACTGTGCTAGTGTCAAACCCATCAGAGTTATGTGTTTCTCATCCTGAAGAAACCTATACGTATTCCTCCCCATATCATACACAGCCTTCCTCCCATGTCTCCAAGGTTTCCCAAAAAAAAAAACGGAAGTTGATTTGGACTCAAATTGAGCACAAAAACAACTTTTGACTCTTTTTTTTGAATTTTTTGGATCTAAGACTCAAAATATTTACTGGACACATGAACACGAAGAACACAAAAAGACTCAAAACAAAAGGAATAAAATAAACGATATAACCTGAATCTAGAACCAGCTCTGATACCACTTGATGAGATCCCGGTTGGGGGAATCGCATGGAACTCGCGGAATGAATTCGAAAATGCCGGGAAAGCCCAAATTCAGGTTTGTAGACGATAGGATCTTGACCCGAGCCTCACGACTCAAGAACTTAAGGTATATTAACCTTAAACCCGTTGAAGTGCAGAAACTAGAACCCCGATTTGCGAACGCCACAAAGGTTGTCCAATCCTTTGATAAGTTCTGATTTGAACGCCACAAATATTAACGCAAAATATTTGATAAGTTCATGTTTCATGGAAGATCCATTAGAGAGAAAACTCAACTTTTATTATCCTTCAAAACTTCCTTACAATGAAATAGAATTCCTATTTATATGGAAACTATGGAAAACCCTAAAAGCACAAAATATCAAGAGTCCAAAAATACTAAAACTTGCCAAAATAAGAAATATAATGACATATGGAAATTCGCGAAAAATATAAAAATCCGTCTCAGAATTTGCCTATGCGGCCGCATAGTTAAAACATATGCGGTCGCATAGAAGGAAACTTCGCTGCTGGAAGAGCTCCTGTTGATGCCATGCGGCCGCATGGCATTACATCTGTGCGGTCGCATAGATGCTCATTTTCCTTCCGCCTTCGATCGCTTCTAACACGTTGATCCCCTTCGATTCGGACCTCGACCCCTTCACCAAACTTGGTCTTTGGCTTGTTGATTTCGACCCTTTGGACTCCAAAGCTCGGCCAAGTGATTGTCTATCCCGGATCACATCAGCACCTATCAACAATATGTTAAAAGGGATAATGTATATTAAGGTCTTGTCTGTTGCTGATTCTCCACGGATTAAAAGCAGAAAAAGGACCGTTAGTGTCGCCCACGTGAGAGAGAGTCAGTCAACTATTGTGGCTCAACAGTAATATTTTTGCTGAAAATTCATCCAAAAATTTGATTTTAATCCCTACCAAATACGCTCTAAATATTTATATAAAAATAAATGATGATACATTAGAATTTCACAACTGTCACGACCGTCGAATATTACTCTCAAAGATTGTACTCAAATAATAGAAGTGGTACTTTCTGAAATAAGACTTGAAGATAAAGGAGCAACATAAATTGTAGCAATCAGAACAAAACATCAGTCCCATGTTAAGTAATGCAAAACAAATGCCTACTTTTTTTGTTGTTGCTCTTAGTGGAAATAAGAGAATTTCAATCTAATCCTTACTAATCAAGCCATGGAATGGTACTTCACTCTCCCTAGATTTTCAATTCAATCCTTTGCCCATTTGTCAAAAAATATTTAGAACGCTTGAGAACCAATCACAAGGAAGGAAACATCGACCTAGAAAGATAGTCCTGATGAAAGCTAATCATCACACTTTGTGAGGTTGAAGTTCATTACCTCAATAACCAATTCTAAATAATTTTTTGTTCTTTGGATCTATTATTGGAGACGTTCAATGACAAAATACTTGTGGCAATTGAAAATAAATCGCAAATAACAATTGTCGCTGGTTATGATCTATCAATTGGTTACCATTCAACTGAACATGATATTTGCAGCACTACGAGTGATGTGATCTCCTAATTTAGTCATGATCGACACTACTGTAAAACGTGCCTAAAATTTTAATAAAGTGCTTATCATTTAAATATAAATTTTCACTATATTATAAATCTCACTTATTAAACTACAATTATAAACAATATCATTGATGCAAGAGAATCAATAGTGTTCCAAATGTAGTCCCTAAACATTGCATAATTAACTATTATAGGTAAGTTGTCATATTAAAATTATTAAAAGATGGTGCCAATTGGACAAATATCTTGACAATTAGATTATGTGAATTTTTAGTGGACGTATCATATGAAAAGTACAATTAATAATTAAAACCCAACTAATTATAATTTGCTGTTTTGTTTCGATAATGAAGGCATCTAAATCATACTTAAACAGGCTGTTGGGGGATCATGCCACGTGCTCTGTCTGTCTGTCACTAAATAAATCATGCCCACGTTACACATACATTATGTTAGTAATTAATTAATTAATAATTTACAAAAAGAAAAAAGAAAAAAAGTAAAGCTTGTATGGTAATGGCAGGAAGGCTTCCCGTTGCGTACATGAATGTCCTTAATACATTCATCGAATATAGATTTGTTCTATAGTTGCTAAAGATATTGGTTACTTATCGTGATGCTTATAAAAAATTATAATTAAACGATTAATTATATGTTTAATTTTTGAAAAATAATTATTTGATAAGCATAAAAAAATTAAAATTAAAAGGACGAGCTCAACTTAAAAAATTCCATATGTATAGATAAACAATTTACAGAATCTTTACAGATACTCACAAGGGATAGAGGCCTCACAAGAATTAAATATTGAAAAAAAAATAAAATTTGAGTCCCATCTATTATGTGTATTCTATAAGCATTCTGTGAGTTTTCTTTCTGTAAGTCTGGCATGGCTCAAAGAAAAAGGTGAGTTTGTATCGGAGGGGATAAATATTTGAGAGTTGCTACACAAACAGGGTCTGGGACAGGGTTGGGAACAGGGTGCTGAGGTGGCACCACCTCAACCCCTGATCTGAATTTCAAAAAATCAGATCAAGGGCTGAGGTGATACCACCTCAGCCTCCTGTCCCCAGCCCTGTCCTCAGCCCTGTTTGTTTAGCATTAGTGTAAATATTTTTCTTCATCGGTTAGCTCTCAAAAGAAATTCTCATTATTTTACAGACTCTGGGCCAACAGTGTGACCTCTACTGTTTGAACTTTGAAGGTTGACCCACTTTTCTTAAAAAATGTCATGTCAAATTATAACACTTCGATCGAAAGATGGGTCAACAATGGAATGGTAACCAATATTTTATTATTTTCTCACTTTTGTTAAGTGGAGCTGCCGCTAATCCATTACACCGTGACACCGTCCCTCCTCTTTCTCTAAATATATGTGTGAATGATCACTCGCAGGCAACACCGTCCCTCCTCTTTCTTTATTTATCTCTTCAATTTGCCGCTACTCCATTACGTAGTCTATTTGTTTATTTTGAACTGTCGCAAGAGCTTGTGTGGGTTGATTTACAAGAAAAAATGAGTTTTCAAATCATCAATAAGAGCAAAATCTAGTACCAATTAATATGAAAACGATAACTAATATATAGAAATTTTAAGGTGCAACCCACGACTCAATAAAATTATTTAGAAAAAAGTATGAATTGGATTGTATAATATTAGTGTAACACAATTATCAAGAACTAAAAGATCACGAGGCTTTGTTATCGAGATTATGAAATCAAAATATTATTTTAAAGAAAATTCAAAAAATTGTTGAAGTATATTTCTAAAAAAAATTCTTGTGTATGGCGAAAGTCAAAATGGTAACATTGACAATACATAACGAAGCATCTGGATATGTCCACGAACCTATAAAGAGAGAAAGAAAGTAGACATTTATAGGTGGGTCCCGGATTTAGTTAGAGATTTGAGACTAAACTTTGGTATGTCATTTTCAATTAATAGTTATGGGCTGGAATTGCATGTGGGAATGTGTTTTCAGGGAAATAGCAACTCATGGCGGTTGCTATTTTCTCTACATTTAAGGCCCATATGACTTATGCCCCTACTCTCGCAGCCCACCTATATTATGGATCATTTTGGTAAGAAATTTGAAAAGTCAAAAACTACTATTAAAATGAATAAATTATTTTTGAAATTTTTTAAATAACTGAAAGTTTTTTTTTATCTTAATAGAAGATTTTCTAAAGAAACTTTCTCGAAAAACTTTTCTCCAAGCATAATTTCTGTCAAATAGACCCTATGCATTATACCATTTTATTGTGTGTAGTATTGTATACAAAATATACTAATGTGATGTTGCTAATATTTGTAGCCCAATACATCGATGTGTCTAGTGTGAGACGAACACAATCAATTAAGATTGTTGAAGTACGAAAGAAGTTCATGCTTTGATGAAGACATTATCATTTTGTAAATGGATGACAAGCGATGAGAATAGACAATTTCTTATTCTACACATAGTATTAAGGGTCCGTTTGATAGAAAGATGGAAAATGAATGGCAAATAAAATGTTTGACAAGGAAGTGATTTGCCTAAAATTTATTTTAGAGGAAATTGTAATTAATGGTGTTTGATTTGTATAATTTTTCACCTAATCCGTTTGACTTTATTTTTCATGCAAATGGTTACTTTTTGGGATAATTTTTTTACAATCTGTATTAAAATTTGTTTGGATTGCCAAAAAGTAAAAAAAAAAAAATTTTAAAAAAATTTTCATAAAATTTTTATGTTCGTTTGGCTTCGTTTTTCATGCAAATTGTCAATTAAATGGATAAAAATTTTTATCACTGAATTTAGAATATGTTTCCATTGCCAAAAAGTTTTAAAAAAAAAAAAAAAAGGAAAAAAAAACCCAACAAGGTGGAAAGTAATTTTCCATCAAAATCATAAGAAAATATTTTCCTACTTTTGTGTTTCAAGGGATTGTACATTAGAAATTGGTGGCAAACATTTTTCAGGGCAAATTTGACTAATCAAACAGCCAAAAGTAGGAACTAGGAAAATATTTTCCTAATTCCATGGCAAATTCTTCGTATCAAACACAGCCTAAGATTTTTTTTCACGTATTTGTAGCGTGTTTACTTAATTAGAATAATGTACCATACATTTGAAATAATAATTTGCTTTCCCTCATCCAAGGGAGTTTATGGGATTCTCCTCTTGTAGATTTACTAAGTTGTATGGTGTATTTTTCTTTTTTCATTCAAACGTTCTATAACTAAACAATTGGATTGGACGAGGTCGGCCAGTATACACGTGTCTAATTGAACAAGGAAAATGATTATTGTATTTGTACTGACCCATTTGCACAAAATCGGTACAGATGTGAGGGGAGCGTGGGGTGTTGAATAAAATAATAACCCCCCACGCCACCTCACATCTGTACTGATCCATCTGTACCGACCCTGTGCAAATGGATCGGTACAAACAACATTTCTCATTGAACAATTAGGTCTACAAATACTCGTCGATATTGTATATTAGGCTATATCTCATACGTTACTATTAATTAATTTAGCGTATAATTAACCTAGATGAAAATTAAAGAATTCTTAATGAGCCACATGACATCCAAAAATCAAATTTTTAATAAAAAAATCATTTTGTTGCTATCCTATTCCATAACAACTCAACTTAATGCTAAATTTTATAATTATTTTTGTAGCAATAAAATTATGGAGTCGTGAATGATGGAAGAAATTATATTATTTTGAACTCTAATTCACTGAACATGTATAAATCCACTACAAAACAAACTTCGAATTTATGAATTGATCCACACATTCATTCATTCATTCAATTCAAAAAGAACAAAATTCCATCCCCAACCGCAAAATTTCATTATTAACCCCTCACACACACGCACACAATAATACAAAAACCATCCCATCAACCCACTACACGACATCGTTTTCGTTCCCCCCTCCTTCCTTCTCTCTCCACAGTGTCTACTGTTTTCTCTCTGCAGCCAACCCATAATCGGATCTGATTCCCAAAGTTAAAACGCCCATTTGAATACTGTCCGATCTACTCCACACACATTCTCTCTCTAAATCTCTACACTCCCTGGCTTTACAATCCGCCATTGAAATTTTGTAGAAAAACCCTAAGGTTTGAGAATCAGGACCGGCCCAGCGCTGGCCGGGCCCGCCCGAGTGGGAGTTGGATCGGGCAGTGTGACTGGGGCTATTATCGATGGGAAAAGAACGATGAGCAAAGCTGGAGAACGAGAAGAAGACGAAGAGTGTTTTCACGATTCCCTTGACCGCCTGCTTTCGTCATCTAACACCTCTTGCTCCTGTTCCCCCTCCAATTCGGATTCTGAAGAGGATCCGAACCCGAATTTCAGCTCCGGTGCATCACCAGACAGCAATGTCGTCACACCCGCCCCGGTACCCATGTTTCCCGTGGGGATGTTCCGCAACTATGATGTTTGGATCTCTCAACCCTCATCCGTTGAGGAACGTCGACTCCGCCTCCTGCACAAGATGGGCCTCACCAGTGACCCTTCCCTTCTCCGCCACCGCCCTGCGCTTTCGCCATCCGCCCAACCGAAATTCTTTAATCGATCCACCTCTTCGGATCACTTGATAAACCCCGGTGAGACCTTTTCTTACGTTGATAATAATAAAAAGAATTCCAAGACTCCTAGTGATAGTGATATCTTTAATAATAGTGATTGCGATAATGATAATAGTAAAGTATCTGGTCGATCAATATCGGAGGGGGGTTGTAAGAGTTCTGTAATTCATTTGACTAATTCAACTTCTACTGCCTCACCAGTCAACGAGGGTACTGGTGGGATTGGTATATCTGTAAACAATGATCATCAGAGCCATATACAAAGCTGTCATGACAATGTCAACAAATCAAGAAACCACAATAGTTTACCGATGACCAGTGTGGTTTCCCCAAATAAGCCGCCGAAAGGGAAGATTAGAACAGATTCCATCCGTATTGGGAGCTTTAGTGAATCATTGCCTATTTTGGGGAATGAGGAGCTGGACACGGTGGTGGAGAGTACTGGGGCAGATGATGTTAATGCGGTGTGTATGATAAAGAATCTGGATAATGGGAAGGAGTTTGTGGTGAATGAAGTGAGGGAGGATGGGATGTGGAAAAAGATTAAGGAACTGGATACAGGGAGGCAGCTGACCATGGAAGAGTTCTCTGAGATGTGTGTCGGGACTTCTCCCATTGTGCAAGAGTTAATGAGGAGGCAGAATGTGGAAGATGGGAACAAGGATGCTCGGTCTGCAAATGCGAATGGGGACTTCGGGGGCGGGGGCGGATCTAAGTTGAAGAAGAGAGGGAGCTGGTTGAAGAGCATAAAAAATGTAGCGAGTTCTGTGACTGTGCATAAGGAGAGACGTAGTAGTGATGAGAGGGATACATCATCTGAGAAGGGTGGGAGGAGATCGAGCTCTGCTACAGATGATAGCCAGGATATTTCTTTTCACGGGCCTGAAAGAATTCGGGTCCGACAATATGGGAAGTCTGTCAAAGAGCTTACGGCAGTATACAAGAGCCAGGAGATACAGGCACACAATGGGTCAATTTGGACTATAAAGTTTAGTTTGGATGGCAAGTATCTTGCAAGTGCTGGTGAGGACTGCGTGATTCACGTGTGGCAGGTTTCGAAAACAGAGAGGAAGGGTGATTTGTTGTTAGATAAACTGGAAGATGGGAATTTTAATCTTCTGTTTCTGGCTAATGGATCACCAGAGCCTTCTTCAATGTCACCAAAATTAGACAGCCATTCAGAGAGGAGGAGAAGAGGGAGATCGTCAATAAGCAGAAAATCAGTTAGCTTTGAACAGATTTTGGTGCCAGAGACAATGTTCGCGCTTTTGGAGAAACCTATCTGTTCATTTCAGGGGCATCTGGATGATATATTGAACCTTTCGTGGTCCAAGTCTCAGGTTAGTTTGCGAATTCCTCGAGATCTTTTATTCTGCCCTTCCATCAATTTGAAGAACAAGTTGGGGTATAGTCGGAAATTGAAATTGCTTGTCTCATTCAAATGATGAATTAATTAAGGATTATTGGACTCTTAAATAATCTTTTCATGCAATGTAGACCATGTAGCCATGTCTTACTATCTGTATAAGAAGGGATGACGTATAGTCGAGCTTATCAATCTTTCATTATCCACAAGATTTATCTTGCACTAGTTTAACTGAACAAGTAGTCATACCCAGGAGTACTGGTTTTTTTTTTTTTTTATTCAAGTGAATATAGATTTTATGTGATGAAAGTGAAATTTGTAAATTATGTGAGGTACACTTGTGGGAACCCTGTCTCTTCTTCAACCTCTTTCCCCCACTCGGAAGAAAAAACCAAAAAAAGAACTTGACCGGAAATATACATTTTGTTTGAGTTTAACAGGCTGATGCAGATATACCAATTGACCTGTGAATAGTATGCAGGACACCATGGGAAAAGCATGCTAGACATAGCTTCTTGTTTAACCCCTGTTTGACATCCATTAATTTAAAATTCTTTTTTATTCTCAAACTCATTTTCAACCACACAGTCACACTATAAAATATTTTGCACATAAATCGAAATTTTTCCGTGCTTTTTAACCACACATTCTCCAATAAATCACTATTCCAAAGCTCATTTTCCCCAAAAAAACTCATTTTAATGGATGTCAAATATGGGCTTTGATTTAGATACTGAGTTTTCCTCATAATTATTTGTTTGTACTTAAGATGAAGTCAAATGATTGAGTAGAAATATAATTGTTTGGACTTAAGTTGAGATTTTAGTCCATTGCAATATAGATTTCCAAGGTTTAATACATGGATGAATCATATTGGAGAAGCTAAATAAATTTCTAAGCCTGCTGGAAATCCATAGCCGGGGAAAAGTAAAACCATGGAACAGGTGAAGATAACTTGCTCTCTTTTTATTTTTTAAGTAAAAAAATTAACTTTTTTTTGAAGCATCTATTATAATATTGTCAGAATAAGTAAATTTTTTCCAACTTTGATCAATAAAAAATTATTTATATTAAAACTTACCTATTTACTTATGAGTAAATTTTTTTAAACTTAGCCCATCCTTTAATCAGGCAGCGCAGGTTATTTCCATTTCTGAATGTTCTCAAGTTTTTTTGTACCCTGGTTTCTTTTTGTCTTGTTGAATGATGAGAATGTGATATGTGCATCTATAGGTAAAAAAATAATAATTTAAACTTGTTTTATTATGCATTAATTATAATGGCTGAATAACAAACAATTTTTTTGTCTTCTCATTCTCAAGAGAACAAATAATTTGGCTCGTCTTTCCTCATTCACAATAAAAAGAAGCCATTAGTTGACGTCCACGATTGCTTGTAAGGCCTCGTGATTCTGTGCAGTTCTACACACCTCTTGCTTGTCTAGGGATATTTTAGATATTCAAGATTGTTGTTCTCATTGGCCACATTCTTCCATAAGAAATCACTTTCCTCTTCATTTATTTTTTTCTACCAAATTGATTCTGTGCATTTAAGTTCAGCACTTGCAAAGGTTTAGTCAAGACATCTGACTTACGCCTTTCTTCTCTCCAGCAACTGCTCTCTTCTTCAATGGACAAAACGGTGCGGCTGTGGGACATGTCGAGCAAGTCCTGTTTAAGGATTTTTTCACACAGTGACTATGGTAATTATCGTCATTCTATGTTACTTTTTATTCGAAATTTTTCGTTTTTAAAATTTAAAAGGTTATTTCCCTCAATGCTTATTTGATATTTCATATTTTTTGGTGTTTTTTTTTTGGGGGAGAGGGAGGGGCTGTTGGTAGGTAAACAGACTGATCTAAGTTGTGATCATTACCTGACTGGACAAGTTTTTTTAAGCTTATTAGTTCTTATGCTATAACGTGTATGGTTCAAACTTTAATACGTTGAAAAGTGAAGAGAGGAGGTGGGCGGGTTGACTGGGGATGGAATCTCCTCTTCTTGGAAACATCCTTTTACTCGATGTGTATAACTAGCTGCAAATGTACCGATCTAAAAGAGACCTTGAGAGAATAATTATATTCCACTATTAAATTTGTGAACAGTACAACATATATATACAATTAGGTTCTACAAAAAAAGGAAAGAAAATAACAAGACAATCTTCTCTCAAATTTCTTAATTATGGAATGATTATGTTTTGGTATTATTCTTTAATACCGAATATTCCCACACTCCCCCTCAAGCTGGAATGTAAATGTTTTTCATTCCCAGCTTGTGCACCAGGTCTTCAAAATGTGGTTTGTGAAGACTTTTTGTCAAGATGTCAGCAATCTGTTTCTTGGTTGGAATGTACGTCATGCAGAAGCTTCCGTTGTCAATTTTGCCCATGATAAAATGACGATCCACTTCCACATGTTTTGTTCAATTTTGATGAACTGGATTGTGAGCAATGCTAACAGCTGCCTTATTATCACAGTAGAGCTTTATAGGAGAGTTATTAGGGATCTTTATTTCTTCCAAGCTTAAATATGAGAAGTTGGTTTACAAGGTTGTCTTAGACGTTCAGATTCTGTTTTCTTCAGATGGTCTTAGTTGCTCACTTCAGGATTGAAATACTTCTTTAATGATATGATTACTATTGTGATTTTCATGCTTCTGAATTGTTCGTGATGGTTTGCATAATGTCATAGTATCTGTATTTCTTCTATAAAATTATGCTAATGGGTACTTTTCCCTCCCAATATTAGTTCTCTTTATTCCCTGTATACCTGAATTCTACATAGATATATTACTTTTGGCACATTACTACTAGTTGAATGAATGTAGTTAAATCTTATTCATCAATTGACTGATTACAATGTCTTCTGGATTTCCCTTGACACAGTAACCTGCATCCAGTTCAATCCTGTTGATGATAGATATTTCATCAGTGGATCTCTGGATGGCAAGGTGCGTATATGGAGCATTCCTGATTGCCAGGTTGTTGATTGGAATGATCTGCATGAAATGGTTACTGCAGCTTGCTATACACCTGATGGCCAGGTTTGACATCTGTAATTGTTGTAATTACCACTTGATTTATGCTGTCTCAGCAGGTTAGAGCACAAATGTTTTCCTTATGCACACGCTCCAGTTGTTAAAGATATTGTTTTTGATTTTGAAGGGTGCACTAGTTGGCTCATACAAGGGGAGTTGCCGCTTATACCACACAAAAGGTTTGAGATTTAACTTCATGTTAATTATCCTAAAAGAGAGAAACATTCTGTTCAAGTGTGCACCTTTTATTTACGTGCTTTCATGCTTCCAGAAAATAAATTACAGCAAAAAAGTCAGATCAATCTGGAGAATAAGAAGAAGAAATCTCGTCACAAGAAAATTACTGGGTTCCAGGTAATTAATTCACACATGGCCTTTTCTTATTTTTGAGAAATAAAGTGCACGCAAATCTAGGCTTGCGATAACTGATATTTCTCTTGGATCAGTTTGCACCAGGAAGTTCATCAGAAGTGCTCATTACCTCTGCAGATTCACGAATTCGAGTTGTCGATGGTGTTGATCTTGTTCACAAGTTCAAAGGTTGGTAATTTGTCATGAAACTTGTAACTTCTGATGGTTTTTGAAGTTGCAATGTTATTGTTCTTTTCAACGTTGTTGGGATGTGGTCGTTGCAGTTCATCTCTGTTCTACCTCATAAGAATTACTGTTTAGTTTTTCACATTTGGGATCGAGATGCATTGATCATAGTTTCCTCCTCCTATCTGTGACCTGTGGTTTGTTTTGCTGATTCGGATATATTCTATTTTAAATTCAGCAACTCAACACAAGAAGTAAGCAGAGTACATCGGGGATCATTGAATCTTCTAAAAATGCTCATATTTTTTATCCAGCTCCAGTCTATATATTCTGCTTGTCAGATTGTCATTTGCATCTAAACCTGTATTGTCCTATATTATTTGCTTGTACAGAATGTGACCTTATTCAGCTTTGATCTAAATCACTTTGTTACTCCAGGACCTCTTTTCTGAGGTCTTATTTCGAGTTTGGACCCTTGGCATGAGCTTGTTGGTGTTAGTTATCACAACTACATATTATCATTAAAACCTGACTTATTTTTTGTTTTGCCATTTTTAAGTTGGATCAATTTTACCTATTCTGGTAGTAACTAGTAACTATTTGATGCCATTGTTGGGAGGTTAGATATTTTCTTAGATCTCTTCTTTTGACGCTGTGAAAGCATCACTGCCAATAAATTTGGCATAGCTTTTTTCCCCTAGTTTTTTGACTGTTGAAGCTGCTCATTTGGCTCTTCAGAAGAGCTTGGACAGGGTAAATGGACATGACATTTTAGCTGAAACATAAATTACTTTGTTATAAATAAAATGAGTTTGTTTGCAGCATCAACAGTGAAAATTATTCCCTCCTCATGTGCTGAAGACATCTGGATTTTTAGTTTTTCTAACACTTAACTACTGCAAATTTATTTGGTGATTGATTAAGGAAAGAGCTAACTATTAAAATAACATTTTTATGGATAAAATATTCATTAGTTGAATTAGCTCTTGGAGTTGAGTAGAGAACTTTTTATACGTATCATGATTGCAGCAGAACGCTTTTATGGAAACTCCATTTTCTTATTTAGATACCCTGCCTGAGAGTTGAGAA
This sequence comes from Osmanthus fragrans, assembly GCA_019395295.1. NCBI lineage: Eukaryota > Viridiplantae > Streptophyta > Magnoliopsida > Lamiales > Oleaceae > Osmanthus > Osmanthus fragrans. The sequence continues at coordinate 589,439 of CM033344.1, read as the reverse complement.
ACCCTTTTAGTTTATTGCTCATAATTCTGTCATTTGCGTGGAAACTAATGAATCGTTAAATTTAATTGGAAAATGTTTCTTGTACATAACTATTTACATAATGTTTTACATAATGATGAGGTGTCAAAATGTAAGTGGGGAAGTTATTTGTTTGATGAGATTTTGATTCAATTAAATTCCGCCACATCATCTATTGGTAAATCATTATGTAAATTACTATGTACATGTAGCACAACCCAATTTTATTGATATTTTAGTCCAATTATGGAAATCCTTTTTTTCCCCCTCCATATTTGAGGGTGAGTTTGGGGGTTTTGTTTGGCAGTATGAACTCTCTCTGTTTGGCTAGATTTATTCAGTCATTCTTGGATTTGGGGCGGAGTGAGGGTAATCAATTTTTTGATAAAGTAATCCATGATTTGTGGACGGTACTACACAATAAAATAATGATAGTGATATTTTTGTTCCTACACTGACATTTACAATAAGAATATTTGTGTTTCATTTGAAGATTTTCAATATTTGTAGCCAACAACAGATCTTTGCTGAATCTCTGACAGGGTTTCACAACACAAACAGCCAAATCTCAGCCTCCATTATGGCTAATGGAAGATATGTAATATGTGCCAGCGATGATTCTTCTGTTTACATCTGGAAGCATGAAGGTGAATCACGACCAAATAGAAGCAAAGGCGTTACTGTGACCCAGTCTTACGAGCATTTTCACTGTCAAGATGTATCAGTGGCAATCCCTTGGCCTGGTATTTCCGACACGTGGGAATTTCAAGATACTTGTTCTGGAGGGCAAAATGGTCATTTCGATGAGGTTTCCACAGACAACCATCCATCCACACCAGTCGAAGAGACTAATGGTAACGAGAGCTCCCCGTTGGGATCTAGGAGCAGTGGTAGTCCACTGAACGGGGTTATTTCTAGTGCTACAAACAGCTGCCTCTTTGATAGAATAGTAACATGGCCGGAGGAAAAGCTTCTTTCTGCTTGTAAGAACCGCAGTCCTCGTGTTAGTGTCGACTTCTCCAATGGGCTTATCCAAAACAGGTCAGCCTGGGGTATGGTCATTGTAACTGCAGGCCTTAGGGGTGAAATCAGGACTTTCCAGAATTTTGGATTGCCAGTTCGGATTTAAGGCTGAAGTCGATGAAATCTGTACAGATATCCGGTGAGAATATGTGTAATATAAGTGAGTTTTCTTTGTTTCTTGTGCTTGTGCCGGTTGGATTTGTGACTCAGTTGAGGAGACTTCCTGACTTGGCATTGAGAAAAAGTAGATTTATCAGAATTGAAAAGGACGGAAAAAAGAAAGTTAAGGAGATGTTACCCAGAAACCGATTGATTTTCTGTAATCGGCAATTGTAGAGTTACGAGCATGATCATATAAACAAAATTCTTTAGCAATTCATTTAATTTTATCCTGGCAGTGTATACATAAAACTGGGCATGGAACTGGGAGTGCAGTAGTAGTTTCTGTGATAGGCTGGCATTCAAGTTCATGCTCTAGGTAAGTTAAAAGTGCACAATCCTCTGTAACAAGATTTTGCAATTCGATATTGTTCACAACAAAAAGATGTGTTATTGAAATATTTTTCATTTTTTATTTACATATTCATTCCTAATTACTGTTTGTTGGAAAAGAATGCTTTCCATTTTTATGTTGCAAGTTATGCATTCATTCGTGTTCACTTATTGTCAAAGTCGAGTAAAATTACTAGCACGCATCTACAGGCAGAGAGACCAAGTGGCAAATTCGGGGACAATTGTGACACAATTCCTGCAATGTCCACGCCTAACATTATCCTACACAAATTTCCCATCCCTAAGCCCATATCTTGCATTGGGGAATGAACCTAAATATCCATGTCTACCCCACTCACACTTGGTTCTACTTAAAATGATAATAAATGCATCAAAAGGAAATCCTAACTATGAAATCTCATTGGTTCCTTGGAGTTGAAGTGGCATGTACTTCCACTCAGAATTATCTTATCCATGTTGTGATTTCATATCCAAAAGGGCTGTCAATTTTGTCAAATATCTGCCTACTTCCTAGTATTTATACAACACCACAGGTTTCGAAAGCTCCAGGTTAAATCGAAGAGTATTCTACCAAGTTCAGAGGTCTGTTTAAGGAAAACCCGACTGACATCTGAGTTAATCAATGGCTCTACAGGCTGCTTCTTTGGTCCCTTCAGCGTTCTCCATTCAAAAAGAGGTTTGTCTCCCATATTCAGTATTGCCTATTATATATTTTTTTAACATTAGTAAATAGTACGCTGTGCGGTTGATTCTCAACTGAATGCTGAGATTTTTGCAGGGAAAAAGCGGAGCATCTGTTAATTCAAGCCTCTTTGGAGTTTCACTTGCAGACCATGCAAAAACTGACTTTTGTTCCTTTGCACTGAAGAGCAAGGTACCTATTCCATCGTTTTATTCTTTTCACACACGAACGAATTTCAAATATAAGAATCGGCTGATTGGAGTTTTTGCAGAGAGAATTCGGTGCAAGAAAGTCATCTGTGGCGGTCAGGGCTCAGGCTGTGGTTACAGCTCCTGCCATCAATTCTGACACGGCTCAAGGGAAGAAAACTTTGAGAAAGGGCAATGTAGTGATCACTGGCGCCTCATCTGGCTTAGGTCTAGCCACAGCTAAAGCTCTGGCTGAAACAGGCAAATGGCATGTAATTATGGCCTGCAGAGACTTCCTCAAGGCTGATAAAGCCGCAAAGTCGACTGGCATGGCCAAGGAAAGTTACACCATTATGCATTTGGATCTCGCCTCGCTCGACAGTGTCAGGCAATTTGTGGATAATTTCAAGCGATCCGGGCGACCTCTTGATGTCCTCGTCTGCAATGCAGCTGTTTATCAACCAACTGCTAAACAGCCTTCTTTTACAGCTGACGGGTTCGAGCTTAGTGTCGGGACAAACCATCTAGGCCACTTCCTTCTTTCAAGATTGCTGCTTGATGACATGAAGCAGTCTGATTACCCTTCAAAGAGACTCATAATCGTCGGTTCAATTACAGGTACGAGAGATAATTACACACAAACAAGATCAGCTCAAAATGCTGAAGACTGCACTAAATTTAACGACCTGTTTCATAAATGTATAGATTGCTCCTATTCAAATGAACCACATTCTTTAAAGAGTGACTAGAACTAAATTTGGATTTGCTACTCTCAATATATTTCAGGAAATACAAATACATTGGCCGGCAATGTACCTCCAAAGGCCAACCTGGGTGACTTGAGGGGTCTTGCAGGAGGACTGAACGAGTTAAATAGCTCGGCTATGATTGATGGTGGAGACTTTGACGGTGCCAAGGCATACAAGGATAGCAAGGTCTGCAATATGCTCACAATGCAAGAATTTCACCGTCTCTACCACGAGGATACTGGGATCACATTTGCTTCCCTGTACCCCGGCTGTATTGCAACAACGGGCCTATTTAGAGAGCACATCCCCTTGTTCCGTCTCCTTTTCCCTCCATTCCAGAAGTTCATTACTAAGGGCTTCGTCTCAGAGGAAGAAGCTGGAAAGAGACTTGCACAGGTATTAAGAACGAGAACCGATGTGATTCATGTGAAGCATATTTTTAATTTTGTCCAACATATACTCATTCATTGTTTTTTCGCACAGGTTGTAAGTGATCCAAGCCTAACGAAGTCTGGTGTCTACTGGAGCTGGAACAAGGCCTCGGCATCATTTGAGAATCAATTGTCTCCAGAAGCCAGTGATGCAGAGAAAGCCCGTAAAATATGGGAACTCAGCGAGAAACTACTTGGTTTGGCTTAAAATTTCGCCTTGATCATCATTCCAGTTCCATGAGGCCTGATTTTCGATTGAGATTCTAGTAGTTTTAAAAATGTTTTGACTTGTCAAATTTGAGTAAGAATCTATAATAAAATCACTCAATCTATTTGTCTTAGACTGTCATAGACGAGGATAACATTTGTAGGTAAAAGCATATATGAGCTTGGCTGAATTTGGTTCCTAAAAAGTAAAAACAACTGATAAACTATGCTATTTGCCGGTTATGATCTTCAAACATTCTCCAGGCAGGCGTTTCTTTAGTTACAAATTTACAATGTTACCTTCAGCATTACCTGCTACGCTGCCAAGGGGAAGTAAACTTCATCGAGAACAAAAAGCTTACGGATATGTAAACTCTGAAGAACATTAGTACATTTTATACAAACTCCAACTTATTAACTAAAAGGAGAGGCTCTAGTACATAAGTGCAACCATCTACTGTTTATTCTTTGTACAAAGAAATCTACAGTTCATATGCCGGAAACCTAGCCTCAGATGGTTCGTTCATATCCAGAAACAGATAGGCCATTCCTCCAATGCCTTCAAACAGTGAATATGGGCGATCACCTCCATGCATAATGCCCTCTGATATGAGAATTCGAGCCTTGTCATGCAGAAAGCAAGCATATGCTTTGGCCCTATACAAGAACTTCAAGTTTCCTGTCAATCGGTACAGAGAAAGAAATACATAGGTATTTCCACTGATGCCGTGACAAATTCCAACTCGTTTAAGTAGGCCTCGATTCCAAACAACCTCCCCTGCATCAATAGCTGCTTGCACGAACTCTTTGCTGCCAAAAACCTAATAATATTGAAGAAATAATTTTTAGGAAAATCTTTTTAGCCTCCCAGAATATTTTGCTATAAGAAAAGGATAGGAAATATGCGTTTATGAGTTTCAAATGCGGCCATATTAGATGCATAAAATTGAATTCCTGTGTGCATAAAAATTTCACTCGAAAAAATTCAGCATAGGCTCATACAATCACATCTATATTGAGACTAGACAAGCACCTCGTACCCCGTACCCCAGCCGCCAGTCTTGCATACCCCTAATGAAAATAGAGAAAAAAAAAATACTAAATAAAATTAGACAACCTAGAATACACTTCAGCGCATATTGCCATTTTTAGAACTGCTCTGTAATAATTGAATTACCTAGTAGAAAAAAGAACAATTACTGCATTCAAATTGGAGTTACGTTGAGGGTGCTTATATATCCTGCAAGCTCTTATGGCATAATTATTTATTGCACATGTATAGTCTTTCCTTTTTTACTTTTCCCTCTTAGGATTTTTATGCAAGGAATTTTGCAATCAAAGCAAAAGACGACAACAATAATTACCTCAGCTGCTTTCACAAGCGTGAGTGCAACACCAGGAGCACCATGGCACCAATGCACGAGACGGTCTGAATCGCTTCCTTCACTAGAAGGATAGTTTCCACTGGGAAACCGATTTTTAATCATGTAATGTAGGGTGCCCTTGACATCTTCCAGCTCATCTGGTTTTAGATCCATGTGCATTAAAACATACATAATCCCAGTTAGCCCATGAGCAGCTCCCCAGTATTTTTTCCCATGCCATTCATACATCAATGGACATCTTCCTTTAGCTAATTGTCGACCAGACTTTATGATGTCATCAACAACAGACCTCTGCATAATTTTTAATCCAATCAACCTATGCCTATCTTAAGCTTGCATGACAAATCCAAAAAGACACAGTAGAAAATGACTTACCATTCTTGTGGTAGATATTGCGTCTTTGCCAATATTTTTGTTTAAGAAAGAACATGCCCACAAGAACCCTGCTCTCCCGTACAATAGTTCATTTGGAAGATTCTTCGGAAGCTTGATCTTCGTTTAAATTTGAAAAATAGCAAGTCAACATACTTATTCAAACAAAAATGAATATATGCTCGGTGAAAGAGCAGCAGTGGTGATGGGGGAATGGAAGCAAATAGGTGTAGTTGCATCAATAAATACCGCTTTGAATTGGGTTAAATATTGGTCACACAATTGTTCATCACCAGCGTGCTTTGCAACTACAGCACCAAGAGCGCATACACCTGCTTCCCCACATATGAAAGTAACACGCCTGCAATTCCAAAAACAGTAGTCTAACAACATTGAGCCACTGATCTAAGAAGGAAGGTTTGCTATGTTTGACATAAAAAATGGGTGCTGCTGCGTACAACACCCTCACTGGACTAGCAACGAAGAACTTCCAACCTCCAAGCTCCATAAGCTGTTCCTTTTCCAACGATTCTCGAAGCAAAAAATAAAATAAAAAAATCTTCCTTTTGTCCTTCAATGGGAGGAGCCATATAGAAACATCTTTTTCTTAATTCTTCATTTTACTAGTGTAATTATAGTTCTTGGGGAAATATGGCTTTGCATCACACAGCATCTAGATAACAAAGTTCCTTTGACTTTAGCCATTTCATATGCATCCCATAAATCAAATTTTCAAATCTGAAACTATCAAGAGAGATTTTTATAAAGAATCGAAAGCCGATTAATCTCCGAGACTGCCAAAACTGGATCCGCCACTCAACGAAATCCAAAAATGCACAAAGAAAACCCACTTTAGCAAAATTGAAGCAAGTTTAAGTTACTATCACCAGTTTATAAGTGATTTTATATATATCAATAATCAAATTGAGAAACACATGGAGGGACTAGAGGAGGGGGGGGGGGGGGGGGGGGAATTGAATATACCCAGAGCCTTGGGAAGCAGAGCGACAGGCTCTAATGATCTCGGAGCATCGAGTAAGATCATTCTGGTTTTTAGTAACTTGGTAAGCTTTAAACAATAATAAAGCAGTCCCCAGAGCTCCAGTATACGGTGTATAGTCGCTCACATGCTTTCCTCTTCCTCCCCACGTCTCCTTGACTATCTGAAGCAAACCAAAAAAATCCAACATAAATTTGTGTTTTATAATGCAAAGCCAGACATTTCGAAAAATGATTAAAAGGGAAAACAAAAGCACAGTTTCTTTGAGGTCCAAAGCTTCTTTCTTGAGCCTTTCTGAGATGGTTTTGTAAGGAAGGTGAAGAAGCATAGTAAGTGAGTCTTTGGGTGATTCAGAAGATCCAACAGCTGATTCTTTTACCGGAGTTTCTTGAACGATATCCGGCATGTCGTTGGGGAAGAAACGGTCTGCCATTTTCTTATTTTCGTGTGTAGAAAGATTCTGCGTTTATGAGGAGCACTGGGGCGGTTGCGAGGGCGGGGTAAAGAAAAGATTCTTCGAGCACACAGGCTGAAGCAAGTGGAAGGAATCAGAATTTTTCGTAGGCCCAACGCCACATTTTAGCCCCCAAGATTTTTATTTAGGGATTGCAATTTATCCCATTCCGTCCCGTCTCGATTTGATCCGATTCAACGGGGTTTTGTTCCTAATGAGACCTAAAAAATTCGTCCCAACAGATTGGTAGGACGGGATGGGACATAAAGGGTCGTCCCGTGACGAATCGCGGGGCAGAGTGGGGGAGATGATGTCTCGCCTCGAACCCGTCCCGTGAAAAAAAATAATTAAAAATAAAATTTTAATAAATGGTTAGTTTTAAAATATTGTTGAATGTATTTACAATTTTTTAACATATTTCTAATCCAATAATTATATTATACAATTGCTAATTTAAAATTTTACATAACTAACAATTGTTTATATAATTTATAAATTCGATCATTTAATCTTTTTATTATAATTAAATTATATAATCTTAAATTATGAATCATGATAGTTAAATAAATATTTTTTGCTTATGAAAGATTTATACCAATTAATCAAAGTAAGTTAATATTTTGATCGAAAATATTAGAATTTTTTTTAAAATATATGGAATGACATTTAGATTTTGGGTTAAGGGTTGAACTTTAAATAATAAAAATAGGGGTGGAGGTGCCCCACCCCAAACCCGCCCCATTGTCATCCCTATTTTTATTCCTGTTTGTCGTTGCTTTTGAGAGTGATTTTCATCACTTTTCTGACCGTTATGCGGCAATTATGGACCATTTGTGTGTAGTGTGGAGGGCACCTTATTTTCATGTGTAGAAAGATTTTTATAGAAAAATGAGGGTCACTCGGCCCGTCTGAGCCCTTTCTTTTCATGAGAATGTATTTTTGAATAATGTATTGAAGAAAAATATGTAGTTAACAAATAAGGAAATTTTTTGAACTTACGTCTAATATTATTTTATTGAAGAGTATAATTGAAATAGCGTCAAAATAATGTTTAAGAACGTTTTTTTTTTTTTTTCAAAAAATGGGCATCTAACAGGGGCTCAATTTTACATTTAGGTGGCCTTTTTGAGCCACATTTTCATTTTTATTCTTCTACTCATTTTTAATCACATATTTTTCAATAAAATAATATCTTTCATCACATCAATAACTTTTCTTTATTTTTCAACCACATATTCTCTATCACATCAACAGTAAAAATTTATTTTTATTCAAAAAATATGCACCAAACACACTCTTAATATCATCGTGCATTCAATTTAATTTTATTTCACCATAAGTATCCAATTTTATATAACGTTTCACCATAATCACCCAACTTATTTTCACAATTTTTACTGTTTTTAAAAAAGCAAAAATAAAAGTTTTATATTTTTATTTTATTTTTCAAAGTAATTTTTTGTAAAATAGGTTATTATTTATTTTATTTTATTTTTTAAGGAACATTTTTTAGAAATACTATTTTATTTTTTAAACTAATATTTTTTAAAATAAGTTTTTATTTTATTTTTAAAAAAAGTTTTTATTTTATTTTGTTTTTCTAAGTAATGTTTTATAAAAATAAGTTTTTATTTTATTTTTCTAAGTTATCTTTTACCACTTTTAAAATTAGTGAAAAGGGTAAACAGAAGTTGGGTGTCCATAGTGAAACATTTTATGAAATTTGGTGATTATAATAAAACATTATATTGAAATTAGGTGATCACGGTGAAATAAAATCAAATTGAGTGTCAATTGTGATACTAAGTATAAAGTTGGATGATTGTGAAATAAAATCAAATTGAGTGGTTAATTGTGAGATCCATCAAATACGTGATTAAAATCAATCGTTAACTTTGATTTATATTAAAATTTGAATTTTAATCAAAACCAAACAATGACTTAATTAATAATTAACACTTTTGTCCATTTTTGCAGTTGTGTGTCCAATTTTTTTTTTTTTTGGACACGTCCTTCCTCTCAACTTTCTATTCATTTACACAATCAAGTTTTTTTTCCGTAATGATTGTCGCTCAAAAAATTCGTAGGAACATAAAAACTTACGTGTCTCTTGTATTTTTATTAATGGACTCTTGACGTATTCAAGTGCAGTTTGTTTGAAAAATTCTCACCTCTATCCATCTCTGAGATGTTTGAATTTTTAAAAACTCCATGAACATGAAAAAAAGAAATGCCATCCCCACTCGGATCAAGATGGAATTTTACTTGTCAAATAATAAAATAAATATAAAATATAAAATTTTAACAAAACTTCAAGCACGTTAGCAAATTATTTGTACAAAAAACATCGTCATATACTAAATGTGTTAATTTAATTGAAGGTTAATGATAAAGTGTGATTAAAAAATATTGGATATAAGTATCAAAATGAGTAAAATTTGTGAAAGCTTCATTGTAATTAAAATGTGTGTGCAAGAATCATTTGTAAATATGGTAGCTAAACTTTATTATTTTATGCATTTAGGTCCCAAAATATTATTTGTTTTCAAATCAGATCCTGAATTTCCAATTGCAGTGTCAGTTATGTTAGTTGTGTGAACTCTACAAATTGCCCAAAATATGAAGCCCATCGACGAGCCCCAAACTTTGAAGCCCGTTTAATTCAGGGTTTAGGGTTTAGGCTTCAATCCTCTCAGTTTCCGGCTTCTTCGTCATTCTCCATTCCTCCAATCAGGTAAAAAAAAACAAAAAAAAACTCCTCTCTTTCCCGGACAACTAAATTGCCATCGATTTATGGTGATTTTGAACAGGGTTCTTTTCTTATAATTGTACTTTTTATTGTTTTTTGTATAGGTTTCAAATGGGAAAGAAGCGAAAACACAATGAAACCGAGGCTGCGGCCAATGTAAAGAAAGACGAAACTGCGGAAGAAAGACCCAAAAGAACACTTTTGGGATGGAAAAACAATGATGATGATAAGAGCCAAAATGGTTCTGTGGGTTTTAGAAATAAAGAGAAAGTTTTAGTCACTTGTTCCCGACGTATTAGTTTCAGGTATAATTTTTCTTGTGTCTTGAATTGGTGCATACGCTACAATTTTTATTGCCTAATTTATGTTAATGATTTTTTACATTTTTCTTTGGTTGGGATTGTAGGTATAGGCATTTGATGTTGAACTTGGTAGAACTTTTACCGCACTGTAAGAAAGATAACAAGGTTGAGTCCAAAGAAAGCAAAGGTGCAACTTTGAATGAGCTAGTCGAGCTCAAGAGCTGCTCCTCTTGTTTATTTTTTGAGGTAATTTTGTAATTTGACGCGTCAAGTTGATTCCCTTTTAATTATGCGATGTACATTGAATCAATGGATCTTGGAACTTATAATTTTCTATTTTTCTATTGGGGGTCTGGTTTGTGGCACAATTATTGCCAATATTTAACTTGCTGATTTCCAATTGTGCTGGTGTTTATGATTTATTGGAGACACAGAAATATAATGAACTTCTAGTTAGCCATATTTTGCTTGTCACGGGCTCACATGCAGTTTCTCCTTTTCATTTCAGTGTAGGAAAGGCAAAGACCTCTATCTATGGATGGCCAAATGCCCCAATGGGCCATCTGTCAAGTTTTTAGTCAATGCAGGTATTGGATGTTAATTCATGCCACTGATATGTAGTTCTGTATTGAATCCTGTATTTATTGTTCTTCTGATTTATCAACACCGCCACAAATTCTTTTGCTATGTGGTGTCATAATTGTGGAAATATTTTTTTGATGTTCTTAGTGCACACGATGGAGGAATTAAAGCTCACTGGAAATCATCTGAAGGGTTCTCGTCCTATTCTGACATTTTCATCCAATTTTGATAAGAAACCTCACTGGCAGTTGTTAAAGGAAATGATCACACAGGTATGACCTCCCACTATTCAAATCACTTTTCTTTGCACTGTCTTCTCCTATAAAGCACTTTATATTACTCTTATTAGCTCTCATTTATATGCTGGATAGTTTTTATGTAAATTAGACATTCGGGGGAATATAACTAGATAATTGTCACTTGAATTATCAAGGGTACTATCTTTTCTGATCATTATTATAAGATTGTTATCGTAGCCTCCGTTTGGGAAGAATTTATAGAAGGTTAGATTTATAAATGGATAGAAATGAGTGGTGGATAAGTGGATATTACTTGTGGGTCCATTGAAATTTGTCGTTTTAAATGAAGTTTGAAAATTTATAATTTTTTTCCAAATGGAAGCTTGATGATTGGCATGCTTAACTTTTAAGTACATGATAATATTGTGATCTTTATTCTGGAAAATTTGATACTTGAAAATGCATGTTAATACACTATTGAAAAATGAGTTAAGAATTCAGTTCCTAGGTGTTGTAAAATCTTAAAATGTTGTTTCTGCCTGTCAAATAAATCGAGGTATGATACAACAGACCAAGAAAATTTCTTGGACATAATCTAGTTCCGATATATATATATATATATATATATATATATATATAGGTAATTGGTAAATATGACCAGCTTAATCAGTGTGATTTATGGATATATCATTAGTCTCTTGTAAAATTATGCGGTTCAACTGGTTGCTTACTTCTTATCATTGGTTGTTATGGCCGAATTATATTTTAAACTTTTGTGTTTTTTTTTTTTTTCAGATATTTGGCACTCCGAAGGACCACAGAAAATCTAAACCTTACCATGATCGTATATTTGTTTTTTCAATTGTTGATGACCACATATGGTTCCGGAATTATCAGGTTTGTGATGTGCACACAGATTTTGATTTCTTTCACAATCCATTGTTGATTAGACAATTAGTTTTATACTTGTGTAATTCAATGTTCACACACACATACAGTTGACACACACATACAGTTGACACTTGATATAAAATTTAATTATCAGCAAAAGCACATCCGTGTGCACAAATTATTTTGTATATGCACATGCTTGTCCATAAAGTATTGCATATTAATGTCAATATCCTTGCTTAAGAGTTTTTGGTATGCCAAACATCATGTTGGGTTTCCTTTTTCTTTGGAATCATGAAAGTTATCATAAGTAATGCTGTGGCACGTACACATTGTGAGTGTATATGTTTTATAATTACAAACTAATTTAGCCCTTGTTTGAGCCCCTTTTTTTTTTTTTTTTCAAAAAATAGTATTTGGAATAGTGTTTTTTTTGTGTAGAATGTGTGGTTGAAAAAGAAAGAAAAGTTTTTATGGAAAATTGTGGTTGAAAGTAGGAGAGAGAAAAAAAATATGATAGGAAAATGGGCTCAAACAAGGGCTTAATTTTCTGCATTGTCTACTACACACTTTAATGTACTTCACATCTTCGTAGGAATTTGTTTGGTTATTGCATATGTTTGCATATCAAAGAATTTTCTGAGATTCTAACATGACGTATTAAAAGTCAGCATTATAAATCAATAACATGCCCCCCGGCCCCACCAATCAAATTTGTTAAGTGAGTCTGCCAAATTTGCTCTCTTTAGTATCATTTAGTGCCAATGCTTTCACAATTTTCTTGTACCTTTCAATACAAATACTAAGTATTGATAATTTCTAAGTTTTACACTGGGAGATACTTTTACTTAATTTGTCTATTGTTAAGGTTTCATCTTCCTGTCTATTTCACACACACGCTCTCTCTGAGGAAGTCAATGTTGCTGTTATGTTATGCTCAAAGACTTGCATCAGCATGTGGTGTGAGTTCTTATGAACTATAAAGTTTATGGAAAACTAAAATTCTGTTTCCCAAAGAAGTTATTCCCCCATCCCACGAAACAGAAAAAAATGCACTGCACAAGTTAAGTTACAAATAATCATAAAATTTAGTCCCTGTTTGGTAGGGATTAAAATTTAGATTTTAATGTAAGTCAAAGTCAACAATTAATTTTAATCACATACTTTATGGAATCCACAACTTTTCAACCTCACATTTTATCAACTTTTATCAAAACTTACTAAAAATCTTATTTTTATCCCTTCCAAATAGGGACATAGGTTGCCGAAATGGCTATGCCACGAAGAGACTCGCATTAGCTTTTTTTTTCTGTTTGAGATAATTAATAGAACTAGTTTCAAATTTCTAAATACCCATTTGAATGACTTTTCTTTTGATGCAGATATCTTGTCCTCAAAGTGGAGGACAAAAAATAGACCGTGGGGACTTGGAAAAGATGACACTAATTGAGGTTTGTATCTGACTCCTTACTCAATGACGGGATAAAGTGTTTTGTCTAGACTAAATCCATCTAAAACTTGTGGATAGGTTGGTCCAAGGTTTTGTTTGAACCCAATTAAGATATTTGGTGGCAGTTTTGGAGGTCCAACACTCTTTGAGAATCCATTTTATGTTTCGCCAAACCAGGTTAGCTCTTCAAGCAGTATTTTTTCTCATTCTAGTACAATCAACTTTTTTTAAGGCGCTCAAAGAATTATTTTGATACTATAGCATACACAAATAATCAGCTGTTGTATGAAGGCATCTCTTGTTTGCTATTCACCTCTTAATGTCTTCCTCTTGCACGTGCTTACAGATTCGATCATTAGAGAAAAAGCAGAAGGCTGGAAAATATGCAAAGAAAGTTAAAGCCAAGACAAGGAGGAAAATGCACGAGATGGAAAATCCCTTGGAGGTCAACGAATTTGCAGATATGTGGAAGGAATGATGTTTTGCTGGTTCTACCCTGCAACAAATCCCGATAGAGAAGGTATCGCTACTATGCATCATCATGTTGTAATCACTTGTTTTGAAATTTTGTTTAAGTTTGCATGGTTCGTTTGCTTCACATTTGCTGGCAGCGGACAATTATCACTTTGAATAGGAAGATGTTCATATGGCTACTTGGACTACTTTCGGATAATTTATGTTTCTGATCAAGAAGAAAGATAGATAAAACTGAAGATATGATCTAAAATGATTGGTATAATTTCAATTCCAGATTGTTTATTGATGCTGCTATTTTAGATAATAACTGCTTGCTTATGGAAATGACAGAAATATAGCTTATCGGCCCTAGCTCAATTTAAACGTGGCCTAAGGCTGATGTTAAGAGTTGAGCAAAAAGAACATCTCATTTGACGATGAACTGGTGAAGAAGAAAAGTTTAGCTAGGAGTTAGGACAGTTAATGTATATATATTTCCCTTCAAATTTACATTAATAGTGCCGTAACTCAATTCTATAATATTACGTCGAACGTAACACTAGGTAACATCCAATCTTGGCATGAAAAAGAACAAGTCAAAATCAGAAAAAGCAGTCGATAAGATATGCTACTGCACATCTCATTATAATTAGTCTCTCTCAATTATGGGCCAATGGCACTTCCTCGTACCCTTTACCTAGTCTTTGTGTCTACCTAATTGACTAATTCTTAACTGGTAAATATATGAAATTTTATTGCTGAACATGGTATCATAGTCACGATTCATCTCCTCCTCCTTTGCCAACCCTAAAACGTACCGGATTTGGCCTCTATGATAATATTAATAATGAAATTGCAAAAGAAAAACAGGAACTGTCACTGTTTTGTTCTTTCTGTTTACTTTTTATTTAATTTATTTCAGTGGGTGAAAAATGACCCGACGACAGAAAAGGACGAGAGTAAATTACCGAGAAAATAATAAAAAATGCAGAAAATAATATATAAGCTCCTGCACATCCTCTTTTCTTGCTAATTTTAATCAATCAAAATTTTAGTTCCGTTTATTGGAGAAAATATGTTTTGAAATAATATTTTTTTTTTGGAGAATATATGATGAAAAATGAGTTTTAAAAAAATGGGGTTCGAATAGGGTGAATGCATGATAAAATATAGTGCGGCCGGTCAAATTCTCACTAGACACATAATTCGTTAATTCCTAGAAAAATTTCGTAAGTATAAGAAATGTTGTTAGATTTTGTACAGAATTTTGAATTGGAAAAATTTTGCGCATGTATTTGTGTGTTTCTTTCCTCTATGTTTGAATTCAATTTATCTATTTCAAATTTCTATGTGTATTTTGTGAAATTTCATTGTACTCATAGCATCATTCTAATTCCTATCTCTTTCTGATGTGCACAAATTTCATAGAAGATACGTTCTACAGTTTTTGAGATGTGTTACGATTTTTTTTTCCTGTGCGAAGCGATTGACCAAAACATTGTAGAACAATCAAGAATTGTGAGGACAGATGTGGAGACTTGAGAAATTAATCAAAATGTTGAGAAAATATTAAAATTAATAAACAGTCAACAATTGAAGGTACAGCTACATGGTAGGGATAATGAATTATCTATATCAAAGATTGGAGAATGTTTTTTATACAAAGATGGGTTACAAAAATAGTAACACACGTTTTCTCCTTTATAAATGTAGCATAGCTCTTCAAACATATCAGGAACTTTCCATTGTGAAGTGTATTATATTGACATTAGTCAAAAGTAAAACGCGTTTTCTCCTTGTCACAATCAAGAGTTGCTAGTTTCGTGCAAAGCCAAACAAGAGGAAGACACTTTCCATTTTTTAAAGCATATGTAAAATTTAATAATATAATTTAGAGAAAAATTAATATTCTGTTCAACTAGTTGAGTTCATCTAAATATATAATTCAATTAAACTTAACTTTATTTTTCAAAAAAATTAATATTTTGCAGTATTTATATTGATTCATTCATTTGGTTTTTTTTTTTGTTTTTTTTTATTCATGGTGCTTTCCGTGTGAGGGGATTGTATAGCATGGTGTACAAATGACTTGATCCAACACTAAAGGATGATAGTTCCAAAAGAGTAAAGTTTTACGCGTCTTTTCTTGTACCTAATTATTGACATCAATATGAAAAGCATAAAGCACAAAGCCTAAACCCGTTCGACCTACGAGTTTAATTAGCCTATGTATATATAAATCTCTCTCTCTCTCTCTCTCTCTCTCTCTCTCTCTCTATATATATATATATATATATATAGCATTGTTTGAAAAATAATCAATTTTCTTTCTTTTTTAATTACATTTTTTTTTTCATCTCTTGAGGGTACGTAGGCTCGAATTTAGATTATTGATCTGATAAAACTTCATACTCACTATTTGAAATGAACCTTGATCTCATAATTGAGTACTTTCCTTGAATGCGATAGACTTGAAAATAAACGTCTGCTTCAAAATAATTAAAATAAATTTGATCAAAACAAGCTCAGTTACGACTCACAAGAAACTGGGTAGTGCCACGAATCAAGTCATTTACGGAATCTCAGCAAGAGATTGAATTTCCTTCCCAACTTAAAAAGTTAAAAATTGATTAATTTACTATTTTCAAGAATCCAATAAGTCATTTGACGATCCATTTGGTGTTATAGCTCGATAGAGAAGTTTTGATAAGTCGAGAATCTCCAGATCGTTTATTTAACTCACGACATCTCGATTTTTGAGTTATTCAAAATACAATACTTTGTCATCACATACGTTTTGTCTTCTATCACCTCGGACGCTGAGGTAGCACATTCTCAATGGTTTAAAATTCGAAGTATTGTGAAATGATTTAAGTACACACATCATTTCGTCTCATTGAAGTTTTTGTCTAAGTACATGTATTTCATCATATGTTGACTCATGTTACATCGTATTATATATTTCAATTGAACCTATAAATGTCCAAATATCACATATTTTAGTCATTATAATAAATCAAAGCGAAATGATTCAATTGAGATTTATAATGTCGAAGACTATAGCACATTTGCCTGGGTGGGAACGGAGCCCAAGGAACAGGTATTTTAATAATGGTATGTTTGAAATGGGTGGAAAAAAAAAATCAATTCATTTTTCATACTTAATTTTGGTGTTTGATTGCATAATTTTTTCATGCAATTCATTTTCACTCATTTTCTAAGTATAACCATTTAAAACACATTTTTCACTTTTTATTTGCTCATGATTTTGATGAAAAAGTGTTTTTCATATTTTTTTTATTTTTATTTTTTACTTTTTGGTAATGGAAACATATTTTAAATCTAATGGTAAAAAAATTTATCCATTTAATTGACAACTTGCATGAAAAATAAAGTCAAACGAACACAAAAGAATTTCAAAATTTTTGTTTTAATTTTTTTTTTTTTTTTACTTTTTGGCAATCCAAACAAATTTTAATACAGATTGTAAAAATATTTATCCCAAAAAGTAATAATTTGCATGAAAAATAAAGTTAAACGTATTAGGTAAAAAATTATATAAATCAAACACCATTAGTTACAATTATCTCTAAAACAAATTCTAAACAATTTAATTATCTGGAATTCGTTTTTTTCACCCAAATTTTACCCTTGCAATCAAACGTTGCCAAAAAAAAAGTTCAGGTTAAGATTGTATCTTTGAAAAAATAATCTTATAATATTTGAACATTATTTAAGAAGTAATTATATTAATAAATAAATACTTATAATAGATAATTTAATTATGATACACCATCACATACCATAAAATAATTCCTTTTTTTTTTTTTTTTTTTTCAAATTATAAGTCTCCAAAAGATTAAAATAAAATAAAATTAGAGAGTCTGACGATATGTATGAATAAGATTTGACAATATGAATGCTGAAAATGTTTGTTTTTAGCATTCATTTACGTGACATTGTAGTATCACGTTGCTCAATGAAGCTGGAATTCAACTTGAATAATTAAAGATGGACCCTTGGTGTCAACTAGTTTAGCAGGGGTGCATAACATGTTATTATAAAAAAATAAGCACAAACTGGTCTCATTAAATTAAAATTCATTTTTTTTTTATCTATCACACATTTTTTTAACAAAATAATATTATACGTAAATTTTTAAAAAAAATTCATTCTTTTTCAACTACACATTCTTCAAAAAATTACTATTTCCCTCATTAAAATGTTGAATAATAGAGCCCAAATAGAGGCTAAGATAATGTTATCAAGTTTCAGTGGTGCTAGAGTATCTGTCTAGATGACTATACTTAATATGTTTAATTAAATAAATCACGTGACATTGAATTTATGTGAATCTATCACTTAATATTATTGTCATCTAAACAGATGCTTGACATCATTGATGAATAATGTTAGTGTGAAAAAATATTTTAACAAATATATGGATCCCATCTCGACTTTGTAACTTCTTGTTTCGTTCCCCCTAATTATAAATAGAATTATTTTGTTTGTACAGAATAGTGGTTCACAGAAATGTACCAAACTTCTCACAGTGTGTGGGGCAGGGACGGATGGAGAGAGGACTGGGCAGGGTTGTAACCCAGTCCCTCCCTCAGCCCATTAAAGCAAAAAAAAAAAGGTTTGTCGCCTGATCTCAAATTCAATATTGGATCCGTCCCTAATGTGGGGTCCATCAAAAATAAAATATTTAAAAAAAAAAAATAACCACCCCTGTATGTGTGGTGTCACCCCTACTTTTACAGCAAGTGCTGCTGTTATAAATATACACCTGCCGTTCACACACACAGACACACTCCTGCCGTTCAGTTCTGCTTGAATCTTAACTTAATAAGGTTGCAATTTTTGGCCTGAATTTGCATGGCAGCTCGTTTGTTGTCGTACGAGGTAGCTGACCTCTGTCTTGGGAAGCCGCCACTGCCGTCCCTCTCCATCTCCGCCACAATCGGCGACGCCGTGGCGACTCTCAAGGGTTCTGAGGATAATTTCATCAGCGTATGGAGCTGTGGTCACTCAAAGAGCAATTTAAACAGCAATGACTGTTTTTGTATTGGCAAAATCTGTATGGTTGATATAATTTGTTACCTTTGTAAAGAAGAGAATTTGTTATCTCCATCTTTGGTTCTTCAGTCTCCTGTTTCTGTTTTGCTGTCAAAAGTTAAGGGACTGGTTAGGCACGTGGAACCCTCTCTAGGTATTAGATAACTCTTCTCTCTCTCTCTCTGGTTCTTGTTTGTTTCTATCTTTTGGATTTCATGGATTTTCATTTTTTATTATTATTTGAAAATATTAAATTTTTAAATATGGGGTTGTCTTGTTTTACTTAATTCTAGAACATTAGATTAAAGTGTATGTATTTTGCACCGCTTAAGCTTTTAGATCATCTTTAATATAACCAAGAAACTCACTATTTTTGCAGTTTAGTTGAAGTGATTGATCTGATGCTCCAAGGTGCTCAAAATCTTGTCGTCCCCCTACGGAGCAATTCAAAAAGGAAACAACTACAGAAATCATCATCAACAACTCACAATGTCTGTCAATTCTGTTGGCTAACACTAGAAGATGTGATTAGATTCCTTCTCTGTTCAATTGGGCTTTTCTCCCCAATTCCGACGCTTTCAATTGACAGTCTTGGCATAATCAGTACTGAATTCTTGGTCATTGGTTCCCATTCCCCGGCAGCTTCGGCCGTGGGAGCCATTTATCGCTCTCTCGTGGATCAAACTTCAGTGGCAGTGGTTGATGATGATGGGATTTTGATTGGTGAGATCTCTCCGTCCACCCTCGCCGCCTGTGGCGCGGAGGTGACGGCTGCCATAGCTACCCTCTCCGCCGGAGAACTCATGGCCTACATTGACTGTGGAGGAGGTCCGCCCGAGGAAATCTCGAGGGTTGTTGAGGCAAGATTGAAGGAGAGAAATTTAGAGAAAATATTGGACAAATTCATGACCACTCCTTGTGAGCCTCATATCGCTTCATTAGACGATGATTTACCATCCCCGATGACAACAATGTTGAAGTCAGGACGATATAGCAGATCGATCAGCTACTCGGCAAAAATGGTGAGAAGGGCAGAGGAAATAGTGTGCCATCCGGGAAGTTCATTAGTGGCAGTGATGGTACAGGCTATTGCACATCGAGTTAATTATGTTTGGGTTATTGAAGATGACTGCAGTGTAGTTGGAATTGTCACATTTTTTAACATGTTAGAAATTTTTCGAGAAAATTTAGAATCTATCATCTGAAAATTGATGAACATAGGAAGAGCAGACCATTGTCGACTTGTCTTGTATAACTTACGTGTGAGGTTTAATGATTTTCTAAGGATAGCGTTATTTTCATCCACACTTTTTATATATTCATCCCTCTTTAAGTTCATCCCTATTAAATTTTAAATTTTTTTAAAAAAATACTATTTACATCCACGTCATATTCCAATCTCATCCTTATTAAATTTATTCATTTAATTACTATATATCCAAATAAATTTTTTTATATATTCATCCTACTTTAAATATATTTCTAGCATTATAGATCTATATATTCCATAAAATAAAAAAATAAAAAACTCTTTTAAATCAGATGAACGAAATAAAAATAAAGTTGAACTAATTGAACATTATATAAACATATATTATTCGCTTTGTCTATTGAAGTTTTGAATATTAGAATGTTTCAAATATATTCATTTAAATTTCTCTAATTTATTAGAATTCTAGTTAAATATAAATTCTAAAAGAATGTAAAAAGGTAATTTAATGAAAATAAAAATAAGTGGATAAATATAGAGTTATGTATTTTTATTTAATTTTATTTATGTCTATTTCAGTAAATTTACATAGGATTTAAATTGTAATAAAATTTTCTTTTTAAAAGTGAATGTAAATATAAAAAATGTGGATGAAAATAGCAGTACCCTTTTCTAGTCAAGGACCTGTCTTGTATAATTTGCATTTTCAGTTGATTTTGAAATTTTTCGTATTTTATCAAATAAAGATCACAGAAATCATGGGCAGACTTCAAATTTAACCGTCTAAAGATTGGGAATAATTCTAATCTGCCCGCCTCGGCTTTCACAAGCATTTTACTGGCTACTCATATGATGCGGGACCCACCTCATTAAAAAATCAAAAATGCTGAATGTACAGAACTATTCATACCAGAAGTTTTACAGAAGAGTCACATGATGCGGGACTCACCTCATTAAAAAATCAAAAATGCTGAATGTACAGAACTATTCATGCCAGAAGTTTTACAGAAGAGTCACTGGATGTGGGTCCCACCTGATTTAAATATTATTTTAAAAATTGGGTCCCACATATTTGTGTCTTTCCTATATTTTTTTCGTTTCTATACCTGTAGAATCGTTCTTAAAAAATGACCCCAAAAATACTCAACCCCCTCTTTGTGAATAATTTGTAAAGTACCTGTAAGAGCCCACCCTGTACGCCAAGCGCGTTCCAAAGATTGAACCTTATTACATGTATATCAGCGTTTACATAAGAGATTACATAATATCCACATGACACTCTACCGTTTAATAGTTTAAAATACAATTAACTTTTTCATCCAATCTTTTCCTTTCACATTATTTTCGGTAACCGTTTATATACTTTTTCTATGTATAAGTAACAAAATCCTTGAAGATTTTTGCTTTTGTCTTCTTCAAAGTAAATAGTTAGAAGCTCCTTCATCTCAGCTAAACACTAATTGTGCAGGTTCGTTTTATTTTCTATCGAAATGTCATGGATTAATCAGTAGTGTCAATAGGCCATCTTCTATCTCGGTGCATCTCTTTATATGATTTACGTGAAATGTCTCATGTTTTATTCCATGAACTTCAGTTGGCGGTGTCATTGCAGCTTGCATGGAACTATCTTCTATCTCATGAACCACGCTTGCAGCTTGCAAAAGACTATGTTCTATCCCGTGCTTTCAATTAGTAGCGTCATCGCAACTTGCACAATACCATTTATGTTTCCATCTTTTGTCTCACCTTTTCTCATTTTTACACCGTCCCAATTTTTTTTCTATTTTTTAATCATACATTCTCCAAAAAATCACTATTACATAACTCATTTTAACCCAAAAAAAAGGAGGCTCAAATTGAGCCTAAGTTCTTTCTTTGCCTAAGTTCAAATTTGAACAAATTCAAAAATATGAAAAAGAAAAAAAGAAAAAAAAGAAGTACAAATAAATTGCAGATTGCAAATTATAATTATTTGAAGTATCGATGTGATAAGCTTGAACAAAATTTAAGCCCAACAAGATTTCTGATATTGATGAACACAAATTATTTTTGCGGATTATTAGAAATTGTTTGCTAGAGCCTAGAAGACATCCAAAAGGTGATTGAAGTTCTATACCATATAAAATGAAGAACTATTTTTCAAATGTGTGTATTGCTTATAAATATTACCGACTATATTAGGTTACAATTATTTCTTATAATATTATTGGCTATATTCAGTTACAGTTACGGTTACAGTTGCATTTGCTAAAAGGAGATTCTCAAAAATGAAGTTGATAAAATCCTTCTTTTTGTCAACAATGTCAAACAAATGTTAAATGAATTTGTCATAATTAAAAATAAAATTTCTAAAACAGATCGATTGGAATAATATAATTGTTGATTTTCTATCAAAAATTTTAGAAGAGTAATTTTTTTAATGTAGACATTAAACAAATTTAGATTATTATTTTTATAACTTTGACTATTTATTTCATAAAAATAATATTTTTATTATTTTATATATTTTTACATAGGTCCCATATTTGGGTTCCCCTGTTAAAAGAAGGGAATGCAAGTTAAAATGCCTGCCTAGTTACTGGTTAATTTAAACACAATTTTGGCTAAATAAATCTAGGTGCAGGAGGAGCTACCAAAAGTCAGCCTGCTATTTGCAAGGTCAAATTCCCAGAAGTGATTTTGTTGCATGATGTTGCCAATAGTAGATTGACCAGGCCAAGTTGTTTGAACAAACCCCAGGCACTTTTCCCCATCAGCCACATCAATCACATAATTTTCTACTGGGGGTTCAAACCGTGCTCCATCTGCAAAATGAAACACCAATCTCGGCACCAAAGATTCATTATATCCCTTCGAATCAAAGCAGAATTCGGGCTGTCCAGTGAGATTTAATCTTGCAAAATTCTTTAACGACGGCGTTAAGGCTGCCATTACTAGATCATAAGCAGGTTTTGTCAAGAAAGTTAGGGATGAACCGGAATCAAGCGTCATCCCTCCACCACTCTTCACATTCCACACTTCATCTGCGATTTTGACCATTTTATTGCCTACAGAAATTCCCTTTATATTTACACCATAGCCTGAACTGATGCTCAGGACAAGTTCTGTCCGGTGCGTTCTGTTGAGCGTTTTAATAGATTCTATGCTTTCGTGGGAACCGAAAATTAGATAGCTTGACACGTTTTGGGTGCTCAAATGATCGACTAGACAGTACGAAAACTTGCCACCGAATTTATTACCAGCTCTGAGTGCAAAGGAATAGTTGTTGTATCCAAGCCCTAGGAGACCGTCAGCCCCCTCGAAATTTTCAAAATCGGAAGGTTTACTGCATCCAACTAGCATGTTGTCGATTTTCGCCTCTTTGCCATTCGTCTGGCCAAATGTTACCGTCTCATTAGAAAAGATTCCGTTTGTAGGCTCTCCGCTCAAGTACCTAGTTTTAACAACCATAGTAAAAGGAAGATCAAGACATGTTTTCTGAGATGAGATTTGTAGGCCTTTTGAGTTAATATAAGAACTAATCTAGTAATTAATAATATATCACGTTTGGGCTAAGCTTAAAAGTAACTTTTACATCTTAAAATGCTTCCATTGTTCTTATGATTATTCTTTATCGAATTGAAATAAAATCCCGATACTACTTTCGGACTTGGGTATGTGAATTAGCCTATTAGATGTTATAAATCCAAGGCCATCTCCCATCTGGCCGATTTGAGAATATGTTCACATTTCCAACAAGAGTAATGCTAAATGTACTAAGTGAATTCTCCTGTGAGGTGACATTAAATGATAAAGTCAATAAAGTTAATCTCATATTCACATATTTAATTATCTTATCATTTCACCCACCACGGCTCGCCTCTTTGTACATATAGCATTATTTTTCCAACAATCACCCTTAGGAGAAATACTATGAAGAAGAGGAGATTGAATTGAAATTCGATAGAGAACTAGACAAAATTTAGGGTTTTTAAGCCTCTGCTTTGTGTCTAATCTAATTCTAGAAATTGATTACCAAGAAATTGTAGCATTTACGATTTTCAGCAATATATTTTTGTTGAAAATAAGTATAGAGTTCAAAAAATTGTAGTATTTATAATTTTTAAAATATTAAAAATATGAATAAAGTTCAAATAATACATTATTTTATTAGAATTTTGAAAATTATATTAAAAATTTGAAAAAATACATAATTACGCATATGCTTATAATGTTTGATGGACGATCGAAATGCATTATTAGAACATTGCTATGTGATCACGATTCACAGGAGAGAGAAAAAAAAAAAGTAAACACATATTTACCTGTATTCGTAGGCGCAAGGAGTCTGGGGAGAAGGGCACTTTCCAGGAAGAGAGGCGAGATCTAAAAGCTCATTCTTGCACATTTCTGAAGAGCAGGGCACGGTATTGAAAGACGATGATTGATTCGCACGAAAAACTCTCAGCTTTCGAAATTTTTCCCCACAGCTAGTGCCATTGCACCAATAATTACATTTCACCCAAGTTAAGTCACTCCCTGTGTCAGCTATCAGGACAACTTTTTGTGCAGGGGATCCAACCGACAAGGACACGTAGTATTCCCCTACCCCAAAATCAGCCCCCGAGTACATTGCCATATCCCCAGAAACATTATTTGTGCAGGTTTGTTTGGCATTGCGGCACTCCTGGGCTTGGCGTCGGTTTCTGTTTTTTTGATGGCGAATTATATCGCGATCAAGTAGCTGTCTGAGGCGCTCAAATCGAGTTATAGGTGGCATCCCTTTGGCAAGCCGAAAATTGTTTATGTGAATCATCTCTAGTTTTGTTCCTATTGGTTTTTCATCCCCGTGTGAATACTTTGCCAAGAAAATGACCACAACAAACAAGAAAATGAAGAGAGAAGAACCTCTCTGCAGCCTATACGTTGCCATTTTCCACAGTAGAGCTTAATTTAGGGATGAAATGATGCCAAGAGGAGAACAAAATTGATATGTATTTAAACTAACTAAGGTGCATGGTTAATGATGAATTATATATATAGAATATATTCTCTCTCTCTCTCTCTCTCTCTCGGGGCAGTTTGGCTCTAGCTTAATTCTAGGAGAGATGTAAAAGAATTTACTGGTTTCTTGTTTTTTCTTGCCAACAAATTTTCTTGCTTACTTCCTAGAAATAAGCTAAGCCAAAGATTGAATGCATTTCTATAGTCCCGGATTCAGAATATCACACATTGATCAATTAAAGATAGATTAAACAACTAATTTGTTCTGTACTATCTCTGTATAATTGGTTGGATATTTTTTTCTTTTCAATCCCGCTACAAAGTACCATTTGGTTTATCCGTTCGTTTACTCGACCCCACATTCCCTCTCACATTGAGGACGAGTGGAGGACATTTGTTGGAAGTGGATCCCTACCCCATGCGAGAGCACCGATGGAATCGTCTAACCCAAAGAATAAATTAAAAAGTACAAATAATCTAATCATTTTCTTTTCGGTGCACACTGCTTTCTCATGATCAAAGTTTTGATTCTTTAGATGAAGAAAAAATTGGTTGAATAATGAGACGATTGGCGCGGGAAATGGCAACTGGGCCCAAATTTTTATCTTAACGCGGCATCTTGAACTTGCCAAAAAGTTGCGATGGGATGGGTTCCTTCTTGTCTTGTTGGTGCATGGTGCATTCCTCATCATCTAGTCCTTGTCCCTATCATATCATTTTCATGTGAGAAAATTTCACATAGGTCTTGGATTAATTTCAGAAATGATCACTAAAATTATAGGAAAATTACAAAATAGTCACTGAAGTTCAAAACTTTCAATAACGGTCACTGAAGTTTCGAGCGCTTTAAAAAACGGTCATTGAAATTTGGAAAACTTTAAAAAGCGGTCACTGAGTTACAAACACTTTTTCAGTTTTTTTGTGACTTTTGCGGCAACTTTTTTGCCACTTTCGACCACCGAAATCGCCAGATTATGGATGGTAATGGAAGATGACATTGTCAGCTTTCCAAAGGTATCAAAATCTGGTGGTTTTGGTGGTTGGAAGTCGCCGAAAAATTGCCGCAAAAATCGTCCAAAAAATCTGAAAATCTGGACAGATTTTCAGATTTTTTGGACGACTTTTGCAACAATTTTTTGGTCAAATCCCTTGGAGTTAGGGGAATATTTTGGATGGTAATTGAAGAGGACATTATGGGCTTTCCAACGGTATCAAAATTTGCCGATTTCGATGGACGGAAGTGGCCGAAAAGTTGCCGCAAAAGTGTTTGTAACTTAATGACTGTTTCTGCAAGTTTTTCAAATTTCAGTGACCGTTACTGAAAGTTTTGAACTTCAGTGACCATTTTTCTGTAACTTCAGTGACCATTTCTGAAATTAATCCCATAGGTCTTCAAGAAAATTTTATAGGCCCTCTAGGAAATGTTCCCACTTTTCAAAAAGTATCCTTTTTGAGCTCCATTCGATCACAAATTCATTTATTTTATTTTTTAAAATTTATCTTCAATCATACATTTTTTCAATAAAATAATTTTACACGTAAATCGAATTTTTTTCTTATATTTGATCCACAGATTCTTCAAAAAAAAAAAAAAAAAAAACTATTTCAAAGTACATTATCTTTCCTAAAATGGGCAAAGAAGGGTATATGTATATTGAAAGTTGTTAATATGTGAAAGTTTGGCATGGGAAAAGCACTACCATGCATGTACTAATATCATGTTTGAAGTATGTTTTTTAAGGTTGTAAGTTGTCAATTCCACTGGATGTGTAGTTAAAATGTGAATAAAAATTGTGGGGTCCTACATATGATTAAAATTGATATTTGACAAAAATACTTTATATTGTGCATTTCTCACCACTGTTGTCTAGATGTTCCATGCTCGATTACAAAGACGCAACATGCATTTCATGTTGGCAGTGTATTTTGAGGGGAAAAATAAAGTAAAATTACAGTTCGAAATGAGGCCTAGCAACCTCAGGCCATGAGAACAGTCGCAATGTCCCCGTATATAACTTTAATCGTGTTGGTTCCTTACCGACCTTTCCATATTCCATATTTTTCTATTGATAAGTAAGGGACATTTTATCCTTATCTCTGCTTTCTAGATTTCCATTACTTGTTATTTTCTAATTAAATGTCAAATTAGAGTCTAACTCTAAGTTTAATAATATATCAAGGTGGATAATTTAATTAAAATCATATTTTAATTAAGTAATAAATTAGAGTCCAACTTTAATTTAGATTGAATTAACATTTTAATTTAGGATAAAGAATAAAGATCTTTATCCTAAATAAAATAAAATTCAATTTATGATCAAAGTTTTATAATTAAGTTAAAATCCTATTTTAACGAAAATATCAACGTCGTCAATTTTTAGTAAAATTTTAAACGGATCAAAATTGAATTTTAGGTCAATCCCATTTAAAAACAAATTTAAAACAATTTTAAAATTCAAATTCAAAATTTCCCTTTTGAAAATCGCATTTTAACCCAAGTTTAAAATTATAATTAGGACCTCCCAATTTTGCAAATTGCAATGCAAATTGACCCTTGAAAGAAAATTGCAGCAGGGGGCTCGCAATTTCATAAATTGCAAAGGAAGCCCCGCCTCCAAAATGTCACCTGACTGGAAACCCTAAGATTTCAAACCCCTTTTCAACTCCTTGGCGGTGATGTCGTGCGTCGGCTCCATATGCGACTCTGAAGGAGTGTGTCGCCACTGGGCTCACCGTGAAAATGGGAGACAGCAGTGTCCGACGCTACTATTATAGTTAGCAATAGCGCGTGCTCGTGGTAATTGTCGCTGCGATTATGGGGCTGTCGTATCGTTGCCCCTTTTGTACACTATCGCACCGACAACCGCTGCTGCTACCTCTTGTAGCACTGTCGACAACCAGTTTCTGACGTGTTTTCTCAATCCAAAAATTAATTTCTTTCAAAACAAATTTTGAAGATGAAAAATTATTTTTCTTAATTGCTAAAAAAAAAGAAAAGTAATAATAATCAACTTTTGATTGTTATAACGTGCAAAACAGTTTCTAACAATCACAAAGTATCCTCTAAGAGTATCTCCAATAGGCTCTTTAAAAGTGAAACGTTCTCTATTTTAAAGAGTTAATCTTTAAAATTGTACTCCAAGAAACTTTTCAATTTAACATTTTAAAATAGAAAGTGGGTTTGGCTCTCCAAATTTGGAGAGTCAAATCTACCTCTTTATAATTTAATGTTTTAAAATTTCAACTTTCAATTCATAGTTTATTGACTTAATTAAATAAATATACTTAAAGAATGATATAATTATTGGAGGGAAGATAGTAAAAAAATAGAATGAAAAAAAATAATAAATACATATTGGGAATGGTAAAATTAAATGTTAAAAATAAAGAGGTTATAGGAGTATTTTAAAAATTTTGCTCTTTAAATTTATAAATACTCTTTAAATTGTAGAATATGCCCTTTAAAAATAGAGAGTTTTTTTGGAAATGCTCTAATAAAACTGTTGGGAATTTATTTAATCATACGCAGCAAAAAATAAAACAAATTTTAATTCCCACCAAGGATCTACTTTGTGCTCAGATATAAATTGTGATAGGAATTGTACATTTCTTGAATTCTGCAAATACCTTTGTTATTCCTTTTGTTTCAACAATCTTGATATGTCACCCACAATTGTCCAATAGTTCAGCCTTCACTGAAAATTCACACAGGGAACAAGATTAAGAGAAATCCATTATTTATTTTTCTTGTGCTAGCAAGAATAATGAAAATCTCTCTTCAATTTCAAACCCTAGCAATTTATTTATATAAGCTCAAACGGGCTTGACTCGTCTCTTAAACTTAATTCGGTCAAAATTTAATTAATCTTATTAATTAAATCTGATCCATGAATTAATTAATTCTAGCATATTGATAAGCAACACAGTTAATTAATTATCCAACACTTGTCAATTAATTAATTGGTAAGTCTCATTCTTCTAATTCTCTTTTTGTATGTGACTCATTAGGTTTACAATTACGATGTCTAACGACGTGAATTATTATTTTGGTCTAATCAAAATCGATAAATTAAAATACCACTTTTGATTTATCACTAATTCACATCTGTCATCCCAGATTGACATCTAGAAATGTGTCAGGACAATACATGTGACGAGAAATGTCACGTGATATGACAAAATCAAACTTTTTCGTTTATCGCGAAACAATAATTCTTTCGTCAATATAATCCAATCAATTACGAGATATAGATACATGTCAATCTCAATTATCGATCATATCTTTCATCTCACTATTAAGTCAATGTAAGTCGAAAACTCATTTTTCACTTATGAGTACACATTGGTCAAATATTTCATTATCAAGTTAATTGGACAAAATGTAGATCATAATCTCTTACTGTCTAAGAGTGACGAACTCTCTATTGATCATTCACAACTTTCATACGATTTTTGACATACACGAACAATGTCGTATTAGCGGCCCTTGGTAGAACAATATCCAACATCACCAAAGTATGATTGTTCTCATATACCTCAAGTCAAAGGACCAATTCCACTAATGTACGTTAGAGATTAACCACTGACATTCGGATAGTTATCTATGTGGAATCTCCCAACCAGTTTCCAATGTTTTGTTCTATAACAAACCATCAACTTGTTTATTTAAATGTCACCACACTTTAGTTTGTGAAATCAACTACTTACTTCACAAGAAATGTCACACGTGATTGTCTATCCGTAATAACGGTATTTGTGTCTCGTTATTACTTACGACCACATATGATTTAATCTACAGATGATTTAAGATTAAATCATATGTAATTTGTATATCACAATCATAACTCATTGTAATTAACAAATTACCAAAATTTAAATCTACGAACTCCATTATTTTATTTAATTGAGTACTAATTAAATAATAGATCTGACACAAAATTGCATCAATTATATATTAAAAATGTTTATATTAAAGTTGATTGGACTTAGAGGCATAACACTTACACAAGTCCCTGATCATCCACACCGACCTTCAAACTATCTGGCTCAACTTCTTCATTGCACGTCACAACATCTACTTCCTGTTCGCCCACTTTTCTTCCATGCCCATACCAACACGTTTGTTAGGCATGTCGTTATCAATAGGAATGTCAAGTCCTACACCCTTTCTCCCAACATCAACTTACGCGATCTCAATTTGTGCCTAGTTAACCTCCTCCACACTCATCTCCTTGCTCCCACCAGATTCAGCTTAATTCTTATCTGGGACAATAGAATTTAACACCTCAAACTATTTTTCTCCAAACCATCCTGAAAATTGCCTAACCTCTATTACTACAACCTCGTGTTCCACCTCAGTATTGTGTTCCAAAGCCACTACCGAATCATTCCCCATAGAAAGAACCTGATTAACAACCTCACATGTCACCATGTGTGAGTTCCAGACTTGCTAGAGCTACTGCAATATCTTGACCCTCATTAGCTAGATCCTTCTTCGACACCCCTGATATCACCAAACCCCCCGTTGTGCTCACTGCCTTCTCAAAAGACTTCTTCATTTTTGGACCACCTCCCTCCTTCATTCTCCACTCAAGCTTATGTTTACCCTTCTCTTCTCTTATAGCCTTACATGTTTCCTGTGAAGAACCCGTTTGCCCAACCCTACACATGGAAATAATGGAATCAGGATGGCCTAGTCGACCACTCGTGTTACAATAAAAGCCTAGTTTCTTGTACCTTACTTCCTGCCAAATGGTATATGTAGGAAACTTTATCGAAAATCCTAACACAGGATCATTCCTCAAATCCACCTCCATGCAGATCCGTGCCCCAGTCGTCCTTGTCCATTATAGAGTTTTTTGATCCGTGCCTAAATATCGACCAAACCTTGCGGCTAGGATCTTCAAGCAATCTACCCGATATAAATGGAGAGGAAGCCCTGGCAGAAAAAACCACTGAGGAGTGGTCGCAGGCTCATTCTTCAAATTAAAGTCAGCATTCCGTTTGAACATTCGGAAGACATCCCCAGCCAACGATTTGCCTTCTCGTGCCCATGCATGATGAAAATCATCTTCGTTGCGTAACTGAAGTAGGACTTGCGAACCATCCATAAAACTTATTATCGAAACCTCACACAAACCCCATGTTTTCACCTCAGTCAACCGAATCTAATCAATATTTGGCAGGGCAGACAGGAACTTTAACAACAATGCAAATCAAAATTCTTCCTCCAATGTTCTGACCTCTGCCTCCGTGAAGATAAATCCCATTGTTACACCCACTCATGATAGAGGGGTCCCCATATATGTCGGCTTGACACCGATTGTTCATTTGGATTGGGCTATTTAATCAAGCACCCCATCTTGGGCTTGGACTCGGTCCATTAGCACCCACTTGGCCTATTTCATTTCTCTATACATAAGTGAGTTCGTTTTTTGGTTTGAAAATTTGTCACAAATCGTCCAAACGAGGTTGTGGCATTTTCAAACCAAAATTCTAATCACAAACCGCTTTAAGTAGTTTGATTTGAAAATTTGTTCACCACTAATATAGAGTCTAAAAGAAGTTGCTTGAGATATGTGGGGGTACTAGATTTTCCTCCATTCTTAATTCATCGAATAATTATGTTCTTGCGTTTTGTCCCTTCCTTTCTTTTTAGGATGATGCTAGACGGACGGGGCCATGTCGTGTCCCCCTTGAACAATCAAGGCCAATGTGGCATTGTCCTTCTAGAATAATTATTCTTTTTAGGTTTGTTTTCTTTGCGTCATCTCGTGTCTAGTTTCTGTCATGTGGTAGATTGAATCGCGAATAGACACTCAGATTACAAGTTTAGAAAATTTATCTTGAACTTGCATTTTTAATATAAATAAAAGCACATTATCTCTTATCTTAATATATATACTGATATAGCATATTTTGGTCAGTCCCGAGGATTGTACCCCGAGGACTTCAAATTGGTCCTCCTCGTATTCCTACGCACACGTTGCTCGGGCTACATGCCATCCTCGGGAATCTGCTAATGCCCGAGGAGTCGTCTAACTCCTTCACAGCATAATTGGATGGACATCCTTGGGATATGTCCTCGGGCGTGTAGACCTTCTAAAGAGTATAACGTCGAGCTCACCTCTTTGGTCTCCGGCATACTTGGGATGCAAAGACTCCTACGTCTAACGGAACTCTATCTCGATAATACCTCATAACAAACTGGAACTAGATGCACGATATAAGTCCTATGCTCTTATCAATCAGGACTCCTACTCACAACAAAACTCACCTAGTATAGTCCTACTCAAAGTGTGCCACCTATTTCTATAAATACGAAGGTTCAATCCATTATTATGGTATGCTATTTTCATTATTTTTTAGTATATAACCTCATGCATATATTCTCTCTCTAACTTAAGCATCGGAGGGACAACGAGGTTACACCTCATTGCCTTTGTTTCAGGTTTCGGAAGATCTCGTTCGTGTTCGTCATCCATCGTCAAACTCAGAAGTCTACAAGTACGATTTTTGGTAGCATCATATACAAAAAGATTATAATACAGTCCTTTGACACAATTCGTTTTCCCATTTGCTAAAAGTGACGTGCTTATGTGAAAAATGTATTGACGATAACATGTGCTACATCCCCTTCTTGTTAGTGCTTGTACAACATTCTATTTATATTAACTTCTTAACATGCAGTGATATAATGAAGGTACCCAAATTCCATTAGGACAACTTATTATAAATTAGAAAATCCAAAAATACTCAACTCAAATTTTACTTTCTTTTCATTATATTCATGCCGTATGTTAGTTTAATTTTTAATCTTTTTGATAAGAAGCAGTGAATAAAACTTTGAAGAACATTCTAAAAAAAGCGCTTGATGTTGTGGAGGGGTTGTGGGATAACGAACTTTCACAAATTTTATGGGCATATCACACTACCACAAGGGCCGTCATAGGGAAAACTTCTCACATACTTATGGAGCCCAAGTCCTGATATCTGTGGAAATAGGCCTTGGGTCACCAAGATGGTTGAACTTCTATGATGAACAAAATGAAGATGCAATAAATGTGAATGGGAAAAAGCGAGAGGCTTCTAAAATGAAACTCGTAGCATAACAAAAGAAAATGACAAGGCATTTTAACTCCAAAGTTTGCTGGAAAAAAAATTGCAAATCAGGTGACCTATTTTTGAAGAAATTTTTTTGTTGTGGACAAAGAGATAGAGTTAGGCTCTTCGGGTCCAAATTAGCAAGGGTCATACATTTTGGCTGTAAGTGATAAGGCAAGGATTATACAGATTTCTTAGAAAATATTATCAATAAATTATTTTCTGTTTAGGGGAAGTTCAATCTGCCTGTCTTCAAATTATAAACAAAACATGTTCCACATCCAAATTATTATCTCTTAAATGAAAGATATTTATATACTTGAATGAGATCTCAAAGTTTTCAGATTATATTTGTTAGATTTTATGTAATCGGCAATTCTGTAAAAAAAATGACTGAAATAAATATGTTGTAAAAAATCAATGAGTTAATTGCAATATTGTATAGTTGAATTAGGTAAGTTAGGGTTCGAGTTCGGAATAAGGAAAGAAGAGATGCCGCAATTTCGCTAGCCTATCGCTTGGACGTTGCTCAAGTGACAAAAACAGAAATCCCGCCTCTCACCTGCTCTCGCTCGAGCGACAAACCGTCGATCGCCTGTCGCTAGCTCCTCGCTCGAGCGATAGTGTTACGCGTAAAATCCTACTTCACATTTTTATAGAGTTTTACACGGCCCAAACTACCTAATTGCCTTCAACTATAAATAGTAAATACACAATGCCTTGCACAAAAAATTGATGTGATTGTTCATTGTGCTACTTCTCTATAACACATTCATAACATTCTTTGAAGATCCATGAGTTTGTTCATGTATTAATTCAATCCACTTACTCTTGAGATTATACAACCATAGATTGGGGGAAAAATATCAAATCTATTGAATCCAATACACCTACTTCCTAAACACCCTTAGGAATGTACTTTCTCAATTGAACTTCAGAGGCTGCTAAAGATCGAGAGAGGTTGTACTACAAGCGCATGATGATTACAAGAATTGGAGATTCTTAGAGTTCCACTTTGAAGGGACAATCGGGAAAATTGAAAAGCTGGTGGAGTCAGCGGATCTTGGAGAGTACATGAAGTAGATCGAAAAATCTAGTAGAGTTTGCCAGGCAGCATATTACTGTAAATCCATATTGTATATAGTGGAGGTAACTGTCTTGATCCCAAAGTTTTTACCCAGTTTGGTTTCTTCGTCAACAATATTGATGTTGTTTATTGATTTGATTATTGATTGTGACATTCAAATATAAGACAAATTGGACTTGTTTGTTTAACCATTAAAATGTGATTTGTTGCTTTTAATAGAGTAATTCTGCACATAAGGTCTAACTAATCTATAATCTAGAACATTTTATCAGTATCCAAAGACTGACAAGTGATATCTGGAGCTTTTCAATATTTAATGGCGTTGCGAAAAGAATATTGATAGGGGATTGTGTATCTTAACAAGCCAACCACCTTAACCTATCAAGTCTATTATTAAGGGAATTGTATAACATGAATCAAACAAGCTTGTTAACTTGTATAGTGAGAGAAATAATATTTATTCAAGCAAACTAATTGTTGTATTTCACATATTTTTCCGCAAGTCAAGGAACTTGAAACTAGCTAACACGACACAATATCAACAATAGATGCAAAGTGAAAGAGATGTATTTTCATTACAAAAAGGAAATTACAATGAAGAAAGATTACTTCTCTAGTCGTCTCCCAATCCTTAACAAAATTTTTGTAGTGTTATGAATAAGATGTGATTGTAATGGCTATGAATGCAAGATGGAAAATCTTAATATGGTATCCCCAACAATTCTTGATGTGAAGATAGTTTGTTGGATAAGTAAATTTTGATTTTAGTATTGTGATCTTGAAGCTATTTATAAATTCAATACATAAATTCAATCCTGAGACGAACAACGGGTTATCTAACCAAAAATTTGTGAATGCTTGTTAGTTGAGATATGTTATAGATTGTTTGAGAACAAACAAATGTTCAAGTCTGGGTGTTTGATAAGTGTATTTATTTTATATACTTATCTAGACATTTAAATAAAGATAGAATAATTATGATCTAATTTCTTGTATATTTCATTTGTCATATGCAAATGTGGTGGTGTTGGCGTCGATGATGACGGCGACGGTGGTGGTGAGGAGGAGCAAAGTTGGGGTAGTGACCAATAAATAAATGTGACCGATAAAATTGATAATTGTGACCAATAAATGATTTGTGACAAAAAACAATGTTAGAATATAATTAGAGCCTATTTGAGCCTCATTTTTTTTTGTCCAAACTATATTTTGAAATAGTAGTTTGATGAAAAATGTGGTTAAAAAATAAGAATTTTTTTGAATTTGCATGTAATATTATTTTATTGAATAATGTGTGTTTAAAAATATGAGAGGAAAAAATGTATTTTGCAAATAATGTGAACCAAACAATGACTAGATTTATAATTGTGACTCAAAATTTGTTATGTTGAGATCAATTAATTTGATAATTTGAGATCATAAAATAATTTGTAACTTAAAAAAATTTGTGATTTATGATCAAGAAATAATGCATGACCTATTAATTTGATATTTTGTGATTGATAAATAAATTGTGACTTTTAAAATTTGTGATTTGTGAGCCAAAAAAATAATATAAGATCAATTAATTTGATAATTTGTGATCGATAAATACCTATAAAATTTGTGATTTGTAACTATGACATTCTGTGATTATAACTAGTACGTAACTATCATCATAAATTGTATAATATTGTGACATTAATATATTAATTAATAAAATTTTATTATGACCTATATTTTGAAATATTAAAAATAAATTTCTTAATTTTGAAATTGTATTTTGCAACCACCTTACCTGGATATAATGCTTGACCTCCTGTCAATGAAATATACTATAAAGAAAAAATGTAAAATGAAAATAATGTATTCGCTTTTAATCAAAATTGCTAGAAAAATATACTTCAAATAATATATATATATATATAGAACTAAAGGGGTTTTCTAGTTGTCACTTTGTTCTCATGGGATTACTTGTTCCAATACTTTAGTCATTTTCCAAAGAAAAGCCATAGAGTTTTGATAGCTACATTGTAATAAAAGTTAATTAAAACCTAGACCGCATGTTGGATGTTTTTAAGCAGCAAATCCATACACATTGCTCATTTGCTCTAAGTCTCGTCTTCCCATGAGCTTTGTGATGTAAAACAAATAGCTGAATGGATTGAAGAAGAATTTGATCGAAAAGGGAAAAAAATGTAATAGTGTAGGTATGGCGTTCGAGTTCTAGTTTGGGTCCACAAGTTGTTACCAAAATTTATAACCGATTTTTAAAAAAAATATAAATGTAACGCTCTCATTTAAATTAAAAAATATATAAAAGGTCAATAGAAAGAGAAAGAAAAAATTAAATATCATTGATAACAATTTAAAATAAACTATAAAATGAGAATTATATTTTGATTTTTATCGAAATTGTTGTAAAAAAACTAACCTCAAAAAAATATTTAGGTAGAATTGAAGATATCACTTCTCAAGGTATCATTTATTCCAATACTTAAGTTACTTTCCAAACAAAAACTATAAAGTTTTGATTTCTACATTGTCACAAAAGTCAAGGAAAAACCTAAACTGCACGTTTGATGTTTTTTAGCACAAAATCCATACACGTTGCTCATTTGCTCAAAGTCTCCTCTTCCCATGAGCTTTGCCTCCACAACCAAAGTCCCCTATATATATAAATATTATTGGAAGGCAAGGCTAAGAATATAAAATATCAAAAAACGGTTCCTTCTTTTTTATCTTTGTTGTGAATGCTACTATTGATCACTCTCACAAAATGACTTCACGTCTGGTGTTACTTTTTCTTTTTCTCCTAGCATTGGTCATGGTGATGCAATCATCATCAGGACATGACAATACAAATTCCATTGATCTCAAGTCTAAAAATACTGGGCATTTCATTGACGTTGACGAGGAGATGAAGTTGGGGTCTGGAATGAGGGTTGAATCCACTCGTAAGAAACCATATATCTTGCACTACAGTAATCTCATCCCATGCAACAAAGGTTCTAATTACTACCATCATTGCCAGATCGCTTATCTTCACCGACATGTCTGCATCAATACCTTGAACTGTGCGAGAGCTTATTGATAATTAGTAATGCCAAAAGAGTTCATATACATAATTATAATGAATTCTTTTAGCTTTGCTCCATTGTAATGGTAACTATATATATATATATATATATATATATATATATGAGTTATTGGAATAACGCATGAATCTTAATAATATTGTTTGTTAATTAAGTGGATTGTACCAAATTGATTGGGCATTACTGTTAGTGTTATAAAATTAATATTAGTGAGTGAATACCGTATTTACAGCTTGCCGGATTGATGCATACCGGATATGCCACTTACCGTATATGCAGTGAACTTGGATGCCGAATTTGTACATACTGTATATACAGTGAACTTAGATGCCAGATTTGCACATATCATATATATATGCAGTGAACTTAGACACCGGATATTAGCCAAAATATATATAGCAGATTAAATTACAATAAACAAAACGAGTTAATTTAATTAACCAACATAGAAATGGAACAAGCAATCTAAATTGCAGAATTAATAAAAGAGCGGATCTTTTAAATCGAGGCCTGTGTAAACACAGTTTCCTTGAAACGGATTCGTCTCCTCGCGTAGGTGCTTGAGGTTCAACTTGAGCGTCTGTTTTTTAGGATACAATGGAAAATCAGAGAGGAAATGACAATTTGAGATTGATATATTTGAATACATACCTTTCTCATCTTAGGCGGGAATATTTATAACTTTTTCTCGAGGTTTTGGGGTAATTTGGTCATTTTAAGAGAAATGACGGATGACGGTCTTTTATTGGTTAACTTATAATTAATTCTATTATAGTATCATGTTTTATTCATCTAGCAAAAATGTCCAACGGTTTCTTGTTGAAAAGGAAATGGCTCGTAAATGCCATGCGCTAGCCCTTTAAATATTTGCTCTCCTCACCCACTTTATATTTGGTTGAACGGGAAAAAACAGGCTCGCAAGGAATTTATTCCAACATTGATTATGATTCATGTGACTTAGGAACTTATTATAAATGTTGGGTATATATCGTGTCTTCCTACCTTTCAATATTATCACATATACTTTATAATTGACTCGTGAAATCAAGAATATTATTTTAATTGCATTATAACTAAATTTTCTCGGAATTGGAAAGAAACTTTCCTTATTTCTTTATCGACTCTATAATATCAAGAAACAAAAATCGATTATATATATATATAGCATTGGGTGTTGGAAGTTAATGCTGGACTGCACAAAAGTTTCATCAGTGAAAATATTTAAGCCTTGAACTCCTAAAACCCAACCATACGTTTTATTCTAGGACAAGGGGGGACGACTATTGAAGATTTTACTGCATAAGTTCATGGTAGGTCATTTACGGAATCACAGTAAGAGACTGAATTTCCTTCCCAATTTAAACAGTTAAAAAATGATTAATTTACTATTTTCAAGAATCCAATTGGGTCCTCTAAAGGTCCATTTGGTGTTATGGCTCGATAAAAAAAGTTTTTATCAGTGAAGAATATGAGCATAATATAGAATCGTTTATTCATATTACGATATTTCGATTTTCGAATAATCTAAATATGACATTATTGTAATCACACACTTTGTTTCTCTCTTACTACCTTGGATGCAAAAGTAGCACATTTTGAATGGTTCAAAATTTAAAGTATCGTGATATAAATGAAGAATCCTAATGTGTACATATAATATCGTCACCATATCTGGTGACGCTTGTAGCTTGCAAAAGAAATGTTTTATTCCGTACTTCAATTAGTAGTGCCAGCATAGCATGCACAAAACCATTGTCTATCCGATGCACCTCTTCTATATTGTGCACTTCAAATACTGATGGCGCGGGTTCGCTTACTGCCGTCTGATATGTAGTCGTGGCCTTACCTTCGCCATCTTGCCTTTCCTTGAGAGTGAGGGGAATGAATTTTAAGGAGAATGAATTAATAATGAGCTCATTAGGAGCCATGCTGGCTTCATTAACTTTCTTTTTGGGGAAAATCATAAATCAAGTATTAAGTATCACCAAATCAATTTTCAAGCTTTAAGTTTAAAAATGCAAAAATCAAGTATTTATTTATTAATTAAAAATGTTTTATTAATTAGATATAATAGGGTCACAATTATACAATTAATGGTAAGATGTACATAA
Organism: Osmanthus fragrans; assembly: GCA_019395295.1. Lineage (NCBI taxonomy): Eukaryota > Viridiplantae > Streptophyta > Magnoliopsida > Lamiales > Oleaceae > Osmanthus > Osmanthus fragrans. Next base: position 550,119 of record CM033344.1, on the reverse strand, counting down.
TTATAAGTCACAACTTATTTATTTGTCACATATTATCAAATTAATTGGTCAGGGATCATTTCGAGGTCACAAATCAAAAAAATTATAGGTTGCAATTTATTTCATTGATCACAAATAAAAAAAAAATATAAGTCACAATTTATCTATCAGTCACAAATTTTCAAATTTGTTGTCACAAATTTTTTTTAGTCACAAATTATCGAATTTTAAGGTCACGGTTAAATAGTTAGTTACAAAGAACCAAATAATTGATCACATACACCAAACACCCCATCCACGATCCCAAAAATTTTATGTTACAGTTGAATACTTGATCACAAATAACCATAAAATTAATCACAACACCAAATAGCGGGTCGTATACCACAGCTACTACCTACCCCCACTTGCGACTGCCCTCACCCCGACATTGCCGCTACCACAATTTGTGCCATAGATAACAATCACTTCTTCCATAAAACCACAACCTCCAAACCTTAAGTTACCACCACTATTAATAAATATATGCTATCGTGCCACATTATCACCATCATTGACATACACCGCAAAAACAATCACAAACCACCACCACTGTAACAATCTACACCTCCCAAATAAAATTTAAAAAAAGTACAACCAACAAAAAAACAAGTAGCTAGCCCCATCACAAAGGTCTTTAGAGCCCCTACCATCATTGTCGCCAGCACTTCTACTTGCACAATCAACAAAAACCACCTAAAACCTCCTACAATACCAAAACCACCCCAAACCATCACTACCACCACCACAAGCAGCATCAACACCACTACCACACTCCAAGCAGATTCACCACCAAAGCTAGCATCTCGCCATCGCAACACGTCATCACCATACGACATACGATGATGACATGAAAACCATCGCAAACAGATTGTTGGTGTCATGCTGCAGTTGTCGTCGGCGAGACATCGTCTCCGACAACAATCCGATGCTTAAAAAGAAAACGAAAGAGAGAAGTGAGAGAGATGTAGAGAGAAGGAAGAGAGAAAATAATTATGGTTTGGGGATGGGACGGTTGGGGATAGGTGGATTTTATAATATTATTATTAATATAAGTAATTCAATTAATACTTGATATTTGAATAAATAAACTTCATATTTGATTTATGAATTGTAATTTTTAAACACTTGTTCAGATGTAATTTTCACTTTCTTTTTTCTTGAAGGATAGAATCAAGTGGAAATTACACAAAATCCTACTTTAAATATTGAGAGTTCTAAAATCAGATGGGATGTTTCATTGTTCAAAAATCAGATGTTTTAAAATTTATTTAATCCTCCAACCCTAATTCAAAATCATTACTCCCCCACCCCTTCTCTCTCTCTCTCTACCGTCGCCCCCACAAGGTCGCCGCCCTACGCTATCTTACCGGCGACGTCGACAGGCAACGGTGCAGATGGGCTGTGGCGACAGGCAGACGATCCATGAGTGGTGGTTGGAGGTGTGCGGTTCGGTGTTGGGAAAGAAGAGTTTTGGTGGGGGTGCGAAGGTGATGTATGTGCGGGGGTGTTGTTGTGGTCATGTGGGTCCGGTGGTTGGGTGCGTGTGCTACGTTAGTGACGGTGGTGTGGTGGATCGGGCGGTGGTTGGGCGTTGGTGGCGGTAGTTGGGTCGTGTGCTACTGTGTGCGGCTGCTATATTGGTGGTGGTGTTGATGCGTTTTGCTGTGGTGTGGTTGTGGTGGTGGTGTTGCTACGGTGGTGCTGTGGTGTGGTGGTGGTGGTGTTGCGGTGGTGTGGTGGTGGTGGTGTTGCTATGCTGTGGTGGTGGTGGTGCTGCTGCTGCTGTTGTGGAGGTGTTGGTGTGTGGAGGTGTTGATGTTGCTGTTGCTGTGGTGTGTGAAAATTTTTTGACTGACTGTGATCATTAAATTAGATAATCTGTGACCAGTAAATAACATGTGATCAACGAAAAAAATGAACTGTGACTAAGACTCGAAATTGGATATGTGACTTGCATATTGTGACCGTGACTTTCAATTGTGACAAAAAATTTGATAAATTGTGACTAAAAATTAATCTGTGATTTGTTGTCACCTATAAATAAATTGTGATAAGTAAATTTTTGATATGTGACTAATGGAACAAATTGTGACCCGTAAAATTTTTGAATTGTGACCTTAGAAATGATTTGTGACCTATTGAAAGTTCAATTCGTGACCTCGAAAATGATTTGTGACCTATTGAAAGTTCAATTCGTGACCTCGAAAATGATTTGTGACCTATAAATTTTTCACATGTGATCAAAGAAAAAATTGTGACCTTTAAAATTTTTGAATTGTGACCGTAAAAAAATTTGTGACATTTAAAATCTTTGATTTGTGACCGAAAAGTAATATGTGACTAATTAAATTGTGAATCTGTGATCGATAAACAAATTGTGACCTATAAATTTTTTGAATTGTGACGTAAAATAATTTTTGACATTTAAAATTTCTGATTTATGACCGAAAATAATACGTGACTAACTAAATTATGAATCTGTGACCAAATTATATAGATTTGTGGCCTTAATATATTTAATTAATTAAATTATAAATAAAAATTAACAAAAATCTGATTTTTAAAAGTTGAAACTTATTTTCTTATTATTGAATTTGATCAAAATTATACTCTTACTTATGAAAATTTCCCTAGAATCAAAGGTGAATGGGTTAGTAACGGGCTCGTTGTGGACCATGTTGGCTTCACCAACTTTCTTTTTCTTGAGGGTGTTATCAAAGGAGAATAGACTAACGGGCTCATTATGGACCATGCTAATACTTCCAGGTTCTACCACCATCAACTAATGTTGTTACACTTGCCACATGGGACTGCTTATTTTTCTTATTTTTTGATAATAAAATTTGTAAATATTGAATTTTAAATTTACGTATAAAATTATTTTATTGAAATTTATTTGGTTCGAATTAAAATTTGATTTAAATTTAAATTAAAGTTAAATAATCAATATTAATCATATCTTTTATAAATATTTAATCACACATTTTAAAATTATTTATCACATTCTACTAAAAAATCTAATTTTAATTGTCGCCAAATGTATCAGAACATTGAAAATGAGTTTTGAAGGGTTGAAAGAGAGAAGATTTCTCTAGCACTTCAGTATCACGTGACTGGGCCCACTAATTGCCAAAAGACCACTGCACGATTCTCTCATTCCTCTCTATTCCTTCTTCAAGTAGCATTACACTGTACACTCGACTAGAGAGAGAAAACTAGAATCACTGGAAAAGCAACATCCGGGTTTCTCTCTCAATTTTTCAAGTAAGATTTTATATATTTTTTTTTTCAATTTTTATCGGCCAAAATTCATTTATAATATTAGTATATTTTCGTTTCTTTCTGAAATTAGTAACCGTTGATAAATTAAAATATTGGTAAATTTGTTATTAAATTTCTTTATTTGATAGTTGAATTGCATTTCTTTAACTTTGTATCCAATTTGAAGACGAAGTACGGGTTGATAATACTTCTATCAAAATGAGAAAAGTTGTGATTTCTCAAAACTACCTAGCATTTGTCCATTTGAGCGCCTGATTCTGTATTTACATGGTTTTTGGCTTGTCTTAGCCAATTAGGTCTAGCGTCCTGCAAGGTGGGACGCAGGTTTTCCAACTCGTCTCTGTAATACTGGCATGTCTTGTGTGCTGGAACATATTTTCCATGTTTTATTTAAAACCAAAAACAATTGTGTGGATTTTCTTCCATTTACATCGCGGTTTAAACTAACATGTAATCATTAAGTTAAAGAAGGGTGTGCAGTCTGCTCAAGTGAATTTCTGATTTGTCATTTGTTTTTTAGTCTTTATTGAAATTCTTACTTCTTTTTCCGTTGAAGGATGAAATTGGAAACACTGCCTTCGACGTTTTCTTACACCAACGAGGACCAAAAGAATCTCAAGCAATTACTTGATGCTTTTGGATCTGTGGTTTCTCTTGACGATATTGCTTCTGCCTACTGTCAAGCAGATCGCAATTTAGTAATTACTGGTGAACTACTCCATAAGATGCAGGGAAGCACCTCTGGCACATCTATGTCAGTTTCACAAGATGATTTGGACAGCAAAACAAGTGTGTCTTCTGAATATCAAATGGATAATATTCTGGAGAATGTTTGTGCTTCTAACTCCAAGGTCAAAAAGTGTTCAGCATCAGTGGGAACTGTGTCATGTGTGATTGGGAGAGAATATTCTCGACATAGGTCAGTACCTAATGAAACATGCAAGAAGGCCAAACCACTGAAATTGAATTCAATGGATTTTCCAGTCTCTGAGATTTGGGATGAGAACTTGGAATCAGATTCTACGGCAAGAAGTGAAACCCTGCATCGCGACATTGAACAGTTCCTTTTCAAATTGCTTGGAGATGGCTTTCAGCTTGAAATGGGTGTAATTCGAGACGTTGTTGGTAAAAACTCTTAGCTTAACACTCTCACTTGCTTAGCAGTTATAGCTAAAAGGTTCTGTATATTTGTAATTGAAAGGTGAATTGTGAATAATATAACACATTAATCCTTCTGATAGTTTAAGTATGTCTATTTTTTCGTTTCGTGATATAAATAGAATTCGGAGAACTCTGAAAGCACCTAGAGCGCTGAGATATTTTGTGTATTCTTTACATATTCATGCAATGAAACTAGACTTTGCCAAGAAGCTTTTGTGTGTGTGTAGCAACAGACACTGCCACTTAAAGTGACAGGAATTATTTTTCCTAGACAAAAGATTATAAACTTATCTCTCTTATTTCTTCTTGTTATTAAGTCTAATCAAGCAATATCTTCCATTTGCAGGCCAGTGTGGATATGACATGCAAATGGTAAGTCTATATTGATTTGCTATTATCAGCTCCTAAATTTTGCCATTCTTGAAAGATTTCTACTGTTCTGAATAACCAGTGAAGTTTAAAATTTATGAATATTTCCAGGTTTAGGTACCTTTTCAATTGTACTTCACTTAAGCTATCATTAACTTCCCATTTATATGTGCTAATAGTTTATCCACATATTATGATTTTGGTTTGGTATTGGCATCACATTCACAAAGTTGTGGATTGAAGTCTAGATGTAGCAACTTCCATGAAATACCAAAGAGTTTGTACCAGCCTTCTGCTAGCAGTGTTTCTTGGAAGGAACTATTTGCAGAAATATCCCTTAATGTTTTAGTGCACTCTTGTATGCTTTTCATTTTCAAAGTTTACAACTTCTCGTCGTTCTCTCTCTTTTGTAAATATGCAGAGCATGGATAAGCTTCTGGACCTCTCAGCATCAACATTAGGGAAGAAAGATGACGTTATTGGCATTGATGCTCATAAGGTGAACTTGATTCTTAAAAAAATCTACTTGGAAAGTATGTCTATCCATTGTGTGCATTACAAATGATCTTCGCACATATAGAAGCTCAAGACTGCTACTTTTGTGATGGAGCCATGATTTTCAATTTATGCGTCTGAAGAAGCTAAATAATAAAATGTCTTGTGCTTCATGATTTTCCTTGTCTCATCCCAACACTTCCACCCCTCCCCACCATGCAGGATCGTAAGCGATTCAATAAAGGAAATTATGTATCTTGATTTAGAATGGTTTTTTTAAGGGATTGGAGATGTAACTCATAATTGATGTGAAGTTGCAGTATAAACTACAAAAAATTTACACCATTTGCAAAATTCATCAACATGTACTGAATCTCTTTTTTAACCTATTCTGTTTGTCTGTCTACTTATCTCATTAAATAGCAGATGGGGAATAATCCGTTTGAAGGACAACCACCACACCTTGACTTCTGTGAAAGGTATAATTTATTCATTCAGAAACTTTTATAAACTGCAAGTGTTGCAGTATTAGAACAGGAGGAACTCTTATCTTCTTCAAACATCTTAGCGCATGTTTGGGAAGTGTTTATAAACGGTTTAAATTATAAACAAATAGAAATGAATGGTGAAGAAATGGGTAGTGCTTGTGAGTTGCTCAAAATGCGTGGATAAAAAAATGGCTTGAGCGTGTATAAACAATTTATAAACATGAGCCAAACATAAGTTTAATCTAGAAACTATTTTAATACTAAAAAATGTAATGATGTTTTAATTTTGCTTTTACACTGTGCAGATCGAATGCTGATATCACAATTGGAAGAGAATTACAATTATCTAGAAGAGAGAAGGAAAAGGATGATACCCAAAAGGAAGTTCTACAGGCACTATTTAATGCACCTGAAAGAATTGAAGAGAAGCCAGAGAGAATTCAACCGCTTAGAGGAGACCGGCGAAGGACACCTTATGGACGGTTTGTGGTGAAACCACCAGAAGAGACTAGTTTAGAAAACATTACCTTTATTACAAGTCGACCAGTTACTAAAAGGAGTGAGTACTTTGCCTCTTTATGACACGGTTATGGCTTTTTATTTTCTCCAATTCCAATATGAAGCTTAGATGTTGCAGATGGTAGATGATTTATTTAGAATTTGCTCATTGCTTGGCTTTTCCGTCTTGGAATTAGACCAAATATCTGTACTGTTTAACTTGGTCTAAGTTTATTTATTATGCAAGAAGGATGTATTCAGGTGTTGTCTGGTTCATTTGGTCAGCAATTTTTAATTTTTCTCTATACATTTTTTTCTTCAATTTGAACTTGACTGAGATTATGTCCTCTGGAGTTATGAACTTCAAAGAAATTAAAATTTTGATATAGATATTTTAGACGTTTATACCAATGTATATGTTCTGTTTTCCACAATGCTGTTTGTACTTAGGATCTTATTTTCTTTTCCCGAATATCCTTGTACAATCTTTTCACCTTTTAAAGCTAAGACAATGATAAGATGTGCCACTTGCCAATGTTTCATTTTCTAGAGGTACCTTCATAGAGCATCTTTCTCTTTGAATAAAGTGCACAAATTTTCATGCTTAGTCATTGGAACTCGCTACTTGAATCATTTGTACAAGTTTCTTTCAAACATGAAATTTTTGATATTTCAATGCTCAGGCTTATTCCAAAAGATATAAAGTTAAGTACTCCAAATTTTATCCTTAGCCGTAATGCTTAATGACTACTTTCAAGCCTTTAATGCTGGAATTATTAAAATAGAGAGCATTCTATTCTATTTCGTTGTTCATTACACAGGAATTATACATTTGCATTTATCGAAATGGGTTATCTGGTTACTTGGTTTCTTATCTCTTACTTCGATGCTCTCACTCTCTGGTGCGGTATAAATTGTTGTTCTCAGGTGATGAAAATGGTGAGAATAGCTATGAGGACTTGCGCGAGGCTGCGAAGGAGTATTGGATTGCGATGAAAGAATACTACAAAGCTGTAAGTCTTTGACCTCCCATGTCCACTCCTCACTACCTCCAACTCTCCACAAAACCCCTATCTGACTGTTTCTGTTTTGCATTGAGATCTGGAAACATGATCAGATGTATCTATCAGAATTCTCGATTCAAACTTAATAGTCATGGTTTCTGGACAGGCTGTTGATGCATTCACTGAAAAGGATCATGAGAAAGCACAAAAGTTTCTGCAAGAGGTATACTAGATGTCTCCTTCAAACTTGCAGTAGCCATTAGAGCTTAGATTTGAAAATAAATGATTGAACAGTGTACCATACTTTTTTTATCATGTGATTTTTATGACTATTCCACCATTTTTTTCTTGAAGTTCGTCATCTAGTCTGTATCGACGTGGAATATGGTTAGATTTTGAGATTTCAAGCATGGCTTCGCTTTTCAGGCCTTTCACTTCTCCTTGACAAAGAAAAATAAACTATTGAGCTTCCTTTGTTAGATTGAGTCATATGAACTTCTGATCACGTGTTATTATTAATGGATGCTATTACTTTTATTTCTTCTTCTCTCTTACGTTGTTTCTTTCTCTTTTCCATGCTGATGGTGGGGGTGCAGGGACACTTTTTTATGAGGAAGGCCTGAGAAGCAGACGAAACATCTGCACAAAAACTTCTTGAGAACAGGTAAGTACAAAGTGCTATGCCTTTTGTCTTCTTTGACTTCTTCCCATTATTCATCCATTGCCCATGAAATGGCCTAATAACTCGCACTTTCTACAGTAGTGCAGAAGAAGAACTCTCTCTTAATGTGTATTTATTTGAGCCGAAGGAAGCTGTTCACATGCTGAGACTTCACTTGCCTACTTTTTCGGGTCTTCCATGTACACTATCATTCTTTCACTTTTCTCATGACTAGGTTTGACTTAAAGACGTGGTTCTGAACTGTTCTTTTTCCATCAGCTGTGAAGCATCTCAATGTTATAGTTGGGACCAATGAAAAAGATGCCAAAGAAGGGCTTCGGAAGCGAATGGTATGGGTATTCCTTTCATTGGTTGATAATTGAAGTTTGTGTTTCTATTATTCATGCTCGTATTGATTGAGGGTGAAACTAGATTAACAGTAAGAAATATAACGTAAGTGAATAGTTTAATAAAAAATACTGGATTGGACTGGAGATCGTGAAAAACTTGATTTTTTCTGTTTATTTTTCTTCTTTAATGCTGTTAACTATTATGTAATCCTCTCTACCAAACATGCCATTGTAGTACACTACAATCTAAAATAAGTTACGTGTGTAGATCATCTCTATTTTAGCTGAATATCGAGAAACTCATGGGATGTTATCCGATGGATTTCCTAATTATTTTTCCTATTGAACCAGATATTTCTGATGATAGATTACCCAGAACCCCATCCCATAAAAAGAGAAAAAAAGCTCTATACACTGTAGGTAAAGCACAAAAGAAGGTCATGAAATACAGAAGCAAAACAGTATTATAATACTATTTGCTATTCCATTTTTCCATCGTTTTATTGCGAGCATGGAATTTATATGGAAAAAATAAATTCTAGACAATTGAATTGCTTAAAACTTATTTGTATAGAAATTATTAATTAAATGTATTTTATTAATTTGGTTTTCAACCTAAAAAATATTATATTTGTCCATTTTTTATTGGTGGGTAGATGAGTGAGAGAGAATGAATTGCCTGGAAAATAAAAATTATGTCTTCCCGAAGAAAATATTTTTCTTGATTTTGAGGAAAATATGGTCACGTGACCAAAAGTTTGAAAACATTTTTCATGGAAAAAATTGTTAATCAAACACCCCAAAAGTAGGAATTTGGGTGGAAAAATGACATTTTCAATGGAAAATAAAGCCAATCAAATACACGCTTAAATTTCTATTTGTCGCACTGGTAATGCATATTTCATTTCTTTTGGAGGGGAAGAAAAAGATTCAAGGTGCAGTACCAAGATGTTTGGCACTGTATCTGCGACAGAGGCTGTTAATTGATAACTGGAAATGTCTTGATGTGTCTGGTGCAGATTATCAAGCTTCTGAACCGGGAGTCTATACCATTTACTGAGAATGAGAGTGGCAAGATAATTGCAATCCAGGTTGATGAGATTAATCCAGAGAAACTAAGTTTTGCTAAAAAATCTTAAATTTTCGAATTTTGAAGACATGAAGATTGTAACATTGTTGGTATCTACCAAGTTTTGCAAGCCGGCGTTTTACTTGGAAATCATACTGTTTTGCCAAATTATGAAAGACATTTTCTTTTGCCAAATTTGTAGATGACGAAAAAGGGTTGCATCTATGTAATGTAATCATCGTCATCACCCGTAATAGAGTACCAATTGTTCTTTTGCAAAATGAAAGCAAAACTAAGCAGTTTATAATTTGTCTGCGTATGCGAGTTTAAGTACTTTTTGAACGCTCATTTTGATCGTAATGTGCTGGGTGAACCATATTGACAATTAGTTTGTCAAAAATCATTTTGCTTGTTATATATAGGGTATTACGTAACAATATTGGGGTAAAAAGAGATTGATACCTTATCTTTCTTGTCACGCTTTTCAATTTCATACAATTCACTAAGCATTTCATGACATAATTCAGATTAGTAAAACATAAAATATTTTGCTACTATACAATGATGTTTACCTTGGCCAATGGTTCAATCTGATGTTACAGCACGCAAAAGTTGAAGGGTCCAAAAAGCAAAACTCAAAAGGAGGCAGGATATATAGATAAGCATGTGAACTCCAACATGGATAATACGGAAAAAAAAATTATGTCCCACATAAAGAAAAGTGGAACAAACATCATTAACAAGATTACTCGGAAAAAACTTTTCTTGAACATAGTACGAAAGAATTATTATGTACAGAAGAAAAATATCGTCCCAAAGGAATTAGTTTTTTTCCGCAATCTCTCTAAAAAAGCTACATAGTATCCGCTCCCATATGTACATCTCTACAAGGATGACTAAAAAACCTAAAATAGGATAAGGCACAAAATGAAGCAGCAGAAGAGAAAGATGGATACCCTGTTAAGAGATTTATCCACCTGCATTTCTTGCCTTCTCAACCGAGGGCTGCCATTTCCCGTATTGGGGTAGGAATTTGGATAAGGATAAGAGAACAAACTCGTCTCTGAGCTCCCAAATATTCTAGCGAAAACCATTTCACCAAACATATGTATTGTTGGATTGAAATAACTAGTCGCTGTGGTTCCCCCGAAGCTAGACGGTGTCATTGAAGCATAATAATTATCAAAAGTGTGATTAAAAGAGGGCTGCTGTGGCTGAAAAGGATTGGGATGAAGTTGCTGATTAGGAGCGAGTAGTGTGTTCATACCATGCGCCGCTGGCCTGTGGGGTATGATGAGATCCAATTGGTGTTTCTTGCCATCAGATTCGGCTGACGATGTGCCACGACCATAGAGGGGAACCAGTGAAGAGGTGGTGATGTAAGCCTTACAAATTGGACATTTTGGTTTACCGTCCGATTCTAACGACGTGCTCTGAACCTGAAGCCATTTGTAAATGCAAGGCCAGCAATAGAGATGACCACAAAGGGTGACTACTGGATCATTTGCTGAGTCTAAACAAATGTTACAATCAAAGCATCCGTTTACATTTTCTGAAGCTGTTGCTGTTGGTGACACTGAATTGAATTTTTGTTTCTGTGAAACATCTCCCTCAGATGAAAAATGCATAGTAGGGGCACCAAAGTTGTGTTGAAATGCCATATGACTGCATAAGAAAGCAAGAGATTAAGTGTTGTTGCTGATAAAAGGTACGCTAGTGTAGGTATCTCAAGATCAATAGAAGTTAATGACACAATATATAATTTTCGAAAGTTATCAACAAAAACAATAAAGCCAAAAAATTTAAATAGACTACAGCACCCCAGATAATCAAACAATCAAGACATGCCAATATGCCAGACTGGATCCATTGAATAAAATATAGCAAGACTTCACTAACAGTTAAATTAAAGAGAATAATTATAATTAGATGTGTCCGATCACGTCCCTTCCCAGTCGATATGAACGAAAAAGAATAGGGACGAGATGATCAATCAACTTTGCATAAAATAGAGAAAAACTCTTTTCCTCTGTCCCCTTCTAAGTTTCTCTCTCCATTTTCACAAGATAATGATGCAGTAATTTCAAACACTGGCATATGCTGTCTGCTTTTAATTGTAATGTTATCGACAATAAAATTTCAGAACCCAAGGTAGAAACTGAAAATCACAAGCTTTGATAAATTGTCAACATCTTAAAAGAGTTACTTCTACAAACCGTGAAGTTCTCAATTTAGACCTTGGATCCATTCTCAGGATCTCAATTTTCAAATCTGATGAAAAGCGAAATATTGATATCTATGACAGTAAAAGTGTACCGTGATTGATTTAAGAGTTATAGCCCTTCAGAATGTCCAAATGAAAAAAATAAAAATAAATACTATGGTAGATGGGTTGAAATGATGTTTCAACTATAACCCAAATGATATATGCTTTTCGATCAAACCAAATTCTGGTTAAACTTTTTAAATTTACAATAATGATATGATCTTGTTCGGTAGTTTCAAAAGATGCCACAGTAGATAATTCTGATAACTATGCGTTTTCAACTTTTCATAGGTCGATAGTTTCAATAGCAATGTCTGGAATAATTTCCATGACATACAATACAGTATTAAATTAAACCGAAGAAAACCCATTGGACCAGCAAAATTAATAAAAAAACCAACTAATTCACATCAATCCCCCTTCTGATAGCAATCTTTGTATTTGATTGATTTTTATCAGAACTTAAAAATCTGTTCAATTTCTCTTTTGTGGTTAAAAAGGTGTGTTTTGCTTGTGAGATTAAATAAGACATCGCATGTACACAAACAAAAAGAAACAATGAATGGAAGGGTTTCCAGCATAGAGATTTCGATTTTGTTCCTAAATAGCAAAAACAAGATATCTCCAACAAAATTAGTATACCCGAAATTTTGAAAATCCAATACTTTGACAATATTTGGTTCAACAAAATTCACCCAAACTAACAAAGAGAAAAATGCAATATCGACGATCTGAAACCAGGTTAAAAAAAAAAAAAACATTGCAAGAAAGGGGGAAAATTCTCTATAATTCAACGCAATACATAAATCATCCGAATATATAATGTATTTATGCAAAGAGAAACAACATACCTAGGTGAAAATCAATAAATACGATCCAGAGAGAGAATCAGACACAGAATTTTGTTGAGTTATTTTAGAAAGAGAAAGAATGAACTAACAAGGCGAAATCAAGGAAAAACGAGATACGAATGAATTGATGAATCGAAAATGTATATTGGATTTGGAATCTGTTTTCGATTAGAATATATAAAAGCAAGCAAAGCGCGTGATTTACTTCAGTAATGGCTGTTGACACGTGTAGAGGTGTAAGGTAGAATGGGGGTTTAAGCGACGGCTCCTCCTCCAACCACTCGCCGCCACTTAAATATTATCACATTCGTTAATTTATTTATTAATTAGTTTGAGATAAACATTTTTAACAATTATACATGAAATTTGAAGTGGACAAAGTTGACGAATCAAAAGAACCCTGTCTTATTACAGTGTGCTGTGCCCACAAAATTAATCCTCAGGAAAATGTAATTCTAGTACCCGACAATTTATACACTCCGCGATAATCAACTGCTTCTGGAAGCTTCTGGTCCTTATTAATTATTAAAGTATTTTCTATTCATAATAAAACCAGTACGCCTCTGTACGTAATTTCATATGCCGTGTAATGAAAAAGAACAATGTATATATGGTCCTTGTTTCATCACAGTAAAAAAGTTTATTAATATTTAAGTCAAAGTCAACAATCATTTTTAACCATTCATAACTTATGTCATAATGTTTATCAAAATTTATTAAAAATCTAATTTTTTTGAACCACAATATAGGTGAAGTGAAATGTTACTGTCATAAGTTGTGTCCCATCAATACATATTGGACACACCAGTTGGTGAATGGTTCGATTGTGCAATAGAGTTGCTCGTGTAACTCCATGTAGTCGGTTCGGCTCATTTCATTACAAGTACATTATGAGTTACATTTTTTTTCAAGTGACATCATCTACACTTTTGATTTTCTTTCACCAATTCACAAATTCCCCCAACATAGGGTATATCTAGCATTATTCATTTTCATGTAGCTTCCAATCAAGTTGGCTTGGAGGCATCTATAATAGAATATCAAATGCTTAGTCAACAGTCATAAAGTTCCTGTCTTGTGTACTCTTATTTGAAATAGAGATGTAACGAATGAGAGATAAATAAACTATGTGACAGAAGTTTGATCCAGTCCACAAATACCTAATTGGCTGCTTCTGGAAGCTAATAAGTCCAATTTTACGTGTGGAAAATTATGATTTTTACAAGAACGTGATGCTATATGGACTAAAATTGAAATCAGGGTGCGTTTGATTGTAAGAGTGGAATTTAGGTAGAAAAAAAATGAATTGCAGGGAATTGAATTGCCTAAAATTTGTTTTAAAGAAAATTGTAATTAATGGTGTTTGATTGGTATAATTTTCCACCTAATCCGTTTGGCTTTGTTTTGCATACAAATTGTTACTTTTTGGGATATTTTTTTTTTTTACAATTTGTTTAGATTGCAAAAAAGTAAAAAAAAAAAAATTAAAAAAATTATTTTTGAAATTTGTTTTGTTCGTTTGACTTTATTTTTCATGCAAATTGTCAATTAAATGGATAATTTTTTTTTACCATTGGATTTAGAATATGTTTCCATTGCTAAAAAAAATGGAAAATACTTTTCCACCAAAATCATGGGAAAATAAAAGAAGAAAATATGCTTTAAACGATTGTACTTAATAATTGAGTGAAAATGAATTTCATGAAAAAGTTATGCAATCAAACACCAAAATTAAGCACAAAAAATGAATTTGTTTTCCTTTTCCACATTTTTTCATACTAATCAAACGGTGCCTCAGATATTGTGAGTCTTGGAATTCATGCAGACTAAACTAGCGTCGATTTACATTTTCCATACTTTTGAGGTTTTATTTTTTATTTTTTTTGTTTTTCATTCCTCCATTTGGCAACTACTCTACTACTAATTTACTATCCACATATTTAACATTCACTGTCTCATAAAAATAAACTTGCGTTCATCTTTTTGTATTGTTAACGTTACCGTCACTTGAAAGTAAACATTTTTGTATTGTTAAAATAATGCACAAAATGTTATTTTCATCCATTTTTTCAATAAAAAATCATTTTACCCTCCTGTTCAAATAAAACAAAAAGAAATGAAAGGATAAAGAATTAATTACAATAATAGTCCCAAAATTTCAGAAAATTAATCACAAATATATAATCAAAAATCTAAAATCTAAAATAAAATTTTCATCTTCTTCATCCACCTTTTTTTCTGTTGCATTGAGGGAGCTTGCTGCTAAATGAGAAACTTTTTTCTATAATGAAAAAAAGAAGTCTGTGCTCTTTCACATTTTGTCTCTCCCTTTCCTCGCCCCACTTTTCCACGTCAACTTTCCTCTCCGGTATAATTATACATATACGACACATGTATGCATCTCTGAAATTCTAAATCTGGACAGATTCCGGATTTCATCATTTTTCATCCAGATTTTGTTCATATAGAATTTAGAACCCAAAAAATGCATGCAAGAAAAGAGAGAGTTTCGGAAACACTATCAAGGTTTTTTTTTTCGAACTCCACATCGTCGCAAATGCAGATCAAGAACCCGAGGTACATTTTTTTGGTTTTTCCTTTTGTGGGTCTTCGGAATTATGTTAATATTTGATTGAATCCAATGTTTGAATTGATTGTGAGATTTTTTATTAATTAAAATTATTTATTGTGTTTGATTTGTTGAAAAAATTGTGAGTTTGAGTTTTGAATACAATGTGTATGTAAATAAGTTAAATTTCGAAAAATGCTTGAGAATATATATATATATATATATATATATATATATATATATATATATATATATATTTTAGCTTGTGATGTTAATTGAGTTTATAATGTAATTTCGTTTGACATGCTAATAGACTTGATAAAACAAGATCAGCTAGTATTTTATATTTTATGAATTTTAATTCCTTGTCTAGGTTATGTAAATATTCTTTTTAGTAGCAAGCTCCCACCGTGCAATAGGAAGAAGATGGATGATTTTTATTTATTTTAGTTTTGATTTTTAATTATATATTTGTGATTAATTCGTAATTTTTTGAAAATTTGATACTATTACTGTAATTAATTCTTTATCCTTTCATTTCATTTTTTTTTATTTGATTAGAAAGGTAAAATCGTATTTTTATTGAAAAATGGATGAAAAGGACTTTATGCACAATGAAATGTGGAAATATGGGTGAAAATGCCAAAAAAATGAAAGGTTATGACGTTTTGCACAATGACATTGAAAAGTAGAGACGTTTTTTACTATATACCCTTATAAATTTCATAACCTTATTCACTATAAAAAATGCCCAACTTATTAGTAGAGTGTTTGGTGGGGATTAAAATCAGATTTTTAGTAGATTGTGATAGAAGTTTTTGAAATGTGTAAATAAAAAATTGTAGGATTAAAAAAAAAATGTGATTGATATTGATTATTTGACTTTGATTTATATTAAAATCAGACTTTAATATAAAAAACAAACACGCGGATTTCAAATTTCAAATTTCAAAGAAGAATAAAATACCATAACATTGACCCAAAAAAATAAGCAAAAAATACAAAAATGGACAGGTGGTCAACCCAATATCCCATACCCTTGTGCTATTTCCATGCGTTCCTCGTGAAGTCACCTCACAGAGCGACAGAATAATAATAATGAATAAAGGTTTTAGTCTGTAGTACCAATTTTTGCATGAATTTTCTCCACCAATCACGTTTCAATAAATTGCATGTTTTTCATCCACTCCAATTCTTTTCATCTCCGACCTCTAAACATTTAAACCGTTAAAACATAGATAAATTAGTTACGCGGAAATTTATTTATTGTTGTTGAAACTTGAAAGAATTGAAGATAACGTTAAGCCATCATGCATCTTATTCTTCTAACGATATCATACATTATTATTATTATTATTATTATTTTTTGATGATTCAGGAATCTGCAGTCGTTACTGGCGGAGCCCGACCACTCTTAGAACGAAGTCCGACCACCAGTGCGCACTGGGTAAACATGAGAGCTGACACAATACCCACACACCATACTAGCCAGGTAAATCTTCCCCAAGGAGAAGGTGGATGTCTCAAGCGTGGATTGAACCCTCGTTCAAGCGAAACCTGATTTCTCAGGCACTGTCCTTTTGCCAACTCGACCACACGCTATCACACATTATTCTTATGAGAATAGGCTTACACTAAGAACATCTGCATGAGATCATAATCGCTAATAATTACTGATCAATCATATGATTGTGATCATTCTCATATCCTGTGCATATTCGTCACACTATAGGAGTTGGCTATTCCAAGTATCGTGTATTCTATAGTCACTCCACCCCCCACCCCTCCGAACCTGCCTCCAACAACTCCACTTTAATTTCTCTTTCTACAAATACACAAGACTTGTGTGTTCACATTCTTGATTCCACGGTCAAAATTCGAAAGTTTTGAGTTTCCTTCTCAACAACCATCTCCTTGTTTCTTCCACTGTATCATTAATGGAGGTTACACATTGCAAACAGAAGCAGAAGCAGGTTCTACAATTGCCACCGCCCCAGCCGTATAGGCGAAGAACCAACGTATTCGCCGGCAAGTCTCGAGAAGAAGTGAAGCTAGCTGCAATTGCAATCAGCCTCAACGTACGGCTGAGATCAGCCGAGATGCCATTCACCATGCAAGAACGTGCCGTCCGCCACGCTAGATCTCTCCTCGGTTCCACCACCGAACGCCGCCCTAAACCCACCCCTCTAGCCCTTTCCCTCAAAAAGGTATTAATTTCACCACTCTCTCTATTTGTATATGTTGATTTTTTTATTGATCAATGATGATGGGCGATTGATTAGGAGTTTGACTCAGTGTATGGGCCGGCGTGGCACTGTGTAGTGGGGAAGAGTTTTGGATCGTTCGTGACATATTCGCCTGGTGGTTTCGTGTATTTCTCCATTGATGATTCTCTGTCATTTCTTCTTTTCAAAACGGAGGTTCATTTGGTCAAGGAACCATCATCCACTTGATCAATTCACTGTTATATTTTCACTTTTCACCATCTTCTAGTTTTCTTGCAAGTGTTGTTAATTTAATCCAAAATCTGAGTTTTTATTCTCTTTGGACTGTAGAAGAAAGAAATGAACATGAAACTGCATTCTTTCTTTAGGGGGTTGAATTTTTCTATTTCTTGATTATAGTGAATTGGGCAATCATCTCACAATCAACTCAATCACCAGTATGTTTGGCCAAACTTTCTTGAGATTATGAGGTGATCGGAAATTTTTATGGACTCGGGTTCTACAATTAACAATTTTTATCGATACGTTTCATAAGACTTACAATTTATATTCTATAGATTTTTTACCACACATAAATAAAAATATATGGATGTGCCACTTTTTACTCTCGATTTTAGAATATTTCGATAAGAACCATAGAATAGGTAAAATATCAAAATATATAGACGCATTAGGAACAAGACTAAAATTTGAACTACATCATTAGGGGTTGGGATTTTCAGACATGTTGTACAAGTGATTTTATGATACTAGTCTTTTATTAGAAGTTAGAAGTCTCGTTCTTTAGTTATTCTAGAATTGATTGTCATGGCCCTATTGGTCGATCAATTCACTCTTAAAATAGTTATTAATTTAAGTTAAGCTAGGCGATACACATTTGGAGGAAATAGGAATAGGCAAAGTTTGTACTTTGTAGAGAAGAGGAGGAAATGAGTTTTTGTTGGTTTCTTTTTGTGTACAAGAGAACAAATTAGGGACCTGCAAAAAGCGTGTTAAAAATTAGAATGAATGAGCAGAGATGCTCTTGTATTTAGAGACTGTGACATCATAATCTGCCCGATTGACAAACCATGTTTGGTCCAAGTATTGAACTACACGCAACGAGTCATTATTTATATTCCGGGTACGGGTTCGGTGTTTAAGTTATGGGCCTTGTCAGGTTTTGGTTCACTTTCCCATAAATTGATTTCTTCTTTCAGTGTCTAAACTTACACGGATTTTTGTCATTAATTGAGCTGATTAAACTCATGCTTTAGCCCCATTTATTTTATTTTATTTTATTTGTGAGAAATGAGATTTATAATAGGGAATGTATAATTAAAAAGTATGATTTTTAAAATTTATTTATAAAATTATTTTATTATGAGAATATACAATCAAAAATGAATTTAAGAAAAAATAGATTTTAATAAATGGGGCTCAAATCAGGACTAAAATGTTTGAGTGGGCCTTTCTTAAATGGCATGCTATCATATATGAATTGAGACTTGTTCTCCACACAATAAATGATTGACACGTTATTTTTTTTCAATGTTACGTGTACTTAAGCTTAGGTGACATTTTAATGTAAATGATGTCTTTGATGGATAACAAATTTTGGATAACGGATCTTAACTCAACGTATATATCACTTGTTTGAAAGAGCTAAAAAATTGTTTTTCATAAAAATGTTAGTTCGTAATGTGAACATTGTGAAAAATTAGACATGATATGCCTCTCATTCTTAAGCCTATAAATTGTAAAGGCGAACTTGCAAAACATAACTTAGGATACGTTAAATATATGCATTTTGCAATAGTGTTATGATGAAAAATGTATAATTAAAAAATAATAATAAAAATTTAAATTTTTGTGTAATATTATTTTATTAAAAATGGGTAATTGAAATGAGGTCAAATAATTGTTTAAGAATATATTTTGATGGAAAAAGAAACTCAAATAAGGGCTAAATATTTCTATTTGACCTCCATTAAAGTCCCGTTTGATTCTCATTTTGGGAAAGAAAATGCATTTTGAATATTTGATTGATGAAGAATGTGTGGTTGATTACCGAAAAATGATTTATAGAGAAAATATTTAATGAAAAAGTTGATTATATTTTAAACTGACAAATAGTAGAGTGTTATGTAATATTATGTAATCTCCTATGTAAAATTTGATATACATGTAACAAAATCTAAACTTTAGTCTTGCATGGAGTCCTGATATCAGAGAGGTTACTCCTGGTGCTGGCTTTGAGGCATTTCACCAATTCCAGATGAAAAAAGGTTTTAGAGTATGGTGATAAAGGTTGCTACCAGATTCTGCAAAGCGTCAAATTGATCCCCACGTAATGAACATTGCGGGATATCACCCCCGCCCCTCTCCCCAATCAAATACCAAATAAGCATATGGTCGGTTTGATATATTTAATAAAAAATTTAAAAAGGAAAAATTAATTTATGATAAACATATTTTAAGACGGTTTATAGTACAGTAAACTAGAAAATAGAAATTATAATATTTTTCCTTTGACACGCTATTCAGAAAAATTGCTAGAGAAACTTCCTTCAGTTGTCCTCTTT
Organism: Osmanthus fragrans; assembly: GCA_019395295.1. Classification (NCBI taxonomy): domain Eukaryota; kingdom Viridiplantae; phylum Streptophyta; class Magnoliopsida; order Lamiales; family Oleaceae; genus Osmanthus; species Osmanthus fragrans. Next base: position 530,246 of record CM033344.1, on the reverse strand, counting down.
TCTCGTTCAAGTTTATTTACGACCGAAGCAAAAACAGCAAAACCCGCACAAAAAGAAGTGAAAAAAAGAAAAGAAAAGAAAAGAAAAAGAGATACGCTATAGGATCAGTTTTGAATTTTTTCTCTTGATTTGTATACATTCATATAGATCTCTCAAGTGAAATCGAGCTGAGACTTGAAAATGGCTGGAAGATCATCGACGATGATCGTGACGAACACTCCGGTGAAAGATCTCGTCAACACCAATTTTGCCTTCGTCTCACCCTCCGATTACCGCTATTTCCTTGTTCCTGGATCCAAGCTCGCCTTCGCTCTTATCGCCGATTCGTTTGTTCTTTCCGTCGCATATCCTTTTGCTGCTGCTTCACATTTTCCACGCACCACACAATCACATTTCTAGAAAATTGTTAGAGCGTTGTATTTTAATGTTTAGAAATGGACCTATTTCATGTTTTTAAACTAGAAGTAACAAATTCTGTGGTATAGTGAAATACATGAATTTTTGAAAGTTTAAGCTGATTTTTTATTTACTTTTGAGATGGAGAATCAGATGATCAATTTGGATAAAATATTGATTGAAAGATTTGGTTTTTGCCAAGCTAATTCACGTTGGAATGTTTGAGATATGAGTGAATCCACAATTGCTTTTTATTTGAACGTAGACTGTCTTTCCTAGTTAATTAGAGTTCGTTAGTTAATGACTTGCTCTACCCAATCAAGAAAACACTTAACGGTCATATTAGCTCGAGATTGTTTCACGAGATGCATGGAAGATTTTTGATCTATAGGCTTTTAATGCTTGATTTGAGTTTAAGTGAGAACACAAAAATAAATTTTATCTGGGTTTACTTGTGCATGTAGCTAAGTTGTAATGAATATTTGACGATGAATTATTAAGATTCAGAGTAATGCTTTGTGATGCCTTAACCATGGTTTACTGGCCATGAAGCTATTCCTAGCGGCCGTATTGCACTTAATACAGTTCATCGTCGCCAGGCTAAAGTGTCTGCTGATGATCCAGTATCTGTCAATAGGTTTGATGGTTTCAATTTTAATGAGCTAGTTGTTAACTGTTGATATCATTTCATCATCTAATTTATTCCTTTTTGGTAATTTTTTTCTGAGTGTAGATTTTCTCCACCTGAAAATTTCAATCTTGCTTTGCTTACTCTCGAGTTGGAGTTTGTGAAAAAAGGGAAAGATGAGCAGGTGAATTTTTTAATTCCTGGGTCCTATATATCTGTCATACACTTCCAATGATTGCATATCATTTATTATGAAATTGCTGTTTAAGAGAAAATGATATCACGTAGCATTGTGGCTTATGCGTATCAATTATGATGAAGAGTTCATTTACCCTTGTGCTTTTGTCCAATTAACTTGGCACAAAGTATGTTACCTTGTAGGTGGATGCCGTTCTTTTGTCTCAGCAAATTCGCAAGAAATTTAGTGACCAGGTGAGTGTGGCATCTTTATCTCTTGTACCCTTATAGAATGTCCAATACCATTTTTTCACTAGTTTGATCCGTTCGTCAGTCACAGCAGTTTTCATGACTAAACTGTGAACGTGTCAAAAGCATATATTTTGGTGTGTAACTTCTTTTGAAGATCATTTTAACAGTCAAGCACCACCCTGTTTCTTACTCTCTCATAAATAAAAAAAGTCACGTGTTCTCACAGGCATGTCTTAAGATTTTGTTGAAGATCTGGGATATACAATTTTTTGTATCTTGAGAGAATGACATTGTTTACTCTTGAAACTGCTTGACTGCTCTGTATTCCTATTTGTGACTGGAATGAGTCTTGGTTGTTAAAATAAACCTGCTCTTTTATATGCAGATTATGACTCCTGGTCAAAGGGTAATATTTGAGTATCATGGCAATTTATACATCTTCACGGTCAATCAGACAAATGTGGAGGGACAAGAAAAATCAAACAGTATTGAAAGAGGGATGATATCAGCTGATACATACATTGTTTTTGAAGCATCAAACTCAAGCGGAATAAAGGTTAAGTTTTTGTCCCTTTCATTTTTGGGCGATATATATCTATTAGTGACCCACTTTTGTTGTGCAAATGTCATGTGGTGCAAAACAGACCAGCTTACCAACATGCATTTTATACTGTGTTAAATGCAGATTGTCAACCAGCGTGAAGCTGCTAGCAGCAACATATTTAGGCACAAAGAGTTCAACCTCGAGTCTTTGGGCATAGGAGGCTTGAGTGCAGAGTTTGCTGATATTTTTCGAAGGGCTTTTGCCTCTAGGGTTTTCCCTCCACATGTGACCTCTAAGTATGTCTGTATTATCTGAAGTTTTCTGATTATAACGCTTTGAGTGATCTCTACTTATAATTTGTCAATTTACAATTTGTTCGCTTGCTCCTTTGGCTTAGCAACTGAAATAAAACTAATTGTTTTAGACTGGGAATCAAACACGTTAAGGGAATGCTGCTCTATGGACCCCCTGGTACTGGGAAGACTTTAATGGCACGCCAAATTGGGAAAATGTTAAACGGGAAGGATCCAAAGGTACATAGATGAATGTTTGCTTTAAAATGCTGCTAAATTTTATTTTGAGATATTAATTGCTCATTTGCAGATGTAAGGTTGTTTTCCATCCCATGTCACTAAGTTCATGCTGAAAGTGTTTTGTGATTTTCGAACACTTTGTTTTTAAGTTGAGTATCACATACAGATAGAGTGATCTGCTTAGAGGTGTGGAAATTAACGGCTTGACTAATTAAGTCCACCTTAACCAGTTTTATCCCAGTATAAATAAAGTAAGATAAGTGATAAAGAATCAGAATTCTCAGTTTTCAATAATAGAGTTCCACTTTTTATGTTTTTAACATATTGTGTTTGTTTTACTGATGAAACAAATTTTTATTTTTTATGGTACTTTGATTCGGTTAATTTGTAAATTTTGTTCAGCTTTGCTATAGTATTTGTTATATTGATGAAGCAAATATTTTTCTGGGGTACTCTGATTCGGTTAATATCCTTTACCTGTCTTATAATCATTGTGTGGTATGTGAAGAATTGTTGACGTCCTTGGTGTCACGACCCAATTTTATTATTTAAAGGTCGGAGCTCGGGGTATAGTCTTGATTTCATATCACTTTGTAAAAGAAAATAATTATTTCATGGACTTAAAATCTTTTCCTCTTTTAAAAATTCGGGCCAAACTAAAAATTTGATTCCAATTAGTTTGCTTCATATCGTAATTCAAAATGATCGATATGTGATATAATAACACACGATAATAAATTGGGCAAAATTCGGTAACCTGAATAAATTTCTAGAATTAAATGGGGTTCGAATTTCCCCAATTGATTAATTATAGCTTAATCACAAAAGTAAGAGATTCAATTTTAATTGCACCCAATGTATGGCTACTGCATACTTATCCACTTATTTCCAAATGGTTGAATGATAAAGAAAAGGTGGCAATAAAAATAGGTTAACATCCTTTGTATTTCCAAATATGTCAAAAGAGTTACACCCCAAAAGGATTTCTTATAATTATGCCAAAAGTTACATAGTTTGTGTCTTACTAACTATTATACCAAAAGACACTTGGACTAAAAGTTACATAATTTGTGCCTTAATAACTATTGTACCAAAAGTCACTTGTACATATTTAAGACCTTAATAATTTTCGGAGAATAAATACATCATTGTTATAGCGTCAAAATAGTCCAAATAGTAATGAGCTCCCAAGAAATGGTTGAACCCAGGATATTCGGGGTATGACATCCACACGTGGACCTCCTTGACAAACACACAATATATTCCGTCTTCTGAGAACGTCCATTCGCCAGAGGTAAATTCCGTGGTTTCAATGGGAATCATCTACAAAATTTAAAACATAATAATATGAACATACTTGTTCAGCAAGTAATTTATACCATCAATAATTTTCCTTTCCAAAATAGTCAATTAAACAATGGGCTCAATTATAGATCTCCAACTCTACCCATGCGCGCCAATAGTTCAATGAGAGCTCATTAGTTCAATAACACCAATTTGGTGCACAATCAATAGTTCAATAAGAGCTCAATAGTTCAATACAATGTCAATGTTCAATATAATATCAATGTTCAAGAGGGTAGAGAATTCAATCTATAATTAATTTGAAAAGACAAAATCATTCAATAAACAAAGTGTCAAAACTATACTTTAAAAAAAAAATGGCATAAATTACTTACTTCAATTAATGCCCTTTTTCAATTCTTGATCTTCAATAATGCTTTTGACATATTTGGAAATACAAAGGATGTTAACCTCCTACAAACTAAAGTAGAAACAATTGTAGGTATTTGTTTTCAATTGTTTATGTTTTAACCTCCTACCCATTCACGTCAATTTATAGTAGGATTTGAGGAATAAAATAATAATTAGCTAGATTTCCTCAAATCTTTACTTAGATTGCCATGATCTAACATTAATTGTTCCCAAATCATTATTTTGCCACTCTTTTACCCTAGAATGCCATTTGTCCTTTTAGTTAATGCTTTCTAATTATTACTTGGACACATATTACCTTATCATTAATTACTTTGCCAAATGTTACCCTATCATTAATTGTTCTTAATTATTACTTTGCCACAATTCACCCTATCATGCCACTTGTAAGTTTAAGAGTGGCAACATAGAGTAACATTCTCATGTTTCCTAATATAAACACATGGTAATATCTATATCTAACCACAGTCTTACTTCAAATGGGTGGTCTTTTAAAATGTAATTACCAATTGGAACCAATATCCGAAAAGAAACTTATAATTAGAATGTTTCCGTCGATCGAACTCAAGTTCTGATACCAAACTAAACTGAATGACTGAACTGAATAATTGAACTGAGATTTTCCCCAAGTAAATCTTAATTAAGCTTGGATGTCGGTTTAAAAATTTCGGGATATTACACTTGGTACTTCGTAGTTATGATGTTTAGAGAAAGGTTGCCGGCACCTTGCCTGGTCTGTTTACATTTGGATGTGAAAGCTGTGCTCTTTCCTTTATTGACTTCCTACTACTGTATTTTTTTTTATTTTTTTTTTTCAAATTTGCATAATGACCCTGGAATTCTAGATTGTCAATGGACCTGAAGTGTTGAGCAAATTTGTTGGTGAAACTGAGAAAAATGTGCGCGATTTATTTGCTGATGCTGAAATAGATCAAAGAACCAAAGGTAATGATCTTACAAAGAAAATTTGCTTGCAATGTTGTGTCCTTAGCATAATTTTGTTCATTTTCATCTTTTCAGGTGACCAAAGTGAATTGCACGTTATCATATTTGATGAAATTGATGCAATATGTAAGGTAGGATGTCAAAAAGTGAATTTCTACATTTTATTGCATGATTGTATTCTGTTTTGTTCTTGAGAATGGCCATCTACTTTACTTCACTGTAGACCATTGTTACCATTGCCTAACACAAATTGACTGTTGGTATAATTGATAGTCAGAGAAGTATGGTGTGCATTAAAACTATACTTTTTGAAACATAGGTTATTGACGTTGTGGTGATAGGTTGACTACCTTTTTTTTTTCTTCCTTCCATTCTTAAGTTAATGACTGACCAAAATTCAATTGCTTAATGTTGAGTAAAGATCCAAGCATTGGTAAGTTTTCTTAAATTTATATCCGAATATATATATGAGCATCCATTTACTAAGTTGTGTTCACTGGGTTTCTTTCAGAAGAAATTTTATAAATGCTTCCTCTCTTATGCTAGTAATTCACCAGTCTTTCTGGGTAGTAACGTCTTTCAATAATTATGAGCAAACTTCTTGCTTGGAACTGTGATTTTGCAAGCCGAATATACTATGTAGTGTGATATTTATACAATTGTTTATTTCCAGTCACAAACTTTATATTTTTTTGATTGAAAAACTTGATCAAGTATGCCGCTAATAATTCCATATGGTTTTGCAGTCTAGAGGTTCAACTAGAGATGGGACTGGAGTACATGATAGCATTGTTAATCAACTCCTTACGAAGGTATATTAATGATTTCTGCTGCAATCAGCCGGAAAATTTTACTTGATCCTGAATGTTATTCATAGCTGGTACACATTATTGACTGATTGATGATTACTTGTTCTTTAGATAGATGGCGTGGAGGCCTTGAATAATGTCTTACTCATTGGAATGACAAACAGGAAAGATCTACTTGACGAAGCACTTTTGAGGTAACTATAATTTCTTGTAATTATTCCATAATTTCAGTTTCTGCTGTTAAAGATGGTATTGCTGCCGTTAGCTAAGTGAAGTTGCTCACATTTTTATATGCACTAAAATGTTTTAAAGTTTATAAAATGACTGCTCTTAAATGCATTAATATATTTTTTCACACTTCAGGCCTGGACGCCTGGAAGTCCAAGTGGAGATAAGCCTTCCTGATGAGAATGGTCGTTTACAAATTCTCCAAATTCATACAAACAAGATGAAAGAAAATTCTTTTCTTGCTCCAGATGTAAACTTGCAAGAACTTGGTATGTGTTTTCCATGTTATGTCATCTGCTGATGTGTGGTCATTTGTTACTAATTATTTCTATATTGCTGCATCAAGCATTTATGTTCTGACAAGTGTGATGGATAATGGGTGCGAAAAAGGAATTTTCATTTCCAGTTTCCTATTTCAAACCGGAAAAAGTTGGTTTTTCCATTCTCTATTGAAGTTTGTAGGGTAAAGGAATGAGCCAATATTTTTGCAAATAGCTATTTAATGCAATTTGGGTCAGAAGTCGTTGCAAACAGTTCTCTTATTCCTACTGCTATCTTCTTTAGAAAATTGTCCATATAAATCCTCTATGCTTTTAGAAAATTGTGTCCTCTCTCTCTTGTAACAAATCACAACAAATTCACAGAAGGCATTACTAGCCCTGTCCACATGATGATAAATTGCTCACTTTTCAGTATTTTAAAGAACTCATAACCATTAAGAAACAAGAGTGTCACTGAGACAATTATTATATGTGGAGCAAGGAAAAGAGGCAATATATTAGGCTATGTTTGATAGCCATCAAAATAGGTGGAAAAGAAAAACCAATTCCTTTTCCATGCATAATTTTGTGTTTGATTGCATAACTTTTTCATAGAATTCATTTTCACCCATTTTCTAGGTACAACCATTTAAAACACATTTTTCACTTTTTATTTTCCCATGATTTTGGTGGGAAAGTGATTTTCCATAGAAACATATTCTAAATCCAATGGTAAAAAAATTTATCCATTTAATTGACAATTTGCATGAAAAATGAAGCTAAACGAACACAAAAAAATTTCAAAATTATTTTTTTTAATTTTTATTTTTTGGCAATCCAAACAAATTTTAATACAGATTGTAAAAAAATTTATCCCAAAAAGTAACAATTTGCATGAAAAACAAAGCTAAACGGATTAGGTGGAAAATTATACCAATCAAACACCATTAATTACAATTCCCTCTAAAACAAATTCAAGGCTATTCAATTCTATGCAATTCGTTTTCTTTCCACCCAAATTCCACCCTTGCAATCAAGCACACCCTTAGAGTAAAAACTGTGATTTATTTAATCCAAATGGTGCCGTCAAAACATATGATTCTATATTTTACTATATGTCCTGTAAGGGTGTCACTACCTTTGTTTGGTCAATTCGTTAAAATGTTATGATTTTAACTTTTTGTCTTCATTTTCATGGTAAACAAATTTTCAAAATCGCTTCTAAATATGTTTGAGGTGATTATATATCAAATATCTTCACGTGAATTTTAAATATTATGGTCGGTGCAATATATTGGACACTTACTATTTATAGTTTTATACCATTTACTAGTTGTGAGGTCCCAGACATGGAAACTTTCAACTAACATATATCATATGTTTGTGAATTGTATTTATGTTTGTGAATAGTAATACAATCATGCTACACATCCAGACTCAAATTCAAGCTCATATCTAGATGGGACAAGTGTTGACGCATGATTTGCCAGTTTGAAAAATTAAAACAAAAATATCCAATCATTTTCTGACACATCAGTTTGTCTTTTCACTAACTATTTTTCAATCGGGCTAAGTGGCTTTATTCATAGTAATATATGTACTAGTCTTTCTGTTTAAGTTTGCTGAAAACTGAAAAGTGATCCTTGGATGAGGTAATAGTCAAAACCCCAGAGGCTGTATATTTAATGTATGATTTGCGAGAGGAGGCTTCGTTAAAATTTGGCACTTGTCCATTTAGTTGTGGTCATGTTGACTTTTAACTATTACTTAGTAATATTCTGGCAAAAAGATAGATGTAAATAACTATGAAGCGAAGCCTCTTTATAGTATAACCTCTAATATATGTTGACTTCTCCTTTAGTTTGTTCAGACATAAATTTATGAATTCAGCATGTTTGAGAGCAACGTACAATATAACTCTCTTAATTTTTTAAATGAAATTCTTTGAGTATCATTTGTTTCCCTTTTGTATGCAGCTGCTAGGACAAAAAATTATAGTGGAGCAGAACTTGAAGGTGTAGTCAAAAGTGCAGTGTCATATGCTTTAAACAGGCAACTAAGTCTGGATGATCTTACCAAAACAGTGGATGAGGATAGCATAAAGGTGACCATGGATGATTTTTTGAATGCCCTTCAAGAAGTAATTCCAGCATTTGGAGCTTCTACTGATGACCTTGAACGTTGCAGGTATATTTACTCAACCAGAGGAGTTCCTTTTTCTTTTATCATGAGCTCTTCTTTAAATTTGGAGAATTTTGAACTTAATGGTACAAAAGACTTCATATTATATTCACTATTAATCTGTTACTATAAGAGAAACTTTACGTTAACACCCTTAGTGTGTGTTTGAGCCCCTTTTTTTGGTTAAAATGAGTTTTTTACTAGTGGTTTTTTTAGAATGTGTGGCTAAAAAGTAGTAAAAAGTTTTGAATTTATGTGCTAAATTATTTTATTAGGAGAATACGTGGTTAAAAATGAATTATTTGATAATGAAGCTCAAACAGAGGCTTGAAATGTTATAGACTTGATAATATAATGGATATTGTTGTGATTGGGTAGATAATGTGATATTTCACACAATCCACCACGTGTTGTTTTAATGGGGTGCATCTGCCTTCCTGAGTTTATATCCAACTACCGTTAAATTTAATAATAGGTTCTTGTAGCAGAAAAATGAGATAATCAATTTATCACGTCTTTTAGACTTAATGGCATTGTGGAATGTGGTGAGCGGCATGACCACATATATAGAAGAACAATGCTCTTGGCTGAACAAGTTAAAGTTAGTCAAGGAAGTCCTATTGTTACGTGTCTTCTTGAAGGCCCAAGCGGCAGGTAAATATTGTCTCATTTTGGATTCAATGCGTTTATTGCCAATAATTTTCTAAATTTTATTTGTTTGTGACAGTGGTAAGACTGCAATGGCAGCGACTGTCGGTATTGAAAGTGATTTTCCATATGTCAAGATTGTAAGTGATTTCACATGCTCACGCTGAGCATCTATATATTTGTTTTCATTTTTTCCTCTCATATTCTTATTCTTTTATATGTTTCTGATTTTAATTTGTTTGTTTGTTTGTTAGATATCTGCTGAATCAATGATTGGGCTTAGTGAAGGAAGTAAATGTGCTCAGATTGTCAAGGTTCAATGTTTTGTCCTAACTCTGAACTGCTTAACTATGTGCACTAGAATTCAAGTTAAATGTGTAATCTACATAATTTTCCTCCATTTTGGAAAGGATGTCTTGATTGTTGATTCCAAAAATATCTATAGATAGAATGAGCTAAGCCTTATATTCAACAAACTTGGCGTCAGGTATATAAATCATTTATGAGATGTCCAAGCCATTTTAATTATTCTTTTTTGAATAAATCCTCGATTTGTGCCCCCTGGGTAGACCTTCATCTCCTTTTCTCTCATTCTATTTTGGCTATACATCTTCTTTATGTTCTCTAGATTCTTTTGACTTGATAGATATATTTTGGTCACATTAAAGTAAATGTAATTTGTATGCTGTATGCATAGGGTTGAGCTATGTCATTTGATACGTTTTGTGATAGGTATTCGAGGATGCTTATAAGTCACCCCTAAGCATAATTATCCTTGATGATATTGAAAGGTAACTATTGTTGACTCTAGATGAATAAGTTATTGACTTTTTAGCATTCTTTTCTAATTTTTGTTTGCTAATGCAGACTATTGGAATATGTTGCCATTGGACCCCGATTTTCAAATCTGATTTCTCAAACATTGTTGGTGCTCATGAAACGGCTTCCTCCGAAGGTAACTTCTAAATACTAAGGCTTCATTTCTCAAACATAGTTTAATTGGAATACTTATTGATAAGGATGCCTTAAACTACTTTTTTATTTGTGATTGTACTGAAGTAAGTCTCACATTCCCAGAGTTTAAAAAATTTGGGTTATCTCTGAGGCTTTAATAATGCTAATAGACCTTAGACGTCAAAAATAATTCAGTTTCAACTCATTATTTCATCAAGTTTTGATCAAATAATACTTCAACTCCTAGCAATCACTGGATCAATCGATTGATAAAGTCGCGGGTGCATAGTGTGTGTCGTGTTTAATTTTTAGCTTGTCCTATTAGTTAATTCTGTAACTTTTGGTAATTTAGGTTTATTTGCTTTTCTCCTGCTACAAATAGGTTTAGTTACATGACTGCTCACTATTTAACTATCCTTTGCTTCTCAGTTCCTTGTATACTATTTTATTTCTTATCTAATCTTTGTAGGGGAAAAAAATCCTTGTGATTGGAACTACGAGTGAGGTCAGTTTCTTAGATTCAATTGGCATTCGAGACGCATTTTCCGTCACGTTCCATGTTCCAACATTAAAAACAGAAGATGCCAAAAAGGTACATCAGCGCCCTTATTTCCAATCATTTCGCAGCTACCGATATTTGCTTTTACACCAGTTTAAGTGCAGTTGAGTTTCTCTTGTGCAAAATCTAGAAAACGAGAATAAAAAATTTCCATGGATATGTTAACACGCTTTATGATTGTAGAGATGTGAAATTACGACTATAAGGATTGCAATTTTGTTTATCTAACTTTGGTACTTAATATGAAACTTAACCAATCCTAATCAAGTCTCCGTTCTTTCAAGTGCTACCATTTTGGTCCTAAAGATCTTGCTTAGAAGTATCACTCTCCCTTCCATAGCTTGAAGAGTAAAACTTAAGAAATGCCTAGGGCGAGTCCGAACCAGAAGTTGGAGAGACACTGCACTGTGTGTATGATGGTGAAAAGTATGGCTAGGGTGCATGAAGTATAGTTCTTTAGCTTGTATATTGTATGGACAGAGTAAGCTTTATCTTAGGCTGAGCCTGCCTCGTGAGTCCACTTTACATTTTTCCCAAAAAAGGAGAAGAAGCAATGCCTTAGCACCCAAACACCATTTTAAATTCACATTAAACGTTGCTTACAAACATTGTGGATTTGAAAGTTGTCATCATTGTGATACTTCTTGAGGCTTTCCATTGAAATTGTTTGTTTGGAAATTTCGTGAAAAGCTTGCTTACAAAATCAGTGGATGTCCCTGTCATTGTATCTCTCATGGTTCTGAAGTTAGTCTGTTTTTATCTGGAGAATTGTTTTACATGTTAATGTAATTTTTTGGGTAGGGTAGGGTAGGGTAGGTTAGGGTATTTTCATGTTTCCAAATCTTTATTTCTCTTTGCCAGCTTGATGTTAAATGATTGTGTGCAATTAAACTTTTTGCTGCTTGTTTTCTCCTACTTGCAAAACCCGAACCATAACGCTTTCCATCTATTCATTAAACTTTCATTGCAGGTGTTACAGCAACTTAATGTTTTCTCAAGTGATGATGTGGATTCCGCTGCTGAGGCATTAAATGATGTAAGTGTAAATTCTACCTCTCTATATCTACTCTACCGAGCAATAAATGGAAGGAACTTATAAATTTTTTTACAGAGACTCAAAAAGTTATATGATAGAAAGCAACTGGCAAGTAGATGTAGTCTAGCCACAAGCTTGTTTTCCGGAAAAAAGAAAATGCAATTCTGATGGACAAACATAAATTGGGCTAATTCATTTTTGTTGGATTTGTTGATTCTCTAGATGCCTATCAAGAAGCTTTACATGGTTGTTGAAATGGCTGCTCAAGGGGACGATGGTGGAGCAGCAGAAGCCATATATTCTGGCAAACAAAAGATTCAAATTTCACATTTTTACGATTGCCTCCAAGACGTTGTGGGGTATTAGTGAGGAATCGGTTTTGTCGCATTATTGCTTTGTACATTTTTCATCTCATCTACTATGATGATCTGAGATCAGACCTAGTTATGGCTTTTAGCAATGAGTTGGTGTCACAAGAAATCAGTTTTGTTAATCTTATATTCCATGTTTTTTTTTTTTTGGTTAAATTTTTGTCTGAATTTCGTGTCTAGTCATTTGATTGACTGGTTATACTATATTTTGTGGTTTAATCCTTGTGACCTTGGATTCTATCTCTTCATTTCTCTCCCAGGTTTTGTCCTGAGTGCTTGTAAACACAATTACGATGGTTTATGTACTGGAAAAACGCTTGCTTTGAACCTTTAATTACACTTTTAGAGCTAAAGAGCATTGTGCTTTTAAACGACTCAGTGCTTAAAGACTGACAAATTGATCCAAATGGACTAGTAATTTCTGATCATGATAAAGGGGTTTCCCCCTGGAGACCAAGAGAAAGTAAAACTGAGTCAACTGGGTCCTACTCAGTTGTTTGTTTGTCTCGGAGATACAAGGCAGAAAACATAAATTTCAGGAATGCATGATTATATGGATAAGTGGTCATAATTAATGTAAATGGGACACCCCTGGATTATCTAGCTAGTCATGTGCAATCAAGTCCATTCGTGTCGATCATTTTTAAGTTTCTGTTGACGTATAAAGATTATCTCGATTCTTAGATTCTTAATGGTTATAGTAAATATTGTTCTAGATGAGAGTTGAGTGGAACAATGATAATGATTAATGAGCACCGATGCTCAACTTACCGATAACATTGATTGTTGAAATTCAGCCAACTCTTTTAAATATAATAAAAGTGATTTTCAGATCAAAATTTAAAAAACGAGAAAATGGTTACCATCAAAATAGAATAAAGCTTAATTTTCCTTTTGAATTCAACACTGAACTGATATAGCATACCTACTTCATGGAATTTACGACTAGTTTGATCCCCATTAAATTGAAAAAAAAAATGCATTTTGAAATAGTAGATTGATGTAGAACGTGTGGTTAAAAAATAAGAAAAAGTTTTGAATTTGCGTGCAATATTATTTTATTGAAAAATGTGTGGTTAAAAAGTAGAGTAAAAAATGTATTTTTAAAAAAAATGAGAATCTTAGCACGTCATTGTGAAAATTAAAATGAATCGACAGAGATATATCAATTTTAGGACTTCTATAAACTTACATCTCTACTATATAATACAAAAATCGCAGATGTAAATTAGAATTACAAAATAAACGACTTCCTACTTTAAGTAAAATTACATTTAACCATCAAATCACATTTATAAATGACTTCCTAAATGAGTCTTCGTCACGTTTATACAAGTATTTGACTTGTATGAAGATTCCTGCTTATCTTAGGAAGAATTAAACCTGGTGTACAGGGGGGGGCCTGCCAGGGGTCTTACAGGGGTCACACTGTAGCGCGGCCCCCCCCATGAATTTAAAAAAAAAAAAAATTGTGGCGGGGCCCCCACTGTGAGTGCCCTGGCAAGGGCCTGGCAGGCCCCGCCCTGTACGTGAAGCCCGGTTCTCTTAGGAATTTGATTGGCACTTGGCACCATCAAGTCAAGTCAAGTCAACTTGATGAAATTGTGTCCCACTCATTACAGGGCACAATTCTACCACATACTCTAATTCTATTATTAATTAAAAATGTCAATAATTAATAAAATTATTTTTTAAAAAAATAACATCTTATTTTTTACACTTCGTATTTATACAAAATAAAAAGAAGAAAGTTACATATCTGAAAAATTAATAAAATCCTTACTAAATTCACAAGCTTTTTTATGTTATAGGTGGAAGGTATAAATGGAATGGACCCAAAAAAATAAATTTGCTTTATGCTACTCCAATAAATTAAGTGGGCCCATGGCTGGCCCTATTTGACTAATAATTGTTATGAAAAAGGTTAAAATGATTGGTTTAGGTGTAAAAATTTAATGGTAATTGAAGTTACAATATTCAACGCATTTGATACTATCCTTTGATTCTTATTTTTTATAGAATAAAAAAAAAAAAAATAGTCATTATGAGTCTCACACAAGAGATGAAAAATTAAAAATGATGGCTTAATGTGATGGATAATTATCATATTTTTCATTTTTATAAAGGAAAAATGGGTACCAAACGGACATATATATATATATATATATATATATATATATATATATATATATATATATATATCCTAAAGATTACAACAATGAACTGGGGTTAAAAAAAATTAGATATTAGTAAATCTTTTGTTGAAAAATGTTTTATACGCTTAAACTATAATTTTATTTAGATAAAGTAGACACTAATAAAGTCAACAGGGAAATTATTTTTTAATATTTTATCTATATAATTAATATTACGCCTTTCACTATCTGAAGCTTGACTTAATTATGACCACAAAACGGAAATTAACTTTAAATAATTAAGTTTTCATTTGATAAATTAATAAATAAAAATAGTACAAAGCAGTGAATTCTATGAAATATATGAATAATAATGCGTAACAGTTACGAGTATATAATTGAAATTATTGTTTGTCTACAAGATCTCGTTTGATTTTCAAGAACGAGAATAAAAAATATAATCGATATGAATCTCACATAAGAGATAAAAAATTAATAATGGTGATTGGATGTGATTGATAACGATCATATTTTTTATTTTTATGGATGATTAATGAGAAACAAACGGAACCTAAATAGAACTTTAGTTTAGTGATCAAGAAAGTAAAATTTCACCAAATAAGTTTTTCAAGGTAAAAAAAAAAAAAAAAAAAAATCTTGAAAATATAAGAAAAATGTCTCCAACGGAAGACGCCTTTGGCTTCACATCTCTCCCTCTCTGAAACTGAATATAAAGCTGCTGGGAAGTCAGACTCAGAAATATATAAATACACCATAAAAAAGATAATTTTTTGACAGAAAAAAATGGTTTTGCTATAATAACATCATTCGGTCAGGACATCTGTCACCCATTATGACAGTTTAGCAAAACCCGAAAAGTTTAACCCCATCTTATCCCCCCCGCCCTCCCCTCTCTCTCTCTCTCTCTCTACGTACATAATTCTGTACATGCTCTAGATCTACCCATGTCAAACGGTATACTGCTAACAATCTCAACTTCACTGTTACAGTGTTCATTCCAAGGTAGCATTAACTGAAACCATTTGGATTTTCTGCCAAAAGTTTCAAACTTTTAGTTGCCAATAATTATACATTTCGTGAAGGATTCTTCTTCTTCTTCTTCCCCTCTCCTCTCTGGGCTTTAAATCAAGTTTATTTTAGGGTTCTTGAATGGGCTGGGTGTTAGTTTTTGCACATTTATTTATGGTGTGATATGCAGATTGGTGATGTCTGAGTTGAGATTTTACCTTTTCACTTTGTTTAAGTTGAACTATGGGTAAAGTTGGTTTCTTGGGTGAATTGCTTGTTGCAGTGAAGCAATGGAAGAAGAGGAGTTCTTGCTAGAATAGAGTAAAAAAGATTTGATCTTGGAACGTGGGTTGTTTTGGGATTGTGGTGTTTTGAAGTAGAATGGGTTGTGTTTTTTGTAAACCCTATGATGTAGGGGATAGTAAGGAGAGTTCGAGGGAGAGGTTTTCTAATAAAATATCTTCTGATTTACGGGTCCCTAAAGTGGTATCGTCAAGGAGGGAGGAAGGGAGCAGGGTAAAATTATGGTTGGACAGCAACAATAATAATAGCAGTGATGGGAGGGCAGTGTTGATGGATAAGCAAGTGAATAATTCAGCTAGGTTGCGTGATGAGAATTTTGAGAAGAAGACGGAGAAGACTGAGTATATTTCCGTGGTACAATATCCTGGGATGGGCATGGTCCCCAGAGCAACGGAAGGGGAGCAGGTCTCTGCTGGATGGCCTCCGTGGTTGGCTGCTGTTGCTGGTGAAGCTATTAGAGGATGGGTACCTAGGAGTGCCGATTCTTTCGAAAAGTTGGATAAGGTATGCTCCTTTTGTTGACTTTTGTCATGAACATACATAGCATTTCTCTAGAATGCAGTTTCTAGTTATGAAGCGCTTTTAAAATGCTCTCTTTAAGGGAATAGATTGATCATGCTCACTGATGGTCGAAATTTTACTTTCTTGAGAACCTCTTCCTTCCAAATTATTTATTAATTTTCATTCTATTATTCAAGATTAATTTAGGGAAAGGGAACTTCTCGGGAAACCTTTTAAAGTGTAATACTTGTAACCTCTTTATCTTGTGCATTCTAATGTTGGAACAATTGAAAATCAGAAACATTAAATGTGTGTATGTTAAATCGTGCCTGCACTCTCACTGGTACATGATCCATCAGCGTCTGTTATTCAATGACCCTGCTATACATTTCAGACTGGAGTAAAAAATTGCATGAAACATTCCTGAATGAAGAAATTGGAGAAATAAAAGTTAGCAGAAGCTGTTGTCATGTGCCTGTGGGCGTAAAATGTATGAATGTCTCACGAGGACAAAAACAACTGAAAAACAAAATCCTTCTGCAGATTTTAGCTTTTTCCTACTGATTTTTTAAAAACATAATATCATAATTTCCATCATGACACGAGGCAGCTTTGTCAGAACAAAAGACCAACAAATGATTTCACAGATTTTCTACTGGACATGCATGCTTCTACTCGAGAGAGTCCAAAGTATCTTTAAACTGAAGGTTGTCTGCTTTATAGTCTGTCAACAACTTGAATTTCTAGTATAAAACCAGAATGGAGATAATTAGGAATCAGAAAATCAAGTTGTTGGGTTAGTTTCTTATGAAGTTGAATAGTTCTAATTTGGTCAGTTATCAGAATTTCTAAGCTTATGTGTAGGGTTTCGATTGAACAAGGATGCATTCAATTCTCATATCCCGATGCTTATATTGTAACTCTTTTGTTATGTCATCTTTGTTGTTTAAAGATATCATGGAGTCTATGCATTTTGCTTTATGGAAATAGCATTTATACTGGTTGATAAAACATGCTTTACTGGCGAATTTTGCTTTCTAATGATTGCAATATTTATTGACATTACATATTGGCTAATTTATTTCTTTCTTTTATGGATTTGTTTTTTCTAGATTGGTCAGGGTACTTATAGTAATGTCTACCGTGCTCGCGATCTTGATCAAGGGAAGATTGTCGCTTTAAAGAAAGTGAGGTTTGACAACCTGGAGCCAGAGAGTGTTCGTTTCATGGCGAGAGAAATTCTCATTCTACGTAGGCTTGACCATCCAAATATAATTAAATTGGAAGGTCTAGTTACATCTCGGATGTCTTGCAGCCTGTACCTTGTTTTTGAGTACATGGAGCATGATTTGGCAGGGCTTGCATCACACCCTGGGGTCAAATTTACCGAACCTCAGGTACTTGCAAAAGTTGTTTGATCAACTATTGCTGCAATTTGCCCCTTTCTTGTGATCTCTTGTTCATACTGTGCGGGTCTCTCGAACTGTTGTGTTGCATGATTTACACATCCAATATGTACCCTGTACTTGGCTCAGTGTTTTTGGTTGCTCAAGGAAGTATGATGGTTTTGTCATTTTTCCAGGTTAAGTGTTACATGCAACAACTTTTGCGTGGACTTGATCATTGTCATAGTTGCAGTGTCCTGCATCGCGATATAAAAGGTTCAAATCTTTTAATTGACAATAGTGGCATCCTGAAGATTGCAGATTTTGGTCTGGCAAGTTTCTTTGATCCTCATCAGAGTCGACCTCTAACGAGCCGTGTTGTTACCCTGTGGTATCGGCCACCTGAACTTCTACTTGGTGCCACATATTATGGTACTGCTGTGGATTTATGGAGTACAGGTTGCATACTCGCTGAACTATATGCTGGAAAACCTATCATGCCTGGAAGAACAGAGGTACTTTCTTGGTGTTATTTTTTTCTCTCAATTTTCAAAAGGGATTGCGTTGCCTATGAGTCTATGACACCTAAAAAAAGAATAACTGATGAGAACAATACAGTAAAAGAAGATAAAGGGACAAAAAAGGAACAAGAATTGTTGCTCATTGCTGCATTCCATTATTTAAATCTGGATCGACTGGATGATACGGCTTGAGATATTCTAAAGTCAGGCCTCATATGTTGCTATAGAACAACCTTTTGTTCCTGAAATGGCACTTTACTATGACTGTCTTCTTGAACTGCATTTTTGGAGAATTGCAAATGCTTCCTTGAATTATCATTTTCCTTCATTTATTTAGTCTGACTAAATCCTAGTGCCTGCTTGGTGAATCTTTTGTTAATTAAAATATCTGTAGTTATATACTCTAATAGAACCCTGAAGAAAACTATCAGTCCTTTTTCTATAAAAGAAAATACTGCATATCATGTTGGGCAGCCAGGTATTTATGAAGTCCAATGTTGTTATGCATTTATACATGAAATTAGGCTCAAGTGCACAAGAACGTGAATTTAAAAAAAAATTAATCTCCACAGTATCATAAGAGAATCCACAAAGTGGTAGATTGATTAATTAATGAATAAAGAAATGTCATACAAATGTACACTCATAAAATTATTTACTTTTGCTATATGAAATATAAACATGTCACTAAGCCTTTTTTTGTTTAATCATGTATTCTTAAGGGGAAGCTTCTTGTTCAATAGGTAATCAATAGGGTCATTAGCTAAATTGGGTCAAATATTTTAGGTTAACCTCAGAAGCTACATAATTCTTTAATGGGCAAAGCTACATTTTGTGCTCCATATTACCATTTTTTCTATTCTCTAATGGAGAAGGATTGAAGTGAAGCCAACGTGGAAAAAATGCTTTTAGCAGTTTCTCATATAACTAGACAGGACTTCTAGGTCTCTATGTTGGTTTCATGTTTCTTGGATACTTTTAGAAGTATATCTAAAATAATTGATAATTTCTGGGGGCTTTTTGATAAATGAGGAAGAGGGAAAGACACTTGTTATAGTCTATATCTTCTAGTGTTCATATTTCTAATTTGAGGAGCTCTGATAGCTAGAGAGATCTCCTATGTCTGGGTTTTAGACTCACTTGAAATTTCTGGTTTCCCACCACGTCTCGTTTAGATTACTGAGTTGTAATTATTTTTCCTAATATCATTGCAATTATCGATGTGATTTTCATTTTCAATAGATTATTTAGAATTGGCTTTGCTGTCTCTCTTGGTAGATGAATCTTCATCTACCTGAAGAAAGTTTATGATCTTAATGGCAACTTAAGTTCAAGTACTTTTGAGATATAGATTGTTGTTGGGGAGAAATCATGAGTATGGACCTCTGTGTATATTTGAAATTATTCTTGATATTTAGTATCTGCTTAGATGCATGACTTTTAACTGCCTTGTGACATGACACCGTTTTTATATGGTGGGAAGTTATTGTTTTGCTAGCTAGAAACTCATTGCACGTGCATTTCTCTTCATTTTATCATTATCTTTATTTTTAATAAAGATCATGACTGGCGATTATTACTCGTACTGAGATTAGTTAGTCTCAAGTATTGGAATTCAAACTAACGTTAATTATAAAATATCTTAGGATAACTTTGGCTTTGGCATTGCTTGTTTGTTTCATTTATCTCAGCATTTCTCACTGTTCCTTTTTGATTAATCTACAAATTAGAGGCCCACCTCAATTTTTCCACTGAAAGAAAAATCAGGAAATATCATAACAATGGTACAGTATTCTTTTTGGACTTTTTTTTGTAGGTTGAGCAGTTACATAAAATTTTCAAACTTTGTGGGTCACCCTCTGAAGAGTATTGGAAGAAATCAAAGTTGCCTCATGCAACAATTTTCAAGCCTCAACAACCTTATAAACGCCGTGTTGCAGAAATCTTTCAAGACTTTCCTGCTCCTGCATTAGCACTCGCAGAGACCTTGCTTTCTATAGATCCTGCTGATCGTGGATCTGCAGCCTCTGCTTTGAAGAGCGAGGTAGAAAATTTCCTATAAATTATACATGTTGCTTTCATTTTAGAAATTAGATTTTCCTGTATTTGAGAGTTAGTATACTTGCTCTCCTTCCCTCCCTCTCCTTTTCCAACACCTCAAACCATCAATATATTTCCTGAAGCAAAAAGAAAACGGAAAAGAAATTATATAGTTGGTTCCCAGTTTACTGATGAGGAAATTTGACACTGGGCTTAAATGTGGGATCATCTTGATAAGATTGCTGCATTCAGAAGGTTTGAATCACGAAACTCTTCTTGAATAGTATAAGACACGGAGTTGAAGATGCATGATCACATGAATGTTCATGTGATATGTACACGGGACTTGCCGTGTACTTTTCAAAAAGGGCAGGATATGGATATGCCAGGAGCACTTTGATTAAAATAATGTTTCTGTTTTATACCCGTCAAAAGTATAATCGTTATATTGTTTATCAATAACCAAGATACTCCCAGTTGGGGGAATCGCATGGAACTCGCGGAATGATTTGAAAACGTCGGGACGACCCGCAAATTATTGAACCAAACAACCAAATAAGAACGAATCTTGAAAGAACTCTTGATTACAAAATTAAAGAACCTCGATTTGCGAACGTCACAAAGGGTGCCTAATCTTTTGATAAGTTCTAGGTTTGAACGCCACAAATATATCAAAATATTTGATAAGTTCGAAAGTTCATTGAAGAACCATGGAGAGAAAATCTCAATTTTTATAATGTCAAAAGTCTAAATGTTTACAATAAAAAATAAACTTATTTATACTAAACCAATAAATCCTAAGAAATATGAAAAATACGAAATTAAAGAGTACTAAAATAACAAACTTGCTAAAAATAAGAATTCTAGCCAAAATAAAATATTTCATGAAAAATGAAAGTTTGTTCCGATTATAGTCTATGTCAGATCATATCATCAATGATGCGAAACCCCGTAGCAGCTAGACTACGAAATTCATGCCCAAATTGATGCGGCACCCAAGAATGTCAATTAAATCGGTTTTGGATCTGAGCCCAACGATATGAAACTAAAAACCCAACCAGAATGATGCTACGTTGAACCTGTAGATTACACGACGAAAAGAATCCACAATCCGGTTGTTTGATTGCTACAAATATTCAGCATATTTGATAAGTTCGATTGTTTGAAGCCAAGTTTCGAAAGAGAAAATTCTCCATTAATTCAATTTATCAAAAGTCTTAATTGTTACAACAATGAAATAAAATTCCTATTTATATGGAAACTATGAAAAACGTAGAAAATATGGAATAACATGACATTTAGAGTCCTAGAATAAGAAAACTACCAAAAATGACAAATTCTAGTCAAAATAGGAAAAATCGCGCAAAAAATCTGTCCTACCGGACACGTCGTACCAAACGTCCGATTGGACAGAATCTTCATCCCGTCGGACAGCTTTCAATATTTTGACCATAACTTTCTCTACCGATGTCCGATTGAAGTGATTCGAAGTGCGTTGGAAAGATTACTAAAAGGCCACAACTTTGCTTCAGACATAATCCTCTAATTCGATCATTTACCATGTCAAAAACAGGTTTCAATAAGAAACTGAAAACAATTGCATAACTTTCGTGTTGATCCAATTGATTTCCGACCTCGACCTCGACCCCAACATGAAACTTGTTCCTTGGCATGTGGTTTTCAATATTATGGACTCCATTGCTTGAACATGTAAATGTATAGTTTTTATCAACTCTTTGAAGTCTTGGACTTGGCTCAAATCTCTCTCCAACATACTTCGGATTCTTGATGGTTTCTAGCGTAGCCCGGATCATATCAACCCCATCTCTTCGAAAAGATTCGTCCTCGAATCCAAACCTTGTGATTGCGTAGGGAATAACCAACATGCTACAAGTCTTATCACTGCACAACCTTGATCAAATGGAAAATTGTTTCTTGTATGCATAGGATCAATACACGGTACTCATCCATTTTGCAGATATGGATGTATTGTAGCACAACCTCAATCAACCATAGATGTTGCGGCATGAACTCCCAATAACCTTCACATAGATCAAAATGTGTTCGCCTTGACTACTTAATCTTGCAAGTGTGGAGTGCTCCACTAACAGCTCCATCTGATGACTGTCCATGTATCCTC
Source organism: Osmanthus fragrans (assembly GCA_019395295.1). Taxonomy (NCBI): domain Eukaryota; kingdom Viridiplantae; phylum Streptophyta; class Magnoliopsida; order Lamiales; family Oleaceae; genus Osmanthus; species Osmanthus fragrans. The sequence continues at coordinate 507,955 of CM033344.1, read as the reverse complement.
CTTGTTTTACTTGGCTCAAGCACATGAAACAATTTCAAACCCAATGCTCCTAAGTTGCCCTTCGGATCATCAATTTCATTTGACCCCCTGCATATGAAGATCTTCCAGTACCTTTGAAACTCCGTCGTCTCCTTGAGAATCACAAAGTCAATTACCGGCGATAAAGAAATTCCCAAAGTAGTGTAGGGTTGGTTAGTTTCATCCACATTGATAGTCAATTTGAGGCTCAATCCCCGGGTCGGGTGGTATTCCAAAGGGATAGTTCGCTGAAAATAATTTTTCGGTAACCTGCAAAACAGAAGTATTCAAAATAGGGAGGGAATTATTAGTTTTGGCCAACTCCTCCTTAACTTCACGCTCCCCTTCCTTCAAGATCACTTCCGACTCTTCTTTTGTCTTCGAAGATTCTTCTTCATTCTCTTTTTGCAGCTCAACTTCCCTTTCACTCTTTTGTAGCTCTCTTACTTTTTCTTCACAACTAACCACCTCACAATTCTCTCTTACTCTTTTGCTCCTTATGATTATTCTGTGAGTTGATCAAGTCACGAATTTTTGAGAACTCAAGCTTATAATCTAACCCTGTCTTTCTGTTTGATGTATTGCCAACATGTTCCACACTTGGTGTTTTTTCCTCTCTTAAATATCCAACTCTACTATATCTTCTAGGCTCTTCTCTAAATCCCCAATCACGTCGATCCCTTCTACAAAAATGATTAGGTGCATAACTTCTCCTTATGATCACTCTCAATTCATCCCAAACTTCAATACACCTCTCACCATTCCTCTGCCTAGATCCTGTCAACTTATCCCACCAAATTAATACATAATCTACGAATGAGCTCACAATCAATCTCAATTCTCTCCCTGGAATAATCATGGCACTCAAACCTCAATTCTATATTTTCTTCCCATGCCACGTATGCCCCGGGATCATTCCTACCCTTAAATTGTAGAATTGTTATTTTTACACCTCCCATTAACACCAACTTCACCAAAACCCCTGCATTTCCGTCTCTCCCAACTACTCACATTAAACACATCATCGCATTGATCTCTATGAATTCTATTCAATTTCTCATCCAACCTATCTAACACTCTCCCCATATCCACCAACATCCTTTCCAATCGATCCATCATATTACTCATATTGACTCTATGACTCAAAAAGATTTGAGCTAGACAACTTCAGACTGGAATTTATAAATTCAAGAACCAAAGTGGTTCTTGAATTTAGATTGGAATGAAAAGAAACATATTTTTGGAATTAGAATTGATAGTAGGAATTTTGGACAATTTTCAAGAAATTTTTTTTGACATGAATAGTAACCTCGGATGAACAGTAAAAAAAGTTTCAATTTTTTTTTAATGAACTCAAAATTTGACTACGAGAACGACAAAAAAAGAAAGATTTGGACTCAAATTGAGCACAAAAATAAATTTTGAAATTTTTTTGGTATTTTTTTGGATTGAAGACTCAAAATAAATCACTAATACAAGAACATGAAAAACAAGAAAAGAAAACAAAGAAAAGACTCAACAAGAAAAATAAAAGGATATAACTTGATTAAATTGGAGTCAAAGCTCTGATACCAAATGATGCGAAATCCCGTAGCAGCTAGACTACGAAAACCCACGCCCAAATTGATGTGGCACCCAAGAACGTCATTTAAATCGATTTTGGATCTGAGCCCAACGATATGAAGCTAAAAACCAACAAGAACGATGCTACGTTGAACCCCTAGATTACATGACGAAAAGAATCCACAATCCGGTTGTTTGAACGCCACAAATATTCAACATATTTGATAAGTTCGATTGTTTGAAGCCAAACTTCGAAAGAAAATATTCTCTATTAATTCAATTCATCAAAAGTCTTAATTGTTACAACAATGAAATAAAATTCTTATTTATATAGAAATTATGGAAAACCTATAAAATATGGAATAACACGACATTTAGAGTCCTAGAATAAGAAAACTACCAAAAATAACAAATTCTAGTCAAAATAGGAAAAATCGCGCAAAAAATCTGTCCTATCGGACACGTCGTACCTAACGTCCGGTTGGACAGAATATTCATCCCGTCGGACAGCTTTCAATATTTTGGCCATAACTTTCTCTACCGATGTCCGATTGAAGTGATTCAAAGTGCGTTGGAAATATTACTTAAAGGGCTACAACTTTGTTTCAGACATAATCTTCCAATTCAATAATTTACCATGTCAAAAACAGGTTTCAATATGAGACTGAAAACAATTACATAACTTTCGTGATGATCCAATTGATTTCCGACCTCGACCCCAACATAAAACTTGTTCCTTGATATGTGGTCTTAATATTATGGACTCCATTGCTTGAACATGTAAATGTATAGCTTTTATCAACTCTTTGAAGTCTCAGACTTGACTCAAATCTCTCTCCAACATGCTTCGGATTCTTGATAGTTTCTAGAGTAGCCTGGATCATATCATAAAATGTACACCACATTTTAAATTTCCTTGACAAATTATGTGAATTGGTATATATAATAATATGAGGTTCAGAGAAAACAAACATCGTGCATAATCTGTTGTCCTTTCCTAGAAACACGATTTTCTGTGGCCATGTGATGAAACCACATCTTCAATTTGGGTCTAGGCATCAAAGTTGAATGAAAATTAACAAAGTGCTACAGTTATCCTCTTGCTGCTTCTTTTTGCTGCATTATTGGTAGAGAGAGGAGAAATTAGTAAAGGAAGAAGGGAGGAGGGAAAGAAAATGGTGCTTGTGCTCATCTTAGTGGGAGATGGATTTGAAGATGGAAACTAGGGCGTGGGCATAAACAAATTGGCAACTCAACAGAGAATGCCTAAACTGATGACTGATCTTTAATACTGATCTACATAATTTAAATTATCATTTTCTATGATTTATCTTTAATACTTATCTACATATTTTAAATTACTATTTTTCCGTAAAATTATGTTTTGTCAAAATGGACTTGGTCATGTCCCTAATGTTAGATAGACCTATGTTCTTGGAGGGTCAAAATTTGCAGAAGTTACAAAAAAATTCACGACACCTGGCATGTCAAACTTGTGTCCTGGTGTGTCTTAGTCATGTCCGTGTCCAATACATGTTAGACATACTCCACTCTAGGTGAAGTGTCTGTACTTTATCGAAATTTTCTCCCAGGTCTTGCAGACTTTTTGATAGTTTATTCTTGAGGATATGGTACTTTAAAGGAAGAATGATGTATTATTCAAATGGGAGAACAAATTAACAGAAGTTAAGCTGAAGTAAAAGTCCAATATTCTTTTTGCTATTGTTTCTTGCTCAAGTAGACTGGGTAACACAAAAATCATTTGCTCCATAAACCCTTTCTTCTCATATCAGGGATCATGTTCTAATACTTTTTTCATATTTGTATCTGGAGTTCTAGTTTCTCTGTAGTTAATTCAAGAAACTAAGCAAATGGAAATCTTATATGGCATCTGCTCTCTTTTGCAGTTCTTTACAACAAGGCCACATCCTTGTGATCCTTCAGTCTTGCCAAAATATCCCCCCAGCAAAGAGTTTGATGTCAAAGTACGGGACGAAGAAGCTAGAAGGTGATTACTGAATCTTAACATTGACCATGCAATACACCATAAATAAGATGCTGAAGCACATATCTAATTATATGTGTAACCTGAAAACTTGTGAAATAATTTACCTGAAAATTGGCTGTGTAAATTTATAGACAAGTGGCAGCTGGAAGCAAGGGTCAAAGGCACAATCTTGATAGGAGAGCACCATGTCAATCTCGTGCAGTTCCAGCTCCTGATGCCAATGCTGAATTAGTCTCATCAATGCAGGTCTGTGTTAACATATTTACCTATGAGCTTTTAGTTTCTGATTGCTGGCCAGATTCCAAAGTGTTTATTTATTGAGTAGTAATAATTCTTATTTTACCTGTAAAAACTTACAAGTGTGACATTACTCAAAATAACCACTCCATATTATAAATTAATATTTATAAAGCTGAAAACCCTAATTGCTAAAAAAAGTAAAAATAGAAAGAGTTCAATCTTTGATTTGTTATGTATAGAACGATGAAGTGGAATCAATTTCACCACTGTCACCTCATCTGTGTGGTGCCGAGGGTGATCCCATTTTGCCAAAACTTCCCACACTTAGTAATCCTCGTATACATCATTTAACATGCTAAAGCATTGATTATCATCAGTCTAATGAGGAAAAAGCAAGCTAGAATCTTTCTGAAACTTGCATATAATAGTCACTATTAAAAAAGTGAAACAAGTTAAGACAAAACCATGAAGCAACTTGGGATTTTTTTTATTTTTCGATTTAAGTAGCTGAATTGATGGCATCTCTTACTGGCATATAAACTTGAGAGTAATCAAGAAAATTAATATGTAGAAAAATTTTCATACCTTTGCGGTAGTTAATTGTTCATCCCTTGTTCTGTCAAAAATAAAACTGAATTCAAAATTAAGGAACCCAATAAAACTGAATTTGAAATTAAGGAACCCTTCATTTGTATTCAAACTGCCTGTTGTTACCATAAATTCATGACAGATTCTTGAGTCTGATCCATGTGAAATCACCCAGAAAAATGTTTTCATTTGCCAATCCACAGTTTTTTCTCAATTACTTCTCCTCGCATATTGGCTTTCTGGATACAGAAAAGACATGGTCAGTCCAACTCCAAGAGCAGGAGTGAGATGTTCAGCTCTCATCCAGAAGAAGTCGCTTCTGGTTTTCCAATTGACCCACCTAGACCATCCCAGGCTGTGGATGAAGCTAACAATGATTCCCAGGGAAATATTCACAAGAGAGCTTCCCATTCTGGGCCTTTGGTTAATCGGGCTGCCTGGGCTAAGGCTGGAAAGAACATGGAAGATGCTCCAAAAATTCTTACTGGGGCCGACTTATCTGCCATGTCTGGTTTGGTCGCTGCAAGAAAGAGTATGTTGTCTGAAGAGCGTCGGGAGAAATCTTATTCTCAGCAGGATGTTCCCAAGCTTATATCCAGGTTTCCCGGATCATTCAAAGAGGCTTCAAATTCCACTGTACGACAAGATCAAAAAGATAACACGACTGTAGCGTCTCATCAGCTTGATAATGAAAGAATCAGCAATGATCCCGTTCTTGTAAGTAATAAATACACTTCTGACGTATGTTGTTACTGGGCTTTCTATTTTTCAATTTAAAATTCTAATTGTCTTTTGATTATTTGTTTCTTGTATCCATCCAGATGGGTTATGGGTCAAAGGGCAGCAAAATTCACTACTCTGGACCACTACTAGTTCCTTCAGGCAAAATGGACCAGGCACTGAAAGATCACGACCGCCAAATCCAAGAAGCTGTACGAAGAACTCGGCTGGAGAAGGCAAGAATGAGAAAACTTCAAGTAGAGGGAAACCAACCATCAAGTAATTCCTTTTATGTTTCAGGACGTTGAGTCGATATAAAGCCGATTGAACTGAAAGAAGACGAAGGTAAAGTCATGTATGAAGTCACCAGTATTGCTGGGGTGGGATTATTATATAGGGGCTATTCCATAGAAGGATGCAGGGGCTAGTTTCAGCCACTGGTAGGAGTTGAAATAGGAATTCATCCCTATTTAGGAGATCTTTCGTCTGTGTTTTCTTTGTAGCACATCAAACGCCTATCAAAAAACACGGGCTATTCTTGTAAGAGTAAGCTTATTGTCCTCTTTTTCATACATGCCTGTCTAGTTAATAATGCTGTCTATGGAATTCGCCAGCCTAGTAAGTCAACACCAATGTCAAGATATTCTGTTTCTAAATGTTAGCAACAATGTATCCAACGGCTACCTTACCACTTTATTGATATTCCTAATGTGATTCTTTTTGCTGTAATGAACCTTGGATTTTCTTATGCTCTTTTTTCTATGTTCATTTGAGGCTGATGTAGTTAGAACAGGTAAAATACGGAAATGTGTTACTGAGCTTATACAAGATAAGTTCTATGTATCTTAATTTCTAGCTTCTTGAAATGATTTAACATACTGGCCATAGTGTTTCAAAGATTAATTGGTTTAATTTTTATTTTTTTTAATAATTTTTTGATACTATATTATGTGCTCAAATATCTCCCTTATCAAACATGTTTTCATATCGTAAAGAATAAGAATATATAATGCAACATTGGATGGATATGATTTTAATTAATCAATATCAATGATCTAATTTACATTCACAAACAGTCAGAATGTATTCACTAACATACTATCACCAAATAATCAAGTAACTTAGTTAGATATTGTTGTACATGTGCCAAATTGTTATAACATGTTAAAACTAATGACTCTATCAATCATTAAAGTACAAATTCACTTAACTTATTTAATACACGCCGATGACTATGGCGGATCCAGAAATTCAAATAAGTTAGGCGGATCCATGCGAGCGTGGATGGCCACTTCTATGGAATGAAAAAAAAATAAAAATAAAAATAAACTCCCGATGGAGACCCTGCACTGACACACCAACCTCAAACCTCTACCCTCACCTAACTCCAAAAAAATCGACCCCAATTTGGACACATGCATGCAATTATATTACATACATGTGTTGTCTGTATACATCTTGTATTTCTATTTATGTAGCGTAGGAACTCAACAGTCAACTGTCATCAACACTCTTAGGATCCGTTTGATACACCGTTATTTTCCTAATACTTTTTCGCTGTTTGATAGCTTTTTTTTTTTTTTTTTTTTCCATTAGAATTGGTTTCCAAGGTACAACCACTTGAAGCGTGATTTCGTAGAATTCCAATAACTTGCTATATGGTGAGAAATGAAATTTCAAATTTTATTTTATTTTTTTAAACAAATTTTTAAGATAAAGTGTAAAAAAATTTATCCCTTTAATTGACAAATTTCATGCAAAACAAAGCCAAACGTAAAAATAAAAAAAAAAAAATTTATTTTATTTTATTTTTTATTTTTTTTTGACAATCTAAACATATTTTCTCCCCAATGGTAAAAAAATTTATCCATTTAATTAACAAATTGCATTAAAAAAAAAAGTCAAACATATTATAATAGAAATGTGGAAAATTATACCAATCAAACACCTTTAATTACAATTCCTGGTAAAATAATTCCAAATAATTCAATTCCCTACAATTTAATTCATTTTCACCCAAATTTCACTGTTACAATCAAACGAACCCTAACTCATCTATCACCGCCACGTTTTCCCTATCTCTTTCTTAGAGCTGGTAAACTATCAATTGATCAATATGTTGGCTAAACTTTTAAGGCAAATCTTGTTTTTAAATATTTCTGACTTTTTCCCATAAAAAGTAACAAAGAATATCTGTTTCTTTCATAAGATTGGTGAAAACAAATTCTTGAATCTTATATTATATTTCGTTTAAGGTTTTCTTTTAGATAATGTGAAGAAATATAAATTGTATTATTATGATTTTATAAATATTACAATATAGGAGATTCTATTTATAGGATTATAAATAACTGTACAAGGAAATAAATATAAAAGGAAAAATTACACAATCAACTACTATAGAAAGTAATCCTACACTAAAAAGAAATATTACAATGGAAAATACTTCAAATTTTATTTCTATATTTAACACACTCCCCTCAAACTCAATATGAGGTAAAATATTGAATTTGAAGAAATCGATCCAATCAAATCTTTCAAATTGAAGAACTCCAAGTACTTGAGGTCTTTGTCATTGTTGATGGAGATAAGTGATTTCTTGTTTGCTAGAAGAAAATATTTGATGGACATTGTTTTTTTTTTTTTTTTAGCATAAGAAAATCCCGAATTTATCAAGAGGCAAGGGAAAGGCCGATAAAGTTCAATGTACCGACTCTTCAAAGTTTTAAAAACCTCTAGTTAGTTTAAGAGGCATGGGGAGTGCTAGTAAAATTTAAGGTACCGACCCTCCAAAATTTAAAAAAAAAACTCTAGATAGTTTAAGAGGCAGAGGGAGAGCCGGTAAAGTTCAAGGTACCGACCCTCCAAAGTTTTAAAAACCTCTAGGTAGTTTAAGAGGTATGTTTGTTTTTATAAAAAAAAAAAATCTCTAGTTTGTTTAAGAGGTAGGGGAGTGCCGGTAGTAAATTTCAAGTTACCGACTCTCTAAAGTTTTTTTTTTTTGGCATAATAAAATCTGCTTATGAAAACATGTTATAAAAATTTATCAATTTTTTTTTTTTTTTACATAAAAGAAAACTTATTTATAGGGTTACAACCAACCTCGGTTTGCTAAGCATATGAATTCCAGCCCACCTTTACTCCAGCCACAAAATTTGACTACCAACAGCTGCCTTCAATTCTGCTGTATTGCGTGAGCATACACTGAATTCAACTTCAATTCTTTATTCCCCAAATCAGCCACCTTTTTGCTCCCAAAGTTGAAAGTTGCCTCAATTTTCGTGTGCGTATTCATAACTTCAGCACTTCCTTCACGTTCTCTGCACCGTTTGTTTTTTTTTTTGTGCATGTTTAACCCAAAATCAAGTTAAACCTGCTCTGATACCATGTGAAGAAATATAAATTGTATTATTATGGTCTTGTAAATATTACAATGTAGGAGACCCTATTTATAGGGTTACAAATAACTGTACAAGGAAATAAATATAAAAGGAAATATTACACAATCAACTACTATAAAAAATAATCATACACTAAAAAAAAATATTACAATAAAAAATATTCCATATTTTATTTTTTTATTTAACAGATAATGAAAGAAAAGCTTAAATAGTGGCCGTCAAGATAAGAAAAATACTAGGAATTTTTTTACGGGTGCTGTTGTGGCAGCTTCTGTGTGGCTCTTATATTTTATTTTTTCATTTTGCCATCTTTCAACGAGAAATTGCCAAGTACTCCCTGTATGATTTGTGAACCAGCTTTTATAGGTGGAGCAAGGTTCTATAAGAAAAATGATATATAAAAGGACACTACTTTTCTCTCGTAATCAGTGTGATTAACAACTAATTATTTCATGGTCAATAATTTAATTATTTCCATGCATTACATCAGCTTAATTTAATGACACTAATTAATTCTTTTTGAGAATGGTGATACAGTAAGATAATGATTGACATAATTTTTGATATAATATCATGTGACATTTTATTATCGTATTGATTAAAATACAATCAACTTTTACATTTAATTATATCTTGTCAACACTTATTATATTAAAGCATTTGTTAACATTTTTCTGTCAAAGTGGTATAGCCCTTCTTTTTGATTAGTCAATTAATTAATATTAGTAAACTACAGTCGAAACTCCAACTGTCTGTGTTTATAATATATTTGAACCCTTTTCTGAGTGTTACTGTGTCATTGAAAATTGGAAGATCCTTGCTTGTCCACACATGGATAGTTGAATTAAAATAAATAAAAAATGAAAGTCCACCATAAATTCCCATTTTGTTACCGTACTTTTAGGGGGGGCGCGGGAGAACAGGTTTGAGGATGGGAAAGAGCCACGTAGTAATGCAAATACGTGGATTGTAGATAGCGGAAAGTTTCCTAAAATAATAATAACGTGTGCAGTAACTGATATTCAAGAAACAAAGAAAAATATGCGTTTAAGGATTTTGTGGTGATGAGGTTGGGGTAGGGGTGAATTTTCTTTTGGTTTTGTCTTGGGCAAATATTCTTGGGCGGTGGGAGATTTTATGAGGCTGTGGTGCAATCATTTGGAAAAAGCACGCTGTCCATTTAGATTAATTCTAATCCTTTTATGTTTGTGCGAGTAAAAGTTAAGGAGTATCAGTTTGTGTGGTTCTTGTTCTTTGGTATGCTTCAGCTAGAATTCAAGCTCTTTCTTTCTTCTCTTTTGGTACTGTGCTAATCCACTCTATCTACACAGACAGATGGGTTTATGTATGTGATTTGAATTTTCATTATCTTTTGCCTTTTTAATGAGTTCTCGAATTTTCTTGATAAAAGGTTTGTGCTCATCTGATAAAAAATTGTGATCTTGATTATTTGGGTAGTTAAAGATGCGTTCTTGAAGCAAAAATGGAAGTTAAAAAACTTTTGAGAAGCCGTTTGATCATCATCTTAAATTATGTACATTGTACAAATATACAGCAAATAGGAGGATAACAATGGAGGGTTCAATTCATCTGAGTCTGGTTGGCAGAGGTCTGACAATACATCCCATAATTCTGGGTTCATATCAGGAAGAAAAGGGAGAGAAACACCAACGGAGTGGCTCCACCATAGAACCCAGGTTGGGGATCGGGCGCCGGTGGTGGCGAAGCCACTTGTTCCGGCCGTGGAATGCAGTGATAGTAGTTTAAGACATTGGTTAGATAACCCAGAAAGAAAAGTGGATTTTCTTGAATGTTTGCAGATATTTTCTCAAATTGTGGAGATTGTTAACCTAGCACATTCTCAAGGAATTGTTGTACGCAATGTGCGGCCTTCATGTTTTGTTATGTCATCGTTTAACCGTGTTTCCTTCATTGAATCTGCTTCTTGCTCGGTTTCTAGTTCTGGTTCCCTTGAGTATGGTCAAATGGCTGAGTTTAAAGGTTCATCTTCACCGTTGCACCATGAATCAAACTCCCAGAAACAAGAAGCCTGTGGCAATGATCAGGTCGAAGATTAAAAACATTATTTTCCTATGAAACAAATATTGCTTATGGAATCAAATTGGTACAGCAGTCCAGAAGAGGCTGCTGATGGTCCACCCTCTTGTGCTTCAGACATTTATCAACTTGGGGTCTTGCTTTTTGAGGTCAGCAGTATGCAAATTCAGAAATTCTCCTGCAGATCTTGTTTAAACTGGAGTTTATTTGTGGTTTTTTCATTGCTGTCATCTATCAAACACACAGCTGATGTACTTTATTTAACTTGTGGGCGGCTATTCTGCACGTTTAGTTCACTGGAAGAGAAAAGCACAACAATGGGTAGCCTCAGACATCGAGTTCTCCCACCTCAGTTGCTTCTGAAATGGCCTAAAGAAGCTTCATCTTGCTTATGGCTGCTGCATCCTGAGCCGAGCAGCCGGCCGAAAATTGGGTGAGTTTTCTTCCTCATAGCATTGCCATTGAATATTTCAGCTACAATGAATATGTGGTTTATCTACATATCAATATTTGGTTATTTACTTTTCCTTCATAAGGTTACTGTTCTTATTGCACCAGCAGGCGTGTATTAAATAGTTCAAAACATTCATGCTGATTTTATGCATATTATAGAGGAACACATTACTCTATTTATCTCTGACATGTCCTTCACGTGATTGATGGACTCATTTTTTCCTCTGAAGGCCTGACGCGTGCACATTTTTTAAATAGGTGGCACAAGACTTGACTACAGGACTGTATCCTGCTGTGAAACCATGTCGAACTACTTGATATAATAGTCAGGTATGCAGAACTTCCTTATCTTGTGTATCATTTGACAGATAAAATTAATTAGCAACGCCTTCAAAATCTCTGGAGATCTAGTAACAGTAAATACAGACCTATTGCTAACCAACACTTGTCTGAATTACTTATATAACGTACTCAGTCATGCACTGACCAAGTGAACAACTGTGTCATTCATAACATATTCTAGAATTGATTTCATTGTTTGTCCATGTGCTTTTCCATGATCATGCTTATACCTACCTATAATACCATCAACTTGAAATGTCAAACCTCATATGCACCATGCACATATTAAGCTACCTACTATGTTGGAATACTAAACTTGTAACCTATGTTGCACATACGCGCTGGGAGATAATCGTCTCCCAACCAAGAGCCATCTGCACCACATACACGTTATAGTGACATACTAAGCTTAAAATGGGGAGCAAGTTAGTTATGTATGAGTTTTGACTTTTAAATCATGCCAAACTAATGTTCTACTTTCTCGTCATTAATTGTTTCCGAGTAAGATGAACATTACCTTGCATCCATCTTAGTAAATTCCGACCTAGAGAACATTCTTAACTTCACCGGAATCTTTCTGTCTCTATATTCACCACCATCTAATAATTTGTTTTAGTTTTCATATCATATATTCAAACTCTTCTGAAATGTCATCAACAAAGGATATAAAATAGTGCATGCCTCTTAAGGAAACTGTATTAGAAAGTCCTCACACATTGGAATGAAATAATTCAAAATACCTTCAATATTCTTGTTTGCTTTCTATAGAAGAGAATGCTTAAAAGTTAAAAATACAGTTTGCAGGCTCTGAGTCCTTTCAACAAGCCCATGTTTGCACATCCTTGCTAAGTTTTCTCAACTGCTTGTCCTAATCTCATATGATACAACCTGATGCTCTCATGATATACATACGTTTCAGATGTAAACCTAATCACACTTCAGTAGTACAATTTCTTTTGTGTGCCCTTCATCACCTAAATTTATCTCATAGTCACAATGACACCTCTAAGTTCCAAGACTTCTAAGAGACGGGATTCTTTTTCATACTTAGTGCTTACCGAGCTTCTGATCAAACTTCTAGTTGATCCATCTTGATTTTTCAAATGAGGTAAAAGTGACCTAGCTATTTTATATGCAATGCCATTGCTTACGAGACAAGTGCATCTCAAATCCAAAATTAACTTATCATAGTAAGATTTTGATGGTATACTAACCAGTGTAAATAATACTGATCTTTACACTTTACATCTTAGAAACAACCCTGCTCTTTTATTTCTTTTGCAATTTAGGCCAATTTTTCTTCCAATGACATTTCTCGCGACAAAGGTTACATTTCATGTTTAGTTGGTTTTCTCGAAAATGAGATTTGGTCTTTATAGTTGGTACTCAGCTTTGAGAATGACCTGTGTTGTCTTGTGTTGTTGTATCCATATACACTAGATCTTCTTTCTACTTTCAGTACTGCAAAAGGCAATACATACATCATCAAAATCATTTTGCTTTTCTATTAAATCAAAGTAGTGACAAGATGTTCCTATTCACCGAGAAGAGATACTAACGAATTTAAAGCGTTGTCTTTATCCTTGAAGTTGCATCCAAGTACAACAAGTAAACAAATGAGTCCTGTTACATGCGTGTGATTGATCTTTGCTCAATCTTTGTCAAATGTAGTCTTGAATTTTTTTTCCAAAATAATGTCTAGCCCTTCTTGATATTTGTTGGAAAAATGAGATATTTGAATGAAGACATTGAGGAAGAAGCATGTGATTTAAATCTATATGGTTGTGTCCTTTGCTTAAGATTTAGTTTCAATGGCTGTAAGTTTAATTTCATTTTGTAATAATGATTGTTCGCATGCAGTTTTGTTAGATTATATTTGTAGTAGAAATTCTCGTATTATTTGAACAACATGGACATCTAACTCCTCACATTTCCATGTGCTGAAATCTGAAATTATTAATACTATCAAACTTCTATATCTTAAATCTTTCTTTGGCCATGGTCGTATTTACTAGTGTAGATGAAGATTTGTCATCTTTGAATAAAATAATTAATATACCTTCAACAAGAGACAACAACAAATTAAGCAGCAACATGAATCACTTTTGGCCACTTCGGTTCGTTCATAGCTGCAAAACAACTAGATCTTTAGGAAAAGTTCAGTACTAGTAGGGACTGTCCAAATGAAATGTGTATTAGAATTCATATCATAAGATTTGACAAATATTATGCTGGTTTTCAAATTACTGCAACCTTCTTCCTTTACCTAGACTTGGGATCAACCATGAAAACAATATGGGGAGTTAAATAACTATTGTACCTAAGAGAAATAAATAATTTTGATTTAAAAATCATAGAAGGAACCATTGACTCTATACGCTTGTTGAGAAAACCTCACAACCAAAAGTTGATTCTGAAATATAATAGTCAAAATTAAATCATAAAAATGAATAGAAAGGAATACCATAAAATTTATAAAAATGTGGTAACTGTTACCTATATCCTCACATTGTTGAGTCACTTTAACTTCAAGAAGGAAATATGAACTTTGAAATTGCAAAATCTACCCACTTTTCTGGAATATTTAAGAGAGACATGTACAGATATCAATGAGAAAGGGAACCAATGACATACTAAGTTTGGTGTGAATCTAATTACGTGCTTTCTACTAAATGTATGGCAACCTCAAACTTTCCTCCTCTGCGTTCTGAATTGATTCATCTGGAAGTTGTGTACTAGGTTTTACAGAACTTTAAGATGGTACTTTGTCTAACCAAGGATTCTTTTCCATTTTTACAATTCTCTTACAATATATACCAGCGAGCTGTTGCAAAGTGAGTTTCTGAATGAACCAAGAGAAAATATAGAAGAACGAAAAGCTGCAGTAGAGCTTAGAGAACAAGTAGAGGAGCAGGAGTTGTTGCTGGAATTCCTTCTACTTATGCAACAAAGAAAACAGGAAGCTGCTGAGAGCTTGCACGAGACTATATTGTTTCTGTCTTCAGATATAGAAGAAGTCTCAAAGCTTCAAGCAGCCCTCAGGGTAAAAGGAGGCTCAAGATCAGAGTTGAACAGGACTTTAGCTTCAGGTCCCCCTATGATGAATACTACTGATGATGATGATGATGATTCTAGTAGCTCACGATCCAGGAAGCGGTTACGGAAGGGAATCTGTATTGATAACTCAGAAGAATCCGAAGACCATTCCCATGCGGATGAGCATCAGAAATCGGAGTTTCCTGATGGAAATCAAGGAAATGTCCTCTCTAAAAGTCATCGACTGATTAAGAACTTTAGAAAATTGGAATCAGCTTATTTTTTGACAAGACATAGGGCCATCAAACCAACAGGCAGAACATTGTTTGGACATTCTCTTGTAAGTAGCTATGGTAGAAGATCAATTGCACTAACTGAAAGAAGTTCAGTTAGTAACTTGTCATCTAAAGAACCGTATAATGATCATACACCAAGTGGATGGATAAATACATTCCTAGAGGGGTTATGCAAGTATCTCTATTTTAGTAAACTAAAAGTCAAGGCAGACTTGAAACAAGGGGATCTATTAAATTCATCAAACCTCCGTATAATGATCATACACCAAGTGGATGGATAAATACATTCCTAGAGGGGTTATGCAAGTATCTCTATTTTAGTAAACTAAAAGTCAAGGCAGACTTGAAACAAGGGGATCTATTAAATTCATCAAACCTCATATGCGCTCTTAGTTTTGACCGCGATGGTGAATTTTTTGCAACTGCTGGCGTAAACAAGAAGATCAAAGTTTTTGAATATAGTTCGATCTTAAATGAAGATCGTGATATCCATTATCCTGCGGTTGAAATGGCCAGCAGCTCAAAGCTTAGCAGCATATGTTGGAATGGCTATATCAAAAGCCAGATTGCTTCAAGTAACTTTGAAGGTGTGGTGCAGGTAGTCGGAGTTCCAATACATGTTATTTTACATTTTCTTTCTACTTAGATTGTTAATCATTTTTTGACCGATATTGTGCAGGTATGGGATGTTACGAGGAGTCAAATTTTCACTGAAATGAAAGAACATGAAAGGCATGTCTGGTCTGTTGACTTTTCTGTTGCAGATCCTACAATGCTGGCCAGCAGCAGCGACGATGGTTCCATTAATCTTTGGAATATCAATCAGGTTGCACTTGGTGGATGTCAGCTTTGAAACTACATGTACTTACAGTCATCTAGTTATCAATGCTGTGTAGATTCAGTTTTCAATGTAATAAATTTGTTTCTCTTACATGGGTTGCTGCTGCAGGGAGCAAGTGTTGGTACAATTAAGACAAAGGCCAACATCTGCTGTGTTAAATTCCCATTGGACTCTGGTCATTCCCTTGCTTTCGGTTCAGCAAATCATAGGATATATTACTATGATCTACATAACTCAAAAATGCCTCTATGTACTTTAGTTGGGCATAACAAAACAGTGAGCTACATTAAGTTCATAGATTCAATGACTCTTGTGTCTGCGTCTACGGATAACACATTAAAGCTTTGGGATTCGTCAATGTGCACGTCACGGGTACTTGATAGTCCTCTCCAGTCATTTACTGGCCACCTGCATGTAAAGGTAGCTTGTTCTGTTTTGTCCACTCGAGATTCCTATGATTTTCTGTTGTTATTCTGTCCTTCATTTGATATTTAACTGACAAAAATATAATCATGTTTTGCATCTGATGATAAGACATTGTTTTTATTCAGAATTCCGTTGGTTTATCTGTGTGCGACGGTTATATTGCAACAGGCTCGGAGATAAATGAGGTAACTCATGTCATCAATATATTTCTTTTCACTGTACAGGCTTTTGTTTTTTCTTGTTAAGGTTTTTTCTGATACTTCCATGTTATGGTGAATGAGACTCTTCTTCAAATTTAAAAGCAATTGGTTGGAGTCAGATTTGTTGGAAATGCTGTTTGGCGTATAATATTGACACTAACAGCTCTCTCACATCTTTTTAGGAGAATTTTTGCACTTCACCATATTATGAGGTAAAAATTCTTATGAAATAGGCAAGTAGAATATGGGGAGTGTGTTCAAGGACATGGCTCTTTGAATTTAGTTGTGAGGAAGACTCGAATTGGGTTTCTAAGCAAAATATAAAGAGAGAACAAATACATAAAATATACACGAGCAAACTCATTTTACTTTCCTTTCTATTTTTTTGGGAGGTGGGAATCTAGAATACTAGGCTCCATGCCAGCACAAGCCCCGGGCTTAAAAACTAAAGACATTACTGGAATGTCTTCGAAATGGCTATTTTTAAAATGTTATAGTAGTTTCAATTCTCCTTATTGACAATCAGCTTTCACTCTACAGGTTTTCGTCTATCACAAATGTTTGCCGATGCCTGCATTATCGTTTAAGTTTAACAAAACAGATCCACTTTCCGGAAATGAAGTGGACGATACAGCACAATTTGTCTCGTCTGTGTGTTGGCATGGTCAGTCATCCACCTTGGTTGCTGCCAATTCCATGGGAAATATTAAGCTTCTAGTGCTGGTCTAGTTTGGCCGGTTATTGTGACAATTCATGTTCCGGTTGAGAATTCAGAACAGATCCAGGAGACATGAGTTTTTAGCAGCTGAAGCAAACAGTGGCTCACAGCTTATAAGTTGACTTTTTCACTCAAGGTTATAGCAACAAGACATTTGAGACTAGCAAAAGATCCATAAAGAGTGAGATTCATCTTTTGATTAAGTCTATATTGTACATAAAAAATTCAAGAAGGGCTGGGGCGGGGGGGGGGGGGGGGGGGGGGGGGGTAATATTGATTTTTTATTGTACATTCTTCAACTCTTACAGATTTTAATCGTTTCGATAGAATATGTAATCTTATACATGTGTACAAGTTTTTCCTTGAACAGAATTTGATGGCTTGGAATGCAGATTAGAATTTTATAATCTTCATTGATCCAAACTTTTTCAGGCACCCTATTGTGTCTTTTTATATTCAGATGAAGTTATGAAGCAACATTAAACCCGTATAATTGAACCACAAGTTCATAGTTGAATGTCTGCAACCAGACTATGCAATGAAACTCTGCAGACAATCTAGAAGATGAAATGAATTTTTTATATGTATTATATCAAATAGAACTTCCAAAAATGGGGATGAGATACATTATTCTGATTAATTATATTGGCGCTGGTAAGTGAATTAGGCTAGCCTTTCTGTATCCTCAAGCAAGAAAGATAACTGTAAAATCTACTTACACTGATTTTTACTAAAATTATCTGACAAAACTAGTTTACCTAAAAGTCGCTGAAGCCTTTGAGCACCTGGTCCTGGTTTAAGCCTTGTGGGATTTCCAACCTCAGAGCAAGGAGGGTTTCCTGTGCACCAACCCCCCGGTGTGAAGCTCCCATTTTCTCGTCCAAGTAATTCTTTATCAATTTTGTTGAGGACGGGAACGTTCTGCTTGAATTTACGCGCAAAGGCAGCATCGCTTGCAATCATTTTTTCTGTATCGTTAAGAGAAAGGGAACGGGGATGCTGTTTGGGAGGAATATCCCAAGAAATGTAGTGCATGTCATGGTTGACGACTGTTGGGACAAATTCTGGAGCATTGCAGATAACAGTCTGGAAGTAGCCTTCCGGGGAGGACACAAAATTTGTGTAATACATGAGTAAGTTTCTAGGAAGATTATCCCAGCCCCATATGCAGTACTCCACATATGCACGCGAGAGGATCATCCAAGCTGAACCTGCAAAACACGAAGTGTAGCAAGAGGAATTCCACAACTCAGCAGCAGATAAAAGTAAAAAATGAAACTGGAACTCAGGAAAGCAAAAAATGCTTGGAAGCAGATCATTTTGTTTGGACAGTAGCTTTTAAATCCATTCTGCATTTCAATAATGCCAAAAACTCTATCCGTATCAAATTACATTTTGACATATAGTTCATTACGTTTTACAGAGAAAACTCATTTTTAGGTGGCAACCAAGATCAATTTTCATTAGTAATGTCAAAAAACGTTCGTCTGCTAGTTTCCCCACCAAAGACCGAGTAATGAAGCGAAAAAATTTGTTGGGAGACCAGACACCATATACAAGTTTATGAGCCTGTCAAACGAAATCCCAGAAGATGGTACTGGCAATTATATTGCTGAAATCAACAAATCAAACAAATATTTTAATGAAAATTAAATGTATTAACTGACCAGTATACAAATTGAATGCAGATGGCAAATTTCTCCGAGGTCTGACCAAAAAGATATCAGACTTTCTTTTTTGGTAGAGCCCGGGGTCTACAATTAATGGCATCGCCCTTTTGCCCCTAAATTACAATCAAATATATGATAAGACCTTTTGTTTGTTTCTATAATTATCGCATTCTGCACAGAGAACTTACGCTTTCCAGCCTAACCGGCTTGTATGCTGAATGAAATTTAATTCTCGGGTTAAATTGGAAAATGTGTAAAGAAGGTCTGCAAGAAGAAACTATGTAGTTCAAAAATATGTACATACAAATCTGGAACAAGTAACTGTGAAATTTTAGCCTCAAGATGTAATTAAATAGAATGTACAAACTTCCTGCAGTAAGAAGACCAAAAAATTAAAGACAAACTCACCATCTTGAGTAACCAAGGGATAATCTGATGCACTGAGGTTAATAAACCAATCCCAATCCTTGTGTCTTTTGAGAAGAATGGCACATGCATGAAGAGTATTAGAAACCATGGTGGGCCCTCTGTAAGTAACCATATTTGCTTTGGTATTCATGTACACATTTCCAACCTTTGCAAAAATGGGATCCTTTTCCACTCGGGATGCGAGGTCTAATCTCTCCTTTGGCGGTGACTCGAGATCTAGATGAACAACATAATAATTCTGTGGATGATACAATGCCTGAAGTGTCCTCCAGAGCTTCTCCAGATCACCTTTGGACCCGGAAATCAAATATGCAAATTTTGGAACGGATGGCCCAGCAGGAGGTGGTGGGGCTTGCTTAATCTTTGTCTCGACATAATATGGGCTGCTATGATTGGTCATAACACGAGATGGGAGTAACGGAAAGATTGAATTGATCGTGTGCAATGATGACACGAGCCCCATATTGAATGAGGTTGCAAAAAGTAAAACACATGCTAATGAAGTAATGACAAGAGGGAATACCCATTTCTTCTCCACGTTCAAGTACCCCATTGCTAAACCTTGTGATCATTAGTTCCACCAAGACATTATAATCAAAGTTGAACTGCTCCGTGTTCTCATCAATTCAACAAGTCACGCATGAAGGTATGAGGGCAATAATTAATGGAGGTGCTGTTGGTTCCTACTCTGGCACAAAATTTTCAAACGAAGATCAACAACGTGTTCGATCAAACTTCGTGAATCTCATTCTGGAGTCATAAACATAGTTATTAATTAAAAACTCATAACAACAAACAGGGTCTTAGCCTATTAAATTAATTCTACCACATCCTGCGCAGTTATCAGATTCCCTAAACAACTTAGTTTAATATTTATGCGTGTGGGTGTGGTTTAAGTGTAAATAATTTTAAGCAGAGAAGAACAAATTTTCGGGATTCAAAAAATTGAGTAAACAATTGGATGAATTGTCAGGTCACAATTGACCTAAATTATACATTTCATATGATAATCTGGAAAAAGAATTAGAATAAACCAAAAATATGAAACACAACAGCACGTATATGTCTGAAATTTACTACCAAATAGAAAAACTACCAAGAACTTAAATCACAATAAATACAAGAAAAACCCTATTTTTTAAAATAAAAAATCAAAGCTACAATGAGTGGACCAATAATTCAAACACCAAGTGGACAAAATTTTCAGTAATGGGAAGAGCTTGGTATATTGACTGCACTGGTCACTCCAATCAGCACAAGTAAATGTAAAAACATATCAAAAGACAAATTACACAAACACGCATATATTCACGTGAGTATATTATAAAGAAAACGAACCTATATCGTGTCGTTTATTACGTCGGTGTGAAGAAACTGTCTCTATAGAGAGAGAATATAATATGCATAACAATTGAGACAGATCTCAGAGAGAGAGAGAGAGAACGGTGAACTGTGATTGATTTTGGTATATATTGAAATCTCAAAATTCTCTACAATCAGTGAGAGATGCTTGCAATCTATGGTAGATGTGACTTGTGAATTGTAGTTGATATATAAAGAAAATTTCTTATTTGAGGAATGCTACATGGTCAGGGGATTTGATGATCGAATGGTGATCGATCTCTCATATGAGATGGGGCCCACATATTATAATAATATGTGGTGAGGCCCACACATTATAATAATGTGTCGACTCCATCCCATGTGAGGGATCGGTCACCAATAAGTTACCAAATTCCTGATCATTTAGAATAATTCTTCTTATTTTAGAAAAAAATTACAATTTCGAATATCATCCTATTGTAGCACCTTTAGTACGATTATATTATTATAATTTCACTTTGACAGTTAATTTTGTTTTTGACGTTCGCTTTTTGTAGTTAAAGTTATGACTTTAGACCTGACGAGTTTCTATGGGACTAAATAAAGCCGAACAACAAATTCACAATCATATGACTTGTCAGTTGTTACTAGCGATTATGGCTTCACGCATATGAGTTGCAGCCTGCAATTTGTATCGATGATAGTTTTATGTTATCTACAGTTGCAAGAGTAAGAACCTTTGCCTCGTCCATTGTAGCTAGTGATGGCAATCGAGTCGAGTAGCTCGTGGGTTCGACTAAAACGAGCCAAGAGCCGCTCGGGCTCGTAAAAAACGAGCATGAATCATGAGCCAAGCTTAGAAAATATCAAACGAGCCGAGGCTTGGCTCGTCATGTAGACGAGTTGCTCGTGATCCGTCAATTTTTTTTTAAAAAAAGACGAGCTCGTTACTCGGCTCGTCCCGGCCCACAAGCAGAGTCGAGCTCAATCTTTTTTCACAAGCTGAGCACGAGCTGAGCCTAACCGATTCGACTCGACCCATTGCCACCACTGATTGTAGCATCTCTCCATTTTGAGCCTCGACCTCTTTCTCCCTCGTTGCTTCCTCTTTTCTTTTCATGTTAATCCCTTTGTCATTATAGTCCCTCATATAGAGCCTTGCTACTTGATAGCTATTTGAAACTCGAGATACATAGAGAAAAATAGACACTGAAACGGTCTTATTATGATATGTTTGGTAAGCGAATTTGACATAGATAAAGTACTAAAAATTTAAAATAACATTACCTTCTATACTAAATACAAATATACATCTTTAATTTTCACCAATGGGCACAGGAGTAAAAAATAAATAAGAATAGACTAGATATGGAAATGGCTATATATAGTTTGCTAGGTGCTTTCGATCCTGGAGTAGAGTTTGGTTTGACTTGATTCTGATATTACTTATTCATATTAATTTATGTACATTGATATATTATTGATTTAATTGAGAGAGATTTTTAAACTTAATTAAAATTTAGTTCTCTAACTATATTGAAAATTAAATTAGAATGATTCGATTTTTAATTTTAAAATTCAGAATCGAACTAACTTCAACGAGTTATGCTATATATACAAACAAAAAAATAATTGACTTTTTATTTAAAATTTATTTTCGATATATAAATAGATGTTACAAGTAATTTTGAAACTACCACACTAAAGGAATGTTTGGTCAAATGGTAATTAATGCACTCATTTAAAAATTTGGGAGGCGTGGGGTGTGCTATATGTTAGGAAGAGAAGTAGGGAGATTACTACACTGAGCTCGTAGGAGTTTGACTCGACTCATTGCCACCACTGATTGTAGCATCTCTCCATTTTGAGTCTCGACCTCTTTCTCCCTCATTGCTTTCTCTTTTCTTTTCATGTTAATCCATTTGTCATTATAGTGAGCCCTGCTACTTGATAGCTATTTGAAACTCGAGATACATGAAAAATAGGTATTAAAACGGTCTTGTTATGATATGTTTGTCAAGTGAATTTGACATAGATAAAGTACTAAAAATTTAAAATGACATTACCTTCTATACTAAAGACAAATACAAATATACATCTTTAATTTTCACCAATGGGCACAAAAGTAAAAAAATAAATAAAAATAGACTAGATATGAAAATGGCTATATATAGTTTGCTAGGTGCTTTCGATCCTGGAGTAGAGTTTGGTTTGACTTGATTTTGATATTACTTATTCATATTAATTTATGTACATTGATATATTATTGATTTAATTGAGAGAGATTTTTAAACTTAATTAAAATTTAGTTCTCGAACTATATTGAAAGTTAAATTAGAATGATTCGATTTTTAATTCTAAAATTCAGAATCGAACTAACTTCAACGAGTTATGCTATATATACAAAGAAAAAAATAATTGACTTTTTATTTAAAATTTATTTTCGATATAAAAACAGATGTTACAAGTAATTTTGAAACTGCCACCCTAAAGGAATGTTTGGCAAAATGGTAATTAATGCACTCATTTAAAAATTTGGGAGGCGTAGGGTGTGTTATATGTTAGGAAGAGAAGTAGGGAGGATACTACACCGAGCTCGTAGGAGTTTGGCTCCAACCATTGCCACCACTGATTGCAGCATCTCTCCATTTTGAGCCTCGACCTCCTTCTCCCTCGTTGCTACCTCTTTTCTTTTCATGTTAATCCCTTTGTCATTATAGTCCCTCATATAGAGCCTTGCTACTTGATAGCTATTTGAAACTCGAGATACATAGAGAAAAATAGGCATTGAAACGGTCTTGTTATGATATGTTTGTTAAGTGAATTTGACATAGATAAAGTACTAAAAATTTAAAATAACATTACCTTCTATACTAAATACAAATACAAATATACATCTTTAATTTTCACCAATGGGCACAGAAGTAAAAAATAAATAAAAATAGACTAGATATGGAAATGACTATATATAGTTTGCTAGGTGCTTTTGATCCTGGAGTAGATTTGGTTTGACTTGATTCTGATATTACTTATTCATATTAATTTATGTACATTGATATATTATTGATTTAATTGAGAGAGATTTTTAAACTTAATTAAAATTTAGTTCTCTAACTATATTGAAAATTAAATTAGAGTGATTCGATTTTTAATATTAAAATTAAGAATCGAACTAACTTCAACGAGTTATGCTATATATATAAACAAAAAAATAATTGACTTTTTATTTAAAATTTATTTTCGATATATAAACAGATGTTACAAGTAATTTTGAAACTACCACATTAAAGGAATGTTTGGTCAAATGGTAATTAATGCACTCATTTAAAAATTTGGGAGGCTTGGGGTGTGCTATATGTTAGGAAGAGAAGTACGGAGATCACTAGGCCGACTAGAAAATGAGGAATAAGATTGTAAATAGTGAGAGCGAGGAAGAATATGACTTTTCTCCTCCTTTTTTGGGAGCAGGTCCATTTGACATCACTATTGCGATAAATGAATTAAATTTACTTCACACTGTGGCTACCTCGTTTTTCTATTGAGGAAATTACATAGTATTTTTCGTGTTTAATAATCAAATTACTTATTTCGATCCTAAACCATAATACACTATCCAAATCACATTCACACTTAGAGCTGTCAATGAATCGGATATAGATCAGATCTATTCATATTCGATCCGATCCGATAATCTGATGGATATTTGATTGTTAAATTCATATCCGATTTGCTATATTATCGGATCCGATCCGATAATTCGACCCGAACTAAAATTCGTTTTGATTAATACTAAAAACCCATTTAATCAAAAATCGTTAAAAAATCGGCCAAATGACCGGTTTGTCCAAAAATGGGATAACTCGAAATCGAATTTTTCGATTAAATTTTAAAATTTTAATATTTGAAACTAATAAACCTATTAAACCCTTTTGACTTGTTTATAAATTAAAAAGCCCAAAAGATTGAACTATCTAATAACTAATGACCCACTTATTTATACATTACAATTCCCATGTGTTTGTAGTAAACATCCGATGTAGGACAAAATAAAACTAAAAAAACTTCTTTGGTTTAGTCAAATTTTAATTCACTTATCCCTTGATTTTTTATTTACTTTATTAATTAGAATAATTATTTTTCTAACTTATTTTAATTAATAAAAAATCAAAAACTCAATAAATATCCAAATTAATAATATTATACTATTTTCAAAACGTCTCTTTGTATTTTTAAAAAAAAATCATTTAGCAGTTAAAAAAAGAAAAAAAAAATAAAAAGCAGCTTTTATAAAATATATTATATTATTATAAAATCGGATCGGATTGATCTATATCCATATTTGATCCATTTAGTTAACGGATTATCCAATTCGAATTTTGATCGAGTTATCGGATTGAGACTCTAAATCCATCGGACTCGGATCGGATTCGAATCAAAATTCAATCCATTGACAGCAGCACACCCCAGACCCTAAATTCAATATCCTCCCACAACCACCAACCCAAATCAAAACTCATCCCTGACCTTACCCTAGTCCCTAGCTACCATCAACATTGATGCTTCTGCAACCACCTTAGCCACACCTTACATACTATTGTCGCCAGACAGCAACAAACATTGGAAGACCTCCACCATCTCTGAAACCATTAACAGCGATTGCTATCTCTAGCCATTATCGCACACTGAGTTATTGGACCCATTGTTTATATAGATTACTGTAGACGTGGTAGAGATATCGTAAGTGGTGGTAGCGATTAGGCTTTTTTTGGTGGCGTATGGGTTTTGACAGTTGTGGCACGAACTTGTGCAATTCCGATGATAGTGGAAACATGAGACAATGATAGTGGTCTTGGCATTTATGGTAACGGCGGCAGTGGAAACATGTGGCAACGATGGTTGTGATTGTGATTTTGACGTCAATAATAATGACAGAGGCGGTGGAAACAAGCAGTTGTGGCAGCGTAACATAGCATGTTAAAAGAAGTGTACACACTTTGTTACATGTCGTGTTACACATTTACCTCTGTTTGAATCTCATTTTTCTAAAAAATTATTTTTTTCCAAGTTTATTTTTCAAAGGTCAGAACATTACGTGTTAATTATTCTTCTGATTATAATTCTACGTCTACATTCATATATTTGTTCATATAAAAATGTGTTTTATTGCGGATTAGATTAAATCCATCAATGACCGTCAAATTATATACTTAGCGTTATCATGACTATCCAATTTTATTTTGTTTCACCATAGCCACCAAATTTTATTTTATTTCGCAATGGCCATGCAATTTTATATAATGTTTCATCATGATCATCTAACTTCTTTTCACCATTTTCACTAATTTTAAAAGGGGTAAAACAATAATTTTGTTATAATAATAATAATAAATAAATAATATAAAATAAAAACTTATTTTAAAAAATAAAAATAAAAATTATTTAAAAAAGGTTAATTAAAAAATAAAAGTAATACTTTTTTTTAAAAAAAAGTTCCCAAAAAAAATAAAATAAAAAATTTTTAAATTTTTTTTAAAGATAAAATAAATACTTATTTTAGAAAAAAGTTACTTAGAAAATAAAATAAATAAAAACTTTTTAAAAATTTTTTTAATTAAAAACTTTTATTTTTATTTTTTAAATCCATTATATATATATATAATGTAAAGTTAACGTTTTCTCTTTTAAAATTATTAAAAATTGTGAAAAAATAATTGTTCATGGTGAAATATTATATGAAATTTGGTGATTATTGTGATGTAAAATTAAATTGGATAGCTTTGATGATATTATAAAGTTGAGTGCTTATGATTAAATAAAATCAAATTGGGTGATTGGAGATAGTAATTACAAAGTTGGATGAACTTTGCTAGATTTAATCCATTTTATTTCGATAATCTACTTTCTCTCTCTACCCCCTCCCTCATCCCGCATTTTCCCTCTTAAAGAAGCAAAGATCTGGGGTCTCTATCTTTCTCGACGGCCTTGTCAAAAGGAGTCTCCATCAAATCTCTGCCTCTGTTTCTTGTAAGTTATCCGTTATTTTTGCTTCTTTTTAACCTACATCCCCTTCATTTTTTTCTCCATTTTTTCTACACTGTTTCCTTTTTTTTTTTTTTTTTTTTTTCCATTTATGCTTTCGATTTGCTTTATTCATTGTTTCCTGTTTGATCTAAGGTACTCTCATTCTAATTAATTCTTTTAATAGAAAAAAATTATGGGTTGACTTTTTTGTTGTTAAAAATTAATCTGTCTTTTAGAATGGGTTTTATGCATGGATTTTGTGAGTATACTGCATTTACACGTGTTATCTGTATAGAAAATAACTGTTCTGATATAATTCCGAGGATTTGTTTAATTCTTGAACTTTTGCGATATGGCATCTGTTATGTGTTGCCAAATTTCCAATCTTTGACGAGTTCGTTTCTGTGTATTCATGTTGCTGACATCTGAGGCTTTTTAAGTTCGAACGATGTCAATTTTCGTGGGATAGTTAATTGGTAGTACTGGCCTTCTTTTTATGCATCCTGATTCACAGATTTATTCATGAAAATTAGAAAAAGTTGAATGTTTGATAGGTTTTAACTGGTAAATAGATAGACATTGATGGATAAGTTGATTGCACTGAAATAAATTTAGTACTGTAGGTTTAGCAATCAGTTTATTTGAATTGATTTTGTTATCTAATATGGGGTTATTCTTCATCAAAGGATTTTTGTTTTTAATGTAGGGATGATTTCATAAACTGATTGATAATTTGTTTTGCTTCTTTTTCAGGGTTTGAGATTTTACTATTTTTGTGGTAGCATTCATTTAAATAATGGGTGCGGAGGCTGCTTCCATGGAAATAAAAAATGAAGAAAATTTTACTGTGGAAAACAGAAAAGTGAACATAAAATTTGGCTCTTACGGTATGGATGAACAAGCCAAAGGGGAAGAGAAAAACGTTTTTGAGGTCAACATCCCCATAGATGCCGTTGACGAGTGGCCAGAACCCCAACAGATCCATTCTTTCTATATTGTAAAGTATCGTTCACTTGAAGACCAGAAGATGAAGATGAAATTGGATCTGGCGGACAAAGAGCTTAAAAATAAGAACCAGGCACGATTTCAGATTACTGAAAAGTTAAAGGCAATAAGGGTAAGATATAGATTATTCTTTTCCCTACAAGGACGATTCAGTTTTTGTGTGTGTTTTTCTTGGCATGTGATGAAATGCTACGACTTTCATAAATAGGCGATAACTCTTAAACAGTAACTTTACATATTCTTCTATATAATAATGTTTAATACATGCAAACCGTTCTTTTTAAATTTATATAACTATTATTTGTAATATGGAACAAGATCATACTTAAACCATCCATAATGGTAAGTCTGGACTTTATAAAAATATTTGAAAAGCTAATGTCCATGTGTTTGCATTGTTTATGATCCTTGAGTTACATTGATCCGAGATTAATTGAGAAGGATTTTCTTAATGATGGTAAATAAGATTGGTTGGGTTACTGTTTTGATTCAGCATTCTGAGCCTAGTTTTCTTTAAATTTGACAAGAAGATAACCATTTAAATGCATTCAGACCCAAAAGTGAATGTTGCAAAATATGTGAAAAATACATGAGAAATTGAGCTGTTATGATAGGGGTAACTGTTGTTTAATGTTTTCAGACCTACATTTGAAGTGGTTCATTGTCGATTAGTCTATTATTATTTATTCTATTTCTTTCCTTTTCTCTAGGAGGTTTAGTGTAGACCTTTTATCATTTTCTTTTTCTTTCTCCCAATGGATGTTTGTAAGTCACGCACTGTGAACTTTGAGTCTTTGCTGTCTGTCCTTGCTCAATTCTAGAAAATCTGTGACTCGTGTTGATTTAATATAACTTGCATTCATCTTGTTTGATCCTACATTGTTACTCTGATATTTCGTACGTTATTTTTACATGTTCATCTTTTAAAATAACTGTAATGAACTTGATTAGTTTTGTACGATGGAATCTTTTAAAGTGAGCACTAAGTGATAGAAGAGAATGTGCAGGCAGACCGGGCCCAGGTAATCACTCAATTAAAGTCTCTAGGTGTTGATAACAAACAGTTTAGGATGATCATGGATGAGAAGAGAAAAGAAATGGAACCTCTGCAGCAGGCTCTTGGCAAATTGCGGGGTGTAAATAGTGATAATAGGGAGAGGGGTTCTGCTATATGTTCATCCGAGGAGGAGCTCAATAGTCTTGTAAGCTTTGTACCATTTCTTTTTGCTCTGAAAGTGTATTTGTCTTACGTAGCAAATATTCAATCTAATATCAATTTTTTATTAATTAGATCAAAAGTTTGCAATACCGCATTCAACATGAAAGTATTCCTCTAAATGAAGAGAAGCAAATCCTTAGGGAAATTAAACAACTTGAAGGGACACGGGGCAAGGTCATTGCAAATGCTGCTGAGAGGGCAAAGATTCAGGACTCATTGGGTGAAAAAGAGGCCATTCAGGACCAGGTCAAAGTAAGATGCTATTTATTAAAAACCTCTACGATTTGGTGCCTTATATTTTTTTCCTTCTTCAAAATTACTTGCTGGCTATTTAATATGTAAATACTTAACTATATGCTCATAGATAAATGATTGTAGCTTATAGGTGTTGACCTTGATGGAGTTCGGAAGGAACAACAAGTGGTTAAGGCGAAACTTAAGCAACTGGATGAAGAAAAGGAGTGTCTAGAGAAAGAGATCAATGCTTTGCAGGAGGAGTTGGCAGCAGTTGCTGAGAAGCGGGACAAAACTTTTGCAAACATTCAGGAAATTAAGAAACAGCGCGAAGAAAGTGTATGTATTTTTTCATATTTAGCCCTTGTTTGAACCTCATTATTTCAAAAATATATTTTTTTTCTCTTTTCTTTTCAAACCACACATTTTTCAATAAAATAATATTACACGCAAACCCAAAACTTTTCCTTACCACACATTCTCTATCAATCTACTATTCTAAAATACATTTTTAGCCTTTTAATGGGGCTCAAACAATTTTTTAATCATGATAATAGTTCTATTATTTTAAGTGAGTTAAAGTATTCAAAACTTGATATGTATTGGTTGAAAGTATACAATAATACCATTACAAGGGGTGTGAATTTATTATTATTATTATTTTTTCGTGAATTGTCAAACTTTCAAATTGTATACAAAGCGATTGGCACAAGTCTGGTACTAAATGCCTAAAAATGAAAGAGACTTGAAGTCTTTAACGTCCCCTAAGTTTTACTTAGTTCGTGGAGGTCCTTAAGTCAGATGCTATCTTGCTTCATTCTCTGTTTTGATTAAAAAAAAGAAATTCAAATGGCCCGAATAGTATTACACTTTCATTTGGAGTGCAACCTACGACAAGAGTCATATATCATGTAATTATGCCAATTGATTTTTTATATAATTCCAAGTTATCTACTGCAATTTAGTAAAGTATTACCATGGCAGAAATAACTTTTCTTATTTCATTTTAGAAATCTGCACCTTGTTTAATTTTCTATATGAACTAGAAATTTTAGTGTTGAATTTATTCTCAGTCTACAAGACTTGCAGGGAGAGAGTTTGTGTGATAACTCAGTTCAAATTAGAAGTTGGAAACTTTTGTAGGGGACATTTATGATAGTTGTTGTAGTTGTAAAAATGTACCTTGTTGCCCTTCATACTGCTTAAGTGACATTGTTCCTTGTTTTTATTCCCTCTTGAATAATGTGAAATTTAAGTTATCCGACATTTTCTATTTAATCTGATGAGGGAAAATTAGAATTTATACATTAAATCTGTAAAAGTTCAATCTTTTACTTTCAGAACTCCGCTTATTACCAAAACCGTACACTGTTGATCAAAGCCAAAGAACTGGCTTCTAAGAAGGATGTTGAAGCCCTGAAGGAGCTTTCAGAGACGGAGGTATGGTGGATAATTTTCTCTGTTGAGTTCTGAATCACTACGATAGTTTCGTTCGATTTTTTTGACAATTATTCTATTTTTTATTAAGGCTGAGAAGTTCATGTCCCTCTGGAGCAGTAATAAGGCCTTTAGGGATGACTATGTTAGAAGAATATTACCATCACTTGACATTCGACAACTGGGTAGTGATGGACGTATGAGGAATCCCGATGAAAAGCCACTGGTGTCATTAGATGCATCAGCCCCTTCAGGAGGTGAGTCAGTTGTGAAAACAAATGTTATACAGCCTGGCAAGGAGGATACAGTTCCCCTGGTGGCACAAAATGATGCTGCTACCAAGCAGAAAGTTCAGAAAGAAAAGAATTCTGGACAGCAGAAGGAAGCAAATGATAAAACTGAAAGTACCATAGAGAAAATTGACCGGGAAAACACAGGGGAAGGAGTCCTTGGAATGAAAAAACTGCAAAAGGATTCTCCTCCGATGATGAAGGAATTAGATGAGAAAAAGTTGAAGGAGATAAAGCGAGAGGAAGAGACAGCTAAGAAGGAAATGGCAATGGAGAGGAAGAAGAAGTTGGCAGAGAAAGCAGCCACAAAAGCAGCAATAAAAGCCCAGAAAGAGGCTGAAAAGAAGCTTAAGGAAATCATTTTTTTCCTGTTGTTTTCAAATTCTAGTTTGAAGTTTTTTTATTAGCTTTAGACTGACTTAGAGCATGTTTGGGATAGCTTTTGTTTTTGGTAGAAGAGCTTCATGAGGCTTTCTCTACAAGCTCTTATAACCAGACAAAACACTTTCGGAAAATTATCCAAAGCAGCTTCTTAGTCTCATAAGCACCTTTTGGCTTTTCAAAAGCCATGCCGAATGAGCCCTTATACTGGTCTTGTTATTTATTTATTGTAGGAGCGTGAGAAGAGAGCGAAAAAGAAGGCCGGAGCTGCTGTTGCTGCTCAGGATTCTGAGGAAACGACTAAATCAGTTGCAGAGGTTGCTGAACTAGAAAACATCGAGGAAAAAATTGAAACTCTAGTTCTACCAAAGAACAAGGATAGGAAAGAAAATACCATCAGGCATAGAACACGTCCAAAAGGTCCAGATTCACTTCAGAAAGTTATGCTCAAACGTAAAAAGGCGACAAACTATCGGATATGGGCTGCTTCTGCTGCTTTGGTGCTTCTTATACTCCTGGCATTTGGGTATAACTATCTTCTTTGAGATGCTAAAAGTAGTGTATAATGGAAGATGAAGCCTATCTTTTTTAATTATCTCGAGGGGACTAGATCTATATCAGTAATAAGAAGCTATCCCGGTTTTGGGCATTTCATAAAGAATAATGCTGTTTGTACAGTCAAATTTTGACTTATCGTAGAATTATTAGCGAAATCTTGTTTTATTCAAACTGATATATATATACATATATATATATATATGTATGTATATATATATATATATATATATATATATATATCCACACTCAAGCGTAGATAATATAGACTTATTTTTGCATATTGGAAGGAAACAAAGAAGAGAACCACTTTATAATATCGTGTTGATGAAGAAGTTACTAATACGCCAGTTAATTGGTAAGTGAAGGTGGTGTTACAATTCTATCATCCACGATAATTAATATTGATAGATATCTTAAATTTAATATTTTGTTAATTTGAACGATACTTTTCTGGATATGTTTCACATAATTCGAGATAAAGACTACATGAGAAAATTTCAACATTGCTACAATGTCAAGGACTCAAGTACGACATCTAAATAGAAAAATAACTCGAATCAATCACTGCATTTGATTGTGTACATACGTATATATGAAAAATACTCAACTTAATCGTAGACAAAATATGTCTACCTTCTCTCGGCCAAAAGCATCTTAAATCGTAGGTAAAATAGCCGTTCACGCATTAAAATCTTTATTTACAATTTTAAGTTTCAGGAAAAAAAAATTTCGACAATTTTCTTTTAAGCATACCCACAATATCCATACTGACACGAAGAACACTTTTTATCACACTTGCCACAGTTTGTAGGGTTGTACAAAACATTGGTGCAAGTTCCATGGCAGCAACGCTCTCCTAGTTTACATTTGTGCCCACAAACCCCACAATTATTTTTGTCGCTTAACACGTTCCGGCAGTGCTTCTTGCAGCAATAAAGAAGGCCTTCTCCTTTGCTTGCCGATATCCCATTACACACATTATTCTTCGTTGCATCACACCTCGTGCCCTTTTTGATATTCGCCAAGAATCGGCTTCTCAATCGCGTGTTCTCAAATGGGGTGTCGAGTACGTATTCTTCATCGTCATCTTCACTATCGAAAGACAATGACGTTGAAGAATGTAGGGTTACAAGTAGAGAGAGAGTAAGAGAGAGAAGGGTTGTGAGTTTGAGTGTGGTGGTGGCCATTCTCTCAAGTTCATATGAAATAAGGGATGTCACAAATGGAGTGAGTTCTTGGGCTATTTATGTTGTAATATTCGTAATAAGAAATTCCTTGTTTTAAGGAAAGACACGTTCTCTACTAGACACAAGCCGCCTAATTGATGTTAGGATTTCTCAATAGGGGTGGTGCTTGCAAAGGTCTAGATTCTAGCCTAAGCCTATTGAAAACATTGTACATAGCTTGGAGGTCGATTCATATCTACGTTTCATGAATGGATGGTTTTTTTTTGTTTAAACTTTTCTATCTAGATAGTTTAATATTGTTCAAGCTCGCTGTTACTCATATTTGAAATCATTTACTAATCATTGTGTTGATCTCAATGTTTGCATTAAATTGTTACTCACGAACTAGTTAAAATGTCATGTTATACTAAGAAGTACATCATTTCTCCATATTTAAAATCATCCGCTAACTATGGAAAAATAAGAGACATATAAGGAATTAGGCTACTACTCTTAATAAGATTAATCCATTTTACGATGGAATCCAATACACTGTGATATCAAAGTGATTTCATGTTGTCTTTCTTAAGAGTTTATTTGTTGTGTAATGTTATGGCTAGAGTTCTAATAAATATGAAAAAAAGTCAAATTATAGAGGAGTGATTGGGAGAGTCTTGATTGCTAGATATCAGCCGAATTATTGGGCGGTTTCTATTGAATTCAAATGCTTCAATTCTATCTCACATGCGGCTACACACTAGCATTGCTAGATGCTAGTTAACTCTGTACATTTTCAACATCTTTGAATTTTAGTGCCATATCACTGCTAACTACAAATAATGTGCTATTTCTTCCGTATTAGTCGGTTCGAACTTCCTCTTAATTTCACATAAGTTCATAGTAATGAATGTCACACAGATTCGAAGTCATAACTTAAGTAGTGACAATGGCCTTGTGCAATATGACTCGGTTTAGTTCCCTATCAAAGAAAATATTAAGGTCTCGACTAGTGACCTATTCCTCTTTGCAACTTAACAATCAAAAACTAGGTTTATACCTTTTATATTTTAGAATAGTCACTAGATTAGAGGTCGAAAGATGGGAAAAAAAGAAGAAAGAGAGAAAATTATTGTAGTCGTTAAATTTTAGTTAGTTTGCATCTTCTAAAAAATTAAGTAATGAACTGAATGAATCGGTGAAAGAAATCTATATAGTTGATCTTAAATTTACTCACTAACAAAATTTCAAATTTGTTTTAATTAATAATAAAAAAATATACCAACAACCAATAAAAATAATACTACATCTATACTTAATAACAACGATTAGTTATTGTAATTATTGCATCAACCAGCAAGAAATTATTCAGTTTCTTAATGAAACAAAATATAATTATAGACATGAACGAACAATAGAGTACAATGCTCAATGATTTTACTTATACTGTCGGATCAATGTTGTACAATTCACTTAATTAACAAACCATTTGACTAAGGTCTGTTCTTTATTACAACAATTCTTATATATAAGAATTCCTTAGTACCATATATATGAACTCTTTTGGCATTACTAATAAGTTCTGGCGCACCTCATGGCGATGGTGCAGCCACGAATGTATTTATTAGCGATCTGGTTGGGACGACAATTGTAGTCAGAACCATCGAGTTTGTTGCACCGGATGTTGTCATTCCTTAATGCGGCGTAGCTAATGTAGGGCGACTTAGAAAGTTGCCTGCGGGTTGATTCAGACCCCAACTTCATCTCCTCGTCGACGTCAATTGAATGCTCAACATTTTTAGAGTTGGGATCAATGGAATTTGTATTGTCATGTCCTGATGATGATTGTATCACCATGACCAAACCTAGGAGAAAAAGAAAAAGTATAACACCATACGTGAAGTCATTTTGTGAGAGGCAATGGTAAAATACATAACAAAGATAAACAAAAAGGAAACCTTTTTTCTGATAATTTATTTCCTGAGCCTTGCCTTCCATTAATAGTATATAAAGGGGGCTTTGGTTGTGGAGGCAAAGCTCATGGGAAGAGGAGACTTGGAGAAAATGAGGATTTTGTGTTAAAAAACATCAGACATGCAGTCTAGGTTTTTCCTTGACTTTTGTGACAATGTAGAAATTATAACTCTCGGGCTTTTCTTTGGAAAATCAACTTTAGTATTGGAACAAGTAATACCGTGAGAAATAAGTGACAACTAGAAAATCCCTTTACTTCTATATATATATATATATATATATATATATATATATATATTAATATTTGGTAACAACTTGTAAATAAAATTATGAAATATTACTTATTTTTTTAAATTTTTACATGTTTATTCAAATATGATTGTGAACGACTTGTTTGTAAACAAATAAATAAGAAAAGATCACTGTGAGGCTATATTCCTTTATGACTTTAATTTTCCTAATTTTATTATCACTAGGTGAGTTCCCACCAAACTCAACATTTAACCATACACGTGTATCGATTGATATGAGCAAATCATCATTACATTTTTTTTCCAACATTCGTAGTTTGTACCATCAAAGAAAGGCAGTCTATCAAGAACTCTTATAAAATCCATTATCTAGACTTTCGAATCTCACTAAAAGGCAATTGAACTCACTTCGATACCAAGTAAAAGTTCAAAACCTAAATAACTACTAGTTATTTAATTCATATTCAAAATAAATTATCTTGATTGTTCGATGGAACTAGTTCAAACTTCTGACGTACTCTAATGGACTCCTGATTAAGCGAACTCATTAATCATGCAATTCATGTATACTATGATATATATATAGTTTAGAGTAGGCTCGATCTAGTTCATGATCATCTAAGAATTGTGTTTCCCTAATATAACAGTAATATACCGCAATAGAAAGATTAACTCAAGCGCAAAACACACAATATAACATAGCAACTCCTAAGGGGATCATCAACCTCTCCCATGCTACAAGTAAATAATTCACTATAGAAAAAGAATACAAACATCTCGTATTCTAGTATTACAATTATTTATTGATCACGTCACGGAAAATTAGTTTAAAATCAAAACTAAACAAAAACAATATCAACAGAAAACTTCCTACATTTTAGCTCTCTTAATTTGTTAAGAAATGGAATCAAGGACGCGATGATCTTCTGCCATTCTTACGATTATACCTGGATTACTTCACAAATCGAAATAAAACCTCGTTCAATTTTTACAAGAAATGCCTTCAAACTCTTGAAGAACAAAGGTTGCCAAGAACTTATGAAATCAAAGCTTCAATAGACGTCCCATCTTTTTCCTAGAATAAAACGTATGGCTGGATTTTGGGAGTTAAAGGCTTCGATATACTCACTGATGAAACTTTCGTGCAGTCCAAGCATTAAGCATAAATGTCCAGCACCCTATACGATATTTATGATCCATTTTAATTTTTGCTTCTTTACAGGGTCTATAAAGAAATAAGGAAAGTTTCTTTCCAATTATGGGAAAAATTTAATTATAACAAAAATTAATAAAAAACATATTTTACCAACAATAAATAAAAATAATGTTACATTTTTATTTTTCCAAATACCTTTCTTATTAAATACTTTAATAACAACGATTAATTATTGTAATTATTCGCATAAACCAACAAGAAACTGAAGAGTATATAATTTAATTTCTTAACGAAACAAAATACCATAATAGAAATGAACGGACAGTAGAGTACAATGCTCATTGACTGTCTAATCAATCTTGTAAAATCCAGATAATTAACAAGCCATATTAATAAGGTTTGTTCTTTATTCCAACAATTCATATATATAACTTAGCATTACGATAGATCGAAGCTAAAAGAATTCCTTATAACTACATTTATGAACTCTTTTAGCATTACTAATTATCAATAAGCTCTCGCACATTTCGTGGCCTTGGTGCAGCCACGACGGTATGCATTAGCAATCTGGCGTGTATGACAAATGTTGTAAGAACCGTCCCGTTTGTTGCATCGGAGGTTGTCCAACCTTAATGCGGCATAGCTAATATAGCGCGACTTATATAGTTGGCGACGGTTGGATTCAGAGCCTAACTTCATCTCATCGTCAACGTCAATGGAATGCCCGACATTTTTAGGGTTAGGATCAATAGAATTTGTAATATCATGTCCTGATGATGATTGTATCACCATGACCAAACCTAGGAGAAAAAGAAAAAGTAACACCATAGGTGAAGTCATTTTGTGAGAAGCAGTAGTAGCATACACAACAAAGATAAACAAGAAGGCAACCTTTTTCTTATATTTTATTACCTCAGCCTTGCCCTTCGATAGTTTATATAGGGAGCTTTGGTTGTGGAAGCAAAGCTCATGGGAGAGGAGACTTAGAGCAAATGAGCAATGTGTACGGATTTTGTGTTATAAAACATGAAACCTGCAGTCTAGGTTTTTTCTTGACTTTTGCGACTGTGTAGAAATCAAAACTTTATGGGTTTGGAAAATAATTAGGATTTGCGACAATGTAGAAAATCCCTTTAATTCTACCTATATACTATTTTGATGTTTGTTTTTTACAACAATTTGATTTAAAAAAAAAAAGTAAATACATTATTAATTCTCATTTCATAGTTTATTTCAAATTGTTATCAAATGATATTTAAGCTTTTCTCTCTTTCTATTGACATTTTAAAACTTTTTACATAGTTTTAATTTAAAAGAGAGCAATACATTTAATTAAGAAAAAAAAACATACACACACACACACACACCAGTTATAAAATTGGTAACAACATGTAAATAAAATTATGAAATATAACTTATTTCTTAAAAAAATATATATGTTTATTTGAATATGATTGTGAACAACTTGTTTGTTTACAAATAATCAAGTAATGAGCACTACACGACTCGCTTTAATTTTCCTAGTTTCATTATGACTGTGGTTTCCAACCAAACTCAAGATTTAACAATACATGTGTATCGATTGATATAAGCAAAATTATCATTAAAGTTTTTTCAACATTCATAATTTGTACCATAAAAAAAAAGGTCTATGAAGAACTCTTGTGAAATCCATTACCCTTGATTTTCAAATCTCATTTAAAAGAAATTGAAGTCGCTTTGATATCAAATAAAAGTTCAAAACCTAGATAATTACTATTTAATTAATTTTTATTTTGAACAAATTATTGTCTAGCTATTTGGCGAAATTGGTTCTAACAGTCTAATGAACTACACTGGAATACTGATTAATCGAGCTCTTTAATCATGCAATTCATGTATACTCTAATAGTTCAAAGCAGGTTCTATCTAGTTCATGACCTAAAGAATTTCGTATTTTCCTAAA
Source organism: Osmanthus fragrans (assembly GCA_019395295.1). Lineage (NCBI taxonomy): Eukaryota > Viridiplantae > Streptophyta > Magnoliopsida > Lamiales > Oleaceae > Osmanthus > Osmanthus fragrans. The sequence goes on along the minus strand of CM033344.1, from coordinate 469,991 downwards.
ACAATAATGGTGTATTGCAGTAAAAAGATTAACTTGAGCACAAAACACTCGATATATATAATGTCGTAACCCCAAGGGAAACATCCATGTCACGGCCCTCGGGTAAATAATCCATTATAGAAAAACAATACAAACATTTTATTTTTTGGTATTACAATTATTTCTTGATCACATCACAGAAACATAATTTAAAATCAAAACTGAAGAAAAACAAGAGCAACAGAAAATTTCCTATGCTTTAACTCTCTTAATTTGTTAAGAAATGGAGCCAAACATACAATCTTAATCTTCTGCACTCTTACGATTATATCCGAATTACTTCATAAATCAAAAAAATTAAGAATCTCGTGCAATTTTCAAACTGAGATGCAACTTCTATAAGATCATTTCATTCCATCAAGCAAAAGAATGTCTTCGAACTGTTGTTCTGCCAAGAACTTATGCAATCAAAGCTTCGATAGACGTACTCTCTTTTTCCTAGATTAAAACGTATGAGTTGGGTTTTGGGAGTTCAAGGCTTCAGTATATTCACTGATGAAATTTTTGTGCAGTCCAGGCGTTAAGCATAAACTTCCAGCACCTTGTACTATATATATCTACGGGACGGATCCTCCTACTCATAAATTTGACACACTTATTTAATAAATAATCATGTCATTTAATTTAAGTCAATTCAACGTTCAATATCTTATGGATCTCAAGTTGTTATTAATCAACTCTCATGTAATCTTAGTGAAATACATATTGAGGGTTAAATTGACTTAAATTAAATGTCACGATCATTTATCAAATAAGTGTATCAAATTTATGAGTAGGAAGATCCGTTCCAATATATATATATATATATATATATATATATATATATATATATGCATGGAGACAAGATATATACCCAACATATATAATAAGTTCCTCACATAAATCATAATCAATGCGCAAAATATTTGACTCAACATGAACAAACTGAATCAACTAATGCAGCACACGAAATTTCCTTGAACTCATCCAAATTACTCACTAGCAAAGGTTCAAATTTGTTTAATTAATTAAAAAAATGTTGAAAACATATTTAACCAAACAATAAATAGATATAATTGTTGGTGATCCGAATGAGACCAAAATTATGAAAAATTTCCCTAATTCTATCATCCCTTGTATTCATCTTTGGTATATTGAATTTCTCGTTATCTGTCCGTGATTTTTTCCGTCAAAAAATTTCATGTAAATTTGTGGATTCTTGTTATTAATTTTTATTTCATATTCCCTCTTTTTCGCAGCAATAATATTAATATTTTTTTTTCAAATACCGTTTTCATTGCATACAACAATTAATTAATGTAAGTATCACATCAACAAGCAAGAAACCAAAGAGTAGATAATTTTAGTTTCTTAATGAAACAAAATACAATAGTAGATATGATCGGACAATATAGAGTACAATGACCTATGATTTTAACTTTCTAACGCTATCTGATCAATGTTGTAAAATCCACTTAACTAACAAACTATATTATTAAGATTTGTTCTTTATTCCAGTAACTCATATATAACTTCCATTACAATGGAGCAAAGCTAAAAGAATTCCTCATAACTATGACTCTTTTGGCATTACTAGTTATCAATAAGCTCTTGTTCATTTCAAGGCATTGGTGCATCCACGTCGTCGGTAAAAACTAAGCGATCTAGCGGTTATGGCAATTGTAGTAAGAACCTTTGCCTTTGTTGCAATGCAAGGGATGTTCATGACGTAGCTATTGTAGCGCAATTATACAGTTGTCTGCTGGTGGATTCAGACCCCAACTTCATCTCTTCATCGACCCTAATGGAATGCCCAATATTTTAGATTCGGGATCAACATAATTTTTATTGTCATGTCCTAACGATGACTGTATCACCATGACCAAGTCTAGGAGAAAAAGAAAAAGTAACACCATATGTGAAGTCATTTTGTGAGAGGCAATAATAACATACACAACAAAGATTAAAAAAAATAATAATAATAAGGGAACCTTTTTCGATATTTTATTTTCTTAGCCTTGTCTTCCAATAATAGATATAGGGGACTTTGGTTGTGGACGCAAGGCTCATGGGAAGAGGAGACTTAGAGCAAATGAGCAATGTGCATGGATTTGTCGTTTAAAAACATCCAACATGCAATCTAGATTTTTACTCGACTTTTATTACAATGTAGAAATCAAAACTCTATGCTTTTCTTTGTAAAATAACTAAAATATTGGAACAAGTAACCCCATAAGAACTAAGGCCCTGTTTGATCATATCAATTTGTCATGGAATTAGGTAAATATTTTTCGTTTTCTTGGTTTTGGCTGTTTGATTTGTCAATTTTGTCATAGAAAATATTTGCCACCAACATTCTAGGTAGAACCCCTTGAAGCACAAAAGTAAGAATTTATTTTCTTATAATTTTGGTGGAAATTTATTTTCCACCTTACTAGGTGTTTTTTTTTTTTTTTTTTTTAACTTTTTGGCAATGGAAACATATTCTAAATACAATGGTAAAAAAAATTATCGATTTAATTGACAATTTACATGAAAAACGAAACCAAACGAACACCAAAAATTCATGAATATATATATATATATATATATATATTTTTTTTTTTTTTTTTTTTTTTTATTTTTTACTTTTTGACAATTCAAACAAATTTTAATACAGATTATAAAAAAATTTATCCCAAAAAGTAACCATTTGCATGAAAATAAAGCCAAACGGATTAGGTGAAAAATTATACCAATCAAACACCATTAATTACAATTCACTCTAAAATAAATTCTAGACAAATCACTTCTCTACCAAACATTTTATTTGTCATCCATTTTACTTCTTCCTATCAAATGGACCCTAAGGTAGTGTTTGATAACCATGGAAAATGGTGGAAAAATAAAAAATAAAAAATTCTTTTCCATCCTTAATTTTGGTGTTTGATTGCATAACTTTTTCATGAAATTCATTTTCACCTCTTTTCTAGGTACAACCATTTAAAACACATTTTTCACCTTTTATTTTCTCATAGGTTTGATGGGAAAAGTGTATTCCATTTTTTTTTTTTTTTTACTTTTTGACAATGGAAACATATTCTAAATCCAATGATAAAAAATTTATCCATTTAATTGACAATTTTCATGAAAAATAAAGCAAAACGAACACAAAAAAATTTCAATTTTTTTTTTTTAATTTTTTGCAATCCAAACAAATTTTAATACAGATTGTAAAAAAATTTATCCCAAAAGTAACAATTTGCATGAAAAACAAAGTCAAACGAATTAGGTGAAAAATTATACCAATCAAACATCATTAATTACAATTTTCTCTAAAACAAATTTTAGGCAATTCAATTTTCTGTCATTCATTTTCTTTTCACCCATTTTCCATCCTTACAATCAAACGGACCCTTATATTAGAAAATTCCTTTAGTTATACTTTTTTTTTTAAGCTTGTTTTTCCAGCAATTTTGATAAAACGCAAATACGTTATTGTCTTTTTACATTTTTTTTCTTTATGGTATATCTCATTGACGGGAGGTCAAGCAATATGTCTACTGGAAATTACATTCACTCATGTTTTTCAACTTCACAATTCTAAAATAAGATTTATAAGTTTTATATTCAAAAATCAGCTGATAATTCAAATTTTTAATATTAGTAATTATATTATAAAATTAAATTCTTATACAAATTCACCCCTCCAAAATTCACGCAATTTATGTGAAGGCGGTGTCATCCGTGCGATCATCCAAGGTGGTCATTTAGCATTTTTCTTATCAGCTACCCTGTTGTAATACACCAACAGAATTCTCGCACATATCTTACCCTTTGTTTGCCATTTACCGGTGTTGTTCCCAGACCCTTGAGCAACAACTGAAGGCAATAAGGAGCTAAGCAGAACAACTGAAAACAACAGACAACTTTTGTCAGAATATTCAAGAACGATTCTTCTTCACTGGCCGAAGGGCCAATTTCCTTTTCAGAAGAATTTGATTCCAATAAATAGTTTAAGAAGTTCAACATCTTTCAAATTGTTTATATCACCAGTCGCCTCCTCGGAGTCGAGGGTCTTCATTAAAAGTTGTATATGACCTTGAGAGCAAGATCACTGTGCATTCATTCACTGTTGGCTGGTTCAGTAAGATAGACTAGAGAAAAAAAAAAACAAAAAACAAAAATTAAATTAAATATCTTGCCGAATTGCATTAAGAATAAGCTTGATTTACAAACAGTCATCTTGATTCGAGATTAACGGTTATCCATCTATTATTTTTAACTAAATATATTGAAATATACAAGCATAGTAAAACTGAGCAAATGCTCACTTATTCTATTTCATGTCGAGCTTATGCATGCTTAAGTTGCCAACAGAAATAAGAGATCTTGAAAAATACTCGTAGTTGCATTGTCGTTGCCAAATAAATCGGGCTGTCACTCTGCCTTGGCTTCAACTGGTTTCTCTGTCTTAGCTTCCACTGGTTTTTCTGCCTTAGCTTCCACTGGTTTCTCTGCCTTGGCTTCCGCTGGTTTTTCTTCCTTGGCTTCCACTGGTTTCTCTGCCTTGGCTTCCACTGGCTTCTCAGGCTTAGCTTCGACTGGTTTCCCCATTGGTTTACCCTTCTGGGGCTTCACGAAGCAGAAACAAGAGCAACATGGGCACTGGAATAAGAACTTCATGTTCTGCCTTAAATTTGTTTCAAATGCTTCAGATAACCAATATGTACAGAAAAATAATGCTTTAGCATTTGTATTTTACCATCTACTCCATTTTTTTGATCTAATTATTCATTATTTTGTCGTTGGATTCCATTTCTATCACTTTCACTTTAGAAAAAACGTCTGTCTATCAAAGAGGACAGCCAGAGTGGGGCTGATGGTGGGGTTGCCATGAGGAAATTAATGAACTTGAGGGACTGCCCTCAAATGGGCTGTCTTCTGTGGGTCATGCACGGCCATTACCCTAAAGAAGGGACCCCTTTGATTTCTTTGTCCCACTAAAAGATTTCTAGGCTGGCATGCAATAAGGAACATGAGTTTACAAAATGATCGTCTATCGCGCTTTGATTATTATGAGATTGAATTATCAACTACTTTGGCAGCCCCCGACCAACGTATTTTACTGTTCTAGGTGTCTAGCGACAAAGACTTCCTTCCCACATTAGCATGGGGTTCGACTTATTTTGCTTCTGGACATAGAGCACCATCAAGATTATGACATTTGATGCTTCTGAATTCCCGTTAAGAGAAAAAGTGGAACCTTTTTTTGACATCAAGGTGGGATATTACGAGGACCAGAAAGAATATAGTACATAAGAACTACAAATATACTGCAAGAAAACATATTCTTCTCAGTACGAGAAATATTAGCATTTTAATGTTTATTTGAATCAACAGAAGATAGTATATTCTTCAACAAGCCAGAGCTCAATCAAGAAAGTACATAAGATTCTGATGGGCTAAAGAAAATTGTTGCAGAACATACCTCGCTGGACAAGATAGGTATCATATTTACAAAAGCATAATCTAGATCCTCGCTATTCTCACATTAGAAATTACAGTCGAGCTAACGGCTTCATTCCCTTGGTTGTTTTACTGTAATTGTACACACCAATACCTCGTTTTTTACCTAGACGACCAGCATCAACATACTGCACGAGAAGTGGGCATGGTGCATACTTGCTGTCCCCAAGGCCAGCATGAAGAACTTTCATAATTGACAGACAAACATCCAATCCAATAAAATCTGCAAGTTCCAGAGGACCCATTGGATGGTTTGTCCCCAGCTTCATGCCTGTATCTATGTCTTCCTTTGTTGCTACTCCCGTATATAGTGCATGAAATGCTTCATTTATCATTGGCATTAGAATCCGGTTCACAATGAAGCCAGAAAAATCCTGAGAACAAATAATTGTCTTGCCAAACCTGCAACAGACCATTAGTTGAAAAGAAAACTTCTCAGGCAAAGAAGCTGAAATTGCATGGTGCCATTTAATGGAAAAAAAGAAGCAGAAAATTACCACACTACTATGATGCATCCATATAATAACTGCTAAAAAATAAGATTACTGACAAGAAGGTGCAGAATATTAAAGGCCGCTAGGTAGGAGGGGACGAAGGTACCTAGGATAGCAGAAGATATTGGGCGCTAACTTTAGAGAACCGCTTGTGTAAATAAAACTGTTGAAAAATCAGAACCTGATATCCTCTGTCAAATATCCTTGGTGATAAGTCTTCTGTAAATTAAGTTTATTATCCTGACAAAGTAAAGCATATTTCCAACTTGTTACCTTGTTTTTCTGTAACTCCTCCACAACCTTAAGATTGTTTCCTACTAGCTAACCCAGTTACCATTTTTGATGTGTCCAGACGTGCAGAAGACTGGAAATAAAGAACAGCCATGCACCTCACTTTAGTTGAGACTGAAAGACATTGATGAAGTTTTATACAAGCATTTGGGATGCAAGATCTCGTAAGAAATTTTGATTACTAAAGCAACAACATGGTTTGTCTGATCATTTCAATGCTATCCACAATAGACAATGTATCAAATCAACACACATTTTGGTTGTAAAACTTTATGTATATAACCAGGTGTAAGAAATCCCTAGCAATATAGCTTTATAAACAAAAAGACATTGCAGTGAACCACTGGGGATATGAAATTTCCAAGCTTCACCTCTAGACTTAGTGTAGGTGAGAACCGTTCACATAAACAATAATCTTAATATCAAAGCAACTAGTGTTCTGTTCACACACCTCTCTGCCAAGCATTTTGTGGTATGAAACGTATCATCTGATGTATCTGCACCCCTGACAATCTCAACCAGTTTCATTATAGGTGGAGGATTCATAAAATGCATGCCAATCACCTGGAAATGATAAAATAGTTGATTGAATTTTTTAACATAATATTACAAAAATATAGATGGTGAAACACGATTTACTCTAATACATGCTCATAAATGCCATAGCAAGCAAGCAAAAGGATTGAAAAAATTAAATTGCTGGATTTTTCTGAGAGTGAAAAGCTGCAGGCACTCGTGAACAGCCATTACTCCCAAAACCACAAAATCATTATCAATAAATCATAAAATGATCAGGAGATGTATAAAAAATTGATTTATTCTATAGTATTTTTCTTCCAAAATGTCACTAGTTGCCTGAAATAATTAAATAATATTTATGTGAACCTTGGCAAAAGCCTAATGAAAACTTTTCATATTTAGCCCCTGTTTGATACACATTATTTTGGAAAGAATGCATTTTTTTGGTTGATGTGATGATGAATATGTGATTGAAATAGAAGGAAAAGTTATTGACGTGATGGAAAATATTATTTTATTGAAGAATGTATAGTTGAAAATTAGTAGAATAATGAGAATGAAAAAAATAATGTGTATCAAACAGGGGCTTAGTCCCAAGTCTATCTACGCATATACTTAAACAGTAGGCATTCGTAGATATGTAAGTAGTAGACATCAAAACATTAAAATAATTATTCATCATGTCAATTGATAACAGATAATTACTATTTACAGCTGATCTTGGTAGGCTCAGTTTAGTTACTAAATCCAATAATTCCACAAATCCTGCATTGAGCTTGAGTACCATATACCTCGTAGGAATGAGAAATCCATGCTGACTTGGCACTTAACGCCCACCAGGCCTTATGGTTTACACATGTAATCCTAGAACTTCTCTAAGAGTGTGTTTGATAGGCATTATTTGAGAAAAATGAATTTTGAAATAGTGATATGATGGGAAATGTGTGGTTGAAAAAGAAGGAAAAGTTATTGATGTGATGAAAAATATTATTTTATTGAAGAATGTGTGGTTGAAAATGAGTAGAAGAATGAAAATGAAAATCATACAGGGCCTAAGTCTCAAGAAAAGGCTCGATCTCCTTCAAATACCCATTTAAATAACAAAATTCCCTTTTGGGTACTCCAGATATATGGCAATACAGGAATTTTAGAAGTGCACTTAATATTTGATACAGCAACGTAACTACGAAAAACAGTCTGATACAAATCGAACTAATTATTATCTTGCAAATAGGGAGATGACAGTCAATAATTGTTTCTCCATTATGCCGTTTGATACTTTCCAATGCAATGACCATTCCTCTAAATCAATTCAGTCCTCTTTCTATTTATTTGTATGGAAAATATAGGCATACATTAAAGATGATCTAATTCAACACTCACATCTATACTATTTTTAAGCTAAACAATAATAGTTCATTACCAATAATCTGAGTCATGTTTAATAATTAATCGCTGCAGGTTATTAGCACATGGCGCTAGGTGTCCAGTAAAGAGATCAACACCTGGCTTGATCGACTGGTTACAGAGGCTAACCGAGTAATCGAGATAGAGCTTGTATTAGATGCCAAGATTGCAGAATCTTTTACAATCTTATCCAAATGAGCAAACAGTTTCTTCTTCACAACCTCAGACTCCACAATGGCCTCAATTACAATATCTACTGAATGAAAATCCTCCAACCTCGAAGCACCCTTTAAACGCTTGAAAGCATCAGCACCTTTATCCTGCATAAAAGTGATTGCAATCGAAACACACCTTGAAACAATTAACCTTAGAAAAATTCATCAGCTAATCAGCTATGTTAAACAAGCTTTAGCAGCCAGTATTTTGTAATGCTGAAAAAGCCCACAATCTCTATCTGTTATCAAAAAACACTAATGTACACACTCATTTGACGAGTCTAATTGTTATTAATTTTGATGACTTATGACCTGATTATGTATATATTTTGTTGGTTAGGTAAAACTGAAGGAATTAGACAAATGGAGCAAAAAGGGCCTACAAAGAACGAAATTCAAAGTCGAGGACTAAAGTGTAAATATCTAATAATTGATTCCGACCACAAAACTTGTGTAACAATACTGACTTACTCAAATCTATCGCGTCAACGATCCTTGCTGGGTTTTCATGAAAATTTTCTTGAACAACCACATATCCAGGAAATTTGAATAAAAACAAAAATTTGGGAGATAGCAAGTCATAAGCAAGAACCCATTTTTAATTATCAGACAGAAAAATTAGATCTTGGCTGAACTCGAACTGCCATACTATACAGACACAGGGTACCTTAGACAGATTGCCTCTGGAGATGAGACGTTGAATGTTATCAGAGATTGATTTAAGCGCTATATTGAGAGCCGTGGAGTCAGAGTCGTGGAGGATGACATCAAGCCCGTTCGCGGCGGCCAGTTGGGCGATGCCGGACCCCATTTGTCCGCCCCCCACTACCCCGATGCTCTTGATCTCCACCATGTGTCAGCGTTAGTCTCCTTCACCACTATGAACCGAACTTTTAGTACCGATCACAAAGGAACGGATAATAACAAAGAGAAATTGACGTAAAACAATTTACAAATTGGTTAAGAAACTCAATTATTTGGTTATCAAGAGTCCAAGATTTTAATTAGATTTTAATTGAAAAATTAGTAGTTAAGTCAAACATAACGACTATATTTTTAATTAAAATTGAATTTAAATTTCTATCGAACAAGTCCCAAATAAAAATGAGAAGTTAAATGTTCGGGCTACTGAACTTTGATACATGTCATGGACTACTCACTCAAATTTTAAATTTGTCATACTAGCTATTGAACTTCAATTCGTCCAACTCCATTGGTCATCGGATGAAAAATGTTAGTGAACTTGCTCACGTGATTGACGGAAAATCGACATGACACGTTAAGTTCAATACAATATGTTACGTCAAGACAAGTTAAATGTTTCATTAGCCACTGAACTTTGATATATGTCACAAATTACTCACTTAACTTTGAGTTAAATAATTTATTAGTCACTGAACTTTGATACATGTCACAGACTACTCACTCAACTTTCAAACTTGTCCCACTGACCATTGAACTTCAAACTGTTGCTACACATTACTCATCGGCTAAAATCTGTTAAGTGATGTGCCTACGTGGCCGACGGAATGTCTAGCTGTCTAGTTAAATGTGCCCAAGTGTTTAGTATTTTTCTAAATCATCGACCACGTCAGCCCATAAAACACGCATTTGAACATTTAACTCATCATTCACGCATTTCTCCACCCCCAATTTCATTTCATTTCATACACACACTCAACCAAATCCAAAACCATAAATCTCCCAAATCGAAATCATGCCAACAATCGAAAATGAAATCCCTAAATCTAAAATCTCTTGAGTTGGAAATCAAGAATTTTACTCAACCAATGTTGTTGTGCCCTTTGTTGACAGTTGAAAGACACCAATCGAACGTGAAGAAGGGTTGAAATCATTAATCATGTTCTCCAATATTCTTGATTTCCAGCTCAGGAGATTTTAGATTTAGGGATTTCATTTTCGATTGTTGGCATGGTTTCGATTTGGGAGATTTAGGGTTTCGGACCTGGTTGAGTGTGTGTATGAAATGAAATGAAATTGGAGGTGGAGAAATGCGTGAATGATGAGTAAAATGTTCAAAGACGTGTTTTATGGGCTGACGTGGTCGGTGATTTAGGAAATACTAAATAGTTGAGCACATTTAACGAGACAGCTAGACATTTCGTCGGCCACGTAGGCACTCACTTAACAGATTTCAGTCGGTGAGTAATGCGTAGTGACGGTTTGAAGTTCAATGGCCAGTAGGACAAGTTTGATAGTTGAGTGAGTAATCCGTAACATGTATCAAAATTCAGAGGCTAATGAAACATTTAACTCAAAGTTGAGTGAATAATCCGTGACATGTATCAAAGTTTAGTGGTTAATGGAACATTTAACTCGTCTTGACGTGGCATATTGTATTGAACTTAACGTGTCATGTCAACTTTTCCTCAGCCACGTGAGCAAGTTCACTAACGTTTTTAATTCGATGGCCAATGGAGTTGGACGGATTGAAGTTCAATGGCCAATGTGACAAGTTTGAAAGTTGAGTAAGTAATTTGTGACATGTATCAAAGTTCGGTGACCAATGAAACATTTAACTCAAAAATGAGCTTAGCTGCTATGTGACCCTTTCACAAACAAAAGAATAATGCTAAAGAAACCTAAGGGATGACCTAGGGGTTGACATCTCCCTCACATAGGATGAGGGGCCCACTTGAATAAAATAACATTTTATCTCTCATGTGTGAAGGGAATGTCATCCCCTAGGTCATCCATTAGATTACCATAGTATGGTTCTTCACAAAAAGGGATCACAATTTTTTTTATTGATGGTGGCCATGAGGGCCGTGTACAAACAACAATTTCCAATAAAAATATACTAAGGCCTGTTTTATAATCCATTATTTTACATGGAATTCCAACTTTTCACTTTTTGTATATTTGATCGGCCAAATTTTCTTGACAATTGATTTACCTTTGATGAATTGGTTTTCTCACAATTTTGGTGGGTATTTTTTGGTAATTGAAACAAATTTTATCCCCAATTGTGAAAAAAATAATAATAATAATAATCCCTTTAATTGACAATTTTTATAAAAATCAAAGTCAAACGAATGGTATTCGATTTTTCTTTTTTTTTTTAATTGAAACAAATTCTAACCTCAATTGTAAAAAATTTTATCCATTTAATTGACAATTTTCATGAAAAATAAAGTCAAATGTACACTAAAAGATAAAAAATTTCAATATTTTCCAGCTGAAAAATTATACCAATAAAACACAATTAATTGACAATTCTCAGTAAAATAAATTATAGACAATTCAATTCCTTATAATTTTTTTTTTTTCCACCCAATTTTCACATTTGCAATCAACGACCCTTGCCTAATACCCTTTTTTTGTGAATGTACGGTATTCTTTGACCTTAGCATCACGGAACATGCAATAAGAGAGTTAGAGCAATAGTAGAGAGAGTTAGCTCATTTTTTTTATTTTTTTTTTCCCAGAATTTTTATACCTTTAAAATGACTTTTTTTTTTTTTTAAAAAAAAAAAAATGAGATAAGTTGTTTGTGTACAACAGTGTGCTTAATTTATCTAAAGTTGGAGACGTTGAAGTAAAGGATTACGAGAAGTACGTGTTAAGCAAGACTTATATTATTGACTTAGGTTATGTTTGATAGCCTAGAAAATGGATGAAAAAAAAAAAAAAAAAAAAAACATAATTTCAATTCCATGCAAAAAGTTGTTTGATTGGAGATTATTCACATAGAAATTCAATTTCACATTTGCCACCATATGCTCACCAATTCAAGGATTTGGTGGAAAACAAATTTTCACCCAGCTTTCTAGTTTGGTTTTTTTTTTTTTTTTTTTTTTTTTTTTTTTTTGCAATTGGAACACATTTTAAATTCAATGATAAAAAAAAGTATTCATTTAATTGACAATTTACATGAAAAACGAAGACAAAAAAATTTCAAATATTTTTTTAAATTTAAATTTTTTTTTTTTTTTTTACTTTTTGGCAATCCAAACAAATTTTAATACATATTGTTAAAAATTTATCCCAAAAGTAACAATTTGTATGAAAAACAAAATCAAACGAATTATGTAAAAAATTATATCAATCAAACACCATTAATAATAATTCTCTCTAAAACAAATTTTAGGCGATTCAATTCCCTACAATTCATTTTGTTTCCACCCAAATTCCACCCATGCAAACAAATGCACCCTTAGTTAATATATGAATTTGTTTCAAAGTTGAATGGATGTTAGATAAGTTTGTTATAAGATAACAAAATTGGTCATCTCAATATATCTAAAAGTTTGTCTTTCGATATTTCACTAAACTAACTTTGTAAACGTGTACATGAATTATTTTACATCAAATCAATCTAGACGAACTATAAATGTATTAGCACGACATAATTTGACTTATTAAGCCAATCTGTTTGAACATGCACAATTGTGTAATCATAGCATGATCGAGGCACTCTATCTCATATTGAGCGGCAACACTATGACAAGTATTATGAACATAGATTGGTTGATAAGGATCGATGCCAACTAAGGAGAGGGGGGTCTCTCTTTCATTTGATGACATATTTTTTGTTGTGAAGAAGAATCCCATATTCATGAATTGGGCTTTCCCCATCCAATCAAACCCATTTCTAGGGATTCAACTTTATTTTTAATGACACGTTGCCAAGATTGCATGCTATTGTATCTAGTGTAGTCGTCAATATTGGTGTTGTACGAGTCGGGGTGACACATTGCAGCAATGGGTCCAACTTAGATGGTGTATTACAATGACAAAAGAAATGTAAGTATTGCAAGTTTAGAGCAATAAATCAAATTTGGCATCATTCAGTGCTAATTGTGTTAAATTACTTAAAAAGCTTGGGTTTGGTGATAGTCTGCTTCGCTTATTATTGATAAGGCCCAAAAACATAAATGCTAAAGCCCAAATGTTGAATTTTGTCAAATTCAACGGGTTTTAGTTTGATCCACTCTCACATTAGCATTAGTTTCATTTAACCTTTCAGCAAAATCCATATTGGGTTACAATGTAACGCAATAATAAATTGATCACTACTGTAAAATCTATTGCATTATGACTGCTAATTAAACAATTTTCTCTGAATGGGAGACATCACGTGAAGACGTGGTAGAATGTAAAACAAATTAATGCTAAGTAATCTAAATTGAAATGAAATTGAAGTTAGGTAATTGAATTGAGAAGTTAAAATTTAATGATCCAAATAACATTTTGCTAAAAACTCAATTACCGCATATGAAGTATACCCACCTAAAAAAATGATTACATCGACCATTCCAGCTAACATTTAAATAATATTTATACACTGGGTCATATTATTGTAATTATAATCAAATTATCGAATATAAGTTTATATACATTGAAGCACACTAACCTCAAAAATTGTATATTTGTTATTTGGATCAAACTTCATCTTGAATATTAACACTAACTTTATCTCATTCTCCTCGAATCAAATTCAAAAAATCCATTTTATTCCCATTAAATAACTATACCTCGCACCCCCACCACACCCCTAACTTCTTGTAATTGTTTCTTGGCAAACTTCACTATTATAAGATGACATTAATTAGTTAGGTTCATAAAGTAAATTATAGTGGGTGGCTAACTTTATGAAAAGTATCCAGTCAATAAAATAGAAGCATGCCAAATGGTTATAATTGGTGTGTGTTATTGTGAATGATTGTTGACATCACTTAGTTCAAACCTCACCAAGGAAGTTCCATTTCTTGATGTGGAAATCACATAGAATCAGACTTTTTAAGCTATCATTTCAAAGATCAGATTTAAAATTTATTTATACAAAAATAAGATAATAATTCAATATTAATAATAATATTATAAAATTAAATTAATTTATATACCAATCCTACCTTCATACACCCCACCAAATTTAACTCCCAAAAATCCTCTCTCTCTCTCTCTCTCTCAGTAGTTGTTCGTCGCTCTTTCTCCATCGATCATAGTAGCGAGTGTCGCTCGCATTGCAGTAACATCGCACTTTCGTTCGCAACAGCATCGATGCTACTATTACTGCAACGTCGTGCCTAGCATCGAGGCAAGTGATAGAAAATGTTGTCTTCTTGTTCCAAGCAGTGCGCCTTCTCAGACGACGTGGCTACACAATGCAGCTTTAGAGAAATTAGGTTTGGATGTTGTTGGAAGTGATGGTGGTGGTGGTGATACGACTGTAGCAGCGCAGGGCAGTGCACCTGAGAGAAATTATTTGGTTGTGGGTGTGGTGGTGATTTTGCGGTTGTTGTATTGTGTGGTGCCATGTGGTGAGGTGGTGGTGCTGACGAGGTGGTGGTGATTCTGACGACGATTGTGGTGCTAATGGTGGCGGTAATTTGTTGTGGTTGCGGTGGTGGCAATGTTGGCGGTGTTCATAAGGTGGTGGCGGTTATGACAGTGGTGCGATGGTTGTAGTTGGGATGTCGTGGGGGTGGAGTAGGGTTGTATTTAATTATTTGTGATCAATTTATTGGTTAATTTGTGATCAATTATTTGAGATTGTGATCAATAAATGAGATATTTTGTGATCGATGACTTGTCACCAACAAATAATATGTGACCTAAAAATTTGAATCGTGACTTACAAAATTCGTGGTTTGTAACTGATAAATAAATTGTGACCTATAAATTTTTTGATTTTTGACCGATGAATAAATTATGACCTATAAAATTTTTGATTTGTGACCGTAAAATAACGTTATCTATAAAAATTTTGATTCGTGAACGAGAAATAATTTGTGACCAATTAATTCGATAATTTGTGACCAAATAGGATAGAATTGCAACATTAATATATTTAATTAATAAAATATATATTTAATTAATAATTTCATAAATAAAATTTAATTAATATGTGATTTTGAAGTTTTGAACCTTATTTATTTGTTTTGAAATAGTTCATATTTAATCTTTTAGAAATGAAATTTTCCATTTCTTGATATTGTACGGGGACTCTATGTCATCTTAAACTCATGTACATCTCCCCCGGCCTTAGAATAAGTAAGCAAAGAAGAAAAGCTAAAATTAAAAAAAATGTATATATAAAAATAAAAATGCACATGCACGCGCGCGCACACACCAGAATGGTTAAAAATCCTATTCAAGGTAATCATTTGGGACCTATATTTCTTTATATAATTAATAGCTTAAGGGTTACCCTGGGCAAATACTTTCCAATTTTACAAACTTTTAGTGGTAACGTACGTTGAAAAAATGAATCTTGATTTTGGGTAATTGGCGCAAAACGTCCCTACCTCTGCATGTTTGTGTGCAAAACGTCCATACCTTTCGTTTTTTGGCGCAAAACGTGCTTACCTTTCACTTTATTGGCGCAAAACGTCCTTTTGACTAATTTTTACCCTAAAATGACCAATATACCCTCCTTTATAAATAAAACAAAAAAGAAAAGAAAAGAAAAATCAAGAATAAATTGTAATCTTACTTCTAAACATTCTAAAAAATGCAAATCAGTCCAAAACTTGTGAAAATCAGCCTTCAAACCCGGCTGCCTACAAATTCCAAATTTGCCGGAATCTCACCGTCCGGCCAGCCCCATGATCGCGGGCTACCACTGGTCAGTTCCCCACACCTAGACGACCCCATCCATGGTGACAATTCATCCCAAATGACTCTCAAGCAGGTTGAATTTTATTTTCAAAACTGCCTAGTCGTGAAGCTCATCCCGCCTCCGATAAATCCAAATCTCGGCGCCGTCCTTTGCACCCATGGTCGCGGACCACCTGGGATTGGTTCGCCCTCACCTGGCACACCTTGCTCAGCCATGGGTCTTGGTCGATTTCAACTAGGGCTCGCTCAATTTATGGCTGAAGCTGCGCTCGCGAGTTCGCACCAGCGAACATTTCAGACCCAAATTGAAGATGGTTTGAGCCAAATTGAAGGAGACCCATGGCTGGACTAGGTGCGTCAGGTGATTGCACACCCAACCCAGGTGGTCCGCTACCATGGGTCACCTCACCTGAACCAGAAACCGCACATTGTTGGTGCGTTGTCACGACTGGTTTTTTTTTTCTTTGAAATTGGTGATTGTTGGTAGCTTTTTGGAGGAAATTGTTTACATAGGTAGCTTCGACTTGATGAGGGGAGTCGACCAGTGGTGGATTCCGGCCGTTTGGGTGGCCGGACGGCGAGTTGTGGGTGTTTGACCGATTTTCAGGCTGCAATTTTTGAATTTGATTTCCGGCCAAATTACAATGAGTTATGGAGATTTCTTGGTATGTAGTTGTAGAGGGTAATAAGAAGAACATGTTGGTACATATATCTGGCTGTTTGGGCTGCCGGAAGTCGCCGAAAAATGAGCTCATGTATGGCTGAAAAGCTTGGGTAGCCGGAATTTTTTTTTTGTTATTTTTAATATTTTCAAAAGTTTTGGACTGATTTGCATTTTTTAGAATGTTTAGGAGTAAGATTGCAATTTATTTTTGATTTTTCTTTTCTTTTCTTTTTTGTTTTATTTATAAAGGAGGGTATATTGGTCATTTTAGGGTAAAAATTGGTCAAAAGGACGTTTTGCTCCAAGAAAGTGAAAGGTAAGGACGTTTTGCGCCAAAAAACGAAAGGTAGGGATGTTTTGCACACAAATGTGTAGAGGTAGGGACGTTTTGCGCCAATTACCCCTTGATTTTTTTTTTACTTGTATTTTAATGTCGAAATCACAAAGAGAACTCAAGATCCTAAAGTTTGAAAAATATATGTAGATGATGAGCTCGACAAAAATAAATAAAACATGATGATTGATTTACGACGACAATAATTCGACTGAATGTATAAATGTAGGGAATTTTACTTATATGGAATAAATGGCAAAATTTTTTTATAAAGAAGGTTGTGGGTGTACTCTTTCAAAGTTTAAGAAGACGGTTGTTATTAATAAACAATATGGTAATTGTGTTTAGAATTATGCCCATTGTACATCGAGTCTTACAACTCGATGTACATTCATCTCACACGGGGGGAAGGGCCCACACCAATAAATGCGCAGGCCCCGCCCCCCATTTGTGGGGCTGTAAGGTTAGGTGTACGTGTAGCATAATTCTTGTGTTTATCCGTAGGTTTTCTAAATTATTAGTGGTGTCATATTATTTTGTAGGTCAGAAATAGTTCCTAAAAGTCAAGCGATAGTTTGTAATTGCATCATGTTGAACTAATCGTTCGTTTGATTGCAAGATGGAATTTGGGTGAAAAGAAAATGAATTTCGGAAATTAAATTGCCTAGAACTTGTTTTGCTGAGAATTATCAATTAATTGTGTTTGATTAGTATAATTTTTCACCGGAAAAGTGTTGAAATTTTCTATCTTTTTGTGTTCGTTTGACTTTGTTTTTCATGAAAATTGTCAATTAAAAAAATAAAATTTCTTACAATTGAGGATGAAATTTGTTTTGATTGTCAAAAAAACAAAAAAAAAAAAAAAAATATGTTCGTTTGACTTTGTTTTTTATGAAAATTGTCAATTAAATGGATATATTTTTTTACTATTGAGGATAGAATTTGTTTCAATTATCAAAAATAAAAAAATAAAGTGGAAAACTAACTCCCACCAAAACCAAAAGAATTGAAATTCCACCAAATCAATGAAATTGTGCACGTGCGGGAAGAAGAAGGAAAACCAATTACATGACAAATTTTGCAATTAAACAAAGGAAAAGATGGAAATGAAATTGATGTTTCTAGTTTCATGAAAATTTTGTCCCAATCAAATAGGCCCTAAGCTTGTTGTTCGAGAGAAAATACATTGATCTACATCATTCACCTTATAATATACATTGCACACTATGATTATAAAATAATCAAGGTGGGTCACAATATATCAATTTTATATTTATTTCAAAATAAACTTGACATTTTAACAAATAAATTGGCTAATTAGCAGAAAATTAGAAACTCTTCCCGGTTACCAATTGTTTGAATGTTTTTGTACAAATTATAAACTCGAGGCAAATGTTAGGTGAAGAAAATGTTGGGTGTTGGTTGCAAAATTTCAAAGAGTCAGTAAACGAACGTGGAATTTATAGGCTTGGATTGGATAGATTAGCCACTAGTTTCCGTGACTTACGCCTACGTTGCCGCTTAGCATTACTGTCTATACTTCTTTGACATTTTTCTCGTCTTCGTCTACTACCAAACGCGTCCAATATAGAATTCATACGTTTCCTTTTTGTGAAATAAATGTTGTCGTAATTAGATATAGTCCAGTGATTATAAACACGGGGTCTCAATAAATGTACGAGAGAGAGAGCACTTGGTGGGCGTGAAAGAAAAATATGCAGAAACAAGAATTGTGCAATTTATTCTACGGACACTCTATTGAAACGTCAGTTTTAAAAGTTGTTGGTGGGCGTCAGCGTCACCCTATTTTGCATGTGAGAAATTATTTTGGCAGAAATTGTCTTCCTGGAATTGTGCAATTTTCAAACCCTGAAATGTCAGTTTCCTAAGTTCTTGATAGTTGGTGAGTTTTAAGCTTTTTCTATTGTATTTGTTGAAGTTTGTCAAGATAGCGGCTACAATTTTCCTTTCATTGACAAACATCTGATACATGTCATGCAAAACAAGAACCAAATGTAGAATTAAACTTGCCATCTATAAATTTGACTTTTGGTTGCTTTTTAATTAGAATAAACCATTTATCTGTTCGACGTAAAAAAAAAATGTTATTAAATAATTCTTTATGCATTTCTCGAATTGACGAATTGCTTTGTGTATTTTTGCAAGAAGTCCATCACGAGATACTCTAGAAAAATTAAGAGGAAATTACACTAGATGTCAATTTTTGGCTTGTCATTTACAAAAATGTCACTTTTTGAGTGTCTTTGCAAAATTGTCATTTTTGGACATTTTTTGACATTTTTGCCCCCTGTAAAGAATTTAAATACCCTATACTTCCTTGAGTTGACAACATAAAAATTTGTACAAAAAGTGAAAAAGTTGTACCAAAATATGACAAACAATCACATCACAATTGTACTTGAAAGTTTTAGTCCGTCGCTACAGTAATTCTCGACAGATGGGTAAATCTCGACAGATGAAATGTCGTTCCCGACAGTTTACCTCAATAATTCTCGACAGATGAGTGCATAAAATTAGATAAAATTTGACTTGTTAATCAGATGGGTGCATAAAATCAATCAACATTACAGTTAAATAATAATTTTAATTGTTTATGTATATTATTTGTTTAATTGTTTATTTAAATAATTATTTAAAAAGTAAAGAAACAATTAAATTAAATATGAAATAAGTCATTAAAATAAATAAAATAAATAACTAATTAAATATTAAGTATACATAAATAATTAAAATAATTGATGACATATTTAAATAAAAATGAAATTAAATATTAGATAAACAATTAAAATAAGTAATTTAAAAAAATAATTAAATAAAGTAATGAAATATTAAGGAAATAATATACATAAACAATTAAAATATTTAATGAAATATTTAAAGAAATTAAATTAAATATTGAATAAACAATTAAAATAACTAATTATATGTGAAGTAAATAATATACGTAAATAATTAAAGTAATTAATGAAATATTTAATTAAAATTAAATTAAATATTACATAAACAATTAAAATAAATAAATAATTAATTAATTAATTAAACAGTAAATAAATAATATATGTAAACAATTAAAATAATTAATGATATATTTAAATAAACAAGTGAATTAAATAATAAATAATATAATATCTTATTTTTATTATGTCAAAAATAAATTATCAAATCAAAGCATTAATTAGGTTGTAAGGTTGTACTAATAAGCATTAAATGCTCCTAGAAAGTTGAGACTAAGGGTAATTTGGACATTTCACGACAAAAAGTGACATTTTTGCAAAAATCAAGTGCCAATGTTTTTTTTTAGTGCATTTTCAAAAACAATGACATTTTTGTAAATTCCCCAAAAATTAAATTGAATCAATACAAAAGGAAACAAATTTATGGGAAAATTACATTATTATCAAGAACAAAGAGCAAAACTTTAGGTATGTTGTTCACTTGCATTATCCATGCACACTAAAAGATAAACTCATTCATGTTTAAATACTGTCTATTAATTAATAATATTACTCATTTCATAATGAGAGGTGCGCGTAACCATTTTCATAAAAACGTTAGTTTGAATCACAAACACTGGATAATGAAGGATTAAAAGTTGAATATAGAAATGCAAAAGAAGTAAAACTAGAAGATGTCGGCTGCAATTTTCCTTTAGTGATAAGAAAATGAAAAAAAAATGCAAAAGTACTACGATACATCTCAAGAAAAGAAATTTCGACTTTTCGTTGCTTTCGCTTACAAATAGTGTTTATATACTAACAAAATTTCTGAATCACGCCACATGATATTTAACTTGTTACTTTGTGATTTCGTTTTTTTTTTCTCATTGAAAGTTATAACAAGCAATTTGTTAACCTATAGCTAACATGCCTCAATATATACAGAACTGTTCTGTTGTCCACGGCGGGCATACCTTATGTTGCCCACTACCACTTAGACATTGTCAAGTGTCCGACTTTTTAAACATGACCCCACTAGTCGGACACTTGGCACACACTCATTGGCAATGGACATATTTTATATTGCCCAGGCATCAGAGCAAAATCGCCAATATATAACAGGGCCAATTGAATTAAGATATTACACATGCAGTATAGAAATGCAATTTTAAAGGAAGAATGAGATATGATGCCTATATTCAACTTATTATCTGTATATTAGGTTAACCTGTTCGTAATCTATCTCTCATCCAATTCAAGAATATGTGACCGAGGAAGTCCAACTCCTAACTCCATACTATAACTTCATCTAACTCAAAAGAAACAAAAAGTTCCAATCTGATATTCAATTATATTGTTACCCAATTGAGTTTAGAAAGCAACTAGTTGTCAACATAAAGAAATTTGACTTCTCACATATCGTTTCGTGTTTATTTTCTCAATAAGAATTACAACAAATCTCAATAAAATCTTCTAATTTTGATATATGAGTGGCATGTCTTCCTTGAGGCATCCAGTGGCGGATCCAGGTAGTGGCCGCCGGAGTTCACCAGAGGAGTTGGGTTGGTTGCATTGTCTGCTGGAAGAGGAGGTAGCGGCAGAAAACCCTAGTGCCTGTCCATACGAATGAAGAGGGGGGAAAAGAATCCTACAATCCAGCTTCAGCTTTGTTCATTATTTTCTTGTTCTTGATTTTTTTTCTTGTAAAGAGTTTGTGAATCGACCAACAAAAGGAAGCAAAAATGAGGATTATGATAAAAGGTGAAGTATGGAAGAACACAGAGGACGAGATCCTGAAGGCGGCGGTGATGAAGTGTGGGAAGAACCAATGGGCTCGAATCTCGTCTCTCCTTGTTCGTAAATCAGCCAAGCAATGCAAGGCCCGTTGGTACGAGTGGCTTGACCCCTCTATCAAAAAGGCATGTACCTGATGATGATTTTCGATTTAAGAATTTGATTGTCTGCACTATTGACTTTTTTTTTTTCTGGATATATTTGTTGCTTCCCTGATTTAGGTTGGTGAAACTTTTGGGTCTTTTTGAAACATTTTGGGTTAATTTCAGTCTTTTGTTTTGATCTTAATCTATTGTTGGGTTTTCCTCAATTTCTTTATAGTTAAGCAATTTTTTGATAAATTGTAGTAGTATTAATTAATTGCAGTTCATTTCTTGCTCCAGTTATATCTGCTTTATCTGTTGGTTATGTGATAATTAAGGCATTATTAGACAAAATTCTTGATAAATTATATTTTTATATGTATATAATTTTTACATTTTAGTGCATTTACATATAATTTTTAATATTATTTAATCAAATTTTAATAAACGACCGATCAAATTCGACTATTACGATTGTTGTTTGTCGATGATCAATAGTTAAAGTCAACCTCCACCCTAATTGAACATTCATGGGAGATTCGTCCCTGGAGGCATCTACAAAACGCAATCTTGTTCTCAGCCTCCTCGTAGAACGGACCGATTGAATTATGTTGTATACATAAATATACAATTTTTTAAGATTAAAAAAAAAAAGGAAAAAGCTTTTAGAAGCTGCCTAGTAACATAAAGAAAAAAAAAATGGCAAAATTTTAGGAGTGCTCTTCACATGCAAGAGCACTCTCAACAAAATTGATGACCCTACCACATTGAATCCCCACTTTCCAATGCGTGAAACACAGTCAATTTATCAATTCACATTTTATCAATATCTATTGTTACCACTCTATCTATTACCTACTTCCTGCCAAAGTAAAAATATTCATTTTCACCGATCATGAAATGATCGAGTTGGTGAAGTAGATGATCGCGAAAGTCTTTGATCACGGGTTTAATTTTTCCTACCAATACTTTTTCGATCGAACTTGTTACACCGAATTTGCCTAATATGGTTAATCTGGCTAACGTGATTTACAGGTTATTGCATCAACTCGAAAATTTATCCAGTGCATACCCGAAAAGTAACGATTACCAGTTCTTCATCATAAAATAATAATAATAAATTTCTTTTGTCAGACACAGATAGAGACAAATTTGGGCATTGACAATAGGTCGGATTTGTTATCTGTGAAATCATATGGGGGCTTGTTTGATACCCATTTTGTTGGAAAAAATACATTTTTTGGATTGATATGATGGTGAATATGTGGCTGAAAAAGAAGGAAAAGTTATTAATATGATGAAAAATATTATTTTATTAAAAAATATGTGGTTGAAAATGAAAATAAGAATAAGAATGGGTACCAAACAGGGGCTGGGTAACAAAAATCTGAAAAACTCCCCCAAAATTTTAAAAATAAAATAAAATAAAAATCAGCTCGTGACATCATTCCAAATCAGCCCATAATTTTTGTCCAAAATAAACTTGGATTTTCCATACAATCCCACTACATTTAAACTTTGGTTGACACTTTAATTTACCCGATCCTTATCCTCTCATTTGAATAATTTTTTATTTTTTTGTTCAAGTAGAGTTCATCCCTATGTGAGAATGTGAACATTATTGTATACAAAAAATTGTGTATACATAGCACAATCCCTTGCGGGGTAGAGCCCACGCATTTATGAGACGTGGGATCTGACTTTTGCGAGAGCTCAAGTTGGATCAAATAAAATTAAAGTATCAACCAACAAGTATAAAGAGCTTAGTTCTAATTCTTTTTCATAAACCACCACAGTAGAAAAATCTGTAATCTAGGGAAACTTTCCTTTTCCGTCTTCGGTGCTGAGAGGGATGGTCTATTTGTGTCACTGTCTCTTTGATTTGAAATCTCTTGAAGAGCGTAAGTACTTTCTTTCTATATCTTGATCAACATTTTTTTCGTCTTCCCTTTGTAATCAGTGAAGACCCGTTTGTAGAAAACCATCATGCTTTTTAGTGTCGAGGCATCAGTTAACTGTAGTGAATGGTGAACCATAGCTTGCTTCATTTGCAAGTGATAAGGCATTGAAAAATTAAGTCTCTTTTTTTCTTTTCCTCTCGAAATTTTATAGACGAACTTTGGTTTGTGGGTGATTAAAGAAAGGTTCTTTTTTCAATTCAGTCTTGTAATTGGGAACTTGGGAATCTGATACTGTAAGAGACGGCCTTTACGTATAAGTTATTGCTTGGGATTTTGATTTTGATTTATTTTTGAGGTGTTTTGGGATGTGGGTTTGAAGTTTCTTCATATGGGAGTGCTGATTTATTATTTATCTCACTCTGATATAGGTTCTTAAGTTCAAGATATTTGGATTTTGGGGGTTTGATTTATGGTGGGTACTGTAATTCTGATAGGTTTTTCACTGTCTGTAATTGCTTCACTTACATGTTGATTGGGTCTTTCTTCTATGTTCTAAAATGTGGGATAAAATTTCTCATATGGGTTTTTTCTTGTATTCTTGTTAAACGAACCAGAACCTTTCTCTCAGATAAATATTGAAATTTTCAGTTCGTGTCTGGGGATTCAATCCATGTGGGAGACTGTGGATTTCAATTTTTCTTAGTAGCGCTGGTTCTTGCTTCACTACAAGTGATATGGTTTGGACCTTTGTGATCGCTGAGGCAGATTTTGTGGGATGTGAGGGAGAAAAGTTTCTTCATGTGACATTCTTCTTAATTTAAGTTGCCAATCCACTTTGGTTTCGATAATGGCCCGCCAACCGATGACTTTCCAGCACTGGATGTTCTTTGCTTGTTTTGCCTCTTTGTCATTGGCTCTTGAAACGCCAAACCAAAACTGTAATCCAAATGATATTTCGGCATTGAGGGAATTTGCAGGCCAACTGGTAAATGGTTCCATCAAATCAACTTGGTCCAATGAATCCCATTGCTGTAAATGGAATGGCGTTGTTTGTGAAGATGGTGGCAATAAGTCAGCCACACGTAGAGTGACGGAGTTGAACTTGTCTGGGGAAGGTCTGAGGGGAAAATTTTCGGAGTCCTTGGGCAAATTGGATGGATTAGAAGTGCTTGATCTTTCACACAATTTTCTGGAAGGTAGATTGCCCTTGAATTTCTCTAATTTGAAGCAGCTGGAAGTTCTTGATTTAAGCCACAACATATTGTCTGGACCAGTACTGGGGGCACTTGTTGGGTTGAAAACGGTTCAATCAGTCAACCTCTCGAGCAATTTTTTCACTGGAAACTTCACTGATCTTGGGGAGTTTCCAAGTCTTATTGAATTCAACATAAGTAACAACTTGTTTACTGGTGAATTCGGTTCCAAAATTTGCAGTTTCTCCCGGAATATTCGGGTTCTGGATTTATCTTCGAATCATTTTTTTGGTGCACTTGAAGGCTTGGAGACTTGCAGCAGCACATCTCTCCAGCGGTTCCACGTGGATTTCAATTCTCTTTCTGGCCAACTTCCTGACTCCTTATACTTGTTATCATCCCTGGAGCAGCTTTCAGTCTCTGCCAATGATTTCTCTGGCCAGCTAAGTCATAAACTCAGTAAGCTTTCCAACCTCAAAACCTTAGTTCTATGCCGAAACAGATTTTCTGGTTCTTTTCCTAATGTTTTTGGGAATTTAACTCAACTAGAGCAGTTTACTGCACATTCGAATTCATTCTCTGGAGCACTTCCTTCAACTCTGGCACTCTGCACTAAATTACGAGTGCTTGATTTGCAGAACAATACACTTTCTGGTGCAATTGATCTTGATTTCACTGGATTGCCTAATCTCTATAATCTTGATCTTGCAAGTAATCATTTTTCTAGTCCCCTGCCCGAATCATTATCTAGTTGCCAGAAATTAAGGATCGTGAGTTTTTCCAAGAACAAGTTAACTGGCCAGATCCCTGGAAGCTATGCAAATCTCACATCTCTTACATTTCTCTCATTGTCAAACAACAGCCTCGTAAATTTATCTGAAGGTTTGTCTGTTTTGAAGCATTGCAGAAATCTTTCCACTCTTATTCTCACCAAGAATTTCCATGGGGAAGAAATTCCCAAAAATCTGAGTGCGTTTGAGAGCTTAATGCTTTTTGCACTGGGAAATTGTGGCCTGAATGGTCCAATACCAGATTGGTTGTGGAATTGCCCAAAATTGCAAGTCCTTGACTTATCCTGGAATCACTTGAATGGCAGTATCCCTTCACAGATTGGTCAGATGGAGAATTTGTTCTACTTGGATTTTTCAAATAATTCACTAACAGGAGAAATCCCGAAAGGATTGACGGAGCTTAAATGCCTTATGTCTGCCAATAGCTGTTCATCCACTCTTAATATTTCCACTGGCATCCCACTTTTCATAAAAAGAAATCAGAGTGCCAGTGGTTTGCAGTACAATCAAGCTTCAAATTTCCCTCCATCAATATTACTGAGCAATAATAGACTGAACTGCTCAATTTGGCCTGAAATTGGACGTCTGAGACAGCTCCATGTCTTGGACTTGAGCAGGAATAACATAACTGGAGCCATCCCGAACTCCATTTCCAACATGACAAACCTGGAGACTTTGGATTTGTCATACAATGATCTTCATGGATCAATTCCGTCATCGTTTAATAAGCTTACTTTCCTCTCAAAGTTTAGTGTTGCTAATAATCATCTCGAGGGAGCAATTCCAACAGGGGGCCAATTCCTTAGCTTTCCCAGCTCAAGCTTTGACGGTAATCCTGGACTTTGTGGAAAAATAATTTCTCCTTGCATTACCAATAATACGGGGTTCCGAACATCGAGTCCACCTACTGCATATGAGAAATTTGGTTGGAGCAGCATACTTGGAATAACAATCAGCATTGGCATTGGAATTGCCTTACTCCTGGCCATTATTCTGCTTAGGATCTCGAGAAGAGATGCTGAAGTACCAATTGAAGATTTGGAGAAGGAAATCAGCAGGCCGCCGAGATTATCTGATGCGTTTGGACCTCCAACGCTGGTACTCTTCAAGAATGCAGAGTGCAAGGATCTTACAATCGTGGATTTACTAAAGTCAACAAACAATTTCAACCAGTCAAACATTATTGGCTGTGGAGGATTTGGTCTGGTTTATAAGGCGGACCTACCTAGTGGTTTGAAAGCTGCAATCAAGAGGCTTTCTGGGGATTGTGGGCAGATGGAACGTGAATTTCAAGCTGAAGTCGAAGCTCTCTCTAGAGCTCAGCACAAGAACCTCGTTTCTCTCCAAGGATACTGTCGATACGGGAATGTCAGGTTGTTAATTTATTCCTATATGGAAAATGGAAGCTTGGATTATTGGTTACATGAAAGAGTTGATGGAAGTTCATTCCTCAGTTGGGATACCAGGTTGAAAATAGCTCAAGGGGCAGCCCATGGATTAGCTTATTTGCACAAGGAGCCAAATATAATTCACCGAGACATCAAAACCAGCAATATTCTTTTGGATGATAGATTTGAAGCTCATTTAGCTGATTTCGGGCTCTCGAGATTACTTCGTCCCTATGATACTCACGTAACAACAGATTTGGTTGGCACCTTGGGATATATTCCGCCTGAATACAGTCAGACGTTGACAGCAACGTTCAGAGGTGATGTTTACAGTTTTGGAGTTGTTCTGCTTGAGCTTCTTACTGGAAGGCGACCTGTGGAAGTTTGCAAGGGAAAAAATTGCAGGGATTTGGTGGCATGGGTGTTTCAAAAGAAGTCTGAGAAGAGGGAGGAGGATATATTCGATTCATCAATACAAGATAGAGATTCCGAAAAACAACTTATGGAGGTGCTCGGTATAGCTTGTAAATGTATAGACCAGGATCCTAGAAGAAGACCTTCTATTGTTGAAGTTGTTTCATGGCTAGGTGAGATTGAGGTAGGACAAACATAACAATAAATTACGTTTTATTTGTTTCCTTCTCGAGAAATTAAGTTTCATATTTATCTGGAAAGTGAAAAAAAAAAAAACATGACCGTAAACGAGAGAACTGAAGATCCCAGTGATTCAATTTTATACTGCGTTTCATTATGTATATCTTAGCCTCCGAATTGGATGGCTAACGAAATGGAAAGCATTACACGCTGCTATCTTCTGAATGTTCTTTTCTTCTTCATCTTAATTACATTAGATTTTAGCCTAAGCGCTACATAATTTTCTGCTCTTTCTTTTCTTTGATATACAGATTCAATAAAGTTTAATGTCCTTTTTACAGAATTATCTAACGCTAGTGCATTTCTCGTGTAACTATTGCAGTAGTATAACCTTTTTCAGCATGGCATACATTCCACCTATTTATTCGACATGCCGTTTTTGGATATCAAATAGACCTTCCCATCAAGTAATCTTAATATGTTCAAACGACAGATACATTCCCTAAGAGTTATTTTATTTGACATACTAATGTTTTCAACTCGTTCTCACGTGTGTGAAAGTCGATTGAGTTGCCATTTGTGTACAAGGAATGGCATATAATTGACTATGTTAAGAGAAACTAAAGTAGCAGTAGGAAAGGAAGCAAGCTGATGGGCCATTATATTTCTGAACAAGAGAGCCTACTTCAATTGAAATTGCTACAATATCGTGTAAAATTACAACATTAGCTGAAGGTTAAGTCTCAACTCCCCCATAAGTCCCCATTTGATGGCCATTATTTTGAGAAAACAATGTTTTGAATAGTAATCTATAGTTAAAAAGCATGTGAAACCACCCTATATCTACTCAGGTCAGGGGTGGAGGAAAGCAGGTACGAGGGCTCCTTCCCCCTTTTTTGCTCTCCCAGAGGGGCGTAAGCACTTCACTCGCTAGGTCTTGGGGCAAAATTATTTTGTTTACGTATAAAATATTTTATTGTATGAATGTGGTTAAAAATAAGTATGTGAATTAAAGAGTTTTGGAATAATGAATGTACTTTGTAGTGCATACTACTTTATTTACATTATTTTTAAAAAGTTCCTTTTGTATTTAACATTAGAATTGGAGCAAAAATATGGGTAAGCTTGTATTACTTTATTTACAAATCATCTACTCGAGTTTTAATAATTTTTAGATTTTGATGAAAGTTGATAGTATGTAGTTGAAAAGTGTGAATTCCATAAGTTGTAATTTGAAAAATAGCAAAATGATGAGTTCAAAGTAAAAAGTAAAAGATTACTGTTAGAATTAATTTTAGCAATTCAATTTCAATTATTTTCTAATGACAATATTATTAAATTTCATTTAGGTGTCAATCACACACACATACATGGAGGGCATAATTTCGTTT
Organism: Osmanthus fragrans; assembly: GCA_019395295.1. Taxonomy (NCBI): domain Eukaryota; kingdom Viridiplantae; phylum Streptophyta; class Magnoliopsida; order Lamiales; family Oleaceae; genus Osmanthus; species Osmanthus fragrans. The sequence continues at coordinate 440,865 of CM033344.1, read as the reverse complement.
TGCTCCAACGTTCAATCCCAATTGGCATAATTTCATTTTGCTCCAACATTCAATTCCAATTTCACCGTAAATATGGATCTTCGTGTAATTTGTAATCAAACCCAAATGAAGAATGAATGAACTAACATTGACATCATCAATATATGCAGGTGAGACTAATTCCACCAATAAACACCCACGACAACTAGGCCACGAACAATTATTTGTTTCATGCAGACCGCAGTTTGACATCAATCTGGACTCAAAATGACGGTTAAGTCACACATTTTATCAAATCTTTTTAAACTACTTAATTTGAAAATAGGTAGAAAACCATCTAAACTGAACCGCTTACATCCCAACAAGACAATAAAAGCATAAATAATGTTACAGCAACAATTTCATAGTATTGTCTTAAACAACACAATAGACAGAAATCAATTGGGAACTCAACATATTTCAGTGTCAAACTTGAGAGAGATTCCCATGCTGAATAGCTCCTGACACAGCAACTTTGCTCCATATGGTACATTTGCCTTGACTACATGTTCTGCCGACTCACAGAACCGACAATAGGGACCTCGGATTTTCCGTCCACCAAGTACTGACCTTTGTATTACATTTGCCATATTTTTGCATTTTCCACATATGTGCATCTGCGAGGAATCACTAAGAGTGAAGAGGCGTTCGTGCAGGTTGGCTGCTGCACCATGAGCTATCAAACAGTCGCGTTCCATTTCACCAAATTTGATTCCACCAAAACGCTTTCGGTCTGCCACTGGTTGACGAGTAAGAGGGTGGACTGGCCCTGTGTTCCTGAATTTCACTTTGTCTTCAGCCATATGCGTCAGGCGCTGGTAGAATGTGGGGCCCATAAAAATGAGGGAACGAACCATTTCACCAGTATGACCATTATAAACTCTCTCGTTTCCCCATCTTGAAAATCCAAGCCTGCCAGTCAGATGCACTCAGATTATTTTGCTGCTGACTAAACAAAATTCATGTATAGTGAAGTAAAGTTGCTAATTTTCGAGTTCATACCTATGAAGCTGATCGGTTACAGCCTCCATTGATGGAGTGGAAAATGGGGTGGCATATTTTAGTGCACCTCCAAGGGCGATCCCTTTGCCCAAAGCAGCCTCTAGAAGTTGACCAGGAGTTTGTCGGGAAGGAAATGCGTGAGGGTTTATCACAATGTCTGGAACTATCCCTTGAATGGTGAAAGGAAAGTTTTCTTGAGATTCCAGGAACCCCAGGACACCCTTCTGCCCATGCATGCTTGAAAATTTGTCCCCAAGACAGGGAGCACGAACCTGTAGGGCAATATATACAAAAATAAATACCACTAGGATCTCATGCAAAAGAAATCAAGTTGCAATACTGATCAAAGGAAAAGCCCAAGTACATCTCAAATTAACATTTATAGCAACTGCAGTATTCAGTCGTAAAATATTCTCCCTACACTATCCCTGCAGTTTCCACTTTTCTTAGTTTTAAGAGTACTCGTACAGGAAATTCTGGAAAGCCGTTTCGACTTCCAGCCTCGAGGGGAGTTGAGCTAATCTAAAACCTGGTCTCCTGAGTTTGAGCAAATGATCCATTAGTTCCTTCTAATTAACATTTCCTTTTTACTGATGCTAATCAACTCAAAATATCTATCCATTTTGTACTTCACAATCAATTGTGAGGTATCACCTTCCTGAAAAAATTGTGCAGGGCAAATAAAAAAATGCATGAAGGAATTAGGAAATATAATCAAGGACAACTTATAGAGTTGAAAATTCAGCAACGCAGATAAAGGGACAGCTTAAAAGCAAAGAACTGTGAGGTACATTGTAAGAAATCAAGAATATTGATGCTCCTAAAAATCAAATTATACATACAAAACTAATATTACCTGTCTCAGAGAAACAGCAGCAAAGTTCTTCCCATCGTCATTCGCAGAAAGCACCACTTTCTGAACCATGCCTCTTTCTGTGTGCTTCAGCTTGATGCTGTGGTCAACCCCTGATTCTGCATGCTTTCCGATGACAATATCACCAGTTTGGAGGTTTGCACCAATAAAAGGAAACCCATCATCATCCAGACTGTCAACTCGTCCAATTTTACTCTGAATCTTTCCAAAGTTTATGCAATCCTCTGCCTTGGCCTTCGTTCCAAGTGCTTCCTTGTTAAGAACCTCGGCTTTGTAACTTCTGATATGTTCCGAACGAAACATACCACGTTCCATCGATGCACGGTTCATTACTATTGAATCCTCTTGGTTGTACCCAAGATGAACGTTGACAGCCACAATAGCACATTGCCCGTTGAAGTATTCAGGGTGAGGGATAATCCCTTTATGGTGACGGCCATACCTTGGCTTTCCAAGACAGTCGGAAAGCAGTGTTCGGACAAGTGGTTTCTGTGGGTAATATAATTGATGAATATTAGTATCAACTCTTATATTTGGATTTGTAGTGGAGAATCCAATAGCTTGCTGAGAGTGCTTCTCAGCCTGATACAGAATCCTCCTCGCATGGTCATGATTTACAAAAGGGATAATTCCACAGCTTATCCCAACTAAGAAAGAACTATCAAGTTCACAGTGTGTATATTTCATAGGTGGATTCTCTTCCTTCGCTGTAAAGAGGTAGGAAATGCCCCATGCAGTTTGACAATCTTCTTCCTCCTCAGGGCCAATGAGCTCAACAACTCCATTATCTAAAAGTGATTGAAACGAATATTCTCCTTTCAAATCTCTAATTTTCTTTAGATTCCGAACAACTAAAAGAGGACGGAGTATCCTTCCAGCATCTGTAAATATACGCACTTCTCCATGATGTTGGTCCCTTTTGATCTCAATCTACAAGGAAATCAAGAAATAAAGATTTCAGACAACCAATAGAATGCAATACAGTAATATATATACACGCCTGCATCCAAGTGGGCACATCCATTAGAGTGTATGCAAGTGTGTGCTCAAACACACATACAGATTGGTTCTCAATGGAAAACATCACAAGTTGGTAGAACAGAGAATACAGTTACATCTAATCACATAGAACCCCAAAAAAATGCTAATAAAGTTTAGAACATTAGCAAGATACAATACCCTAGCATGTCTAATATATACTAAGATGGGAGTTACTACATAAGCAACAACTTCGAGTTGTACAAAAGCTGACGGCATAGCACATGTATGTTAACTTCAAACTTCATGGAATTTTTAACAGACGTAAACATCTCACAACAGTACCATGATAAAGTCATGCATGATATAAATTGTCTTCCATCTACACAATTTATATTAAGTGAAGAAATTCATGAAAAAAAAACAAATACCGCAATCTCGTTTGGCATTTCCAAAAAAGCAAGAAATATTTTTATTTTGTAGCTCTTGCTAGTAATGTAGTTTACTAAAGTTTTATCATTATCAGTTTTAACTAAATTTTGCATCATGCTACCTCTTAAGAGTATTAAATGAGTGCAAGATAACCTGATGTGGCACTTCCATTTTGCGACGTTTGTGTCTGAGCTTTGCCACAAATGATGCAGAATCTCTACATATTCCAACCCAATCTCCATCCACGAAAATTTTGTGCTTTTCATCAAGAGCAGTTGAAGAATCATCCACCAATTTTTCCAACCCGCAATCGTACAATTTACCAAGAATATGGTCCACATTCAGTGTGCAAGTACTGACAAGACCCAAACTAGCCAGATTCTTAACCAGTCCACAATTTTCACCGTCTGGCGTGGTGAGAAAGCAAATCTTACCCCAGTGAGAAGGATGACTGTATCATCAAATCCAAACATTATTACACATGAACAACAGTAATAATGCCAAACACGATATGCATTCATGACTCATAAGTCATGAACTGAAATATATAGGTCGCTCAGACAGACATAATATTGGTGCAGTTTCAGACAAATCATTTAGCAAGGGTTTAGGACATCTAACTGACACTTGAAGGACAAATTATGTGGATATATCAGCATTTCACGTTCTATACGAATTGTGCCAGCAGCAGTTTCAAATACGCCATTGCATTGTGGATGAGATATAAATGGGATATATAACTCAACACTGTAAGCAAAAGAAAGAATTTTAGAATTAAATCATTAGATAAACTTGTCCAGTTCCTCGATAGATAAACTCATAAAACAGATACTTTTAAAGATTTGTGAGGATATCTTAAAGCAGTTTATGCTTCAGCTTTAGTCATTTCAATTCGAAAATCTCATAACAGAAATATATTTAACCAATATACATTTGACAAATTGGATCCTTCGAAATTGTTCTCGAACAGATGCATACCTACACCTGAATAAAATATAATACAAACTCTAGAATCAGTATTTCCATAATTATTGATTTATAATAGCTAGGAGTTGATTAATTCATCTTCTGGAAGAACTACGGCCAGACTTTAAGATAAGAACAAGAAATGTTGAAAAGATAACCACTTATCAATTTAAGGTAAGTTGTATGGATAGAATCAGATTTTCAGAATTACATCGTGAAACAGGATAAGTATTAACACCAATCACTTACGGGTATCTAGCATCTCCAACCCTCCCTGTGTATGAAACCTGCTGGCGAGTTTTCCTCATGTCTGCTGTTGTTTGCAGTGGATTTGTTCGCCTCAGAGTTGCCACCACACCAGAGATCCTCTCCATCCTCTTGAAAGGGTGTGACCATGCTCCAGTTGAAAATGCTCTAGATAGACCATTAGTTATAATTGAGGCATCCATGTAGTGTTCAATTGACTGCACTTCCCGATCTCCATAAAGATCTCTTTGCATAGCCCTCACCATGCGCCTCTCAGCATGTTTAATGTGAACTCTCAACTCTCTCTCGAGCAATTCACCAGCCAACTCCAACCTCTTGTTCCTGAAATCATCTCTATTATCAGCTTTTCTGCGACCTGTATAGCCTTCCAAGAGACATTTCACCATATAGGCCAAAAAACGAGCCTTCTGTTGAAAACTTTTAAGATTGGGGAACAGGTAGGTAGTGATGCATTCTTCGATTGATTCTTTAGGTGGGAATTGGCAACTCTTTATTAGTTTCTCAACATGACGGATCGCCTTGTCCCCCTTACGAAATCCCTCACACTGTTTGTCAGCATCATGTATTGATGCGAGAAGTACGTTCACAATAGCACAATCTTCTGTGCCCAAACCAATCAAATTTACTATCTCTCGGTCATTTTGAGCACCCAGGGCAAAGAACAAAATCCAGATGGGAATTTCTGTCACTGAGAAGTACACTGTCATGAACTTTTCTCCTCCCATGAACTGCTCCACTTTTGGAACTAGTTTCATATACACTCTTTTACGTTTCGAAACGGGTCGATATGCAATGGTCCACAGAGGATCATTGGACAACCACAATCTTTTCAGGCATGTTTGCTCCTGAGCAATGAATGTCTGCAATAAAGGTTGAAAGAAAATTAATCAATCATTTTCAATAATCACGTTCTATACAAGACCCAGTATAGCTGGAAAAGGAGAACCCTTCTGATTGGTCATAAACTGGGAGGCAGCTCTTATCTTCAACCCACTAGGTGGACTTGATGAAATGATAATAGGCTTATTGGATTATTCATGAATGTTGCACCTAGATATATAAGCCTGGCCAAAGAATTAATCATCCAATATCTTAAAAAACATTAAAGTGATATGCAAGAAAAAAAGCCAGTCATTTTAGTTAATAAAGCATGTTCTTTCCATTGGCAGAGAAGATATAATATAATGTATTGTACCCAGAAGAAGTCAAACCTAGCAGACATAGGATGAAATCTTCACCGAACACAGCGTAGTGTATCACATGATTGGTAATATCCTTAATACCATCCATTTAAGTATTTCATTTGTTGTTTCTTTAGCATTTAAACTTCATTGATGGTCTGGACATGATCTCAAATTTTGAATTTGAAAACTCTCATCTGTTGAATCTCTCAGGATAATGCACATATGTCGTTTCATTAGCAAACATAAAAACCACAATCAAAATCATGTGTTATTGTACATTCAGAATACAATCAGATATAAAAGAGAGTACATGTGTCACTATTGCTCAATCATTTAGATAAGGACACCTTTACAATCACAACCATAAATAATTTTACTTGACAAACAGTAGCACAGCATTCTCACCTTCTCAGCGCCCTTGATTATAAAATAACCTCCATGATCGAATTCACAATCCAGTTTCTCAACCCCTTTCAGCCAACACAAGTCTGACTTCACCATTACAGGGAGTCGCCCAAAGATGATATCACTGTGATAATCGTTTAGTACTTTATTCTCAACAAACTGTTCAACTCCAGTTTTGAACTTGTCACTTCTTGCAACATTTTTACTATAAACCTGAAAAGTTCAAGGAACAAAGCAAAAAGATTAAATGCCAAAGGCTAAAACTAGAAAAGGGAAGGTACCACACACGCACTCTGGGAGGATGCTGTTTATCATTAATATCAACTTAATGAACCTTCTAAAGTTTGTAAAAAACAATCAACAGATATCAATCGGTACAAAACAGACAAGAGCTCCTTAAAACATTCATTCTAGCCCCGTTCAAAGCACAAATTGAGTAAACTAATAAACAAATAAAAACTGGAAAAATTGAAAACGTGCAATTAGAATAATAGAAAAAAAAAATTGTAATGAAGTTCATGCTGTAAGTGAATACTTTAAACAAAATCAAACAAGTTGACAAAATGATACTTTAAATGAAGTTAATGACCAGTAAAGTTACATGGACAAGAGCTCTAGACAATTGAATACTTATTATCAAAAACATTGACGAAAAAAAAAAAAGATAATAGAGAACAGTAATACACCAGAAATGGAAGTATTTGAATTCGAGGAAATGCACATCTTTAATACAATAGAGTATGATCAAAGCAGTTGAAACCAGGCACATGTGTATCAACATACTTGAAGATGAGTTTCAACTTTTATCCTAGATGAATAGGTCATATTCTGCAGACGGGCATGTCTAGGGTACATTTCCAGAAACTCTTTACCACCATCAGCTGAAAACTTCTCGCCTGTCCAAAATGTTGGCTGCTCAAGTGTGACCTTCCCAAACTTGAGAGATGCATACCTCCAATCACCATCTCCCCTTTTTGATGGATCATAACCGGGCTCCACAACAATCTCACCAATAGAGTCAAACATTTGTTGAATACCATGTTTAATAAAATCATTATATGAGTTGATTTGGTGACTAATGAGGCCATACTGCTCAAAAAATGATGTTGACGTCTTTTTACAGAAACCTTTCAGGAACTCTTTACCTAACTCTTGTAAACAGCTATCAGCCTCACCATCCGAATCAGAATCATCAAAATACATATCATCATCATCAGTATCCATTTTGGAGGCACCGTTTGAAAACTTGTCGCTGAGGCTACTAGGTCCAACATCTTCATTGGCATCCAAAGCACCCATCAGATCTGGAATCAACAGGAAAAAAATAGATTAAAATAAATAACAATTAATCAGTGAAACTCTAAATTCTTGTCACTTAAGAGCCACTAAAACAATTTGATATCAATTCCACCATAACTCTTTTACACCACCTATTCATTTAAATCACTCTACAAACAGATCTATGAAGAAAGTCCTCTTCAACAAATAATCTATTCCAAAGGCATTTGCTTATAAATACTAGGGGCATAAGATACTGAGAACCCTTTGAGAAAAGAATTTTTTTAGGAAAAGAACCTACCTTAGATGTTGATCTTTAAAAGAGGTAAAAGTAAGATGAAAATTTCCAAGAAAATCGATGAATTGAAATGCACCTGGCCCTAAAAGTAAGAGGGGGGGGGGGGGGGGGGGGGGGGGGGGGGGGGGGGGGGGGGGGGGGGGGCCATAGTTCTTCAAATTTTTTCCTTCCAAATCAAAATTTTGTTCGGGTTATAGGATTTATTTCTTTCCGTACTTTAATTGAAGCACTAATAATTAAAATCCAACGCATTAAAATTAGCCAGATTTATCCACTTGCAAATGAACTCAAGGAAGGTGCATGCCCTAATATACATTCCTAAAATAATTGGGCTTTTCACATCTCTGTTGAGCGTGTGCCTTTGAGTGCCCTGGCGGTCTAAAACCCATAACCCCAATTTTACAGAAAACGAGTCACATCCAAATCGTTTAAAAAATGCGCCATAATTTCAAACTCCTCTTTTGATCATGCTCCTCTTTTTCATGCTTTAGTAAAGAAACATGATCAAAAGAATCACTGAATCTTCCGACTTTGATTTCCAGAAAACCCTATTAAAGAACAAAAACCCCCAAAACGAGAAAGTGTTTAAAAACGACGTGCATTTCAATTTTTCAACTCAAAACTTCATACACAAAATTAAAGTTAAAACTTTCGGCGACGATCCATGAATATTAAACAAAACACAAACGCCAAGGGTTAAAACAAAAAAAAATAAATAAAGACAAAATCAAACAGGTTTTACAAAAAATTAAAATACAGAGGGATACTTACATAAACTTTTCTTTTGATCTGTAATTGAATTTTTTTGGATTTTTTTTGCGTAAATTTCTTGCCTTTTCACTCTCTAACACACTGGGTGAGTGATAGAGATGAAAGAAAGGAAAACGAAAAGGCACTGCATATATTACAGAGGTGCTATGGGGAATGCTATACTGTACCTGTACAGTCTGCAGCAATAAGCAGAGTAGTAAAGGACAATTTTATCCTTTTACTCTACATGCTTTCGTGATTTTAATGAGGATAAAGTTGAGATTTGACCTTTCAATTTATCAGTTTTTTCTGATTATTTGGAATTGAGGCCCGTGTCGATTTTCATTTTGAATAATTGAATTATAGAGATTATATGGTTAAAAATTAAAGAAAAATTTTGAATTTATGTATAATATTATTTTATTGAAAAATATATAATTAAAAATAAGAGAGAGAAAAATAAATTTTGGGAATAATGACTAATGAGAATCAAACATGATTGAATCCATTTTTTTTTTTGTAGAATAATATTTTGGAAGCTATTTTTAGAAAAGTGATATTTATCGAGAATACGTGTTTAAAATGTTAAAACAATTATGAATTTATGTATAAAATTATTTTATTAAAAAAGATTTGACTGAAAATGAATTATAACCTTGTTTGGCATCCATTTTAGAGCATGTTTGACAACCTTTAAAATTTTAAATTGTTTGCCAACATATGATTTTTCACTGCATATTCACGCAATAAAATATTTATTCTACACACAAATCAATAAAATTTTCTTACTTTTTAACTACACATTCTTTAAAAAATACTATTCAAAACTCTCAAATAATGGGCGTCAGACAAGTTTAACAATTATGCCCTGTTTGATTACACACATTTTTCATGGAAAATGGAAAAAAAGTTTTTCACCTTTAACCATTTAGAGGTGTTTGACACCCAAAATTTTCCCTAGAAATATTTTTTCATCCCACCCCCACACGCTCACATTTTCAAGGATTTGGTGGTGGGAAAAGTAATTCTAGGTCTCTTTTTTTTTTTTTTTTTTGCAATAAAAAAAAATTCAAGACCCAATGATAGAAAAAGTTATCCATTTAATTCACAATTTGTATAAAAAATAAAATCAAATGAATGATATTCCGTATGATAAATTTTTTTTTTTTACAATTGAAACAAATTTTAGATCAAATGGTAAAAAAAATTATCCTTTTCATTGACAATTTGTATGAAAAATAAATTCAAACGAATAATATTCGGTACGTTAAAAAAATTTAAATTTTTTTTTTTTTTTTTAAATTGGAACAAATTTTAGACTTAATGTTAAAAAAATTATCACTTTAATGGACAAATTCTATAATAATAATAATAAAGTCAAACGAATACCAAAAGATTCGAAATTTCAAATAATTTCGAGGTGAAAAATTATATCAATTAATCCACAATTCCCGGTAAAACAAATTCTAGACAATTCAATTCCCTGTAATTCATTTTCTTTTCACCCAAATTTCACATTTGCAATCAAACGAACCCTTATATTTATTTACAAAATCATATGAGAAATAGAAATGATTTAAGACATGTTAATTTATTTATTAGATATGTTGTATAAAAGGTAAAATAACTTAATATGGTTTTAATATATTGAGAGTCACTTAAAGCATTCTCATTGATATGAGACGTGTAATATTTCTCTTTTCATTTAAGTACGACAATGAACAAAGATTGTAAATGTTTCATGCATTCTTATTTTTCGGCCCCATTCTTCTTACATAAAATTAAACTTCAACAGGCAGCGATGCTCATCCATGAATTTTATTTTTTTTTATTTTTTATTTTTTGATAACCCAGGTATTCCAATTTTTATCAGACTAAATCCTGGACCGCAAGCCTTTGGTCCCTCTCCAGCTTGCGGAGGGTAAATCGCGGATTATGCCCTCCATAGATTCTCCAGCATTTGTTTTTACTCCTGGTCCAAACAGAATTTTCCTCACTGCAAGTAGGATTCGAATTCTGCACACTTGGGTTGCAAGCCCACGCCAACCTTTGGAGAGCCACTTTGGATGTGCCCGAGGGCTGCTCATCCATGAATATTGAACAAAAAACACAAAAACCAAGTTGTTACCAAAAATTAAAAGACATAGAAAGAGATTTACATAAACCTTTAGCCTTTGAGTCTGAAATTGAACTGAATTTTTTATTTTTTATCCTTAATTTTCCAATTTTTTCACTATCTCACACACTAAGGGCCTGTTTGATTGGTTAAGTTTTTCGGGGAAGGTGGAACGTTTTCCTTCTTTTTACTAATCATCTGTTTGATTGCACTAATTTTCTAGGGAAAACGTTTTTCAACGTTTTTCAAGGTACAAGTGGTAAATGCACAAAAGTTAGAAAACGTTTTTTCACCATATTGGTGGGAAAACATTTTTCAATTTTTTGACAAATTTTTTTTAACAATTGGAACACATTCCAAAGTCAATGGTAAAAAAAAATTTATCCATTTAATTGACAATTTGCGTAAAAAATAAAGTCAAACGAAAAATTTGCCAGGTGAAAAATTATACCAATCAAACACCATTAATTACAATTCCATGTAAAACAAATTTTAGGCAATTCAATTCTCTGCCATTCATTTTTTTTTTCCACTCTTGCAATCAAACGGATCCTAAGTGAACAGTAGAGAGAAAATCCAATAAAAAAAAAAAAACACACACACACACACACACACACAAAAGCCCTTATATTGAAAATTACCTTCGCAAGAACATAGCATTAAGAGTAGAATTTAAAAATAAAAAAATAAAAATTTAGCTACGATAACAACTTTCGTTTCAAACTTGTAATGAAATTTCTCTCGCACGCATGTTTAATATTTAATTTCAAATACATGACACCTTCGTGAACTACATCAAGAGTGTGCCTTAATTCTTTGGTCCAACCATATTGTTTGGCCTTACACGTAATTTGCACGCATTTTGCACATGCACAATTTTTTATTTTTTCTAAATTTTTTTGAGGAAAGAAGTATTTATAAATACGAATATTGTGTTTGTAAGGTTACATTGATGGATGGAACGAAAAGTATGCGAAAACGAACGAAAATGAAAGAAAACGAAAGTTCAAGGACCTGAGTGCAATTATTCAAAAGTTGACTCGACGGGCAAATCGAGAATTGAAGTGAACCAATGACAAATTGATTAATGGTTCGAGTATAGAAGAAAATTGTAAGGAGTTCAAGAATGAAGGAATGGAATTCAAGGACCAAAATACAAAACTTTCAAAGTGCATTACACTATGCGGCCGCATAGTGTAATACCTATGCGATCGCATATGTTTGTCCAGCGAGTACCTGTGTCCAAAATTCCATAACTATGCGACCGCGTAGATTAACTCTATGTGGCCGCATAGTACATTTCCGCCGCGAGAATTTCAGTTTCCTTATTTGAATCAACTACCTATGGAAACACGTCTTTAACCTCATTTTTAATCCTAATTACGACCAAAACAAGGGAGCTACGCATTCTCAGACATTTTTTGACATATTGGAGAGCAAGAAGAATATGAAGAACGAGATTATTACTTCAAGATTTAAGATTTACCTCTATAATTGAAAGGGTGATATTTTATTCAATTGAATTTCTTTATTTTCTTAGTTTTATCATGTTATGCTAGATTTTATTGTGTTAGGTGAACGATGAATTATGTAATGTGATATTTCAATTCCTAGTTTTATATTTTTTACATTAAAACGTGTTTATGAATCTATTAAATGATTTATATGCATTGTTTTATCCATAATTATATGTACAATGATTATGTGATTGTGGTGGTTTATTTCATCCATTCAAAATAGGAGAAAATGGATTAGACAGGGTATAAATCATCGTAGGGTCCGATAGGGGATAGAGATATACCGCTATACTTTATGTAAATCTCTAAGTGTTCATAAATATTCATGCATTTTTATATATTTACTCCCATTATAGAGGTATAGTTGGTGTCGTATATGAAAATATGTTTAAACTTAATCGAAATAGAGTTTTGAATAAAATAAGAACATTGATTCGTCATAATTCAAACATGTTATCAAATTGTAGAACTAGGGTTGAAATAGATTGTTACATGGAGATTCACGAACCTAGTACGCCTTTTATTTGATTGTTATCTCAAACTTGCATTTAGTTATTTCATTGCACGTAGTGAAATTTTCATTTACTTTGTTAATTCATTCACTTTTGCATAAAGTAGATTACTAGTTTTATCGTAATTTAGTTACAAAAACTCAAACCACGTATTTTGTTTCGGTTAATGTCGAATTAAATACATTCAAACTATTAAATCTTTGTGAGAACGATACTTGGACTTAAAAATACACTTTATTATTTGAAATGAACATTGCACTTGCGGTACTATAAGTCGAACACATTTTCACGCGTCACAAAGCATTTAAACAAATAAAAAGAAGAAGAATAATGTTGTTGATTTTAAGAATGAATAATTGTCCTTGGCACTTAATTACCTTTATGTTGTAAATTTCGGTGTTCAGAAAATGATTTATATGAAAAACAGACAGTTGCTCACTTAATGGTTGAAGATACGACAGAGATAACACTCATTGATCAGTCACATGCAGAGCCTACTCTAGAGGCTTGTATCGAGACCAGCTCCCAGTCTTTGAGAACACATTCAAAGGTCTCTCATTCACCACAGATGTAAGGTACCAACGATACATTGAGTGACCTGAAAGCAAAGCCTCAGGCGAACCAAATGTTGATCAACTACTTCAAGAAGACCCATGACATCAAGTTGGGAGCATCCATGAGGGATGCCATTGACGACCTGGTTGTTAAACTCTTTAACGACAAGTCATCACCTAGTCCTACCATCACGCCTAGACAGGATAAGGTGGATGCTCAAATTCAGAGATACGTGGATATCACGAGACTAAGAGACTTCACGATTCCTACCCAGGATAAGGTGAATGCACATATACAAAGTGACACAGACGGCATGGGTCTCAGAGATAGTATGGAGAATATTAAGGCAGATGTAGTTTCAGTTAGTGAGTCACACTCACATGATTAAGATATTGTAGCACATAACACCAAGAGATCAGACACACATGTGAATAACACCATGAGATCAGATGTACCTGCTTTTTGCCTGACATTCAGTGCGCTATTGCTCGGACAACAATTTTCACATAGACGGGCCCCTTTCCCCAGGGGGACCTTTCTTCAGTAAACGACCCCGATTACGCATACTACTACGATCCAGAAATGTTTTAGACTAGACGTATGACCCGGTCAATGTCTATGGCCTACCACCCGATGATTTACCCTCGGGAGTACCAAGAGTAATCTTCATTAGCTTTTGTTTACGATTCACTTACATTTTACTTGAGACATTCGTAGTTTTTTTCAATTATTGAACGTTAGGTCTATGCCCCCTCATTTATGTGTATTCTCATTTTTTATGATATAAAATAAGCCACCCTAGTGGTATTTGCTTTTTAAAAAAAAAAAGATTTATAAGAAAAAGATGTATTTTGACTTTATTGATTTTTAGTAGATATCAAACTTTAATTGTATAAAAAATTATTATTTATTAAACACGTGCAACATAGCTACAATTTCCTACTTTTTTTTTTTTATAACACCGACAATTTTCAGTATCACTCATCCATAAATGTTACTCAAAAACACGAAGATCAAGGTTTATACAAACCCAAAAATTAAACCATAAAGAAATAAAGAGAACAGTAAAATCTTTTTAAGTTTTTTATGCTCAATATTATAATTTTTCACTCTCTAACAAGTAACAAGCTCGAGATGATTGATAGAGAGAACCCCTAGGAAAAAAAAACAAAACAAAACAAAAGCTTTTACATTACATAGGTGAATAAATAATAACAAAGAGTAAAGAAATAAATAATCAAATATTAAACTTCACCTTTGAGCAATGCTCATCCATGAATACTAAACAAAAAAGACAAACACCAAGGGTTAAACAAAAAATAAAATAAAATTAACAGCTTTTACGAAAAACTGTGAAAGACAGAGAAATAGATTTACATAAACAATCATGCTACATGTACAATGATGGTTAACAACTTTTGTTGACAATCATGATTTGGCATCATCATATATATCTATTTCAAAAGTTTCAAAAACTGTTTTTTAAATCAACTATCCAGATTTTGCCACATCAAATATTGTCAACAAATGTTGTCAACCATTATTGTACAAGTAGATTAATTCTTACACAAACTATAGCCTTGGAACATGTAATTGGATTTTTTATACTTTTAGTTTTCCAACTTTTTCACTCTCAAACACACTCAGTGATAGAGGAAAACCCAATACAGAAGACACGAGCACTTCCCCAAGAACAAAGCATTAATAGTTAACTATAGATGTATGGACTGAACCAAAACTACTCTTCCATGAACATAACATTACAAGTATTCCTTAAGGTAACTTGCACAATTTTTTCTAATTTTCCAACAAAGAAATGTGTTGTGCATATACAATTATGCAAATCATTTACAAAAGAAGGAGAAGAAGAAGAAGAAGAAGAAGAAGAAGAAGAAAATAGTGTTGATTTTAATAACGATTAACACCTAATTACCTTTATGTTTTGGATTTTAATGTTCAGAAGAAGATTCATAGGAAAACAGACATTTTGATTTGCTGATTTTTGAGTAGACATTGGATTTAAAATCTATAAGAAGCTGGATTGCATTTATTGAACACTCTACTTCTCTCCTTCAACTCTATTTTCATCAACAAAACAAACTCGACTGATTTGACTACCTTCATCTAACGTCGCATGCGCCAATTTTGAAAAATAAATTGACATTTCAGAATGATAATTCTAAAGTTCTTCATTTGGAGGATTCCAGGAAGTGTATGGCTCTCTAGAGTTCCATATACAAACGACCTTTTTAAAAAATAAAATTGGACATTTTACTAATTTACAATGATGAAGAAGTCCTTTACAAGTCTATCATCTACTTCATGACTCATGTGGGACTTATGTGCATTTTCTCAACGATCTTCTACGATTTCCATACCCTATATTCAGGCATGTACATCTCTCTCTTTTGCTTTATAAAGGGTAATGGAAGTCCATTAATGTAGATATTAAGCCGAGTTTTTTTCTTAATTTACGTTGTCCTTTAGGAGCCTGTCAGTATTTCTCACTATGTCCATGTCATAATAATATTCTGAGGTAATACCAGTGAATAATTTGTCACAGTTTGAAGATATGATCAGTAATTTAATACATGATCTCTTCTAAATAACGTGTTAAACATAACATTAGTGCAAACAAACATCTCATTTAGAAAAATTACATAAATATTCTATTTAACATATTAAAAGTTTTAAACGAGATCGTCAGTATTTATTTGATTATTTAACCAAAGGTGAGGAGGTCTATTTCATACTGCATATGACCCCTCTTTGGTGGAAAAGCCAACTCGGTTTAACCAATACACTACTAAAATCCATGCAGATTCTTAGGCGAAATTCCGGTTCCGGAGGCAAATTTTCCGATGCAATCTTAGCCGAGTTCGAATTCGAATGTGTTGCACCAAAAACACCAGATTCTCCAGCCGATCACTTGTTCATGAATGGCAGGCTTTTACCACATATTTTCCACTTCAATTCCCTAATAGTTTCAATTATTCACGATCAACAAGCAGTATAGGTAGCAATGATTTTTTAATGTCATCTCGCAGCAACAGCACCAATAGCAGAAGTAGCAATTGTAGCAGTGCTAGAACAAGTACAAGCAAGCAACCATTAGACATGGGAAATATTCCAGCTGGCAAATAGCTCTTCTCGAAGGTGGCAATTCGTTACGCCTCCACCGGTGTTAATGCACCAGGGATCAAGATCAAGAACAAGAACAAGAAGAGCTGTAGAACATCGAACACCGAGAGTTGATTTTTACTCTATTGGAATATTCTGCTGAAGGAACTTTATTTGAAAGTTGGCTCAAAATTACTTCATCACGAAGATAGGTCAAAGAGGGACCCTTAATCTTTGCCACAACTTGGAATCCTAAAAGGCTTAATTTTGGACCTTAAAAGTTGTAGGCAAATAACGTGACACGAGCAATTATTATTGTAATGATGCTTTAGAGATCCCCTTTAAGAATTTCAAAAGAAAGTTGAATAATTGGAACTATTAAGAAGAATGCCAATTCATTTTCATGTTCTTGCGGTATCTACGCATATTTGGCCATTAATTACGCAATTGCACCAGTTAATTCGCTTATGCATGATTAAAGGTGTTTTTTTTTCCCTACCCATCCAGGTGGATAGTTGACCATCGAGTTGGCTAGTATTAAAAAGCACTAATCTAAATGAGTGGAATAGTTTAACAAGACATTTATAAAAGGGATTATAAGTAGTAAATAAGTGAATAGTATTTATGGATCTTACGAAATGCGTGAATAAAAAGTAATTTTGATCAAAAATATTTTTTCGACAAAAGTGTCTATAAACATTTATCCAAGCATATGCTAAAATGTTAGATCCAAAAATAACGACACGACGAGGAAGACCATGACCAAAACCGAGCTCACAATGGCCAAACTCAACCCAGGAGAAAATAGAGATTAACAAGTGTTTTAAAAAAATCTGTCCGTTGATGATTAATTATCAATTATAGTGTAGAACATTCTCCATTATTTCAAATTTTAATGGGTGGAATAGTATTTTTTTGGAGAATGGATTATTGAAAAAAAAAAAAAAGTTTTCGATTTATGTGTAATATTAATTTATGAAAATCTCTGTAGTTAAAAATAAGAGAAAGAAAAATAAGATTTAATTTAATGGGGCCAAACGAGACTTATTTTCTTTTAAACTTTTTTCATGGCAAACTAATGTCCCAAAGGATCAAAGAACAACAACATAATTTAGAAAATGCTAAAACAAACAAAGGTGAACGTCAAAGGAAACATCATCCTAAATACAACTTCTCAACCTATTATTATCCTTTCATACATGCCCTTTTAAGAATTACTCCAAGAAAGTTTCCATAACATCAGAGTACATTCCTGCTTCATTCCTATACTCCCCGGTATTGTGTGCGGCATGAAGATCAAGTGAAGCCGATGAAGAAGATGTAGTCATTCTAGCAGGTAACGTAAAGCTCCTCTTGAACTTATTGTTCTCCATTTTCCGAATGCTATCCGGGTGGCTATCTAAGGTCAAGAACTCGTTAGGATTTGCACTACCGTTATTGTGCAAACTTGAAGCATCTGAATTCGGATTCTCCGGCCTGTTTCCTAGGCCATTAGGATTAAACAGAAGCTTGGCATCATCGGTTCGTCCAGTTAGAGCATTAAAGAAACTCAATCCATTTGGCCATTTGATGTCGTTTTCGTGATCCCCCATCATATCTTCCATCCTTGCTTCTGACGAATGGGGATGAAGGAACATGTGTGTTTCGTCCTTGGACGGAGGAATACCAAGCCGAGCCGAATTTTGAAAATTTGGAGATGCATTAAGGACTGAAGTTGCTGAATGGATTGGCCTTGGTCCCCAATTGAATAGGGATGGGGGAGGGCGGATTGGCATTGCGGGTTGCTTTAAAGGCACTGCAGAAGACGATGGGGCATTGCGGTTTGAAGAAAACAGTTGGGATAAGTAAAATCCAGATTGATAGCCTAAGGATTCAAACATATGTCTCATTCTCAGCACAAAATGAAGGTCTTCAGGTATCTGAAAGTTGAAACACAATATGCACACTCTCTCATGAGATCGAAGTGACAAGAAATCACATAAAAATGATTAAATAACAAAATATTTACAAATGAAACTCACAATCTTGCAAGAACCCAGTTGAAGTAGGCCATGTCCAGCTTGAACGGCTATAGTCTTTTTAAGACATGTCAAAGGATACAGAGGTTAAGCCATTAAGCATCGAAGGATTATCAGATTAAACTTACAAATACAACAGTGAATAACTTTTCTTGAACTATTGATTCTAACCTGAATGCCTGATTCAAACTGATCAGTCCACTCAGGAGGAAGCTGAAATTAATAAATCACACAATACAAGTTCAATTAGACCAATGATTCTTGACTATCATAATTTCTAATGCTATTATAATAGATAATTGTTGTATCTCGTCTTGTCTAATTAAATGTATGGAACATACTATAAAGTTCTTTTTTCTTGAAATACTTACAGCATCAAATGAACTCTGCCAGTAGTTGGATATATTTGGTTCACACTCTACTGGTTCTTTAAATACCCATTTATGACATTTATCAGAAGCAACTTTTCCCATCAACCTGCATCCAATTCACCCAATCACAATACTTTCATTTAATAGTCAACACACATACTGAAAAAACGTAAAACATTTGCAAATTTTGATTTCAGTTCCTTGTGCAGCAGCCTAATCATAATGGGGCACAGAGAATGACAGAAATTTTATCTATACAACCAAAAGCACCTACCCAGTACCCACCCTTCTCCATAATTATATAACTGAATTGACATTTTGCTGAAGGCTTTTCTGACAGGATCTTCTCCATCCATCTCATCTAAACAGTCAGCAACTCTGCCTCTGCAGAACCCATCTTCCCACATCAACATCCTAAACCAAAACAAAAGATTAATGATAAATCCAAGGAATAAACCATTAGGACAAGTCAAAATAAGCACTTACAAGCTACCATTGTCATCTCCAACTTTGCAACCATTGCCACCTCTAACTCTCCTGCAAGAAATGGAGTAAAGAAGTGATTTTTAAGCAGGGATAGAAGAAAAATCAAGAAAATAAAGAGGGTACAGTACATACGGGCGAGGGCGAATGGTCCAGAAGACAGAGTAAGTCCAGTCTGAGTTTAAACAGACGCTTCTGAGGGCCTCATGAAGGGCCATCATCCCGACTGCTTCTTTGCTCCTGTCTGATGCCGCTGAGCCCACCATTTCTCTCTCTGTCTAATTCACTTGGACAACAATCAGAATCACAATTGTTTCTAACAAAAACCAACCCTCTCTATATTACTTTTATCTTCTTTCTTTTCACTTTTTACCTCGTGATACCAAAACTGATTACTTGGGGGAAACAAAAAGGGAAGTAGAGAGAGAGGAGGAGGGCGTGTGTGTAAAAGTGATGTTGCTTCTTTCTTGGGGTTCGTTTTTTCTATCTTAAACCATGAAAAATACAGTGAGGACAGCTTTTATCATCCTTGTGGCGTGGGTGGTGGAGGGGGGATGTAAGCCAATGACCCTTACACCCTTGTGGTTGTTGAGAATTAAATTTTGTGCAATAAAAGTTTGTACCCGTACATGTTACCCGATAATGGAAAACATTGAAAACAACTTCTATTCTATATTTTTGATGAGTTTTGCAATTTGTAGATTCAGAATTGACAGATGATAGCCCCTCACAAGAGGGGTCGTAATTATTTTATTACGTGCGGACCCCATACGTGAAGATTTCACTACAATTAACTGTACGATGAATCAGTATAAGAAATTCATTTAAAGATTCTAAATTAGTTGAATCTCATTATTGTAACCATAACTTTTAATCAATTAAGTTATTTGTACATTAATTTTGACATTCATGTTGACAGATGGGTGACATAGTAAGATTGTGATGATTGAATTAAACATGTAAGATGTAAAAGATAATATGAAATTGTGCTAAGTGTTAATTTGGTAAACAATGATGTAAGCTATGATGTACATGTAGCAAAATTTACTTTGTAAAAGAGTAGTATCCTCAACGAGTTATGCTACATGTACTGATGAATATTATAGTTTTCATAATGTACACATGACATAATATCATTGGAAAGTTGAAAAATAGTTTTGTCAACCCTCCAATAATGTTATATCACGTATACATTATAAAAATCTTTATGGATATCAATGTACATGTAGCATTATTCATTATCGACGCACGTGTAAGTTATATAAAAGTTTTCTATATTGTTTAATTGCTCCTCAACTTGTGTGCCCCGGCAGACAGGGGTAAATAAGACATTTAAATGGTGCTAACAGAATCTTTACCGGTCAAAAGCAAGTGGGTGAGACTCTGCTAAATATATAATATTTTATTTAAAAGATTACAAAATCTCACCTTGGGAAGACTTATAGGGTGGGGTAATCATAATTTAATGAATAATGCTATTTAATCTCATTAAAATTACAATATTAATTTAGGTGGTGTTAAGATATCATTAAATAATAAGTGAAACTAAATAAGTTATTTATTTTCACCTTTTATTCAATTTATCATCTAGTATTACCTAGATTGAAATTATAATTTCAGTGGGACTATATAGCATTACTCTAATTTAATTGTACGGCCTCTGCTGCATGAAATAAAATATAAAAGCTGACATTTGGGCACTCCATTTTTGGTCATTAGGCAACTTTTTATTCAGTGGCTAAAGTAATTGAACCAAAATTGTAAACAAATTATTGTTCATCCCCTATGAAGACAATTTTTTAGTCTATATTCGAATACAAGTTTATAAATTCAGTAAAAATTAAAAGTTAATTTTCATTATAATTTATTCATATTTCTTTATTAATTTTATGAGATTCACTACTATTCATCATTGTGAATTATTTATAGATTTGTCATACGGAGACTTTGTTTGTATTTTGTACATCAACTTTCGAAAATACTTGTTACATAATGAGTTTATCTTACCATAATATATTCGTATTGTATGTTTTCTTTGGTTATTAGGTATCTCAAGGAAATTTGACTTGAATCATACGTGCAAGTTTTTTTCAGAACGTGAATTTTTTTACTCTCATTCTTGCATGATAGCTCGTGCAGGGGTTTTGACAAATTTATTTATTTATTTATTTTGGGTTTTTTTTTTTTTTTTTGGTTTAAATTGAAAGGATTGAAGAATGGTAACTTCTCTTTTATTACAAATGAGCTTACGAAGAAAGTTAATCTTATTTCTTCCACATATTTTAGGTTAATTCTCAGCTTTTAAGCAATGTCTATACTGATGCACTATTCGCAAAGAAGGTAAATGACTCAATTAGTGAACTTTTGTTTCCTCTCCTTTTTGTGGTTTTCTTTAAAAAAAAAAAAATCTCGTTGCCCCCCACCCCTTAACATATATATTTTCAAATTTGAACCCCCCCATTCTCAAGAAGCTAGCTCCGCCGCTGAGCTCGTGGGTACATAAATTTTCTCATTTCACCTATCTTCGAATTATTGTCAATTCAATTCGTTTCAAACAAAACAATTCCATTCATTTAAATCTCAAACAAAAAATCTGGTTCCATATTAAGTCACACACATTAAAGGCCCGTTTGGCCTCCATTCTATTTTCATTTTCATTTTTTTCTCTTTCTTCATTTTAACCACATTTTTCAAATAAAATAATATTACACACAAATCTAAAAAAATTTATTATTTTCCACCACACATTCTCTATCAATCACTATTTCAAAAATTCTATTATCATTAAAATCAACATCAAACACACTCTAAATATTTAACTGCTCCAATTAAGAGAAGAGGATTTGGTGGGGATGATGAAAATGGGGGAGTGCTCAAATAAAGTTTAAGATTGATGCAAAACTCTGTCGTATTCATTATTAACGACAGCAAGTTTAGAGAATATGAGATTAAGGAGTCACGTGAGCACGTGCCGTGGCAGGGTCGGTGCATCGTTTGTCATAAACAAATAGGAGAGCACGAATTGCGGGGCACTGTATTCTTTCACTTTGACACCCCTCAACTCTACTCCCCACTGTCCATCTACACACGCGCTCAAAAGTTTTATTTTAATAATAATAATAATATTAATGATATAATTTTATTTTACTTTATGTACAATTTTTTTTGACAGTCTACACATATACAAAAGTGGAGTCCTCAATTATTTTAATCGTAGGCCACGGATTGTCTCTATACTGTCAACAACAGTGTAAGAATTAGACTGTACATTCAACCTAATTCTTTAAAAATATAAGAAAAATTATATCTCATTAAAAAAATTACGAACATCATGTATAATATTGACTATTTCCCAGTACAAAACATGTAGGGTCTGTTTGATTGGACATGGATTTCAATTTCCATGGAATGTGGAAAACGTTTTCCTACTTTTTACTATTCACCTATTTGATTGCACTAATTTTCTAGGAAAAATGTTTTTCAAGTTTTTCAAGGTACAAGTTATTGATGCACAAAAATTAGAAAACGTTTTTTTTATTATATTGGTGGGAAAACATTTTTCAATTTTTTGACTTTTTTTTTATAGCAATTTAAACACATTCCAAAATCAATAGTAAAAAAATTTATTCATTTAATTGACAATTTGCGTAAAAAAAAATGTCAAACGAAAAATTTGTCAGGTGAAAAATTATACCAATCAAACACCATTAATTACAATTCTCTGTAAAACAAATTTTATTCGATTCAATTTCTTGTCATTCATTTTTTTTTCACCCATTTTTTACCCTTGCAATCAAACGGACCCATAATGAATAAAAGTTTGGTTGAGGAATTCACGTTTGGAATTGGAGTTGAACTTTGTTTTTGGAAATTTGATTAAGGTGCAGATTTTACTTAAATCGAGTTGAGATTGGACGTTCCATATTTATTACTCTTAATTAATTTTTGACCTTTTTCTTAACAAATTAGAAGATGTTAAAGCATGATGTATTGATATTTTCCATCTAGATGACATGATGTGCCTAGATGTACATGCACTCTCTTAAAATGGGCTTAAACTGTGATTAAAGAATTGTCCATTCTTTCTACTTACTTCTCACTTTAGAATCCAATAGTAATTTATATATGATTTATAATGTAAACCCTTTATAAATATTTTCCAAACATGTTTTGTCCATAAGTGTAATCACAAAATAATCACATATTTACATATCATTGTTCTCACACAATGTTCATTCTCTCGTCTTCTTCCTCTTCACACATAGTCGGTAACTAACACATGTCGAACTTAACATAGTTTTAATACCATATTATCATTGGTTATTCTCATTCCTGTACAAATTCTTTCCCTTTTATTTTGGTTGAGAACTTATCTAATTCCAATACACAACGAAATTTCTTGAATGAATAAAGCATATATTTGAGCCTCCATTTTTTCAAAACTCATTTTTAACCACATGTTTTTCAATAAAATAATTTTACATGTAAATCGAAAATATTTTTTCATTTTTAATCACACATTATTAAAAAAATCACTATTCAAAAATACACTTTCTCCCCCAAAATGAACTCAAACAAGGGCTAAAACTAGCACGTGTTACTAATGAGGGTAGGATTGAACAGTCTAGATAGGGTTTAGCACACAACAATGTCAATCTACTTCTCCGTATTGATCGGCCCAGGGCTCGGCCACAGTGGCGGAGTCAGCACCCGACAAGGGAGCGTGATCGCGCGTGCTGGCTTCGCCAAAATGTTCAAAACGCCACCTGAATGATTTCAGTTGCGGCTGGAAATTCAGTTTCCGCCAGGTTGCAACTTCAACCGCGCACATTTGGCAATAGCAGTCGCAGAGACGAAGACGGAATGACCAAAGGCGAGGAAGAAAAAGAAGAGTTTAGGCGACTTGCAGAGACGAACTGACGAAGGAGAGGGAAGAAGAAGATAACTCCAGTTGGGCTGATGAATGATGACCACATGGGCCTCTTTTTGTTTAAAAAAAATGAGGCCCAATAGGCCAATAGTCAATAGAGTCTATTTCCCCCCAAGTCCAACCCAAATGACCAATCAACAATCCAAAGTCTCCAAATAAATTAGAAATCGACAGCATTTAGCAGCAGCAAATATGCGATTGAAATTGCAAATCTTTCCTTGCCAATTGCCATTTCAATATTTCCATTCCATTTGAAGCAAAAGTAGCGGCGCCTGCGAAGTGGGAAGCCGGAAGCGGTGGACCATGTGTCGTGTACGATTGCCGGACTGCTAACAATGAAATGGTGCGAAGTTCAAGGGCGATTCCATTGGATGAATCTCCTTGTCTCCGACGACCGAGGCCGAGCAAACAGCGTGGGTTAGGTCAGGTGAGTAACGTGGGTTGAATACTTGAAATTTTGAATTGTTTTTTGTTGAAATTTGTTGATATGTTATTTGGAGATTTGGAATTTGGGTTGGGTAAGGATTGTTGATTTGGACATTTGGGTTGGGAGAAATAGACTCGACTATTGGGCCTCATTTTTTTGAGAGTTTTGACTGTTGAGTGTTGAGACTTGAGTATGTTTAATCTGTTGATATTTGGGTTGGGGAAAATAGCTCAGTAGACTGATTGTTAAGCGTGTTGAATTGTTATTAGTTATTAATCAGTCAGTGAATTACCATTTTAATAAACGATCGGACATGTTATTACGATCGTTGATTGTCGACGATTCGACGATCAAAGTCCCATCCTAGCTGAACATGGAAGTTGGATTCGCCCCTGCTCGACCACAGTGCACACGATCGAATCTCACGTGAGTCCCACACTTTCCCACCTAAATCTTAAACGTTAACTTTATCTAAGCAAGTTGCAATACCAACAACTGTTTTTTTGTGTGGCAACGGATCCACCTAATATTTTTCATCCATTTTTTAATTTTCCAGAGTTTCTTATTCATATAGCATTTAAAACTTCGCTTAGGTAGTAAATGTATGTATGGTTAACTTCTTAGTAAAACATCAACTACGAGTTTTACGAAATATGTAAATAAAAAATGGGTAAAGTTATGATTTTTATGGAATGTACTACATGGACAAATTCACATGAAATTAAGCCCTGTGTACAAGGTACTGTTCATACAGGGGCCTTACAGGCCCCCTCATTATGCGTGGACCCCACATATTTAAAAAAAAAAAAAATTGCACCGGAGCCCATGTTGTGAGTGTCTGACAGGGACCTATTTTAAGTCCAGCGCGATTCATCCACATGAGGTCAATTGATCTCACAAATTTTATTTTATTATTTTTTTAAAATCTGTAAATTATCCAAAATATGTTTATTGTCAAACCCTTTTTTTAAATCTGTAAATTAATTAAAATCTTGTCCATTGCCAATTTGTCAAGTTCAATTGCACAAGCTCATTTACTGTTCTTTCATTTGTCCAACTCCAAGTGACCAAGTCAATTTTCTCCTCTTATTCACGTGACTTTTCATATGCATTTGAACTTTGTCACAAACCCTACAAAGACAAGAATCGGTATAGTGGTCTATGGAGAGTTTGAAACCTCCATTCATATTTTCGATTTTTCTCTTCTTTGTGTTAATTTTGTGATTTTTCTTTCATCCAGGTAACAAATTAACAGCCTACTTATTTGATTTTACATGTTTTTATTTTAAAATTCAATTGAATTTCAGATTTGAGAAATATTATCGATCACAATCCATATTACTTGTTATCTCGTCTGAAACTGAAAGTTTGAATGCTTGACACAAATCAACGATCCACCCTAATGTTCATAGTTATTTCAAAAATTATGACATTAGGTTCTCAGACAGTTTAAATTTTCTATTGTTTTCCTCTGTTGCGTAGTTTAATTTTTAACTTATTTTATCTTCATATTTAAATTGATTGGGTAAAATATTCAAATCTTTTTAGTTTGAAAATGACAAAAGTTTAAAACATTAAAACAACAATTTTGTTAACGATAATTGCTTATAAATGTCAAGAATAATGCATTTGACAATATTAATAATAATATAATTATACGACATTTTCAGAGTATGACCTCATTCATTGTCTAAAGCGGATGGCAATGCCAAGAATTAAATACCTGAAGAATGAGGTCAGATAATTGTTTTTCACGTAAAATTAACGTGTTCTTGTTCTCAACTTAAAGAAAATTTAAATAAGATTGATAGAGGACTAATTTAAATCCGCTGTTCATTTATTTTTCGTTAGTGGTTTACAAAATCTTTTACGAAATAATCCATAAGGGTGTCCCAGCACGCCCCTATTGGGGATATATTATCTATTAAAAAAGCTGTCCTCATAATAAAAGCAGAAAATTTGCTTTATATTTTACAAAACAAAATTTAATCTAGGCATCAACCTTTACAGCTGGTCACTGAAAGGGTTGGGCAACAAAATTAGATATAGCGATATGGTTTGAAAGAAGAATCTGTGTGCACTATGGAGTGGAGTGACCAGATGTAGTCTTCCTTCTTCCTTGCTTCTTACCTAATAACCTGGAAAAGCCCCCCTTCACGATTTGGCAGCATGATGTAAAGAATACAGCCTTCAACTAATATGCAAGATCTTCATCTTTGCTCGATCCTTCTATTTCCGTCTCTCTAAGATTGCTTTACAGGGGTCAACTTCCTAAACGAGGCATGTAAAATCAATACTGCAAGAAATTCACGAACAGAAGAAATATCAGGTCAGTAACATTTCAAGCCTGGGAAATAATAAAGGTGCTAGAATAAGAATGCCAAAAGAAGGTAATGAATGAAAAGTCACCTGTGTAACTGACGCCAAGAGCACATAAGAAGGCAAATTGAACATTGAAAAAGAACAGAATAATTGCAGTTGCTGCGAGGACGAGGAGCCTTGATTAGCAGTCCGTAGACTGGATAGTACTATGTGCAAAATCTGTGTGTTGATGAGAAGTTATATATAGCATAAAGCACAGTTGCTGTTAAGGGTTCCTCTAATTAGCATAAGAGAATCAAAGATACAAAAGAGGAAATCAATTCTCAAACAAATTCTCCTTGGAAATGCAAGGCAGTCAATTCTGTTTACCTAAACACAACTTGGGTTTTTCTGGAGATGAAACAGGAAATTGAAAATAAAATTCACTGAGATGTTGAAATTGACATCAAAATTGTAAAAACACGTGGAGAAGAAGATATTTCACCAGTAAGAGCAACGTGCTTAGGAAAACTAGATGACTTTTAATTGGCAAAACAAGTTCACAGACATCAGTCATGATGACCAAAAGGTCACTTTATAATAAAAATCTCAGTCATGCATGTACTCCTCCTTTCCAACAACCTGTAGTGCAAAACTGAAGGAGCCTTAAGTTCCATAAACTTCCCAAGTTGTTGAAAGCTGTTGGAATTACATTTAAGTACTTGTCTAGGATATCGTAAAAAGTTGCTAAAAAGTTAAAATCAAAGTCGACAATTAATTTTAACCACACATCACAACTTTAATGAAAATCTACTAAAATTATTATCAAAAGCTTTACCAAACAACCCTAAGACTCATGCATCCTACTTTTCGAAAGAGAAAGAATGTACATTATATGGTAGAAAATTCTGCATTCAGCTCATTGTTGGTAGCACCAACCGCAGATAACTGAATAAACATAGTGTTGACCTCGAAAAATGGACCTCCGAGCCGTCTACAGATAATTCTTCAAGTCACTCCTTCCTGCATTCAATAGCGAACCGTTAGTCACTCGTGGCCCTTTTTCCCGGAGAGGGTGGTGGCGGCCGCGAGCACTCCGACGGTCAAGTCAGTTTTCAGTATAAAGGTTTTAGGTCGCCGGTGGGTATATCATCACCGGAGACGTGAAGGGATTATGAAATAAGCTAAATGTCTATGAAAAAGAGAGTAACTTATGCTATTTAGGTTGGTAAAAAAGCGAATCCTTCTTCTGGGACAAGGGGAAGGTATTTATACTAATGGTGGGAGGAGGAGAACCGTTGGATGAGGGGACGCGTGGCCTCGGATCCTTCCACCTTGTTCCATCCTAGACGTCAATCTGTCCATCAATAGGTTGGCGGATCTTTATTATTCTGACTTATGCGGCTTACGGCTGATTTGACCGTTTGAGCCCTGCCACACGTCCCATCAGTCAATCAAATATTCAATGTTGAAGACTTGCATAAAAGGACTTCGACTAGAGGGAGGTGGGGCAGTTCGGAGAAGCGTCGTTTGCGGAGTACGGGCCTTTGTATCCGTAAGAGGTGCGGATGAGTTCAGTTCTGACTGTCGAGACACTTCAGTTCGGTCTCCCACACCAAATCAGTTCGCCCATGCGTGGGGCTTCTTCTGCTTGACACGTGTCGGGTCCTTTTGGACCCGTAACAATAGTCCCTCAAGTCCATGTATGGATTATTTATATAATGCGTGGACTTTGGAGTTGATATGCTTACAGGGGTGTCTGAAGGATGTGTGATTCTTTGGCCGTGTGAGGCGAGTATCGTGACGTCGTACGGCGGGGCTGTCTACCCTCGCAACTACAACTCCTCAAGCAGTATCGTGCGTTATCTGGAAGCTTATGACGTGGGGAGTTCCGAGAGCTGGCGACTTCGATGATAAACTTTCTGGAGCAATTGTAGGGGGAACCCTTAGGACTGCTGAAACCTTGGAATCCGGGTTGGACGAAGTGATTGTGGTTGGCAGTTCTTAGGAGAACTGTTGCAGCTATGCAATCTGAGTTGGGCGAAGTGATTGCAGTTGGCAGCTCTTAGGAGAACTGTTGCAGCTATGCAATCTGAGTTGGGCGAAGTGATTGCAGTTGGCAGCTCTTAGGAGAACTGTTGCAGCTATGCAATCTGAGTTGGGCGAAGTGATTGCAGTTGGCAGCTCTTAGGAGAACTGTTGCAGCTATGCAATCTGAGTTGGGCGAAGTGATTGCAGTTGGCAGCTCTTAGGAGAACTGTTGCAGCTATGCAATCTGAGTTGGGCGAGGTGATTGAAGTTGGCAGCTCTTAGGAGAACTGTTGCAGCTATGCAATCTGAGTTGGGCGAAGTGATTGCAGTTGGCAGCTCTTAGGAGAACTGTTGCAGCTATGCAATCTGAGTTGGGCGAGGTGATTGAAGTTGGCAGCTCTTAGGAGAACTGTTGCAGCTATGCAATCTGAGTTGGACGAGGTGGAGGTGCTGAAAAGGCTGCCTTGGATTGTGTGAGAAGTTTCTCGCGTTTTTCCAAGGCAATAATGAGCGGGGGCGTCGTTTTCTTCCAGGGCACGTTTCCCCTTTACCCTAGGAAGTAATTATGGCAACGGCTCCCCAGTGTTCAAGATGACGCGTTTGGCCTTTGCGTGAGTTCCACGGCTTCATCAGGGTCCTTGATTCAAATGCCTTTTGGTTTGAACGGTTTTGATCAGCTTTAGGTTTGAACGGCCAAGATTTGCCTTGGGCAGATCTAACGGCTGGGGTGATCTTTGGGCTTCTATAAAAACCCCTTCCTCCGCCATTTGAAGGTTTTACTTCGTGAAAAAATCTGAAAACGCTCCCAAACTGTGTCAAATTTCCTCTCCGGCGAACAGGCAACTCCGGCAAGTTCATTGGCGATTTCAGTGACCGGCGAATCTTCCCCAAGTCTAGGTAAATCGATTTTCCTGCTTTTGCACCTCCTTCCTTCAAATTTTTAGACCTTTCTGGGAAAAAATGGCTTCTGAGGGGGATTCTAGAATTTCTGCAAGTGTGGAGGGGCGAGTCGAGGAGAGTGCTGTGTTGAGAGAGCCCATCCTGGTCAGTTCGGAGGAAGTGAGTAGGGCCATTAGGGCCGGGGAGAACGTTTGGAGACGTCCAGACTCCCCAGTAGACACTTCAGTTAAGTGGGGGGCTTCTAACTACCCTTCAAAGGCCACTCCGGCCATAATAGAGAAGTGTAGGACCGTTTGTAGGATCCCTGATTCCATCCAGCTGCTTTTACCAAGGCCGGATGAGAGGGCTTGCTATCCAAGGCCGGGGTGTGTGGCAGTGAGTGAAAGCCTACTCCGGGCTGGTCTGAGACTCCCTTTCCACCCCTTCTTTAGATTAGTCCTTCGATCGTACGGGTTGGCCCCGACCCAGCTAAATCCGAATTCCTGGTCCCAACTAGTGGGGTCGTGGATGCTGTGGAGGCAGGTCAGCATCGGGGTTGACATGCCTTTCAGTGTATTCCACTCCATTTATATGCCGAAGTGCGTAGCTGGGGAGGGAAACAAGGGGTGGTACTACCTGGCTCCTTGGGGATCCCATTCCCCCTTTGTGACCGACCTTCCCTCTTCCGTAAAGAACTGGAAAGATTCGTGGTTCTGGGCAGCCGGGAGGTGGGATACAATGGAGGACGACCCCCTGGCGCCTTTGACGGTTCCCACCACTTACTCCACTCCCAGTAAGTTTTGGTTTCCGAAGTGATTTGACTTGGATCTACTCCCTCATGTGTTTAATATTTTTGTTGTTTGTAGGTTCCAAGCCGAAGTGCGAGATTTCCGAGGAGGAGTGGGGCATTATTAGTGATATCTATCACCTCGACCCCAGAGAGAGGAGCTTCAACAAGCTGATCTGTCTGAACGTCGACCTCATCCGCCACGGCCTGATGTCTACCCAGCGTAAGTTCCATCTCACTTCGTCGTTTATTCTCTTCTGGTATCATCCGTTTTACTTAAGCTTTTTCCATTTTGCAGAGGATTTTGTGAAGAAGAAGCCTCTCAGGCCTGACTTCTCCACCATAAGGCGTAGCCTTACCGAGGCCAGGACTCTTCGCCTCGGCGCTGCTGATTACAAGAAGCAGTCGGAGAGGCTGTATTCCTTGAGCAAAACCAAGAAGGTTGCCGAGGAGGAGACCACAGAGGTTGTTCCTTTAATAAGGACTAAGAGGAAAGGTCTGGCAGCCACTTCCACTTCTGCTCCTGCCACATCTGCGAGCCCCCCTGTAATCTCTCCCACCGTTTCCGCCGAGGTGACCCTTGCTATCCCGGGTGAAGCCCAAGCTGCAGTGCCCATCTCCTCTATTCCAGCTGGGGGTCCTTCGAGGAAGAGGCTGAAGAAATCAGCCACCTCTGCGGCCCAGCGAAAAACTCCTGACTTCATTGGGAGTAAAGATGAGGAATTGTCGGAGGCTGTGTTGGAGATGCTCCCTCCTGAGACCGCCTCTGCTGCAAGGGTCCACAACAAGTACTGGACTGAGGCGTGGCAGGATCATACTGCTTCCTGCGAGGTGGAGGATCTCTTGGCTGCCAACAGTGCATGTTTGGCCAGAGCTTTGACCCTCAGTTCGGCCGCAGATGACTTGGTTCGAGGCCTTCGGAGGAAAATAGAAGATTTGGAGAAAAGGGTGGAGGCTTCTGCTGCTTGGGAAGAGGAGGTGGATAAGGCGAAGAAGAGGGCTGATGACTTCGAGGCGAGGTGGGTCGATGCCACGACGAAGCTGGATTCTTCTACAATGGAAGTAACTCGCTTCCGGAACGAGCTGCATGAGGTCATCTCGCAGGTGGCTGCCCTCACGAAGAGAATCGACCAGTCCAACGAGCATCAGCGCCTCGCCTCCGAAGCCTTGGAGGCGGCAAACAAGGAGAAGGCTGAGCTAAAAATGTTGTCGGAGGCCCAGGCTGAAGAGATAGCCTCGTTGAAGGCCGAAGCGAGCCTAGCAGAAGAGAGGGCGGTTCAGAAGTACAAAGATAATTTCACTGAAAAACATCTGAGTATGATGACTTCGCCAATTACTGGGCTTCGTGGAGTGCCAGAGAGATGATGTCCCGCCTACGGGAGAAGTGCCCAGAGATGGACATTGGGTTCCTTGAGGAAGAGTTTGGTGGGCCAACTGGGGGGCGACCTGACTTGGAAGAGGAGGTAGAAGTGCCCAAGGAGTAGGGGCTGATCTGATTTTGTAATGGCTTCGGCCCATATTGTAAATGGCTTCGGCCAAATTTGTACTTAATGAAAATTTTTATTCTTCCATGTTGGCTCTTGATTTGTCACTCCTGTTAGTCTACTTCTGTTCAGTAGTCTTAATCTTTTAAGAAATAAGTTGACTTTCGTGTGATCAGTTCGGCGAGGACTTAAATCATTTTAAGAAAATGACAAGTTAATTGCATACGTGATCAGTTCGGCGAGGACTTAAATCATTTAAGAAAATGACAAGCTAATTGCATACGTGATCAGTTCGGCGAGGACTTAAATCATTTAAGAAAATGACAAGCTAATTGCATACGTGATCAGTTCGGCGAGGACTTAAATCATTTAAGAAAATGACAAGCTAATTGCATACGTGATCAGTTCGGCGAGGACTTAAATCATTTAAGAAAATGACAAGCTAATTGCATACGTGATCAGTTCGGCGAGGACTTAAATCATTTAAGAAAATGACAAGCT
Source organism: Osmanthus fragrans (assembly GCA_019395295.1). Classification (NCBI taxonomy): domain Eukaryota; kingdom Viridiplantae; phylum Streptophyta; class Magnoliopsida; order Lamiales; family Oleaceae; genus Osmanthus; species Osmanthus fragrans. The sequence goes on along the minus strand of CM033344.1, from coordinate 408,381 downwards.
AATTGCATACGTGATCAGTTCGGCGAGGACTTAAATCATTTAAGAAAATGACAAGCTAATTGCATACGTGATCAGTTCGGCGAGGACTTAAATCATTTAAGAAAATGACAAGTGTGCAAGCTTAGGGCTTCGTCAAAGGTGGCACCCGCGCCACATCTGATTAGGCTAATCCCAGAGGTGATCCCTGGTGGATTTGCACCTCAGCTAGGATGTCTGATGCGCGAGAATGCTTGGGGCTTCGTCAAAGATGGCACCCGCACCACCTCTGACTAGGCTTTATCCTTGGAGGTGATTCCTGGTGGATTTGCACCTCAGCTAGGATTTTTCTTTTGCGCGAGAATGTTTGGGGCTTCGTCAAAGGTGGCACCCGCACCACATCTGACTAGGCCTTATCCTTGGGGGTGATCCCTGGTGGATTTGCACCTCAGCTAGGATTTCTGATGCGTGAGAACGCTTGTGTGATGACATTGAGAGAAGTAATTGAAAACAGCTCTTTATTGATAGTGGTTATAAGGATTTTACTGGAAGTATTTCCTTAGATGTTCAATGTTCCAGGGGTGGGGCATAATTTTTCCCTCAAGATCCTCGATTCTGTAAGTACCAGGTCGCACTTCTTCATAAATTCGATACGGACCTTCCCAGGTAGGACCAAGAGTGCCGGTCCCTGGGTCTTGGGATGAAGGGAAAACCTTGCGAAGTACCAGGTCATCGATGCGTAGGACTCTCTTCTTTACCTTTGCATTGTAGTATCGCATCATTTTTCGCTGGTAAGAGGCAAGCTTGATTTGGGAGTCATCTCTCCTTTCTTCAAGGAGGTCCAGATCAAGGTTCCTCAGGTCGTCATTTGTTATCTCATGGAAATGAATGCGACGAGGAGAAGGGACACCAACCTCTACTGGGCTCATGGCCTCAGCTCCGTACGCCATGGAGAATGGAGTTTCCCCGGTTGCTGTTTTGCAAGTAGTCCTTATAGCCCAGAGCACTTGTGGGAGTTCGTCTACCCAGACCCCTTTGGAAGCTTCCAGCTTTCTTTTCAATGTGAGCTTAATGGTTTTGTTGACAGCTTCGACCTGGCCGTTTGCTTGTGGATGATGGGGTGAGGAGAAGTGTTTCCTGATCCCGAGCTCATCACACAAGTCCCTTATCTTCTTGTTGTCGAACTGTTTGCCATTGTCTGAAACCAGAGAGTGCGGTATTCCGAAGCGGCAAATGATGTTCTTCCATAAGAATTTAGACGTGTTTGCTTCGGTAATTTTGGACAGTGGCTCAGCTTCGACCCACTTAGTAAAGTAGTCAATTGCAACTATGGCGAAGCGAGCGTTTCCCTCTTCCCTTAGGCAAGGGGCCAATGAAATCCACTCCCCATTTGGCGAACGGCCAGGGGCTCGTTACAACAGTTAGTTTCTGAGAGGGTCGCCTCTGCACGTTGGCGAACCGTTGGCATTTATCGCATCTGCGCACAAACTCAATTGCATCCCTTTTCAGGGTAGGCCAATAATAACCCTGCCTAAGTATTTTGTGAGCCAGAGCCGGACCGCCGGAGTGATTTCCACAAACACCTTCGTGGACCTCTCTCAAAATGTAATTCGCTTCTTCCCCTCCAGTGCACCTGAGGAGGGGGGATGAGAATCCTCGCCTATACAAAACATCATCTTGTAAGACGAAGCGAACGGCTCTCTTTCTGAGTCGGCGTGCCTCTGCTTCATTTTCTGGGAGGATCTGTTCCTTCAAGTAAGCCAGAATTGGTTGCATCCAAGGTGGAGTTCCTTCAATCCACATCAGCTCTTCACCTTTCTTTGTAGAGGGTTCGACCAAGTGTTCAACTGGCACTATCTTGAGGAGCTCTGAATCTTTGCTGCTTGCGAGTTTGGATAGAGCATCTGCCTGGGAGTTCTCCTGCCGTGGCACTTGCATCAGTTCGAACTTCTCAAAAATGGGAAGAAGATCCATGACCAATTTTAAGTACTCTGCCATGTTCTTGTCCCTGGCCACAAAAATTCCATTCACTTGATTCACTACAAGCTGTGAATCGCTGTTGATAATTAGCCTCCTGACCTGCAGTTCCTTTGCCAATCTCAGCCCGGCTAGGAGGGCTTCATATTCAGCCACATTGTTGGTGGCTTTGAAGCCAAGTCTCAATGCATAGTTCATCTTGTGCCCCTCTGGGCTCACCAAAATCACTCCAGCTCCGGAGCCACTTTCCCCTGAAGAACCGTCCACGAAAAGGCTCCAGGTGGGTGCCTCTGCTGGCTCCATATTCAATTCGACCTCTGGCGCCTTTGCGAATTCTGCAACAAAATCAGCTAGGGCCTGACCCTTTATTGCCGTCCTGGGCATATACGTCAAATCGAACTCGGTGAGTTCTACTGCCCATTTCAATAACCTCCCCGAAGCGTCTGGCTTCTGAAGAACTTGCCTTAGCGGAAAATTTGTCAGGACACGAATGCTGTGGGCCTGAAAGTATGGCCTCAGCTTCCTGGATGCAGTGATTAAGGCCAGGGCCAACTTCTCCATGTCCGGATATCGAGCTTCGGCGGGGAGCAGCGACTTACTCACATAGTAAATAGGCAACTGGTGTGCTTCTTCCTCTCTGACCAACACCGAGCTGATAGACTCTTCCGCCACTGCCAAGTATAGCAACAGGTGTTCTCCCTCTTTGGGTTTGCTGAGGAGGGGAGTTCGTCCCAAGTAGTTTTTCAACTCTTGGAAAGCTTCTTCACACTCTGGTGTCCACTGGAACTTCTTCCCACCCTTGAGGACCTTGAAAAAGGGTAGACACTTTTCAGTGGCCTTTGAAATGAAGCGATTGAGTGCGGCAACTCTGCCAGTCAGCCGTTGCACTTCCTTGGGCTTCTGTGGTGATCTCATTTCTATCAAAGCTCGAATTTTCTCTGGGTTGGCCTCTATCCCTCGCTGATTTACAATGTAACCCAGAAATTTCCCGGAGGCCACTCCGAAAGCACACTTCAGGGGGTTCAACTTCATTTGGAAACTCTTAAGTATCTGGAACGCTTCGTCCAAATGTCTGATATGATCTCGTACCCTGAGGCTTTTTACGAGCATGTCATCGACATAGACTTCCATGGTGTTCCCGAGCTGATTGGCGAACATCTTGTTGACTAGCCTCTGATAAGTCGCCCCTGCATTCTTCAGTCCAAAGGGCATTACCTTGTAGCAATATAACCCCCGGTCAGTGATGAAAGAGGTGTGCTCTTCGTCACCGGGGTGCATGGGGATTTGATTGTAGCCTGAGTAGGCGTCCATGAAGCTCAACAGCTCGTGGCCTGCAGTTGCATCCACCAATTGGTCTATTCGCGGGAGAGGAAAACTGTCTTTTGGGCAGGCCTGATTAAGGTTGGAGAAGTCAATGCAGATCCTCCACTTGCCGTTGTGTTTCTTGACAAGCACGGGATTGGAAATCCATTTCGGATATATGGCCTCTCTGACGAATCCGTTGTTTACTAACCTCTCCACTTCCTCCTTGAGTGCTTCATATCTCTCATTGTTCAACGACCTCCTCTTCTGCCTGTGAGGAGTGCAGTTCGGGTCGATATTCAGATGGTGGCAGCTTACACTTGGGTCTATCCCTATCATGTCTTCGTGCTTCCAAGCAAAGACATCCACATTTCTTCGTAGGAAGTTTTTCAGTTCTTCCTTCATCCCGTGTTCTAGGTCTTTTCCGACCTGAAGTACCTTCGTGGCATCCTGGGGATCTACCGGGAAACGCTCCAGTTCTTCCATTGGAGCATTGAGCGATTCTGATTCAATAATCCTCGGGTCCAGCTCCTCCAAAGACGTTTCGGATTCAGCCTCCGTCATTTCGACGTCTTCAATGGGGGGCAGCCCTTCTGCAGGGGCTTCTACCATTTCAGCGTCGCAGTGAAGCATGTTGACCCTTGGTTCGGCCTTCCTTAGAGAACTGAGGTAACATTCTCTGGAGCCCCTTTGGTCACCTCTGACTGTGGCGATTCCCCGTTCAGTGGGAAATTTCATGCATAAATGATGGATCGAGGTGACGGCAAACAGTTCTTTCAATGCGGGCCGCCCAAGTACCCCGTGGTAAGCAGATCGGCGGTCCACGACCAAGAATTCCATGAAGTGATGTGCCACTTGGGGGGCTGTTCCCATTTCTACTGCCAGTGTGATTTTGCCCCTTGGAATAATGCTATCTCCCGTGAATCCATACAATGGAGAAGTCATGGGGGTCAGCTCGTGATCTACTTTCATTTTTTCAAATGTTGACCCGAACAATATGTTTACAGAGCTCCCGTTATCCACCAGCATTCGCTTCAGTCCGTTTCGTGCCACTACTGCCCTTACTACTAGGGCATCACAGTGGGGATAATGCACGCCAACCGCGTCCTCCGGGGTGAACGATATTGGTTCTGCAGCTCTCCCCCCTTGGGATTGGCTTACCACATAACTGGCCATTGGTGGATCCTTCGCCTCCCTGGAGTAATTTCTTTGGGCATTCCTTGTCTCGCCTCCCAGGTGAGGTCCTCCTATGATGGTATCAATTTCGCGGATTGGATGTTCCTCCGCGGCGGCAGGGCCTTTCCCGGGGTGCTGCCCATTCCTGGACCTCTCCCTTCGATTGTTCCTTGCATTCCGAGGCGATGGTGGCCTTTCTTCTCTTCTTCTGGGGGACCTTTGCCTCGGCTCGTCGTCTTGACGACGGTTCTCCCTTGTATTTCTGGGGTTGCTTCTTGGCCTGTTGGCATCCCTGCAATCCCTTGTGTCATGGCCATAAAAGCGGTGGAAAGTGCAATAAGGCGCTCCTTCCTCTTGGGGCCTATTCCTAGGCCCACCACCTCTTCCCCTATTTCTAGAGGTTGAGGGTCTTCCAGTGTTCCTAACTGGGTGGCTGTTGTTGGGTTCAACATTCTCATAGGCCAGGGTTGGCACGGCATTCAATGTGGCTGAGGCGAGCGCCTGCCCTGATGTGGGGGCCACGGTGTGCCCAGCTTGTGTCCATTGATTTACCATGTGTGATGTTGGGCCTTTTCCGATCTGCCTCTGGGGTGGAGGAAAACCTTGTGCCGCCCTGTTCCTGTGGTCAATCATCTCCTCATTCACTATTTCAACCTTCATCATTTCCACCAGTTCATCATAAGTTGATGGATTTTTGCTTCGGACGTCCCTCCAGAATAAAGTGTTCATATTCAGTCCCCCCTTCAGAGCTGATAGGGCCTCTTTGTCTGTGACCTGTTCGCAGTAGGTGATTTCGTCAGTGAAGCGGGCAAGATAGTTTTTCAACGTCTCCCCAGGTGCCTGCCTCATATCCTGCAAGCGCTGGATTGGCGCCTCTCCATCTCTCTTTGAGAGGTACTGGTTCAGAAAATCCCTTTTCAGGTCTGGCCAGCTCCTTATGCTAGATGGCGTCAACCTGTTGTACCACACTTCGGCTGAGCCGCTGAGTGTCAAGTGGAATGCCCTACATTTTAGTGCAGGAGAGGCGCCTCTGAGGCTCATCTGCGTCTTGTATTTGTTGAGGTGCTTCTCCGGGTCTCCTTTCCCTTCATACTTTGGGATTTTTGGTGGGACGAAATTTTGGGGCATGGGAAAACAGCGGAGCTCCTTGGAGAAGGGGAGATTGTCATCATCATCATCCAGCTCGTAGGAACGGCACGGTTCGTCCGTTTCTCCCATGTTAACTGCGGGACGAGGTTCTTGTTGAGCATTCTTGCCTCGGCTCCCCCAGTCCACTAGGTTCCGCCTCTCCCGCCTATTTCTAGGTGGTGGGGCTGGTTCCCCTTGATTCTGCTGCTGTTGTGGACGAACTGTTTGGCGGGGGGACTGATCTCTGTTTCTGGTGGTTCGCCCAATTCGGTCGAAAACACTTGCGGACCTTTGGGGTTGTGCCTCGTATTCCGGGGCGAAGTCATTCTCTTCAGCGGCTCCATCATTAGCCGGAGCGACAGTATAGCTGGAGGCCTCCATTTCCACTTCTCTTTCGAGAGGGGCCTCTTGAGGGCTTAAATGGGTCCTCCTCCCCGATTCTGCTTCGGTTCGCCCGTAAGTTTGTTGCTGGTTTTGTTGGAAACCACCTTGGCTGTGCACCTGCATGAGGAGTTCTTGCATGGCGGCGTTTTGAGCCGCTATGTTCCTCATGTCTGCGGCCATGCGGGCCACTTCGGCAGTTAGCATTGCAGCGGTTCTCGCACCTCTGCGATGTCGATGATGGGGCCTTTGGTGCGTGACATTGGCTCGAATAACCTCTTCTTCAGAGATATTCCTAGCCCTGGTGACATCCACATCGTCTCCAGAGCTCGTGGTTTGAGTTGACGGGGATGATGCACGACTCTTTGGCTCTTTTTCAAGAGCTTAGCTCCTTTTCCAAGGGTGAATCAACCGGGTATCCAAGCAAGCTTTTTGGTGGAAAACTCGTGGTTTAAGCAAGTTTCCCACAGACGGCGCCAATCTGTTGACCTCGAAAAATGGACCTCCGAGCCGTCTACAGATAATTCTTCAAGTCACTCCTTCCTGCGTTCAATAGCGAACCGTTAGTCACTCGTGGCCCTTTTTCCCGGAGAGGGTGGTGGCGGCCGCGAGCACTCCGACGGTCAAGTCAGTTTTCAGTATAAAGGTTTTAGGTCGCCGGTGGGTATATCATCACCGGAGACGTGAAGGGATTATGAAATAAGCTAAATGTCTATGAAAAAGAGAGTAACTTATGCTATTTAGGTTGGTAAAAAAGCGAATCCTTCTTCTGGGACAAGGGGAAGGTATTTATACTAATGGTGGGAGGAGGAGAACCGTTGGATGAGGGGACGCGTGGCCTCGGATCCTTCCACCTTGTTCCATCCTAGACGTCAATCTGTCCATCAATAGGTTGGCGGATCTTTATTATTCTGACTTATGCGGCTTACGGCTGATTTGACCGTTTGAGCCCTGCCACACGTCCCATCAGTCAATCAAATATTCAATGTTGAAGACTTGCATAAAAGGACTTCGACTAGAGGGAGGTGGGGCAGTTCGGAGAAGCGTCGTTTGCGGAGTACGGGCCTTTGTATCCGTAAGAGGTGCGGATGAGTTCAGTTCTGACTGTCGAGACACTTCAGTTCGGTCTCCCACACCAAATCAGTTCGCCCATGCGTGGGGCTTCTTCTGCTTGACACGTGTCGGGTCCTTTTGGACCCGTAACACATAGCATGAGAAATTTCAGATGAATAACGATACCCAAAATCTTTACTTGTAGTCTATCACAACCATTGCATTTTAATCCCTGTAACTTTCCTGATACATAGTAGGCAAAGAAATTTCCACTTACATAAGCTACCAAAAGCTTCACGCAGTTTTGAGTGTATTGCTGGCATTAACCTACTCAACCCTCCATCAAATGTGTTGCAACTGGTCAGTACAAAATTTAATGGATAATTCCCTGAGTACAGGTAATCGTTGACAGGGTTTTTACAGGATTTCAATGAAACTGTGCCATGTGTTATCTGTTAAAAAAACTCAGTGAAAACTTTATGTACTTATAGCATTGTCCAAATTCAATTCCAAGGAAGAGATTTTCAATATCCAGCTCCCAATTATAAGATTGGGAGTGTAGATGCAAGTTATTTGTGGCGTATCCCTATTATTACACTCAATAATCTGATAGAGCATTATGTTGAGTATCCTTTAAAACCATTATCTGGTCACATCCCAATTCAGCCCCGCCTTCAAACTATGCCCTGTAGGCGGGCAGATATGTAATCATGTGTGTTTCACCCTTAAACCTAATTCCATACCTTGGGGAACATGTACCAATCACTCATTTTTCACCTGTATCATATCATATATGTGTTCGAATTCGGTTAATATGGACTTTATACGTCGAAACTGGAAACAAGCTTTTGTATCATTTTATAACTCAATGGACAACTTACATATCCCAGATTCATGCAGAAACTTGTAATATCCATATGTGGTCCAATCTTCTCAAGCAAAGATGATATTTGTATACTTCACACTAGACAATTTGATATATAAAACAAAGAATATAAATGAGCCCTGGATAAGTTTTTAATTGCATAACTAACCAACAACCCTATAAACTCCCCCCACCAAAAGAAAAATGAAGAAGAAGAAGAAGAAGAAGAGGAACCGATGATAGTTCAATAATCAGATTTTGATCTATAAACAAAGAATATAAATGAACCACCACTCTTACCCCTCCTCATCCCTTAGAAAAAGGGAAAAGAGGGAGAAGAAAAACAGGTGGTAGTTCAATATGATTGAAATGTAAAAGAGTGGGCATTTTTCTAGCAGAGAAATTTCCAACATACTTTTTCTTAGTTCTGAATAGAGCAGTTTCTTGCTTGAGTAAAATGAAAGTCAAATTTGCATTTAAATGAAGAAACTTAGGGTGCGTTCTCTTCGTGTTTCTGTTTTGTGTTTTGAGTTTTGAAATTCGTTTTGTGTTTTGTGTTTTCAGTGTCTGTTTTGAGATTATTGAAAATGCGTTCTCTTTATCATTTTGAAAAACAGTTTCTCAAAACAGAAAATAGAAAACGCGTTCTCTTTGCACTTTTTTAGAATATTATTTGATAATATTTTATTCAATAAATCTGATTATTCTATTAACTTTAATTGTTTAATGTTAATATATTATTAAATATATTATAAACTTGAAATTTCTTTGAATTTTGAAATATCTTTGAATCATGAAATATTTTGTGAAATTTGTGAATTTTTTTGAATAATATATTAACATTCTTGAATAATATATTAATATTAAACAATTAAAATTTTGAAATATTAAAATAACATATAAATTTGTGAAATTTTTTATTAATATTATTTTATTCTAGAAATCTGATTATTAAATTAATTTTAATAGTTTAATGTTAATGTAGTATAAAATAACATATAAGTGTGAAATATTTATATATTTTCAGAAAAAATTTCTTTTTTTATAAAATAACATATACATTTCGATAATAAACACTTGTATAAAATTAAATATATTTTTTGGGATTGCATGAAATCGATAAAAAGTTCATTAATCCATACAAAATAAACATAGAACACATTTCGAGTAGTATAGTATTAAATTAAATATACCTTTTGAAATTTAGCAACACATTTGAATAGATGCAATTATAAGTTTATATGTCATGACAAAACAAATCAGCACTAAACAAAATATAAAATTAATCTCATGACTCATGTACGACGTCTCGAGTAGTCATTCCACATTTGTGTAGCAATTTGATCTCTGACTTGTCCCATTTGAGCTGTTTGACTAGCATCAAAATGTATGGCTTCTTGATCTTGACTCGACTCCGGTATATCATGAAATATCATATTCTCCTCTGAATACTCAGCGAACAACCTATCTAAAGCGTGCTCCTGACGAATAAAATTATTTATTGCACAACATGCAGTAGGAATTTGTCTTTGTCTACTTAGTGGATAATTGGTAATTAACTTCAATATAGGAAATCTCGCCTTTAAAACTCCAATGCTACGTTCTATAATGTTACGGCATGAGGAATGTCTATAGTTGAATAATTCTTCCTTTCCACGTAGACTTCCCTGCCCAATATAGTCACGCAGATGATATCTTCGACCTCGATACGGGGCAAGAAATCCAGGCATGTTTGGATAGCCAGAATCGACAAGGTAAAATTTATCTACAATATAAAAAAGTACATGATGTGACATTATAAATATATTCATATTAATTATTTTAAGTGTAATTAATTACCTCCTCGTGGCATTGGAAAGTTGTTCGCTGGTCTTGTAACTGCGTCAACGAATACGAGCGAATCATTTGCCGTACCTTCCCAGCCAGAATACACAAATGTAAATCTCATATCAAAATCACATGTCAGCATCACATTTTGTGTCACAGTGGTTTTCCTTCCACGAAAAGATGTTTGTCTTGATGCAGGTGCCCAAGCTGCAACATGTGTTCCATCAATTGCACCTATACAATCCTTAAAGAAAGGATATTTGTGTAAAATACGCTCATGGATAGTGTCTTGATTTGGCGGACATATTAGCTCAGTACCAAATGAACAAACAGCCCTAACAACTCGTTTAAACCATTTGTGTATCGTGTTGTTCGAATGCTGAAACCTATCACCAATAATACTATAACGTGTAGTGTGCCCTACAATCATTAGAAACATAGCAACGCCCTCCTCTACGGTAACTTTTTTTCCATCTTGCAAGAACCCTTTCTGTTTCAAAATATCACAGAAATTCATGAACACATGTTGCTGCATACGAAAATTCTGATAGCATACGTCCGGATGTCCATTCAGAATTTCAAGCACATACATATGTCCAGTAAGTTGTGATGTTCTACAAGGTGTTCTGCCGATAGAATTTCCTTTCTGGGCAATAAACAAATTAAGTACTATTACATCACTAAGATCGGTGTCAAAATCATCCGAAAATAACAAATCGTCATCGCTCGAATCTTCATCATCAGAATCGTCATACAAATCCACATTTGAAGAACTTGCCATATTCTGAAAAAAAAAAAATTGAAAAAATTTTGACATCATTTTGTGTAAAAAAAACAAACCTAATATGCAAACATTTATATTAAAATAACATTCAACATCAGTTCATCATCCAATAACATCACGAAGTACGAAATTTGAAACCCATTACAACATCAATGCAGGAAAAAATAACTTAAAAGCTATGAAACCAAATTATCACTTCGAAATGTCACTTCAATTAAAACATAACACAAAGAAACGTCACAAACAAACTTAATTCAAAGTCGCGTCAAAATAGGTCCCCTCCTTGCTTCAGGCATCTCCACAAATGACACCCTGAAATCAAAATTGAAAAGCCGTTATTGCTTTCGTATAATCATCATCGGACAATCCATCCATACGGTTCAAAATGGCCATGCACCACTTAGTTGAATAAGGATCCGGACTGTTAACTTCATGATCCGAATGAGCAGCAGATTTTCCTTGGATCTTTGCAAGCTTTTCTTTTAAGTACTGTTTGCGCATTTCTATTTCTTCATTCCTACTGCTAACATTCTCCGACCACTGTGCCATGCAGGCCTCAAGTTTGTCGGTTTTCCTGATCTTAGGTTCCTTTCGTCGACTTCCACCAGATGTACCAATTTCTTCACGCCCACGACCATGTGAAATCTCATGAACTTCATCATCTGTTTCCACCCTTACATGCACTCCTCTATTCAAAAAATCATCTTCCATCTGTCTTTCCTCCTCTGATGTGTTTGGAAGCTGAGTAGAGGCAGCTCCTAATCCTCCAGTAGCTGTCGTCCCGCTAAATATTTCCCCAAGTGTATGGTAGTGCTTACATCCTTCATTCCTTAACAGATTGTACTCCGACTTGTTGATCTGCCATTTTAAATATAAGGCACATTATTATAGTTTTCAACGAAAAGGGGAATAAATAATTATTGAATATATTATTTATGACATGTACGTACCGTAAAATAGTGTTGCCAAACTTCCTCTGGAGCATTAACTTTGTTGGTATTTGGATCCCATGTAACACCAGTATGGCCCAAAAGTTCAGAGAACATACGATGAATCTTACGTAAGCGGTTCCACTTTCCCTTTAATCTGTCTATGCCGTAATCCATCTTTGTTGACACTTTCATGGTTTCATTGATCCTGCCCCATTCATCTTTCGTGAATGTAGAACATTGCAATGCGTTTGATTTCACTCTCTCGTAAAGAATGTCGATAAAAATACGTTCATTATCATCCGACCATGACATTGGAACGTTATTCCTAACTCTGTGAGCACTCATGTTGAAGCTATATTGAACATAAATCAAATCATCAAGAAATATGTTTGACAATATTTGAGGTCAAAAATAGATTAATTGTTGCATATATAAAGGATTTAGATGACAAGAAATGTCTACCACAGAGGGATATTTGTTCATTTACTTTTATTCCTCACATTTCGATGACAAGATATGTCTACATCAGTTCTTGAACTATTTTATCTCCCAGAAGTTTTAACCAATGAAAACTCCTCAAGACCTTCTACATTAGAGGAAGCAAATTTGTCTCAAGTACACAACGTGAAGGTGTTGGGCTCAGATAATTTCGAGTTTGTTTTTTATTTCAGTTTACACATTTCTCTTGCGGTATTTATAATCAAATGTATTCTTTAGTGGGAATGAATTTAAAACTTATACAAGAGTAAATACCAAATGATACGGGTTACCAAAGCTCATTCAACACTTCCTATTTGCTTAATATGTTCTGTAATTTATGATCATACTGCTTGTTTACTGTAATTAATATGTTCTGTAATTTCTGAACCAAATATGTAATTTTCCAATCCTTTTCATATGGTTCATTGTTATCCTGTGCTCCAAACACAGATGGCAATAATGAAGCAATAAATGGCATGGCGTGGATGAGAGGTGAAACTGGTTTGCAAGGACTAAATTCATGCAGCATAAACAATGCGCAATACTGAAGAAATTCCAAGAGAGAGACTCCAATTTTGATGTGAGTGATGTAAAGGAATTGGTCCTTGAACTATTTTATCTCCCAGAGGTTTTAACCAATGAAACCTCAATTGGCTTTGGTACAACACTACAACTCAACTAGGAGGAAAGCTTGACTCAGCTCAGTTTCTTCTTTGGGCTAACAATCCAGTGGGTTTCATCCATAAGCCTTTGATTACACTAGAGAGTGAGCATGTTTCAGTGCATTTGCATGAATGGATCAATCTCATGATTGGGTACAAGCAACATAGAAAGGAAGCCATACACGCAAGCAATGTGATAAGCCTCCAAGCAGGTGCTGGGTATCAATTCTTCAACACTTCCATGTTTTGAACTTTGAGGAGTTTGTCTAGCTTTATAATTTACCCCAGCACCTTGAGGACAAGGTCGTTTTTTGATGAGGAAGGGAGTGATAACAAAGGAAAATGGGCTGTTCTGGTTTTGAATGAGGGCCTGGTCCAACAGCAATTAAGAAAGTGGGCTGGCCCAGAGGCCCGAGAAGATATAAATCAAGCTGAAACGGTTGCAGGCCATCAGCCAGATCTTGAGAAGCATCTTGGAGTTGGTGGGTACGATTTTTGTGCTTTGGTAGCACTAAATCTAAACTAAACATTTATCAAGAACTGAGGGTCATGGCTCAATTGAATTAAACTCAAAACTCAAAATGGATGTAATTCAGAATGAAAAGAAGTCAATTCACAGGAAGCAAAAACCCATATTCCTAAACCAGTCGTCTACCACATAAATAACAATTCATCCAGCCGACATTTTACACACATTCTATGTACTTCAAGATTGGTCATCAATAGCATAAACACAGCACCAAACACATATTAATCTCACCTTGCAATTTCAGCAGAAATTGATTCAAATAAAATTTCTTTGTATCAAACGGTACTGGCAAAATCAATATATATCCTCAATAGCAAAACTGAAGGCATAAAGTAACCGTCGACAGAAAATGCCCAAAACCTCAAGAGGTAGAAAAAAAAAACCCTAATTTTATTGATATTAATCTTGCAATATAATTTCTGTGTATATCTCATATCAAAATCGAGCACATACCTATTACAAATCTAAGAATATGAAACACAGAACCTGCAAGATGAATAACAAATACCGTAGGGTGTGTTTTCTCTCGCTTCACCAACGGCCGAATCGGTCGGATTTCTGCACAAAGACTGGGGGATCCTTCGCCGAACTCAGCTCGATGGAATGGCACACAGATTCAGACCATCGACCGGTGGAAGACGACGGAGAGGAGGTGGAAGACGGCAGGAGAGGCGAGAGTGAGAGCGAAGAGAGAGTGCAGAGAGAGCGAGCGCGAAGAGAGAGAGAGTGTGAGTGAGATGTGAGATGTGAGAGAGAGATTTGGGAGTTGTTTCGGCGTTTCGCGTCTTTTTGGAAATGTTAACGTGAAAACGCCAAAATGGAAAAATCACGTTTTCCGTTTTTGGTGTAATTTTTTTTTTTGTTTTGAAAAACTCGTTTTCGAAAACGGGAAAGAGAACGCGTTTTCGTCGTTTTGAAAAACAAAAAACAGAAAACGACTCCAAAATGACAAAGAGAACGCACCCTTAAGTTCTGTAACAGAAGTTCAATGATGTGTATTTTATATTTATATTCATATAAAGACTATGGCATTGCCAATGATGTACCATCCTTCAGTAAAATAAACTAAATTTATGCTGCTAAAAGAAGAGTTATACTACATGTCTTTTGTAACAAGTTATATGATATAACATTTTTCCTCAATGAACATACACAAAAACTAAATATATGCTAAAAATTAAGAAATTTGCAGTTTGTTGATATTACTTATCAGTATATGGTCCTCAGTAGTAGTAAAGTCGTAGTCTGAATAGACTCTGTCACTCTGCTATTCATCTATGCATACAATTGTAGTGTAAAATTGGCAATAATGGAACATCTAAGCTCTAGCCATTGACCCAAAGGGAATACTTTGGAGCCCTCAAAGCTATTGTCACATAATTAGGCTATTAAAAGTATAATTTTAAGTTCATTCACCTTCGTCCTATAGACCTAAAGACTAAATGGTTTAATCATGCATCTGTCCCAGAAGCTAGAACAAAGATATACAAGAAACTTAGTTTACTTACACCTAACAGAACGCAAATTTTATCCATTGTGTCCAAGAACAGATTTCGAACACCTGCATTTTTTTCAGGTTTGCTTCCATCCAACAAATGCAGCAAACAAGAAAATAGCATATTCAAATCGAAGAAATATAAACTCAACTCACCACACTGGGCAATGTGAAGCAAGGTCTGTCTGAGAGAATGGCGCTTATATAATTCCCACCGATCAGCACAAAACTTAAATACATCCCAGAGTGCTAAACATGATATCAACCCAACGAGAGCTAGCGGCAATTGATACCTACCAGATTTAAACGGTAACTATAACATGATCAAAAAATAAGAAAGATCCACAAAACACTTGAAGAGACATGTGAACTTTATATTTTCTCATATTACCAGTGAATCTTATTATTCAACCTTAATATACCATTAACCTTTACTTAATTAATAACAGGAAAATTATAAATAATTCTGAGAACATTCATATTCTTCGTAGTGAACCATTTAACCATAAATCTTCATTCCAAATTAATTGACTAAAAATCAGCAAAAATTAAATCTTTGCCAAAAATTTCAAAGAATAAAAAATGCCAGCTTTAAAATCAATAAACTGTCAAAATACACGTAATGATAGAGAGTGGGAGGATAAATGCATATTTTAGCTCAAGAACAAAGAAAGAGTAAAGTAACAATTTCTTCGCCCAAATTTCAAAGTTCAGTTCAAAACCCCAAAAAAATTATAAATCAATAAAACATTCCCCCTACAAATTCCCACACGATCACAGGCGCATAGAGAGAGAGAGAGAGAAAGAGAGAGGGAGGAGATACAGAGAGCAAGCGAAGATGACGATGAAGAGCAAGGCGTAATTGCGAGTAAAGCGTTTGACATTCTCGTGGACACGGAGGCGAGCCTGGGAAGGAGAAGAAGGGAAGGAGTAAGAATCAGAGGAGCCGAAGAACGCGAGTGTCCAAGAAGGCGTGTCACCGGAGAAGTCCTCGGCGACGAGCTTGGAGAAGGGGTTGAAAGTGATGAGCGAGAGAAGGGTCCAAATGCGGGAGAAGAGTGATACGAAGAAGCCGCTAAATATAATGGAAGTGGTGATGAAGTCGGCGGAGGAATTACTGAGCTCGATAGTGGAGTCGGCGGCGGAGAGGCGGTGGAGGTCGGAGGTGCGCTGGTCGAGGATTTCGAGGTAGCCGGAGTCTCGGAGCCAGGACTCGAAAGCCCGTTCAGGTACGCTTAGGGCTAACGGGTTCGCCTTGAATACCAGGTCCTTTTTTAGTCTCTCTATACGGAATTTGCTGGAAAACGGAATTTTTAAAAGTAAAAGGCTTCTTTTATTCCAAATAATTAAAAAAAACAAATTAAAGGAATGAATTAGAATTAAATTATGGTGAAAATACAAATGCGATACTCGAGAACTCGAAAATTAATTCAAATATAGCATTATTCCCAAATAATACACAGAATCCATACAGATTCTATATGATGCATTTCCTATAATGTTTGGGTTCAAAAGTTTGGACCCATTATTTGATGTTATAATTTTTGAAATAATATTTTTTTGAAGAATGTGTAGTTGAAAAATAAGAATTTTTTTTTTAATTTATGTGTAATATTATTTTATTAGGAAATATGTATTTAAAATGTATTATAAATTTAATGTGTAGCTAAAGTCGTGTTTGACAATGCTTAATTGGACATTTAACTCCTATTTAACGTGTCATGTCAACAAAACGTCGATCACGTGAAAAAATTCACTAATGTTTTTTATCCGATGATCAATGAAGTTGGACGACGTAAAGTTAAATAATCAGTGAAACAAATTTTAAGCGAGTAAATCGTGATATCCATTGAAGTTCAATGGCTAATCAAACATTTAACTCCAAAAGAGTGCTAACTGCTAAGTTTCCATTAAACGCTATTTTTTATTCTCTCAGTTCATTATTCCGCTTAATTTGCAGCGTTTTCTTCTGCTAATGTTTTTCATTTCTCCATGAAAACTGATCCTTTCCAAACGGTAAAAAAGACAACGCCGGACATCACGAGGCGAGAACATGCCATTCTTGCCCGGTTATGCCGCGTGGCGTGGATTACTCTTAACCACACACACTAGTCCCATTCTCAACACATAAAATACACCCATGCAAAAAAAACCACCCACCCAAAAACACAATCACACACAATTTCAAGAAAATCTGTTGAATCTTTACAAGAATAGCCACCCAAAAATGGATGATCTGAAGCAGAGTTGGGAAATTGAAACTCCGAATAATATTACAATTAAAGGGATTATTGGGTTGTTGATGGGAAATACTGATTGTAATGACAATCGAGAAGTGATTTCTTTGGGAATTGGGGACCCAACTGCTCATTCGTGCTTCCATACAACTGCTGTTGCTCAAGAAGCTGTTGCGGAGTCTCTTCTTTCTGCTAAGTTTAATGGTTACTCTCCTACTGCTGGACTCCCTCAAGCCAGAAAGTGAGAATTTTTATCTTTTATTTTTTGTATAATCTATTTCATGCTTGCAAGAATTTAACTCTTTATAGTTAAAATTGACATGGGTTTGGATTGATCCACATATTCTGTTAATTTCAGTAACAGTTACCAAGATTTGTTTATAAATCACTTTTGATGTATGATTTGAAACTTAATTTTCTAGACAAAGGGACTCTATCATGTGTTTTGAATTTGATTTTGTGGCTTTCGTTTCTTGGTTTTTCATTTGAAAATCAAAAAATTAATTTACTGTGGAAGGTATTTTTGTTCTAAATTGCTTTCTAAATTTACTGTAATTGGGTTCAAATAATCTTTCAATCACCACCAATTTGTGCATCCACCATCTTAATGTTGCCTTTACCAAACAGGGCAATTGCTGAGTATTTGTCCAGTGATCTTCCTTACAAGTTATCTTCGGAGGATGTTTATCTTACAGCTGGTTGTACACAGGCTATTGAAATAACACTGTCAATTTTGGCTCGGCCTGGAGCGAATATCTTGCTTCCAAGACCGGGTTTTCCAATTTATGGACTTTGTGCCGCATTTAGACATCTTGAGATTCAGTATTTTGATCTCGTCCCTGAAAAGGGATGGGAGATTGATCTCAAAGCTGTTGAAGCTCTGGTGGATCATAATACTGTTGCAATGGTAATTATAAATCCAGGGAATCCATGTGGAAATGTCTACAAATATCAACATTTAAAGAAGGTTGTTGTGGATCTTGAGCTCCCTTTTTCGTGTACAAATGCTTATTAATATTATGCTCTACTAAAAGCCTTTGTACACCAAAATCAGATTGCTGAAACTGCAAACAGATTTGGTGTTGTTGTAATTGCTGATGAAGTTTATGGCCACCTTGCTTTTGGGGATAGTTCTTTTGTTCCCATGGGGATTTTTGGATCCATTGCACCCGTGATTACTCTTGGGTCTTTGTCAAAGAGATGGTTAGTGCCGGGTTGGCGCCTTGGCTGGTTGGTTGTGAATGATCCTGATGGAAGCTTGAAATCCCCAAAGGTTTGTTATAATGGACAAGATTTCTTTCTGCCTGACCAAATAGACCATAAATGTTCTCAGCTTTGAATTCAATATAAATATGGATAAGTTCATCACTTTCAGTCTCTCTCTCTTTTTTTTTTTTACCCTCTTTCAGTTTATTGGGCGCCTTAATAAGTACTGCGACATATGTGGAGGTCCTGCAACCTTTATACAGGTTTGCACTTTAGCTTTCATATGCTCATTCTTTTTATAGATTACAAACTAAACAACCGATTAATAGATGGGTGAGTCATGAGTGTTTTTGTTTCTATTCATGTGTCAGGCAGCAGTTCCAACAATTATTGAGCAAACAAATGACGTGTTCTTCAGAAAAACCATCAACATGCTTAAGCAGACTTCAGATATATGTTTCGAAAAGATTAAGGAGATCCATTGCATAAGTTGCCCTTATAAACCAGAAGGGTCAATGGCTGCCATGGTAAGCAACACACGCAATCTGTAGATTTTCATAACTGTAATTGATACTTATAGAGAATTAACATTTCTTTTAGTAAAATGCTTTCTTTCGAAAATTTAGGTGAAGCTGAATCTATCCCTGCTGAGAGATATTAGCGATGACATTGACTTCTGTTTCAAGCTGGCCAAAGAGGAATCTGTCATAATTCTTCCAGGTAATAGAAAACTGAAGCTTGATATCTTCACTGACGAAACTCTTCTTGGCATGTTTGGTGCACAGTACTCAACACAACTAGATAGTAAAATATACAAATTTTTAGCCTATTTTCTTCATACTGTCTAATATCATTGAATCGTGCCTACCAAACATGTCATCAATGTATTAAACTCTTGGCGAATAGGCGGTCTAAATTAAGAAATAGGTGCACCAGGCAGTTCAATGATAGCAATCATATATGCTCTCAGTACTTGTAATAAAAACAAATTAAAGTGCAAACTTGAAACCATCGGGAAAGCTTAATCTTGGTGAAATATTCAACTATTACTGTCAACATAAAGTGAACATGATTCTGTGGTATTACGGGTGCACATCAATTGAATAAAAACTCATGCACGTAGACCATGTTTTGTATTCTCGCATAAACTGGAATAACGTTTTGCAGGACTTGCCGTCGGCCTCAAAAATTGGCTCCGAATCACTTTCGCTGTTGAGCCATCATCACTTGAAGAAGGGCTGGAAAGAGTAAAGTCCTTTTGTCAACGGCACTCCAACCTACGAAGCGGATGTTGATTATTCAAGTCAATCATTAACTAGGGTTCGGATGGAGATCCTTGAATACCCTTTTTTTGTATAGGCAAAGTAGCTGGTTCCATTTTATAGATTAAGCACCTATTTGAGGCCCATTTTTGGGACAAAATGCATTTTGAAATGGAGAATGTGTAGTTAAAAAAAAAAAGTTTTGAAAAAAATGGGGGCCGAAAATAGTCTTAAGTATACTGATACATATGAAAGTGTCAAAAAATTATGTACAAATATCACAGCCAATTTTCCAAAGATTTTCTTCTAATGTGTTTATAAGTTGTCAAAGCATGCATTCAAACATAGGCCCTTCAGATGCTCATTTTTCAAGCTAGGTGGCTCACTAAACTAGCATCTATTGAATAGAGTCCTCAGCTCATCTCATTCGCGTGAAAGGGACTCATCCCCATGTCGTTTTGTTCACAATGAAGGTCCTGTAACAAGTACCATTCTTACAAACTTTTGTCGATATTTTTATGTGTATTAAATATTGCGTCATTCATATCAAATTCGTACAGAAAAAGTTTTATATATGTTTGCACGGGTTTTTTGGTTCTTAGTACAAGTTTGATAGCCCTTGGCCAACGAGTTATAATTCATATACCATGTGCAATTGGACATGGGGCCGGTGGACGTTGGCTGTAAACCACCGTTGTGCTTTTCGGGTAAGAACTTTGAAACTTTGTGGTGGAATTTGTTGGGAAGATGATCTTTTTTCTTTTTCTGTTTCTTTATAATAATTATTTTATTTGTTTTAAAGGTGGGGGAAATATTGTTTTTTCTGTACTTAATTATTGTCAATTAAATTCGATTTGTAACCATTTTTGTCAAAAACTATCAATAGTATAACCTACATTGAATTCTTGAAAAGTATTTTTAATTCCATTTCTAAACTTTTTCAAATCGTAACAAACCTATGGATATAATTTGAACATGTTGGAGTAACTGAAAATTCTACTTTTTAATTACGCATTCTCCAAAAAATCACGATTATAAAATCTATTTTTTCAAAAAATGAGGCACAAACAAATCTTAAATAATGTCAAAGGTTGAGGATAAAAGTGCCAAAGCAGTAAAGATTGAGGACGCTGGCCGCAATTTACCTCTAAATATAAAAAAACAAAAAAAACCGCCATAACAAGGAACGGTTAAAAACTTAATAGAAGCCCCTTTCAAAAGCTTTCTGGGAACAGAGAAAAGAAAATCAATGGATTCAGAGAATTGCAGGCCGCTGGGTTTCTTGATAGGTCTTCCTTTTGCTTTTCTTGCCTTGATCTTGTCTCTCGTAGGCCTTGTTGTTTGGGCTATTGGGTTAGTTTGTTACTTCTTAATCAATTCCATTATGTTCATCTAATCTTTGGTTTTTTAACCATTTTTTTTCATTTCAATTCACATTGTCTCTTTTGGGCAAGATTGTTGTTTAAACGATCAAATTTCATTTGCATTCGAACACCCAGTGTTTAGGAATCTTGAATTTTTCATCTCATTTTAAAATTTGCACACATTCGACCTTAAATTGATCAAGAATACTGTTTAATTCCTGGGTCGGATTATTCAATTTGACATTGTTTTAATGATATACAGGAGTTTGTTGAGTTGTGTATGCCCATGTTGCATATGCTGCGCTGGAATTGCCAATTTGTCTGTAAGCCTTGTGCAGATGCCGATTAAAGTAATCAGATGGTTTATAGATTTGATACCTTGCTGACAATATTGTGTGTACAAGACTTTCTCTTCGATCTTTTATTCAATGCAGTAAACTCTTCAATCTTTTATTCAATTTAATTAGTTCAAATCTCTTGTACAACCTGCTCGTAATTTATTTTTTGGGATGATGTATATTGGGATCTCTGATGAAGGAAAAGGGAATGAGTTTTTTTTTAAGAAACTCTGCGTCGAAAGACTGAATTTTTAGCTAGAATCAAAATAAGGTTAGTGTGTTTCATTATGCTCATTCCTTTTCATTTTTTTATTTTCTTGATCCTTTCGTCATATTTATCTAGCAAGATATGCAATAGTGATACTTTGATTTATGTATCCACGAAGATCATGGAGCCAAGATGTTCATTTAGTACGAGCACAATTTTATCAACGTCGAAAGTCGAGTTTTTGGTCATGAATTTAATGATGATAAAAAAAATATAAAAAAAATATTACTACAATACTAAAAATAACATAGTTTATATATTACACTCATACGATTACGCAATCTATCATTTATAGTGCTCATTGCATAAAAGACTCTCCACAGAACGGTAGCAATCAGTAGAATCAATGCTAAAGTCAAAAGTTTGTAAACCAATGAATATACCTTATTTTTCTTCGTCGAAACTAACTTTTTCGCAAGATCATTCAACCCTTCAAA
This sequence comes from Osmanthus fragrans, assembly GCA_019395295.1. Taxonomy (NCBI): domain Eukaryota; kingdom Viridiplantae; phylum Streptophyta; class Magnoliopsida; order Lamiales; family Oleaceae; genus Osmanthus; species Osmanthus fragrans. The sequence goes on along the minus strand of CM033344.1, from coordinate 386,702 downwards.
CTCTTTATTAGTGTGCATGTCAAAAATATAAGTCTTCAGCTGATTATCAAGTACAATGAGATCTACTACAGAAAAATCTAATAGACAAATCTCATCAAGTCCGTTATGGTCAATATTGTAATTTTTTGAACAAAATGTACTAAAATGTACACTTGTAAAAGTCAAGGGCCTAGGTGTAATTATGTATAGTTGAGGTAGGGTTTGAATTCGAGCTTGGAACAAGGTTAAAGATTTACCGGAATTTCGCTAGCTGCTCGCCATCGTCTCGCTCGAGCGGCCAATGCAGTGATGCCTTCGCTCGACCGGTGAACCCTTCACTCGAGCGACATATTTATCTGGTCAATCGTAAGTCGAGATTTTGAAGACTTTTACTCGGCCCATTATACTTGTTCTGACCTACATATAAATATAGGTGTTATGCATGATTTTCTTAAGGTTGCTCATTGTGTTTTCATATAAACAACACATTCATATCATTGTTCAAGAGATCCAAGGCGAAATTAATTGATGAATCTATTATATCAATTCTTGAGATCCAGCAACCCAGTTTTGGAAAACATCAAAGTTCCATAATTCAAAACACCTGGTGTCTTTAATCTTTTAAGGAACTGATCTCTTTCATTGAGATTTGGAAGAGGTAGAGCAAGCGCAGGAAGAGCACAATAACAAGAGGTTCTTAGAATTCCACTCGTAGAGACAATTGACAGAAGATCAGGAGACTGGAAACGCAACAGCAGATCTTGGAAGCTGCAGAAGGTAGATCGGGAGTCATCTACGGCAAATAGATCGTGAGTCTGGAAGTTAGATAGTGGATCTTAAATATTGCAGGAATTACAACAGTTAGAACTACTGAAAGTTGCTAGTCTGGAATCACACTGTAATCTGTATTGTCAATAGTGGAGGTAACTGACTTGGTCCCGGAGTTTTTCCCTTGTTTGGTTTCTCCGTCAACATACTGATTGTTATTTACTCTTTCCATATTATTACAATTGCAACATTCAAACATAGGATTAATTGAAATTGTATGTTTAATCACCTAGAAACTAATTAAAGTGACTTGTTGCTCTGGTTATATTAATTTTGTAAATCGATGACAGAATAGAACAAATTTATCATGTAATAATGTAAATTTGTAATTTCTGGAGGATTATGCTGTAGGCGACATGAAGTGCACGGTGTATAAACATATCATCCATGTCGGGTAAATAAATATAATGTTGTTGACAAAAAACATACTTCTTCCAAAGAGGAGTCCACCCTTCGTCTCTCATTATTTGGACAAATTCACCAATTGCATTGTATTCACAATATCTTGATCTTTTCTTTGCAGTGCTTTTGACAGTTCATTTGACATCCTCAAGACACTTCTCATCAACAATAGATTAAATGCAAAATCAAATGTCAGTATCGACTCCAATAAATTTGTTGCATCGGATCTTTGATCATAAGAACAAGATTCATCTTCAACAATCATTGCAAGTATATGACCAATAGAAAATAACATAGCAAGTAAGCTGACAAATGAATTATAATGTGAACCCCATTGTGTATCACCAGAATGTTGAAGGGTTGTTTCTTAATTAAGTCCTCGTCCACTTGAAATCTCACATTTTTCCAACGCCTCAACAATAAAGTCTAGTTGTTTTTTCAAGAAGAAGATCACAACATTTAAAAGATGATCCAATGGTATTTACTACATCACCAACCACACGAAGAAGTTAATAATAAGAATATTCTTCTTTGTCACAACTATAAGCGCCAGTTAGAGTTGATGTGCAGGACGGTGAATGTAAAAGGCACGTGAATTCTCCTTCAAAATGAGTGCTTTCAGATCATTAAACTTACATTGCATATTACTTGCACCATCATAACATTGTTCTCTTAATCTAGACATGCTCAAGTTATATATCTAGAAAAGATCTTATCAATTCCAGCCTTAAGTGACAGAGTCGTGGTACTTGCAACATGTTCAATCCATATTAAGCGTTCATTTACATGTCCACTATTGTCTAAATAACGTAATACAATTGACGTTGGCTCATTCATTGACACATCACGAGATACCATCAACTAGAACAGAATGGTGAATCGCCAACATCTTTGATAATAACATCGATCATTTCGATAGCACAAACACTTACTGTATCATTTTGAACATCAGGTGATGTCAATTTACAATTTTGAGGAGCATTTCCCAGTATGATTGCATTAATATCTTCATTATGAACAACCAAAAATTACAACTAGACTAATAAATTTCCTGGATTGAGAGAATCATTAGATTCATCATGACATCGAAATGAGTGCCCTTGTCGTAATAGAATTCGAACACAATCAATAGATGCATTAAGACAAGTAACATACGTACTTCTTACTTGTTCTGACTGTTTGTACTTTGTAGAAAGCTGATTGAATTTGTTGCTCTTGATTTATCAAAACTTCTCACTTAATGCGAGCTTGATTATGTGCACTATCATGAACTCCAACACGAGTATGAAATATTTTTTTTTTTTATCTTTTCCAATACGTAAAACCTTTACCAACAAAAGACTCATCTCCACCTTGCTTTCCATATTTTGTATTGAAAAGATAACAATGTAAACAATAAACATCTTTTTTCTACACTATACTCCAATCAAGTACCGAACTCTTTAAACCAAGAAGGATTGAATCGTCTAGTTTTTACTCCAAATTGTCATTTTGAAAAGTCATGATCTTGGGATTGACAATGACCTTTTAAAATATATACTTTTCAAACTTGATCTCAGATGTTAGCATTGTAGTCTAAAGTGGGTATCCTTAATTTAGGACCAGTTAGAAGTTTTGTGACATCAAATTCCTCATTATTCGATATCCCCATCAACATTTTCTACATTTTTTTTGTCTCTGAAAGAATATCTTCATTTGATATTTGGATTAAAACATTTAATATTCAATTACTATTGGGAGTGGGAGTAATTCAAAATGATAAACATAATCACAAATATTGGAAGCAAAAGTAAAACAATTTACATGGCAATACTATAATCAATTCTCAGTGCAATTCACTAGGCAATATTATTTCGAAAGTCCAAAACTTGTGCAATTCACACTTCACAAATTACAGTGACAGAGTAAGCAACTCACAATCACGGAGGTAGCAATATTGGAATGAACTTGAAGTATGGTAGCAAACTCAATTGAAGAGCAATATGTAGGCAGTTCCTCAGTAGGCTTCGAACAATTGAAGAGCAAAGTGCTAATTTCATATGTTTAAAAGAAAAAAATCAAACGTTATTACAATTTACACAAATCAAAATAACAAAAAATAAGAAAAGAAAAACGAGTATAAGCTTCAGGGTCGAAGAATCGGGGCTTCACCTATTTCTTCTGCTGTTGTTGAAGAATTGTTGACGACGACGATCGCGGACCACGTCTACTTCTGTTGCTGCGGTGATGTCGTCTAGGGCTTGAAGCCTCGAACAAACATGGATGGACAACGGCAACGAAAATTGAATGGTGGAGCGAGAGCTATGGAGCCAAAGGAAGAAGTGGGTATGAGTTGAAATGAAAATTAAATTTGAATGGGAAATGGGTTGTAATTTGGTATGGGGTGAATGTTATTGATTGGGCTAATGTCTGGGCTTATAGTAAAAAAATAAATAAGTTGGGCCTTTGGGTTGAGACCAAAAGTTTAGTGCAAGCCTATACTTTATTGGGCTCTTCCCTTGACGAAGATGTTTGATGAGATTAGATTTCTTGGTGTGGGTTTGAACGGTTGCATATAAAATATAACACATGTTTGATACGGATTAAAGTTAAAGTCAACAATTAATTTTAATAACATATTTTATGCGATCAACTAATTTTCATCAACATATTTTATCAAGAATTATGTCCTACTACAAGGAATAATTCACAGAATCCATATAGGTGCTACATTGGCAGTACTTGTATTAGGGACAGATGGATTGGGCAGGGTTGTAGCCCGATCTTTCCTCCAATCCATTTAATATTTTTAAGGCAATGTTTTTTTGTGTAAATTTTTTTTTTCGCGTATTAATCCGGTCAGAAATTTTGTAACTCAGTCTCAGATCAAATCCTGGATCCGTCCATGACTTGTACTGTGCATTTCTGTCATATTTGGGTCCAAAATCAATGAAAATTTGACAAGTCTGGATCTGTAAAAAGCTTTAAAGTTTTTTCTATACATATAGAGTGTGTTTGGTGCACATTTTTGGAGTAAAAATCTATTTTTACTGTTGATGTGATGGAGAATATGTGGTTGAAAAATAAGGAAAGCTATTGATGTGATGAAAAATATTATTTTATTGAAAAATATATGATTGAAATGAGAATGAGAATGTGGTTCAAATAGGCCCATAATACTGTTCTTTTATCAACTTTGAATAAAATCTAATCTTTTAATCTCCACCAAACATGGAGCATAATATGAGGCTAATCGAAAACGTGTTTCAAATTTTGTGACCCGATCGGGCAGTTGACCCACCAATATCATGGGCCGAGTTAGCCCAACAAGTGGATAATATCGTCACCACAGCAAACCAACTCATCTACCGGGCTAACCGGAAATAGCAACCTCTAGGCTAGAACCCTGGTTACTATTTTCCAAATCCAATTCTCACAGACATGGCATTACCAAGGGCTCCTCTGTCACGACGGAGTTTTCTTCTCTCTTCTCCAAAATCACCACCGTTTTCCTCATTTTTTCGATACTCTCCGCATCTTCAATCGCAGCCCAACTGCAAAATCCATAACTCAGCTTCTCTTCATTCAGAAGAATCAATGGCCTCTGCTCTCCAATTCGTAGCTCCTAGTAGAAAAAAATTGAACTGGAAACCATTGTGTTTGTATCATACTCAAGGTAAGTGCACTAAGGTAATGAAGAATCACTCATTAGTTCCTAGGAGTATGCGATCAATTGAATGACAAATCACTCATCATCTGATTTTTTTTTTATTTTTTTATTGGTATAGATGGATGATCCTACGCATGTTGAGAGGTTTAACCATAGTTTTTCTTTTGAGGTTGAGAGGAACGGTTCGGGGCTAAAGAACTTTCGGGCTCAGAAATTTGATTATTTTCTTGTGCTGGATTTGGAGGGCAAAGTTGAGATTCTGGAGTTTCCGGTATTGTTGTTTGATGCGAAAACCATGAATGTTGTTAATTTGTTTCACAGGTTTGGTTCTTTTTGTTATATCATGACTGAACTTGTTTTTACCAGACTTTTTGAATGGCCTTAGATGAGGCCACGAGGGTATTTCTATATCCGAAAGCATTATAATTGACACGGTCATTCCTTTTATTGACTGCCAAGAGAAACTATTTTTTAGACTGTTCATAAGTCTCCAAATATTCAAAAGAATGGGGCATGTACTAGTTCACGCAATGACACTCTGTGGTCATAAATGGTGAATATAATTGAGTAGAAATCAAAGAATGTAGTGTTACGAAATCACCATCACTGGCTTTCATATTATTATGAAGCATCTTGGTGCAATAACCTTAAATAGAAATGATGGCATTGGAAGTATTAGGCCCCGTTTGACCCACATTCTCATTTTCATTTTCATTCTTCTACTCATTTTCAATCACACATTCTTCAATAAAATAATATTTTCCATCACATCAATAACTTTTCCTTCTTTTTCAACCACACATTTTCCATCATATCACTATTTCAAAATTCATTCTTCCCCAATAATCTCTATCAAACACACTCTTAGTTTGATTTGGTTATATTATTGATTTCTTAAATAGCACGTGGTGAAATACTTAACAATGCTTCCCAATTTTTTGTCCAGCATCAAGTATCCACTAATTTGTAATAGTATGTCATGTAATGGTTTGCAACTACAGGGTGTAATTTTTACATAATTTGTGATATTTCTTCTCCTGTTTCCAATTTTAACAGGTTTGTGAGGCCCACAAAAATGAGTGAGCGAAGAATAAATGAGTATATCGAAGGAAAGTATGGGAAAATCGGAATCGATGGGTAAAGAAAATTGTTCTGCAATCTTGCTTGATGATTAAATAAAATTTATTGTAAACTTATATTTGCTTGACTTGTTTTTACATTTTGGTTGCATAAACCTAGTCATATACGTGTTTGCTTAAAATTTAATATAAAGAATTATGTAGTATATTTAATCACTGCCCCTCCAGTGTTGTCTTCTTACCCTTGTAAAATGTTACACCCTTATAAACTCTTATTTTTCATTTTTGCGGTGTTATGGGATCTGACTTTGTATAGTTGACTGAATAATTTGTACGAATAGTTTTGATGTAGTGATAGAGAAATTAGTGGCAAATAAGAATATGGACATAAAGAGCATGGACTTGTTTGTCTTGCATCGAAATTGTTTTTGGAATGATACCTAAGATGAAAAACTAGCTTAGCAAACTTTTCCTGTTTTTGTGAAGAACTGAAGATATGTGTGTGGAATTTGTTTTAGTATTAGCTGACTAGCTTTTTCCATGTATGTGGTGGGATCATCTGCTGCTACATGTTACATGAAAGATATCTCACAAAAAAACAATCAAAAATAATTTTCGGGCCATTTGGTGAGCATGGCAAAGTTGCAGTCACGTTCCTATTATTTGTCTAATATAGAACTTCGAATCCCATTCTAAATGTATGTCACTGTCAGGCTTGCTACAATCTCACAAGCAACATCAACTCTGCATCGGCCAGTTTTTACTTATCCCATGGTACACTGATGCAGTGGCAAGCCACCACCGTAGACACATCATCTATATCCCTAGTTCCAAGACCTGATGGATTTTTATTGAAGAGATACACATAAGTGACACTTTTCTTAGCAAAAACCAATATCTAGTCCTATAATTGTTCATAAGTTGGCAATCAACTACTATAGATGTAAGGTTAATTTGATCCCTACAACATAGAATGGGGGAAGTTAAAGAGATTGTGATTAATTAAACAATTTTCCAGCTTGAATTAGTTATGCTGTTATTGATACCGGTATGGACCTATGTGCCTAGTTTCTGAAATGTTGGGCCCCTAAAGGCTTCAAAAATTGAATGAGGACCCAGGTTCTTTATTTTGAAATGGATGGGGACACCAGCTCTACGTCTTCTTTTTCCCTTCTTTCTGTCACCTATTCTGTGCTCTTCTTTTGCTCGCCTATTCGGCATCAGCCATCCGTTATATTGGCAAACCATGGATCATGGCAAACTTTCCTAGTAACACTTCTAAACTGTCCTATTGCCTTTCAACCTTTTATTTTCTTGTTTTGTGATAATAATCACATACCTCATCTTACACTGTTCTATTTGTATTTTCTGTTACAATAGAAATTTGAGCCACAATATTAAGAACACTGCATTTTTAATTCTTTCTCTCATCTGTTAATAAATGAATTTGTCCTGGACAGCGGCAATAAAAAGATGGCTATTGTGGTGGAATAACTATTTCTTGTGGTTATAAACAGAGTATTGGCTCCGCAACGGTCTCGGAATGCTTCACTTTATTTGCATCATGGTGATGCTAAATCCATATTCTAAAATTATAATATGTTTCTTCTGTTGCATTCAGTCTGAAGCAATCCATGTATAATATGGATTCTATTTTAAGAGGTCGCGTAATTTTGTTGTTGCTATGCATTAAGGATAATATTTATCTTTCTGTAAAGAATTGTAAGGTTAAGTTGAATTGAGAGTTAAGAATTAATTTTTTGTGTTTATGCACAGTGTTTGGCACGATACAGCTATTGCATTTGATGATGTTATTCAACAATTTGAAGCTTGGCTGGCTATGCATCATTTATGGAGAAAGGAGCAGGGTGGGATTTTGAAGGAGGCTGCATTTGTAACTTGGTATGGATTTGCTACATGAAATTGAAATCACTAGCACCTTCACCCTTATGGAATCAAATTGCTTTAATTTTCTCAAGAGGTTAGCTTTAATTTTTTTTTCATTTGACTTAAACGGTACAGAGTAAGTTTCAATAACCAGAAATAATTGGACTCAAATGGAGTGGAAAAGTTTTGTTACTTCTAGTGGCATTAGTGATATCCGTTTAGTATTCCTATGAAGCACAAACACACCTATGCTACTCATGTCTTGTCATGTCGGACACCGACACTCTTGAGCATGTGTCTGACAAGCCACATGCCATTTCCTGTTTTTATATTTATTTTTAATTTCCAATGCTCGATGGATACTTTAGGATCTCCTCGGGCAAGTGTTCGACATGCTATGTGTCATGTTTTATATTATATTATATTATATAGTATAAAATAAAGATATAATAGATAAATGAATTTTTTTGAAGAATCTATACCGACATGTCGCCAGCAGGTCCTCGTTCTACTACATCAAAAAATCACTTGTCTGATTGTTTGTGTCCATGCTTCTTAGGTTGAAACACATTGAACTCATCGACAAGTTTTAACTGACATATTTTGCTCTATATACACCAGTGGAAATTGGGATTTAAAGACCAAAGTCCCCCAGCAATGCGTAGTAGCAAGAATGAAACTTCCACCATATTTTATGGAATGGATTAATCTGAAGGACATTTACCTGAACTTCTACAAGAGGAGGGTGAGTACTCGAGAACTACTAATTTCCAGGATTTCTAAACATCCAGCTTTAATATTTTTATTATAGTGATATGGTATGGCTTTTCGGTTTCAAGTTCTAAACTTGTATATCTGTTCTGTGCTTCTCATTCAGAAACAAAGGAATGTCTAACTGAGTTTCTTTGTTTATTTTGAATTGAGCGGGAGTTTTGTTCAAGTCTAATCTTTGCACTGTTAACGAAGTGTAGCTCTTCCATTTCAATCCTAGAATCTACTCTTTCTTTGTGGCGTGTGTTGGTTAGATAGGGAAGCATATCTTCCTTTTATTGGTTTGGGAAAGTCGTAGCGAGTTCGTAGGAAGTATAAAAATATCGTTGACATGGTTAAATTCCAGTTTGGTGCATTGAGTTCAAATTGTTTCTAGGTGATGTTTTATTTTTGTTTAAAGCATTAACCACACTTCACTTGTTTTCGGATGACAGGCCCCAGGAATGATTTCAATGATGAGGGAACTTCAGATTCCATTGTTAGGAAGTCACCATGTTGGAATTGATGATACACGGAATATAGCGAGGGTGATGCAACGCATGCTTACAGATGGTGCCCTTTTGCAACTTACTGCAAGAAGAACCATGGGTTCTCCTAACAATGTTAAATTTCTATTCGAAAATCGTATCTAGTAGTTGGTTATTGGGAAGAGTGCATACTGGTGATCGCATTGTCTAATCTTCATCTTCAATCTTAGTGGTGAAAGCCCACAAAATGAAAGCTAATATGTACTAAGCATTTGTACGTTGTAACAGGAACTTGAACAGTGCAAATAAACTTTAGAATGTAAAGTTGATGTAGTTTTTCCGTAAAGAATCAAGCAATCGAAAATGAATGAAATAGTGTCTCAACTACTCTCTTGAGACAAGTTGGAAATTTTTTGTCATGGATGACTAAAATAAGTCGACTGACTAAAGTAGAAATTTATCAGTTGAGTGTTAGCCTTCGTTTGGATATAATTTCTTCTTGGACAATTTCACATTTTTAAGTCAAAACTAATTCATATTCCTATTGCAGTCTTGACTTTTCTTGTAAACCCTAGCATTCCAAAACCAAAATACTTGTTTGGCGGTAACGTTTGGTGGGAAAAATCAACTTTCCACTACACTACTCTCATCCAATGGCACGTACAACTAACTTCGAAAATAATCAACTCGGTGCCGCCACGTCCGTGATTAAAAGCCGTGGAAAAACTCTTTTTCATGACATAACGCGTTTTGGCCACGCACTTAAGACTCGCGTAGCGGAACCCTAAAAAAAATTCTATATAGCCTTCTTATTAACCTCCGCCCAGTGGGAGAGAAATTGTTTTTCTGAGAGAGAGCACGTAAAGAGGAAGCCTTGAAAGTGAAAAATCCATAAGAAGCAAAAAAGTTAATTATTTGATTTGAATCCAAAATCTGAACTTGGGATTCGAAGTAATTAGGTCGAAACTTGCTTCAGGGTGAAAAGAAATCTGATGATTTCTAGGGTTTATTTTTTCTCTTTCGTTGGCATAGTGATCAATTGATCAAAGGTCAGTCCTCATTCTCGCTGTTCTTTTTTGCATTTTCAGACACCCAGTTGAACGGATAATTAACCCATTTTCTTAAATTTATTTATATAGGCATTAGCTATCGATAGTTTTAAGACGGATAGAGGCTGATACAGATAGATATATAAATATAGACATATTTGTATATCTTTATACCTTTTGGTGGGTTTTGACATGCGATTATCGCGGTCAGTGTTGGCTACGAAGAGACGGAAGAATCAGATTTTGGGGAAAAATTATAGGGGTAAGAAAAAACACAAAAGATTAGACGCAATTTGTGAGAAAGCTTACAACAGGAGTCATCTTAAAGGGGTTGAAGAGGTTGAATCTAGTGAGTTTAATAATGGAGGGAATGGACATGAGCTCCGAAGGAGCATTAGGGCTCGTAGAGCTACTGTATTTCTTGATTCGTCACCTACACCACCCAGAAAGAAGCAGAGGGTTGATACAGGAAGTCAGGTCAATAGTACCGAAAGGTTGAAGAGAGAAGATGAGGAGAGGTGTGAGTCGTTGCGCTCAACCTCGAGGAATTTGGAGGGAGAGAATTGGCAGTTAAGGTTGAGATCTAGGGACAAGAGTGCAAATCAAGGAGGGAGGGTGAGGCGGGAGACTGTGCCAAGAGGTAAGCGGAAACTTTTTGATGATTTTGCTGAGTCCAAGGAAGGAGCTATGCCTCAGCTTGATGGAAAGAAAGAGGATATAGTGAGTGGGAAATCAACTGTTGTTAAGTTGACTAGACCTGGAAAAATCACAGCTTCTAATGTTTTAGCAAATGAGAATCTGGAAATTGATTTGGAAAATGACATGGAGGATGATACGGAGAAGGAGGAGGAACTATTGGATGTGACAGATGAGCGGGATGGATTGCATGTTAAAATTGAATTGGAACACAGAAATGAGGATGGAGATGAATTTGAAAATCTTACTTCACAGATGGGTGAGAAAAGGGAGATTGAAATTCAAACAAAACTACAACTGGGAGATTGCCAGGGCAATAGCAATGTGGAAACCATGAAGCACAATATGGGTGTGGATAAACAAACATGTGCTCTTGTGGAAGACAAAAACAATGTTGTTGAAGTTGATTGTGATACACAAGACAATGCAAATGAGGAAGAGCGATGTGATGAACCTCTGGAGGATGAGACCGCTAACAAATTAAATCGGCAAAAGTATGCTTCAGATGTTGTGCTCAGCAAACCAGTAATTAAATCGGGAAGACGCTGTGGTTTGTGTGGGGGTGGTACTGACGGTAAACCACCCAAAATATTAGTACATGATGGGGCTAGCAGTGATAATGAGACATATAGTGGGTCTTCTGCTTCTGAGGAACCTAACTATGATGTATGGGATGGATTTGGTGATGAATCTGGATGGCTTGGACGGCTCTTGGGCCCTATAAATGATCGCTTTGGTATAGCTGGAATATGGGTTCATCAGCAATGTGCTGTATGGAGTCCAGAGGTATTGCTTATATCCTTAATTACCGTCACTTATTTTTGACATGTGTCATCACAGGTTGTTGCATTAAGAAATATGCTTCTTACTTATTTCTGTTCTGCTGGTTGTATTCATATTTTTGGCCAGTCCTGTATGCATAATTTGTATGTGATTATAGTGTATAGCGTAGCAGGTGATGTAACCTCGATGAACGTGGGGATCCTCAAATTCAATTCTCGTGCTTGTTAATTTTAATTAGAACCTTTATTTCTAACGGGTAGATTGAGGGGATTTGTAACTGGGATGGGCATATCAATTTCCCTTAGGAATTGGCTGCAGGAAAGGGGGGAAGGATTGAAAATGTCAACAAATTGATGGATTTCAGCTGGTTCACTTTCTTGATGTCAATAATCAACAGAGAAATGGTCATTTGTCTAGTAAAAATGTTGTCTAGTAAAAATGAAAGGGGGATCTTAGTTTAGCTTACCTGTAGCTAAAATTTAAATGGTATTTTTCTTGTATTTCATTCATGATACTATCATACTAAAGCGCGCGCGCTCTCTCTCTTTCTCTCCCTCCCCTGCTTGTAGTGAGCGAGTTACTGATGTTGAACTTTATTCAAGGTTGTAACCTGACTTGATTTATTATACTTCTGATATTGTCTGTTCATGAGATTATCAGGGTTCAGAATTGTACCATCTCAAGTGTGCATAATGATGGAAATGTTAGTAGGAAGTAAGCAACAATCTTAACTGCTTGTTTTTTCTGTAGCTTCCCTTCTAATACATGCTGAACACTTTTTCTGCTTATATATTTTTGGACACATGTGACTATAATTTTGTTTTCATTTCCCTCGGTGCTCTAGTTGGTCAACTCTCACCTTATGCCAATTTGGACGCGTTTTCAGGTTTATTTTGCTGGGTTGGGATGCTTGAAAAATGTTCGGGCAGCACTTTGCAGGGGAAGAGCGTTGAAGTGCAGTCGCTGTGGGAGGCCAGGGGCAACAATAGGGTGTCGTGTTGATCGATGTCCCAAAACTTACCATGTGGTTAGTGGTTTGTTTCTTTCTATTCTAAGAGTTTGATGTTTCTGTTTTCTCAGCTTGAATGCCATGTGAATTTTCCTTTTTCTATTTTCTATTCTTTGGGTTACTCCATAATACTGTACATGTTTCTATTTGGATGTTTCTTTGATTTTGTAGCCATGTGCTCGAGCTAATGGTTGCATTTTTGACCACCGGAAATTTCTCATTGCCTGCACTGATCACCGGCATCTCTTCCAACCCCATGGAAGTCAATATTTGCATATTTTAAAGAAAATGAAGGCAAAGAAAATGAAGTTGGAAATTAAAAAGATGTCAAATGATGAACGACGTAAGGATATTGAAGCAGAAGAGAAATGGTTGGAGAACTGTGGGGAGGATGAAGAATTTTTGAGACGTGAGAGCAAGAGGCTTCATCGAGATTTGTTGAGAATTGCACCTGTGTACATTGGAGGCACAAATTTGGAGAATGACGTACAGTTTAAAGGCTGGGAATCTGTTGCTGGGCTTCAAGATGTTATCCGATGCATGAAGGAGGTTGTCATTTTACCACTTCTGTATCCTGAATATTTCAACAATCTAGGGCTTGTGCCTCCCAGAGGCGTTCTTTTACATGGATATCCTGGAACAGGCAAAACATTGGTTGTGCGTGCATTGATTGGTTCTTGTGCTCGAGGGGACAAACGTATAGCATATTTCGCTCGCAAAGGGGCAGATTGTTTGGGCAAATATGTTGGTGATGCTGAGCGCCAGCTACGACTTCTGTTTCAAGTTGCTGAGAAATCACAGCCTTCTATAATTTTCTTTGATGAGATAGATGGCTTGGCCCCTTGCCGCAATGAGCAGCAAGATCAAACACACAGTTCAGTGGTCTCCACTTTGCTTGCTTTAATGGATGGTTTAAAATCACGAGGTTCGGTTATTGTAATTGGAGCTACAAATCGTCCTGATGCAGTTGATCCTGCTTTAAGGCGTCCTGGGAGGTTTGACCGTGAAATTTATTTCCCACTACCTTCAGTTAAGGACAGAGAAGCCATCCTTTCACTGCACACTCAGAAGTGGCCTAAGCCTATTACTGGACCCTTACTCAAATGGGTAACGAGGCGAACTGTGGGATTCGCTGGTGCTGATCTTCAGGCTCTTTGTTCTCAAGCGGCCATAATCGCTCTGAGGAGAAGCTTTTCATTGCAAAAAGTTCTTTATGAGGCTGGACGAAAAGCATCTCAGCTGGTAAGCCCTCCTATTCCCAAGTTTTGTGTGGAGGAGAGGGATTGGCTGGAGGCTCTTACTCATGCACCGCCTCCTTGCTCTCGGAGAGAGGCTGGGATTGCTGCAAATGATGTCGTATCTTCTCCTCTTGACTCCCATCTCATTCCTTGTCTGCTGCAACCACTAATCAGATTGCTCATTTCACTTTATTTGAATGAGCGTGTTGCCTGGTTGCCGCCACCTCTTAGTAAAGCTGCCACATTGGTGAAGGATGTAATTATTTCTGCTCTGGATAGAAAGAGTGTGCAGACTGACAAATGGTGGTTGCATGTTGATGATTTGCTCCAACAAGCAAATGTTATTAGTGAGATTGAAAAGAACCTCTCACTTGCTAATGTTCTGATTGAAGGACTTCACTTCTGCAGTTCTGATGCATTAGAGGACAATACCCGTGATTGCTCAAAATTTTGCCCCTCCAACTTTCAATTTACGGGTGCTTGTCCTGGGTTCTTGCAGAATATATCTTATGCATCAGGGAATAAATCAGGATTTCAGATATTGATTTCTGGAAATCCAAGATCTGGCCAGAGGCATCTTGCTTCTTGCCTTCTCCACTGTTTTGTTGGGAATGTCGACATGTGGAAAGTTGATTTGGCCAGTATTTCTCAAGAAGGACATGGAGATATGATTCATGGGCTAACACGAATATTGAGTATGTTCCAATTTTTATTTCAGCTTGTTACAATTACTTTTAGCTATTACAGCAAAATTGCTGCATAAATGTGTGATTTACGCTTGAGCTTAACTCATTCTGAACTCAGTAGATTCTAAGATTCCTTTATGAGGCTGGAATTTTGGTATGCTTTCTGGTAAATTAGTATCTACTTTAGCAACTGTTGCCAAGAAATCTTTGAGGGTACATCATTATTGAAAAGAGTTATTCTCTTCTTGTAATTGCAAAGTTTTTCCTAGTTTAATAATTTCATTCTTGATTATCTCTTTTTTTCGTTTTCTTTTACTGGTAAAGTTTAGCATATATTTCACATCTGTATTATGTTCATTTCACGTCCCATCACTGTGTCTTGGCTAGCATCTTACCGTGCACTTTTACTAATGGCATTGGTCTTGTAGCCTTGTTTGGCTTACATGATGGCTATTTCTTTTGATTTTTCTTTTCCTTTCTGTTTAAGTTGCTAGGCAGTTTTGACTGCGCATGTGCATATGCATGTAATTGTCTTTCTTTAAGTGGAAAAAAGGGAATGTCACAAAAAGTTCAGTTAATGTTTAAAAAGGCTCAATCGGGTATTAAGACATTATCTCGGTGAGTTGTGCTTATCAAGATAGAAAAATAAAAGAACTCAAAAGAATATAAAAATACTAAATAATGCTCCTAATATACCATAAACCTTTTAAAATAAATCTATAATAAAAACAATTTGCAAAATTTAAAGTTAGAAGTCTAACTTGCAAACAAACATGAATAGATCAAGAAAATAGATAATAATAAGTTGTGAAATTAGCAATCATGTAACAAAATAATAATTTATTACTTAGTTGAGACAACTAAAAAATTTCTTATATCATCACAACAAATATGATTATTAAGGGACTCAATTAACATTGTCATTATCATCCTTAGTATAAGTTTCTTTTCATTCTTTGTCATCATCCTCTAATTAAAATGCCGATAATTAAATGTTTGAAAAATGCAAAGCAAATGTGGAAACACCTTAGTTGGGTTGAGGGCCGTTGAGGCTTAGGCTTGAGGCATATGCCTCACAAATGGCATTTAAGGGGCTGGTTTCTAAGAGTGGGCCTCAAATAGTCTTTTTCAAACTATGTTGCACTATGGGTAAGTACATGGGAGGGAAAAGAAAGGAGGTGGAGGGATAAGAAGCAATAGAAGACTTCTATCTAATATACTATCCAGTATCCATACGTACTAAATACAAAGGTTCTTAGTGACAAGTTTACCTTTTACCCTGACAACAATGCAAGTGGGGGTGGGTGGTCAGGACAATTATGATATGAATATGATGTTTGATGCTTAGCTAGCCAGGAGTATGATTGGCTAAGCTTAAAAAGTTACCTTTAAATTTTTAAATTGGTGAAAGGTAGAAATTAAGTCACCTATTTGGCAATAACGTACGAGTTAATCATAAAAAAAGATACTTTTTTACTTAAAAGTAATAAAAAAGTAGTTTAGTTTGCAGATGTTGGGAGGGAAAAAAAAGTTACTTCTTATTAGGCCCAGTCGAACATTCTTTGGAAGAAAAATAATTAATGTTATCATTTTATGTGGCAGTGAGATGTGCTGGTGCACAGACATGCATGATATTTATGCCAAGAATTGATTTATGGGCTGTAGAGACGAGTTTTGAAGCTTGCGACCTGGAAAGTTATTCGGTTTTAGTGGAATCTCAATCCTTTGAGAAGAAATCTTGTTATAGGATTGGTGAAGTTGACAAGGAAGATGAGCTTTGTGCACGTGCTAAGGGAACAGAGATGGCAGAGTCCCCAACTGCTGTGAAGAAGGCCTCGTATCTCTGGAACTATTTTCTGGAGCAGGTCGAGCCCATACGAGTACATTCATCCTTGATAATCCTGGTATGGTGTCTTATTCTTTCGCTTACATTTTTGGCTGAAAATGTTGTATCTCTTGGGAATTTTTTGCTGAAAATGTAGCATCTCTTGGGAATGGAAAAAGTTAAACTTTGTGATGTTATATGGGAGCCTTGTAAATTCCACTCTCCTCTCTCTATATTAGAAGGCAAATAATATCCTTACGTTCGTTCGTTCGCTGAACTAAACTGTTAAATCTTTGTTATAATGATTGTATAAAATTAAAATTTGTTTTTATACTTGTTACAGCTATACTGTGTTATGTTTATAATATTCTTTTAATAATATTGTATTTTTAGTTCAAAATTTGGATCAGTATTATCCTTTAATAAAAAACAGGACAAAAGTTATTTTTCACAAATAGTTATTAAGATATTATTTGTGCAAAAAAGGGAAAAGAAAGGAAAACTTTATTTAAGCTAAAAATAAATTATTGTTTAAATTAAAATATAACCAAATAAAAAAAAGGTTATCCAAAAAAAAAATGCAAAAATAAGAAAAACATAGATAATTTTAAAACCATCATAAGATGAAAGGAAAAATGGAAAATGAATATCTATTAACTTTACTGGGGAGGCTCTATAATTTTCAAAAAGAGAAGGGGTGTCGGTAATAATCAACATCTTAGTGTCCTTTTCCTTTCTCTTTTTTCTCAGTTTGTTCGACTTTTCTTCCGTCCTACTTATGCTGTTAATAGTAATACGAAAAAAGAATGATAATGAAGTCAATTGTCTCTAGAAGGAATTGCTTTAGATATCTAGGTTCGATTATTAACATTGGATGTGGAAATGAAGATGGTATAATGCATAAGACTAAAGCTGGCTGAATGAAATGGATAAGTATGTTCATGAATTCTGCATGACAGGAAGATTTTTGTAAGATTAATACTCTCAATTTGCGAAATGGCTATTAAACCTTCTGCTATACTTTATAGTGGTGAGTGTGGGGCCGTTAAAGATCATAATGTCCATGGTATGAAAATTATGAAATGAGAATGTTGAGAGGGATAATACAAGAAATATGAGGATATGCCTACAAGTGGATGTTGACATATATCTAAACTCGGGTAAAAAATAGTTCAATCACCTGCAAATATGATGTGGAAAGAAAACTTCGACAAAATTCTTTCAAAATTCAGTTCATGGGCTGTATAATAGAATGTTAGCAGCCAAATGCCAATAAGTTATCTATAGAAAATTCATTGAATACATGCAGCAATTGATAATTGCGCTTGGCAAATGTTAGCAATCTAAATTAGTTATTAAAATAAAGAAAATGCTTAGTAGTTCTCTCTTTTTAACAGGCAACATCGGAAATACCATCCACATTATTCCCTCAGAGGATAAGGCAGTTCTTCGAGAAAGATACAGTAGTTTGCGGTCTCTCTAGTCAAATGGAGGATGCTGTGCCTCGGTTTCCTGTGCTGCTTGATGGGAATTTTGATCATGATAGGATGATTGATTCATTTGCTTCAAAGTTGTCGAAGGATTTAGCACAACAATTTGTTCAGCTAATTCATCATAGAAACCACATTCATATGAAGTCTGTCAAGGAGACAAAAGCTTGTGATACGGTTGAAGGCAATGTTGATAACGTCAATCATAACTCAGATCCAGGATCTGTTATTGTTCAATAGTAAATCATGTCCCATCAGTCCAGTTGCGTTTACAAATAAAGCTATGAAAGGGAGATCAGGCTTGTTGGTAGCGATATCAACATTAGGCTATCAGATTTTATGTTATCCTTATTTTGCTGAGCTTTGTTGGGTCACATCCAAGTTGAAAGAAGGCCCCTATGCTGACATTAGTGGATCCTGGAAAGGTTGGCCATTCAATTCTTGTATTGTTCGCCCTATGAATTCATCTGAGCACTTTACTGTTGCCTCTGGCTCGATCAATTTCAAAAGCAAAGAAAAATTTGGTTTAGTAAGAGGATTAGTTGCTGTTGGTTTATTGGCATATAGAGGAGAATACAAGTCTCTTAGGGAGGTTTCCTTTGGGGTTCGGAAAGTTTTGGAACTTCTCGTTGCACGCATTAATGATAAAATTCAGGCTGGGAAAGATAGATATCAGTTTATTCGTCTTCTGTCACAGGTAGCTTATCTTGAAGATATTGTTATCAGCTGGGCTCACGCACTGCGAAGGTATTGCATTGTTAATTCTAGTGTTTCCTGGAGTATTACATTGTTGAATTTAATTTTTCTTGAATTCTTACTCATTTCTCCATAGCTTCTTATTTGGCAAGAATGCTTTTTCTTTCAGTTTGGAGATGGATGCTCAAATTTCTGAGGCAAAACCCAATGGTGATTGTACAGGATATTTGGACGATGAAAGTGCCTGCAGGAATAGTAATCTAGGCACTGGTCTGAAGTTAGATGTTTCTGATGGAACTTTACATCAACCAAAAATGCTGGAAGAAAGTCCCCAGAGATTTGGTGCCAAAGATAGTTTATGTGCTGATCTAGATGATGGTGATAATGGTTATCCTGACACAGGTGGTGGAGTTGCGGCAACGGCGTTGGAGCCTACACAAATGGTTGTCTCAGTTCACTCTTCCCCTGTTGAAAATCTTAATGGTCCATTGCCGAATGAAGTCAAGTCTCTGGTTTCTATGACAAAAGATACTAGAGATCATGCAGAATATGGACTTGTTGGGTCTATTCAACATTCCAATGGTTTTAGAGAAGCAAGTCCATGTGTTTCGGGTGATAAGCATGGTATTGCACTTTCTTGTTCTTCAAAATCTTGCACATGGGACGGTGGCTTGTCCTCGGCAGACAAGGATATTCCCTCTGAAAATTCCAAGGAAAACTCGGGTGGACATGTTCCTGATTCCAATTACTCTTCTAAATCTGCCACTCTTCAGGCTGACTCATCTGTTATGTACCTGTACCATTGTTGTTCTGAGTGCCTTGTCAACCTCCAAAATTTTCTGCAAAAAATCATTAATTCTGAGTGGGGACTTAAGGGAAGAGATTCAACCATAGATGGCGTTCATGATTTTGTTGCCTCTTTATCGGTAAATCTGCATATAGCAGTAAGCAAACTGCCTGCCGAAAGTTCTGTCTATTCGTGTAATAGAAAATTGGAGCAAGGTACGGGAGGTCAGAAAATTGTCATGTCTCAATGTGAAAATTCAGAGAAAGGATTTCCAATGGAATGTAGTTGTCATGATACAAGTGATAGTGCAAATTTCAAGAATTCTCATCATTTGCTTGATTCAAAATTCGTATTCAGAAATGATGTACTGGCTACTCCAGACACTGGTAATGACGTTTCTTATCACTGTAAATTTGAGAAATTATGCCTTTGTTTTCTTATAGAGTGGATGGTGATGAACAAGGAGTCTTCAGATTGATTTCGTGCTGTTAGAGCTTCGATTGTCATTCTTCCGCAAATTTTGATGCACTTGCGGAACATATTTGTGGAACAACTTCAGATGTACAATACAATTTTAGAATACATTTTCCTTGGAATGCAGTTGTTTATATTCTTAGCCAGAGGTCTGAGATTGATTCAATCTTTACTTTTTGATTCATATAGTCTACTCTAAATTCATGCAGTATGGAATATAGATAAAGAGGATGTTATAGGAAGAAAAAAAGAAAAAAGATGAACCTTATGATAATTGTTCAAGGGCTATAAACACAAGTTGTATTCATTTGGGTTTTGGTTGTGTGGCTCCAACTACCACTCCATACCTAATAAATTCCTTTATTTAACATGCCATAAGTTATGTAGTAGCAACTTAATTAAACTATAGAAGCAGATCATATACGTAAAAAAAGGACTGCAGGTTTTACAATAAACATTAAAAATTTATACATTTTGGGGTCCTACAAAAGCGCTGTTCACATTCCCAAGACATGTCAAGTATAACTTGATTTCCACTTGCCACAAAATAGTCTTTGAGTCACCTATCTATATCTATATATATATATATATATATATATTTGTTGACGGAGAACCCGCAGTCGCTATTCTTCGAGTGCGCACTGGGTAAACTCTCGAACTGACGCAATAACTTGCAAATCACTCAAACCAGGTTAATCACATTAGGTAAGTCCGGTGCGACAGACTTGATCGAAAAAGTATTGATAGGGAGAATTGAACTCGAAAGTAAAGATTTTCGCGTTCACCTATTCCACCAACTCGACCAAGACAATTCAGTATATTCCTCACCCTTCAAATTGTAGATGTCTTCACCTAATCATAAGTTTGCATATATTTATCTACCTATAAGAAACCTCGTGGAAAAATGTACCTACAGAATATCCACCAACCTCCCTCTCAGTGCTCTCACCAAACCTTCCAAAAGTCCCACTAGAAAAATATGTACAATATAAATACGGACAAAATCAGTTCAAAAGAACAGCAACCCTACTGCAAAAATGCCTGATTTTGAGAACTCAAAGCTTCATCTTGCCATGTTCCCATGGCTAGCCATGGGGCACATAACACCATTCATCCATCTATCCAATGAGTTAGCTAAAAGAGGCCATAAGATCAGCTTCTTGTTGCCCAAAAAGGCTTTGATTCAACTGGGCAACAACAACTTGTACCCAGATTTAATCAAATTCCATGTTGTTGCTGTTCCTCAAGTTGAAGGCCTGCCTCCTGGTGCAGAAACTGCTTCTAATATAGACATCACTGGCAAGAATCCACTGGCTATAGCCTTTGATTCCATGGCCGAACAAGTTGAAGTCTTGTTGAGTGATTTAAAGCCCGATTTTGTGTTGTATGATTTTGCCGATTGGATTCCCAAATTGGCAACCAAGATTGGGTTCAAGAGTATTTGTTATAATGTTATTTGTGCTTCTTGTTTGGCTATTGGGATTGTTCCGGCGAGGAAAATTCCCAAAGACAGGCCTATGACGGTGGAAGAACTGATGGAGCCACCCAAAGGGTACCCTTCTTCCACGGTGGTGCTGCGTGGGCAGGAGGCGCGTACCTTATCATTCATAGCTATGGATTACGGCGCAAGCACTTTTGATGTGCGTATTACGGCTGCAATGAAGGGTTGTGATGCAATCTCTATAAGGACTTGCCAAGAATTGGAAGGGCCAATGTGTGATTATTTATCAAGACAGTATGGGAAGCCTGTGATTCTAACAGGGCCAGTTTTGCCAGAGACACCCAAAGGACAACTAGAAGAAAAGTGGGACAAATGGCTAAACCAATTTGAGCCAAAATCCGTAGTGTACTGTGCATTTGGGAGCCAATTGATCCTCCAAAAGAACCAATTTGAAGAACTTGTATTGGGTTTTGAAATGACAGGGCTACCATTTTTCATAGCCGTTTCAAAACCAGCAGGTGCAAATTCTATAGAAGAAGCACTGCCCGAGGGTTTTGAAGAGAGGATTAAAGGAAGAGGGGTTGTTTATGGTGGCTGGGTGCAACAGACTCAGATTCTCAGCCACCCCTCAGTGGGGTGTTTTGTGAGTCATTGTGGTTTTGGATCCATGTGGGAGTCTTTGTTAAGTGACAGCCAAATTGTGCTTGTGCCAAGACTTGCCGACCAAATCTTGAATACACGGCTGCTGGCGGAGGAGCTGAAGGTGGCGGTGGAGGTGGAGAGGGGCGATATGGGGTGGTTTTCGAAGGAGGATTTATGCAAGGCCATTAAATCTGTGATGGATAAAGACAGTGAAGTTGGCAATTTGATCAAGGTAAACCACTCCAAATGGAAAGAAACTTTGGTAAGCCCTGGATATATGGACAATTACATAGATAATTTCATCAACAGTCTTTATGAGCTTTAGATGTACTTGTATTTTGTCTTCAAAGAGATTGGCGTTTGATTTTTATGCAAGAAAGATAATTTCATCAACTGTCTTTATGAGCTTTAGACGTACTTGTATTTTGTCTTCAAAGAGATTGGCGTTTGATTTTTATGCAAGAAATTTCCACCTTGGCTACTCAAAATCCCAGCATTAACCAATAATAATTGGTTGCTGTTGAAGATGTAGTCAATGTATACATTTTTAACCTGTACTTGTTACATCAAGTAATGGACTAGAGAATTTTAAGCGGGTGTCATTAAGGTCTTGATGTAGAGGCCCGTTATGTCGTGTTTGGCCCATTATTACTGCTGCCCATACTAGGGCAAAATGTAAATTGCACTTTTCATCCCCAAAACTAAAGAAATTTGATGAAACTGCAGCCTCATTTCGAGCACTGGCATTTCACTCAAGGTTTGAAATAAATTCCTACCAATCATGCTACATAGACATAATCCTTGATATAATGTCACATGACAACGTATCATTGAACCGTTTAAAACATGATCAATTTTTTCAGCCAATCACATATTGTCAACACCTATTATGTCACTAGCTTTCAAACAAAGTACCATTATTCAATTCCTACAGCCTAAGCTAAGTAGACGGAAGCATGTAAATAGACAAATTTGAAATTCAAACTGTTACCCCATTAAAATGGGGTCATTATTTGGTCATTAGTTGAAGGACACGTGGATGTCTCAACGAGAAGACGCTCGATGATGAGCGGTAAGGGGGACCCAGTAGTCGTTTGTATGAAATCCTTCCTCGAAAGGGAAGTCATCAACAGAAAAGTGGCGTCCTGCCGAAGTCAACAGCTAAGACGAAGTCTCTCCCAACAGCTAAGATGAAGTCCCTCCAACAGCTAAGCCGAAGTCAACAGCTAAGACGAAGTCTCTCCAATAGCTAAAACGAAGTCCCTCCAATTGCTTCGCACTTCTTCAGTCTGAAGTCATTAGAGGGAATGAAATTAGTAAGACCGAGGTCCTTATAAGAAATAAATCTGAAGGACATCTCAGAAAAATGATTGACGTGACAAGTCACTTTAAGCCACCTTACTCAATGTCAGTCAAAAGGAAGGAGGGTGGCAGGGCAATTATCACCATAGTTAATGTCGTGAATGAATGATGTGATGCTCAAATCAATAGGATGAAGCCATGTGGATTCGATCCGACGATAGGCAGTTCGGCTGTTTGTCTATAAATAACGCTTCTTGTGATTGTAATAGGGATGTTGAATTTGAGATAATATAAGGCATAAACTCGAATTTTCACTACAGAGAGCATTGTGAAAATATTTTGTTCTTTTATTATTGTGCTTTTATAATATTATAAAGGATAAAACGTAAAATCAATTACAAATCTTTACAAATAGTGAAGTGAATAGAACGTTCCCCTACAAACAAGATTTGTAAAGAGGCATCGACATGAGAAGGCAACCCAAACTCCATGTCCTGAGAAGACACATAAACTAGTTATAACGTCGGCACTTCGACTAGAAGGTAGTCTTAAGAGGACCCCTTCCAAATAGCGAAGTGAATAGAACGTTTTCTTACAAATAAGATTTGTAAAAAGGGCTCGACATAGGAAGATACTCCAAACTTCATGCCTTGGGAAGACACATAAACTAGTTATAACGTCGGCACTTCGATTAGAAGGTAGTCCCAAAAGGACTCCTTCCAAATAGCGAAGTGAATAGAACGTTCCCTTACAAACAAGATTTGTAAAAGGGCCTCGGCATGAGAAGACAACTCAAACTTCATGCCTTGGGAAAATATTTAAACTAGTAACAGCGTCAGGACTTCGACTTAAAGGAAGGTCTAAGAGGACCCCTCTCAATAGCGAAGTGAATAGAACTTTCACTTACAAACAATGTTTGTAAGACTTCAGCTTAACGATAAAACTAACGACTCCAACATTTGAAAGGCCTAAGGCTTAAACATTTCGGTTATGAGAATTCTTGGACATCAGCTCAAAGCAAAACAAGTGAGTTAATGGGAAACAAAATTTCGGGGAATCTCTGAATAAAGGATTAACATATTTATGTAATTCGTTTTAAATTTTTGTTCGTTGACCTTGATAAGAAAAATTGCTTGATTTAATTTGTTTTGACAGGTTCATTTATTTATTTTCATCATCGAATCTACTTAAATAATCTAATAAACTTGACCATCTCGTTTCAAGAATGACTTTAGTCAATTATTTTTGTAGGAGGTATGAAAATTTGGACCATAACTTCTCTAAAAGCATGGTTCTTGTCTCCTTGAGCTCGTCCATTTATTGGGTGAGTGTTTATTCATTGTTTAGGCCGTGAGATGGTAACCACCTTAGGAGTTCTTTGTGCCTGAATATTACCATCACCCTCCGTTGAACCTTTTGCTGGAATAAGAGCCAAAAAAATCTTGATGGGAAATGGGCGGCAAGTTTTGTTCACTCCCATTTGACCGTATTAATTAAAATCGATATTTTGTTGGGTTTCAAGGCTTCTTCACATGTTTTACAGCTTTTCTTCAACGTATACAGAAACCAGGCTGTCCGTTCCTGCCATCTCAACTTTTTATCATTTTGAGCTTTACACTCAACTCTTTATCATTTTTTGTCTTGCTTGTAAGAAAGATATTTGACCTATAATATCTTTATGAAGGGGAATCCTGTTTGCACAGCACCCCCTAATAGGGGCTGAATTTTAATCGCGAATCTCACCACCTATTGTGAAGGGACTATGGACCGTGCACCTTTATGAAACGGTAGAGTATTACAAAAATAACTTTTAAACACAAACACCAACCCAACCAAATACCCCGTTAAAAATGCATTCCTTTTTATTTTCTTGACATTTCAAATGAATCATTTTTCATTTATAATTTACTTACCAATCACGCTTTGTATTAAGTTTAACACACTTTCACATGACATTCATCAAATTCATTCATTTCTACGACACTATCACATAAGGAGAAATGTCATGTAACCTGAAATGTACTAGCTTAATTTTTTACTTAATAAGGTGAAATATATATATATATATATATATATATATATATATCTCTTTTGGAATAAATATTATTCATTGTGTTGTCAAGCGCGTGTCAAACCTTCTCTAGTGACATATTTTGTCTGAGCATAAAGAAAAAAAATGAAAAAAAGAGGTATAAATAGATGCAAGAAAACACTAGAAAACCATTGGTATTACAATAATTACAAGCATATTAAAATTAAAAACAAAAACACAAAAAAAAATTACCTAAAAATTGGAAAAATTAAGGGTAACAAATGTACAGACAGGTCAGAACCCGACTCCAGCCGCGCCGATGCCGAATGTGGCTCGTCTGTGCTCCAGTTTCCTCATAGCATTCTTGCAGAAACAAGACTCCGGCAGGAGCTTAGCCGCAGCCGTCTCATCGGTTCCGACTTGCACCTGGTGAGCACGAAAGGCTCGTAGCCGACGGCATTTACCAGCTTCTGCTCGATCATGGTAGCCATCGACGCTGCAGCGGCACCTGCAGGCAGAGAACACGACGACCGCGGGGGTTGTTGGAGGTGTTTCTGATTATTGTCACTGTTATTCTGCGGCGGAAGTGAAATGGGTTTAGGCTTAGAATCTGGGATGAGTTTCTTCATTGTCGATTCATGCTCACGGCCTCCTTTTTTTGTCGGTTTTTGATTTGATGCCTTTAATGGTCTCTTTGGTAGGCATCTGAGGAAATCTGTGCTACAAATCCAGGTTTCTTTCGAGACCTCCATTGACAGTTTTGGCTCACACATCATCAGAAGTAGACATTCAGGCAATGCTTGGCTTTCTTTTTCTTTATTGGGGTCTAGATTTCCTTGTCCTTCGGATTCCGATTCATTGGATTCTGCCCCATTTCCCTCTTCTTCTTCGTGAGGTTTTTCTTGATGAGAGTTTATTTGGGTGGTTGTTTCCTCTTGGGTTTCTTCTAATTTCTTCATTGTAACTTTTTCATACTGAGCTGATTCTTGTGTTGATCCACCGTCTTCTTCTTGTTCTTCGTCTGATTCTGCAGATGAAGATAAATTGCAAAGTGGGTTCTGTTCTTCTACTTCCTCATGTTGAATTGTGCCACCATCTTCTTCGTAGCGTTCTACATTTTCTTGATCTAAAAGAGCTTCGAATGAAGACATATTTGATTCAACCTCCTCTTCAATCAATTTATCATCGTCTACCTCTAATTCTTGTTCCAGTTCTTCTTGCTCTGTTTTGTGCAACAATTCCTCCATTTTTTGTACCTCTTCCACATTTTCAGGCACTTCTGCTTCTGCTTCTGTAGGGATCTCTTGTTCTACAGATACGCCAACATTTGGTTCAGGATTTTCATTTGCTACTTCTCGTTCTTGCACTTCAAACTCTTCAATATCCTCATTCTCTAGTCCAATCTCTTTATCATCATCATCTTCATGTTTAGAAGCAGTATTTGCATCCCAACTAAACCTGTTAGCAAGATCAGCCATTTTCATAGGATCAGATCTGCACCTCATCACCAAAAGAGCATTCTTGGGCGGTATACATATACTCACTCTCCCTGCTTCTTCTTCTCCCTCCGCACTTTGACCCTTCACTTCAACTTTATCATCTTTAATCTCAATATTCTCCAAAACATGCCTTCTCGAACTCCTCATTGACATCCTCTCTTTCAAATCCGTCCTCATTTCATCTTCATCTCCGCCGCCCACCACCAGCTCAATCTCCCTTCTCTTCCCTCCATCACCATCATTTACAGAGACGAGCCATCTCGCAAACACGGCACCACACGAAGAACTCTGCCCATTATCACCTCCATTGTTTCCGTTCCGCTTCTCTTCCTTTTCCCTCTCGCTTGTAGAGAAACAAGAAGATTTGCACGGAAACAAGCAGCTAAATTCAGCTCCAAAAGACCTTAAAGCCTCACATATTGTAACGGGCAAATGAACCCATCTCTGATTTCGGTGAGGAGGCAAGCAATCTTGTTGTTGCTGCTGGTGATTTGCACTAACTCTCAGTGTTTGAGAGCAAACCAAAACTTCATTCTGTTGTGCTTGAACCTGCTCTAATTTTCTAAAACTAATATCTCCACTCCGTCTTCTGGACAGGCTACGCGTTTGCTTCACATTTTTCTTGGTCTTCACCCTTACCTGGCCAATACAGGTGACCTTAGGGGAAGAGGGTTCTGGGTTTTCAAAAGCACAACCTCTTCTCTTTCCTGGGGTGATGAAAAATGGTGACGCGCCGCCTTTGAGGCTGCCATTGGTGCGCAACTTGCGGCTTAGAGAGGTGGAGAGAGAAACCGGAGCGTCACGAGCGGCGCGGCCTGGACTTGGGATTGATTTAGAAAGTTTCATGGAGGAAGAGGAAGAGGAAGAAAGGCGAGAGGCTAAACAAATCAAAATTTCGCTTGTATTTCTACTAGTAGTGTTAGTGGCTCTATAAGGAGGTTTGTCAAAGTCCATTTTGATTTGGACTGTATTTTTACTAAACAGACATTGATGAATGAAACGAGCAGTAGAAGTTAAGAGCTTTGAGTGAATGAATAATCGAGGGTTCTGCAAATGAGCGATAAAGCTGTGTTTTGTATCTTGGGGTTGCAGAAATTTAGAATGGTCAAAAGAAAACTAAAAAAATAAATTGAAGGATTAAAATTAGAATAAAATGAAGTTAATAAATTAGCAAATTGTAGGACTTGTAATGAAAATTTTACCATCATGCTTGGGTACTTTTTATTTGGACAAATTACCTCCGTTGTCTTCCCCCAGGACCAGGAGAATCATTTTCTCACTTCTTAAACTTTCGTCAAATACAATGTACTAAATCTATTCTTAATTAATGATAAATAAGAGAAATACAACATATCTTGGTTTTATAAATTCTATTTTATCATGAACGCATATATTTTGTCCCAACAAATGCTCTGTGTGAAAACTTACCATAAAAATTACCAATTCACCTTTACATGATTATCCACCAACCTTTTTCACATGTTTAGCACCCAATCTGAAGTCCATCTTTGTTAGGTCATCCAATATAAGCTAGTTACACTTGTAATTTATTAGCTTCAACAATAAACAGAATAAAATTTTACAACTTGTAATCAACAAGGCTATGGTGTACTATCGCTTGTTAACTTGGCATGTGTTGTAATCTAAGGTAATGGACATATCATGAATGATTCATATGAGACACGTGATGACTAATCAAGTTGATTAATGACAAGCTAATGGAGATTAAGACACAACTATTCAGAAGGTGATTGAACGTGGCCAGATCAAGATGTGACCATGAAATGGGACTTGCGACTTCCTTCTGGCTACATGGGAAACGACAGATAGTGGCATTTCTGATATTTTAGTGGATTCTAGGGCTAGGTTTCACAAAACTCACATGGGAACGGTCTATACTGACCAGGTGAAACAGGAGAATCCAAGGATCGCGTGACATTAGTTGATGAGTTGAGAGAGACCTAAAGTAAATTACCATTTGTGCGACGTTTATTGTTAGAACATCAATAATTACAAAATTCAAACTGCTCTAACCGACATTTTGATCTTTAGTAGTTTCCAGCTGCTCATCTTCCCCCATCTTTATTTACTCTGCATCTAAGGACCGCGATCCGTAGCCACCACCAAAAATAAATTACCATTAATGCTCGCCAATTTATAGAAACACAAGTTGGCTTACAGCAACGGTTCGTGGAATGTAGGTTTGAACTCATCGAGATCCAACACAACTTTACCTTGAATTAGCCTCTTACCCTTGGCCTTGTGGGCTTCTGGCACTTGTGAAATTGAAAACGTTCTCCACTGGGATTTTCAGCTTTTCAGCCTCAGCTAGACGGTGGATCTCATCTAAACCTTCCGCATCAGCCCTCATGTAAGTCCACCAATATTCTGCACCATGTAATAATCAGGCACTAGTGAAACAAAAAATACAAACATTTGACTGCTCTCATACTGTCTTTCCAAGCTTGTCCCATAGGAACATAAAGACATGCAACGAAATCCTTTCAGTTGATCTTAACAAAATGAGCAAAATCCACACAAAATATTCCAACTCGACAATTTATCCAACTGGAGAATATTTATATTCATGTAGTTCCAACAACAAAGTTATGGTGTAAGTATTAGTAACAGACCTATTCCATGAGAATACCAATATTGAATTTGCTTCTTCAGTAAAGTAGTAGTTGCCACAGGAAGTTCAATTGCTAGTCCAAATCTATCCGTCGAGGATGCAGCCTCCCCCTGCAGCAAACACAACAAAAATCTTTGCTCCATTATGAGCAACAACAATAAAAGGGAGTAACGAGATGGAGTAGCTTGTTTCTTGTACCTGCAATGTCATGTAATGTCCACCTCTCTTCAAAAGATTGATACCTATTCTTTCTGTCTCAGGTACACCAATTGTGTCCAAAACAGCATCAAAATACCTACTTCATAATCCTGCAAAATATGAAACTTGTATTAAACCAAGAGAGGGAATTTAATGGTAAGAGACGATCTATGCTTTCACCTCCACATGTGGTTAAAACGTGGCACCCGCCGCCACAGCGAGCTGAATTGCAGAAAAACCTACAGCTCCTCCACCACCCACCACTAATACCCGTTGCCTGTAAAGATATAAAACAACCTGATGCACATTGGAATGTATATTCTAGGCATAAACGGAATCAAATCAATTAAAGATCAAACTTTCATTATTGCATTTTATTGTTTTTGGTAGAATAGTGAATTTGTCTCCTTTTAAAAGGAAATCCTAGTTTTTCTTTTTAGTCATATTTTTCCTTTTCGATGTTATTTATAACCTATAAAATGAGGCTTTTGATTGTAGGAAGACACTCTGGAAATTGAAATAAAACTACAATCTTTCCCTTATTTCTCTCTTCTCACTTCCTTCTTCTTTATTGTTTTCATTGGTTACAATCAGCATCACAACCTTTCAATAGCCTACTCTTGTTTAAAGAGAGAAAAGTTATGAACACTTTCCTATAAAGTCATACTATCTTCATCCCATAAATATAGGCTTGTTTCTATTTTCACACATATTAAAAAAATGTAATTCATATATTGAAAATATAAATTTTTCTTACATTTTTCTAATATACCCCTACATTAAGTAATGGTTTAAATAGGATTAGTTTATATTTGATGATAACAAGGTACATTAAATAGGGATATATGTGAAAATTAAAAAATATCTATACTTTCAATAAGGAAAGTAGCCTATAATTCATTAATTTGAGATGAAAAAGGAAACCAAGCCTATCTTTATGGGAAGTAGGGAGTGTTAAAATGATCTCATGTTCATTCTCCATACTAACTCATTAGAACCATTTCAGTCTGCTTAAGAGCTTAAACTGAAACTTAGGTCTTCCTTAATCTTCTTCTACATACCTCGCAAGATAAAAACAAAGTTTACAAAAGTATTTTTTAAGAAGCAAACTAGTGCATTACTCGTGAACATCTGATTTTCACGCTTAAACAATTGGTCAAAAAAATAAAGATGATTGTGCTTGATTCAAATGTATTCTTATTTTAAGTAAGAAACATCGCAGAAATATAAGATAATGAAAGAAACTATGTGCATAGTATGCACATTTCATGATGAAATTCTCTAACAAAGCTCAAATGACCTGAAAAATAAAGAGTCGTGTTACTTTAATTTCAAATGTTTATTACCTTGAATCATGTCACAAGTTACAAAATTGATACTTTCATTTTAATGACCTTGAAATGCCTACTTGTTAGGTCACAAGCTTAATCTTACAAATTATAAAAAACAAAGTGGAGACAGCAGATGTATTTGATAGCCTTATTCCAACTCACTATTCAATACATGCTTAAAAGCACAAACATGGCCATCAGGGAGTTTTAGGTTACAAGGATTAAAAACATACCCCTTTCTAATTCTTGCAGTACTTCTTAGTGCATGCCAAGCAGTCAAGGCAGCAAAAGGAATGGCACTTGCTTCCTGCCCAAAACAAAAGTAACAATGAAAAAGTATACAAAGGGTCAACAAGAGGCAGATGCATGCAACAGAGCATTGGACCCCATTAAATTGGAATACAGCAATAAGGAGAAAGGATGTGCCTTTGAAACCCATTATAAACCTTAAGATATGGGAAAATTGCATCCAGAGAACCCAATTTATACATAAATGAGCACCTGGGTCCCCATTCACCTTTTATTGGCAAACGGATCCCCAGCCTTCTGTTTTTGTAGCATGTAGGTCCACAAAAACGAGATTTCGTCCAAAAAAGCTGTTAAAACATCATGTCTTGCATGTGATCAACTATTTGATAGAAAAGGAAATTATACCCTCACTTTTCGTAAAAAAAAAAATAATAAATAAAAGCAAACTAATTTTCTTCCTCCCTCTACCCCAACTCCCCTTGCCCCCTGCCCCTCTCCATTCACGGTCACTGAAGATTCTTTCCAAAAGCTTGTCCCCGTATTTATTTTCCATTAGCACTGTTAAACAAAGCCACCTGGTGAGGTTACAGACCTCCATTATCTATTTCCTCGAAACCTAGGTCTATAACCTTCCTATTTTGGCTGGATGATCTACCATTTAAATCAACCTCAGGTCGTGCCCCAAGTACAAGAAATCCATCCACAATCAACATGTTTCTGCAGTAACTTGACTTCTGATGAAGCAGTCGAAGAACAACTC
This sequence comes from Osmanthus fragrans, assembly GCA_019395295.1. Taxonomy (NCBI): domain Eukaryota; kingdom Viridiplantae; phylum Streptophyta; class Magnoliopsida; order Lamiales; family Oleaceae; genus Osmanthus; species Osmanthus fragrans. The sequence goes on along the minus strand of CM033344.1, from coordinate 354,821 downwards.
AGTATAGTAAATGTGGGGAAGCAGAGGAAAAGGATTTTTAATAGAGGAAATGGGCCTAGTCAATCTAAAACTCTCTACCAACAAAGATGAACGAGTAGGCAGTAGCTATACACAGGCAGGGATGAGAAGGAACAGGAGAGAGGCAACAGGGGTTGATGGTGAAGGGGCACGGTAAAAGAAGACCTGATTACATAGGATATGTGTAATGTTGATGTGATTTTTAGTAGTAATATACAACAAGCTACCAATTTCCCAGTCCACAGGGACTGTACTTTGAGATTCCTAATCACAGAGCCAAAACAAAGCTTCTGGGAAAAAGAAAGATGGTTGTGAACAATTGAAAGTTCCCATAAATAGCTGCACACTCCAAGACTTACCACATGTGAAATTGATGCTGGCTTTGCAGTTAGTTCATCTTCTGCAAGTATCGCATAGTCAGTATAAATACCCCTCACAGCAGTTGGATGCAGTGCACCAAATACTTCCTGACCAACACTGAATGAGTGGACAGAACCTCTAAAAGCAGCAACATCACCACTTACATCACGGCCCAAAATCAATGGCAAAAGCGGCTCAAACAATTAACGACCATAACCAGATCACGTCTGAAAAATATTGAAATTTGTAGCAGAGATATGAGGATGAAGTATGCAGTACAGAAATCTAACTAGTTGCTATGGGTTCAAACTTAAAACTATGGCAGGCAAAAGAAAGTTGCATATCAGGTAAAAGCTCTCACAATACAGCCATGTAGAAAGATAACCGACCATCACAAATTTCTCGACCAACAATCAAGGAAGATTTCATTCTTTAAATAAAATAACGAGTAGTCACTTAATCAACGATATTTGTGTTTAAATAAATTATATAGGATTAACTAATTTAAAAGGTTCAAAATCAGTGAAATAATAATTCAAAGCCATAGTAAAAAGTAAGAAATTGATTTCTAAACTATATTTCAAATCAAATATAGTATTCCAGTTAAAGATCTTGTTCTTGTATTCTTGCCCATATCCGCATTATCTACTCTGCCTCCAATCCTCTACTAGGTGTGTATGAATTCGTTTACTTAAATCTCTCAACATCCATTATCACGTATGGGATGAATTCATTTTTTCATAAAAGGCTTAATACATGTATGATTTTAATAAATAGACAATGAAGACACTTGAACCCAGGATGTTTGTCTAGTTCTGATACCAAGTTGTGTACTATCCCTACGAAATATCAACGTCTGCGGTAGAATTTCTTGAGTTCCTACAAGTATAGATGACAAGTTTAGTAGTTTGAACATTAAGTTCAGTATTTGGATTTTAGGAGTAGAGTTGGAAGGACTACATGAGTTCAAGCTTCTAGTTTCTCAAGTGATTGATATACTGAAAAATAAATAAAATTAATTTGGTAGGTGGTTAAATGCATCCAAATCAGATGAAAAATGATAAAAAATCAAGTTGTTGATGAGATAATATTACAAAAAGATAATAGTCACTCTAGTAAGTTGTTAATTTCTTTTAAAGCAGACTTTGCATAATGTTATTTATCACCAACTTGCTGTCTTAGTTTTGAAACACTTGAGCTTCCACAATTTTCATATGCTTCCTTAGTGGTCAAGTGAGAATTGGGAGTCAAAAAACATATGATCAATTCCTCAGTGGTCGAGTGAGCAATTGATCCTGTGTTTGTTTACATAAAACTATGCTCAAAGTATAAAACTAGAAGAAAGCACATTTGAAGTTAAATATTTCTTCTCTAATACGTAAAGGACGTGTACTAACACAACATGAGAATTAAATTCATGAGAGTTCAAATTTTTTTTTTTTTGATAACCGTGGATGTTCGGGCCAGTTTACGCGCACCTCGACTAATCCCACGGGACCCTGAAGTTTACAGCCGAATACTCACTTCAGTGGCCCTGAGGGAACTCGAACTGGTGACCATTGGGAAGCAAACCCGAGCAAACCCAAGGCCTGACCAACTGAGAGGAGAAACTTTAGTAATTATGGCACATTCCAAAAAGCAAATGCAATATACATTTACTCATCTCTTGATCTAACCTAATAACTAAAATCTGATTAGTGACTCCAATACTCAATCGATCACCAAGGAAGCATAATTAAATTGTGGAAGCCCAAAAATTCCACAACGAAAACAATACGTTAGTAGGGAAAAGCATTATAAAATTCCTGCTTTTAAAAAAATTGCCAACTTAGTAGAGAGGATACATTATTATACTTCCCAAATATTATCAGTTTCAAGCACGTGGATTTTTATAATATTTAACCTGATTCAAATGCATTTACTTTTCTACCTAGAACAAATATTCTTTCTTCATATTCAGTATATCAATCACGAGAGAATTTCTAATTTGGATTGAGAAACAACAATCAACAAGGAAATGCTAATAGTTTATCTTTATCAACTTTCGTTTCAATTATTGTATCACAAGCACTCCTAATTGATTTAACCTCATTTTACAAAAACATAATAAAATCTATTTTCACACACTTGGGCATGTACAAAAAAAAAAACCCGCTGAGATATTAATAGTGAGCGAAAATGGGACTAACTCTGGTATCGAGGGGATTGATGGAAACAGCACAAGCGCGTACAAGGACCTCATTGGGCTCGAGATCGGGCACCTTAACATTATCTCGGAGCTCCAGCACCTCCGGCCCGCCGAATCACGGCAACAGCACCACTCTGCATCTCGTCACCACAGTACGAATACACTCCCCAAACCCTATTTTCCATTTATTTCCAATTCCAATCACCGTTGCTCCGTTTGCCTTCGGCAATAGCCACTGCATCCTTAATTATACCGAAATTTTATATTTGCAAGAACGAACACTAGAATTTCAGTCCTATTCTAACAAGTAACAAAATGCATGAAAATCATGAATCTCTGGAGATATATATATATATATATATATATATATATATGTATGTATCTACATCTATAGGCAAAACTGAATTATAGAAGCTGGACACTGGAGTAAGTATTCATTAAGAGCAGTTAGTGTATGTGAAGGCGTTTGTTTATGGCATTGGTGACGTGTTTGTGTTATCATCCGCAGAAGGATTTTTGGCATCGGTCATCGGTGGACCCTTCTCTAGTGAGAGAGTTCGACATAATACCCCATATGCTTTAAAATATTTTTAAATTTCTACTTTATTTACCCTCGCAAAAACATTTTTTACATTATTTGTTATTGAGATTTCTTAAATTTAACAAAATTCAGTTTGGTAAAGAACTCTTCATCGATTAACATAACATCAGATAAATAGTGAAACCTATAACGTACACAAAGACAAGGGTCTCGAGCATATTTCAACGACCAAGTTTAGTGTACATATTACACGAGCCGAAAGTTGATCATCTGTTGAAGAAAGTAAAATTTCCCTACTTTTTCAAACTCCCAAGAAAAGATCGGACAACCTGTAATAGATAAAGCTTATGTTTGGTAGAAATTAAAAATAAATTTTAATAAAAAAATTATAAAACTCTCATTTAAATATATGATTAAAATTAATTGTTAACTTTGATTTAGATTAAAATCTTAATTCTAATTTATACCAAACAGGGGCAAAATTTAATTCATTCTGATTCGTATGGCATGCATAGTTCACTCAATGCTCGCAAAATATTTACCACAACATCTCGAATACATAGCAATCCATTTTAATTGATGAACGCACACAACAAAATATCATTACACACCATCGAAACATTGATGCACAAGTCCACCTTAAAATGTTGTGCAAACATATATACGCAACGTCTACTGAGCATTATGCTAGTTGAATAACATAGTTATACAGGGAATTCTGAACTCCAGAATTCTCTATTCGCCATCATCTTCTGGATTATTGACACGTTCACACTCATCGATCCATTCGCTGTATCTGTATACATAAATTATTTCAAATAGAGAGGATGAAGAAAAAATGACTATTTGAATAAACTAGACAACTGATTCATCTTCTTACTTACATGTCTATAGGCTCGGTCAAAGCTGCAAATAAATAATAAAGCAAGTCAGCGATACCTTAGACAAGTCATTGGCAAATTACACAAATTTGAAATAACCAGGAAAGCACAGAATTCCAATCGTCTCTGTTCGTTTCCGCATAAAAAAGTATTAACTTGGACTAACATCTTGTAGTCCATATATTCCCTTGACTCTTTAAAGTTTCCTATATTAAAATCACTTTCCAAATTCACATACTATACCAAATGACAGCTAAGGTCCAAGAAGCATTAGATTGTTGCAAAATGTATCCTTATAACCCCAAAACTGTAATAGGTATTTTGGTTCCATTAGTAACAACGAGGAGGAATTGAATTAGGATATAATGCATGTGAATAAAGTAAGCTACATGAAATGGAGAAGTGCTGCTCGAATTTTTTATGATAGGAAGGTCCTGTAAGGTTAAAAAGCGTTCTACACAACAGCTATTAGACATTAACATACTATGTTTTATGAAACTGGGTGTTAAGCTATTTCTGTAAGATGAATGTAACACGCACGAGGGTGCTAAGATGGATGTTTGCTTGTATAAATGATAATATGTGCCAATAATTGGAGGTGGTGACACTTATGAGGATAAATTGAAGAATGACTAAGGTGGTCGGTTGTGCAGTTTGTTTATTCTGCTTAGGTCTACTAGAATCGGTATACAATAAATATCCTTTTACCTCACATTCGTGCAATGTAATAGCATCAAAAATTTTGCCAAGGTCACGCTCAAATATTGTCTTAAGCACTTGAACTTATTAGGGAGCAGCAACAGAATGGAACAAACCTGTCACTGCGGTGCTAAAGCTCTCTTGACAAATCCTGCATGAAGCTTCACCAATCAAGTTCTTCATATCACTGGAGGAGGAGAATGAATGTGGTTACAACTTTCACAAAATAAAACTACTGAAAAACAAAAGACAAAAAAGAAAGAGGTTTATAAAAGCTGTCTAAAGGGTCATAAAACATTATTTCCATTTACTACCCTTTCTTATCCAGATCGATATCAATGAAGGACGAAACATTAACTGCTCTTCTCAGAGATAGGTATCCCATTCTTCCAAATTCTCTTCCTGTCCCATTTTTTGTGAATTTGTTCACCAAAGAAAATAGAGCTTCGAAGCTCCCACCAATCAGGGGTTAGTAATTGGATACACGGTTCGGAGATAAACAGGACATGACATCTTTACTTTTAACCATTCAGCCATATGATAGGTGGTTTGGAAGTCAAAGTCGGTTCAGTAAAACGCGACCAGAAATCGCCACACAGAGGCTCACCAGAAGAAAAAAAATGTAATAGTTTTACAAACACTTACATGCGGCATTCCACACTCGTTCCATGGTTGCAGAAGGGACAGCTAAAGACGGTATCAAGTTTGTCCATTCTCTTCTTTGGAGGTGGCTTCGACTTGGCCTTCCTCTTGCCCATCTCTCAGTTTATTTGTCCTGCAGTAATGCCAATATGCCAATTTTTAATCCAAAACAAAACTTTATCCCATGGCAAGATGCAATAATCTACAGATATACAGGAGTAACAAAAAATCTATTCACATTTAATAAAACCAACATATGCGATTTCATTCGTATCAGCATTTGTTGAATATAACAAGCCTCACTTATTCTAACCAACAATTTTTCATTTGGTGAATCAACATTTAGATTTTCATTATTATCATGCAGAGCTACTTGATTCTGAAGCATAAAATAACACTCCAAATAGCAATTTATTTATAATAGTCCAAGAATGAGGAAGTATATTTTCCCACTGCATTCTGTAGCATGAAATTAGGGATTGTTACTAGAATGTGAAAAAGAAATTAAATCAATAATATGTTCCCCTCAAATTCCTTCTTCAAAAATTAAATGCTAACCCCTCACATATTAATTGTAAACAATTGCAACCCAATGAACTGGCAGCTAATCCACTCAACTACTCAATGGCCAATGTAAGTTCTTGGATTGCAGTGGCAACAAGATCATTCTCTCAAACTAGATCCCTAATTTCAGACCTAATGGCCATAACTCAACCGTTGAAATAACACAATTTAGATTAAACTTTAAATTTTATACGCACATGCAAGTCAAAAAAAAGGATACTGGGAAGTTTGATTCTTTGAAGAGCACATCAAATTCACCTTTCAATACATTTAAAGAAAAATTAAGGGTGATTTTTCCAGCAAGTCAATCAAAACAAAGAAAAAAAAATAGAATCTTCTCAGCTCACGATAAAAAGATTGCCAACTTTTTTTCAAAATACCTCATCATAACTTTAAAGGCCGATGACTTCAATTTCCTGAGGGTGAATTCCGAAATCAGTGAGCCTATTTGTAGAAAGGTGTTCATTGAAACTTGGGCATCTAGATTCAATTTTCTTAATATTTATACATTGATTCGTTGTTATTACGAATTTCGAACTCACACAAACCCTAGAAAACAAAATAAAAATACTCAACGATTCGTGCCAATATGCGAACCGAAACCTCAGAGACAAATACGGAAAAAATATTAAAAATCAACAGGGAAAAATATAGATATGAGCCGTAACTTACAATTCTTCCCTTCACAGTTCCAGTGTTTCACCAAACGCAGTTCAATATAAGAAAATCAGAAGAAAGAACCGTGGAGCATTTTAGAGAAGAATCTCAGGCCCATATTTTTGGTAAAGCCCATATATCCAGAAATCCTTTTATGAGAATAGTCAAATGCATATTTATTTTCGAAGGGAAAAATTTCATGAATAAATAAGAGTATAAGTATGATTTATTTTAATAATAAAAAAATAAATTTTAACTTTTAAAAATCAGATTTTTATTAATTTTTATTTATAATTTAATTAATTAAATATATATTTAATTAATTAAATATATTAAGATCACGTATCTATATAATTTTGTCACAGATTCACAATTTAGTTAGTTACATTTTGTTTTCGATCACAAATCAAAATTTTTAAATGTCAAAAATTATTTTACGTCACAATTCAAAAAAATTATAGGTCACAATTTGTTCATTGATCACAAATTCACAATTTAATTAGTTACATAATATTTTTCAGTCACAAATCAGAATTTTCATAAGTCACAAATTATTTTACGGTTACAATTCAAAAAAATTCATAGGTAACAATTTGTTCATCGGTCACAAATTATTAAATAATTTGTCACAAATTAACAATTTCTTAAATCGCATATTATTTGTTAGTCACAAATTATTATTTTCATTCATCACATATTAACAAATTCACTAGTCACAATCAATCAAATAATCTGTGACCACCACCAACATTTGTGACCATCACTTCAACGCTGTCTCCAACAGCAGCACCATCGCCACCGCCACCGCCACAGTCACCGTCACCGTCAAAATCACCACCACATTGATAACAAATTAGTCAATTTGTTGGTCACAACTTTTAATCAACCAATAAAATCGTCAAAAACACCCCCACCCCATCCCATCACTTCAAAGCATCGCACCGCCGCCAACCACCACCAATGGCGTCGCCACTGCCGCCACCATCAACATACCACCACTACAACACCAACAGCACACACGCCCCATCCCACCACTAAAAAGCATTGCACCACCGCCAACAGCCAACAGCGACGCCGCCACCGCCTCAACAACCAAGACTTCCCAACACCACCCAAATCACCACTGCAACACAACCACCGCCGTCCTACCTAGATCCATAGCACTGATATCACCACACCGTCACCCCAAACCCACCATCGTATCGCAATCGCCATCAACCATATTTTCCACCATCGTATCGCAACCGCCAGATCCACGCCAAAGCACTGCACCACCGCCAGAACCATATGTAACAACCATTTGCAAAAAAAACCACCGATCCACACGCTGCAGCAATGCTCTGGTGTTCTCGGTCATTGCGCGGCTCTCTGATGCTACAAACGGCACCGTGAAATGGAGCTCATAGCGAAGCCGTCGCTGCAACAGACGCTCGGAGGCTTGCTTCTAGCCTACAATTCACTCCGACGATTCACTTCTCTAGAGCGACAACGACGTTCTGCAGAGAGAGGTGAGAAGAGAGAGAGACGGTTGTGGGAGAAATGTAGAGAGAGGGGATAGTAGGAATTAAAATTTTGGGTATGGAATATATATATTTAGTATAAAAATTTATTTTATAAAAATATTAATTAAAATAAAACTTCTGATTTTTGAATTGTGAAACTCGAGGTCTGATTTTAGAATGTTGAATACTTAAACTAGGGTATTGCTTAATTTCTACTTTTCGAAACCCAACTGTGAACTGGAGGGTCTTGATTTCCTTTTGAGAAAAATATGACTGGGGTCCCAAATGTTTTCAAAAAATATAAATAGGTCCAAAAGTTTATTTTTTAGTCTATGCGTGTAAAGAGTACATCTCCAAAATTTCATGGTAAATAATTATATGCATAATTTATATAAAATAATAATTAAAAAAAAGACGAATTCATCTTTAAAAATGATTTTAAAAGTTGATACAAAAGAAAATTAAAAATATGGACAAATGTCAGCTTTCCAAACCTAACACATTCAACTCCTCAACCCAAACTTGAACCACCAAACCACGACCACACCCCTGCCCATCGTCATCGTCATTACCGCCATTACCACCAGGTCCACCATCACTTTCACATCAAACCAACAACAGTAAGATGTTGGCTACAAAAATATCTCTTCTAATATGTTTCGATAGTCGCTCCTTGTACGAAAGGAGAGATAGGGTTGATAATGAAGAATTAGTTTTCAATAATGTCATAGATAATAGCTTGTTTGGTCCCATTTTTTTCTTCTAAAAATACTTTTTGAAATAGTGATTTGATGGAGAATTTTAGTGTTAAAAAATAAGGAAAATTTTGGGTTTTGCTTGTAGTATTATTTTTATTGAGAAATGAGTGGTTAAAAATAATAAAAAAATAAAATATATTTTAAAAATAATGGGAACCAAATAAGAGCTTAGAACTTGTCTATGCTGCTTTCCAAATCATTTTTTTGACCGTTAGAAGGGAAAGTGGATCCCACATGTAAGTAGAGCAGTAAAAAATGACGGCAAAATGGGATGTGCAACGGTCAAAAAATCCATTTTTTTGGGTTGAAAAAGTAGTACCAGACAAGGCCTTAGAATCTAATCCTACTCATTTTCCAAGAGAAAATAGCGAGCAAGAATATTAGAATTCAAAGTGACAATCATGTTGCATTAATAATTGTAATTACTTGTAGATAATTTGGTTTTGAGAATACACAATCGTGACATTGGATTTCAATGAATTTAGAAATGGCTCAAGTAATTTGGAGCAAAATATTTTCAAAATAGTAGTATAAATAAGTAGAGCAAATAATGATTGACGAAAATTCATTGATCAATGATATTATTATCATTAATTCTAATATAATCAACATTTATCACATATTCACATTAATTTCTGATAGTGATATGGTCGATGGTGCCTTGACCATTGATTGCTTGTGATGAAGGCATTGGTGTCAACAACGGTGAAACATTAATAGTTTCTTTGAGGTTTGGTGGGTGAGTAAGATGAAGTGTTCTATTTTTAAGTTCTTTTTCTCTTTTAGACTATTTTGATCTTGAAGATGTTCTAAGACTCTTCGACACAATCCTTGCAATATTATTGAATCAAGTCAAACTATGATAATTAATAATTATATTCGGTACACTTATCTAAATCATTAAATGAGAATAACATGCATGAACCCTTGTTTGAGCCCCATTTTGGGGAGGAGAAATGCATTTTTGAATAGTGTATTTATAGGAAATGTGTAGTTAAAAAATAAGGTTTATTTATTTATTTATTTACGTGTAATATTATTTTATTGAAAACGTGTTGTTGAAATGATGTCAAAATATTGTTTAAAAATGTATTTTTTTTCAAAAAATGAAGCTCAGATAAGGTGTTAATTTTGATGAATTATAGGTTAATGTTGGGTACATTTTGTTTGTTAGGTGAAACTCGATGCTTAAAGGAGAAATTGAAGAAAATGAATGAAATTTGAGCGACAAAGGAAGTATTCCAAAGTTTAAGGATCAAAGTACAATAATTTAAAACTTGATTCGGACCAAATATCGAAAATTGAAGAATGCGTAGAATCAATTGGATGCAAATGGAAAACAATGGACTGAAATTGCAGTTATAAAAGGGGTAAAAAGTGACAAGAAGAAAATTTGAGGACCAAACTGAACTTCCCTCAGTAATCTTCGGTGCCTCCTTACGTTTGACATTGAATACTGAAATAGCTTCAAAATTGCTGATGCATTACATTCATGAACCTCTTTCTCTTTGCTTATGCACATCTCTGCATTAATTTTTGTTCCTTCGTATAGAGATAGAGATAGAAATAGAGATCAGCTCGATCCCTTCTACTGCCTGCCACATCGTCTATATGTGTCATCATTTTGTGTCCACGTGGCATTTCAAACAAATCCCGGCCAAAAGTATGAAACCTACATAAACACAATCAAGAGAGGTGATTTATAAACACATAAAACCCTGTATCTATCTACCTTCCATTTCTTTGAAAATGTCTTCATCAAGAATCATGTTCTTCTTCACCGTTTTACTTTTATTCATCTCTACTGCAAAACCAGATGGTGATGGTGGTGGTTATAGTGATGGTGGGGGCACTTCTTCACCAAGTACTTGTACAAACTGCTCAATCTGTCCATATCCCTGCCGCTCTCAGCCGCCTCCGCCGTCTGGAGCAACGCTACCGCCTTCTCCGGTGGCACAAGTGAATTGCACACCAGATGCTCCGGTTCAGTGCTGCCAGCAGCATGCACCTCCCACTCCTTTTTATTATCCTTATAACAACTATTCTGGTTCACCACATTATCAAATCATCAAGTCCTCTACTCCATGGTGGATTTTCGGTTTGGCGACTCTCTTTCTTGTTCGTCAGGTTTGAAGAAAAGCTAGTTTCTATTTGTAATTAATGATCCTACTATTGAAAAAGAACTTGTTTTCCCGTTATGTTGTGAAACTCATGTAGAATGTAGTTCAAGTGATTCATGGTAATCACTAATTACTAATAAGTGTATGGTTTCATTTTCTTTATATATTATTAAAAATCAGAATTACCCAATTTCGTTTTATAAGTATTTATTTTAAGGATAAATCTACTTGTAGTGGACTCCATGTGAGTGTGAGTGTGAATGTGTGGACAAAATTATGTACTACAAGCACAACCTTTATTTTAAAGAAAATGATATTTGGTGTTGTACAAATTTATAGCCCCTCACATGAGGGGCCCCATGCTGATTGTGGGGCCCCCTTCTCATGTGAGGGGACTGTAACTCTTACTGTACACACAAGTGTTCAACAAATAAGGTTCTTATTTTAATGCTTTTACAAGAAGTAAAAGTTTGTCATAGTTTAATATTAGCTTTTAGCTTCTTATATTTGGGGCACATCTATTTTAACAATTTGAGGAATTTTATAATTTTCCTAATTATCTTTCGATTACTTTTTAATTATAATAGATTTATTTTTTCTTTTTGGACCTATATTTAATTAATAATTTCTTCCAGATGTGCTGAGCTGTGATTATAGTGTATTATACTATAATTTAAATCAAAATAGGTTTGATATGGATTTTTATTGAGCTAATTTCAGATATGGTCCCTAAAGTTTGTGTGAATTTCAAATTAATCCATAAATATACTTTTAACCTATTTAATTACTGAAGTGAAATAATGTTACATATTAGGTTATTCTGTCTGTGAGAGTAACGTGTTATCCGACTTGTTGATGTAAATGTCGAGGTAGACTCACGGGTGTCAATTCAACACGTCAATTTCGCGTTGTAAGATACAAAACCATTTGTTGTCATAATTTTTTGTATTTACGACTTTTATAACAGCGAAAAATGTGAATTTCCACCCTTTAAGAAGTGAATATTTAAATTAAAATAACACGTGTAAAAAGACTATTCAAAGTATAGATTTAACTTTTTTGTGGTATATTTTCGTCTTTATAGCGCATTTGTTTATATTCAGAAACTCAAATTCAAGTTGGATCAAACCACAACTTGTGGAAGTGCAAAATCTTGAAGAATGAAGAACAAGAATTCAAGGCACATGTTAGCACCTCCATAAGATGCTATTTGGCCCCACTAAATTGTGATGCACTAGACCATGTGAATACTTTTTCAAGATAAAATAAAGTCTTAATATGTTGTCTGCATCGTGCATACACGAAGACAATCATAACACCAAATAATTAAGAAGTCTATTATCAATGAATGTACTTAATCTATGGCCAACAATGAACTACAAACAAGATTTTGAAAAGAAATGTAAGCATAAATAGTTTTAATGCAAGAAGTTTGGAAAAAAAGAGAGGAGAATAAACGATTAAGGAGACTTCCTAAAGTTGTAAAATATGATGTACAAGGTACATTTCATACCTTTAGTCTTGTAAGGTGCTTTGTTTGAATATTGCTTGTTACTTTGGGGGAATATTTTCATGGTGCAAGTTGCACAACCATCCCAAATTGATAGACAACCTTATTTCCTTCTGAATTAAAGAATCTAAGCAACCTCAACTAGTTATGTTAAATATAAAATTTTATTAGCTATAATTAAATTTAGTGAAACAATATGAAAAATAAACTGTAATAGGAATACATTTGGGGGTATATGGATCACGTCATTTCCCCCCATGGAATGTGCTTTGCATGGTTGGTCAACAGAACAAACTTTAACTTGCATAACAATTATGGACCTAATTGTGGAATAGGACTGTATAATGTAGAATGCTTTACTTTTCTTTTCATGTTTAATATTATTAGTACGTTTCAATGATAAATTTAACAATTTAATATTGCAATGCATAAACTTTACAAATGATCCAATTTTTGTCGGGCCCCTTTTGGTATCCATTTTTTTCTATAAAATGAAAAATATGATCGTTATCAATCACATATAATCACCATTTTTGACTTTTCATCTCTTATGTGGGGTCCATAATAATTATACTTTTCTTTCACATTTTACAAAAAAATGAGAATCAAACGTGACCTAAATTCCAAAATTGGGCAGATTATGTAATTATGTAATTCTTAGAAGTGTGTTTGGTGGAGATTTAAATTTTTTAATTGAAAAATTAGCCGTTAGTGGATCCCATTCGTGAGATGAAAGTCAAGCATAACTGTTATATTTTTAATTAAAATTAAATTTTAATCTTTATCGAACAAGTCCTAGGTGATAATCGCTTTTTAAAAAAAAAAAGAATATGAGTGGCCTTTGTTAATGGTTTAATAAAGGAATATTCTCGAGTCTTTGATGCGAACTGCAAAGGAGTAGCCGTCTGCCAGGAAAGTATGGGCCCACCCTGGCCCTTTTAATCTTTTTGGCACCCACGAAATTTAACTTATTTTCGTTCCCAATTTTATTTCTATCAATTCCTAGTTGTGGAAATTCAAAAAGAAAAAGAAAAAGGAATAACTAATAAATTTGGTTAAGTTAGAGTCACATAGCATTAGTTTTTCACTGTAGTTGTTACCCACTGCTCATTTTTCACGATTGCAATACCACTTCTCGTTCGATGTTAGCATATTAAATATGCCATCAACAATTATTCTCGAGTTAAAGAGTAGACAAAAAAAATTTAATTTTGCCTATTATATTTTCAGTATGGTCTAATATTGCATAAAAAATGTATACTTATTAACATATTGAATATGTCTAACAAACTAGAATAATTGAAAGTCTAATTGTCAATGGTCACAAGTAATTAGTTATTAAAGTATCATTGGTGACATTACCTATAGTATTGTTGTCGGTTATTTTACCTCAAATTGCGATAAATATTGTTTTCATAATATGGAGAATTATAATACCATTGAGATTACTTGCTCAATTTATTTTTATTTAAATAATATTCAATTATACACTTAATATTCACATATAAGAAACCAATTTTGTGTAAATATACCCTTCTTATGTGTTGCTACCCATTAAAGTGCTAACTAAGCCACTTTATTATAATAAAACCATCCACTTACTATTAGGTCTTTAAAGCTTTTGTGATTTGCAATTTACAATTATTTTGGATTCATCTATTTTTTCAAGTAAAATTAGTATAGTACAATAAATTCTTCAAGTGACTCATTAGTGATCAACGATAAATATTAGAAAAAATCACGATCTCATGATACAATCCTAAAGAGAGGCTAATTGGAAGAAGCTTGTTCAATAACTAGAGTTAGAAACGCCCTATCTTGTTTCATTTCGTTCTTCATTAATTTACTTAATTTTCACGAAATGCATAATTTTTTAAAAACAATTGAGATTATTTTACAATATATTTTGTGCGCGTTCTACATGAGAAAGAGTGGAAGGTAAATAAAATGTACAATTAAGCCTCTGTCCCCCCCCCAAGACACGCCTTTTTTTTTTTTTTTTTAATTTAATATTTGGAATAGTTTCTTTTTGAAAAATGTGTGGTTGAAAAAAAAAATAAATTTCGATTTACGTGTAATATTATTTTATGGGAGATTGTGTGGTTGAAAGTAGGAGGGAGAAAAAAATATGATAGAGATAGAGCCAAACAAAGGTTAAGTTTCCATGCTAGGCATAGAACGTTTACCAAATTACCCTTAACAGCATTATAAAACAACAGGTATTGCTCATAATTTCACAAATAATTGTGGCCATTGAAGTAAATACATTGCCAATATAGAGTTAACAGCGAAATAAAACCAAACAATACGTACCATTACATCAATACGGAGGAAACACTTGATTCTCCGTATGAACTTTTCTCTCTCTCTCTCTCTTGCCGATAATTTTTTCCTCTGTTTTTTTTCCCCTTAATTTCTTCCATTTAGATCTCTCGATCTTTCTCCTTCTGATCATCTTTCAATTTGGTTGTTTTTATTTAAATATTTAATCGACTCTTGCATTTTCTCTAAATTTCTGCTTTTTTTTTTTCTGGAATTTCAGAATTAATGTTGGGCTTTGTTTGATAGATATATATAACCACATGCAATGCATGCATTGTCTATTAAGGACAGAATCTTGGTGGGTTTCTGTTAGATTGTAGTTTTGATGACCACTGATCACTTTTTATTCCATTTCTTAATTAGGGTTTTTTTTTTCAGGAAAAATTATTTTATTGAAATTTGTTGCTGGTAATTATCAAAGGTTGAAAATTGGGAATACCTGAAAAATTTGAAGATAAAAAGGTGAGGTTTTTGTTAGATTGTAATTTTGATGATTACTGATCACTTTTGAATGCAAGTCTGAAAATTCTGTTTTTTGTTCTTTTGTTGGTTTTTCCTGGTGTTAAAATTATTTTATTGGAATTTCTTTCTGGGAATTATAAAAGGTTGAAACTTGGGAATTACTGGAAGTTTTGATGATATAAAGGTTAGTTTTTTCTTTTTCTTTTTGTTTTTTTTTTCTCATTTCTTTTTTAGGTTAGATGATTACATTTGGTTTCATGAGGATTAGTTGCATGTCTGACCACCATGTAATTCTGGGGAAAAATCTATCTTTTATTTGGTATATGGGTATGATTTACTGTTACTGATTGATTGGAAAAAGATAATAAATGAAAGATGAAATTAGAAATTTTTGCAGCTGTCTTGTTGATGAAAACTCAAGGAACGTATGCAGTAATAAACATAAGTATAAAAATACGTTTTTTTAATGAGTAATTTCCTACAAACAATATCGGTATGTTTATTTTTTCATTGAAAAATGTTAATACTCCCCCCCCCCCCCCCCCCCCCCCCCCCCCCCCCCCCCCCCCCCCCCCCCCCCCCCAATTTGGTTGGGTGTTGTAAACAACTGTAATCTTTTCATAGAATTCTTTAAGTTGTTCTCATGTTAGGTATCAATTGGAAATTCTTTGGTTCAAAATTTTCAACTATTGTAGTGCTGAATTTTAGTAAGTACTTGATTTTAGTACATCCGTTCTCATGTCCACATTTAGTTATTGGAATTTATAGGTATAGATTCTTATAGAAGTTATTTTGTGGTTCTTGAGAATGTTCTTGTGATCATGAAAGTGAAGGGCGGCATTTATAGTATGATATCAAAATTTAGAGACAGTTGTGTTTTTTCTTATCGAGGTTTGGCTTTTAGTTGGAGATTCATATTCTTTATTGTTGGACAATTGCATGAGTGTATAGTCTATACTTTCATGAGTTACGTTGAGAACTTCAATTAGATGTTCAATTGTTACATTGTTGAGGCCTAGAGTGTACGAGTTGTGTTTGGAAGATTCCCGTTTTACTTCTATTCTTGAAGTTTTGACTTGATAAGTTTCTACATTTGTCTCTAGGATTTCGCTATGCATTTTCAGAATTTAAACTTGTCTGTATTATTCATTCTTCAATAAACAAGACAAACGTACTGTTATTTTTCAATTAATTGTAACTTTCACAAGTCCAAGGAGACCTGACGGGTTAATATAGGCACGAGGCTTTATGAGGAAAATTGATTTCTTTAATTCTCCATCTACGTGCATGTGTACATGTTCACACACTCACAAAGGATGGTCTTTGCATGCCAATCTAGAGGATTAAATACTGTGAGATGTAGATGTCATATATTTATTTACGTCGATTTAGCCCTTGTTTGATTTTGATTATTTGAGAATCATTTCTCTCCCACACTCATATCAACAACATTCTCAATATATATATATATATATATATATATGTTTTGCCATGATTTTTTCCTACTTTTTAACTATACATTTACCCTTTAAAAACACAAGAATCACTTCTCAAAAAATCTTTGTCAAACAAGCGCCCAATTATCTTACTGAAATTCCTAGTGTGGGTTCTTATATGCGATGTGGTATCCATTTATCTTATAATTTCCTAACGTTGGGTCTTTTGGTTCTTTTTGCAGTTTTGCAAATTTCAAGATACCTATTTCAGAAGAAGTCATAAGTGCTGAGCTTGTTGCTGCTTTCAAACTTCTGTGCCAAACAATTGATACTATCCAGGTACAAATTAATTCTGGTGAATGCATAGACTGTTAATTTAGTAAATAATATTTGATGAATGAATATGCTATTGATATTTTAGGAAGATGTGTTGCAAATTTTGGTTAATTAATATAAAGAATGTTTGACTATTATAGAGGGGATGTTTGGGTTCACTTTCTAACTCTAGGGCTGAATTATCACTGATTATCTTATCAGTGATAATGCTTTTAAAAGGAAAAAGCTAACTTAGTTACTGGGAATTATAAGGCCACAGATGCAATCTATCTTAAAGTGAAATTGCTTTTTGTTAACTTTGCATAGACTTGTTGGGACTTGTTTGCGCACCTTATGGACACCAGTGTTCTTGATGTTTAGTCTTCCAGTATCTTTTCCTAGCAAAGAAGTACGATTTTATTGCAGCAACATTAAAGGTTGGTGTAACAGATGCCAAATATGTAAGCAAATCTCTACCCCCTCCTTTCTCTCATAAGTTTCACTTTTTATCACATTAGATTTTTGGCATTTTGTAGGTATTCTCTCCAGAGACATGTATATTTTGTCCTATAACACCGGGGGATAGGTGTTCTCATAATTTTAATTTTCTTTAAGTCCTATGACCCAGAGATGATTTTCCACATGCCCAAGTTAAGGATAGGTGTCTTTCATTCAAAAACCAACTTGGACGATCATCTAGAGATTGAAGAGGCCCTCTCGTTGAGTTTAAGATAATCCTAATTTCTCAATTGTGAGGGGCTGGGGCCAGAGTTATCTGGAGGATAACTTGAGAGTAATAGAGCTTCTCTATTAGATGATAGCTAATTATTGTCAAGGCTTATCATTCTATGTAGACTCTGTGAGTTTACAAGTAATAAGACTTGTTCCTAGATATGAGAATTTAATGTGATATGTAGATGAACGAAGTTTTCAACATTGTTTTGCAGGATTTTGTCTCCACAGGTTGACTTTATTCTTCAACTTTTCTGCACAGTGGCGTGTCATAAGAAAATATTTTCATTGCGGTCCAATTAGAGGGATCCTCTTGATTATCACATTACTCCATTTTTCTCATTTTAACTAACTTCTGTTTTTCCCTCTGTGGTTAAGTTGAATTCTGTTGTTTTCCCTCTGTGGTTAAGTTGAATTCTGTTGTTGTAAAAGACTAACTCCATGTTTGGCCTCCATTTTTCTAAAACTCATTTTCAACCACACATTCTCCCGTAAAATAATTTTACTATTTTTAACCACACATTCTCCAAAAAAATCACTATTCCAAAATAAAATTTCCCCCAAAAATGGGGCTCAGACGGGGTAAATAATAATCCTTCAAGGGCTGTTTGTATTTCTAAAAACTAGAGCAAGTTTTAAAATAAATAAATAAATTCTCAAGATGCAAGAAAGAGCGATTTTTTTCACGAGAATAAGCCAGGTTTTTGCTTAAGTAATGCTCATAAAGATGTTTAAGTCATCGAGATCAAGCAATTAATCTTATATAGACTCATTTTTGTTTATCTTAGGCCATTTAGGCATTAATGAGTTGGAATAATCAAATCATCTCCATTAATTGTGATTATAGGTTGCAATCAAATTATCTGCCTGCCATTCTTAGAAGGATTCTATGTCGGTTGGTCTTTTTATGAGCTAAGGACTCATTGTTTCTGCCAAGCTGAGTTTATTTGAAGTTAGTCTGTTGTTCTATGTTAAAATGATTAATATGATTTATTTCTAATTATATATCTTTGCATCTGATCCATGCATCATCTGCAGGCTGTCTTTTAACTACATGGGGCACCAGAACACACAATATCCTGGTCATATGATTGATTTGGAAACAGATCAGCAAAGCCACAGCCATCTACATCCTGAGCCTGGCCTCTTTTATGGGAGTGTTGCAAACTTTCCTCAACCTAGTATGCATACAGTGGTTCCTCCTCCAGGAAATGCTTGTAATTTTAATTTCAACCATATGCCAGAACATCATGATGGCGCGTTATTCTATGGAATGATGCAGTATAATGGTGTTC
Source organism: Osmanthus fragrans (assembly GCA_019395295.1). Taxonomy (NCBI): domain Eukaryota; kingdom Viridiplantae; phylum Streptophyta; class Magnoliopsida; order Lamiales; family Oleaceae; genus Osmanthus; species Osmanthus fragrans. Next base: position 335,819 of record CM033344.1, on the reverse strand, counting down.
AGCATCCATCTTCCAATCTTGATTTGTCTGTTGGGGCATCATCTGGTCATTATAATCCGTGTATGGTACCTCCATCTAGTATTAGAGATTTCCCCATGCCCATAAATTATGGGGCACACGATCATTTGTCACTCTCAGGCACTCGGGGAATTGTTGGTATTCCTACAGACAGTTTTGGGAGGAACATTCCCTACATGGATGATATCAGAGGTTCATTCAAGAGAAAGAATGCTGAGGGGTTTCCTGTAAATTACCAGTATCATAATGCTTCAGCAGGATCTAGTTCTTCTGTTGCACCTACAACTGCGAGGCCAGTTGAGTCTGATGTTACTATGACAGATGTTGCTGCTACTTTTCTGCCACCTGAGTATGCAACTAATGACCCAACATCAATGGTTGAAAATCGGTCTCATAGAAGTGTGAGGAACAGACTTGGTATGATTGGATCTGAATCTATAGTGGCACAAAATGCGGGTAATTTGTTTCAAGGAAATTATGTCAATCAACCTGTACATTTGCCTGGCAATCCTTGGATGGAAGTGCATCTCAGTGCTAACAGTGGTGATATTGGGACTTACGCATGGAATCAGGCTCCCAATTTACCATATATGCATGGTAACTGCATATGTCTTGATTCATAATCTGTTGCTGGCTTTTGTTTTAGATGACTTTGATGATATTTTATCTATTCTCACAAACTCCTTTCTGCTGTTTGTCTTTCAAGCAAACGTTAATGGAGGTTGTCTTGAAGCTGGGAATAGGGGCGTTCAAGGTTATCAAGTAACAACCAGCAGCGGAAGTTCCAATAGTTTTCTTCCACCTCCCATTCCTCAAGGTCATCCTAATCTTCATCATCATCCACAGCCACCTATGCAAGGGGTGAGAGGATATAATATCAACTTGCCTTCACAAGTAGGGACATCATCACGCAGAATTTCTACTATTAGCTCTTCAAATAGTGGCATCAATCCTTTCCAGGATGCTGTAGAGGCAGGCCCTGCATTTCTAGCACCTGTTCCACCAACGGGCTTTCGGTTGTACCAGCCTCATCGAAGGGAAGTCATGCTCGATTTGAATACAAGGCATCGGAACCTTCCTCATTTGAGATTTCTGCCAGAAGATGTAAAATTCTTTTAGTTGTTTCTCTTGTTTCATCTATATGATTGCCGTTTCTGTCATAATTGATTACATTGTCTGATAACTAGGAGCTGTAGAGTTAAGTGTCTGTTGATGGAATAGTAGTAGCATTTATTCAGTATATTTGCTATGAGTTTTCATTGTAGGAAGTTGCCATGCTAGAGATTCCTGGCTATCATGAAGCCGGAGATTCTGTCGATCATCACAGGGATATGCGATTGGATATAGATCACATGTCTTATGAGGTAACAGAAAATTTCATTTTCCCTTACTGTGAATGATTGAGATATCAGAGCAGTTAATGAATGGTTGTTCATATGTGCATCCTCTTGGCTTTTTAATATGACCTTGATACAAAAATTTTAAATTTTGCCACTTGTATTATAGGAGCTTCTTGCATTGGGGGAACAAATCGGTAGCGTTGTCACTGGATTGTCTGAAGAAGCTATTCGACGTAATTTGAAAGTAGGAACTTTTGGCTCATCAGCAACTTGTTCCAATCTTGAAGCAACATGTGCGGAACAGGAAATCAAGTTCTGTGTAATATGCCAGGTATTAATGTTATCTTTGACGCATATAGTTATGAAGATGTTTGCGATATGTTAGTTGTCACAGGTATAGTCTTTTAACATTTCACTGGTTAGTTTCCGAACAAAAATTTGAGCATTGAAGTAAATTAACGGTGCTGGAGATTGTATGGAATTATGTCATGCACTTGGATAAAGCGTTGGTCTGCTTGGCTTTTTGTAGACTGATTATGAGGAGCAAGAAAAAATGGGAATCCTCGACTGTGGTCACGAATATCACAGAGATTGCATAAAGAAGTGGCTGCTCATGAAGAACAGTTGTCCCATCTGCAAATCCACAGCATTGACCCACGTGAGGGAGGATTTATAAATAGAGGAGCAATGGAAGTTGGAACACTTTGAATGAAATTACTTCTTCCTCCTCTTACTAAATATTTATAAGCATGGGAGGACCTTGTTTAATGTATTATATTAATGTATATACTTGCAGAAATATGAGTTTAAACAGTTAACAGGTCCGAAAACATTCATTCGAGGCCTTGTGTCTGTTTCTCAAAATGTACAGACTTAGTTCATTTGTTTGTTCGATTATGCTTATACCTTCTATCGCAGGTTTATATGCATTTGAATTGTGAAATCTGTTCGTGTCTATTATATAATGCCTTTTGTTTTAAAGATATGATTTTAGCATTTAAGTAATACATGAATCATGATTTAAGGAGCTTTGGGTATAAATTTTCATTATAAATATCCGTTGGTCCGAGATGAAAAATGGATTATAGTTGGGGGACTTTTTTGTAAAGTTCCCATCATTATATATTCCCAAGCTTAGTCCTTGATTGATGGCTATTATTTAAAAAAAAAAAAAAAAAAAATTGATATTTTAAATATTGAGTTTTTAAAGAATGTATGGTTAAAAAGTATTTAAAATTTTTGAGTTTATGTGTAAAATATTTTATTCTTTTAATGTGTATTTAAGAGTTTTGTTTAAGAGATTTTTAAAATTAACATTTTAAAATAGAGATTGAGTTTATAATTAAATGTCTTTAAAATATTATAAATTTTAATAGATGAAAATAATATAATATATTTGAAGGAAAGTTAGTGAAATTAAAAGGAAGGAGAAAATAATAAATATTTTTTGGGAGTAGTAAAATTAAATGTTACAAATAAAAGAATTTTACTCGCCGTAGATACTCTCGTAGGAATTTGGTTCATTTTCATAAAAATATCAATAAGTTAAAAATGAACACCGAGTTTATGCCTTAATTTTCATTAATATCGTTATATTAATATTATTTGGCGTTACTCATTAGTAACAAAGTTTGATTATTAATTCTACTCTTAACCCTGAGTTTATGCCGTAATTTCCATTAATATCTTTATACTAATATTATTTGGCGTTACACCTTAGTAACAAAGTTTGATTATTAATTTTATTATTTAAATATAATAAAAAAATAAGTCAATTAAATTTCACACAAATACTTAAAATGTAATTATTCAAATAGACAGATACATAAATAAAAGTAAATTTATTAACTTCAAAAATTTATCTAACCTGGTAGATGTCTCAATTAATGAATTTAATTTTTTATATTTATTAAAAGAAATCAACTAGAAATCAAGAGGTCCCGTAGCTCAGTTGGTTAGAGCGTTGGTCTTATGAGCCGAAGGTCGCGGGTTCGAGCCCCGCCGGGACCAGAATAAAATTTATTTTTTCTGTCCTCGTCATGATTGAGTAAACTTCTGTCAAAACAGCTTTTTCTCTTTCTTTAATTCAAAGAGTGCATAAAAGTTCATTTCGTAAGCCAGTAGTTAAGGTTTTGAAAATGAACTGTCGTAGAGGTTTCAGAAATTTAAATTTAACACCCCACCTTCTGTTTAGTTGGAGTGTCGGTTCCAATTAGAAACTTTTGCAGCAACCAAATATCAAACATTCTTGGTCGTAGGTCATTATACATTCCCACCACATTTTCCCATTTACTCGCACCAAAGCTTCTCCGCAGGCGCACCATTGCCTGAACTAGCATCTCTCTTGGCCATTCCAAGGTATGTGCTTAGTGTATTCCCATACTCTTTTTTTTTGAAAAGATGGAAATTTTTTTTCTTTGTCATAATGGGATTTGTTTTGTATTAGAATATTTGCTGTTATTTTCTTTGTTCAATTGTTTTTGACGTGTTTTTTCATGTTTTGCTGGAATTGGTAGTAAAGACATTATATGCAGCCTTTTTACTGTAATTTGTCTTGCTCTAGTTAAGGAACTAAGGAAGTATTATGTCCGTCTTATAATGTTTTGTCCCTTTAAGATATGGCCTGTCAGGAGGCAGGCAGTATAGGTTTTAAAATATTGGTCTGAAATTCGGAATTAAAGGTTGGCAATCTTGTGATTGAAGAGTTTGTTTCTTAATTCAGCGCATATTGTTACTAATCATAGCCTTATTAGCATCCAATTAATCAAAAGTTGACAAAATTGGGTTGCAAAGGAAAGGTTACCCTTAAATGGGCTTATATTGCATATGACCATTTGTTTGATATTGCATACCTTATGGGCATTGCTCAATAGATGGGAGGAGAAGGGCTCTGAAGAGAAGATTGCTGAAGCGAGCTTACCTATTGGATTGATGAGTTTTTGTTTCAGAAATGAGTTGATTGAAATTAAGGAATAAGATCGGCAGACAGCAGAAGGGGAGCTGTCCAGGCAGGCTCTTGATCACTTGTCCACTGCCATGGTTTGTGTGTCTGTGTGTTTAGACTAATATAGATTATCTTAGTTTTTCTCTCTTCTCATTAGAAATGTCCATTTCTCTGATCTCTGATCAAATGTATCTGATGAATTCTTTATGCTGTTGCACTATTTTGGACACAGAAAGGACAGAAAATCTCAGTATTTATACTTTAGAATCATGCTTTCATGTTAATATTCTTTTTCTTGTGAACTTCAGGAAAAAAATGAACTCTGATAACGTGCTAGGTTTATGCTAAGCTCCATACTGTTATTCAGCTTCCAGAGAAAGAGAAATGGGTTGGGATGATTGGCTTAAGAAAAAGATTTGCCTCAAGCGAGCAAAGGAAGCTAGAACAAAGAAAGTGGAGGTAAGTTTCCTTTTGAATTAATGATTTCATGCCGTCTTATATAACTAAGTAACGCTGACTTATTACCAAGCCTTATGTTTGATGACTAGCAGACATCTTCACAATTTTATGTGATTACTCACCTTTATTCTTTTTTTTTTTGATCGGTAAATGTGAATATATAGATCAAAATCATGTACAATGTACAAATACTACAGACATACCCGAGCAATCAAGAATAGAACAAAGGACAATTACAACGGGTAAACCCGTGCAATCATAGGACATGTGAACCAACAACTACTCCGAGCATACCCGAGCAAAACAAAAGAAATAGATAAAAGACATCAATTAGCAACAAGCTAATGACTCAAAGTGAATTAAAACATACGGATACAAAGTGAACATGGCTTTGTATATGTGTGTTTTAATCCTAATAACAACATTGTCAACATGTTGAACAATGTGCTCAAAAATAAAACGATTCCTAGCCATCCAAATAAAATAAACGGTAGTGGCCAGTGCAATCTTCTTCACTTTACTCCTCCACGTCGTACCCCTCGCCTCTTTTTTCATCCATTTCAAAGCAATAGGCAAGGTGGACATAGCACGAGAAATGCCTAACCAATTTCGAACCTTTCCCCACACGGCTTGAGTAAAAGGACAGGCAAAAAATAAGTGTTGTGCTGTCTCGTCCGTGCGATCACAAAAAATACATTTCCGGTCCACATTAATAAACAAAATCTGGTCCTTGGTTAGGAGCTTAGACTGAACCCCCAACCACAGTATAAAGGCATGCTTTGGTGTGTTACCCGAGCACCAAACAGCCGCTGCCCAGATGGCTTTGGCTGCCCTCGGACGGAAGAAGCAGTAGGCATCCAGCGTGCTGAATTTCCCTTGCAACGCCCAACTTTGCAACTTGTTGCCAGCAGCATCATGCGTCCCTTCAGCTACCAATATAGCGTCCCTGATTTCCAGCAGTTTTTTGAGAAGAGGCGAGTCATCCTTAGCCTTATTCCTCTCCCAAATGTTCATCCCTCGAAGGAAATTGAGGTGCACCCATTTGATCCAAAGGGAGTCCTTTTTCATATGAATATTCCAAAGTGTTTTGGCAAGAAGAGCCAAATTCCAGCTTTTTATATCTCTAAGACCAAGCCCTCCTTCCAGCTTCGGAAGGCAAATAGTATAGTCACCACAGGATCCTTCATGATACTTATTTCAACCTCTTGGATGTTAAGGGCACTTTTTCTTGGTACGGTTGCTATATGTTTTCTCATAGAAGTGAACTTGGCTTCGACAGAAAACTCAAATATTTTTTGACAGACCTACTATGGGATCATAGAAATGTGAAGGAGTTATCCTCGCCGTGTTCATTCTTCTGGTGCAATGAGCTTATTTTATTTTTTTCCTTTTCAAAATTCTCCTCTCTCTGCACTCTACGTATATAGTCTACAGAGTTCAATTAATGTATTCCCTCTCCTAATGGTCTTATACACTCGGTGCAGCATTCAGCCAAAAAATCAAATGGCTGCAAGTGGAAAAATCATTCTGCTAAAGTACCTGCCAATCTTGCCATTGGTGTTTCAACAAAGAACAAACAACCAACTGATGATGTTGCTGCCAGGCGAATTCAGAAGGCTTTCAGGGCATACATTGTAAGTGGTGCTAAGCCCTTTGAATGTCAAAGTAATAAAAAATTACTCCCAAGATTTTTTAAATGATATCAATGCCGATTTTTCCTCTCCATCTACCTCTCTCATCTAGCAGATTAGACCAAGTGCTCATTTAGCATGCCTTGATCTCAACTAGAAAAATTATATATTCTTTATCATGCCTTACTCATTTGTGGTAATTGCAGGCAAGAATACGCCTGCCTCGTTCAAAAGGAATAGGTAGAATTCAAGGTGTCGTGGACAGCCTTGCTATTAAGAACCAAACTTCATCCGCTTTGAGTCAGATACATTTTTGGAGCAAAATTCAAGCAGAGATTAGATCTCGCTGGATTTCCATGGTTACTGAAGGCAGAATAAAGCAAAAGAAACTTGAGAATCAGTTGAAACTTGATGCTAAGCTCCATGAAGTAGAGGTATTGTCGACTTCCACGTTATGTAATGTAATTCACATGGCACGTATATCCATGATTTGTGTTTCATTGGGGGAGTAGCATTATCATGTTTGACTCACGACCTTGTAAAATATGAACATTTATATTTTTATATATTTGTTTGTAGCTTAAGAGGTTTAACCACAAATTATGATAAATATGTGATATTCATCACTGATATGGCTGAGTTAGACATTAATATTCTGTACTATTTAAGAGTGCTAAATTTTAACAAGCTGGATAAGTAAATCAACCCAAGTTTCAGAAAAAGAAAAGAAAAGAAAAGTATATTGACCAAAGAATGGCAATACTGTAAAGAAAAATAGGAATGAGCTGCCCTCAACACCTGCTCCGACCATATGAGGTACTTACTTTCTCTCAATAAACTGCTCCATTCTCAAAGGACATTAATATAAATCGTGATTTTCCGAACAGGTAGAATGGAGTGGTGGCTCTGAAACCATGGAAGAAATTCTCAACAGGATACAGCAGCGAGAAGAAGCAGCAGCCAGAAGGGAGCGAGCCATGGCATACGCCTTTTCTCATCAGGCTCGTCATCTTAATTCATTACAATTATCAATTGTGAGTTCCATGAAATTGCACTTTCAATTGACAATGACTCGGCAAGTTATTGTGTTTTTTGCAGTGGAGGGCGAATTCGAGCCAGTATCTTGGTCAAGCTTATTATGACCTTAGCAAAGACAACTGTGGGTGGAGCTGGAAGGAGCGATGGATAGCTGTTCGTCCATGGGAGAAACGGGTTGAACTGAGTTCGTCCGTGCCAAAGAAAATCGACAGCAAGCAAAAGACAAGTAAAACTAAAAACTTGGCCAAAATGAACATCATTGTCTCAGTTAAACCACATCTGTCCAATGCAAAGGATCCTACACATGCAAGAAAAAATTCAAGCCAAACTATTATGAAGCAAGCTTCCCCCGAGGCAAATCTTGAGTAGTAAGTTCATCCTAAACTGAAGAAACGAAGGGAAAGGATGAAAAATTAGACTCTGGACTTGTTTGTCTCAGTTGTCTGTAGGCTGAAGTGAATAACATGGCTCGACACCTCTGTTTATCCACCAAAAAAGAAATCCAATAATGTTGATATAATATCCTAAATCATTTGTGAATCAACATATTAATTATACTATGAATTTGGACACAAGGGCTGTAAGTTGTTTGTTGTGTGCTTAAATGTTGTTTATAGGGTCCATGTGTACAGGAAAAATTGCATGTTATGTTCCGTCTACATTTCATTAATACATGTTTGGCCACTAAATTTTTAATTTTAACGAAGAATAAATGGTATATTATGTTGTTTCATGTTTGGACGTGACATTTGTCTGTGTTGACAAATACTTTTCGGCATACATGTCTCATGATAGGCCTTAAGAATCTCCAAATTTTAGTATAATCACAAATATCTAATTCATCAAGCAATTGTCACCATCACAATATAAGCCAAATCTTGTGTTTTTAATATTTGTCTTGTTTACTAAATGAAATATAGTTTTCAGCCAGACATGGAGATTTTCATGAGGCCCATAAGTTGCTGGTTGGGGACCACGAATTGATGGCCAAGTACTAAGCTTCAATTATATTGTGGATTTTTTTTTCTGTCACAATTGAATTTTAGGAGTTAAAAAAACCTTAAGCCCCTACTTATACAACCATTATTTGGGAAAAACAAGGTTTTGAATAGTGAATTTTAGGAGAATGTGTAGAATTTTTTTTTTTCGTATTGAAAATGAGTATGTTTAAAAAGAATTTTCAAATAATGATTGTGAGGCAGAGGAAAAAGTTTTAAGAAATGAAAAGTAGTGGCTTATGTACACATGGTGTGGATGGTCGACGTTTCACTTGGTAACTTAAGGATTGTGTCTAGGCGAACATGTGTGGTTGGGCACAATTACAGATTGATAGGGATTACTAGAATCTTATGTGCAATGAGTGTACACTGAAAGGTCTTAGACGGGTGTGCTTTGAAATATCAGATTGCGTCCTAATTTGAAATTATCATACAAAGTGTAGATTGATCAACATCATGACAATTTACGAAAGATATTATTAAAGGATAAATCTACTTGTACATAATGATGTCCACACACTCACATGAATGAAGCCCACCCCAAGCACAACCCATTATTAAAATCTATAGATAAGACCCCACCCTCTAACCTCATTCACTACCCTAATAAATTCTCATTAATTATTTTCTTCTGCTCCTTTCTATTTGCTAAGCCGCCTAGAACTTGGGCCTGAACTGAGTTCAACCGTTCAGGCAGCTAATGTATATCATTAGTCAGTCTCGAACTGAACACAACCTAGACAATCTCGAAGTGAACAAACCGCTGACAATCTGTTATCTTAGTATATAAGGTTTTAAGATTTTTTATTTTAGTTATTGGAATGGATCCCCATTCGATGTTCTCAACCTTTACCAAAAGGAGCAGGTTATTAATAATAAAGGGAAGTTAGTAACACAAAGAATAGTAGTTAGAAGCAATATTCAAGTTGCCACGGTCGAAAAATTATAACACGTTTGGCACGTTAAATTGGACAATGTGGACGTAATAATTGTCAATTGTTTTATCCGATTAATTATTCTTTTCTATTCGTTTTAGGTGTGGAGTTTGGACGTGTCGAAGACTATATGCAAATAAATAAATATTTGCAACAAGAATAAATGTAAAATTCCATAATAAAACCAGAATAAAACCTGAATGTAACTTGAAACAAATTAAGTCGAGCCCTAATAGCTCATTCACACATTAAAACACAAAACAAGAAACACAGATTAACAAACCCGAGATCGAAAACGTGAAACTAAATCACTGAAATCTCTCTTCAGTTTTGAGAAATTGATAAAGCCCTGCAAAAGTTAAACATTATTGCAATATATATTATTACAGAACATACAGAATTGAAAACAAGATGAAATTTATCTCAACAAAATTGAAAATGGGCCTTAAGAATATTATTACCTGGTAATGAGTTTTCAGTTTTTTGAGGTAAAATCAATGGCGAGAATCAGAAGAAGCAGATGATGGTTTGTCAGAATATCCATCATGCTCCTCTTCATCACCTTGAATTCGTGCAGGAAAGTGAAACCCAGAAAACGTGCCTATTCCTGAAGTAAATCCAACCCCAGATATTGATGTTGGATAAATTGGCTCAAGCTCTGGATGGTGGTGGTGGTGGTGGTGGTGTTGACTATGATCACTGGTGGCGATGGTTATCGCCGATGGATCCATCCAAGCACGAAAAGAAGGTGTATTATTGGACTGAAGGGGTCCCCTCTGAGAAAAGAACAGGTTTTGGCCTAACGGCTGCCCCGCTGGCGGCAAGAATCCTGTTGCTCCGACACTCCCACTTGCGGAGTCTTCACTGGTATTCCAACTAGGCTGCTGATGGTGTTCAAACCAGCCCGTGTTGCCATCAAACCCTAGTGGAAGTGGAGTGGTTTCAGTGAATAGGACTTGTGCTTGAACATGGGCTTGTTCAGTGTGGTGGCTGGGGTTTTGATACCGCTGAGGCTGTTCGTTGTGGTGGTGGTGGAGCAGAATTGGATCTTGAAAAGACTGTAAAGTGAGCCTCAGATCTTGGCTCTGACTACTGGTTCTTGATAGCAAATCTGAAGTTGGGAAGCCCTGAAAATGCATAGCTGAGGAGCTTGCCTCAGCTGAACCACCCATCGGAAAAAAGGATTTGATAGTGTCCGCAATAGCATCAGAATCCATGGGTGGAGGCAGAAAACTAGGGTTGTTGACATTCAGATCAGCAGTGCTGCTTTCGTGCAGTTCTTGATTAAGATACTGCTGCTGATTTTCCTCCAGTTGTTTTCGGGCTTCTTCTTGTTCAAAATTTACATTTGCTCCAGAACCAGTGAGAGGATTCCAGGCCGGCAGGTGTGCGAGCTCATCGATGGATGCCTTGGCCTTTTTGATAAGCCAGTCGACGGCCTTGCTCGGGCGGTCATAGCCAAGGCGGTCCTGGACGTCATAGAACTGAATTGCAGTGTGTGCAGCTAGCCGGACACGACGGTCCTTGGGGCCTTTGGAGGTGCAGACTTTGCTGTGCCGGTCTTTTCGACCAATGGACCTCACAACGTGACCTCCTTCGACTTCCACTATCTCGCCCCCAGCGTTCCTTGGGCCTAATCTTGACGACGTTTGATGAAGATGAGTACTCTCTCTCATATTTTCTCGCAATCTTGCATGTTCCACACTCGACAAGCGTGTCTTTGGAGGCTGCGGCTGCGGCTGAGTGCCTAATCTTCCACCGTAGAGGAGCTGATGCTGTTGGAAAAGTTCTTGGGATTGATAAAAATGTTGATGGTATTCATGGGATGCCACCAGTTGTGTATTTTGCGATTCTTCTCCTCCTCCTCCTTGTACTTGATTTTGCGTTTGGTTCTGATTATAAAGATGATAAATATGAGGAGAATCCAGACTCAGAACCTTGTTCTTGTGCTTTTTTTTCCTGTTGTTCCAGCTTTTAATATTCAAGTCCCTTTTGCTGTTCTATTTCTGCAACTGCCAAATCTGATACCCTAAAGTTGCTGCCATTAATTCTTCCACATTTAGCCTAACCCATATTTCTTTTCACTTTACACAGCTTTTCATACTGGATTAATCTTACTGTAATCTGTACTAAATACTGCAAACAACTGACAATTTACAAGCACCCAAATGCATTGCAAAACTTACATTTTCTCGATCTAAATAGAGAAAAGAGAATAGTGAAAAATAATTCATTTCTAGAAGAACCCTTGAACAAGGAAGGGTGAAAAAGAATTCATTGTAACTAGACTCGACTCGACACTTAAAAAAATTTATTATTTATTAGTACAATGTTTTCTAATGGTACGAATAGATCCTCCAAAACCGTAATGCTCCCTCTTGAAAGTGACTCTTAATACTTTATTTGCAACTTTTTCTATTTCTCTCTCATTCTTTATTACTTCACTTGAAAGAAACAACATCATCCTTCCCTCAAATTTCACTCTCCAAACCCACCTTTTGTTTCTGATTTGCTAGAGTTCTGTACAATGGCAGGCATCTCTTTATTTTTATTTACTAATGCTACTCAAATAGGGCTATTGACAGGATATTTAAACAGGGGCGTAGCACATCTCATTTTTATTTCTCTTTCTGGATAAACATAATTTACTGTCTTTTCGTTTGTCCTCGTGTGTAATCTCAGTTCAATGCTTGTTTACTTCAGAATAAAACCACTTAATCAGGCTTAAAAATAGGGAGTGAAGAAACAGATCGACGTGTCAGAAAATAATTGAGTATTTTTGTTTTAATTTTTCAAATTGTCCAATCGTACGTCGACACGTGTCTCATTTGGATTTGAGCTTGAATGTGTAGCATGTTTGTTTGCTTTATTCTCACTCTAAATTATCCCTCTTCATTCTAGTTTTTTTAATGATCTTAATCTTGTTCTCACTCCAATAATGTAGTACAATGTTATTACTAGTTTTGTTATAACATGGTACTATGCGAGCAAGTTGAACTATCAACGATTGCTTAAGAGTACTTAGTGTGAATGAGATGATACATGTCAATATTTTAAGAGCTAAATAAGGTTTTAAAATAAATATACTCAAATTTATATTTAAGTGTTAGCTTACATTCCACTTAAGAAAATTAAGCCCGTATTTTGGGAAAAATATTTTTTGGAGTAGTGATTTTTTGGAGAATGTGTGATCAAAAAAATAATTTTTTTTTTTATTTTTATTTTATGGTATTTATGAAAGAACGTGTGATTAAAAATGAGTTTTTGAAAAAATGAAGTCCAACCAGGGGCTAATTTTTTTTGCATTCCATTAGTTCATTTCATTTGTTCGAATGGAGTCTATATCAAAATAAATCCTAGCAATTAATTATTATTATTATTATTTAATTTCGATGCCAATACAAGCATGTGAAGTTGTCAAAATTAATTAATCCATAAATATCATGATTTAAAACATTTCCCTATTAATTAACACACGTCTACCCTATCCATTAAACTCGTGAATTGGGAGACAATCATCCTCCAAATCTTGCACTTGTGGGGAATATTTTATCCCTCGAGATTTCAGGTACTTTAATCCTCAATAAAATCTAGTTAAACATTGGAATAAATTGGTAATGGTTAATTGGTTATGTAGAGATCAAAGTATAAGTTTGCTAGTATGAATCCAATAGCATATTTCCAACACAATTTGTTAGCTAGCATATCCTCGTCTGTACATATATCATTTTCCTACAAATTAATAATTCTTGTCAACTATTGATTATTGACATAGTTTATTATCACCAGACTATGTCTGATGTGGAAATTCGATATACATAATTGCAACTAGTAATATACAAATGTATTATGTATTTATCAAACTATTTTTTAATAATAATTATTAGTCTTGGTCAACTAACAAGTTTGAAAATATAAACAAATGAAAATAATTAAGAATATTAATCTAAGCAAAGATGTCCAAGAAAGAAAAATTATAGTTTAGTTATTTATGTAGAGAATGAATAAGATAATGTATATTGAATAAAACTTCTAGAATTATTTATTGGGACAGAGATGAAGGGAAAATTACTTTCATTTTGATAAGAAAATGTATTTTGGAATAATTATTTTTTTGAAGAATATATGGTTAAAAAAAAAGCTTTCGATTTACATGTGAAATTATTATATGGAAAAATGTGATTGAAAATTAGTTTTAAAAAATGAGTTTTTGAAAAAATTTAAAAATAAAATAAAATGGGAGCCAACATAGGCTAAGTGATAAAAAAAAAAAAGTATTCACTCCAAAAAATTAATCTTAAAACATAATTGTTTATCAACATTAAAAGATATTAAAATTTTACTATTTTTATTCAGTTAAAGTCAAACATTAATTTCAAAATTACTTATTTACAAGTAATACTCATTTATTAACCAAGACCCGACATTATTCTTCTTAAAAAATGACTAATAATTTTACCCAAACACTCTAGTCCTGGTTGGAATCACTAGAAAATTTTAAATAAAAATTGTCGAATTATCTTGAACTCATTTCAAGAAAAATTAAATGGTGTAAAATTAAAATCGTACAAAGAATGTCAAATCTATGCAATGCAGTACTATTTTTGTCATTTAAGTTTGGTCCAATTTTTGGTCTGTCTGGTGAGTAGAGAGTATCAAGCCCATTCTTTTATGGATTTATTTGTGTTAATTAATTTTACTTTATTCTTCTTATATGAACATGTATTATAACTTAGCCCATGTTTATAAAGTGTTTATAATTGGTTTAATCACTTTTTATTCGAGCAATTGTCTTCTAAAATAGAAATAAACGAACTAGCTAGCGAACATAATTTCTGCATTTCTCACCGAACATAGACAACTTGGTTCATAGATTTACTTTATTTTATTTTTATTTTTACAAATAAAAGAGAATTTTCATTTTATATATAGAATAAAGGGAATCAAAGGAAATTTTTTATTACAAATAAAATGCTTTTTTTTTTTTTTTTTTTTTTTTTTTAATTGAAGGAGGGCGGCACCTCCGAGGTTTTATTAATATGCCCTCACTTGTGGCGGAGGAATACCGTGGTTACACGTGGAATCGACGAAAGCATTAAATAAGGAAGTACTACTTCCCTTACAGTGAACATGAATGCTAAAGAATAAATATTAAAACAGTTAATAAGAAAGTACTACTTCCCTTACAGAACCACTAGGAAACTAGACATGGAGACTCAAAAGAAGCCCCTACTCGACCTCCATCTCACTTCCTCCAATACGCCACCCCCATCATATCTAGGCGAAGTAATCCTCGGGCAAGCCTTGGCAATTCTATCCAAGTATTAAAGCGTTTCGACAAGCCTTTAGCTCCCAATCCAGCTAAACAATCCGCCACTTGATTTCCCTCTCCATTTGATGTGTCACTTGATAGTCAAATTGCTGTAATAGATTCAAAAGATCATCCCAGAAATCCCATAGATACCACAGAGAGCATTTCAGAGATGAAATCCATGAAACAACCACTGATGAATCACTCTCGATGTCAATATGGTTTACACCCAATTCTCGACAAAGTTTTAAACCTTCAATGAGTGCTCTCAATTCAGCTTCATTGTTGGTCCCTTCACCAAAATAAACACTAAAAGCTGAAACCAGTCCACCTCTTACATTCCTAATCACACCTCCCCCGCCGATCTGTCCAGGATTCCCAAGACTACTTCCATCTACATTGAGTTTCACACGATTTTGATGTGGTTTTTTCCATGAGACCACTTGAATCTGCTTTGTTCTGATAGGTACTTGAGGTACCTCCAGCATTCGAAGCACACCCTCATCTTGACTAGTTAGCAATTTGGCACTCGTCAGATTAAGATAAACCTGTTGTAACCAAAATTTAATAGATAAGACCACGTCCTCAACAGATTCAAACTTGCCCTCCATTCTTGCTCTACATCTTCTTGTCCATAGTCTCCAAGTAATTAAGCTCGGGAGTAACCCAGTCAGGCATCCCACCTTTGATGATCTTCTTGCTCGTGCCCACCATAAATTTATTCTCTCCATCCAGTTTTGTCCTGCCCTCCATCGCACACCCATTAAG
Source organism: Osmanthus fragrans (assembly GCA_019395295.1). Lineage (NCBI taxonomy): Eukaryota > Viridiplantae > Streptophyta > Magnoliopsida > Lamiales > Oleaceae > Osmanthus > Osmanthus fragrans. The sequence goes on along the minus strand of CM033344.1, from coordinate 320,377 downwards.
GCTCCGACTCTCCTCCACACGTTGTCTGCAAATTCTCCTGAACTTAGAACATGTGACGCATTTTCCTCGTGTCCTATGGAGCAACAATCACACTTTGAAGCAAGGCTGATGCCTACAGACTTAATGCGTTGATCAACACTTAAACTCCTATTAAGAGCTTTCCACATGAGCACAGAGACTCTTTTAGGCAAGGCGTTATTCCATATCCAGGATGCCCATTCAACTTGTTCAGCCCGCACCCTCACCACCTCCCAAGCCGATTTAGCAGTAAATAATCCATGTTTATTTGGTTTCCAAATCAGCAGATCGTTTCCCCTTCTTCGAGTGCCAACCTGGGATACAATTTCGTAGGCTAGAGTTCCACCAACAAGGTCTCTCAGTCGATCCATGTCCCAACCATTATCTAAACAAATTTCCTTGATTTTGAGTGTTGGTTCTACAACATGCGCTACTTGTGCACATAGGGGGCCCTCCCCAATCCATTTATCAAACCAGAACGAGCAAGATCCATCCCTAATCTTCCATTGGCTGTGTTCAATCACCTCAGGCAGACAATTTTTCACTGACCTCCAGAATCGAGTCCCGGTATTGCTTAAATTAGCTATATCCAAAAACCCATGTTTAGAGTATTTAGCTCTAAAAAACCTTGCCCATAGAGAATCTGCAGATAAGAAACGCCAAGCAAACTTCATGTGTAAAGCCCGTTGAACATCCTCAAAATTACGAACCCCAATCCCTCCCTCTAGCACAGGACGACATAGTTTGTCCCATGAACACCATTTTTTCCTAGTTCTTCCATTAATTTCACCCCAAAAAAAGGATGAGAGAATTGAGTTTAACCTCCTATACACAGATTTAGGAATGCTTAACACCGATATTAAGTGTATGGCCATACTCGAAAGGACATGGCGAAGAAGCACTAACCTTCCCCCTTGTGATAGTAAACACATTTTCCATCCATCAATTTTTCTCTGAATTTTACTTGTTAGAAGTTCTAAATGTCGAGCACTAAGCCTTCCTTGGACAATCGGCACCCCCAAGTACGACATAGGAAATTGGCCCTCTTTGAAACCCATCTCCCGTATGATATTGCCTTTTTGTTCCAGAGAGCTTGTTTTAGGGAAAAAAATGGCCGACTTTTCTTTGTTGATAAGCTGCCCAGACCAATCTTCATACGTATGTAACACCTCCATTAGACCTTTCATCGACTTTTTACTCCCATTAGTGAATATAACGAGATCATCTGCATACATTAGGTGAGAAACCAGAGGAGCACCTCGGGGATGAGAAAAGCCCCCAATTCGCCCAGCATCAAAGTTTTTTTTCAGCAACCTAGTAAGAACCTCCTGCATAATAATGAAGAGATAAGGAGAGAGGGGGTCTCCCTGCCTAAGACCACGTGTGGACTTGAAAAAGCCTTGAGTAGTACCATTCATCATAACTGAATACCACGGCTTCGTTATACACTGATCAATCAAGCGACAGAAAGTTTCTGGAAAGCCAAAGGTCTGTAGCACATGCCTCAAGAAGCGCCAATCCACCCTATCGTAAGCCTTCGCCATATCCACCTTTACCATCACATTTCCCCCGCGCACCTTTTTATTCATAGACTGTACCATCTCTTGTGAAAGGGCAATATTTTCAAAAATGCTTCTCCCAGCAATGAACGCCCCTTGCTCAGCTGAAATAATTCTTGGAAGTAAGGTAGCCATCCGCGACACCAAGATTTTTGAAAAGATTTTATAGACTACAGAACACAAACTTATAGGTCTGAATTTGTCAAAACTCGTTGGCATCTCCACTTTCGGGATGAGGACAATATAGGAAGCTGTGTAAAATCGAGGGAGCTCACCACCACCAAAGAAGAACTATATAATCTATAAGAACTTTTTAATTTATTTGATATGGCGATCAACTATACAATATTTGACAAACATTAAAAAGATAGAGTTGAATTATATTGTTTTGACGAGATCAATAATGTATACTAAATATGTCGTTCTTTTAAGTGGATACTTAAATTCTCAGTGATTGAATTGTTCTAATTTTTTAAAACAAATTGCTTCCATCAAACAAGATAAGCTCATCGTGGAAGAATTAGATAGCTTTTGAAGATAATTAGATAGTGCCCCCAAAACCAATGATTTCATTTGTTTAATTCGAAAATTGGGCTATTTTTTCCACTTGAAGTGACACTTCAAAGTCAAACCTTTTCAGTTTTCCCAAATTAGTAATAACTAAAAAGCATAACCCAAATTAGTAAAAACTAAAAAGTCAAATCCTTAGAGGTGTAGTGTTTACTCCATAGGGTGAGTGGAAGAAGACCTAAACAAGGTACAATTTCAATGTGCACCAGCATCAACACAACCAGACGTAGATATAGGCATTCGAGCAAAATATATTGCTGCTATTTTACACATTTCAAACAAGTATTTCTCATCTTCTTCCTCGTCTTAATCCTCAACCCTCCTCTCTGGTCCAATATAGTTTGTCATTGATGAAACTCACTTCTCGATGTTATGTTCTCTTCTAGAAGCCCCTTGTTGATCGATCTTCTCTCAAGTAGACACAAGATATGAATGAGACAATACAAATTACGCAATGTAGAGGAAAAAGAAAAAGGGACAGAGTAAGGATAAGGAAGAAGATGACATGACGAAAGTGAAAATCGTTTTAGTAAAGTTAAATCATGCATTTGTTTTATTAAAAAAAACATAGAAAAGTTAAAAAGTGAAAATTATTTATGTTATGGTTGGCATTGGCGGTTTCCTATATTTTTTTTTAAGAGTTTTGGGTTGGAAAAGGGAAAGGATAGTGGAACTTAGTATGGGCCAGTGACGGCGGTCGCCCCAATATCCCTCTTAATGTTAACAATTTCACCTCTCTCCTATCTGTATAGTCTCACTGGCTCCACCAACCAATAGTTCTCTTGTAAGCTTTTAACCCCTTAGGTAAAGATCAAATTATTAATAAATTAAATTTTTTAGCTTAACCAAATAAGGATTCGATGTAAAAAATATTCTGGGTAATAGGAATAAAAAAAAAAAAATGAGTTTAGGCGATTTTGCTGTGCGACTGCAATTATGGAGAAGAAAATACTTTTTTCTACTCTTAAGAAAATAAGAAAATATCATTTTAAAAAAAAACATGGTGATCAACTTAACATCACATAAAATGTCGAATTTCAACCGGTCAACATGGACCAATGCGAATTGAGGTAGTAGTCAGAGCTAGCGATATTGGATAAGGCAAAATCACACGCTCAATTTAAGCATGTCAATATATACATGGAGTGAAAAAAAAAAAAAAAAGGCTTATAAAGATTCTCCTGGTAATGACAATCACATTGAGAAAAGCCTAACTCGAGACAATAATATTGGATCACAATTAGATCAATCGTATAGTAGGATGTAGAAGAGGATAATATCCAATCCAAATCAAATAAAAAAACATGGCGACCAACTTAACATCACATAAAATGTCGAATTTCAACTGGTGAACATGGACCAATGCGAATTGAGGCAGCAGTCAGAGCTAGCGATATTGGGTAAGGCAAGATCACACGCTCAATTTAAGCATGTCAATATATACATGGAGCCAAAAAAAAGACTTATAAGGATTCTCCTGGTAATGAAATGGTAATTGAGAAAAGCCTAACTTGAGACAATAAAATTGGATCAATCGTACTGTAGGACGCACAAGAGGATAATATCCAATCCAAGATCTCTGAATCCTATGGCAGATGCACGGGAGAAGGTGACGTCCAAGTAAACGTATCCTCAGACTGTGACGCAGAACGGAAGTGAATAGATTTACGAACGTAAATTTAAGAACAAGAAAAACGAATTCAAGAACAACGAAATTTTTTATTCAATCAATAATGTCGACGGCAATGACAAAACGAGACTTAAATAGTCTCTAGAAAACCTAAAATAAGCGAAAAGACGAAAATAGACATTCTAGGAAATAAAATAACTAAAACGCCAAAATTGACAAAAATAGCAAAAACATCGAATGGCCGTTGACTTGGCTTAAACTGCGAATTTGAAGTTGAAAACGGCATCAACCAAGCAAAGCTGGATTGGGACGGTATGAGGCTCCGCTTCCTGTTTCCGAAAACATATTATAATAGCGATTCTGACACCGGTGCAAAAAATTATGACCGTTTGAAGTTGACACTTGTTTTCTTGGCTAATTTTCTATCCATCTCCTCTTCGAACTCCAAGGCGATATGTCCTACATCACTATGAAACAACAAATTATTCAGTAAATTTCTTATCATTTGTTCGATGGAATATGTTACTCGAATAACTATTCCGTGTTTAATTGTCCGTAAAAATTGCTTTTATAAGTAGCGAAAAAAAGTAAGAATCTAGAGAAAATAATCTAATTAAGAAGACAAATATTGAGAGAGTGAAGAAAATGTGCTCTCCTCAAATCTTTTTATGAAAGGAGCCTCGTTGACTGGCCAAGATCCACTAATTAATTATTTTAGTAAATTTACTTTTGTAGAAGATAAAAACCAAAACTTTATCATTAGCTTATTTTAAGTGGTATTTAACCTTTCGCATTGAATTCCACCTTTCTAATTATTTATATAGAAGCCATTCACAGTATTTCTGAACCCTTAAGCCATTATTTTTTAAGTCAAATAAATCGTAAAGAAGAAAAAGAAGAAATATCAATGCGACGTAGATTTATATCGCGCGAATAACAATCTTATCTTCCTACGCTCTTTAATGTACATGCAATTTTTTTTTACTATGATATACGCCTAATTTAATTATGATTTTAATCGATTTAACGGTTAAATAAAACGTAAATAATCATTTATTTAAATTATCTTCATCACCAAATAATTGTACCACGGTGGCACACACATCTGTAATCCACATCGATAAATGAATTGAATGTGCACTTTTTGAGGTCAAATAATTGAATAATGTGGCATCACAACTCAAAAGTAACACTGTAAGAGTTATTGACATTTGATTCATGCATGGCCACAGAGGTGCACTCACTTAACAACCTCAGTGGAATCCTTAATTTAAACTAGTGTCGTATTTGATCTATCTTTCATTAAAATATGGCAAAATTAAGGACAAGTGGACAACGGACCTCTATATAAGTTTCACTAAACATTTCTACCTTCACTTCACCTCCAAGTTCACAAATTTTTGTAGTACTAACTACAAAACCACCCTTGACGCTAGTATATATCAATCAATGGCTGGTTTTAAATTTTGGTTCTGCTTAATTTTGATTGCACTTTCGTTTTCTTCTCCTCATGCTCGTGCTAGTGTTCGTGATCGTGCGGATATGGACGGTACAAGACGTGCATTGATCCAAAGTGCAAAAGAAATGATCAAAGCAATCTTAAAGAGACAGGAGGAATATCATTATGATATTAATAGGGTTAGTCCTGGAGGACCAGATCCTAAGCATCATTAATTAGTTACTTATGATAGGAAAGATGTTAGTAATTTTGAAGAGACTATGTACTGTAATTTTTTTTTTCATGCATGCACAGTTGATCGAAGTAACTGCGGTTCCTATGTACAATTGTTAATAAGAGAGTAATAAATGCTATGAAATTTATGGTCAAAATTTCAAATTCGTGAAATTTGTTTAGTCCAATGGGGTTGGAAGTGTTGGAACTAGCCACTAGGAAGTAAAACAAGGAAAGAAATTTGAGTTTAATGTGGCAAGCTTTTGTGGATATGAAATCTCGGCCTTTTTCATATCATGGCCTTTAACTATAGGATTTGATTTCACTGATTACATACTTTGGAATCGTGAAAGTTAGAAAAATGGGCCAAATTTCACTGATCTAAAGTTTTTGAATATTTGCTGATGCATAGGCAAATCTTGTCTCTGTCTTCGCCTTCTTTACCGGGGCAGCCCCCACTTTACCTGAGTGTAACTTCGAAGTTTTTTATTATGATACTTTTGTTACGTTTTCATGCATAGGAAGAATCTCATAAGCCATTGCCATTTTGGTTGCTGTGAACATAGAAATTGCATGTTTTCTACAAATCATGCCTTTCCTCCGCAGATGTTTTGTGCCATCTTTTATTGCTAAGTTCAGGGCTTCTTCTAAGGATTCTACATTTGGTGAAAAAGTGTATCCCAATTCTTCAATTAGTATCACAGTTTCAGTTATACATGGAAAATTTGGAGTCAAAATTATCTTCTTCAATTAATGTAAGATTAAGCCCTTGAGCCTCAATGTTGGGTTCGCAAACAGATCAATAGAATTGTAATATCAGACAGTTCTGATTGATCAAGCTCACCTAGTACTTACACACTCGATCCTAATTCCGAATACCTTTTAGCCCACGGAACAGAACCCACAACAAGTAGAAAAACTCCAGATCATTTGCCACAAAATGCACATGACGTTCACCTTCAAGAATATCTCGATGAAACATCCTATCAGAAGGTGCAGTGAAAATATGAATATCGTGTCCTCTAGCAGCAAGAGCACGATACAAAGTCGAAGAATGGCGTTCCATGCCACCTGGTGCAGCCCCAATAGGCCATATGTTCACGAAGACTGCGAGCTTCAGCTTCTCGTAAGTCGACCAAAAACAAAGCTTGTTCCATAGGAGCATCCCTCAGATCACCATTGAATACTTCAAAAAATGGTTCAGAGAAGTGTCTTTCTGGTGCAATGAAGTAAACAAATGAGGCAAGAAAGAGGGATATACAGATTATGGCAGAAGATTTTACTGAAATGGAAAGATGCTTGGAAGTTTGGTTCTTCTGCCCCATTGAAATTTTAAAGAAGCTTGAGCTGTTAGTTTTAATGCACAGAAAGGCACCATTACGTACACATGATTTTGCTTGGATTATGCATGATTTCAAACTTGGTGATATTTGACGTCAATTGATTGGGAATTAAGTTTGACAAGTGATGCCCTGAACTCACGGATGATTTGTTTTTGAATGGCTTGTTTTGAAGGTCACCAAAAAGATAAATACTTCATTGAAACTGTCTAATATGCACTCGTGATAAGATAGTCGGTTTAAATTTCGATGTCTTGAACTTTGAATCACTCAAGTGAGGATACCATAGATGTCAAGTGTGTAAGATAACAATCGGCACTTGAGGTGTTGTAACTAGAATGTTATTTTTCTAACATAAAAATAGAAAGGATGTTAATTTTTTTTAGTTGACTGAAAAGAACCTCTAGTGATTGTGTAATTTTTAAAAAGTCAGGGTGTTAATCATCAGTTAAAAAGAAAAAAAAAAAGAAAAAAGATGATTCCCCCCATCCCTCCTTTTCTTTCTTTTCCTTTCTTGTTTTTTATTTAGTCTCCATTTGATTCCCATTTTCTCCAAAATTTATTTTTCTCTCTCTTCTTTTTAACAACACATTCTTTAATAAAATAATATTACACTCAAATTCAAAAAATTTCCTTAATTTTTAACCACACATTCTCCATCAATCAACTATTCAAAATGCATTTTTTCCTCCAAAATGAGAATCAATCAGGCTCTTAATTTTTCGTTTAATTAAAAATAAGGATAAAATAATCTTATCAACAAAATTTTGGATTTTTAGTTTTAGGAAAGGGCAAAATTAGTCCACTAAAGTGATACCAAAATGACAAATTGATGTAAATACTATATTTTGAAGCTTGAGGACCAAAATGAATGTGCACTAAAGGCTGGAGACCTCCGATGTTATTTACCATTTTTTCTGTGCATAAGCGGATAATGAGAAGTAAACCTCTCTGTTCTTCTTTGGTTAAGAATTCGGGATTAGTATCCAGCTTTCTCATCAATTTTGCTTTGGCGTGGCTGGGATTCGAGCATTCTTCCTTAGCTACCCATTTCCAAGCAGACCCGAAAGAGTAAGTTTCTTTTGCTTTGGTTACTGTCGGAAATTACATGTTCTGTGATTTTTATTTTCATTTTCGCAAATCTTATGAGTTGAGAAATTTGAACTCCACCATCGTATTCGTCAAATTGAATAATGGTCTGGGATTTTGATTGCTCGAGTTTATGAACTTCAAGCATTGCAGAGTTCTATTTATGAAAATGTTAACTGGACCAAAATTAGGGCTAATCAATTCTAATAAATTGTGTGTGTAAATAGAAAAGGGGGTATTATTTACACCGGCAAAAAAATCATGAGCTACGTTTCTTTCCCACCCAAATTAACACAGTCAATAGAAGAATTAAATATATGGGATGTTTTGCAAATAATCGATAAAAAAAACATTTATGAATGTGCATAAATTGCAGTATATTTCTTCAATATCAATGTAATTGTGTTATTTCTTAATTTGCAGTGGTGCAATTGTGTGATTTAGACGAATAAAATCCCAAATTGAATTAAGATGAAAACATAGACCAATTTATAACGACGTGGGCTACTTCTTGGATGACATTTTAAGATAAACCTCAAGTCTTTACATGTGAAACAGAAAATGTCTCTACCTGTGACTGATTATTTCTCGTTTTATATGCAAGAAATGCTAGTGTATTTTCTTTGGGCAAGATAGAGTTGAATTTTTCTTAAGAGAAATTTTGCAGAAAGGCTCACTGTTTAATGTTCTAAGTTGTACTTTGGAGGTTAATACAAGGTGTAAGATTTACTCATTCACATTAACCTCCTATCTCAAATTCTTAGTTTGCTAGATTGTGTATTAAAGCAGTTCTGGCACCAAATATATGAAGTGTGTTAAGCGAAAAATTCTTTGAAATTTGTATAGGGTTAGCTTGCTGGTTTTGTTGTTTCCCGATATATAATAGAAGGTGAGGGGATATGGCAAGTATTGTCTCGACTCCTACTTTTAATGTCTTCTCCATCAACAAAGGCAGCAGAGAGCATAGAGGACCAAGTGCTACTCGTGGGCAATGTCGAGATATTAGGGCGATGAGGATGGAAAAGCCGTTGGAAGAGCTGTACAATGTGCGGGTGGAGAGAAATGTCTCGAAAGAGCGACTGACAGAGCTTGGCATTTCGAAATGGTCGATGTGGAAGACAGGCAAATGCAAGCTTCCATGGGACTGGCATGTTGATCAATTAGTTTATATTGAGGAAGGGGAGGTGAGGGTCGTGCCTGAAGGGAGCCAGCGCTATATGCAATTTGTTGCTGGTGACCTTGTTCGCTACCCCAAATGGTTTGAAGCTGATCTTTGGTTCAATGGCTTCTATCAGGAGCGCTACAGCTTCCGAGCATACGGTGATGACTAGTGGAAAAATTTTATTTCCTAAAAGCAATTATACACGGAATGTTGGTTTTTTTTCCCCTTAATGTCCTGCTTGAAACAATTTTGTCTCCTCCATATTGCTGTATCTCTAGAGTCGATAACTTTATTTGAGACGTGGCTGAGCACGAATGTTTTGTTTGTTTGTGACTATCAGAGTATTGTATTATTGGCTTATTTGCAATGTCTCTTGCTGGAGGGCCATAAGTTTTTTGTAACCCATACCCAATCAAACAGGTTCGAACTGAGCTGAAATTAATGAATTTTGAGAGTAGCAAAATGTACTGAACTGAAACAATAACAATTTTTAGCTCTGTTACAAATCTTCAAATTTTAACAACCTGTTTAGCATTATTTGGGACATAGTTATTAGGCTCGATGTGACCATGAACTCGGTCATAGCACCGGGTATCATGTCACTGGTTTAATTGGTGAGTTACGGTTCAGTTGACGGATCAATACTAGACTTAGAGTAGAATAAAAAATATTTATAAGGCATAGTAATTTTTTTTTTCTTCAAATAAACTAAGAGTGCAATAATTAGGTCGATTTATCTAGTTCAACTTGTATGGTATAATTCAACATGATTAACATATTAAAAATATTAAATGATTAACGTGTAATGACAAATACTTTTAACGAATGAATGCAGACTCCAAAATAGAAGGATTCAATAGCGCTGCTGCGCTTGGTGAAGATTTTGAATTTATCATGCATGGTTTCTCATCCAAAAAGCATCTTAGACCTTCTCTTTCTGACGTTTGCCACGTGCAATTATCTTGAACAAGATTTTTCAATACTCGGTTATGGAAGAATCAGATCCCCCTTTTCTGTTATTCATTCATCATTAGAAGAAGAATAAAGCCCCTTGGACAATCCCCAGGACGTCCAGGGGATTGTTCAATAAGCAGCCCCCAATTTTGCAAGTACTTCTTGTTTCAATCATAGTACAATCATATACGATTTTATAGGGTTCTACACAACCTTATAGTGATTCTAGCGTGATGCTATAAAGTTGTGGTTCTTTATACAATATGAATCATTTTGTCTTTTTAGGATCGTATGATCCTAGGATTTGGATCACAGTTTAATAGCTATTAAATACATCCAAAGCCGATACTTTTTGTAGTGATCTAGTCTTTGTGTACAAACCGTTAATTTACGTATTGTACTCTTTGAAAGAGCTTGAATCCATCTTACTCCTCACGAATTTCACTTGTGTTCTCTCAAGATTCAATCTCAATACCTTTGCTATTTGTACAATTGATATAATGATTCAACTTAAATCTTTCGTAAAATAAAGGTTTTAAGTTCGAATCCATTGGAGGACGCGACAAAAAGTCGTGAGAAGTAAGACTGGTCGCTTGTATATGATGATGATTTTGCATTTTTATTTGTGGTTCTCAACCACAAAGTCTATTAGAATTTCTATTTATCACATTTCTCATTGCATCTTGGAGCAAGATTTTTAAGTATGCCTCATGCAACCACATGCACAATAGATATTTGACAATTCTTCAAATTTTAGCACCACAAATATGATCAAGGATGTCAAGGTGAAAGGTAATGATGGTACATAACAAAGTGGCATGATGTAGGTCCTCCACATGTCATATTTGTTGCTGCATCTTGGAGCAAGATTTTGTAATATACGTCGTGCAACCACATGCATAATAGATATTAGAATATTCCAGTGGTGGAGTGATAAGAGGGTTGAGGTGTGGCGATTGATCCTAAGAATATTAAGAATCTAAGTATCAAACTCTTTGATTCGCGCACGAAAAAAGAGAATTTGAACTCATTGATTTTAAATATCAAATATCGAAAATTTATGAAAAATTGGAGAAATCTCAAAAAATAATATTTTATTACATTTCAAAAAAGTTAATTGTCATTATGGCCTATAATCCATATTTAAAGCGATAAGTAAAATTTGGATAACAACTAAATTTTAGATAATAACTAACTCTAGATGATGAGGAAAATTAAAAGATAATTACGAAATTTAAAATTCGAGTTTTGCTATGGTGCCCGTATGGTTGACAACCCGGTTGACATCATATATACACATGGAGAAAATATTATTTTATTCATGCGGGACCCACGCAATTCATGTGAGGACGGTGTCATCTGTGTGGTCATCCAAGGTGGTCATTTAGCATTTTTCTTAAAATTCCGAATACTAATTAAAAACTAAACATCCTCCAATAACTTAAAGTACAAATGAATAAATAAAAAATAATAAGGCTCAGCTCCTTTATTTAGTTGTAGGATCGAACTGCTAACATCATACTTTTGGATTGGAAGAGATTCGTCCTCGAATCTACACTACTCTTCACCCAATTCCGCCAAGTAAAAACATTGCACTCAATAAGTTAAAGAGAAGAGTATAAGCTCACCCACCAAATATTGCTACTCCAAAATCTCATGAGAAGGTTCCTTGAAATTGTTGTTACTACTTTGCAAAAGGCCAGCAAGAGTCGTTGTTTCTAAAGCAACTTTGTACAAGCTTAGATCAAGAATGTTTCTTGCAATGAACAATATTGAATGCTTGAAATTTCCATCATTGTTTGCTAGTAATTAAATGCCTTGAGAATTGGCTTGAAATTTCTGTGATGACTCCTAGAGAATCTTCAGCTAGTTGCCTCATCGAAAATCGTGGACCATCACAACTGTCATTACCAAAATTTACAAATTCTTCAATTACTTCGTCGTAAATCGAAGGGCAAATGAAGCCGTCATCATCATAATCTCAAAATAAAAACTTTTGGAATTGGATTCCATATAGACTAACTCGTCTCGATCATAAATGAATTTTGCTTTGATACCAACTGATGTAGGGTGACGAAAGCGAGACAACAGTAAAATAAACGTAATTGAAGTTATGTTAATTCCAAAAAGAATTATGCAACACAATAACATTCTAGTTTCTATTGATTTCTAAGAATACCAGGAATTTAGGCATCAAATTATTTAATTCGTTCCCAAAAAAAAAAAATTTTGAAGTTGTTGATTTTAAATATCAAATGCTGAGAAATTATGAACAAATGGAGAAACCTCAACAATTAATAATTTATTTTAATTCAATATTTGAGGCAATAATTAAAATTAAAATTGGGTAATTATGTTGAACAACTGCTGCTAAATCATATTCATCATAATTGAGCAGAAAATTAAATCTAGATTTTAATTCAAACTTGCACATTTCATTTTCTTTTATTAATAATTTTCCCAAATTTTACCTAAATTCAAGTCAAATTATTCAAATTCTTTTATTTTTTGATAATTTTTTTATGTTTGTATTGGTAGTTATGTTGTTTTATTCTAATAATTGGCGGGCTCCCTAATTCACTAATATTTGAATGAAGTAGAAATATTAGATGATTCACAAAAACTAATAATAGCTAGGTATTATTGTATTTGAAATTTTCTATTAGTTATTTTTTATTATTTAAGTATAATCAATGAATGCATGTACTATATTTTTATATTTATGAAGATAATGAATCATGTATCACAATTGCAGATAGACGTCATTAGTATCGACTAAGAGTTTAAAATATTTATATCATTTTATTGCATTATAATTATAATTATATAACTTTGATTTGTAATTTTTTTTAATAATACAATTTATGTTTTAACGTGAAATTTTATACTAGTATTTATGATTTTACTTATTTGATATATATTAATTTTTTATTGTTAAACCGTGGCTTTAAAGCAAACCAAATATAAAAAAAAAAATGATTTGAATTGGTTTGAAAAAATTTAAAACCGCCTAAATCAAATCTTGTTCACCCCTATTTACGAGAATGGAACTACTTTCACTCCAGCATAATGCTTGCTTTGAAGTTTGCAAAGGGGCGGGGCACCTTCACCCCGCTCCGCCTTAGACGGGGAGGGCGCGAGACGAGGACGAGACAAGAATTTATCCCGTTTGTTGTCCTATTTAATTTAATTTTATTCTTTTTTTTTTAATTTTCAAAATTCGAGTTATGTTATTATTTAAAGTTCAACCTTTAACCCAAAATATAAAGGTCATTCCAGATATTTTAATTCTTTTTTCTTCTACTTTTCTTCGATCAAGATATTAATTTGCTTTGATTAATTGATATAAATCTTTCAAAAATAAAGAATATTTATTTAACTATCATGATTCAGAATTTCAGATTATATAATTTAATTATAATAAAAAGATTGAGTAACCGAATTTATAAATTATATAAATAATTGTTAGTTATGTAAAATTTTAAATTGACAATTGTAGAATAAAATTGTTAGATTAGAAATATGTTATAAAATTGTAAATAAAACTAAACATTTATTAAAATTCTATTTTTTTTACGGAACGGGACGAGCGGGTTAAATTGTCATTCCTAGCACCCAATGGTCCCTTTTTTACCCTAAATTCAGAATAAATAGAGGGCCAAAACAGCCAACGTGCAGCTAGCATCCGTGCACGTTTAAATCATCTTCAATTGATAGTCTGACCATGGTTAGACAACTCGGATGAGAAGGATTGAAAATTCTATTATAATTTTTCAACTGATTTTTTTAGGACGTGCGTAGTCCAAACATGCTCTGAATTTGTGTAGCTTGTCATAGAAACTAGATAATCTTTTAAGCTCGTCAAAACTTGCCCTTGCATTTTCTTGGTAGAACTCGAAATAGTAAGAAAGTAAGGGTGTGTTTGATAGAAAGGTGGAAAATGGGTGGCAAATAAAATGTTTGGCAGGGAAGTGATTTGCCTAGAAATTGTTTTAGAGTGAATTGTAATTAATGGTGTTTGATTGGTATAATTTTCCACCTAATCCGTTTGGCTTTGTTTTTCATGCAAATGGTTTCTTTTTGGGATAATTTTTTTACAATATGTATTAAAATTTGTTTGGATTGCCAAAAAGTAAAAATAAAAAAATAAAAAAAAATATTTTCATAAAATTTTTATGTTCGTTTGACTTCATTTTTCATGCAAATTGTCAATTAAATGGATAAAAATTCTTACCATTGAATTTAGAATATGTTTCCATTGCCAAAAAGTTTAAAAAAAAAAAAAAAAAAAAGGAAAAAAAAACACCCAACAAGGTGGAAAATAATTTCTCACTAAAATCATAAGAAAATATTTTCCTGCTTTTGTGCTTCAAGGGATTGTACATTAGAAATTGGTGACAAATATTTTCCAGGGCAAATTTGGCTAATCAAACAGCCAAAAGTAGGAACTAGGAAAATATTTTCCTAGTTCCAGGACAAATTATGCATATCAAACGCGCCCTAATTGTCTAATTGATTTTGGGTGCCAATGTATATGTATGTATGTATATATATATATATATATATATATATAGAGACGTTTGTGTGTGTTTAAAACGATAATTATATTATATTTTGAATGTTATACAAATTTACTTAAATAGACATACATAAAATTAAATAAAAATATATCGTTCTAAATTCATCCATTAATTTTTTCTTTCATTAAATTCTTTTGGATCCTTTTATAGTGTCTCCCTCTATTTTTACCATAATGATCTTACGTCAGGTTAAATTCATCAATGATCACCAAACTTTATACTTAGTGTCATCATGATAACTCAATTTGATTTATTTCACTATGACTTTCCAATTTCATATAACATTTCATCAAGGCCACTCAAATTTTTTTTCACCATTTTCACTAATTTTAAAAAGAGTAAAATGATAACTTTACAATATATATATATATAAAATAAATTTAAAAAAAAAACTTTTTCTTTAAAATATATTTTTTATTTTATTTTTCTTTTTTTAAAATACGTTTTTATTTTATTTTATTTTATTACGGAACTTTTTTTATTTTTCTAAGTGACATTTTTTAAATAAGTTTTTATTTTATTTTTAAAATAAATTTTTATTCTTTAAATTTGTTTTTAAAATAAGTTTTTATTTTCTTTTATTTTTTAACTTTTTTTTAGGATTTATTTTATTTTATTTTATTAAGTATTGTTTTCTCAAATAAGTTTTTATTTTATTAAAATTATTTTTTTTAATTTTTGAATTTTTAAAATTTATTATATATATAGTTTTACCCCTTTTAAAATTAGTAAAAATGGTGAAAAGAAGTTCGGTGGTCATGGTGATATATTATATAAAATTAGGTAGTTATAGTGAAATGTTATATCAAATTGAGCGGCCATTATGAAACAAAATCGAATTGGATGATCATTTTAATATTACGTATAAAGTTGGATGACTATGATGACATTAAATATAAAGTTGGGTGACTAATGGATTAGACCTTCCTATGTTAGTTGTGCAGAGTCCTTGGATCATGTCTCTCCCCTCTCTCTCTCTCTCTCTCTCTCTCTCGTGGACACACAACTCACTTTCTTTTCTTCTTTTGAATTTCATGTTATTTACACGAGCTGCAATTTCATGTTGTTTGACACATCTTATTTGAAAATCAGTTTTCCTCAAACTTATATTCAATAATTAAATAATTTTGTATGTGGATCCATAACATTTTCCTACATTTTTAACCTCATATTCACCTCCACAGAGTAAAGAATAAAGGAGAGTAAAGTTGGAAGTGATTTTTTTGGAGGTTAAGAAGTAAGGAAAAGTTATGAGAAAATGTGAAAATTGAGTTTTTTAGAAAATGTAAGCTGCAAATAAACGTAAAGAAATGATATTTTCAAAAAATCACTTCCATACGAGCACTTCATGTCTACTCAAAACTTTACAAATGTTGTTTAGCATTTACTTCTGCTTTCCTCTCTCACTCTTACTCTATGGAGGCGAATCTGGAACTCTTGCCTGTCAGAATTAGAACATTGACTTTTCTTGTCGTGCAGAATTTTGGAAACAAATTCAAGTCACTGAGCCTTATTGTGTTATCATTGGCGATGTGCGGGATAAACTCAATTGAGATGGGAGCATTCTCATCCTTTATTAGCTCAAGGTCTATCTGGCATTCCAGAGGAGTGAGGAGACAACTTACACCAATGTTGAGCATGTATCTTCTCATTCCTCTCATTTTTCGTACAATAGGCATGTACATGTGCACCCTGCATGGAATTCCGTAACACAACTTCTGTATAAGTTTTCCTTGAGAAATAAAGTTAAAAATCATTTTCTCTAGTACAAAAGAAAATATATTTGACCTTTTTGGTTCTCTCTGCTTCTGCTGAATTGCGTATGGATTTGTTTGATTTTTATCTTTGTTAATTTGATTAATATTATCATTCCTCTGTAGTTCTCTTCAGAAGTAAATAAGTTTCATTAGACATTTTTTAAACCCACATTTTCTAGTGTTCAATCGGTTTAATATTTTATGCAGTTCATCTCTTTGTGCTTGTGGGGACTGGCCAATAGCTGATGGGAGCCTTCTAGATTTTATAAGGCAAGTTTCCACCTTTGGGCACTCACCTGTGAATCTGGATTTTCAAAGGCAATTTTCCACCTTTGTGCTTTCACTTGAGAAACTTGATATAAGACAAGAATCAGACATGCACAACCCCATACTTGGAAAACGGTTCATATTGAGAATGGTCTGAAGAACGTAGGCGGGAATGGCTCCTGTCTAAACTCAGTTGAAAGTGTCCCCTATCTGGACCCGATCTTCCAAAAATTGAAGAAATCACTGATGTTTTTGTTAGAATTCACGTGTTCCAGCAACATTTTAGATTCTCCAGCTCAGCTAATTCTAGAGGCTTCTAAGTAGTTAGATAGTTTGTTAGATTGGTAGTCTTTTTCTCTATATATAGAGTTCTTATGTTTTGTAATTCTTAACTTGAATGAATGCAAATACATCATTCCTCTTCCCTGCCACTTCCAGCAGGTTTCTATCATTTTCTTCTTTTTCATTTTCTTAATATAGTATCAGAGCAGTGGTACTAGGACCACCACTGATTCTGATCAAATTCCGATCAGACGCCATTGATTCTACCATTTTTATTCGGTAAAGCTTCTTTGAATCTCCATGGCAGAAGCTGAACCTTGTCCTCTCGGCCAGATGTAGCTTCTCCTTCGTTGGTTCAGGCTGTGGTGTTTGGGCCGGTGGTATGCTAAATAGCTACCATTCGCTTCCCCAATTCTGCCATTGATTTCGGTAAAACTTCATTTGCATCTCCATGCCAACATTTTCTTTAGCAGCAGAAGCATCAGAATCAGCAGCTTCTTTCTGCTTCATTCTTTTCCTCAGTTATCAGAACCAGGTCTCTGTCTCTGTAGCTTCTCCTTCGGTACAGATGATGCTTCTAACAGGAGAAAATTGCCTTCCTGGAGCAGAGTTTTTTTTGTTATTGTAGTATCACAATCTAATATGCATTTTCATCTTTTCATCAATAAGCATTTCCGCCATTGTTGAGTGTTGTCATGGAATTTATTCCAATTCCATTGTCTATATTGTTCTCCGTTTATGGATGTCAATTTGCTCCTAGATTCAGTCCTAAAATGGAGCTAACTAGATCTGATCACATACCGGATTTGCCTGCATACCAGATTTTTGGTGCACACCGGATATTTGGTGTATTCTCCATCTTTGCGAGAGTCCTCAAAACTTCATCCTTCATTTGCTCATCCTTCACACTTCAATTTTCAAGATGGTCCATAGTCCATCTTGAGGGGTGTGTGTTAGAATTCACGTGTTCCAGCTCCATATTCCAGCAGAAAGGCCAGCAAGCTTCACGTGTTCCAACAGCATTTTAGATTCTCCAGCTCAGCTAATTCTAGAGGCTTCTAAGTAGTTAGATAGTTTGTTAGATTGATAGTCTTTTTCTCTATATATAGAGTTCTTATGTTTTGTAATTCTTAAGTTGAATGAATGCAAATACATCATTCATCTTCCCTGCCACTTCCAGCAGGTTTTTATCATTTTCTTCTTTTTCATTTTCTTAATATGGTATCAGATGTTAGCAGAACTCCTAGCAGATTGTTTTGGAGCATCATCTCAATGGCCACGGCTTCATCTGATGTGCTGGAAGTTGAACTTCTGCAGCATGAATACCATGTGAAGCACCCCTTAATTAGGAATCGTTCCAATTTTTTAGAAACTAGCTGATATAGAGGTTGCTCCTGCTGCTATTGCACACCTTGCTATATTGTCTCAACCACCGGATACGATGCATGGTTCTCTACGTGTTACAATCCAGGGAGAATTCATTGAGAAATCATTTGGAAAGGAGCACTTGTGTTTCAGAACGCTCCAACGTTTCACTGTTGCTTCACTAGAACATGGAATGCATTATCCTCTCTCCCCGAAGCCGGAGTGGCGTGCACTTTTGGACACAATTGCCGTTGTTTCCACATATTAGTACCGTTCAATTGTCTTCAAAGAACCCCGTATTTCCGCCTTGTAACTACAACAGTGGTTTATCATATTTGTTATGTCTCCAGTGATGATAAATAATATAGTTATACATATAGGTTAAAATGACCAGCATTTATTCTTTATTTTAGGCTATCCCTGAATTGGAGTATGTCCGGATGACCGTTGGTAGTCACCTTTCAAAATGGAAACCAAGTAGAGGCATTGAATCGCTCAGAGCTAGTCCATGGATCTTCGCATAGACACAAACTAGATTTCATCTCCCCATGTGGCTTGGCTTAGGAGCAGGTTTCAGATATGATATGGATAAGAACATCGAGAACCTCCACATGTTGCACGACATGTATAACCGGTGGCCTTTCTTTAGACTCACGATTGATTTAGTCGAGATGGCGTTTGCTGAAGGAGGCCCAGGTGTTGCTGCTTTGCAAGATAAACTCCTAGTTTCAGAGGATTTGTGGTCACTTGGCGAGCGTTTGAGAGCTAACCATGAGGAAACAAGGAGTCTTCCGCTCTAGGTAATTGATTGTCTCCATATAAAGGCAATTTTATAATTTTACATAGATTAGTTTGTTAAATACATTTCTACATTTATAAATTGCTGGACATAAATATCTCCTCGAATGAGACTCTTGTTTGAAGCAATGACTTTGTTTTTGTGATTCCTACACCACGACCTTGAACAAGATCCGAACTTACGCTCTGAAGTGAATTTGTGAGGCTGAACCCAACAAATGAGTATGCTCCTGGCTTGGAGGTCGCCCTAATCTTCACCATGAAGGATATTGTTGCTGGTACGTAAAATACTGGTTAAATATATTTCCTATCATATGAGAAAGACCAAGATTACCCGGATCCATCAAAATGCTATTACTTATTAGTACTGTTATATCCCGAGGTGGGAAAAGATGGCTCATTTGAAGTCGAGCTTTGTAAAAGTTTATGGGCTAAATCCCCTTGGATACTGTCAATCAAGCGTTTAATTTTTCTTGATTGTTGTGAATCGTTTTGTAAGAGCGTGTTTGGATAGACTTGTAAGTTTATTTATAAGATGGAGATAGAAAAGGTACGTCTGTGTCTTACAATTAAACTTATAAAGAGAACCCAAGCATGCTATGAAGATTAGTTTTAGAAACTCAAAAAGTAGAAAACCTAACCATTAAGAAATCAAGATGTTGGGTGGAAATATTACATGGCTTATAAAATAGGACCTTTTTGCAATTTTCTCAAAACAAAATGATATTTTGTTGGAAAGTTGCATGGCTAGTCCCCAACCTATGACCTCTTTACCAAGTTGCTCTCCAACGTTTAAAATTAAATGTTTACTCCTCAACCTCCCACTCCCGTTGCAAGCTCCCAATGGATCGGCACATCCTGCATTTGGTGTCTAAAATTAAGTTGTTGTAGAATAAGAGAGGAGCGGGCTCTATTTAGAGCAAAATCTAGCAAATTGGCGGGTGGAGATCAAAACTACACATAAGGTGAGGTGTCTACTATGCATAGGAACTATGGTTAGGCAGGTCCTAAGTTGTGATCGAATACAAGGTGTTCAAGAGGAGAAAGGATTTGTGAAAGAACGTTGAAGTAGGATGGACATAGTGTTCTTTTGTTCCAATAGTGAATTTTAGAATCGAGAACCGAATGGTTCTTGTTCGATTCTCTATTCTAATTACAAAACTACATCTGATTCAATTCCATAATTATTTTTTTAGTAGTTTGCAGTTAAATCTTAATTTATATAAATTCAAATATTTTCAGAATAACTTGACATACATTATTATCCAGTAACATTAGAGCTTTAAAATTTATTTATGAAATGTAAAGTTATAGATCCAAACTAGTTGACCCATAAATAAATAAACCCAAATGAAACCAAACAAGAATCGATCCGTTGCGGCCCGATTTTGTTTTCGCAATTCTCAACGACAATCAAATGATCACTCTCTCTAATTCTCGAATTGAATAACCCGATGTCCACCCCTGCTACTTCAGTTGTTAATAAAAAACCATCCATTGGCCCATTGGCCCAGAAGTGCAGCAAAAAAGTTAAAAACATGGATTTTGCTATTTGTATATAGTATATATATAAACGGTTATCGAAAATGATGCGGAGAAAAAAAAAGATTGAATGAAAAAATTGATTGTATTTTGATCTGACAAATAGTAGTGTCACGTGACAATATGTAGTCTACTATGTAAATTTTGATATACACGTAGCAAGATTAAAAAGGTTGTGGGATAACATTCCAAATAGGACATAGTTTAGGGTCCTGTGTAACAATTTTTCCAGATTCTTTCGATCAAATCATTCCAATTTTTCAAGGGAAAGAGAAAACAAAGAAAAGCCATTGTCAGCTTAGGCTCTCCGAACAGGGAAAAACTAAAAACCCTTTTCCTTTTTGCAAAATTCAGAATGGCTAACAGCAATTTACCTCGAAGAATTATCAAGGTACAACCCTCGATCCTTGTATTGTACTTCCGATCCCGATCTTAACTTCATTATAAAGTGCAAACCTCGGATTTTTGTTTGTTGAAACTTGGTCTAATTGTTGCTATGATCGTTGAGCTTGTTTATTGATTATAGTGTTTAACACCCTTTTTTCCTTCGCTTTTAATGGTGTGATCTAATAGGAGACTCAGCGGCTTCTGAGCGAACCAGGTTAACCCTCTTTCTTTTGTATTGGCACTTTGTTACACGAATGCACTCGTGTGTGTGTGTGTGTGTGTGTAATAGAATGTCTGAGCTTAATAATGGACGGGGATTAAATATGTTTAGCCTCTCTAAAACTGCATTTTTTTTTATTTGTATTAAAACTTTAACTTTAAGGTAATACAGTGATTTTATATCAATTTTGCATTCTATTTCACTTGATTTGGAACCCTTTTGATTTTTCTCTCTCTTTTGGTTTGTACTCATGAAGGTCTTTTGCATTTTCAGCTCTACTTACTTAGCTGTCATTTTGGGTTTGAAGTTCATGTGTTTTATTTAAGTGCTCATATTTTGTATGCTGCATTAAGATCCATTTGCTTCAATCTTCATTTGCATTTATTGCTAATGTTTTTTTCGATTGAGTACATTTTGGGTATTGGTAAAGGTTTATTTCTGAGGACTCTTATGGTGGTTGTCTTGGTCCGTCTCTGCACTTTAGCTATCATTTCTGGTGATTCTTATGTGGGGGGGGGGGGGGGGGGGGGGGGTTAATGTTTAAAATGTTGCTAAGTGTTCAATCAGTTGGGCTTTTATATAATTAGATTTCACATTCAAGATTTTTTGGGTTTCTGGATGCAGCCCCAGGAATAAGCGCATCCCCATCAGAAGAGAATATGCGGTATTTCAATGTAATGATTCTTGGCCCAACACAGTCTCCTTATGAAGGTAATTATTATTGACATTTTCTGTTCACTAATTGGTTGTTCTTGTACTGATTATATATATATATATGTATATGTATGTATATGTTATGCTCTTTAGGGAATGGAATATTATGAAAATTATAGTTATATAGGGACTCTTCTATCTTAAACATTCCCAGTGTCGGGTAATGAAGAGCTTAAATTCCTTGTCTATTTTTATGTTCTTTTCATTATTAGGTGTATAATTTCGCGAGGGGATGAAGGTTAGAACTTTCATTGAATTCTCAGTATGACACCCCAAATTTCATAAACCCTAGAGTGTTACTAAAATTAAATTTTCATCACGTTAAATGCCGAAACGGTAAAAAATCATATTCTTTATTAAAAAAAAAAAAAAGTATCCATAATTTAACCCAAAAACATGAACATTGTATTTTTTTCGAAAGAAACATAATCAACTAACTATTTAATAAAGATTTTCTTTACCACAATTTAAAACTATAAAATAAATTGAAAAATAGAAAATTTAATGCTTTTAGTTCTTCAATTTCTCTTGGCAACACTCATTACCATTCCGTCACAACAGGGCCAGCCCTGAGAAATACGAGACCCAAGGCGATGCATTGTTATGAGGCCCAAGGCGACGCATTCCAATTATCACTTCTGAGAAGACAGGAATCAGGAAACCCAAAAAATGGCTCATACTGCTAGTCTACTACCAGTATCTTTTTTTTTTTTTTTTTGGGCCCCAAAATTTGAGGCTCCTTAGAAGCAGAGGCCCAAGGCAGCGGCCTTGGTCGCCTTGGGCCAGGGCCGGCTCTGCGTCACAATTCCAATCAAGCTGAACTAACATGTAAATTAACGTAAGAGTGAGTATTTGACAATACCGAGTAAGATGCAGTTTTCATAAACAATTATATAAAACAATAAAATAGACACTTCATCTCACATTTCGTTTGGAGTATATCGGTAAACAAACGAGATACTCATCACGGAGTCATTTCCAATTCTCAAAAGATTTCACATTTTGTTAATAAAAACTCAAAAGAGTTCACATTTCGTTAGGTCGAACACGAAAGTTTACTTGCAGTTCATGCATATTTAATTGAATGCATAAAAGTACAAGGAAACAAACCAATTGCACGTTATGTGTCTTACCTATATAGATTAAACGAATTTTTTTTTAAAGAAAATATGAATGCATGTTCCAATATTTTCTTTTCTAACTTTTTGGCTGTAGACGTGAAATTTGCTTTCTGCCTTTCAAAAATGTTCTCTTTCTCTGCCGTGTGTGTGTGTGTATTTGTGTGTACCTACTCTACCATCATGTCATATATATAGGTAATTATGACCTAGCCTATATAAAGTCGTGTGTAACGTGGGAAACCTTGCACTGCAAGAAATTGGATGACATTTGGTTTTAAAAGTCAAACTTGGGTTCAAATAAAAGAATTGGGATTATATTAAATTAATGGGTTCCTAATTAAATACTCTAGCATTCACACGAAATCTACAGAAAAAGGGATTAACTTAGTAATTAGGATACTTAATTCATTAGAATTCTATTTAATCTTATTTTTCTTTAATCGGGTCTAACTTGATTGGATCTTATCCAAAATAACTTTTTCTTGGATTGAAGACTCTTAATTAATTACAAGTTACAGAATGAGCCCAATATTGATATACTAATTATCATTCTATCAATAATTAATTATTCGGCCCAAAATAATATTGAATTTAATATTTATTTCACTTTAGTTCCTCAACATTCCAAAATTCTTAAAAATAAATAAATAAATAAAAATGCATCTAGACCAAATAATTCTATTCTATGAAATTTCGGGGTGTTACAGTTAGTGTGTATTTTTTTCGTCTGCGAGGTTGATTTTCGGATAGGTCTCGTTTCTGAATATTTGCTTAACTCGTTATCACTTTATTAGCTGCAAAAGTTTTTGGCCACAAGTTAAATGTTCTTAGCAGTCGCTTTATGAGCCACAGTATGGCTTTTATCCTCTCTTTTGGTTTATTATTTCCATATACCTACAGTACCTGATTACAACGATTATTGAGATTTTTACCTGATCAGATATATTGATCTGTGCTGACTGATGCCAAGTTGTGAACAAATCTTTGCCAGCTTGATAAAGTTAGTCGGCTCACACCTTCTATTTGGTATAGTCGATGAGAAGTTATATAGATATTAAAAAATACTGCAGCAATGAGGTTACTGCATAGGATACAGTTCCCATTTGATAATATAATCTGGGAACTGTTGTCTTAGTTTGGCTGTGTCACTCTTTATCATAACTGAATATGAATGTCGAAATGAATGTTTGAATCCTAATTTCTTTGGTTAAACCTTATAATTCTTTGAGTTGAGTGCGATGACCTTCTATGATTTTGTTTGTTTGCTAGTTGCTGTAAGTTACTAGATTTTGATATAGGAGAAGTTTTACAGTAATCATGTTCTATCTCTTATTATTTTTGTTTCATTGGCTTGCTTTGTAGGAGGAGTTTTCAAGCTGGAATTGTTTTTGCCGGAAGAGTACCCAATGGCTGCTCCCAAGGTATTTGAATGAAACTGCAGTGCAACAGGATGGTGGTTACTGCACTGTGTTTTTTATGAAGAATGTGGTTATGGAATTATATGATAGCGTCTTTGTAACCCAGTAGAATGGTCTTCTTTCCTCCACCTTGATGGAGATTTACAGCTGGGAATTAAAGAATACCATGTGCCTGAAACTTGCATGTGTTCACTGTATTCTTCTCTTTTTTTTCTTTTTTCTTTTTTTCTGATAGCTTCTCATACAAGCAAAATCAGCAACTGCTTGACTTGTCTGTTTGCATTGCAATAACAGAAGAATTCTTTTGCAAGTAGAATCTCATTGAACTTCTGAAAATGATACATATGCTTGTGAATCAGTCCAACAAATGTGAAGAATAAAAGGTGTTTTTTATTTCAGTTGGGAGGGGTGTGGGGGAGACCTTTGTAGGTGGTAAGACATTTTGTTACTTCAATTGCCTATATATGTATGTCATTTTCCTTTACTATGATAGGCCCTCTTTTTGCTTGTATGTTTTCAGTTGATTGCCTGTTTTGCCTTGGATCTTGATACTAACACACTCAAAATTTTACGTCTTAAGGGAATTAATTGCCGTACGAAGTGCAATGCACAATGATGGTATCATATGCCTTCATAAATTTGTTCCATCTCCACTCTCCATAGTACTTTCATGTTTTATTTGAGAAGCTAACAATTGCTGCACATGCCCTATATTTTTGTTATGTTATGAATGTTGACCTGCTAAAATTGTATGTTGCAGCTTTAAAAGAAAATTGGATTGCCCTACACAGCCATAAGAAATTCTCAATTTATTTGTAGAGCACCCTTAAATTAGCACACGATAAGTTGTCATGGTCTTGTTTTCCCCCTAATCGCTACCAAATATCAAATGTGGTAACTAAGAGGGCAGCTGCCCTGTAATAGTATCTTCAGTTGGCATGTTGTTGCAGTTCCTCTTGAAGTCATTTCTGTAAAAGGTTCAAATTTTAAGTTCTCTCAATCGCGTGATGGGAATAAAATGGCTTGTTTGCACCAAGTCTTTCCACTGTTGTCGAAATGAAATTGGAAGATATTGCTTTTGGATCAGATGACTACTAACATATTTATTCTTCACATGTATCTCATGACAGGTTCGCTTCCTTACCAAAATTTACCATCCTAACATTGATAAGGTTTGTTGTGGTGGTATCAGTTTTGTCATAGGCTCAATGCTTTGCATCTTGCCTAATGGATCTTTTTATGCAGCTTGGAAGGATATGCCTAGATATTCTTAAAGACAAATGGAGTCCTGCTCTTCAGATTCGAACTGTACTTTTGAGGTAATGTAATATAAAGTAACATCTATTTACATCTCTACGAATTTATGTCCCATGAAGAAATAGAACTTTTGTACATTCTAGCAAATATCTTGATGTATCTGACAAAATGCCGTATTATTGTGTGAACCAGAATCTGAGAAATATGTTTGTGGCAGAAGTAAAGATTCCTGCTCGGATAATTAGCAAAAATCATTTTTTATAGTGTATACTCACGAAATTCACTGTATTCTATTGGTTGTATTTAGCATTCAAGCACTTTTGAGTGCTCCAAACCCAGATGATCCACTCTCTGAAAACATAGCAAAGCATTGGAAAACAAACGAGGCTGAAGCCGTTGAAACAGGTATTGCAGTGATTTCTTAACTTCTTTTGTTGTGGCATGACAAACCCAAAGAGAATTTCATATGCTCTCATTCCAGGTGGGAATTATGTGTTCTTCCCATGGTCACTAATTAAGTTTGTTTATTTTCAATTCTGCAGCGAAAGAATGGACGCGTTTATATGCAACTGGTGCTTGAGGAGCTTGGTGCTTCCGTAATAACAATATATGTAACTCATCAACTGTTGAATGAAGATGGAAAAGATGGAAGAATTAGCTATGATAAAAAAATTGCATTTTGATGATCTACTCTATGATTGTTTCCTTGTTAAAATGGGTATTTGAAATTGTATAATGAGATCATATATTCCTGTTACATCTCTTGATCTGTTGTGTCAATCTTCTCCGTTTAAGTAGACAATCAAATTAAGGGGCGTTTTCGTTTGGACTAGAACCTAGAATCACGATAAAACATCTGATTCTACCCTCATTACGCCCCTTTTTTGGGTTTTTAAATCACATGTTCATTTTCTTCTGTTTGGGAAACAATTTCTATATTGGTTGTATCGTGTATTGTGGGGGTGTTCCTAAACCAACAGGTCATGAGTTGATCAAAATTTTCAGTTACCTTTGTTTAGAAAGTAAGGTTAATATTCTCATCTTTGACCTGTATTGTACCACATTAACATTAAAAATCCTATGCTCCATTTGAAACCTTTTGACTCTTCCCTTTTGACCTTTTCTCGTACTTAATTTGAATAATAATGCTTTCCATCACTTATTTAAGTGGTTATACTTTATATATTATATTAAACGAATCATGTTCTATTGTATTTAAATGAATTTATCATTTAATGTCATGTAATGGTCGCTTAAACTGGTATTTAGCATAAGTGGTGATGAAATAGCAATACTCAATTTGAAAACATTGAATAAGGAGAGGGCAAGAATTAAATGCAATGCAGCTAGCCAAAATGTAAGTCACTCAAATCACAAAAACTGGTAGCTGGTTAGCACTAATTTCTTGTTCCACTGCGCGGATTTTATTGCAGGTGGGGACTGTTTGGAAGTAAGCAGCTTAAATGCTTACATGTGATTTTACTCAGTAGCAAACCTCTAAAAGGGGGCATCGACTTTCAGCCAGCACACTGCAATATGGTAGTTCTAAATGCCCATTAATTATAGATACTATTAGAATCCTTTAGGCTTATATTATGGATGTAATTATTAAATAGAGTTGTACAATATAATAGTCTAGTGCTATAGAATTCACCTTGCCAGTATCCAGACATCCGGCACATTACCAGAATGAAAGTTCACACGAAAAAGTAAAAACTAGTATTTCCCGGGACAAGCAAGAAGTTCAAACCAATTTCAGAAACAAGCATGTAAACTCATTCATTAAAAGAGAGAATGGGAAAGGTGTCGAATGAAAACTGTATTTTATAATGATATGAAAATTAGAAACAAGGGAAATAATAGATGAAAAATTTATGAACATTTATTGATTAAATGGTTGAGCAAAGAAACATAAATATCAATAACATAGAATTCATCCTTCTCTCACTAACCAGATAAGCGTCAACACGATATCCAACTGCTTCGATGTACTCCAATGTTGTGTATATATCAACAATATATATGCATGTACAAATTCTTGTCTAAAAGCCAGCGAGCCATATGCTCTGTCTCACCCAGTATTTAACTAGAAGAGCATTCTTGAACAATTATATATACTCCTCAACGTATACGAGGAAGAGTACGGCCTACTGGAAGATGGCGTTGTCAAAGAAAGTTTGAAAAATTCAAAAGTGGAAAAAAAGAAGGGAGGAAGATGAAACGGATAGAAATGACAAATGAATGAATAAATAAAAAGACTGATTGGGGACTAAGCAATGCAGTCCAAGTCCCCTGGCATTTGGTTCTATGGCTTCTATTGAGATTGAATATTTTGCAGTGGTTCTGATTATTTAGGGAGAAAATATAGGTTTTTCTGTAACCTGGGGTTTGAGATGCAAAAGGATATGCGTGATACAAAGGTACAGAAGCGTAGTAGTACATTTGTGGTTTAAATACTGTAATGCCTCACTGATGACTCCAAGACCTCTGGACTCGGACAGATCATTTCCTTCACTCGGTTGCCCTTTCTGTAAATCTTGAATGTTGGTATGATTTTGATATTTTCAGCATGAGCTATTGTGGGACTCTCTTCAACATCCACCTTCAGTAGGAGACGATTAGACAATTAAAGTTTTTTACTCATGTTGAACTGATAATATGTCTTGAGATCAAGCAGAAACCAAAGGGTGATGGGAAAATGACCGAGCACAATATGTTAAATCACTTACCTTAAGAAAATTTACCGATGGATATCGAGCACATAGTGTGTCCAATAATGAAGATATCTGTTTACATTGTATGTTAGATGATGCTTTGAAATGAACCACAGATGCACCTGCATTTTCCAATTATGATAATCACATCATTGTAAATGCGCAAAGCAAAGTGTGAGTCATGAACATTAATATGCTTACTAGGTGAAGAAATTGCAGCGAGGAATTGCTCAAGGCCTGAAACCAACTCCACACCTCCACCAAATTTCATGTTGTAAACCTCTTCTCCACTAGATTTCTTCAATGCAACTTGTGCATGAAACAAAGATTCAGCAACGTCATTATCATTTGGGACTTCCTTTCTCAAAATCTCATAATCTCTCACAGCTTCGGCCCATTTTTCTAGCTGTAGTCGATAGTGCATAATATGTTAAACATTGTATTCTGAATACAAGAGGCAAAATCTTGCAATAATTTTGAAATCTGCAAATATTCTCACCTTAATATTTGAGGCAGCTCTTCGAAGTAGAGCTTTAGTATAATTTGGCTGGATACCAAGAGCCAGGTTGCAATCATCTACAGACCGCTCCCACTGCCCAAGCTTAAACCAACAAGCCGCTCTATTGCAGTACAGGACCGAGTTCGCAGGATCAAGCCTGAGTCCTTCCCCGTAAGCTGAGCAAGCTTCAGAATACCTTTCAGATTTAAAAAGATCATTCCCGTTAGTTCGAGCTCGGCTTACCGATGTCATATTGTTAAGCATAACTGAGACTTCGACATTAAGGCGGTCAATTTGTCCAGCTTTTTCAATCGCCGCAAGTGCCTCCTCAAACCTACAAAAAATGACGATTAATCCATACTCTTGAGGATACCTTTATCGACTGATAAAACTTCGAAGGTTCTGAACTCACTTTCCCCTCGACAACTCAATTTGCGCTCGAACAAAGAACAAATAAGCTCCCAGAAGCATCCCAAAAACCTTCAGTTGCGAAGGGTAAGTGGCATATGATTCAAGTTCAGGAATGTTCGACAAAGCCAAATAAGCATCATCTAGTTGGTGGAGCTTCAAGAGAGCCTCCGCTCTACATGCACAAAGCTGCAAGTTTACATTCAACCAGTTCAGATACAGCATTTTCTTTGTCATTTCTGAACCTAAAATCAACAATTAAACAGAAACTTAGGTACAGCCGTACCTGTGGAGAAGCATCAGCTCCAGAAGCTATGGCGGCATCAACTTCCCTCAATGTACTTCTCCAATCACCTACACTCCGTGAATTAGTGCATCTGCTCAGATGCTTCTCTACTGTTTGCAACCTCAGTAACTCAAGTGGAT
Source organism: Osmanthus fragrans (assembly GCA_019395295.1). NCBI lineage: Eukaryota > Viridiplantae > Streptophyta > Magnoliopsida > Lamiales > Oleaceae > Osmanthus > Osmanthus fragrans. The sequence continues at coordinate 290,628 of CM033344.1, read as the reverse complement.
CAGGCTGACGCCCTGGAAAAAAAAGGTGCTTCCTGGCATTCTCTACCTGTCCTAAACTGTGATCCTTAAGGAATTAGACTGCTTACTGCATAGTGCAGAATAAACAATGGATACTATTTAACCTAAATAAGAGAAGAAATAAAGCAAATTACTGAGCCAAATGGAAATAGGATTCTTTTCACAATAATCTGGCTTTGGTCGATGAATATTTCAGTAGACATTCAAGTAGGAAAAATAGTTAGTTAAACAGTATACAACGCAACAAATAGTGCATCATATTCATTCATTAAACCCCATATTAGAATGGTCCAAAAGTGAACGTAAAGTACTGGCATTCTATTCTTACAAACCAAAATATTGGCTTACGACCCTAGAAACTGAAATCCGAGATGGTCCCCTGATCAGGTAACTCAACTGGAACCATAAGGCAAAGAAGGAAAATATACGTTAAGGTGAGCTAAAGATCAAGGACAGCTCCATCACAACCGAGAACAAAGAAAATGTGTAATGGTGAGATTCGACCCAAACAAATAGGCATAGCCATAACTCGAAGAAATCATCTAAATAAACAGATCTAGCAGAAGATAATAGATCCATTCTAATCAATGTGGATTTTCACTACACTTCCAAGAAAATCAACATGCCATCCTTGCCAATATAGACCAAAATTACCACATTACAACTCAAGGATTCTCACACTTTCACCAAAGACTTTATATGAATATCAAGCATAAATTTTCGAATATTACTAGACAAACTCAGTAAAGATTATAACTTTATTACCAACTCACCTAATAAACAAAGACCCTAAGCGATGGTGCGCCCTCATGTATCCCGGATCCAACCTAATGGCGTCTTCACATTCTCGCACGGCCTCAGCCAGCCGCCTCAGACCCTTCAAAGCCGCAGCCCTATTGCAATGGTAAGCCGCATTGCCCGGGGAAATTGCTATGGCCTTATCATACAGGCGTAAAGCCTCCGAAAAATTACCCTGCTTGTAATTCTTATTCCCCGTTCTCTTCATTTCCTCCGGATCATTACTATCATCCACTCCCATTCTCCTCATTGGTTCTCCTCCTCTCGAGTAATTTTCCGGTCCGCAGTCGGTAGTTGCAGCGGGTTTAGATGCTGCACTACCACCTCTCATTATGCTGCCGTGGCCATAATTGACGGTGCCAGACCCCAAAACATCGGTCTTGGTAGACCTAACAGTCATGGCGGGCTTCAAAATCCTACCGGAGGGGCAGATGTTCCCTGTGGGAAACACATTGACCGCCGGAGAGTTAACCGATCCCCCACCTGAGTACATTACCGGGTGTGTGCCGGTCGAATAGGAGCGACCATGACCCGGCCTGAAGTTACGGGTAGGTCTCGGGGAACTCTCCACCGAAGAACCTGATAGCTCGCCGGAGTGGCTGTTGTAGTTGGAATCGGATATTCTTGGAATATTCGAACTGGGACCAGCGGCGGTCCGGCCTGAGACGGATCCGGAGGAGCTTGAACTACTACTGGTGGCAGTGAATCCACCCGGGCGAGTTAACAAGGTCGAAACTGGCGAACCAAGATCGAGTTCTCGAAAGTCAGGCTTGTTAACATTGATGCCATTATCTTCACTGTAGCTCATTGTATTCCTCAACTGATCCGTCAGGCTTTCTACCATTAACTCCGACGTCGGCCCAAAATGCGACATTTTTACACACGCTCACCAAATCCACTTAGTTTCTCACTGGAGCTCAGCAATGTGCGTGAAATTAAAAGGAACACATCAACAATGATGAAATGAAGAGAGACATGAAGACGAAGGGTGAGAGAGGAAAAGAGACGAGGATCTCGTGAAGTTAAAGGGAGATAGACAATCTCATCTTTCAAAGCCACGAATATAACAAATTTTACGCACTAATAAAATCTTCATCTAAAATAAATATGCTATACCATCCAGGTTCATGCTCTTATCCTCTTATTTTACATTTTTATGAGGTTTTAATAAAAAATAAAAATTGATGAAATATATGATTAAAAAATTATGAATCAAATATAAAATAAGGTTTCTTTTGATTCTCATTATTTGTAGATAAAGAATGAAAAATATAATCATTATGGATCCCACATCAGATATGAAAATGTCCAAAAATGGATGTGATTGATAACGATTAGAGTATTTTCAAAAGATTCTTTAAAAGTGGAATGTTATTTATTTTAAAGGGTCAATTTTTAAAATTTTATTCCAAAAAACTCTTCAATTTAACATTTTAAAATAAAGAGTGAATTTAAAACCTACCTCTCTATAATTTAATGCTTCAAATATTCTAATTTTCAATGCATAATTTATTTAATGATATAATTATTGGAGGGAATATGGTAAAAATAAAAGAATGAAAAAAAATAATAAATACATATTAGAAACTGTAAAATTAAATATTAAAAATAACGAAATTATTGGAGCATTTTAAAATTTTTGCTCTTTAAATTTATAGATACTCTTTAAATTGTAGAATATGCTCTTTAAAAATAGAGAGTCTCATGAAAATATTTTATATTTTATTTATTTTTATGAATGATTAATACAAAACAAACGGATTGTCCTCAAATTACAAAGTTGATCCAGAGATTGTACGCGTCAACAAATGCAATAATTAGCCACCCAAGAAATGGGATAAAAATGAGAATTGTCCTCAAATTACAAAGTTTATCCAGAGCTTACAATGAAAAACATGCTAAATTCAGAAGATTAAGAAAACTTTCCAAATATATATCTAATTATTAAGAAAAGACAATGCACCAAAAAATATGGCCTTTACGCTACAAATCTTGTGATTTCTGTGGGACCTTAAATTGCTCCAACTTTTCTTAAAATTCCTATTAACTGCTTTGTACGTTTCATAAAAGAGTTTTGTTTTTTTCCAACACCTCCCTATTCTGAGGGAATTGTGTACGATGTTGTGTCCCTAGCTCGATTCTTCATAAAATAGCATTGGTCACTTTCTTTTTTTTTTTTTTTTTTTCAATCTTTTAAAACTGAAATATAAAAAATGCATTACAAACTCCTGCTACAAGTTTGAAAGCCTGTCCAAAACCTTTCCTTGATTCAGAAATGCTGAATAGGTTTTAGGAATAAGCTATTTGTACACTCTTCACTTATCTTTTCTCTTATTCAACTCCACCTATCTCCTCACATGAAGGGTGAAAATATTAAATTTAATGTAGTGGGATCCGACCTCATGTGAGTGTTCTGATGGGACCGTGTCAACCAAAGAGTAAATCGAAATGTACACGTAGCATGATTGTAGGTTTTAACGGTGAGTCAACCTTTTCAGTGAATTAAGGCACCAAATAGGGATAATTTTGGAAATTCAAGATTACGGTCTGGACATAACCAGCTGGCCATGTTCTGGAGAGTGCGCTGCCAGCTGGCCTATATTACAATGGCATCCAGCTAACAAAATCATAGAAAATTAACGGCGTTAAGTTGACGGGCGTGATGCACAGAATATTCTGATGTTCTTCGAAATAACCGGCAGCTTTTACGGACTAAGGGAAAACGATGTTGAAAGTAGACTAGTAGCCATCATCCTGCGAGGCCAGATCAGCAGTGTTTAAAATGATCTGTCACTGTTCGATGCGCTGAAGTTAATTTGGAAGTAGGCCCCGTTTGATACACATTTTTTGTAAAATGAGAATGAAAAATATAGTCGTTATGGGTCCACGCAAGAGATGTAAAGACAAATATGGTGGCTGGATGTGATGAATAACGGTCATATTTTTCATTTTTATGGTGAAAAAATGAAAACCAAACGGAGGCTACAAATGGGTGAGTTAAAAATCAGACTCCGAAATTCAACCCAAAGTTCCAATCTGCATCACTTAGGTCCGTTTGAGAGAAATAATAGAATTTGAATGTTAAAAACATGAATCGCTTGGCTAGAATAAGTTTTACTAAGAATTATAATTAATTATGTTTAATTGGTATAATTTTTTATCTGATCCGTTTGACTTTGTTTTTTATAAAAATTGTCAATTAAAGAGATAAAAAAATTTATAATTGGGGTAGAATTTGTTTAGATTGTCAAAAAAAAAAAAATTAGAAAATTTGTTGTATTCGTTTGGCTTTGTTTTTCATTAAAATTATCAATTAAAGGGATTAAAAAAAATTTACCATTAGGAATAAAATTTATTTCAATTGCCAAAAAAAAAAGGAAAAAAAGATGGAAAACATAAAACCACAAAAAAAAAAGTGGGAACACATTTTCAACAAAAACAAGAAAAAAGGTCACGTGAGGGTTAAGATTGAAAACCAATTCTAGGGAAATTAAGTGCCATCAAACAAGGCAAAAATGGCAAATGGAATTTCAATTCCTACTTCTATGGAAATTACACTCCATCAAAGAGACCCTAAATAGAAGTGGACAAAACTCCTAAATCGATTTGGATTGAATTAGATCCGAATCAAACTAAATCGAACCGAGTTATTATTCTTAAGTTAAATACCCGAACGAATATTTAAATCAAGAACCGACGAATTTGGTTTGATTCCTGATTTTACACCAAGAACCGAAAACCTATTAAGAACCGAACATTCATATTTTATTTTATTTTTAAAAATTATATTAAATAAATTGAAAAAAAAAATTAAATAAATTTGATAACTAATTAATTTAAGTCAAACCCAAAATATAACCTTTTTTTTTTCATTTCTAATCTCCAGTCCAAGCTCAATTTAATGAAATTGACCTAAATTTTATCCAAATATCTCATTCTACCTTAGTATTGTTTTTTATGTGTTAGAGAAATCGAATTAGAAGCTCGATTGTACATCTCTTCATTATTATGAGCTTGCTATCGAAAGAGAATTTTAACAATCGAATATATAAAGAACTCAATAAAGAAGCGCAAAAGATAGCACCGATTGGATTAAGATCGAACACCTCATTAGTTGAATTAATGTAACATTATTGTAAATATTAAAAAAAATTATTGTACGAAACCCAAGAACCGAACCGATCGTTCCATAATTAAATTTGAACCCGACATTTTCACTTATTAAATACCCAAAAATTTGGGTTCGATTTGATTTTCTTTGAAGCAAATCGAATCAAACAATGTCCAGCCCTAATCATATCGAAGGAAATGCCATACTAAGGCACTTTCCCAAAAAGCAATATGAGACCACCTCATCTTGAGTATACTCCTTATTGCGCATTCACTACATAAAAATGCTTCAACATCGACTTAAACCTCCCGCTCTTGTATCAACTAATGCAGGGAGATGCAATATATTACATATTTACCGATATTAAAAAAAAAAAAACTAAAGTAGGAAGATGCAACTTTTTCCAGAAACTATAACTAATGTAGAGAGATGCAATCACTTTTGACCAAAAGTTATAGCTTATGAAAATGAACAATGTAGAAAGATGCAACCACAGTCCTTGCATCTCCCTACACAAGAGGACGATTCATGGTGCAAATAAATAAGTGAAAACATAGTTATTTGGTAGATCGATTCAATCTGAAGCCAAATAGGAGGACGATTCATGGTGCAAATAAACCCCCAAAGCTTATATATATAACCCCCATCATTCTAGCAGCACAATATAATAAGCAAATATCAACAATCTTAGTGCAAATAAAAATTGATAGTATGATCGAACTAGCATATCAAGTGAACCCATTTTCTTCACTTTTTCGTCATCATCTTAACGTCCAGCTGGGGTGCTCCCACGGATAAATGAACCCCGTCGGTGGCCACCAACAAGCACTTCTTTCAATCGAGATATGGGATTAAGCATTCTACCCATCCTCAGTACCTATGAGAAATAAAAGATACTATATCAAAATAGAGCTAAATAACTGCATATCAATCAGAGTATCAAACAATTGAAGCTTTGGAAACAAATTTTTAATTATTACTACTTCTAACATGATATTTCTTGTGAAAACAAGATAGTAAAATATAGAGATAACCTCAAGCTCATTAATGGGTTCTGGACCTCCTCTCTACAGACAAGACATTTAGAAAAATATATAATCAAGTCGAAACTCCTTCAATAGCTGAGGATCCTCCAGCCATTACTACAAAGGAACGAATACACGTAATCAAAATTTTACAATTCAGTAGGAAACCAAGCCAACCACTATCATAGTAGTATTGGATTTCCAGCTTTGTTTCCAGGAAGCAGTTGCTGTTCAGAACCTAATCAGTCATCGGTGAGTATTGTCCTACAAGTTGATGAGTTATTAATTCACATTTTCAAAGCTTGATGGCTTGCCACATGCATCCACTTTTTCGGTTCTGCCAACAAATCGTGACTTGCCCTCAAGACGTAAGAACAACTTTACCACACTTAACAAACAGAGACAAGAATAATCTCATAATCCCGAAGTTTTTGAAGACTTGCAGTACAATATACATCGATCTAAGATAACCTAAAAACTAGCAAGCCTTTGCAAATTGCAACGGCCCAAAAAAGATCCTTCTATTTTTTATTTATTCCTTTGGGCAAAGAACAGTTAGATACATGGGTACAACAAGCTACACTCTGAAGTACTCTTGCAACCATGTAGATAACTAACTCCACTTTGGATCAGGTCAAGGATCATACTAATAGTCTTCACTGGAAGTTTATCATCAGAAGTCTAATTTCCTCTTTCATTTTGTTTTAGCTGATTTTCTCCTGTAGCAGCAGGGAATAGGTAATGAAAGATAAGTCCACAGAGACATTGTATAATTGGTTCAATGCGGTGACTACTAACCCAATAGAGGGGCTGCCTAATTTTATTTTGTTATTATCTTGTTTAAATTGATAATGCACACCTTGTGTATTATCCTTTGATTAATAAATGAGTTGATTACCTATAAAAAAAAATAAAAATGGTGACATGTTTCCAAATCCTCATTCAGTCCGCTATTCATCATCCATCTTTACCGTGCAACAAGTAAGGTTTTACAAAATTTCAGAACCGAACCGAACCGAACCGAACCGGAGCCGAACCAAGCCGAGTGGTTCTTCTGAAATTAAATATCCGAATCTTTTTAATTTTTAAATTTTTTTTATATTATATAAATCAAATTATTTAACTTTTTCTAAATAAATTAGCAAATTAACAAATTATTTTCAATTAACAAATAGTTGGTAAGTATTAATAATACTTTAAAGTATTTTTATTTCGATGACTTTTAATTTATATTTCTTTATTTTATGTAGATTTGAATATTTGAAACAAATGAATTATTGATATGGAATGGATCACCAATGTTTTAGTATTAGTGTTTGTTTTTTAGTATTTGTATACATTTGTAAATTAATCTTATTATACAACTTGTTATTTATATGTTAATAAATTGAACTACGTCAATTTGTAAAAGTAAGATTGAACATATCATTAGTTATTTTTATTATAAATGTTAAAAAATTTAATAATGGTACGGAACCGAACCGAACTGTACCCGAACGGGTCTGTAATTATATTTGGACCCGACGGTTCCATTTACTAAATATCCGAAATTTTTTTATTCGATTCGATTCTTTTCTTTTCAGAACCGAACCGAACCAAACCGAACTGAATCGGACCATATCCAGCCCTAGCAACAAGCAATCAAGCATTCTTCCATCGGTAACATGAAACCATGGGTATCATACACATGGGATTCCATATACGCACCATCCCTCCCCCACTTTTCCCTCAATTTCTAGTAATTACGAACAACATGAACACTCACGGAATTGAACAAGAAATCAGATATCAACAAAGCAAATCATGTAAAATTATTGTAGTTGTTTTTTCTGTATAGTGATTATCTGAAAGAAACTAAAAATTCTATCTATCCATATCAGAGGCACTAAAATAATGCATATTTTCCAGATTATTAAGAGTACCTCATCATTGACGCCAAATTGCCACTTCAGGTGCAAAACTTGCCACCTCTCTTGCTGCCACTTCTGGCCAAGAATTACAAGCCCCGTGACAGCTGCTGCAACGAATATTGACCAAATTGTATTCGCTTCTTTAGCATGGGCATATAAAGAAGTAGCATGCCTTTTCCACCAAGCTTCACAAGGAAGGTCAGCCCCATCATACTTATCTTCCTCAACAGGCTTTTGGAAATTTGACATGCCTGAATCTGAGGCACAGTCAAAAGGTTCAAGAATGTCTTCAGTCTCTATATCTTCCTCAACAGTGTCGGAATTTACCATGGTTGCTTCGCTATGGAACGAACTAAAATTGGCAGTGCTGTACATACTCTGCTCTTTGTCAAAGGCAATATCTTTTTCGAAGTCTGTACCACTGGTTGAGAAACTACTATTCTTTTCATCCAAAATCTGAATTCTGGGAAATTCATCAGATATCATCCCTTTGATACTCAAAATTTCTTCTTCACTTGCTTTCAGTTTACCCCTTTCCTTTGCAAGCAACTGAGGAGTATCATCTTCACCTCCCTTTTCACTGCATATCATATTGTATTTAGGTTCCAACAGCAAATTGTCATGCTGAGTTGGAGGAAAACCAAAATGACCAGACATAAGCATTGCATGAGAAGGTTCGTCATCATTCTCTGCACCTAAATCGCCCTGGTTATCATCACTAGAATCGCCTTGTTGAGGACCAGGAGCAGCAGCATATGCTGATGCAGTGAGTGATACAACTTCCCATTCATGTCCTTTAGGAGCAGTTTCCTCTCTCTCCTCGTTATCTGCCATCTATAAGAATAACGAGTTTTACCAAGGCTTTATTTGTCAGAGAAATGGGAGGAAACAAAGGAAAAATTGGTAAGATCAGAATAGTCGAAAGCAGGAAATACGTGGAACCTTGTGACATCCTCCTATGGAATAGAAAAACAGAGCCATAAAATCACTATTCATCTAAACACATAGATAAGTTATGCAATCATATATTACACACAGTCAGTTATGTAGGCAAGCGATATTATACTTGGGAGAAACTTGGGAAAGATAATTTTTTTGCACAGAAAATGTCGCTTCTTGTTGCAAGAACAATAAATAATAATCTCATCTTGCATTGTCTAGAACATTGATAGTATACTACAAGCAACTACTTCAAAGTCAAATTTATGAAACTTGAAAATCCAGGGCACAAGTTGTCTAGAAGAATATTGACTTCCTAAATTTGTTAATTGAGTCTATTAAAAGAAAAACTGGCAAAAACGAATATAACTTGGATTGTTGATACAATTCGCAATTCACAAACATGGTCATATCAATAAAGAAATATTTATATAGTTCAATCCCTAACAACAAAACCAATTCAACAAAAATAATATATCCCCTCAACTGAAGTATATTTCATTTCTTCCTGTTACTTTTTCAAGATTTAAGTACGTACATGATTCAGTGCACATATTTAAGATTTCCTCAGTAAATTAACAGTTCTCAGGTAAACAAACTTCTAGGTAATGAACAATAACAAACCTTTGATTTAATTGAACAAGACACTAATCAATTTAAAAGAAAAAAAACACTGTCTTCAAAGCAAAGGGGAAAAAAAAGGCGATATACATCTCTAGCTACAATCCGTAACAATTTTCTAATTGTACTGAAAACACAAAATTATACACGCCCTACAAATAGATATAAGCGCATAATTGTAACATCCAAAAAAGAGAAAGTATTCACAGGCAGTATCCAGTACAGTGAATAATCGAATCACAACATCGGGAAAAAGGAAATCACGCATACTGAAGTCAAATACTAAACAACCCAATATCAAATACACGAAATTATTGCTAATTAATCGTCAATCGGAGAATCCTTATAGCAAGTTAGAGATAAGTAGAGCTCCGATGAAAAATTAAGATAAAAACTGAAGGTACCTCGGAAAGGAGAGATTGGGGTGGGGGTGGGGAGGGAGAGGGGATTTATACAGTGAGATATTTGGGGGCAAGGAGATAAAGGAACCGGAATAACCGGTGTTAGTATAGTGGTTGGCTTATTTGGACGACGAGGGGAGTTTACCGGCCCTGGGAGGTATAGGTAATGGCATCTGTGAAGTCGGGTGATAATCTTACGTGGGGGCCAATTGATACGGTTGCGTGCATGGAGAGAGAGTCGCCTATTTTGAAATGAATATATCTAGGCCATGTTTCGTGGCCATTACTTGAACAATCTGCTCGACGTTCAAATGATTATTCAAGGGGCTTTATTTCCAAAATTAGAGGGCGTTTATGAGTGATTTTTGGGGTAAGAATTGATTTTTAAATAGTGATATGATGAAAAATATGTGGTTGAAAAAGAAGGAAAAATTATTGATGTGATGGAAAATATTATTTTATTGAAGAATGTGTAGTTGAAAATGAGAATTGATTAAAAATTGATTCTCAAAATCTGTACCAAACAAGCCCTTAATATTTTGAATAGTAAATTTTTGAAGAATGTATAATTAAAAAAGAAAAAAAAATTTGAATTTACGTGTATAATATTTTATTTTGTGAATGTGTAATTAAAAAATTTGAATTTACGTGTATAATATTTTATTTAAGGGCAATCAAACGATGGCGTAATCATATTTAGCCATTGTTTTATGGTCATTATAAAAGGAAATTAGAGAAAAATGATATTTTGAATAGTGAATTTTTGAAAAAATGTGTGATTAAAAATAGAAGAAAGTTTTGAATTCACCCATTTTTGTCTCCTTTTAAAACAAATTTTATTAATTTTCATGCTCATTTTCAATCACACATTTATATAATAAAATATTTTGCACTTAAATTGTAAAAATTTCATACTTTTTAATTACACATTCTCCCAAAAATTACTATTCAAAACTTTTTTAAAAAAATAATGGCCATCCAATAAAAGTTTTATCATGTGTGAGTATATGATTGAAAATGAGTATAATAAAAAAAAAAGTTTTAATTTGAAAGAATCGAACAACGGCTTAATAGTTCAACCCGCTCATTCAAGTTACACCTCTCCCTCCCTCTCTCTCTCGTAATTTCTTCAACCTTTCCTTCTCCATTGGACTCTGCTTTTTATCGATTCTCTGCCAATCAATTCATAATCTTGGCATTTCTCGATTTCTCTGTTTTAATTACTTGTTTTTGGGTTTTGGTTATTTGATTTATGATCTAAAATTATGGGTTTGTTTATCCTGGATTCAAAAAAAAAAAATTTTGATTTAGACACTGTGGATGTTTGGCTTTCAATGGGTTTAGGGGATCTAATATTTTGTTCTTTTGCCTTTACTGAAGTTGAGATTTCCACCCCTAGCAGTTAACAACGGATTATCTCTATCCAACTTCTCCCCCTTTGGTGCTTCTCGACATTATCAGTCAACTATATAAATAATACCAATTGTTCACTTTGTGTTGCTTGGTTAAGTGTAGATAAGAGTGTGTTTGATAAAGATTATTAGGGAAATAATGTATTTTAAATAGTGATATGATGAGAAATCAGAAATGTATGGTTGAAAAATAAGGAAAAATTATTGATATGATGGAAAATATTATTTTATTAAAGAATGTGTGGTTGAAAATGAGTAAAAAAATGAAAATGAAAAATAAAAATGTGGCCAAGCAGGCTCTAAATATGCTTGGTTAAGTAGAAGTTACCAGAGCAGCCTTGGAATATTTTGTGTAATTATTGTTCAAATTTGATTTTTTTAAACCATCTTCAGTACTTGTGTCAAAGGGAAGTTAAGAGTGTGTTTGATAGAGATTATTGAAGAAGAATGAATTTTGAAATAGTGATATGATGAAAAATATATTGTTGAAAAAGAAGAAAAAGTTATTGATGTGATGAAAAATATTATTTTATTGAAAAATATGTGATTGAAAATGAGTAGAAAAATGAAAATGAAAATAAGAATGTGGGTTAAATGGGCCTAATTTTGTTTTTATTGGTGTATTTGAAAAAACAGCCAATCATTTGAGAATAACTTAAAAAAAATGAGTTTTACTCATTAAAGGTATAATTGATGGTGTTATCTTAAATGAGTAAAATAATTTAATGATGCAGCCACGCAGGGAGCATATAATGGGTAAAATGAGTTTCACAAATTTTTTATTTTTATTTTTTTGTTTCCTTTTTGTTTCTCAAGTTTGAAACTTTGGGTAACATGGCTACAAGAAGGAATCAACGTAAACACCAATAACAATATTTGGGTTTGTTTTGGACAATGATTGTGCAAGCAATTTTGATATATAATGATATTAGGTATCGTAAACTACATCTCTCCAAGGCTCCTAATACAAATTGGGATTCTAAAAGAGATATGACACTTTGGATCATCATGTGCGAATGTTTTGCACGTTTGGTAGATCAAATTTTGGCTATTCGCAGGGTGGGTCGAGATCACGAAGGAGAGGAAGAGGGTTGGAAAAATGGGAGAGAAAAAAACCCTGTTTGATAGCAAGAATTTTTCATGAAAGAAGGAAAAAAAATTTCATTTTTCATCTTTTGGCTTGTTTGATTGCACAACTTTTATAGAGAATTAAGGTGCGTTCTCTTTGTCATTTTGGGGTCGTTTTCTGTTTTCGATTTTTCAAAACGACGAAAACGCGTTCTCTTTGTCATTTTAGAAAACAAGTTTTTCAAAATACCAAAAAATTTTACACTAAAAACCCAAAACGAGTTTTTCTCGTTTTGGACGTTTTGTGTGCAAATCTCGCCAAAATAGAAAACACTCAAAACGCGGCACTGTTCACACAAAAACCTCCAGACCCAGATTTCTTTCAAACTCATTTCCTCCTTCTTCTCTTCTCTTCTCTTCTCTTCCATTCCCTTCCAAACCCATCTCCTCTGTTCTCTTCTCTTCACTTCTCTTCTGTTCTCTTCTCTGCAACCGGCGACGAAAGAGAGTGTCAGAGGAGGAGGCGACGCTGTGAAAGAGGCGACGAAGGAGATTGTCGCGTGAGGAGGCGGCGATGCTGCTGTGAACGCAGCATCGTGACCCATTCATTTTGGGCCCGTCTTTACCTGCTCTCTGCGTTTTGGGTCCGTCTCTACCTTCGATGTTGTGCTGTGGCTTGGGGGTTTTTTGTTTTTCGATTGGGCGGCTTTGTGGTGGTGTGAGACGGCGGTTTTTGTTTGTGGTGGTGGTGGTGCAGTGTTGATGGAGGTGGATTTTAATGGAGATTTTGGTTGAATTTGGTTGATGGTGGTGGTGGTAGCCGTTGATGGTGATGGTGGTGGTGTTGATTTTGGCGATGGTAGATGGTTGATGGTGGTAGTAGTGGTTGATGTTGGTGGTGAGATGTTGATTTTGGTTGATGTTGGTGGTGGCAGTGGTTAGCGATGGATTTAGAGTGCTCCATCTGGTTCAACCATTTCTTTATTTCTTCAACTGTATTCTGCCACTGCTAATGCAGCCCGCACTGGAAGACCAGGAGAGACACTTGTTGGTGAAAGTTATTGACAGGGTGCTCTATAAGTTGGATGAGTTGGTTCGGCCATATGTACATAAAAGAGAAGAATCCGAGTATGAGGAATGTAGGAATAAGTAGTGGCATTGCTGGGGGAAATTTGCTAATACATTGTTACAGGAAGCAAGTGTTCGTGGGGAGAGAAGGAGAGTTGGAGATGTGGTCAAGAGTGAAGGATAATTAATGTGGATGGAGAGGGCATTTTAAGTGAAGCGTTGTGCCGAAGGAATTATGTAGATAAGGTAGAGGATGCTGAAAGAGGGATTATAAAGAAAATTGAGGGAGGTGGGATCGTCTTTTTGTGACTAGAGAAGATGTTGAGGGAATTGAGGTGTGGCAGAGTTCAAATTACTCGAGTGCAGTTTCAGTTTTATGATAATATGTAGAATAACGGACTGGTGATATGTTAACGTCAATGGCATTGTTCATTTTGTATTGTGATACGGTGGTGGACAGGGTGGTTTATGCTGATTATTCTAAGACGTAGTTTATCATTGGAGAAAGAAGTCCAATGTGGAATATAGTTGTTTTTGGAGGTAGGCCTCCTTTTGGTAGTTTGTTTACAATGATTTATTCAACTGAGTTCATGTTTTATCAACTTTTTGATCTATATGTTAAGGTCAATTGTCCTTGTTATTTATGGACATCTATGTATTTGGAGCCGTTTTCTAAAGGCATGTTGATAATTATTATTTATTTTCTAGATTTTGTTCCCAGTATACAGAACTAGTGAGAGGCGGGATAATGGTCGTGGATTCCTTTATTGTTGTTGCGGGTGAGTGATCTAACTCGGAAATAGCATAGGATATAATTCACAAAGAAGCTGGATATAATTTATTTTAATCTCTTTAAATATTTAAACAATTAAAATTAATTGAATAATCAGATTTCTTGAACAAAATATTATCAAATAATATTATAAAAAAGTGCAAAGAGAACGCGTATTCTGTTTTCTGTTTTGAGAAACTGTTTTTAAAAATGACAAAGAGAACGCATTTTCAGTAATTTCAAAACTGACACCCAAAACACAAAACACAAAACGAATTTCAAAACTCAAAACAAAAAACAGAAACACGAAGAGAACGTACCCTTAAATTTTTACTTTTGCTTGATGTGACCAGCTTTTCTTAATTTTTTTAAGGAAAATCAATTTCCACCATTTTGGCGATTTTTTGTTTTCCATCGTTTTTTTTTTTTTTTTTTTTTTTTTGCAATTCGAACAAATTTTATCCTTAATTGTAAATTTTTTAAGTATTTTTGTGTGTTATTCTTGTTATCTCAAGAGGGTTTATTCAGTCACTGTTTGATATATATTATAATTTTCATTTTCATTCTTTTACTCATTTTCAACCATACATTCTTTAATAAAATAATATTTTTCATCACATCAATAAATTTTCATTCTTTTTCAATTACATATTCATCATCATATTATCCAAAAAAATACATTCTTTTCATTTTTAATGTGCATCAAATTGGGGATGAATAACAACTTTTGATTGTCTGTTAAAGAGTGGAGGCCAAAAATTCGGGACACCTCAATGTAATATTCAACAACGTGTTCAAGTGTCTGTTGCGTATTAAATTCATCTTGCATTCAATTATATTTGTGTAAAGATTGAAAACGCCATTGAATAATACTTCTAAAAATTGATTGAATAATTTTCATGGAAAAGTTACAATTTCCATGGAAAAAGTGATAAATTTCATGAAAAATAATGACTATTAAACAACAATAGTTGGAAAAAATGATTATTTTTATGAAAAATAATGGCTATCAAATTCCAAAATATGAAAAAGTGCAATATTTTTTAGTTTGAAAATGTTGTCAATCAAATACATTTAATTGACATTTTTTATGCAAATAATTTTTAAACAATTGAATTATCTAAATTTTATTTTATTTTAGTGTAAATTTCACATTTGCAATCAAACACATCATAAGAGAATTAAGTAATCGTCTAAGAGAACTGTGAAAATGCTGACCAAAAATTCTGACGGACTGACGTTAATGTAAAACTTTTACAATTCAAAGGTGTTTAATCGAATTGGTCAATTCAACTGAAACTTTGGTCTGATTTAGATCCGTTCTTATCACGGGTTTGTTCACTCTTTATATCCTTTTGGTTCCATGTTCGGTGTTTGGATCAAATTTCAAAACATTGAAAATAAAAGTAAAAATTAGAGTCCTCACCACCATATAAATACACGCAAAATTCGGTTCTTACAAATACGCAATTCATTTTCGCCTTTTCATTTACTCGCAATTTCTATCTAAAAACCGCAACTAGACTAGAGAAGAAAAGCTGAAAATGAAGGCAGCTATGTTGAGATCTGTACTCAGGAGGAGCTGCTCCACCACTGCCGCATCGGCATCCCACGCAATGCGGCGCGGCTTCGCATCAGACTCTGCGCCGGAGCGAAAAGTTGCCGTTTTGGGAGCTGCCGGTGGGATCGGACAACCGTTGGCTCTGCTTATGAAGCTGAACCCTCTCGTCTCCAAGCTCGCTCTCTACGATATTGCCGGAACTCCTGGCGTCGCCGCTGACGTCAGCCACATCAACACCAGATCTGAGGTCTCTCTCTCTCTCTCTCTCTCTGTGTGTGTGTTTATCACAATTTCTGTTTCTAGTGTAATTATTCTTTTTTTTTTTTTCTGTTTTTATGGAGTTTCATTTGTATTTGTTTAGGGTTTTGGACCACCTATTGTCTCCTCTCACTTTTAGGTTTTGGATCAATGTGTGATTTGTTTATTTCAATTTTGTGCTATTTCTTTGTTGCAATGGTTGAAAATAGTTGATTACACTACCAAAGTAGGGAGACATCAGAGTGTGGTGTGGAGAAAGAATAAATGGTCTTTTTATCCTTTATTTTCAATATTTGATTTGACAAAGTAGTTATATACTTTCTGTGTTTCTGCAAGATGTCAAATACATCTCCTCATGAGAAATGAGATCTCTTATTAAAAATTGCTTTGTGTCTGTTCAGAGAGTCACATTTGAAACAGACGCGGATTCTCTTTATTTGATATGGAAGCTTCGATGACTAATAAAATGATCCTGTGATCTTGATTCATAGTAATTTCCATACCAATACTAACATCCAATTTCATTTTCATTTAATTTGGATTGGAAATTGCTCAACACCACCACCTGAGTTTGTGGAGGAAACATAATTCTAAAATAGTTTTTCACGAAAACTAGCATGCTTGTGTTTCCTCGAGTGTCAAACCTCTCACATTCTAAATTCAATCATGGTTGTTATGATTGTTGCAGTATTGAATATTTGGTTGTTTTGAGGTTTGTTCCTCTTAAGCTTCATGCTACACATATACTTGATTTTCATATGTCTCATTCCAATAGCTTCATAATCTATGAAGCTGTGAGCCTTTTTTTTTTCCTTCTTCTTCAGTGTACTGCTTGTCTTTTTACCTTTTATCTGTGGTTTGAACTATATAACACCTATTTTCTTGAATATTAAATAGGTTGCTGGGTTCATGGGAGAAGACCAACTGGGGCAGGCTCTGGAGGGATCTGACATTGTCATCATTCCAGCTGGTGTACCCAGAAAGCCTGGCATGACTCGTGATGATCTCTTCAACATCAATGCTGGAATTGTTAAATCTCTTTGCACTGCAATCTCCAAGTATTGCCCCAGTGTGAGCCTTCCTGCTTTGAAGTTATTGGATTTTTCATGACTTTCTCTTTACTGAAATGTTCCATAACTATATTTGTGCTACTTCTTCCAAAATCAGGCGCTTGTCAATATGATTAGCAACCCTGTGAACTCCACTGTCCCAATTGCTGCAGAGGTCTTCAAGAAAGCAGGAACCTACGATGAGAAGAAACTGTTTGGTGTGACCACACTTGATGTTGTTAGGGCCAAGACATTCTACGCTGGCAGGGCCAAAGTCAATGTGGCAGGTGTGTGTATATATATTTACTTGCTCATTCAGTATTGCTTGTTAATCTTGAATTATATTGAAATTTCTTTTCACTGCCTAAATTTTCTGCCTCTTTCTTGCAGAGGTCAATGTACCCGTTGTTGGTGGGCATGCTGGCATAACCATTCTCCCTTTGTTTTCACAGGTACTGGATTTTTTTTCTTGTTTATATTTTTTGTCTTATTTTTTCAAGTTGGCATTAGTGCGCTTCATTTAGACTTACAATACACGGTTGAATGTTTGATAATAGGCTACACCAAGAGCCAATTTGCCCGATGAGGAAATTAAAGCTCTCACGAAACGAACTCAAGATGGTGGGACAGAAGTTGTTGAAGCTAAGGCAGGAAAGGGTTCAGCTACGCTATCAATGGCGTAAGTATCAACTATTCTATTTTTTCTTTCGAATTTTTGGTGCACGGTATTTGGTCAACTGGTGGTTTAGAGATTGAAGCTCAGATTTGAAAGGAAGAGGCTATTTCTTAATCCTAGATGACTTAGTTGCCGATTATGCTATTCTATGTACAGTATACACACAAAACTCCATGTGCTACTACAGCACGATCGATTTCCTTTTATTTCTTGATTGGTGCGTGCCTTGATGTGTACATCATCCAGATGCATGACAAACTGAACCTACTCTGTAGGAAAGATTTCTCCAGTTTTTCGGTCATAACAGACAATTTATACTGGGATAAATATCGAAAGCAGCCATTGAATTTGATGCTGGTTGTTACCTGTGATTTCGTGCTAATGATTTGTCAAATTTGATTAAGTGGTCCTAACTAAGCACTGATTTTTATGCAGTTATGCTGGGGCCATATTTGCTGATGCCTGCTTGAAGGGACTTAATGGGGTCCCAGATGTTGTTGAGTGCTCATTTGTGCAGTCAACCGTCACTGAGCTACCTTTCTTTGCATCCAAGGTAATAGAATCGCAACTTTACTTTTTTTGGTTCATCAATGAGATGTGAGCACTTGCTTGGCTATATGAGAACAATGGTTGTTAATGGGTAAAACCTCTGGTTATCAGGTGTCCACATCTTTTGAGTCATGTAATTTTTTTTTGAATGAATCACACCACTTGACTTGTTGGACAATATCATGCACGTGCCTTCTTGTAAAGCCCTAAAATCGGCACATTTTGTGAAGCCATGCTTTCTGCATTGTTGGCTGGTTAACATACATATGCATTTCTTGAGTTTAATCGAGGATATCAAATTTAATTGATCATGGGTTATTAAAACTCGTGTGTGCTGTTACGTCTTCATTACCAATTAGTAATTATGAAAATTGTCTTGTTTCTGCTTCAGGTGAGGCTTGGGAAGAACGGTGTTGAAGAAGTCCTAGGCTTGGGCCCACTTTCTGATTTCGAGCAACACGGACTAGAAGCTCTTAAACCTGAGTTGAAATCCTCTATTGAAAAGGGTATCACATTTGCCAACCAGAGTTGAAATGGCTCAACCAACTCCAATTCTGATATTAAGAAGTCAAAAACAATTTTGCACATCTTTGGGTGGTGTATTTTCTGTGTTTCCTATTACAAAGAGGGATAAAATATAGCTACTCTTGAGTAGTCTTATAGTACATTCTCAAATAATACCAGCAACATACATAAACTGATTGAGGTACTTTCTTATTTGGAGATTATAACTATGCTTCTCATGTCTCTCATTGGTTAATGCACTTTAATTGATTATTCGTCTGCTATGTTTAGGACTAGACAAAGTTTCTTTTGCGCTTGAATTCCTTTTTCAGAATTTTTTTTCTTCGATATATTGTTACTGTTCTTTGTTGCTAATTTCTGATATATTTATTATGTACCTATGAATGAGGGGTAATTAGTACAAAATGTTTATACCTTTTATTTTTTTAACATTTTTACCCATATTTTTACATTTCATTGATCATTTACATTCAATTTCTCAATTAAAAAAAAATGTAGAATGACAAATATACCATTCTATTAAATAAAACAAAAAATAGAGGAGGAAAGAATAAATTGCAATTGTACTTTCAATTTTTAAAAAAAACTACAAATTAGTCTAAATAATTTATTAAAAGGGTTATTAGCATAAAATTTCTTTACCTTACAATATTATTTGTTTAAACCATTCATGTCTCATTTTATTTTTTTGACATTTTCATATTTTCATTACGAAAATAATCATTTTCATCAATTTTCTCAATTAAAAATTGTAAAATGATAAATATATCCTTCTATTTAAACAAAATAAAGAATAAAGAATAAATTGTAACCATACTTCGAAACATTTCAAAAAAATTTTACTTATTTATTTGTACCTTTTTGAAAATTTTGGGAATATAGTTATAATTTATTCTTTATTTTTTTTTATTTAAATTGGAGAGTATATTTGTCATTTGACAACGTTTAATTGAGAAAATAAATGAAATAATGATTTTCATAATGTAATGTCAAAATAAGGATGAAAATGTAAAAAATTAAATGTATAAACGTTTTGCACAATAATTTGGAAAGATTAAGACATTTTATACTAATTACCTTTTAAATAATTTATTTGAACTCATTTACAGTTTTTAAATAGTTATATTTGTAATTCGTTCTTTAATTTTTATTCTTTTTGTTTTATTTAAATATGATGATATATTTGTCATTTTATATTTTTATTATTGAGAAATTGGATGAAAATGATTTTTTTGCAATGAAAGTTGAAAATAAAGGTGAAAATGAGTGTTGTGTGTTTCTACTTGCTAATTTTTGCTATACATGCCATGTAGCCATGAATGTCGTTAATTTCTACTCAAATTTCAAAATGAGTGAAAGAATGTCCGATTGAAAACGAGGTTGAAGAAAAATCGAAAAAGCGATTCTAAAAAAATTCAAAATAAAACAAGGAATAATTATTTCATTTATATTTTTAATTTTTAATTTTTGAAAAACAAGAGATCGTGCCTGTGAGCCGTGTTGGGCCAGCAAACATTTTGGCATGCCACACACTTGATGCAGCCTACGGGCCATTCCGGCCAGACATAAGCCCTGCCTTTGGGCGTTTGTCGGCTCATTATGAGTCTGACTCACTCAATATGGGCCAAATATGAACATATTTTTGTTCCCAACAAAAAGGAACAAAATGAAACGGAGGAAAAGAGAGGGCAAAAACCTATTTTCCTGCCGTAATAAACAAATTAATCCACGCAGCTAGAGGATATAATAATAAAAGGCATTATGAAGGCCTCGTTTGCCCTTAAAACTTCCCGTGCATTGCACTTTATTGACAAACATGGTCACTGTACACAAACTAGAACATGCATCACATTAATAAAACGTATTCACATGCATGTGCATCTGCAACAAGCTAACTTGATATTCTTTTCAATGAAATCAGAAGAAAGCATTTGCACAAGAGTAAGGTCAATTAAGGGTTCGATTAAGAACAGATATTTGACCAGAGTCTCCATTCAGAAAGAATATTTCCAAAAGGTATTGTGATGATGATGTCATTGCTGAATTCAATCTGTACGTTGGTTGTAGTATTTTGCTACCTCTAGGACATGGTATGGTTAAAGGTCGAGGTCCTGTCCTCATCTGCCAAACTTGCAAGAAACCATGTTATTTTTAACACCCTCAGAGCATCTTCAAAAGACTATTTAAATATAAGATGTTCTATTTTAAAATAGAAAGTGAGTTTGGCAAACTCACGCTCTATAATTAAATGCATTCAAAATATTTCAATTTTCGATTGAGAAAAATAATATACTAATTTGGAGGGAAGTTAGTGAAAAAAAGGAAAAACAATAAATATTTTTTGAGAGTAACAAAATTAAGAGGTAAATATAAAGAGCCCGTTGAAGTAATTTATAGATGCTCTCAAAATTGCAAAATATGCTCTTTAAAAATAGAGAGTATCTTGCACTCTTAATTCAAGTAAATGCAAAACCACATCATCCATCAAAAGAAGAGCAGATAATAGTAACCTAAGCGAATGCTGAGCATCGATTATCATTATTTCAAGGCATAATCAAACACCAGAAAAGCATGATTTAAGCATTTCTTTTTACTGTGACGGTGCTCGTGCAGACTATACTTTTCAAATAAGGAATGCCATCATGCAAGAGTAGTACCTCAACAATTCCTTTCCGAGGTGCATGGATAGCTAGACAAAGGCAATAATCACTCTGAGTACCCATAACAAGCTGCAGTATCTTTATTGACAAGAATCTCCACAAATAGGCAGTCTGCATCATGATATCCCTGCAAGGAAAACAAAGATCAATAAGGTATATATCATAGATGCCTCAAAAACAATAGATAGCATATGCATCACAAGCCTTCCACAAGAGCTTGGGTGTCTAACAGCAAAATTCATCCAAGTGATCCCGTTATTGCAGCCAAAGTATCAGTAGGTGACAATGTGAGCTTCTCACCATTCCATGGGTGATCCTTCAAACAAGTCAGTGGAGAGGCTGTCATCAAGTGCAAGTTTTTTGTTTGTAGCACAAGCATGGTATTAATCATCTATACCTACACTTTGACTTCAAAACTAGATTTGTCACTTTTCAGAAATTTGACAGCAAAAAATGCACTAAGAACTAAGAAGGTGTTAATTTAAAAACAATGTATCAATTAAAAGCAATTATGTCACCTTGCCGCAAATGGTTGAACCTTTGCTTCTGGCTGTTTTGTTGGCTTTTGTTCACTACGCCATATCAGTATCGAAAATGTTGCCGGTGCAACTTTTGACAGAATAGCCCTTACTAGTGAATCTGCTCTTGTCCTCTGAAAGTCTTGAAATATGAAACGAACGATCAAGTAAGGAGGACAAAAATTGGAAAAGGTAGAAGCTATAACATAATGAGAACAGAAAATATTTTACGGGCGAGAGATTCTATGGCAATTATGTAACCAAAAAGCCACCACACCAACCTAAATGCTGAAATTACGGCATCTTCTCCAATAGTGACTGCACAATGGTAATGTTGACTTGACTGCCCAACAATAAAAGCAGCTGAATTGAAATACCAGAGTTAATTCAGATACTTGCAAAAGTCACTGGATCAAAGAATTTGAACATAAATACAAAGCCATTATCCACAGCAGGGAGGAATATGGAAAGCAAGAAAGCAAAAGAATGGATGGGCAGTAAGGGTTAAAAAAAGTAAGTGGATATAAAACTCTAAGGGTGTGTTTGATAGAAAGATGGAAAATGAATGGCAAATAAAATGTTTGGCAGGGAAGTGATTTGCCTAGAATTTATTTTAGAGGGAATTGTAATTAATGGTGTTTGATTGATATAATTTTCCACCTAATCCGTTTGACTTTGTTTTTCATGCATATGGTTACTTTTTGGGATAATTTTTTAACAATTTGTATTAAAATTTATTTGGATTGCCAAAAAGTAAAAAAAAAATTAAAAAAAATTATTTTCATAAAATTTTTATGTTCGTTTGACTTCGTTTTTCATGCAAATTGTCAATTAAATGGATAAAAAATTTTACCATTGAATTTAGAATATGTTTTCATTACCAAAAAGTTAAAAAAAATAAAAAATAAAAAATAAAAAAAACACCCAACAAGGTGGAAAATAATTTCTCACTAAAATCATAAGAAAATATTTTCCTACTTTTGTGCTTCAAGGGATTGTACATTAGAAATTGATGGCAAACATTTTCCAGGGCAAATTTGGCAAATCAAACAGCCAAAAGTAGGAACTAGGAAAATATTTTCCTAGTTCCAGGGCAAATTCGGCGTATCAAACGCGCCCTAAAAGATAAAAAAATATATGCTAAAGCTTCTGATAAAATTGTAACATCGTTTAAAAGTTTTAACAATCTCATTCGATGAACATTGTTCATTAATACACTAAACAATATATATATATATATATATAGAGAGAGAGAGAGAGAGAGAGAGAGAGAGAGAGAGAGAGTCTAAAGTTTGTAACTAACTGGATTTCCATAAGAGGTGGGGCATTACACCAGTAATAGCAGCATCTGAACATGGTCCATATTTGCTAACATTCAACAGCTGGTAAGGAAGCCTTGTAAAAGATATTCCAGAATCATCCGGATCCATCTTATCAAAAGAATTATTCCAAGACTGAGAATCTGTCCCTTGAAACCATCGTTGCAGCGTATTCTACATATCATCGAGGATACATATCAGACTTTAGGAAAATATATACTGAAGTAAATAAAGAAGAAGAAAAAAGCTGAAAAGGGTGATATGATATAGGATATAGTTCTTTAGTGGTAAAATCATGAAACCATTACGACCAGAGAATTAATCTGCTGAAAATTATAAAGGTAAATAATAACAATCTGTACCTTAATGTCAGATCCTTCTACCGAGGAATTACGCCACGGCATAACGACGCAAACCTCCTCTGATGATGTATCTTCTGTTAAATCTTTCTTAGTTCCACGGACCCTCAACTTTAGAATCTTTCACGTGTTCACAATCTGCAAATTAAGAGCAGCCATGAAACAAATATTTAATTTGAACTTAAATAGACTGGTAATAATAACAATAGAGGATGCTCAGCAATTATAACTACAGTTAGTCTCAATATACTTTAGATATGAGTAAACAACTATCAAATTCAGTTAAGTCAGTCACCGTTCATCCATTCACGAAATCATATATTATAAATCATTACCCAGAATCACCCATAATCAAATTAAAGATCCAAACTTTACCAAATTCCATACACAAAACAGAAACACGATTAAAAAAATAAAATTATATACGTTCTAAACTGCCAACCTGTTTGTGAATGAGAATGCCTTGGAGAGAATAAATAAAAAGGTAGCCACATGAGGTTCCAACGGCGATGATTATCGAAGACGAGCCACTCGACAGCGGAGATGAACTCAGATTTAATTGGGGAGAGGTGGGGTCGAATCTTGACGACCCGTTTATTGTTGGGGTCAGGTCCGCCATTGTTAGAGGATGACCAATGAAGGATGATAATTGGGGAGCGATTGGCGAGTGCTACGGAGTGGGTGTCGAGGGAAATTAGAAGATCGGGACTGTCGACGAGCCAGCCTTCGTTGCCGGCGCCGAGATCCGTCGACTGTAAGCGGCGAGGCATTGATAGCAGGATTTAGGACATAGTGGTTGATCGGAATTTCGTGCAAGTTTGGCTTTATGAGAAAATAAAAAAACTACATAAATTGTAAACATGAACGCTCGTTTGACTGCTGTTTCACAACATTGATGAGGATTTTTATTATTTTTTTTCATAAATTTTGAAAAATTATTATTATTATTATTTTAAATATGTGATCAAAAACTAGATTTAAAAAAAAAATATTTACATAAAAAATATTTTATTATAAAATTTTGTGATTGAAAATGAGTTTAAGAATTTTTTTTTTTTTTTTTTTTTTTTTTGTCAAACATGGACTTCTAACAAAATAATTGTAGAAAAGTTAAATAGAAAACGAAATATAATTGATCTAAGGGTGTGTTTGATACGCGTAAATTTTCCCTCGAAGTTGGAATTCGATTCCAACTTCCACTTTTGCGCTGTTTGATAGCGTTTATTTTCCATGAAATTGATTTCCACCCAATTCCAATGTACAACCACTTGAAGCGTGATTCCGTGGAATTCAATGACTTGTTATATAGGTGGGAATTGGTTTCCAACTCTTTTTTTTTTTTTTTAGCAATATAAACAAATTCTAAGATAAAGTGGAAAAAAAAATTATCCCTTTAATTGACAAATTTCATACAAAACAAAGCCAAACGTAAAAATAAAAAATAAAAATTATTTTTTTTATTTTTTTTTGACAATCTAAACATATTTTGTTCCCAATGGTAAAAAAATTTATTCATTTAATTGACAATTTGCATAAAAAATAAAGCCAAACGTATTATAATAGAAATGTGGAAAATTATACCAATCAAACACCTTTAATTCAATTTCCGGTAAAACAATTTCAGGCAATTCAATTCCCTGAAATTCAATTCCTTTCCACCCATTTTCTATCCTGGCTATCAAACGGACCCTAAAAGGAATCAAAATTTTCAATCTGTGTATCATGTGAAGGATGTCATATTTCAGTGCATCAACCTACATTGTATTGACTTTGAAGAAACATAGGTTTTTCTCGCAAGACAATCGCGTTGAGAAGATATTATTCGACTTGTTCTCTTGATGAGTTTTGACTATTTTTCCCTTCCTCAATCGAGAACCCTCTCATTGTCATTGGGTTCTGATTCTTATATGAGGATGCCACTTTGATCAATCTTGTATTGGAGTATCTTGACGATGTTAGGTTACTTTTAGGCCCCATTTGGTATCCATTTTTTTTTTCATAAAAATGAAAAATATGATCATTATTCATCACATCCAGTCAACATTTTTTACTTTTCATCTCTTATGTGAGACTCATAACGACTATATTTTCCATTCTCATTCTACAAAGAATGAGAATCAAACAGAACCTTATTATACTACATTTAACACATGTTTTGTTTGAATTAATATTTAAAATTAAAATCAACAATTAATATTAATCACTCATTTCATGAGACTAACAATTTTTTAATTACATATTTTATTAATTTTTACTAAAATTACTAAAAATTTGATTTTAATATATACCGAACAAGGGTTTAGTCAATAGGGGAATTTAAAGACAACTAGATGTACAACTATTGTGACTACGAATATATTTGGTTGGGCTCTGCTGCTATAATCTCAATATATCGAGGACCCCATATGTGATTTTTCCGGATAAGATCGACGTGCAACATAATCCCGTAACCAAACACTCCCCCAAATCCCCACCATATATAACCGAAGGATCCTTCTATCCCCTCCCACAATTCACCCGATTAAAGACGCAACGAGCACGGATTTTTCCATCAGACAAAAGTAGATAAGGAAGAAAGCAAGAAGAAATGTCAGGAATATCACAGGATTGGGAGCCAGTGGTGATCCGCAAGAAGGCCCCTACCGCCGCGGCCCGCAAGGATGAAAAAGCCGTCAACGCCGCCCGTCGTGCTGGCGCTGAGATCGAAACCGTCCGGAAATGTAAATATTTTAGCATATTGTGCGCCATTACATACTTTTTTGGGAGAAAAATTACTTTATTGTTCTGTGCGATTTTTTATATATTATTCGCTGGATGTGTATGTATGTTCGAAGAAAATTGATTGACCTTTTTCCTAGGTTTTTTTTTCATCGTATCTTTCAGTATATTCATCTGTCTATATTATGTATACATAAGATAATATGACTTCCTATATGCTTTTAGTTTGTTCGGCTAGGTTTCGATTCTTGTCAATGATTAATGTTCCTTAATTCATTCCTTTGTGCAATTATTCAAGAAAATATTTGTTCTTCCACGGCTGAGCATTATCTAACCTCTTTTCAGGTCAACCGATTTAACTAAAGGAAAGAGTCTAATTGTCCAAAATAGTTTATTCGAGTTCTGGTCACTAATAATTTCAGTATATTGAGGTGTGAGTAAATATCATGGTATAATAGGGTTTCTCTACATGTACCTAGGAATTGCACTTTGTGACTAAAAAAATTCATATTGGATTGGAAGGTTTTTTATTTCAATCTTAAAGCCCTAATTCTAAGTCACAGAGTAACTCAAGACTTTAGCTTAGAGGATTAGTTTAAATGAAGGTTTTGTTAACCTTTGGTTGCTGCGAACTGGAAACTTTTGTATTTTCTCTATCTCAAGTGGTCGTGGTTGTCTGTCTTTCAGATCTATTTTTTTCTTCTATTACAAAAAAAAACGTATCATTTGTTTCTGTTTTTGTAATTGAATCTTCGCTAATAACTAGAGCAGATTATATCATGCATGGATATTCCTGTGGCAAATATGAAAAAGAGAAGACTCTTGCTAGGACAATGGATAACATCACTTTGCTGGATTGACAATCATGTTGATGTTGGTCCAGGTTGTGTTCTATGCAAAAAAAAAAAAATGCTTGATATGTTCTCATTTATATATTGTGAGAGCAGATTCAACGCAGTGTTGAACATGTTTTTAGGATCCTCCAGAATGAAACCTTCAGCTTAGTAATATCTACCAGGACAATGGCTAACATCTCTTTTTTGAGACGAGTTGCCAGGGTTACTCTTTTGTCCTCCAAAAATCAAAATCCTTTTTTAAGTTGAGGATTTTTTTTCCCCTTATCTACTGTTTGTCTAGATATTTAAGGACGTGATGATGCCCTTTGTGTAGATCTAGCTTTGTTTGCTGCTTCTAACATTTGATGTCTTTCTTGCAGCTAATGCAGGGACAAACAAGGCTGCCTCAAGCAGCGCCACATTGAACACCAGGAAGCTTGATGACGAGACAGAAAATTTGGCTCGTAAGTTGAAATTGTTTGTATTTTTTCGGAACCTTTATATGGTTGTTGTATGAAATAATCATTTGCATTGTTAAGTCACGTGCACGCTCCCTCCTTTGGGTAAGATCATACTCCCTTTTTTCCGTAATATTTATCAAGTCCTTTTGAATTTTAAATGGAAACATCACGTATCCTATATTTGTCAGATTTGAAGAGAAGATGACAAAAATCAGTAAAAATGAGTGAAACTATGAAAATTGCTTCCTTTATGCAAGACTTCCTTTTTACGAGGTTGTGAGGAAACTGAAAATAATTTATTTTCGGATTCTAGTTGAAGAACAATAGCGGACTTGCCGATATCTTCTCAAGCGATCCTCCTTATTTTTCCATCTATATCTTATGGACACGAGTTTAATTGGATATCCCCTCACCCCTGTCATGATTTGCAATTTATTTCTAAGAACACTCTCTCCACTTTGTTTCTTAGCAACAAGGCAATTTGAGTTATTTGGTCCTTCGTTAGTTGAATTGAAGATTAATATATTCTATTGAGTTTTGTCGTACCTGCCTAAATTTGTCTCTAATCACCTAGGGATCCTTTTCATTTCCTCTTTTACCAACTGACTTGGGGTGGGGTAGGTGGGCTGAGCAGAATTCTGATTAAAACCTTTTAATTATGGTGGGATCACTATTTCAACATATAAATGCTTCAATTAATGCATGTTTCAAATACGTTGTCAAAATTCTGGAAACTGTTATCCGAATGCGTTGTTGAAAAGATTATTAAGGGTTGTTAATTAGCTAGTCAGTTACTGTTTGATGGAAAGACTGCTCTGTAGGAAAATTGTCTGATATGTACTGAAAAACTATTTCGTTTTTTCAGCCGTAGGTTTACCCTGATCCAATTTATTACTATTGGTTGATAATATACTAATCAAACTTGTGGCCTGTTGTATGCACTTGCTTCCTGTTCCAGTTGTTCGATGTTATTTTTTCTTTTTAATGGATCTCTTGTATTCTTTGTTGTTCGCTGTTTGTTATTTTGTGGTTTAGCCTGTGAGCCAACTCCTAGGCAGCATGATTTCATTGTGCAGGAGCACAGGCGAATAGGGGCGGATCCAGCACTTGGTGAGCGCCGCCCGTACTGGATCCGCCGGGAAAAAATATTAATTAAGATTTATGTAAAATATATATCTATATATATGTTGTTGCACAAATTTTTCTGAAATGGCGTGCAGATCAAATGGAAGAGTGCTTACCTCTCCATGTGAGATACCTGGATTCGATTCCCTTCAATAACATTCTTCCTTTTGATTTTTAAACACAGTCAATAATAATTAAATATTAATTAATAATTATAGCAATATTTAACAATAAGAATTGTTGCTCATATGGTAGAGAGGTCACTTTGTATATGAGAGGTATGGGGTTCAATTCTATGCACTTTCATTTTTTTGTTTATTTTTTAATACAATAAATAATAACTAAACAATTATATATTATTAGTTTTCATTTGCGAAATAATTTTTTTTAAAAATTTATTGACTCAAATTATTACTCCATGATATATATACTTTTATTGCTATGTTTTCTTAATTTATTTTATAAAATTCAAATTTGGACAATTAAGTGCTGCTCTTTATTCATTTAGGAGTTCGAAAAACACTTTTTCTTTTAGGGTAAAATAGTTCTAATTTTAAAAATCATTATTTTGAAAATTTTGCATAACCTTTGCCTAAACTCGGAGCTTGTCTTTACCGTTTAATCTTGCTTTATGTATAAACTGTTTTGTTTAAGTTCATGAAAATAAGCTGGCTAGATGTACACAAGAGTGCACAGCCCCCTTGCATGAGGGACAAAAAGAATAATGCTAAAGAAACCTAAGGAATGACCTAGGGGTTGACATCCCCCTCACATGGGATGAGGGGTCCACTTGAATAAAATAACATTTTCCCCTCTCATGTGTGAGGGGAATGTCATCCCCTAGGTCATCCATTAGGTTACCATAGCATGGTTCATATCAAAATTCT
The DNA here is from genome assembly GCA_019395295.1 of Osmanthus fragrans. NCBI lineage: Eukaryota > Viridiplantae > Streptophyta > Magnoliopsida > Lamiales > Oleaceae > Osmanthus > Osmanthus fragrans. The sequence continues at coordinate 260,984 of CM033344.1, read as the reverse complement.
CATTAAAAAACTTGAAACTTGATCATACATTTATGAATAAATTTTTTTTTCTTATTACTTTAAGTTGTATTGGATTATTTTTTCAAATATATATGACTTTTACGTTTTAGTGTATTATATTGATTGAATTTTTTTTATTATTATTTAATTAAATATTAATAAAAATCTTAATATTGGGACCTTCAACGACCACCCTAGCTGAGCTAGTATCTTGGATCTGCCACTGCAGTTTTATGACTCGTGTCTATACAAGTAATTAGTAGTCAAAGTTCTAGGCAAATGCAGTTTGGTTAGTTTTATTTAATTATTTCTTTATTCACCTTCCTTCACGTCCCATTATAATATTTTCCTTTTTGTCTCAGATGAAAAGGTGCCCAGCGAACTGAAGAAAGCCATCATGCAAGCTCGATTGGACAAGAAATTGACCCAGGCTCAGCTTGCTCAGGTCTGTTTTACCCCCCTGGTACCATACAAATAAATCACCAAACTTGCACTCTTAGTACATGAAATTCATTCTTGCTTGTAACCCTTGCCTTCAGATGATAAATGAGAAGCCCCAAATCATCCAGGAATATGAATCTGGAAAGGCAATTCCAAACCAGCAGATTATTTCGAAACTGGAAAGGGCCCTTGGCGTGAAACTGCGAGGAAAGAAGTAAAACAAGCAGCAAGTAGAGTCTAAAAAATTTGCTTGCAATGTTGTTTGGAGTCCTAAAAAATGCGGTGGTGTACTTGAACGTGTTTTCTTTTGTTTTTAACCGATGTCGCATCTGCTACTACTATGGATTATGGATTTGGCTTTCCTTGTGAATAGGGGATGTTTTTCGAGTGAAAATATGAGGATTCCCCTCATCTCATGGTTGTACATCGCAATAATGTTGTTTTCTCCTTCTATGAAATAAATCCATCCAAGAGACATTGGAGGTCGTCAAATGTTGTGGTTGTCTGAATTTGGAATATCCATTGTTACCCATGGAACTTACGCAAGAACCAGGAAGATGTTGCCATAATTCAAACTATACATAATGTACATTAGATACTCCCATCAACCAAACGAGATCATTCAGATACAGCCAAAGCAAAAATTCAAATGTATAAAAGCTAACCGGTTCCTGGATAAACAGAAATAAATTACTCGCATGCCAGTTTTGTACCAAAACTGGTGAGGCAAATAGCAAATGCCTGAAAAGCTGACAAAGGTTGCATATAGTCCATTGTGAAGGTATCACCTCCTACCTTCCCAAACTGGAGAAGTACTGTTTCCTCATCACCTTTTCCACCTGGCTGACTTTGATCAATTGTTGCAACCAATTGAAAGTTCTTGACTGATGCAACTGTCACTCTACCATGGAAATTCAAGCACCAACATTCCAAGTGTTCATGCCACCTTGGAGCTTTGTTCTTTAAAACTGTGTATCCGAGATTCAAGGACTCTGGTTTCTTCATTTTTAAATTAACTTGAGATTTGTCCGCTGCCATTTCTTCTGACCTTCGGCACTTAAGTGAGCACGCCATCCTTCTTGGGCCTCTTGACTTCAAAAGGTTAAACTTATAGGACACCTGCCCAATTTCAAAATTACCAGCTGGAACTTGGGGACTTACCTGTTTGCTTGCAAAACGACGACCAGCTCTACTGCTTGAAGGCTGTGCTCCACTATGTGGCGGTTGGCTATCATAGATTGAGAAATTAGTGCCAAGGAAATCCGACCTGTCACAAGGGAAAAACACAATTTACTGAATGTTTCAAAGAGAAATAAAATTTCAACCATAAAACTTTTATTTCATCAAAATGTATTGATATGCAAAGCCTCGAGAAAAACCAGAAAATTGTGACACAATAATTATAAGGAAATGCAACTGATGTACCCTTGAAGAAATACTTCTCCATCAGTTCCATCCAACAGTCAACAGAGTACAAACAAAAAAAATCAACTAGAAATTTCATCCAAAGGACCACACAAATTATAATCATCTGTCATATCTCGATCTTAATAAGAAAGCGCTCGTTAAGCAGGACTTTTGAAATGCCAAAAACTGCTTCTAGAACTAAGAAGCTGCTTTTGAGTCTGTCTCATTAATTTTTTGGAAGTGCTTTGCCTTCTAATTAAAAGAGCTTTTAGAGAAAGCACTTCTACAAGAAGCAGAAACACTACCAAATGGGCCTAAGTACCATAAAAATACATGAAATCATAAGTTGTCCCCACCCTTCGCTACAAGATCAAGCAAAAGCTTTGATAATTACTATAAAAGTAGGATCAACCATGTTGGAGTAAAGAGAAAGTAACACAATGGTTTCACTTGCCACGAAAGTTACTTTTCAGTAACTAAATGGGAATTCTTACCTTAATTTTCCGACATAGACATTACTTCCCTGTGATAGATCATTAGCATCGAGTGAGATAATGTACTCGATGTGAGTACCATTCCTGTATCTTCGTGCTGCTAAGAGGAACTTCCCTTCGGCCATAAATGCTGTTATAAATAGTGGAAGACATCACAGCATAGATCATAAAATCATAAAGAGCCAAACAAGAGGAAAATTCATGATAAACATAGAGGTATTAGGTAAAAACAGTTCCTCGACTGTCCTTATTAATCTATGTGGTTGATAAGGAAAATTGAAATCATAGCCTATATAATCCCTACGTTAATCTCAAAGCTCTATAACAATTACTCAATTAGTATGCCTACTTTTATAATCAATATACTAGACGCTAAATTGTTATGGTTTAGAACAATCTAAATTTTTAATATATCAACATTTGATTCCTTCTCGTTACTATTTTATTTATCCTTTAGGGGGAAACAAGAAGCACAGATGTAGATCCCCAACGAAAACATATTGAAGACTTGTCAAATTTGGATTCTTATTTTCTATGTTGTCAAAGTTGGAGAAGACTGACAGGGAAACCAATTCAGTTTCCCACAAAATCAATATTCTAAAAAGCACGTCTAGGCACTTCCTAGGCGTGAGGAGAGGGAGAAACACCTCGCCTTGACAGGTAAGCTCGAAACTAAGCGGTGAACTGCGCGACTAGGTGTGCCCTAGGCGCTTTATTAATTTCCCCCTTTTTTAAAGCATTTGATTTAACTTTGGTTTATTAATTCTTTTTTTTTTTAATTAATTTTTCTTTTTTTAAAAACCTTTCATTCGACTTTAGTTTCAAGTTCTTAAATGATTTTATTTGTACAAAAATTAAAAATGACTTTATCCGATAAAGAGACAAGATTTATGTTACGGTGTTATCTACATTATGTGATGATGATTTTGAGACTTAAAATTTTGTTAAAAACTCCAAAGTATTTATGAATTTCATATAAATCTATTAAGTAGGACTTGTCTATTAGACACTTGAAACAATGAAAAATAGTTTAGATTTTGCATTTCAAAAATTTGAAATTATATAATTGACTAATTGTATGAATTATTAAGTAAATATAGGGCTGGACATGGTCCGGTTTGGTTCGATTCTGAAGAGAACCGAACTGAACCAAAAATTTTCGAGTATTTAGTAAATGGAACCGTCCGGGTCCAAATATAATTATGGACTCGTTCAAGTTTAGTTCGATTCCGTACCATTATTAAATTTTTTAACATTTATATTAAAAATAACTAATGACACATTCAATTTTAATTTTACAAATTGACGTAGTTCAATTTAATAACATATAAATAACGAGTTGTACAATAAGATTAATTTACAAATATATACAAATACCAAAAAAATATACTAATACTAAAATATCGGTGATCCATTCCATATCAATAATTTATTTACTTCAAACAGTCAAATCTACATAAAATAAAGAAATATAAATTAGAAGTCATAGGGATAAAAATATTTTAAAGTATTGTTAATACTTACCAACTATTTGATAATTGAAAATAATTTGTTAATTTATTTAGACAAAGTTCAATAATTTGATTTATATAATATAAAAAAATTTAAAATTTAAAAAGATTCGGTTCTTGTTCGGTTCTTGGTTTAGAACCGAGAACTGAACCGAAACTTTAGGTTCTAGATTCGGGTGCCCATTCGGCTATTTAATTTTAGAAGAACTGCTTGGTTCGGTTCGATTACGGTTCAGGACTTTTGTCCAGCCCTAAGTAAATATAATATTTTATAATTTTAGATGTTTGGTATGTATTATTTTGATTATTAAATGATTTTTAGAATAATAAAAAATTTAAAATAATATTAAAAATTAGAAAATGTTTTTTTACACCTTGCCTTTACGAGCTTAGTCACGCTTTGCTTAAAACTGGGATAATTAAAATCTAACCACCAGCAAACCAGCTCACTCAGGACTGGGTTGCTTTTCTCTAAAAAAAGAGAGAACTTCTAAAGCCCATTGACTAATGGAGTAAAAGGCCAAAAGATGCCGAGTGTTTCCTACCCATTGGCCAACACTTTTTATAGTTTTGCTTTCTCAATTTTCTTGCATTGAATTTCGTTGTGGGACTATAACATGAGCAAAGATCCAACTACCATCTCTTGTTCATTATTCGGTACAGGATTACATAAGTTGCACATTTATTTTTTTCATGATTTATCATTTTGTGCTATTGATATTTGAAAGTATTAAAAAATTCCCAAAATAAATAATTTCAAGCAAATAATTTCTTGAACTTGATTTCTTTTTTCATTCTAATTCACTCTTTCTCATTTTACTTCATTTTAACAACACACTAAAATGTTATATAAAATATAAGCGATACGTGATGTGCTTAAGTTTTTGCTAATGTGTCGTCTCATTTTCTATTGATATTAGAAGTGACATAAAAAAAATTACTAGGTTTAGAAAACTGACCAAGGAATGTTGAACAAGGGTCGAATCGGTTATCAAAATTAAATAAATATACCACAAAACTTTGACAAAAATGGGTTTAATTTTCTTAATTAATCTATATATATAGATAAAAGCACTCATTAAACTTAGCAAAATTAAATTCACTATGAACATTTCTAGTATTGATAGAAAATGAGATAACAAATATAAAGTTTCACTTGAATTGCTTGAATATTTGTATAGCGTTTTAGTGTGCTGTTGAAAAAAAGAGAGAAAGATAAAGTGAACTGAACTGAAATGAAAAAAGAAATTAAGTTTGCAATATCAATTATTTTAGGATTTAATTTTTTGTATAGATATTTTTTCATATAACAATTAACGATAGCTCACAATGATAAGTGCATAAATGATTTAAGTAATATATGTGTAAATTATTGATGAAGAAAATATGGTAGCTGGAATTTGGATTTTATGCTTATTATATGATTGTGCATTGGAACTCGGTGCAGGAAAATTGAGGAAGCAAACAATAAAAGGTGCGGGGCAATAGGGTAGGAAACTATACCTTTTGGACCTTTTACTCCATCCATTATAGAGCCTAGAACTTTAAAATTTTTCCTTTATCTCTTAGAAAAACAAACTGGCAAAACTAGTCCCACGTGACGCAAGAGCGTATATTTGACACCGAATAAGAAAGAAAAGGAGTGCAAAAGAAAAGAATGGCAAAGTAAATTATATTATTCATATAATTCAAGTGTTTCAATTACAACGAATAAGCTCTCTATTTATAGAGCAAATAATCTAAAAGAAGCTAAAAATAAACGAACTTATGCTAACTTAGAATTTTATCAAAATATTGAAACTTATCCAATCTAAACAATCATATTTAGAATTGATTCTATTTTAAACTTTATCTAAACTATATCTCTATTTGTATCTCCATCACCAGGTTGACCAGTTTGCAGTAGGGACAGGTCGATTGGCTAGTTTTTAATGGTTTTTAATTAGAGTGATTTTAAGTGAAAGCAGAACCAGTTTTTGGCCGATTTTGGGTTTTCCCTGTCGAACTGGCTGGTTTAGATTTGAGAATACATGAACAATTTTCAAAAGTTTAGGGAAGGAAATTAGAATTTATTTTTTTAAAAATTCATGTAATTTATTTTATTTCCTTTGAGTTTCCTACTTAAATTAGGGTAAGCTAAAGCCGTTTATAAAGAGGGTTAATATTCAATAGAAATCAATTGCATAAACAAAAAATTTCTCTCTAATTTTCTCCTCTCTCTTCAGCCCCTTCATCTATTCTCCTCCTCCTATTCCCCTTTTCTACTCTGTTCTCATCCTTCTTCATCTAAATTCTCTCATCTTCTAGTACGTAATACTTCAAGAACCCAACATCATTTAGAATTAGAATCTTCAAAAAAAATAAAAAATTACTGTTTCTTAATCATCCAAAGACCAGATCTAGTTAACTAGCTAGTAATGAATATCAGAAGTAGAAAAAAAGAGAGGAAGAAATCTTTGCTGTCGTTAAGAAAATATTATGACAATCCATACGCACTGGCCACTGAGATGTATCCACAATAAGTGTAATGATAATAAGTTTTGATTGCCAATGTGTATCATTGATTCTGGTTGCTTTCTAATGTAGTAATAATTCTTTTCAGTCTCCAATCAGACATAAGCAGCATGTCTAAGGAAACCTCCCTTATCTCTCCTTAGATCATAAATTTTCAATTTTTTTGAATCCTCTACCCTTCCTATTCTCATTGCATGCAGCGCAAAACATTGATAATATAAACAACTAAAATATAGACTTGAGGAAATGATTTGTGAATATCTGGAGCACTATTAGAAGTAGATGACAGCGTGAAACAAGTAAAAAACTCTTAAAATTTTGACACAATGCATAAGTAAATATTAAATGGAAAGGTGAACAATTAATTAATGCTGGTTCAAGAAGTGAAGAAAAATTAACTGACCAAGTCAAGAGGCTTAGCAAACATCAGACATGATGTCTCTACTCATGAGATATTAAGACTAATGGCCCAACAGATTTTTAATGGTCCTCATGTTAAACTTCAAGGTTTTAAAATAGTTAATTCACCGGATAGAAAATGACTGAATATCATCAGTTACAGAAGCAAATTTCATTCTATAAGTTATCTTGGAAACTTCCAATAAAGGTTTACTTACATGGCGAAAGAGCTAGATAAAGGTAAAACGTAGCATTCTTCTTGTCACGCTTTATAAGACACTGACGTGGAGACTCCCGAGGCCCTGGCTGCAGCATAAAAGAAAGTTGGAGCATCAGCCAACATAATTTCTAAAGTTCCCAGTTGAGCACAGATCAGGTTTTAAAGATCACATATTTTTAACGACAATGAAACAAGTTAAACGTAAATAACATAGAAAACTGAAAAACAATCAATAACCACCAAATCTTTTTGCCCAAATCGCATCTCCGGATGCTTTCGTTTAGTCAACTACTGCAGAATATTCCAGCAATTTTCGCTATTGAATATTTCCAGGTGAACGCTATTGGCATGTACAAGCATATGTATCATTTTATTCCAAGAAATTTAGCTCAAGTCTAATGAAATTATACAAAATAGAATCATCAATTAAATACAAATGAACTAAAGTTGGTTCAATTAGAAAATGATTAACAGGTTAGAGCTATTTCTCAAAAGCCATTGGCAACATGACAATTTCCATTCATAAACAACCATTTCAAATTCAAAAAGAGTTATTTCTATTCCAATTCGGATGCCCTAATTCTATATATTTATTAAATGAACAACAATTCCCAAACCAGACTCAGATCCCAAATCATTAATTTGAAACAGAAGTACTTCAAAATAGACCACATAAACATTCAACCTTTTTGAGGCAAGAAGGGAAAGTTATTTTTGCAGCCTGTGGGTGAACGGACGCCTTCTCGACCACGTCTTTTGTGAGCTTCCTCCACTGCTTGCAAACGCAGCCGCAAGCAACAACGTTTTGACGCTGTGGCCATTGTTCCTCGCTCACCTCCACTCTCCGTATTATCTCCCCCAACAGCTCCGGCAACATACCTGCCCACATACCCGAATTATCCAAACCCGATTTACCAACGACGCCGTTTTTCTGTTCATCATTATTACAATCATTTTCCTTTTCTGCGGTTTCTATTTCTTCTTTGTTATTGGAATTAAAACTAATTTGGGTATCTGTGGATTTGAATTCTTTAAAGGATTTGGACAGTGTGAAGGAACGATGGGAGATTTTTGTGGAGAGAAAAGAACGTCGCAGCGACATCCCTTTTTCTAGAGAGAGAAACGCGAGGGATCTGGAGAGAGAGAGAGAGAGAGAGAGTGGAGTAAGAAAAATGAAAAAGAGATACAGTTACAGGCTTGTGTTGTGAAATTATACGACGAACAAGTTAGATGACGTGGGACGTTATGTATTGACTGTTATTTGAGATTTTGTGACAGCCGTGAGAGACTGGTGGCTGTGTCTGCTGTTCACTCGGCTCCAACAACAGCGGTCCGTGGTGGCATTTATGACTTTGAATTGGAAGCATTATTCAGAGGATTCTATAAAGCCGGCGTCGAAATAAAGTCAGCGATTCGTTTACACCTAATTGAATTTAAACATATCCATGTTAGAAAATGGTCTTTCGAATCGGACCGAGGCGACCATTTTTTGGCATGGATCAGACTCCTAGCTGCATAATTAGTCAAAAGCAAAAAATAAAATAAAGGTTTGGTTGGAACTCATTTGCACCTTTTGCAAATGTTTGAGACCCTAACAGCAATTTTCCCATAAAGAACATGAGAAAAATTGGGCAACAGAAATCCTGAAAATCAATTATCACAAAAATAAGAGGAAAACGGAAGTGTTGTGGTTTCGAACCCTGAATTTATATGAAGTTGTGCTTCCACAATTACTTACGTGGAATAAGCGTATTTCATCTTGTGACTTTTTTTTAATGGATGCAATTCACTCGATGATAACACCTTACACTATGATAATTGTTGGATGAAATTCTAGTAGCTGCTGATATTATATGGGCAAGTGGACTGTTTAACTTTCAAGACATGATTCATTTCACTCTCTCACACTGTTCGACTTTCTTCTCTACCCTCTTGAGAGAAGACCTCATTCCTTATCTAGGGTTTTTGATTCTTGAGTGATTCAAACGTGTAGATGATAAAATCTTTATGTAATACTTTTGTTGGCTTATGTGTAAGGTTATACTGAGTGTTTAGTCGTTTGAATATGTGTAATTCGTGTCATCAGTTGGTGATTAAGGCAGATCTGAGTACTCTGTCAGGTATCTTGGCTTGAGGTTGCTTCGATCTGAAGCGTGTGCGATTAAGATAAGTCTTAGTGGCTTTATCTTGTATTTTCTCAAACAGTTTGTATCTTGACTTCATATTTTTTATTTATAGTGCAACCGAGTTTGATCCATTTATAATGGATGCTCAACAAGGGATTAGGCGTTAGAAGTGATCGTCGAACCTCTGGGGTTTCGGCCAGAAAAATATCCTCGTGTTGATTTTATATTTCTGCACTTTTTCATTTTGTATTGTGATGTTTATTTTGGATCTTTGTTAATCTTGAATGGTCATTCAACCTTTCAGGAAGATTTGCTGTAGTAGAATGATGCCAATTCCAAATACAATTCAATACATAAGAACTTATTAGTGAACAAAATGAGCGCGTACCTTGGGGTGAAACACGCAGTGAAGAATCCAAAAATTAGCAACTGCAATTTGATATATTTACTCAATTCACAATTGAAATTTATTTCTTTCAATTAGCCTTTTGCCACTGTCTTCCATTGAGATGGGACGTTCCCCAATGTTTGGAAGAAGAGATCAAATTGTGTAAGTAACACAGTCCTGAATTTTATAGGAAGATAATACAAACTTGAAATATTAACACAAAATGGGGAATTTGTTATTGTAAAGAAAAATGGAGTCCGTTTACAGTGATTAAAGTTGTTGCCAAAATGGTTTTACCATAATTTGATATACTTGTTGTAAAAATCCATATTTTTTTTTTAGTCAAAGTCAGAAATTGACTAGTCAAAGTCAAGTCAAATAAGGACTAAAATGAGAAGAATTATTTTATTGGGATTTATTTTATAAATTGGCAATATTTGAGGATTTAATTGGATATATTTTAAGTTGAAAAATTACATTTCTAATAATGGAAGTATAAGGACCGATTAATAATTTTAAATAGGAGTGGAGGGGCTTCTTTTGCAATTTTTAATATGTGCCCCATTTAAATAGACACTTTGACCCATTTTCATTTGAAAACACACACAACACACACTAGAAGAATAGGCAGCCGGCAGAGAGGAAGAAAAGAGAAAAAGAAAGAAAGAAAAGGGAAAGAAAAGAAGAAGATGAAGAAAAAGAAAGAAAGGAAGAAAGGAAAAAGGAAGAAAAAGAGGTAAATTTGCCTATTCCTATTTTATCTTCTAATTTCTTGAAGAGATTTGGTATGATTTATGTTTAAAAATTTTTAGGGTTTATGAACTATGTGATTAAATTCGAATTTTTGCAAGAATTAGAGGTTATTGACATGTATTCGAGGTATTAAACATGAATATGTCAAAGAAATGTAAATATGGAAAGATAGGTATTGAAGGAAATGAACTTTGAAAATGGGTTTATGAAATAAATGCTTCTTCTTTGAATTTCTTGGAATTACATGATGTTAAACACCTAAATTAAGGAATTAAGGTTGATTTTTTCATTTTTAAGTAATTATTGTAAGCAATTTTTGGACAAAAGTATGGTCTAGTGCTGTTTTCGAAATTGGGCCAGAATGGTGCTATTTCTGTCCATATACAGAATTTGATGCCAAATTTTATAATTCTGGAATTTTGGTGCTGTTTTTGTCAAACCTTTGATTTTCAGATTTTAGAAGTTGAAATGAAGTTATATGATAAGTATTAAGGTCTATGTATTGGATTAATTATGTATAGGGGGTTGTATAAGGTAATGATTTTAAGGAAGGGTAAGTTGATAATTAATCAAAGATAGGAAAGATTAGAAAATGGGATGCATGGGTAAATATAGAAATTGGGAGTTAAATGGTGGATATGTATTAGTGACTCTAAGTGAGATAATGGAAATAAATGACTCCAAGTTCTTATTGGTAAATTATTATTATATCTATTGGTAGGAAAATCTTCAAGACACCTTTATGAAGAGATTTGATTTATTGGAGCAAGTTTATGATATCATACTTGGCACTTGAAGGTGAGGGGTACGAGAATGTGGAAACCATGATCATTCCACAACTCGGTGAGTGGAAGAAGCTTATTTTCAAGAAATTAGTATTTATTAAATTTATGTTAGATTTGGATTTGAAAGTTAATTATTTTATATAGCTGATTTTATAGCGTAAATCTCAGAATAAAGTGATTCTTATAGCAAGTTCTTTTTAAAGTTAGATTTCACTCAATTAAATTATTTCATTAGCATGTTGTATCAGTATTAAATATTTCAGCAAATCTATAGTTATTTTTAAAACCTCCAGAAAGTACCCAGGTGATTTACCCGCTCTGCACTTGTGTGAATGTGTTTCCACAGTGTATGACCAGTTATGGTGATTTTACCCGCTCTGCACTGATGTGAATGTGTTTCCACAATGTATGACCAAATTATCAGAGGTCTTTGGGACCCACTCTTGTACACACATAGGCATTGGGCCGTGTACTGGGGTGCTTAGCCTTTGGGGCAGCTCTGCGTACGTATGACCAGATTATCAGTTATCAGATTTGAATGGCTTTGCCTTGTACATCGAGATTACTTTGTACATGTGTAAGGCTATTCATTGGGTACTTATTGGTATGACTCTTTAGTATATAATATGATGTTTATTCAGCTTATCAGATTTCAGACTTCAGAATTCAGTTTATTTAGTTTGCAGAGTAATGATTTCAGTTTACAGTAATGTGAAATCATATTTTCACTTATAGTTACCGAGATCAGATTATTTATATTCAGTTGTTTATTTAGAATAGAGAACAAGGAATTTTATGATGCAGTCATGCTTAGTTTTAAAAGTATTACCAGATTTCAGAATTTCTTAAAGTTTTACCAGAGCAAGACTTTTCAGAAAAGTAGACTTATTTTCAAACTATCCACTCACTGAGTTACAAGCTCATATTTTAAAATTTTTTTCTGAGCAGAAAGTAGCGGAGTTGTGCAACCTTGGAGCCTGTCGAACTATGGCGTTGAGACACACACATTGCATTAGCTGTATGGGTCATTTCATCAGATTATTTATTTCATATTCCTTTTGGGCATTTTTGGTTTTTAAAGTTTGTTAAATATTGATTTGCGAACTTTTTATTTGGAGAAGTTTGTATTCTAAAGGACTAGTGCGCCCTATTTTAAATTATATGACTATGATTGAGAAAATTGATTTTTATCCAGGTGATTTTAGTCCATTTTTCAAAGGAAATTCTGTCAAAATTCTTTTAAAAATATTTCATAGTCAAAGAATGTTCAGTTGCCTTGGTGGCAGGTCCAGTATTTTTCTGAATCTATCACTGGTGCATGACACGTGTCGGGTCCATTAGGTTGACTCGGGACGGGTCGTGTCACTTGTTGTATCTGTAATTTAGGAAGGATTTTTGGGAGGTTTGCTTCTGGAATTTCGGTGAATGATCCAGCATCCTTGGCTGTTCAAGGATATGCAATGGGCACTTGGCCCCCTTGTGAGGAGTAATTTTTATCATGGAACTATATCTCAGCCTCCTGTTACTTCCACGGAAGGAGATCCATATAATTTGATCATTTTTTGTCAGAAATATGTAACATCACATATCTCACTTGTTATAAGTATAAACTCATACATATCTCCATATTGGTATGATATTGTCAAGTTTGGGTCTAGACCCCCATGACTTTGCTTTTGGACTCTACTCAAAAGGCGTCATACCAATAAAAATATAAGTCCAAACTTATATACCCATGATCTTCCCCACTTCTAACCGATGTGGGACTTTGGTCGCATACCCAACAATCCTCGACTCGAACAAAGGACCATCGAGTCTCCACTCAAACGATTATCTATCCGTCCATCTTCCTTACCAGGAAGGATTCCCGCTTTATCGAGGTCAACTACTCTTCTCCACCGCGTTGAGACACACACCTTATGTGAAGCACCTGAGCACCGCCTTACCTCGAGAGTTTGTTCTATTTAGATCAACTTCTCTCCACCGCGTTCGAGCACACTCCCTACGTGAAGCATCCGGAGCACACCGTCTGTCCAATAGAGCTCCGGATCCGATCACGAGCTAACCGAGTATTCATCTACATGGCTAATTCTGGGGCACGTCTCTAATACCACTATTAGAAATATGTAACACCATATATCCTACTTGTTATAAGTATAGACTCACACATACCAATGAAAATATATGTCAAAACTTATATACTCGTGATCCTCCCCCTTTCTAGCTTATGTGGGACTTTGGTCGCATACCCAACATTTCTCATTAATTGTGTGCATACAATCAAAGCCTCTCACTCTCTGTGCATACTTCAGATCAGACAGGTACAGTTTGGCATTTATGGTGCACACAACCGAAGGGACGAGCCACTGATGCAGCCGTGTGGCTTGGTGGTGGCTGAGACAGACCTCAAAATGGTACATCAAGTGAGAAAAGGATGAAGACATAATTTCTAAAAATTGCCAAAATTGCATATATATAAATGAACATGAACAACTCGTGTCAACGAATCATGCATCCGTTGAATTTAAATCAAAGAAATATTATTTTATTGAGACAAAAATTATACAAATGAGACACTTGGACACTTATTTTACTTATAAAATTATAGGACGCCACTCTCGTACTAAATTACTAGACCCACCATAGCATATATCTCACTGCCTTCACCAATCTCTAACACCACTCTCTATATCAAAATAAATGTCTCTTTTTCTTTCACTTTGTATCTCTCAATTCTGTCTTCTCTCTCTATATCTTGATACACAAAATGTAGAGGCTGAACATAAATACATATATAGTGGACAAAGCCGGTGACTAGATTTTTCCATTGCGCATTAGTGATGAAAGTCGGTTGATGCTCCTTCTAGTAAGGCGGTGCGCAATTGGTTTCTTCTAGTCTTCGTTGGCTGCAATCTAAAATAATCTTTATGCACAAATACTCGAGTGGCTGCCAGTTAAGCTTGTCTCCGTTACTTTCATAGAGACATTATTAATTACATTCTTCAAAATCCTAATTGAAAAATCAAAAGCTACATACATTATTGCAACATTGATGGAGCCATTATTCAAGCAGGAGCAGGAGCAGCAGGATCAGGAGCAGGAGCAGCAGGATCATGAGCTGGAGCAGAAGGAGCAGGAGCAGCAGGATCATTAGCAGGAGCAGCACAGATTGGTGGATTCTGTTTGCCGACGATAGTAGGCTGGATGTTGGCACATTGTGTGGTGATAGACCCTTCGGTTCCACTGTATGCAAGATCAATATCTCCGATCTCCACATTTTCACAAGGTTTGGCTTTGCTGCAAGCAAACTTCACTGCCACTGGAGTTTTTGTCGTGCCTTTAATGTTTTTTACCGTCATTTGACTGACTTGAATAAGAGATGGAGACTGTACATAAACACAATAAAGAATTCAGTTAATGATAGGTGAAACCTATAATTATTTGCAGGAGTTTGAATTTAACTTACATCTTGCTTGCACTGGTTCCATGGACAATATTCTTGATCAATGATGATAGGATTCTCAACATCGTCCATAATAATATCTTCGTAATGCAGATCCGTTATCTTGAGTGTTGCTGGGGCAGAAGGCCATGTTTTCAATCTAATACCATTTTGGGTGCCAATGAATGTGCAATTGTTGACATAAATCCCGGTCACATCTTCTTCGGTGGCGCCTTTACCGAGACTTCCTACGCTAATACCGTGGCCTGGCCCACAAGTCACCTTTTCGATATGGAGTTCTTTCATACCATCACCAATGGAGATGCAATCATCTCCTGTTTTGATGACGCAATCTGTGACATTAATCCCTTCTGACTTTGCGATGTGAATTCCGTCTGTATTAACACTATCAGCCGGCGCACTCACGGTAAACCGTTGGAACGTAACATTCTTACACCCTATCACATTGACGTGAAAATTTTTGCTGTCTTTAGTCGTCACATCATGAATGACTGAGTTGGTGATGAAATTTAAGCTGAGATTCTGTATACATGAAATTGACGTTACTCGATTCAATTAAGAAAACTTGTGCCCATATATATGTGTGTGTGTGTGTGTATATAAACTTGTGCCCATATATATGTGTGTGTGTGTGTGTGTGTATATATATATATATACTTACTATTGGAAGTTTAACACATTTAGGATTTTTGCCACAATCGTTTTGGGTCCATGCTTCTTCACCATTACCATCGAAAACTCCACCACCTTGTATGGTCAAGCGGTCGACGTAATCTATAGTGATCCATTCGGCGTTCTTGTCGGGCAAATCATTATAATCTGAAGGAGCTTTAATTGTGCCCTGGACTTGAAGCACAATGGGGGCTTTGCAGGGGCCTGCTAATTTTGTTTGATCCAACATGAAATTGCCTTCTGGTACCACAACTGTGCTTGGAGTTGTAGCTGCACATGCCTCCTTCCAAGCGCAGGATAATGCCTATCGTATATTTTTAGAAATCTGTGTGAAAAAAACTACTTGAAATATTATATGCATTTTGTTCGCAGATTAAATGCATACCTCGGCTATATTTGCATCAGGTTTCCCACCATAGTTTCCGATATCAAAAGTCGCAGCCGGATTGGCGTTTACAATGTATGCTAGCAGCGGGAGAAACAGCAAGGTGAATTTCGAAGCCATCTTCAACTCTTGATTTTTATTTTTTGCTTTTTGTTTTTTGTTTTATTTTTTATTTTTTTGTGTTTATAAATTTTTAGATCATTGTGAATCCAATATATAATGTAAGGAGAGTATTGAGAGCTACAAAATTCTCGGACTTTGCTTCCAATATTGTGGCTGAAAATGCTTTCACTAACAAACTACCAACTTAATTGGCTCTAACATTGAATTATTCAAACGGTTTGTGTCACATAAATTGATGTTTACTTGTAACTTGGTGGGAACTATAGAACCAGAAACAAATATTAAAAATTTTGCAGACAGGTTAAAACTGAAGTTTAGCATGCCAGTAACAGAATTTTAGGGCGTGTTTGATACGCCAACATTTTCCTATGAATTCCAATTTCCATTTTTTCGCTGTTTGATAGCATTTTTTTTTCCATGGAATTGGTTTCCACCCAATTCCAAGGTACTTCGTGGAATTCAATGACTTGCTATATGGTGGGAATTGATTTCCACCTTTTTTTATTTTTTTTTTTATAGCAATAGAAACAAATTCTAAGCCCCCGTTTGATTCCCATTTTCTCAAAATTCATTTTTCTCTCTCTTCTTTTCAACCACACATTCTTCAATAAAATAATATTACACGTAAACCCAAAACTTTTCTTTAATTTTCAACCACATATTCTCCATCAATTCACTATTTAAAATGCATTTTCTTCCCTAAAATGGGAATCAAACGGGGCTTAAGATAAAGTGTAAAAAAAATTATGCCTTTAATTAACAAATTTCATGCAAAACAAAGTCAAATGTAAAAATAAAAATATTTTTTTTTTAATTTTTTTTTGGCAATCTAAACATATTTTGTCTCCAATGGTAAAAAAAATTTATCCATTTAATTGACAATTTACATAAAAAAAAAAAAAAAAGACAAAGACAAACGTATTATAATATAAATGTGGAAAATTATACCAATCAAACACCTTTAATTCAATTTTCGGTAAAACAATTCCAAGCAATTCAATTCCCTGCAATTAAATTCATTTCCACCCAAATTTCACTCTTGCTATCAAACAGACCAGATCTTTGTTTCTTCACTTCATGCTGCATCAGTACAGTACTGCAACAATTTGAGAGTTCGACCTTAGTAAAGACAACAAGGAATCAAAGTAGAGTGAGTTCTATCAATTTGTTCAAATTAAATTACGAGATTGAAAGTTTAACGGCTTAAGTGAAAGGAAATAAAATTTGGGAGGAGTGTTGAAATAAATAGTTGTAAGGTCCTTGAAATTATTAGTTACCTACGTGTTATGAAATGTGAAACTCATCTTGATACTTTCAAATTTTTAAACATTGTAATGATGTTTGTTCTTTTATTTCGTCTATATACTATTATTTGAGTGAATACGTATTAGTCAATAAATATCATGCAATCCAAGAACAGGACCGCCCCTAGGCCAAAAGTGTTGGTCCCAAAAGAATTTGTCAAAACATTCAAAAATTATCAAACGTTTGTAGAAAATAAATCGTAGAAATTAAAGATTCAACACAAAGGAATTTTCACCCGCTAAAGAGTTCGGATGTTCATGTGCTCTAAATGTTACTCACCCGTTGAACATTTATAAGTACATATAACTCAAATACACTAAAATTAACTAAGAACGGCTCAGTACAAATATATGAAGAAATTTTCAATGTTTTACTCTCGCATCACATACAGAGTTCACCACAATCAATCTCACAAATTATATATTAAAGTAAGGTGTCATTAACTAAGATTTTGATAGATTTTAAAAAATTATAAATCCTAATGAATTTAAATAGATTTTCATAAATTACATAAGAATCTTATCAAGTATGGTGAAATTTCCAAAAATAAATAAATAAATAAAAAATTGATTATATATATTTTTATGCTTGAAATTCATCCCAATCTTTTAAAATCACTCTATTAATTTACTAGTTATCGAGGATACCTAAATTTTAAAGAATATCATTGAATATCATTAAAATCTTAATTGGAGACATCTAAATTTTATTGAATTTTATTAAAACTCATTAAAGTCTCAATTAAGAATACTTAAATTTAAAAAGATTTTAAAAATCCATCACAATATAAATTGAAAACACCCCTGTAAGTATATCAAACAATCTACTCAAAATTTTATAGAGATTGAAAAACAGACACAAAGAAAACGAAAAGCCAAAGAAAAACCTAATACAATACACTCATTCATATGAAAACGAGGCTAAGGGAGCCTTTTATATGACACCCCAAAAAAAAGCGTATGTCCAAGAATGCATTTTTAAGTCAAACCCGGATTACACAAATATCATCTGATATGATACATGATAGACTCTCTCCATATTCCGTCTTGTAGAAGTTTAATATAATATTATTCATGTTATCCTCATTAATATTTGGAAGGGTCAAATGGACCCAACTTACTTTGTATATGCACAGTGAAGATGTTATGTTCTATTGCAGGTTGCCCTATCTAAAAGTTGTAATTCTACATCCTTGTAAATTATAAAGCTATAAGCTTGACGATGGTTATTTTGTATATGCAGAAAATTTATCAGTCTTTGATCTTGGGGAACCGAAAACAAGCAATTAGATTTCAACTATATTTCATTTCAGAATTAATTATTAAATTTACAAAACTAAATTATAAATTTATATACAATATTTCTACCGTGTTTCGTGCCCTACTTTTTTCAAAAATGACATCTGCCTGTGTGCAGTCCAACCAACCCACCCACAAAAATCCACAACGTGCAAATAGCAATTCGTAGTTGAAGATGAATAAGAAAATGAATAATTCAACGTTATTGAATAAAACATTGCGATTAGGTCGGTAGTTTGTTGGCGAAGAAGAAGCATGTTTAACCACAACATTTGGAAGTTTTGTAGGAATATGTGTGGCACTAAACTTCCTCCTTTGCATTATAAATTGGTCTAAAAATATATTATTTAGTTTGTAAAAAATAAAGCAAGATGGCTCCGAGATTCATGGTGATGTTTTTCACAGTATTGGCATTGGCATTGGCAGTGAATGCCCACCCGCCTGCGGCTGCGACTTTTGATATCAGAAACTATGGTGGGAAACCCGATGCAAATATAGCCCAGGTATACTGTTACACATCGTACAGTTATATTTTCTTGTTTATAGTTTTCTAAAAAATATACGATAGGCTTTATCCTGCGCTTGGAAGGAGGCATGTGCAGCTACAACTCCAAGCATAGTTTTGGTACCAAAAGGCACATTCAAGTTGGATCAAATAAAATTAGCAGGCCCCTGCAAAGCCCCCATCGAGCTTCGAGTCCAGGGCACGGTTAAAGCTCCTTCAGATTACACTAATTTGCCAGACAAGAACGCTGAATGGATCACTATAAATTACGTCGACCACTTGACATTAAAAGGTGGTGGAGTTTTTGATGGCAATGGTAAAAAAGCATGGACCGAAAATGATTGTGGCAAAAACCCAAAATGTGGTAAACTTCCAATTGTAAGTATGCGAAACCCCCCGTGCGCGCACACCCATATATATGTGTGCACACGTTTTCTTAACGGAATTGAGTGATTAATCAATCTCATGTATACAGAATCTCAGCTTTAATTTCATCACCAACTCAACCATTCGCGATGTGACAACTAAAGATAGCAAAAACTTTCATGTCAACGTGATAGGGTGTAAAAATGTTACGTTCCAACACTTTACCGTGAGTGCGCCGGGTGAGAGTGTCAATACAGACGGACTTCACATTGCAAAGTCTGAAGGGATTAAAGTCTTAAATTGCGTCATCAAAACAGGAGATGATTGCATCTCCATTGGTGATGGTATGAGCCAACTCCATATCGAAAAGGTGACTTGTGGGCCAGGCCACGGTATTAGCGTAGGAAGTCTCGGTAAATGCGCCACCGAAGAAGATGTGACTGGGATTTATGTCAAGAATTGCACATTCATAGGCACCCAAAATGGTATTAGAGTGAAAACGTGGCCTTCTGCCCCAGCTACACTCAAGATAACAAATCTGCATTACGAAGATATTATTATGGACGATGTTGAGAATCCTATTATCATTGATCAAGAATATTGTCCATGGAACCAGTGCAAGCAAGAAGTAAGTTAAATTCAAACTCCAGCATATAATTATAGGTTTCACCCATCATTAACTGGATTATTATTTTGGTTTTATGTACAGTCTCCATCTCTTATTCAAGTCAGTCAAATGACTGTAAGAAACATTAAGGGCACCACAAAAACTCCGGTGGCAATGACGTTTGCTTGCAGCAAAGCCAAACCTTGCAAAAATGTGGAAATCGGAGATATTGATCTTGCATACAGTGGAACCGATGGGCCTATCACCACAAAATGTTCCAACATCAATCCTACTTTTGTTGGCAAACAGAATCCATCGATCTGTTCTGCTCCTGCTCAGGCTGCCTAAATCAATCTTGTAATAAGAATGTAATTAATAATGTCTCGATGAAATTATCAGAGACAAGTTTAGTTAGCGGCCATTTTCATGAGTATATAAACAACCAATTTTGTGTATGGACGCATGATTTGTCAACACATGAGTTGTTCATGTATTATGTATACCAGAACAATTAGAATAGAATATATGCAATTTGACATTTTTAGAAATTATGTCTTCATCCTTCTCACTTAGCCCCTGTTTGGTACCCATTTTCATTCTCATTCTCATTCTCATTCTCATTTTCATTTTCATTTTCAACCACACATTCTTCAATAAAATAATATTTTCCATCACATCAATAATTTTTCCTTCTTTTTCAATCACATATTCACCATCACATCAACCCAAAAAATATATTTTCTCCAACAAAATGGGTATCAAACAAGCCCTAATATTACTAGTTTCGTTCTTGTGTAACGAGATCAAGATCAAAGACTCGTATATTTTCTGCATATTCAAATTAATCATCGTCAAGCTAACTTTATAATGGATGAAGTTACCAACAATTAATGAGGATGGACAGTTACAGTTTTAAATAGGCCAGTGGTGAAACAAAGCAATCATTGGTCAGTCCAACTCATTTTCTGAAGATGCAACTTGGGAGAATGTAGCTATACAAATTTCCTATGTTCCAACCTTGAGGACAAAGGCTTTTCTTAAGAGCCTGGGAATGTAATGATCCAATGTCATTGAGCCTTAAATTGGAAGGCCAGTGGTTTATTTTATTTTTATTTTGAATAAGTTGTTTTACACAATTTGCTCCGTTCTGAGGCTTTATCAAAACTCTTATCAAAAGAAAAATACTACTCTACCCACCCGGATGATCACTTGGATGATCACCTGTGAGTGTGCGGGCCCCTCATGAATAAAATAATATTTCCTCCTACATTTACACGCGATCATCCAGATGGTCATCTAAGTGCTTATTGTAGCATTACTCTTATCAAAATGAGCTGACTGAAATTCTTTTTGTTAGCTACACAGACTATCTTTGGCTGATGGGCCGCTGTTACATTCAAAATTCTTGAAGGCTTTAATTATTTAGCTCTCAAAGTGCGCAAAGGAGATATCCGATCTGTTGGGTATGCGACCAAAGTCCCACATCGGATAAAAATGGGGAGAATCATGGGTTTTGCGGAAATATATCTTCATTGGTATGAGACCTTTTGGGTAAGTCCAAAAGTAAATCCATGAGGGCCTAGACCCAAAGTGGACAATATCATACCAATGTGGAGATATGTGTGGGCTCATGCTTATAACAAGTGGGATATGTGGTGTTACATATTCCTAACAGTGATATCAGAGCCAAGCCCCAAAATTGGCTATGTGAATGAATCCTTGGAATGCCGAACGAAGGTAGTGCCTCGGTTAGCTCACGATAGGATCCGTTGATGAGCTCTATTGGACAAGCGGTGTGCTCTGGATGCTTCACGTAAAGTGTGTGCCCGAACGCGGTGTAGATGAATTGATCTGGATAGAGCAAACTCTTGGTGAGGAAGATGGACGGATAGATGATCGTTTGAGAGGAGACTCGATGGTCCTTTGTTCGAGGGAAGGATTGTTGGGTATGCGACCAAAATCTCACATCCGATAAAAATGGGGAGGATCATGAGTTTATAAGTGTGGAAATATATCTCCATTGGTATGATGCCTTTTGGGTAAGTCCAAAAGCAAAGCCATGAGGGTCTAGACTCAAAGTGGACAATATCATACCAATTTGGAGATATGTGTGAGCCCATACTTATAACAAGTGGGATATGTGATGTTACATATTTCTAACACGATCAACAAACAATTGTACGATACAGAGGTGTAAAGATGGAATAGGTCGTTTGTCCATGCCAAGAATTACATATACTACTCGAGGTGTAATGATGAGGCAACTCGAGGTTAGTGAATAGGCCCTTGTTTGGCCGGCTTAGATCCGGAAGGCCTTCGTCGGGCGCTAGAAGGATGATTACACCTAATTTTTCTACTATCGTGGTTCAATCAGTTGACTCAAACTACAAGGTCTATAATTCTTTCTTTTGTCACAAAATTTCTATGTAAAACCAAATTACAATTGAAGAAAACAAAAATGGATAGATATAATTCATAATATCATAAAAGGTTTATTTAGTAGTATTTTTATTCATCCAAAGATTGCATACTTTTATTTACGTAGTACAAACTACACATCCCCCAGTCTCTTTTTGTCTCCCATTCTATTGTCACTCCCAACACATAAAATACAGGATATATTCATTATGAGATACAGATTTCTTCAAGAGCACCACAATGCTGGAGCTAAAACTAGAGTTGTCTAGTGCTACTGTATATCAAACGTACTCTTGGATAATCTGAAAAAATTACCTTTAAGCAGGCAATGCAGCTACTGAAACAACTAGGTTTGTTAATATTCTTGAGCTGGAATTGAGTGTCGAAGGGAGAATTCTGAGTTGAGGTGAAGAAAGCCCTTGTAGGAAGAATCAATGGAGACCACAAACCACTCCGTTGGTAATCGAAATCAAATTCAGAAGCATCAAAATATTTGCCAAGAAGCCTATCAGATAATGTTTTTGAAACCTGCTGAACAAATGGACAGCTGAAGGAATTTTCCGGTGATACCACCAGTGATGATGACTCTAAAGGCACGAACTTAGTAGTATACTTTACTGTGTAGGATGAACACAGTGAGAAAATGAGTATATTGTGAATGTGTAAAGGAAATTTGACCATTTATATATGCTCCTTGAGGATTAAAAATTTCGTTTGTATGCTCGTGAATGGTCTCTAATTTTTTTAAGTTCCTAAAATGAAATCGTCTAAAAAAACTAACAGCGAGGATGATTTGACCAACTGTATATCGCATGAGCATGTACGTAAATGACCAAAAAAACATAGATAGCTCGACCAAAAAGAAAGTGTGTTCATAAACGAAAGCCTCTAGGACAATTAAGGCCTACATTCATGCGACGTAACATATATTTAATCACCCTTGCAGATAATGTCAAGCTTTTATAACTCTCTTTTACTTTTGAATTTTTTAATTGCAATGTGAACTTTCCAATACTACATTTTCTTACTTCTATCCTTGAACTCCATCTATACCTCCTTTTACTAAATTCTTAATGCTATTAGCTACCTCATTATTTGCCAAGTTTCTATCTATCCCACCTCATTGTATTTGGTCTCCTACTTGACAATATAAATAATTTTAGCCCATCATCTGCATTTTCTCTCTGTTAATAAGATCAATCATTTGAATTTTAGCCCATCATCTGCATTTTTCTCTGTGTTAATAAGATCAATCATTTGAAGCTTCTCCGGAAACTCTGTGCATCTGATAGTGAATTCTATATTTCACCTTCCATTCTGAAAATATGCAAGCCTTCAGTGGACCATTCGGTATTAAATCATAGTAGTTATAACAAACCACCGTTGGATTGTTGGATCGCTGGCATCAGTCGCAACAGGCTCCGTATCTTTCTCATCCGTCATTAGGCTCTTGATGGTGTTGAAGGAATGAAGGGCGAGCTCAAAAATATGTTTACAAAGTTTTCTCTTGTACTTTTGACGAAAATAAAATCTCTTGAATCCATAAAAAAGGACTCAAACAACAATCTGGCTAATAGTCGACACAAGACAACAATATGCATATGCAAAATATTTAAAGATTGTGATATATTAGTATATTGTAAACCTCGCATTCAACCATGTAATCTCTGTATGATATCCATCGTGTCATAAATTCTTACAAGACACGAAACAAGAATTTCAAAGCCTAGATTATAACCACTCTAAAATCAGATTTATATGGAATACATAAGATTAAAATATAAAAGATTAAATCCCCAACCATCTTTTTAATAATACAATAAGAAAGCTTGAATCTTTGACAATCTCTTTATTCATTCAAGCATCACTTTTGATAGTTTTGCTCTGAAATATATCAGAAAGCAAACAGTGTCCTCTTAATACCGAAACCCATATCAAAGATTTCAATAGAAAGTGACGATTGTTTCACTAATCTCAAAGACAATGTTAAAAAAGAAAATTAATTCAGATTTGTTTTCAGATAGTCCATATGCACTAAGTATTCAACATCTCAAAACTGCATTAAGAAAAGAGGAGAAAAAGTACTACCCTACCTATGTTCCTGGATTTGTCTACTTACGTCTCCCACCTTACAAAACTTGAAATCTTTTAAACCAGAGTACAAGAGAGGCTTAAAAACCAAAGAACCCAAGCTCACTAGCCTTTTCCTTCTCAAATGTTTCAAAATACTGATATATGATAGTCACAGCCAGTAGAATTCCAGTTCCTGAACCAATTGCACCCATAAGATCTGCCAAAACAGTCAGTGCTCCAATACACATACCCCCAAAGGCTGCTGCGGTGGGTATATAGCGGTTCAGCTCCTTCTGTAGATTTGATTCCCGATGTCCAGGCATCACCATTTGTTGTTCCTGAAATATAATGGAAAGAAGATATATTAGTTGAGAAAATATGTTCATTTCTTTTCCGATGGTTAGATCTGTACTCGTTAACACAAATTTATATTTACAGATAACGAAGTACTAACAACATGAAACTCAAGTTATTGACCCATCAGTTTTAAAACTCAGCGGCATCCCGTATGTTCATCAGAAAAGAACACCCTTGCTCAATAGTAATCACAATCTGGTGGAGAAAAACCATCTATACAAAATAAAAGTCAATTTACTATTTGACGTGAAACAATTGCAAGATACTATTCTCATTATAGTCAACGATAACACCTGTGTCATAACATCGAATCGTGAACACCACTAATAAAAAAATAATGAAGTTTGTAATCCCACATAACACGTATACTGGCGTGGTTTTCCCAATTCATAGAAGCTGAACTTGTACAGTGCTGGAAAAATAATAGGAACATGAACATAGGATACAAGAACGATATATCTATTTATTATCAGCGTATAATTTAAACATCGCTGCTTTCTTGTAACAAAAAAATTACTTTAGGGAGCATCAATTTCCTCAAAGATTTTAGTGATAAGAGAATTAAGCAGGAACTCTGGAACTCTTTTTCAGAAAATTCATGGATTGCCAAGAATATAAATGTTCAGCTTTTAAATTATACATGAATTATACCTTCAGTTGTTTAGCAACATCTTTAGCTGAGGATCCTGAAACCTCAATCCACGTTTTTGAGAACAAGGCACATGCTGACAGCATAAACACGATATAGAACAGTCCATGGAAAGGATGGGCCACTATATCTGACAAGCTGCAAAGCACAGTAAACAATATCGACTACAGTGAGACAAAACCAAATAAGGTAGCCCATTGAAATAGACGCAAGCAAAATGAAGAGTAGGTAGAAAAGGTGAGAAAGGGAACCTTGAAGGTGCAGTGATGTAATAAGCAAGACCCCCAACAGGCACAGATTGGCCAGAATATTCAGATTCCTTCCACTTCCCCAAGAGGTTAACAATGAAATTCCCACTGTATTTCCTGTACAGCAACTGTAAGAGTACACATGAAATGGGGGTGTCATTGTCAATATTGTAAAGAAAGAAAGCATTTATAATTTGTTCATTTTAACAAAGGCCAGTACCTGGGAAATAAAGTAAAGATTGGACACGAGTGCAGACTGTAAAATAATAGGCATATTGGAAGTGTAGAACAACTTAATTGGATATGAACCCTGTTGCCCACGGGCATTCTTCGACCTCACAGGCAAAACCACACGGAATCCTTGGAAGTAGATAACTATAAGGAAAATTAACACGGTCGCAAGCAAGTTTGTAACATTTGGAAGATTCTGCCTGTAGAATGCCTCTCGAAGGGCACGGACCTTGTCTGTTCGAGTAATCAACAAATGGAATAAAGCAATAACAGCACCTTCAAATTCAGCTCCACGCCCACTGTTCACAGTAGTTGGACTAAATGCTTTCCAGATGATACTTTCACTGTCAAAGCAAATAACTCTTGAGAGATCATCATCTTGCAGCTCATACAAAACCAGTGAATGAAGAATAGGCCAAATTCATAAATACTTACCAAATATTGGTTGCTATGAAAAGTGAAATTCCAGAGCCAAGGCCATATCCTTTCTGGAGAAGTTCATCCAAGCAGATTACAATAATACCGGCAAAGCAGAGTTGGAGAATTATGAGGACTGCATTTCCAACACCAAGTTGGCCAACACTACCATACATTCCAGAGAGAACATAAGCAACTGCCTCACCAACCGCGATCAAGATACCTAGTAACTTCTGTGCACCATTTCTGGAAGACAAAAAAAAAAGATCATCGTTTACAACAAAGTGAAATGAACTTGATAAATGATAATTACACAGAACAAGGAAATAAAGAATTTTTTGTGTCTTGAAAAACTCAGGATGTTAAAGCACAACAATATTGAATGAAATCATTTTGAGTAATGCTATTTAGCTCCACTAGGGTTCCAACCCAATCTAGGTGGCGCTGCATAGCATTATTCAACCATTTTAGGAGGTAAATGGAGCACAATGACTATAGGTAAGAATGTATCAAAACTATGAATTTTAGTGGGCATTTGAAAAGGATTAATTGCAGGAAATTTAAAGCTCTTCTGATTCATGCATTCCAAGAAAGGAAGATAGAAAGTCAGAAATAAAAATCCTAAGAATTTTAGCCCTTGTTTCATTCACTTTAAAATTTTAATACATTTTTCTCTCTTCTTGTCAACCACACATTCTTCAATAAAATAATATTATACATAAATAAAAAACTTTTCATTATTTTTTAACCACACATTCTCCCAAAAACTACTATTTCAAATTACATTTTACCCAAATTTCTCATTATAATGGTTGTCAAACATGGGCTTAGTATACTTACAGCAGGGCTCGATCCTCCCGTACATTGTTATCAACTTCAATGATCTTCGAACCTGCTAAAAGTTGCATGACCAGTCCCGATGTTACTATGGGTGTGATTCCAAGCTCCATGACAGTACCTCGGTTTGAGGCAAGAATGACACGCATCCAATAGAAAGGATCTGCACCTGTTGTGGAGTGTATACCATATAATGGGAGCTGACTGCAAACCAGGAAAATGAAGAGGGAGATTACAGTGTATATAACCTTCTCTCTGAATGGAATTTTCCTGTCAGCACTCTGAACCTCAGGCAGAAATGAGAGAAAAGGTCGGACCAGATGGAGCACTCTAAACCCACCTCCCATCCTTTTTTTTTTTTTTTGGATAAAACTAAACCACTTGACCTGCACAAACACATTAAAAAAAAAACGTTTTAGCTATGGAAAGCAGTTTCGGTACAATTAATGAAATATAAAGATTTGTACCACCTCTGCAACTCGGTTAAGACGGTAACACATTTAAAGAAATGAACATAAATAAGTTCATACAAGCTTTGGTTGTTCAGTTGTGATCTTAAGCAGTGATATGCAAGGGACTAAGGGGACTTTCAAGTTTAGCTCCATATTTCCCCCTAATACAATCCATTCACATACAAGTTCATCACACTAATTTGAGGGGTCCCCAACATAAGCTTCTTCTATAGAAATGAAGGTGGAAATGTATGCTTCACCACACCATCAAGAATTCACAGGATAATTGAGTACACTTGCAATACAATCAGACCGTACACATCCTTGCTTTAAACATTTTGCAGTTATCAACAAAAAGGGCATGGACGCATAGTATGACATGCACAAACTATTAAATCAAATCAGCCAGCAAAGATTAATAACATAGTTTCAGCACATAAATTAAATATAATTTTTTTCCAAATCTATTATTACCGTGCACGTATAGGCAATTACAACTACACAACATATGAGATTAAATGGCAAATCGGATGACAATAAACGCTTTAAAATCGAACAAAAAAAACTCATCGATGTTCATGCAATGATAGATCTGAGATTTAAAACATCAAGATAAAAATTGAAAATGAGATCTATTGTCTTAGTTTCTAATTTTTCGATTTTAATTTGAGCTAAGCATAGAATAAATCAGACAACAAAAACACCAACATAATTCAGGAAAAAAAAACGAAAACGGAAACTAAATTACAGATCTATAAACATTTAAATCTGATAAAAAAAAATGGTAGAATTGTTCGTACGTCAGAATCGAGGTGCGTAGAAAATTGAATCCCCAGATGAATAGAGAATTGGTATTGGTATTTGCTTCGATGAGTTTTAGGGGTATATGCAACCGGTATTAGTGGTTCAATCTGACATTGGCCCATTTGTAGATTGGATTTTGCTGCTTTGGGCCTGGCAAAGCACCTCATTAAAAAAATCCCCCCACGCCCACCCCCCAAGACCCAATGGCTGTAAGCCTGTAACAGCAGCCCGGTTCTTGTAGATTTTTCAGTCGTATTCATACTCGGCCCAATAAGTTGTTGATTTTATTTTTTTTCATTTTATATTTTTCTATATGACAAAGATATTTTCTTTTCTTAAATTTCATGCTAGTCCTCAAACTACCAAAAAATTTCAAACAGAAACTGGGTGAGTCCTGTCCTATGACATCAATGGTCTGTAGCTTTTATATGGTTAATTTTCATTTTAGTTTTAGTCCATCGGTTTTGCATCTATATTATATTTTTTGACCTTGTTTGGACATGACATCTATTTAGACCTCATTTTGGAAAAGATATTCTTAAAATAAAATTTTCTTGAAATCATTTTCAACCACATATTTTTCAAACATCTCATTTTTCACTTACAAAAATCTCTCCCAATCAAATGCTTATAAGACCCATTAATCATGACACGCTGATTATGTAACACAGAAGAATGTTAAACAAAATTGTATTAAAAATTTAACTTCATTCTTTGAATTGTCCAATTAAATGTGCAATGAGCACAACTTTCACAAAGTCTAAGAATCACAACCTTGCTGACTTGGTGTTAATTTCGTTTCTTAATTTCCCCTATCACGAAATAAAAAGATGAAATGCATGAATAAGAAAATTAGGTTGATAGAAATGTAACAGTGACTTGGGACGACAAGTTATGGTACTAGGTAACTGAAAAGCCAGCGCGCTCTTGATTGATTTCCATTGAATTGTGTAGAACAATCTCTACACATAGTTAAAATTTAACCAATCAAACAGAAATAATTGACATTGTATTCAATCCGAATTCGTAATTACATTATTAAAGGCACTCAGACAAAGAACTGGGCATTTAGCAAAGATGCAGCAGACTGTCTCCTCAAACGTTCTTGAAAAATGAGAGGATGTTCCCTTGTTTAGGATCCTTATTCCCGCTTTCTTGTTTCCAGCTTTTGCTTGCAGGTGACTTCTTAGCCACTGGTAGCCTAAAACCATTGTCAACATTCACAAATTACTCTGTCACGTACAAGTAAAATGTCCAAGAAAACTACTTCGGTTAGCAGGAATGGGCAACCTGAGATAACATGACTAAGTCTAACGATTGGGACACTTCTACTACTAGCATGTGAATTCTAAAAATTATTAATCAAGCAATTGAGTTGGTTAACAAGAATCAAGCAACTGAAAGCATCATATCCCTTCTACCAGACATCTAATATGAATCAAAACATGAGAACAAGCTGTGAGCTGAGATATCATGAAGTCAGCTTTTTATTCCAGTTTCCAACCAAAATAACTGATGCTCAGATTTCTCCCAGAATAAAGTCCTATATGCTTCCTTAATGTGGTCCCCAGTAATAAAATCATAAACTTGACCCATTTTGAAATTTTTTGGTAAGACATTTTTTCAAGCCATAAATCATCAGAGTACAAAGTCTGTCATGCATCTTCAGAAATAATATTATGCACACTAAAGTGTGGTCTGGTCTGTGGAGGCAAATATTTGAGGTGAACGTAACCCCCCACCCCCACAACCCCAAATTTAAAAATATATTTTAAAAAATAAACATTTATGAGGTTAGATAATTA
Source organism: Osmanthus fragrans (assembly GCA_019395295.1). Classification (NCBI taxonomy): domain Eukaryota; kingdom Viridiplantae; phylum Streptophyta; class Magnoliopsida; order Lamiales; family Oleaceae; genus Osmanthus; species Osmanthus fragrans. The sequence continues at coordinate 230,931 of CM033344.1, read as the reverse complement.
TCAGTAATATTTCAGTAATCTAATGTGCTACCAGATCCAAGATGTTCATGCATGACTATCTCATTGTCTCTATGAACTGATTTTTTTGCTTTTGCACCTAAAAGATGACAAACTTAAGAATTGTAGACAAGAAAGGCTTTACTAACAGCAATTACGATAAATATTTGACTGAAATATAATATCGAAACCAATTCAGTCATGGAAAGAAAATAATTAAGCACACAAGTATTTACCTGTTAATAGCACTGTTCACTATATTGTTCTCAGATATCTTCTCCGTATTACTATCGTGTTTTGTCTCTGGCTCCTCACCCTCACAGACAACCTCAGTGACTGGAGCCATGGATAAAAATAAATTAAACTATTCAATACAAAAGAACAGATAAACAAAGAAATTACCTTACTTTTTTAAATACAGCATCTATGAGGAGATAAAATACATTCTCTTCCACGAGCATCAATCCAAGTCTTTAACACTATTCTTCTAGTGGTCCAGCATCTGCCACTTTATCCTTCATATTAGCATCAGTTGCAGGAATATGGTTTAGGATATTATTTGAAGAAGGAGCCGCGGAATTCTTGTCTTTGCTCACATCTGACGTTTCTTTTCTCGAAGGATGGTTAATTGTTCCATCAGCTTCTTTCACTCCCTTGACCTTTGGTTCATCTTCCTTCTCTTCATTAGAGCTTAGGTTGCTCCCGAGGCCTGAAGTATTCAAACTCTGTTTTGAACCTAGAGTAGTCTTTTTGGGAGGATCTGGAGATTCTCGACTGACAGCATCTTTGAATTCATCTTCTTCATCAGAGTAAAAAAAAACGACTCTCCTTTTCCAATTTCCTTCACCATTTGATGTTCTTTTTACGTTGAAATCTTGCTATCTTCGTTGCTGCTCCCATCTTCTACGGCTTCACGAGCACAGATTTAAGCCTCTGCAGTAGCTGATAATGGATTGACCACAATATATATCAGTTAAAAAACCAACTATATCTGGTTTAGCATATTTGAAATAATAAATAAAAATTCAAACTTCTCCAGTTCCAAGTGGATAAAGAAAAAGAACTAACCAGCAGAGTTTCTTGTGGCATTTTTGCATTGTGCAGAGGAACAATCAGGATTTAACTTTGCAGATGCATTACCCCACATATTAGCTAATACACCTCCAGTTCCAGAATTTTTTTTTATCGCTCTGGTTTTTTCTTGTTTGGAAGTAAATGAGGAACTTTTCTTTATTTTCAGCAGGCTTTGCCCAATTTTCATCACTGATTGATACATGACCCTCACTTTTGACTTCTTCAACCCTATCAGGACCAGTGATAGAACTTGATTGCTGAACCTTTTCTTGTTGAGGCGGTAACAATGCAATTTCATGTGCAGAGTTACTTTTAGACATCCCTGAAACTTCTGTGCTCTTCACCTGTGGCCCAGGAGCACTCAATTGTGTGCCACCAGCATTTTGCTTGACAAAGGAATTTGAAACACCACAAAACCTTAGAATATTGGTGCAGTGACATTATGGCAGATAAGAGAGATTGTTATTGTACTATGTATAACATATTGTTTACCATATCAGGTGTAGTGAAAGAGAGTAAATCTACGAATAATAATGTAATGTATAATTCAATATAGAATTATTGAGCAAGTCATATGCAGGACACGATACAAAGTGTTGTACCTATTATCTCTCAAAAAATTATCAACTGTGAACGGCTGCCCAGAGAAATCTTCTGCTTGGACAAACTCAGCATTCCATAGCACTGCTGGATCCTTGGGAATGCAGCTTGCACACTGTAGACCTAAACCGAGCAACTTCCGTCAAATTCTAGTTTGGCTTCTGTACATGAATCTAATAAAAGTAGATTTTCAGTTTTGGTTTGGGAACAAAGGTGTCGCCAAGTGGAAACATAGCTCATACTAAAACCCAGAACAGATGTTTCTAGAAAAGCAGAAGTATTTCCTTTGACTATTCCCTCAAATGAATCATCTAAAAGTTTGCAAAATAGAAGCAAGATTGTCATGACCACCAATCCTTACATGCCAATTGAAAGACGTGACAATTTATACCCAATGTTATGCATTCAAGAGCTAATAGCTAGTAAAATCTATAATTCCACCACCAAGCTGTGATATCTAATGATCAAAATTGCTCATGAGTATCCAATATACAGCTGAAAAATTACAAGGGCAATCATGCAGGATGATTCTTTTTTCTTTGGGATACGTTAGCAGGTAGAAAATGTTCTTCTTGTAGGGCAATAAAAGGCCGAATCATCATCAAGATGTCTTTCTGGCTTTCCTGCCTTCAGATAAGTGTTTGGATGGGATTCATCTAAGTCATGATGAATCTGTAGAAGATTATAGTCATACACAGACCAAATTGAGCAAGCACGTGGGCATTTTACACAAGTGAGAACATTAGTATCACGTTCCTGACCCTACATGTGTACATAGGTCGCAGAGCTTTGGTGATCGGGAGAGTAAAAAGTAAGAGGGTACAGGTGGGCGGTCAAGGCTTTTGTAAGTGCTGCTATCCGTGAGTGGGTGCAACAGAAGCTACTGTGCACATGTCCTTATTTTGAAAACGAAGTTGATTTTGTAACAGACTTCTTTATGCTCCTGCTTCATGTTTAATATTAGGATCCCAATAGTAAGTGCATTTATCTGAGAAAAGAGAAGGAAAGCAGAGTTTAATATACAAACAACGTTAATCCTCCAACGTTGTTTTTCATCGAACCTAGGCTCCATGTGTAGTAGCAGGTGTGAACAGTATGGGATAAAATTATTGTAGGAATAAAATTCCTACATTAAGAGTTAAAACAGCTAATAATGATGCAGACAAAAATTAAGTCAGAGCATAAAGAAATAGCAATAAATCAATCCACATAACTTAAATTATAAAAGGAATCCAGATAAGAGAGCGCAGATAACAAACGAAACCTGCAAGTTTATGCTTGGAGACAAGCCTTACATGGTAAGCTGAAGGATTATCCTTCAACCAGCTGGATAAACAATAAACTACTTCTAGTCCATTTCCATTCTTTTCGATAAACTCTTGAAGCAGCCTATATACAACAATCCCACACCAAAATTGCAGCCCCATTATAGAAAAAAGCACATAAAACCCATTTAATTTGCTTGCAATTTTTCCTACCTCTTCGAGGCATTTTGATGACACCCAAAAATTTCGACTTAACCATTTGTACAAAACTTATCAAAATAATTCATCACTTAAATTAGAATTTAATATCTTTTCATCCCAAGATCCGCAACTAGAAAATTGTATATTTTGAAATGAGAGAATTACCACGTGATGTTTATCTGAGACGAGGGCTTGAATCTCATCAAGAACACCAAGGGTTTCGATTTCGGCCATATTCGGGTCAGCTAGAAACGGGTCGGAGCAACCAAATTGAACTATAATCAATAAATTTATGCACTATATTTTTATATTTATGTAGAGAATGAATTGTGTATTATATAGCTTGTTTGGTACTCATTTTGTTGGAAAAAATGAATTTTTTGGGTTGATGTGATGGTGAATATGTGATTGAAAAAGAAGGAAAAGTTATTGATGTGATGGAAAATATTATTTTATTGAAGAATGTGTGGTTGAGAATGAGAATGAGAATGAGAATGGATACCAAACAGGGCAATAATTGTAGATGGATACCATTAGTACCAACTAAGAGTTTAAAATATGTATATCAAGTAGTTGCATTATAATGATTATAATATATAACTTTGATTTGTAACTTTTTTAATGATACAATTTATGTTTTAATGTGAGATTTTAGATTAATATTTATGATTTAAATTATTTGATGTATATTAATTTTTTCTTTGTTAAACCGTGGTTTTAAACCAAATCAAACCGGAAAAAAATTGATTTGGATTGGTAAGATTTGGTTTGGAAAAATTTCAAACCGTTTTAAATGGTTTGGTTTGTAAATTTGTCTCAAACTGTCCAAATCGAACCCTATTCACCCATACCAGAAGGGAGTCAATTTCCCGCACAATCAACTCTTGATTCAGAGGGGCATTGAGAGTCCCGAAAAACACTATCATTATAATTTATTTTTGTGTTCAAATATCTTGAATTTTGATCGTTTGGATTGCTTAGTCCTAGTTTGTCTATATCCATTTTATTAAATTTTATTTTTTCTTCAAATGTATTCCAAAATTTTTTACGAAGTTGTTGTCCTTCTAATATTGGTTCTGGATACTTGGATGTCTCTTCAAGGCATTGTGTGAAAGTGGTTTTAATATGTCATATCATTTTTTCACGAGTGAACAGTGTCCAAACAGTTGTCCAAAAAATTGACGTTGTCATTCTCTGTGTTTTTAAATATCTTGTTGAATCCTGGATGCATAATCTAGAGGCAAAATTTCCCATGGAGCATCGTCTTCTATGTCCAACCAAATTTGATGAGGAATATTCTAATTGATTTTGGCCATTATTCTTTGGAATTCTCGAAACTCTTTTGGATACATTTCTCAATCTTAGTGTAGATTGAAAGGTTGAACTGTATACTCTTTAACATGAGAGAAATGTCCATATGAACATGAATCCGTAAAATAACTTTGTCGTTGGAAAACCAACATTACAAAAACATTTTCTGAGAAGTTCTGAGGTCTTTGAGTTTGAAAGAAAAATACTTCAAACATTTTTATCCAATGAGAAATAAGATAAAATCAATCAAACAATTTATTCGATTCAAAAAGTGCTTCTTGAAATGGATTATTTTTGTTAAAATTTCGGAAACTAATTTCTTTGAGTTATTCAAGAGATTCACTGACATTAAAAGAGATCACAATTTGGTAAAGTTCCAACAAATATCAAAGCAAGTAAAGTAGTTCTTTTGAAAATTTTGAAACTGCTCGATGTGGTATCATATGGAATAAAGTGAAAAAAATGGCAATCTGGATGAAGTGAAAAAAGGGCAAGCTGGATGAATCCAAGACCTCCGGGGTTTTTCAATCCCTATTCCTCTGATGACCATGGACTGATATTTCAATATGAGTTCTTTGGCTATGGAGTAAAGAGTTTTGTCTCTAATGAGGTTATTGAGTTCCGGAGGGATGGTCTCATTTTGAGGAAGTAAAGAGAAAGAAGAGCTCATCATACAAATTATGAGGATGAGCTGGATATGAGAAAGTGTTGGTCTAGTAAGTAGGTTCGGAATAAGATTGATTTTCCCTTTTATATGCTCGACATCAAAGTCGAAATTTGAAAATCATTCTGTCCATCTAAGCAAATGAGGATTTGGAATTTGTTTTCGTTTGAATGAGAGCATTTCAGGGAATGCTGATATGTCAATTCCAACCAAAAAATTATGTCCAATGAGGTGGAACTGAAATTTCTCAATACCACGTTTGGCAGCTAGAATTTCTTTGAAAGTGGAATGATAATATTTTTCTACCCAATATAGATCGCTTGCATCAGTTTGTAAGATCCTCTTTCCATCAGTAGGAATAGACAAATCTAGGAGTCCTTGTACACTTTGCTTACTTGTTAGAATTGCTTCTGTTTGTTCTGAAAACCATAGTGGTGCATTTTTTCCAGAATGTTTTGCAATGGTTTGATAAACAAAGTCTGTCATGTAGTTTACAATTCCAAGAAATTGTTGAACTTCCTTTTTAGAGAGATCTGTGTCTACAAACTTTAATAGTTCTTGACCAACTTGTGGCTGCAAAGAAATATTGACAATCTTTAATATGCATTCCCAGTGGCGGAGCCGATTTATTGGAAATGGGGGGGGTCTATATTTGAAAATATATAGGTAAAGGGGTAGGGGGCAACGGAGCCCTCGATTTTTTTTTGAAGGAAACCACAAAAAAGGAAGGAAACAAAAGCTCACTAATTGAATCATTTACCTTCTCTGCGAATAGTGCATCAGTGTAGACATTGCTAATAAGTTGAGAATCAACCTAAAATAAGTGGAAGAAATAAGATTAGTTTTCTTCGCAAGTTCATTTATAATAAAAGAGAAGTTACCATTATTCAATCATTCCAATTTAAACAAAACAAAAAAACCCAAAAGAAAAAAAAATTGTCAAAAAAAGGGGGGTCCCCCTGCTTCCGCCCCTGTGCATTCCCAAAAAATAAATTTTAGAAACTCCAATAACCATTTTCTTTTGGGAAAGCGTAACTCCAAATTGTTTTATCATATCAGTGAATTGAAACAATAGCTGAGAATAAGTATCTACATCTTTTGAGAACAAGAGAATATCATCAATATAGATTAATGTTGATTCTAATATTGGATGATAAATTCTTGTGATAGCCTTTGGGAAAATGAAGGGGCCGTTTAAGACCAAATGACATAATCGTCCACTAGTAATGATGTTTTGGAATACAGAATATGTATTGTGTCTTTCTTCTGCCTAGATTCCTAGTTGCCAAAATTCTTCTTTTAGATCAAACTTTGAAAATATTTTTGCTTCAGATAAGCTAGCAAATAAAGTCATTTTATCTGGAAGAGGAAATTTTCCATCAGCAAGGAAGAGATTCAGTAGTTTATAATCAATCACGAGTCTCATTTTTTCACGAACTTGTTCACTTCTTTTATTGATATAAAAGGCTTGACACGCCCATTGAGAAGTAGTTAGTTCAATAAGACCTTCAACTTCTAACTGGTTTAACTCTTTGGTGGCTAACTGAAAGTGTTCTGGATTCATTCCAATATGGCTAGCTTTGGTAGGGTATATTCATTTCTTTTCAAGGGTAGAGTTATGAAGAAATCTGGGTTTCCATAGAGGGTGAGTGCATTTAGTGAGAAAATCTGTATGAAAATCTGCACAACATTATCGAATTAATAGGCTCGTTATGTCATCAAGGTTGGTTATAGAGAAATATGTAGTTGGCGTATGTATGGTAAGAAGTAGGACTTGTATTTAAGGCCATTTGGAATAGGGATAACACGTTTTGCCCACAACTGTTGAATGTTGTCAAAACCAATTACAGTGTCTTTTCTTGCTAAGGACGAACCAAGTAATTTATGTGAGATATTGCATTCCGAAAAGAGCTGGAGTGTTATGGGCTTACTAATCAGTTCTTTTGAAAAATATTCATTATTGGCCACCTGGAAGATTATGATGTTCTTTCCACATGCTTTTAAGAAGAATGGTTGGATTTATAATTGAACAAGTTTCTTAAGTATCAAACAATCCTGCAACTGTTTTGGCCTTTCATATTTCCCTGGAAAAAAATTGACTTCAACCATTGGAACTAGTAAACTAATATTGATGATTTGCATCCGTAGCATTCTTCTATATTGTTATAACCATTACCGCTTTCCTCATCAGAGTCAAATTCTAGCATAAAAACAGTTTCGCGAGACTGTTCATCTTCCTTAGAAAACACCGATTCAAGATTTCCCTTATTTTGGCCGGTATAGATCTTTGCAAAATGACCCTTTTTCTAGAGATAAAACATCTGTTTCCCTTCTTCTTTGTGAATTTTTTCTTGAAGTATCGTTTTCTTCGAGAAAGAGGTTTGGAAAAAAGTTTGTTGTGGAATTTGAATTTTCACCAGTGGTACCTCTGCTTTCTTGGGCAATTACAACTCTTGTTGTCATGTCGGCACTTGATTTTCAAATCTGGTTGATCACAAGTCTTTTCAAGCTTTTGGCCTGTTGTATTGTTATCTTTTAAAAACTCTCTTGATTGCTGAGTTTTTTCAAGGTTCTTTTAACCCAATATTGAAGTTCTCCAAATGAAGTAGTCCCCAATGATTGTCCTTTTATTTCAATCATTTTGCATATCTCATGGCCAAGAGGATGTCGTATGGATTCCAAATAAGCTTGCTTTATGTTGGTATCATCCATTCCTCCAATGAGATAGTAGCGTCTGACGGCATTGTGAAAATATTTATACAAATCTTTACGATTGTAGGAATAACATTTTAGTTTGAAGAATTCTACTCTTACAACTTCCTTCAAATGATCTATTTTTCCACAGAATTGCTAATACAATGATTCTATAAAAGCATCATTTGTGTTGAGCACTCGAATATTGGATTTGATGAAATTCACCAAGAGCATCATACCTATATTTAAGGAAGCCAATAATCTTTGCCAAAAAATGATTTTATAACGGTGGCATGAGTCATATTTAACCTTTGCAATTCTGCTGAACACCATGTTTTCATTATTGGAATCTTGCCTTTCACAGAGTTGGATGAATATTATCGAAAGTGAGTTTAATTTGCTAAAGTAATGCTTTGCGAATAATAATTATTCACATCACGAGCATCAACATTATCAGCAATTTGTTCATCAATAGTTTCTCCAGGTTCATCAACAACAGGATTTCCTTGTTAAGTTTGACTTGGTTGTGGTCTATCGGCTATATATATAAAGGAGGGTGATCTTCTAGAGAATCTTCTGAGGACTCTTCAAGTTAAGAACTAGTCTAATTTGTAACAACTAAAACATTAGGGATATAAAGGGAATGATCTTGAGCATTTTGTAAGAAAGTGGTAATAGGTTTTTTTTTGTAATCATCATTTGTAGTTGTTTTTGGGGATTTGGTGGGTGTAAAGCTTGTGGGTTTTGTGAAGTTATGTGTTTAGTTTTCTTTGTATCAGGAAGAGAAAGGGATTTTAATTACTTTTCCTATTCTTCAGGGGTAAAGTGAAGTCGTGGATCAAAAGCTCCAGTTGAATACACCGGCCCTGAAGTCTGTGAAATAGGAGTATATGGGTGAAAAAATGATATTTTTTATGAAAAACAAAGTCAAACAAGCACACATTTAGTGTCAATTATTCCATTGTGGTGATTGATTTGTAAAATTATATAGTAGAGTTTTTATAATAGTGTGGAGAATATATTGCACGTAATTATACATGAATTACCTTAATGAGAATACTTGACATTATTCGCGGGCTTGAAATTTCTTTGGTGTACCAATGATTCTGATTAATATGATCAAATATGGATGCGTAGAGAAAAGCGTGGCTCGATTTGTCTCTAAACGCCCAACAACCACGCCTAAGTGGCTTACGCTTCAAGTAGATTAATCGTTCTTAGCTTTTATTTGGTATCAAATTTTCTTCAAACTTATTTTCAATTACACATTTAGTTGAATTCACAACTTTTCTATCACATAATTTATCAAGTTTTGTCAAAATTTATTAAATATCTTATTTTTAGTTAAAACAAACATGAACTTAATTTCAACGAATTTTTGCTACTTGTACATCAAAATGGCACATAAACAATTATTATTAATCCATTGTGGTGATTGATTTGTAAAATCATATAATAGGGTTTTTATAATAGTGTGGAGAATATATTGTACGTAATTATATATGAATTATCTTAATGAGAATACTTGACATTATTCGCGGGCTTGAAAGTTCTTTGGTATACCAATGATTCTGATTAGTTAATAGGATCAAATATGGATGCGTAGAGATAAACGTAGCTCGATTTGTCTCTAGACGCCCAACAACCACGCCTAAGTGGCTCAAGTTTCAAGTAGATTAATCATTCTTAGCTTTTATTTGGTATCAAATTTTCTTCAAACTTATTGGTACGGCTTCGGAAAGGTACCAAATTAAATCCCGGCAACGGAACCAAAATTGATAGCTTCCAAAAGCATACTAAGTTAATATTCCTTACTTTTCTTAAAAGTGTCATTCAAGTAGTAATTTGGTAAGTAATGGTCATTTCCACAGAAGATTGTTTTTAATTATGTCAATTGCAACGAGAAAAACAAAATACGCAAATAAGTAAATTGGAGGGGGGCGGGGGAGGTTTGATTCATTAAACTAAAGAAAACGATAAGTGCAAAATAGAAAAGACGAGAATAAAAAGGAACCAAAGTAATGAGAATGTGATCGATTGATATTCTTCACCACTGGAATGATTTACTTATCAATGTTCGCAAAAGATTTTCGTTCTCAAGATCAACAACAATTCGAAAATAATTAAAAACTCAATTACCTCAAACTCTCATTACATTTTAGTTGAATAAAACAAGCTTTCTACCCAACCCTATTCATTAAACAACCTAGAATAAGCTCGCTAGATTTAATTTAACAAAACTATTAAAACGAGAGAGTTGAATTGAATTAAGCGCAAACTCGCAAGCTCGATTTACTAACTTAAGTGTTAATCCACGTACATTCAATCGAATAGCGATTATGTACTACAATCAATTGAAATGTACTTGCTACTAGGTTTTAGAATAAATAGCGATTACGTACTATAAATCCTAAAATAACATTCATTGTATCAACTCAATCATCTAGTTGTCATCCCAAACAATCAAGAAGAACAATATAAATAGTAAACACAATGGACATTAATCTCGAGAACTATATAGCACAAAAACAATAGAAAATCATTCTAGGGCTCAAAATCACCCCCAATCACATCTTCATTTAGCTATCCATAGAGTATTTACAAATACTCAACAAAATAATACAACATAAGGAAAAAAACAGATTAAAAGAGAAAAAAGGATTATTGAAGGAGATGCTTGGGTGAAAACTTCTTCATCAATGGAGTTTTCTTCTTCCCAAAATATCCAATGTTGGTGAGAGAGAGAGAGAGAGCTCCCAAATTTTCTCTATATTTTGGTCGGCTCTCTCCTCATTTCTTGACCTAGAAATGACCCCAAAATATTGTATTTATATTGTCTTGAAGGTAGGAGGCAGTTTGAGTCAGAAATGAGCCGAAAAATGAGTTAAAATCGCGTTTTCGCGCGCAGCTCAGAAGCTGGGCGCCAGAAATCTGCTCATTTTTAGGTATCTGGGTGCCATGGCGTCTAGATCCGGCGCCATGGCGCGGGGCTTACTGAAATTTTATGTTTTGCACCATTTTTCACCACTTTTCCAGTCACAATTCAACATCCAACAAGTGTTAATCTTGTATGCCAAATTTAGGATAATTGCATCTTCAAACCATTTGCTTCATTTCTCGCTTAAAATACCTCATAATTTTCAATCAACCCGAGTTTTCACCTAAATGACAAAAGTAACAAAAATAAGCAACAATACACAAAAGAAAACTCACAAAGACATAAGTTTAATGGTATAAATAAGTGTAAAACCTGTACTTATCACTTATTTTCAATCACGCATTTAGTTGAATTCGCGACTTTTCTATCACATAATTTATCAAGTTTTGTCAAAATTTATTAAATATCTTATTTTTAGTTAAACCAAACACGAACTTAATTTTAACAGGTTTTTGCTACTTGTACATCAAAATGGTACGTAAACAATTATTGTTATTCCATTGTGGTGATTGATTTGTAAAATCATATGATAGGGTTTTTATAATAGTGTGGAGAATATATTGCACATAATTATATATGAATTACCTTAATGATAATACTTGACATTATTTGCGGGCTTGAAAGTTCTTTGGTGTACCAATGATTCTGATTAGTTAATATGATCAAATATGGATGCGTAGAGAAAAACGTGACTCGATTTGTCTCTAGATGCCCAATAACCACGCCTAAGTGGCTCAAGCTTCAAGTAGATTAATCATTTTTAGCTTTTATTTGATATCAAATTTTCTTCAAACTTATTTTTAATCACACATTTAGTTGAATTCACAACTTTTCTATCACATAATTTATCATGTTTTGTTAAAATTTATTAAATATCTTATTTTTAGTTAAACCAAACATGAACTTAATTTCAACGGATTTTTGCTACTTGTACATCAAAATGGTACGTAAAAAATTATTGTTATTTTTTGTGCAGAAAAATTTTAGGTTAAAATTCATTTTGTGGACCCTTTTGAAGCCTTTTGCAAGATTTATCATTTTCCTAAGGAATATGCTACTTGTAGTGATCATAACGGTGGTCACCTTTCTCGAGCGAAGTGGGTCCCCATATGAGTGGGTAGATACCAACGTATAGAGGTGGTTGGATGCACGTGCTCGTTTTGCAATGAGTGATTTTTGGGAGAGCTCGTGGCTCGTGGGCTTGGGATGAGCCGAGCTGAGCTTCGGCTCGCGAGCTCATCCATTTTCATTTTTTTTAAATAGGTAAAATGGAAAACAAAAAAGTAATTTTAAATCGTGAATCTTGTGTATATAAAAAAAGATAACAAATTTATTTTAAGCAAATTTTTTTTCTAAAACAACGCTACGCGTACTTTGCATATAATCTTCAAAGTGGACGTCTTCTAACAATTGAAAGGGTAATCATTCCATTATCTTTCAATTTTCAAAAGGTATCAATTTCGAAGATTATACGCAAAGGTACGCGTAGCGTTACTCGAGAAAATAATTTAAAATGTAAACATGTAGTATCAACTTTATTTTCTAAATGAATTTATGAATTGGATAAGTTGGTAGAAAGAAAGTTGTTGAGAAAATTTAAACAATTTAAGTATTTAACCTTCCTCTTTTATCAGGGCTTGGGACCGGATACTTAAATTTTAAGTAGGCGGAGTTAAAAATTGTACACGAACAATTTATAGAGTATACAACTTTTTAAAGAAAATTAAAAACAATATTATAAAATAAATTTTGTTGGTTAATATGATCCAATTAAATATCACTTACTTGATGACATGCAATTTTGGCATATTTGTCTTGTATTCGGAAATGAGCGTCCTCCCATTCCTTCACGCACATTAATGCTTCTAAAATATCTTCTTTTAGTCGGCTCCTGACCTCGTACAAAACTCTCTTACCTGCACTAAAAGCAGACTCCGAAGTTACAGTGCTAACGGAGGTGTTACTAGGTCTTTTGCAATTGCAGAAACCCTGGTCATCGTCATTCATACCTTCGCCAAAATTTGATAACTTATTCTGAACTTTTTTAATTGTTTTATTCGCAAGCATATTATGATTAAAGTAATTAATTAATTCAACAGACAATGGATTTGAAATTGTTTGATTAGATGCAGAAACAGGAAACAAAATATTACTAGATGAACCTATTGCATTTGCATTATATCTATACGTATCATTATTTCAGCGTCATCTTCTTCCATATGTGTGGGAGGAGTATGTGAAGAGGGTACTCGACTAATATTTGTATACAATCGTTCTACATATATTTCATATATTTCACTTAAAGTTTGTTCTAAATTTCTATACTTGATAGGGGTATCAAAAGTTAAAACTTTTGAAATTTGTTCAATTACATATTTAGTCCCCGATAAATTATATAGGGGGTCCATGATGCATGCTAAAGAAAATAACATTGGCAAATCTTGCCAATATTTTCTGAATTTTAATTCCATAGAATATATAATTGCAGTAAAGTCGGGATCATTTGTATATTTATGAAATGTTCTAGCAATTATATAAAGACATTCAAGTACCATACAAATAGTTGGATAATAAACTCCAGATAAAGTATTTGTAGTTTTATAAAAACTACTCAATTTTTTTTAACTTTTAAAACTAAAATCCAATTGGATTCATTTGAAATAGTGTCTTCGTCTTTAATATGCCTATTGTTGTAAAACTCAGTTATGAAAGTTTCAAAAACTTCGCATGACTTTAATAGTAAATAAGCGGAGTTTCATCACCACATTTTTGCTACAAAAATCTTCAAATGCTTGTTTTCTACTAGGGGAGATTGTGATATATATTAATGCATTTCATCTTTAATTGTTTCAAGCCATCTTGCACAATTAAATTTAAAATATGACACACACACAACGAATATGAAACAAATAACTACCAAATTCAAACTACAATACCCTTAACAATTTATCGATAATTGGTTTATTAACACTAGCATTATTGAATGTAAAAGAACGAATTTTACTCTCGCAATCATATTCTATAATAATGGTCATAATAACATTAAATATATTATTAGCATTGTGAGGAAATTCAATAATTTTTTTATGCATGCACCAAAGTGAGTCCATGTAGTGTGTAAATGCAGCTATATAAGCTCTTTTATTAATCAATTCCCACAAGTTCGAAGTTAAAGATATAACACCCCAATATTTTTGTAAATCCGTGATCAATTGTTATTTTGTGTGAATGAAATATTCTATTGTGTTTGAACGAAGAGTGTTTCGACTTACCTCAACGTACCTCGATTGAAGATATTTTTTTACGTACGAGACGAAATGTTTGTTGTCCATTATTGTTAAAGGCAACTCAGCACCAGCAACAAGTTTCACCATTTTCATTCGAGTATTCTCCTCTGAATACATCTACGTGGTGAGGGGCGAAATTGTAGAACCGGTGCCTAGACTACCAAATGAAAGTTGTGTTTGACCTGATGGAAGGAGTCCATGTTTGACCGCACATGATTTGTAGTGACGGTTGAGGTAGGTAATACCAATGCCCTTTTGCCATGTTAATTGTTGTTGGCATTATTTACATACTGCTTTCGACTCTGGGTTTTCATCGACCACACGACCCATTGAAATCAATTTAAAGTGTACCAATACCCTTTTGTCATGTCAATCGTTTTTCACTTCCCTATAACATCGAGAATGTCTAATTTAGGTTCTTCCTCATGTCCTGCTTCGGGAACATCAACGTCATCCAAATCCATTGGATAATTTGGATTATTTTTTTCATGTAAAGCCATATCTGGAATATTTTCAGGAATGAGTACTTTATTTAGACCGAAAAATTGATTATGAAATTGACTTTGCCGTGTCACAGGTGATTTACCTCCGATACCGAACAAACACTCAACAAATGATTGTGTATCCATTTGTGAATTGTGAAGAAAGTAAAGAAAAACTTCAAAAACTGTATGTAATAATTGAAATTGAAAATGATGAAATTGTAAAAATGAATGTAGATTGTGTATAAATTTATAATGTTGATAATTGATTGTGGAGGAGAGTGACAGATGAAGAGTATTGGTAAATTTGGAGTGAAGAAAATGAAGTAGAAATCATGTATTTATAGAGGAAGAAGAGGATGGAAGAAAAATTTTTAAATTTTAGGGACCGGAACGGCTACTAAAAAAAAGTGATCGTTTTTGTCACTATAGATAAACGAGCCACGAGCCGTCCACGACCGGCTCTTTTTTTGCAAATCGAGTCGGATCGACTTGTCAAATGGGCCAATCCGCTTGGCTCACACTCAGACTCGTATTTTTACGAGCTTGAACCGTCCATGAGCTGATTTTTATGAGTCGTCGAGTCGGCTCAACCTATTTGCAACCACTACCAACGTACGTGCAGTATCAGCATTTTCCTTAAAAAATAAAAAATAAAAAATCTACGTGTAAATAATTTTGGTACACACGTACTTTTTGCGTAGCCCTAAGGAATCCCTCACTATTTCAGTGCACTTGCTTCAGCGTTCACTATTCAACCTCAAATCTTCCAATCTGAAACACCAAAATCTTCACAAAATAAAGCCCTCACAATAACCCAGAATGATTTTACAGAGAATAGTTCGCGGTCGCCATTTTCATACACTTTTCAGGCTCCAAAGCCCTTCGCTGTATTTCACAAATCCTCATATATTAACCTCAATTTCTTCAAATCGCAACCATATTTCATTTCTTTCTTCTATTTTTGAAAGACCCTTCTCTCTTTTAGCTCATTTTGAGCACAAAGAGTCTGGAAATTGTGAGGAAAAGAGTCAGGAAGCGAAGGAACGATTGAGCGTTTACTTCAAACAAGCTGTTGGGCTCTCAGGAGATACTAGAAATAGCGAGATTGAAATTGAAAGTGACACTGATAATGCGGAGTTGAAGAAGAAATTGAAGGAGTTGGAGGAAGAAGTGAGGGGCTTGAACGAAGAAAAACCGAGGGAGATTTTGAAGACAAAGATTCCATCATTTGACGGGGTTTCGAAAAATGAGGTTAAATCGAGTTTATATGCATTGTTTGCGGATAATGGGTTGAAAAAAAATGAAAAGTCGAATGAGATATATGCTTATGGAATTGAAGATCCGAGAGTTTACAAAAAGCTTTCCCCTGATATGGAATTGTTCGTGTATCAGCTGTACAAGGATGGGTACTTCAAGGATTCAAATTTCTTGCGGAAGAATAAGTTTGATATCACTTGTTTCGAGAACAGTTATGCTCGTGAATTTATAAAGCACGCGGCCGTGACTTTTGGAAAAGATAACCAGGAGATTGCAAAGTGAGAATTTGTTCTATTGCACTTGGTGTATTCTTTATCTTGACTGTTTTTGAATTGCTGTTTTTTATATTCTACATTTTAAATATGATGATTGAGTTACTTTATTCTTATGGTATCATGAGCTCAAAGATTCATTTAAATAGAATACAAGGAACATATTAAGGCCACCTAAAGTTTGTGAATATATTAAAATTCATTTATTTGGTTTCAGATTTATTGTAGGAAACTTGTATATGTACGGAGTCTATGGACTATTATAAGAGAGAAAATTTCTATATTGCCTAATGGAAATTTCTAGTTCTATGTTTTTAACATAATATGCTAGCTATATTGCAGGACACATGATTTAGGGGTTGTTATTTGTCCCACAAGTTCCAACTTGGTGTTATTATGTGAAAAAATTACTAGCAAACACTGAGAGGAGGTAAGCTACTGCAATTTGGAAGTCGAAGTTCTAGTGAAAAGTTGGATATTAGAATACGCAAATACCATTTCAAGTGTCAATAAACGATCTAAGAGGTTTACAGTCCTCTTTTTTGCATTCATCTCCTCACGTGGACATGTCTTATTCAGTTGTATAACACGTGAAGTGTGAACTGTTTTCGTCTTATGCCCACTCCCATCCTTCTAGGGTGAGGTTCCTTTCATTATAAATTAGGAAAATCTTTCGTTCTCTTGTGAAGATAACTGCACAAAATTGGGAAACACTAGCATATTTCCATCTACTATATGAATGTGGGTTTTTTATTTGCTACGTCAATGATTTTCCCTTCTTTGTGGTGAGCTAAAGGTTCAAGGTTATAATTTGTGTTGAACTAATTTGTGCGTGTGTGAATTACTCCCTCTCTCCCCCTCACCTTACCATTTTGATACTCTTCCTTAGCTACTTCAAAGGTTCACTTGTGTCCTGCAAATAAAGCGAGAGGAATCGAGTGTTCTTTTTATGTACCGTATCATAAGAGGTCGAATAAGTTTATTAGAATTGAAGAAAACTGATGACGTGTGGTGGATAGCCACACGTTTTCTGTTGCATATTGGCTCATTACAACTTGAGTTGGTGATGAGTAGACTTGATAAACTTTTATTATTTACTTTATACCACTCAAAAAGGAAGAGATAGGAAGAAGAGAATAAATTACAGTCAAATTATGGTCCTATTGCAGAGCTCATCGTTCAATTTTTCTTCCTCCATACTGAGAAATGGTCCTCCTTGCATGGCAGAAATCTGGTATCTCACCATTTTAGCTGGGCATGTTACGTGGATTAGAGAATCAACTGTCTAACTTCGTTTCTGCACCTACTTCCACAAGCTCTCTTATTTCTTTCATCCCCTCCGCATGATATAGGCAGTAACTCTTGGAATTTATTTTGAGGCTGTTTAGCATACTGACCACTAGTTTGACCCTTTACCTTTTACTTTTTCTATGTCAATGGCCGGGGTGGTTCTTAAAACATTGATATTTTCTTGATAGGCTTGTATAACAAAGGTAGCTGATATTCTGTACTAAATTCTCCACTTTGCATCTTATAGCTCGCTAATCTTGTAAATTGGTGTATCAGATGGTTGTCTGCTAGTGATCTAAAAAAGGTGGCTCTTTTTGGATGCCCTTCCCTTGGAAAGAAGACTGTCTTCTCTTCTAAAAGATTGCGCGGATTCTTCAATATACAGGAGAATACAGTGAGTCAATTTTACCCCTCTAAATATTGCCTCCACTCGATTTCTTTCTTTGCACATTGCACTTTAAAAGTATTATGATGTCTGTTTTTATGCATTGTCAATTATCTTTCACAATCACCAGTTAGGTTTTAAAATTCACTTGATTTTCTCAGGTTTGCCAGAAATGCCCCCTTCAAATGTCATGCAAGCTTGCGAATAAAATTGGCTTGAAAGGTGATACCAAGATTTTATATTTGGCTGATGTGATGAAAGTTATCATTATGTATGCTATGGAGTCAGTACCTCCAGAGTTGACAGTGTCTGATGAAATTAAGAACTCTGTTAATCGGTTATTGAAGGAGGTTGTCCGTCTCAGTTGCAATGTATCATAAGGCTTCTTTAAAATCCATTATTTGCATCAGCATTTGGGTAATCCAGTCTATTTTGTTTAAGAAGTACTATTTTCTCTGTAAATTTTCTAACTGTCAGATCGATTATACTATCATACACACAGAAAACCAGCAAAACATAGAACTATCTATCCATGAAATGATTTATCATTCATAGACTGGTGTGCAAATTAGATTGTCCTTTAATAATGCCAAATCATATTTTAATGTATTTATCGAGCGAGTTATTTTTCCAACTTTTCTACTGAGAACTTGTTATAGCTTGATCCTTGACTCACTAATTTTACATTTTCTTAAATTGAGTTTGGCCGTGATTCTTTTCATTCTATTTAGATTTGACATGCCTTTTTATTAGGATGATGGAATAACCAGATTTTACCAACATACCTTGACAAGGGAGAGTTATTTTTTTTTCAACTTATTGATTCAAATCTTTCAAGTTAAGATTTATCTTGTGCTCCCAAATTTGTTTATATCTGTGGCCATAGTTTCTCAATTGTCTCTTTCAATATAATATTTATGTGGCATCATTCTATTGAGAATAATTTCTTGGAATGTTACTGGTGACCTCCTTGGACAGGACATGTTTATTACGTAAGCAATCACATTTGGGTGATTATTATGGGCCATGCTACACGTACAATCGGGGATGACAATCACACACATGGGAGGGGGGCCCACGATGAATAAAAAAATCTTGGGCCCCCCTCCTGTGAGGACATTGTCAACCGGGGTTGTCATCCCCGGTTGTACAAGTAGCAGAATTCGATTATTATTGCTTATTGCTAGTACTGGTATCTGTTTCTTGTAATCTGTCACCGAGAAAGACTTACTCATTAATTTTACAATTGTTGACTGCTCTTGGTGCTATTAACACAAGAAAACTGCAGAACATCAAGATATGAATTTGGTCGTGTTAAATTTCTTCTTTCTCCATTTCAAATCTCTGCTGTTAACAGGTTTAAGTTTATATTTCTTTAGTTTTTCATTTTGTTTCATGATCATTATCTACTACTGTACAGCTTACAAAATGCAGCATAATGCTTTTGACTTATAAAGGAATTTCTTTGAGCATTTTAGGCTCAAAATGAGTGAGCTTTACCATTACATAGACAGTGGCAGAGGGAAGGGCGGCCAGTGGGTGCACTTATCCCCACTACTACTGGATTTTGGAACAAGTTCTTTTTTGGTGAAGATTTTATTGAACAAAACACTTCCATAAAGTAATTATCAATATTTCCCCTAATGTATTTCATTAAAATTGGATCCATCTAATTGAAGCTTTCATAATGCCACGTATAAGCTGTTTTTGAGTTGAAGTGAATTCAGGAGATTGTGAAGAATAAAAGTTCCATCTGCTTGTTTAAGAATGAGGATGGCTGATTTTCGAGAACTGAAAATTGAAATGTGTTTGATGAGGTGATCTCAGCTCAGTGGTGTCATCTATCAAGAAGAATGTTGTGTTCTATTGTATGTTAGGCTGCACAATTTGTATGCATTCCTAGTTTGCTATTGTGTGCAATTCATTAGCTAAAGTCAGAGTGTTGTTGGAGGCAATTTTTTTGGGCTGATCTGAGCTTTAAGAATAAGAGAATGTTTGATTTTTCGTGAATATTGTTAAACGTGTCCTGCGCAAAATCAATACATAATCAAGTCTTGGCGGGTGCAAAGTGGGCACTTTAGGCAGTTCGGGAATGGATTATGGAAGTTTTGATCAAAGCTCAAAGACATAATAATTATTCTCTAATTGTAAGAGTTTTGTTTGATCCTTATATATACGAATGACGCCGATAAAGATGAATTACTCGATAAATAGAGAAGAAGGCCGGAGTTCGAATTAAAGAGGTGATCAGTCCATTCGTAGTCGTCCCCCATTTAGGCCATGGTGCTATTTTGAAGATAAAAGAAAATGGACGATGCTCTGCCATGTTCAAGGGGTCCTGCTGGTCCTGTTCGTCAAGAATAATTCAAAGAAAATATAAAAAAAAACTTGGCTTGGACCTGATGGTTTCCTCTCCAGGAACATTCCCATAATGTAAGTCCAAATTTATGTCTGTATTTCGATTATAGTCATATACTTTGTACCCTTTTGTTTGTTTAGGGACAATTGGTATAAAATGTCTTGAATTAATTTATTTGTACAACCCATCTTGGTGTTGTTAAAATTAGAGCAGTTGATATAAAAAATAGTTTTTAACAATTTTTAAAATGAATGAATACATGTTTTCAAACGTGAAGTTGTCAATTAAAGTGTACAAGTAGTATGATGCTTATCCAATTGTGCAATGAAACAATCAGCAATTAAGTTATTTGTATAATATTTGTTGACAATTTTGATGTTAAAATTTGGATCGTTGATTTAATAAATGGTTTTTAAAATGGAGGAATATAATGTTGTCAAGTGTAAAGTTGTTCGTGAAAATTGTCAATCAAAGTTGTATGAGTAGTATGATTCAATAAATGCTATACAATTTTTTTTTTTTTTTTAAAATGGGTGCTTAATTATAAGAGCTTATGGTGGGGCCAGCGGAGATTTTTATAGGGCGCATCGAAAGCGTATAGTAGTCTAATGTATAGGGGTCACGTGAAAGTGAGAGCAAAATGGGTACTTTCCTAACTGCCTCGTCTTCCACGCCGATAGCGGAGGTGGAGCGTCCGCCACGTGCGGTGGCAGGTGAAGTAGTGCCACGTTATATGATGTCAGCAAGTCACGCTTCCGGCGAGTGGTCCCTCTTATCCCACTTACTTCTGTCGCTGTTTCTGTTTTCGGTGGTGATGGGAGGAAAAAAGGAAAAGTTCATAAATGCCCTTTAAACAAGTTGTTCACTTTATTAACTTTTTGAGTAAAAAATGAAAAGGCAAATTAGACCATGGTCAAAGTAAAATTTTGTACTCAAACATGGCTTATAAATAAAAATTTATCTTAAAATTAAGTTTGACGTACTTTAAATCTAAGCCAAACGTACTTTAGTACATGTAAAGTGTCCAATGTTATTGAAATAATATTTTGTGGTTGGGTCTTTGTCAACTTCTTTTCATATTATGCTTCAAATGTTATGTTAATGAAGAGTCGCACTTATTAATTCCATTTCTGCAGATGGCAGTGAGATGTTGGCCATTTTGGACTACTATAAATAACAATACTTTAACGATTAAAATGTAAATAATTTATTGAAAATATTTATGTGGTTAATGTTGTTATTTTATCAAATTATGTCATGATTAAAATGTCAATCAATGAAGAACATTCTACTCGTGGAGATGATGATGTCAGTTGAACTATTATTAATAAAAATATTTTAACAAGTAAAACATGTTACTCATTCAAAATGTTCTTAGCAATTTGGTATTACTTGTATTCTAGAGGGAAAAGAAAAGGGAATAAGGCTTTGTTTCGCTTATTTTTTGAAAGACGTTCATTGTTCCTTCAATCAACTTTTATTTTTTGCATTCTCACTTTTTCACTTAAAAAAAGTGAAGGGTATTTATGGCAATGAAGCCCTTGAAATATCAAAGGCCCCACTGGCTATTCAATATTCATAGACATAGTCCTCAGTCGTCGCTACACTAATCATACGACTCTTCATGTAGATCATAATTCATAGCCCACAATTACTCTGCAATTCTGCCACCCTCCTCCATTGTTCAACGGCATTTTTCAACACAAAATTCTGCACTTAATCAAGCTTTTTCTTGGGAATTTGCTGATTTTTTTTTTTATTTTGTTTTTTGGCTTTCTGATTTGTGGACGCTGGCACGCTGCTTAATTTCGTTTAGTGATCTTGAATTTTATGAGAACGCGAGCGGCTTGAGTGAAATAAAGGGGAGGGGGGGGGGGGGCTGTTAATTGAGGTGGTGAAAGAATGACAGGGACTCGGCTGCCGACGTGGAAGGAGAGGGAGAACAACAAGCGGAGGGAGAGGCGGAGGAGGGCTATAGCAGCCAAGATTTTTGCCGGCTTACGTATGTACGGCAACTACAAGCTCCCCAAACACTGCGACAACAATGAGGTCCTTAAGGCCCTCTGCAATGAGGCCGGATGGACCGTCGAGCCCGACGGCACCACCTATCGCAAGGTACCTTTCTTTATCTGCTTCATTTTTATATCCCTTGTGATTTTTTTTCCCAGGTCATGACTCATGATATTCATCGAGTGAGATTCTTGTGTTTCGCGAATTTTTATTTATTTTTACTTCGCCATTGTACTTTAGATCCGGTTGGAACTGTAAAAAGTATATAAATATAAATAAACTGTGTTTTCTTCACTTTTTCTCTGTTCCTTTTTATCTTTGTTGACGCGTGAATTACGAAGATTAGGTGCTTCATTGAAATGAGAGTACAATGATGTCCATGTTCTTCAACTAAAATCCCTTTATGGATTTAATTTATAGCCTCAAATATTTGAATATCTGGAGGTGGAGAATTGTATTTGTACTATTAGAACGCATCAACATGAATAATGCTATTCGTTATGTGAAGAAATTCGAGTTCATCTCTCTCGGTTGAAGTGCCTGTGCTTGAGTTGTAAAAAATAATCTTGGTGGGGTTTGAGAACTGTAAATGAACAGGTGGGACACTGAGAATCATTTGTTTGGATAGCTCATTAAAGGTGTTTGTTTCTGTTCAATAAAGAATATGTTGGAGTTGGGAATACGAATTTTTCTTTTTTAGAAATTTAAGGAATTTAAAGATGCTTGATACTGTGTATTTCAGCTCAAATGTATGCTTTTGTGCTGTCATCCTTGAAAAAGCAAGAAACTGAACAAATTTGTGAAATTAAATCAATATTAAATACGATAGGTTTTGCTTGCCACAGACGAATGTTTTTTATTTTTGTGAATTCCATATGTTGCAACTATTAGGTGAAGGCTACTATGTGCTTTGTAGGGTCTTGCGCCAATGTTCATTCTTCTACTAATCTTCTTTCAATTCCCTCTTATCTTCTCTTAATGAATGGACATATTGACTTTGAGAGGCTGCCGAAATCCTTTATAATCTTCATTTTGTTTAGGTCAATTATTAGTAAAATTCTGTTCCGTTGTAACACTGGTTATAGATGAGATTTGAGAGAACCGTCGGATGGATTTCAGAAGGTTACACATGATAAGTAGACGACATTGAAAGTTTATCCTAACATACCAAATTTTCAGCCATTCTTCAAATGTATCTAATTATTTTCCATTTTTTCATCAGGGATGCAAACCAGTCGAGCATATGGATATTATAGGTGGTTCTGCATCAGTAACTCCGTGCCAACCAAGCCCGTGCACTTCATACAACCCGAGCCCAGGTTCTTCTTTGTTCCCGAGCCCAGCTTCTTCCTCGTATGCTGCTAGCATAAATGGAGATGGGAATTCCCTAATCCCGTGGCTCAGAAACCTCTCATCTGCTTCATCCTCAAAGTTTCTACATCAGTATATGCATGGAGGTTCTATTAGTGCTCCTGTTACCCCTCCTGTGAGCTCCCCAACTTCTCGAACCCCACGAATCAGGACCGACTGGGATGATTCTTTTGCTCGCTCCGGATGGGTAGGGACCCACAACTCACTCTTTCCCTCGTCTACACCACCAAGCCCTGGTCGACCAATCCTTCCTGATTCAAAATGGTTTGCAGTTCAAATCCCTCAAAGTGGACCAACTTCTCCAACATTTAGCCTTGTTTCATCAAATCCTTTTGGCTTCAAAGTGAAAGATTTGACCCGAGGTGGATCTCTCATGTGTACTCCAGGACAAAGTGGGACCTGCTCCCCTGCAATAGCTGCTGGTTCCGATCATACAGCTGATGTTCCTATGGCCGAAGCGATTTCAAATGAGTTTGCATTTGGAAGCAACACAGCTGGCCTTGTAAAGCCATGGGAAGGAGAGAGGATCCATGAGGAGTTTGGTTCAGATGGTCTGGAGCTTACTCTTGGAAGCTCAAAAACCAGGTGCATTGCCATATTAAATTCGTTGTACAGAATATAAAGTACACACTTCTCTTATCCTGAAACTTTATTTTCATATTGCAGATGAAGAAATGCATCAGAAGAAAGGTTTATGCTTTGAATGACGTTTCATGCCATAATGTCAGTTTCAAGAATTAAATGAGGATGTGAAGACACTTGGTTCTTCTGCTTTCTTGTATTCAAATTTTATTTCGATTAGATTATCATTTTTAATCATTCAGGATTATTTAAGGTGTGGAATGGTCCTATCGCGAAAGCATTGTGTGTATGAAAACTTGATGTGTTCTTGTGGCATGACCTTTGC
Organism: Osmanthus fragrans; assembly: GCA_019395295.1. NCBI lineage: Eukaryota > Viridiplantae > Streptophyta > Magnoliopsida > Lamiales > Oleaceae > Osmanthus > Osmanthus fragrans. The sequence goes on along the minus strand of CM033344.1, from coordinate 206,564 downwards.
TAGGCTTCAGTCTTGTCTTTATTATTTTGCTTCTTTGGGCATTTTTATTTTTTGTTTCCTTGTTAAATTGCCAGCTTCTGAGTAACATCGAGGAGGCAACTGCAGTTGGGATCATATCTAGCACTATGAGAAACACTAGTACACAACTATAAATCTACTTGCAGAAAATAACTTCTATAACAATTTTAGCTCTAGAAGGCAAACACACTTTTTAGACTAAAAGCATTAGATGTATGCAGCTATTTAAAGTAACAAAGATCAGATAACAAATTAGAATTGTCTTCTTCGCTTTTAACGATGAAAGTTCTGCAAGGACGAGGAGACTATGTCTGGCACAGAGCCTGCAGCATCAGAAAGCTTCTGGTTATTCTTTGGCCAATAAAGCCCCGATGCTGTAGGCGGAGAAGGAATCTGTAGTACTGTCCGAAACGTATCTGGTACCTGACTTAAGACACATATCGCCCTCCAGATCTTTATCAGCAGTTCGTAGAATGGGGGACCAATCTGAATCCCCCAGCTTTCCACTATCAGCCTGATAGGATTAAATCCATGTAAGGCATAAAATTTGGGAGTGCTTGGCACTTTAAAACACACACAAGATATTTATAGCATCAGATATTGAAGCGCTTCTATCCATAAAACAATATTCACATTCCTAGATTCAAAAGATGCTTCGAAACTAGTAAATAACACTGTTAACTTTAAAGCATGCCACTGAAACTGTCAAACAAGAGGAACTTCCAAAAACTAGATAATTCTGATCAGCCACATCAATAACTTCCCACATTCTTTCCAGTTATAGCTTTTCATCAAAAATCATGAAGATGTGCTACAATGTACCACATTCTCCCTTCTGTGCACTAGCATTCAACGCTAGATTATGAATCATAGGAAGAAACATGGAGCCAAAATGAGCTGCTAATGCAGAGGTGGAGCTTATTTTAGACAACACCATTATTGTCTTAATAGCAATGACGACAACAATAATAGTCATATCCCCACTCCACATTTCTCATACTGCATTCTGCCAATAGCTCACAAGAATGGGAAGCGTGTGGCTGAGGTGGACCGCCAATACAGATCCCCACAAAAAATTATAAAATACTTTGTCCTGCCAAAATTGTCTTCCAAGTCCAACCAATTGGTTCGGGCTAACCTGGATTTCATTCTCGTGATGTAATTGTGAAAGAAACCCACATCAAAGTGGCCTATAAGTTTTTGCATTTTAAGGTAATTTAGGTTAACATAAATTTGATATTGAGTTGAAGGTGCTTTTCAAGCCAAATAAAACTGCTAGCAAATCAATTTGACTTGCACGAATCATTACTTACTGGAATACATACAAGTCCCCATCCCGAGCCCTCTACCCTAGTTGTGACTTAGGTGAGTTAGGGTGGGGGAAAAGGTACAGGGCACCACAATACATAGTGGGATGAGAGGACAGCTAATGAGTTTGTCGCGTAGAAGTTCAATTACCACAATTTTCGATGATTACCATAATTATATTATGTATTTAACTGATTCTCTCCTTCGTGAAGATTCAACACTCCAGCAAGCCTGTACTTGACAAAACAAACAGTCATCAATGAACCATCCTAATTATCCAAGCTTCATCAGCTCATTGAATCGACCATCCAAAATTCCAGAACTAGTGAATTCTTGATTAATTCAGACAAGAACTTCATTATGGAATATATAATGTGCTCCTCAAGAGGAAATTTTGTGGTTCCTCAGTCTATGTTATCAGTTTCTTCCGGGTGAAAGAGACAATAACTTTTTTCAATTCAACTACTCTTACCTGATAATGGAAAAATAAATTTGCCCAGTATTCAAAAACAACCTTGCTATCCCTGATTCATTTCTAGGAACTCTCTTTGACACATTGGGTTAAGCATTTATGCTCCAACTTAGGAACATAAAACTATGGCAAAAAATTACCAAGTGAAAAATCCTCAAAGATTTGAAGGAAACCCAGCATATAATTAATAGAATTACATTAATCAACGCACTAATCAAAATCATACCTTGGATGAGCCACCAACCATGAAATTATAACTCTGATTGAAATCACTAAGACCAAGAAAATCATCTATCTGCCACATGGACATACTTCCAGGTGTAGTGCTTCCCTCAAAAATCAGCCTTGATGCAAAATTCCCACCTTCCCCAACTTGGGCTGGTAAACATTTATTACATTGACCATTTGATGACAATTGGGTACTTCGCTTAGCAAGAGAGTTAGGTTCTGGTTTGGCGACTTTCTCATTAGTGTGTGACTTCTCTGGGGATATTGATGAACCAGGTTCCATAGGATTAAGACCTACTTTTACTCCGGTGAGTAAATACCTCTGATGAGCTGACACCAATGAATTCGCCGAGTGTATGGAAAAATCACATTTCCGACAAAGCAAAGCTCGATCCTCTATGCAAAAGAAATATCCAACTGTTTCCTGCAAAGCACATTAAGTCTTCAGTCACCTTCCAAGAAAATGAACTTTGCAACTGGACATTATATTTTAAATTTTTTTGAATAGATCGGGTAAGTGGTATCAAAATCTACTCAACCATCTACACAAAAATGAAGTCATACACACTTCATGCACAAATTTTCGTAGAAGAGAGCAAAGACAATTGATGTCCAATAAAGAGAAATAAACCAAGAGACACCTTGTTATCAAATAAATTGTCCAAGCATGTAGAATGCTGATGTAGAACAAAACTAGAAAAACTTCTTGCACATGTGGGGATGTCGTAGATGGAAAACAAAACAGGAGAACCATCCTGGTGTGATTGAATACCCTGCTAACACCTGAGAAATCAACTTTCCAAGTCGAGCAGAAATTAGATCGTTAAGATATGATTATATGCCTCAACGTCACTCCTAGGCCACTAAAGAGGAGAAGTCAAATCCACTGAATCTTAACATAAATCCCATGTGACCAAAATTTCTTCCACCCCAACCCCCCAAACATGGTAATAAAAATAATAATTTTGTGTATGGTACTCTCGTAATAATCCTACCTAAACATAATAGAAATAGTTCTCTCGTAATAACCTTACCTACCTGGAAACAAACAATTGTGTCCCTGTTCTCATCAATTCAACTATATTTTGTGTTGAAAGATTTGCTGATTTTGTAAGGCCCAATTTTCTTTGGCCCAATTATTGATCCAACAAGAAGAAAGCTCCAGAAGTGAAAAATTTAAAATAGTGCAAGGGTTCCTTTTGCAATTAAAGAAAACCTTTCTAGATATTTGTTGAAAAAGACGTCCCCTTCATTTTTAGTGTGAAAAATTCATTTTTTGGCTGTAGCTTTCTTCTCTTCGCGTTTGGTTCCTTCTCTCTTTCTGTAAAGTGACAATATCGCAAATCTTTTGTGATTTCTTGTGAGATAGGAGATGTTAATGAACTCTTGTGTGAGTTTCATGATTCTTGTTGAGTGAGAAGGATATTATGTCAAGTTTCTACAGTATTTTGGGGCTGTTTTCTTGTAATCCGTTTGGTGCCTATTTTTGGGCGATATTAGTGGATTGAGCTTAATCCTAACGGATGCTCAACGGGGATTAGGCGCCGAAAACGTCGCTGAACCTTGGGGCCTTTGGGCCGAAAAATCCTTATGTTGTGTTTTTGTTATTGTTGGTTATTCTTGTGTTATTGTTTGATAAATCGAAGCTTAAAATTTATTTGGGACCAACAGTGGTATCAGAGCTGTGGAAATTTTTATTTTCGATTTGTGCTACTGATTTCTTCCATTTTTCAGATCTTTTTTTTTCGAAAAAATTTCAGATCCGTTTTTTTATTAAAATTTTTAGATGTGTTTTCTTTTGAAATTTTTGGATCTTTATTTTTTTTATTATTTTCAGATCGGTGTCTGTTCGAAATTTTATAGATCTGCGTTTTTGTGTTGTTTGAAAATTTTAAGATTTGTTCTTCGTTCTTGAAACTCTGTTATTCGAAAAAAAGAGAGGAGAAATTGTTGTTTAACTCGTTTTTGGCTCGTTTGATTTGTTGTTTGAACACCGAGTCACACTGAGTCGCACCGAGTTACATCGAGTTTACGCTGAGTCACACCGAGTTTGCCATTTACAGTGTACACGAGTCTTTTTTCTTTGTTGTCAAGTATTACAGTATATATAACTGATATTTTAAAAATTTTGGTATCAACGTTTTCTTCAAAATTAGGGGTACTGTGAATCTCCTCTAACTCTACCTTTATCTAGGGGTCCCTGCGAGAACCCTAGAATCTGAGGGGATTAGAGTTTCGATTCAAGAAACCCTTTCTTTTCAAAAAAATTTTGAAAAACGTTTTTCTGCTACTGTGTAGATACTGGGATATATCAAGATTTCTTTAATCTTGGTTTTACTTGCTGTATATACTGTGACGTGTACTGACATTTGAGTTGATCTGTTTAGGGTTGATAATATATTTTTTAAAATTGTTCTTCGCTGGAGGTACATTTCTCGAACCCCCTGCTGCTTACTGTGTGTGAGCATATTTGTATATTGTTTTCAATTCTGTTGAGTAATCTGTGGATTATTCTTGCATATTACTGCCCTATAAAATTGGATCATCTGACATTGTGTATTGAGATATATCGTTGGCTATATCATAACTGTACACTGATCACACTGCTACACACCATGACTTCTAAGGTAAATGTTCAAATCTGGGATGGCAAATGAGACTTTAGTCTCTGGCGCCAGAAAATTAAGGCCCTCATGTTACAGTTGAAATGTGTCAAGGCCATTGATGAAACTTGGCCAGAAAATCTATCTGAGGATAGAAAAACTGAACAAGTTGAATTGGCCTGGAGCACTTTGTTTCTGCACTTATCTGACTCTGTGATTAGGAAAGTAGAAGAAACTAAAACTGCTATAGAACTTTGGATTGCCTTAGAAAAACAATACCTCAACAAGTCCCTGCCAAATAAATGTTTTCTCTGGAGACAGTTCTTTAGTTTTAAGTTTGATCTCAGTCTTGATACTGAAGAGAATATGGACAGATTTAATAGGATCACACAAAACTTAACAAACTGCGGTGAAAAAATCTCCAATGAACAAAAAGTAGTTGGTCTACTTAATGCCCTAGGAGACAAATATAAAGATATCAGAAATGCTCTAGAGTATGGTAGGAGTGATTTCACTGTTGAAATAATTCACAGTTCTCTTCTAAACAAAGAACTTGAATTGAAATCTGAACACAAACAGGTGTTCCATGTTGAGGGTGTGAGAACCAATCAGAAATCCTATAATAAGGGTATGAGTAATTTCAATCATTCCAATTTCAACAAGGATAAAAATTTTATCAAAAGAAAATGGAGTAACACCAAAGGAAAAGACAAGAAACCTTTTAAAGGAAAGGATAATAACAAGAAATGTTTCTACTGTGGTAGAACTGGGCACTTTATTAAAGATTGCTTTAAAAAGGCCAATGATCAAAAGAATGGGTCTAATTATGAAAATACCTCTTTTGCCACCACTTCTAATAACTGTAAAGAAGCAGGAGTCAATATTGGGGTTGCATATGTGTCTTTAACTGAAAATTCTGAACATGACTGGGTCCTAGACTCAGGTTGCTCTTTTCATATGACTCCTAATATTGACTGCTTATCTGAATATTATGACCTTAATGAAGGATCAGTTAAACTTGGGAATGATGAGGTGTGTCAAGTTAAAGGAATTGGTAATGTGTTGCTGAAATTCAAAAATGGTCATCACCTACTTTTGAAACATACCAGATATGTCCCAGCTTTAAAAAGAAATCTCATATCCCTAGGTGTTCTTGATGATGAGAGATATCAAATTGAAATTAAGAATGGTTCAACTAATATAATCAGAAATCAAGAACTTATTGTTAGTTCACCTAAATTCAATGGAATTTATATTATAGGGGCTGAAATCACTTCACTAAATAATGCTGTGAATTTTGTCAAGAAAAACCTTTTCAAGTCAAGGGTATTTGGAAAGGACGGTATTCAAAAACTATCTTTCTGCGAACACTGCATTATCGGAAAACAGGTCAGGCTGTCTTTTAAGGCAGGTCTGCACAAATCCCCAGATATCCTTGAATACATACATTCTGATTTATGGGGACCTGCCCCTGTACCTACTGTATCTGATTTTAGATATTATCTTCTTATTACTGATGATTTTTTTAGAAAAACATGGATTTTCTTACTAAAATCTAAATCTGATACATTTTCAATTTTCAAAGAATGGAATTTACTGATTGAAAATCAGACCAATAAGAAGATAAAAATTTTAAGAAGTAACAATGGGCTTGAATTTTGTAATTCAGAATTTGATGAGTATTGCTCTAAACAAGGGATATTGAGACATAAAACAGTTGTCTATACTCCTCAACAAAATGAAGTTGCTGAGAGACTAAATAGAACTATTCTTGAGAGGACTAGATGCATGTTAATTAGTTCTGGCCTTCCCAAAATTTTTTGGGGAGAGGCTGTAAAGACAGCTTATTATCTCATAAACAGGTGTCCTTCCAGCTCTCTAAACAATAGAAATCCTGAACAGATTTGGTCTGGTACAATACCAGACTACTCCTATATCAGAACCTTTGGCTGTGCCTCATATGCACATCATACAGATACTAAACTAGACCCTAGATCCTTGAAGGGTGTTTTTTTAGGTTATGGAGAAGGAGTTAAATGCTATAGACTGTGGTTAAGGGATTTGAGAGATTATAAAGTGATTACCAGTAGGTCTGTGATCTTTAATGAAGAAGTTTTTCCTTGTCTTAGTGACAAATCTGATGAAGAGATAGGAAAAGATGACTTTATAATCACTGAAATAAATCTGAATAAGGAAGCTGAAAATGACCTGATTCAGTTTAAGGTGGAGCCACATGAGGTGGAACCAGAAAATGCCTCTGATGTTGAAATTTTAGAAAATGACCAGCATCTGGAGCCTGCAAATGACTTGCAGGACTACCAGCTTGCTAGGGATAGAGAAAGGAGGGAAATAAGGCCTCCTTCCAGATATCAGTATGCTGATTTTGTGTTTGAACAATCTGAACCTGATCTGTTTGATACAGAACCAGCTTCTTATGAAGGAGCTATCTCTTGCAAAGAATCCCCTAAGTGGATTGCTGCAATGGAAGATGAAATGAACTCTCTCTATAAAAATCAGACCTGAATTTTAATTGAAAAACCCATAAAATGCAAAGTAATTGATTGTAAATGGGTATATAAGATCAAAGAGGGAGAGGTTAAGTCAAATGAAAATAGAAGATACAAGGCAAGACTTGTAGCAAAAGGGTTTACACAAAGAGAAGGGATTGACTACACTGAGATTTTTTCACCTGTAGTTAAATATACCTCAATCAGAATTTTACTTGCTATTGTGACACAATTTGAGTTAGAGTTGGAACAATTTGATGTGAAGACTGCATTCTTGTATGGTTCTCTAGATGAAACCATATACATGACTCAACCTAGAGGGTTTGAGGTTAAGGGAAAAGGGAACTTTGTGTGTCTCTTAAAGAAATCCTTGTATGGGCTGAAACAGGCCCCTAGGCAGTGATATGAAAGATTTGATTCTTTTATACAAGGTTTGAACTTTAAGAATCTGATTATGATCCCTATTTTTACTTTAAGAGAGATGGAGAATCTGAATTTTTTTATCTGCTCTTATATGTTGATGATATGCTCCTTGTTGGTCATAACTCTGTTACTTTTAACATGATTAAAGAGAAGTTGAAATCTGAATTTGAAATGAAAGATTTAGGACCAGCTAGGAAAATATTGGGCATGAAACTTAAAAGGGATAGAATAAATGGAAAGTTGTTTCTTACTCAAAAGTCCTATGTTGAAAAGGTAGTTAAAAGATTTTCTCTTCATGATGCTAAGCATGTTAGCCTGCCTTTGTGTGGTAGTATGAAACTATCTATTGATCAGTCACCTAAATCTGAAAATGAATTTAAAAGAATGATGAATGTGCTTTATTCTAATGCTGTTGGATCTGTAATGTATATGATGGTATGCTCTAGACCTGATATTGCTTATGCTGTGAGTGTGCTAAGCAGATTTATGAGTAATCCTGGTGAATTACATTGGCAATGCATGAAAAATCTTATTAAATACCTGAAAGGAACAAGTCACTTAGGATTAATGTTCAAAAGTGATAAAAATGGGCTTAAACTAAAAGGTTATGTAGACTCAGATTATGCTGAAAATCCAGATAATAGGAAGTCTACTACTGCATATTTTTATGTCATGAATGATACATGCATTAGTTGGAAATCTCAATTACAAAAGGTGGTTGCATTATCTTCAACCGAGGCTGAATACATTGCTGTCACCGAAACTGTAAAAGAGGGGTTATGGTTGAAGGGTTTACTAGGTGAATTAGAATTTATAGAAAATCAGGTGGAGCTATGTTCTGATAACCAAAGTGCTATATTTTTGAGTAAAAATCCAGTTTTTAATGATAGGTCCAAGCATATAGATGTTAAGTTTCATTTCATAGAGATATAATTGATAGGGGTAATATTAAGTTGGTAAAAAGACCAACTCAGGTAAATCCAGCTGATGCTGGAACAAAGGTAATACCTTTAAATAAATTTTCAGATTCCTTAAGGTTATTAAATCTTGAAGAATACTAAACTTTCTGTTTTTGTGCAGGTAAAAACGAGCAAATGAAGTTGGTTTTAAGTTTTAATCTACATAAGTACTGTCCCAAAAATGCAGCAAAATGTGGAGATTGTTGAAAGATTTGCTGATTTTGTGAGGCCCAATTTTCTTTGGCCCAATTATTAATCCAACAAGAAGAAAGTTCCAGAAGTGAAAATTTTAAAATAGTGCAAGGGTTCCTTTTGCAATTAAAGAAAACCTTTCTAGATATTTGTTGAAAAACACGTCCCCTTCATTTTTTAGTGTGAGAAATTCATTTTTTGGCTGTAGCTTTCTTCTCTTCGCGTTTGGTTCCTTCTCTCTCTCTGTAAAGTGACAATATCTCAAATCTTTTGTGATTTCTTGTGAGATAGGAGAGTGTTTATGAGCTCGTGTGAGTTTCATGGTTCTTGTTGAGTGAGAAGGATATTATGTCAAGTTTCTACAGTATTTTGGGGCTGTTTTCTTGTAATCCGTTTGGTGCCTATTTTTGGGCGATATTAGTGGATTGAGCTTAATTCTAATGGATGCTCAACGGGGATTAGGCGTCGAAAACGTCGGTGAACCTCGGGGCCTTTGGGCCGAAAAATTCTTGTGATGTGTTTTTGTTATTGTTTGACAAATCGAAGCTTAAAATTCGTTTGGGACCAACATTTTGTCTTCATCAAAATTATACCAAAACATTCTATTAGCCAAGTCCTACAAATCAGTTCACTATTCTTTCCAAAAACAACTAAACAGATGACGACACTAAATCAAAACATAAAAGAAAAATTTATACCTGACAGATATCACACTTGGGCATCTGCGAAGACGAGCTAGAGAGAGGAACCCGCTGGTGCATGGTGGCCAGCTTATTTGCAGCGTGAATCTTCTGGTCACAAGCCCAGCACAACGCCGCCTCGTCGGCACAGCACAGAATATTCGCCTCCGCCACCTCACACACGCTGCACTGAATCTTCATATTCCAAACCCCCAATTCCACTTAAACTAACCAGTATCTGGCGGAGATCTACAGGTACCAAAAAAAAAAAAAAAAAAAAACAATTGAATTGAAAGGAAGGAGAGGAGAAGTTTAAAATTTTGTACTGAATACTGATACCGACTTCATTTTTTTTTCTTCCTTCTTTCTTAAGAAACCAGCGAAGAGGCAGTTGGCTTCGGCGGTTTTGACTATTCGGAGCATTTATAAAATAATGAACATTTTTTCGACTCTAGACTCTAGTTGCAGTTGTTATTAAGACCAGGTCATTATCGTGAGAAAAAAGAGAGGTAATTTTATGAAAAATGTGTAATTAAAATATAGGAAAAAAATTTGAGTTTACGTATAAAATATTTTATTATGTGAATTTATAATTCAAAATGAGCATGATTATTAAATAATTTTATTTTAAAGTTAGATAAATTAAAAGTTAAATTAAAATTTAGAAAAGAACGAATGAAATACACGTTTCCTTGAGAAAGATGAGAAAGCTTAAAATGTACATTCACATATAAGCTTTTTGCATACCAAATAATTTCAGGACTTTCTCAATTTAATTCTTTATAGACATAATGATATGCATCTCTCTTTAAGCCCATGTATGACTCTCATTCTCTTTCATTTTTTTCTTTCTTATTTTCAATCATATATTTTTTAAAAAAAAAAAACATTATTCCAGACATTAAAATTTAGAAAGAAAAAAATGGGAGTCAAATAGAGCCTAAATTTGTATACCTAACATTTTCACTTAATTTTTTTTTTCTTGATTTCCCCATTTAGCTGAAGTTTCAACTTATCTATTCAGTCATTACTCTTAGGGGATTCATAGAAGGAGAAGCAATAAATAAACAAGAGAATCTTAAAATCATATATAATAGAGGCAACTACATTTGATCACTTGTACTGTTTTGAAGATTAATAGCACCCTCACAAATTAATTTCCTTTTCATGAAAATAAATGACAAATAGGTCAACGTTATGGCCGTCTCTGTGCATGCGTGTACGGTTACTAATGCCCTATCTTGCACGGCTTTTATAAGGTCAAAATTGACTTTTGAGACCGAAAAGGTTTTTTTTTTTTTTTTTTGAACAATTTTTTGAAAATTATTTTGACTTGTTACAAAAAGTTTTAGATGAAGATAATCAAATTTGATTTTTTCAAGGAACTTTTATATAAAAACCAAAAACAAAAGCATTGAATTATATATATTTTTTAAGATTATGCTAATGGTACATCAAAAGATGTACATAAGGGTATCCATCCCTCTCACATGGGAGTGGGATCCACTTGGATAATATATTTTTATTCAAGTGGGTCCCACCTCCATGTGAGGGGGTGGATACCCTTATATACATATTTTGATGTACAAGTGGAATTGTCCTAAATTTTTATAATTAGGACATATGCGTAAACATACAAGTCGTTGTAGTCATCCGATAACACATGCAACATAGAAAATAAAACAAGGAGAAAAAGAGGAGGAGAATCACTAAATATAATTAATGGATAAATAAATAGGAGGAGAGTTAATAAATATAATTAATGGATAAATAAATATGAAGAAATAAATTTTTTATTTATTTTATTTTATTTAATTATTCTTATTTTTTACGTGAAAAATATAGAGTTATTATTTTGTCATTTTTAAAATTGTTAAAATGAAGCGTTAAATGTTTGACTTTTGATCAAACTAACGAATTTTTGATAGAAACTGACCATCGATCCTTTTTTCACACATTTTTGAAAAATATGGGACCTCTTCTGCAATTATTCCTAAAATAAAATCGGCCCACCACACCGTGATACTTACCCGCTGTAAAATGAAGCTCCGACTTTAAAACCAAATTGTTGCCGCCATTTTAGTCGATCCCGAGTCAATCAAGAGAAGCTGTGAGAGAAACAAGCAGAGAGACTTTCAAGACTTCAGCTTAGGGTTTGTACAAAATTAACCGTTCACATTTGAATTTTTCATTTCCGAACAAGCAAACATTACAGTTTCTCGAATTTTTGTTACTGTTACAAAAAGTATAAAGCCCTACTACACAAATTCATATTTCCGACCAGGTTTATGTTTCATACATTACCGTTTCTGATTCTGCAAATTTTCTGAGTTTCAATTTCTTTTATATACAATTACAGTAAATCGGATTTGTAAATTGAATTTCTTCCCGAGAAAAATCAATTTTTATGTAGGATTCTAAGCCTTTTTTGTATTTATTTTGTGGATATCTTCGACTTAATTTTTCAATTTAAAGTTAATTTCAGGTTTTTGATCCATCATTGTGCAGAGAACTAGAAATTTGAAGTTTTATGAAGAATTCTGGTTGATGTCCTGGCAAATCTAATTAAATGTTTGATTTCCTAGAAAAGTAAACAATAAAGTAAAGGAAACAGAAAATCATTACTTTTCTCCCTCAATATTCATAACACAACATAAATAACACATAATTTAACTCAACTGTATGGCTCATGCGCTCAGCTGTATTCATCTTTTTTGTCATGATTTTATATGCTCACGATGATGTAGAGGTTTGACGATTATACTCAACTCTAGCTAAATACTTTACATATGTTTGTAGGAAGCTTAATAATATTGTTTGCAATAAAAACATTTTTTAATTTTGCTTACTTCTATGGGTTAACCTCTTTATCTATGCCAATTTTTAGGTTTTTGCATACTATATCATAGTCCTTACTCCTGAAAAATCTAAATTTTGATTTGGAAAGTATCTACCTGTTATTTACTACGTAACGTTTGAACAGCTGTTGATGCTAGATCCATTATCTTCCCTTTCCTGTGGGTTTCTTTTTATTGTTGTCAGCATTCGCCTTAATATTATGTACTTTCTCCAAGGTGAATAGATTAGCTTTAATAGTCAAATGCATGCAAAAATGGCATCCTTCAATTATTAGAATTGTTTATAAGGATCTGCTTTGGCAGCCAACTCCGCTGTTTAAATTTTTCATAGGAGCGGAGGTCATGTGTTTTTACCAAGTAATTTTTATTCTCTCAAATATTGTATCTGGGAAAGACATGATGCACGTTTGGCGACCTTATAAAATGACAAGTTGTAATCTGCCTGAATTCAAATTGGTGAAGTGCAGTTGGTCAGTAGGACGACTTTGACATCACGTAAGAAATTTTAGTTGTCAACACCCAGTTTGCTGGCTGTCTTTCTCCCAAGCATTACCAGATATAAACTGCACTATTATCTTAGGTTCTCACTTTCTTAATTCAGTAATTGTCATTGCATAATGATATTGAACTTAGTATAGAGCATACTTGTTAGGTAATTTACATAAGATTATTGTTATAATTCCAGGCATTACCTAGCAATGTACATTGAACTAAAAAATCAAATTTGAAGGCTGAAATGAGATGTAATGCATGCTGGCGAGAGTTGGACGGACGGGCTGTCACCACCACTTGTGGCCACCTTTTTTGTATCCAAGGGGATGAAATACCTTCATTTATGCATATGATTTCTTTCCTTCAAACTGCAGAGACTTGATTCACTAGGATAAGATTTCCTTAATTACTTTTAAGGCCCTGAAGACGCCAATAAGATTCTCAGCAATGAAGCTGCTTGCCCAATATGTGATCAAGTGCTCTCTAAAAGGTATTTAAACGTTTGTTCAACCACCAGCTTGTAGGTTGTCAATGAGAAGTTGCATGGAAGTTGAGTATGAGAGAGTAGCGTTATCTTTTGTTAGGCAAATGACATAAATGATCGTTGTCTATAGTATGTCAAGACTTTTGTTGCATTCTGCTGTATATGAATGTGAAAATCATTCATATGGTTTTCCTTAGTCTTGGAGTAACTAATTCGTCAACTATAAGTTTGTGCTCTATATTTTATTTGTTTATGGCATTTGTTTGATTTGACTTTTTTTACATGACTTGGTCTTTCACTTGCAGTCTTATGAAACCTGTGGACATAAATCCAAATGATGAATGGACGAATGTAAGAAGCCACTCCTGAAAAACTCCTTTGTCAACTCTCTCGGCTTTTGTACGTGATATTAGCTTAAATTATGTTGCACCAGTTACCTCACTGATTCTTTGACACTCTCCTGCAGATGGTCATGGCTGGGATATCTCCTCAGATATGTATCCTCAGCAATTCATTTCATATTTTCAGTACCATGAATCATAAATTTGGCTAGTTATTCACTTGAGCATGTGAATATCTTGTTAGCAAGTTTCATTTATATCTATTTCTTAGTTCGAATATATTTCTCAGAGTATGTGTTTGTCCCATTCATTTTCCTACAACATTCCCAGTAATGAAGAGCGCATACAGAAGTGTAATGTTTTATATTGGGCAAAAGGATTTGGAGATGCAAGCTAAGATGAACAAAGTAGTAGGTCAATGCCGGCAGAAATGTGTAGCAATGCAAGAGAAGTTCACGGAGAAAATGGAGCAGATCCATACTGCATACCAGAAAATGGCTAAGAGGTGCCAGATGATGGAGCAAGAGCTTGAGAGCTTGTCTAAAGACAAGCAAGAGCTGCAAGAAAAATTTTCAGAGAAATCCAGGTCAATTTCTATCCAATTTCTCAATGACCTTGTCAACTTCTGAAGTCCACCATAGTGGTGCATGAAAACTCATAAACTGTTAACCTCTGACAGGCAAAAAAGGAAACTTGAGGAAATGTATGATCAATTAAAAAGTGAATATGAGTCGATGAAACGATCAGCAATTCAACCTGCAGACAGCTTCTATACAAGAGTAGAGCCTGACTTGTTCTCAAGTCCTGCTACTATGATGGGGAATAGAGATGCTACTAGAAAAGGTAGTTCCGTTCCGTTTAAAGCATGGGCAGGTCATTATGAAGCTTGTTTAGATTGGCAAACTGGAAAAAAAAAAAAAAATTATGTTTAACCTCTGGACAAGTTTTGACTGAATTCTTTAAATTTGTCTCTTCCTCATTAATGTTATAACATTTTGACCATTTCTATTGTTTTCTTCCAAAAAAGTATAGTTGACTTATTTTATGCAGATCGGTGGGTTCGCACTCCTGAAACTCCAGGACCACGAGAGGACCTGTGGCCAGGTAGACAGAAAAGTTCCAACTCTGGGCCCTTTGACATATCAACTGGTTCACCCGGGAAACACTCAACAGTTCCAGTTGATGCCGGAAACAGGATGGCTGGTGCTCGCCCTTCTTTAGGCGGTGGGAGTGGAATAGCTAGCAATCCCTCGATGACTCTAAGGAATCTTATCCTTTCACCAATAAAGCGGCCTCAGCTCTCTCGTAGTCGTCCTCAAATGTTCACGTAAGCTGCTAAATTTTAACTGCAGTTAAACTATTTGAGCACCTCTAAATTCATCGTCAATTCTTGTTTATCCAGGTTCTAGATCGGAGAGAGCTCACTCTGGTCCAGCCAACTTTTGTATAGCCTTTCAGTTCTTGTATGCGGTCCTCAAGTTGACTTGTCAAAAGAAATCATAAAAAAACTGCATTTATGGACCAGTAGATTCACTCTTGTAAAGATGCCTTGATAACCGAGCAACACTGCAATGAAAATAGTATAGGCTTGCACGTGTCGAAATTTTTGTTCAACAATTTCGATCTTTTCTTCATTGAGATGCGAGGGTTTGATTTGAGTAGAAATGCATTCCTTTCCATGTGTTCACGGCTTCAATTTCGTATTTGTATATTTTCTGCGAACCTGTGTATGTTCAAACGCCTACATGTTTGCATATATGCGCATAAGTTTTCATTTATAATGCAAATAGTTTGAAATGAATGATTTTGGCCATAGGGGTGACAAGAGAATCTCCCATAAATTAAACTTATCATCTTAACCTTTTATGGTCTGTTGTGTCTGGCATGGAAGGGGTGCAAAAATTAAAGTTCGTAAAGAATACAACTCTAGTTATTTCAATAAAAATGTTACTTGTACATAATGAAGTTTTGTATTGATTTGCATACAGTGGTGGAGTTAGGATTTTTTATTTAGGTGGGCAAAAATTATATAATAGTTTGTTTTATAAATAATATAATAAGGTAACGCTACATTACTATAATTGTTCCCTTTGTATAAATAAATTATTATCAATTTCGTTAAATATATCATTTTCTATATATACAACTAGACTGTCATTCAACCATTGATCTCCACAGTTGAATCTTGACGAGATTCATTGCAAAAAATACCTCTCAACAGTAACTGTACCAATTGGAAGAATCAATGCTAATGTCATAAACCTATATAATAGTGGATACACTTCATTTTTCTTTGTCACAACAAGCTTCTTTGCAAGATCACTAAGAACCCCGTAATCCTCTGAAGTTTTCATCCGTGTGCATATGAAAAATATATGTTTCAAGTTGATCATCAAGTATAAAAAGATCTGTTAATGAAAAATCTTCAGGATAAAACTCACTGAGAAGAATTAATTTGTTTTTATCGAAAGCAGAAAATGAATCTTCTGGACATAAACATGCTACACAAAGGCACAATTCATTGTTTACCTCATAAAAACGATCATTTAATTCTTAAAGTTGCATATCAATGACGGCATAAAAGTAATCCACATCACTTACACGTAAAATTTTCATTTCTGGGGTGTTACGTCGTGAACGACCTGGAAGAATATATATAGCATTCATGTGAGGAACGTCAATATGCTGCTTTTGATAGAAAGAACAATCGTTTCAAAAAAAAAAGTCTAATTCATTGTCCCTCATTGCTTGGAGTTGTTCTTTACAAATTGTCACTAATCTCGTGGCATTGCCAATATCTTGATCTTTCCTTTTTAATGCCTTTGACAATTCATTTGAGATTCCTAAGATCATTTTCATGAGATAAAGACTAAGTATAAAATTAAATCTTTACTATCAAGGTCAATAAATTACGTGCTTCACCTTGGAACATCCTGAGCAATTATTTTAGGTACATCAATTATAGGTGAAAACATCTTAATAAGTTAATCAAAGAATTATTGTGAGAGTTTCAACGTGTATCACCAAAACGTTTTTAGGGTAGTTTGTTGATTAAGACCCTGTCCACTTGATAATTCACCGTGATTGAGAGATTCAACAATTCATAGTCTTTGTTTTTCTTGAAGAAGATCATATCGTTTAGCTGATCCTCCAACAACATTCACCTCTATCAACCAAATCAAAAAATGCTTCAATTTCTACATGCTTGTTTTCTACAGCAACAAGAGGTAGTTGAAGCTCATGAGTAAAGCAGTGAATATTCAAAGCACTCCAGTTCTCTTTCAGAATAAGTGATTTGAGTAAACTCACCTTACATATTCCATTAAACTCACTTTGCATATTACTAGCTCCATCATAATCTTACTAGCTTCGTCATAAACTTGACCTCTCAAGTTAGATGTACTTAATTTATATCTAGAGAATAAGTTATCGATAGTAGCTTTAAGAGGGAGCCGTGGTAATTGATACAAGCTATATGCCCATAAAACGTTCAACTACACATCCATCCTTGTTCACGTAACGAAAAACAATAGACATTTGTTCCTTAACTGAGATGTCACGTGATTCATCTACTAGAAAGCAAAATAAACCATCACCAATATCATTGATAATAACATTGATAGTTTCAAAAGCAGTAGTACTTACAGTATCTTTCTGAATGTCAGGTGATGTCAATTTGAGATTCTTAGGAGCATTCTTGAAAGTAACAACTTTAATCTCCTCATCATGATTAGTCAGAAAATGCAATAATTCAACAAAATTCACTTGATTATTTGAATTTTCATATTCATAGTGTCCACGAAATGCAAGTCCTTGTTTTAGAAGAAACCGAACACAATCAACTAATGCACCCAAACGAATTCGATAGTCATTTCGTGATTGTTGTAACTATTTTAAGAAAATTGCTTGAATATTTTTTTTCTTGATTCATGAATTCTCTGCACTTAATTCGAGCTTTATTGTGTGCACTATTGTGATTTCTAATGTGCTCTTGAAAATTTTATTTTATTTTCCAATTTGAAAAACCTCGCTTAACAAAAGTGTCACCACCTCCTCATTCCACACTTGATTTAAATATATAAAAGTAAAAGCAAAATACAGTATCTTCAGCTATGCTATACTCTAACCAATAAGGAAATTCGTAAAACAAAGAAGATTAAAAATGCCTCCAAGGAAGATTTTCCATATTTTTTCTAAGAAAATTTATGCCTAAAAGGTTTTCAAGGATCCATTTGTATGTACGCTCTTCGGATTTCATCCAGAACATTAACATGATATTCCATAATTGGAATTCATAGTCCAGGATTTGTACGAAGTTGTGCAACATCAATTTTACCCTAAACATCTCTTTCATCTCGAACAACATCACTTTCATCCTGAATAACATCATTTTCATGGCCAATATCACTTTCACCCCGATTATTACTTTTATTCGCAATATCACTTTCAACTTGAATATCCCTTTTATCTCAAGTAACTACATGCGCACTTCTAGATTTCTTTCTATCAATATTTTGACCTTCAATAGAAACTATAAAACTTTCCTTTTAAAGTATATCTCCATAACCGTTGACATTGAATTGAATACTATGTAAATAAAAAATTTGCAATAAAGATTATAAATTTAACAAAGTTTTAGTAAGTCAATTAATAACATTAGAACCAAATAACTTTTGCAAGTCAACACATGTAATTGTTCTCCTAATCTAATAACTTTTGCAAGTCAACACATGTAATTGTTCTCCTAATCTAATAACTTTATAACTTTGGCACCAAACGTTGAGATGGGAATTAAGATCTCTAATAAATTTAAAATCTATAAAATTCTTGTCAAAAGGGGTCACTTCTATTGAATAGCGTTAAAGTAAACACAAAAATGGATCATCACATATTCTGAAACTTACGAAATGCTTATTGTTCTCTCTATTTTTTTTTTTTTTTTTTAACATCAGTCATCACCATACTACAATACATTTTCTCTGAAGTTTGAACACATAAATCTAAATGCTCTTGGGTTATGCATAAAACGCATCTTTTTCTTATATACTTTATATGCACTATTAAATTAGCTAATTGTAAGGTAAGCTAAAGAAGACAACTAAACTTGAGTGAAGACGATGGTTTTGTGCCTGTGGTCCCATAATATTTGCTAAGGCATCTGTAACTATTTAGTGAAGTAATTGATTGTCGCTACCGAAACAAATTTATTTGTGGAGTTTCAAAATGCTTCATTAGAAAGGTTGAGTATGGAAATACAATAAGAGCAATAGGTTGAGGACCTCCAATGTATTTTCTCTAATTGTGACCTAGTCAATGTCAACCTAAAATTAGACCTTGTTCCGATTCGATTAGCTCGATTTGTAAGTCTTGCTCAGCCATGAAAAATGCCAGCGGCCCCACATGTATTAAAAAAATATTGCGTGGGACCCGCCTCTAGCTGTAGCACTGCTCAACAGGAATTGCACACCCGGACCCAATTTCCGGGTCTACAAAATTCGGTTCGTATCATATCCAAACTCTTCCGGGAACGAAACCCTAATACTCTTTCGGATCCTCCGATCGGACTGTCTCCGTAACCTCCACTAACACACAAAATTCTCACTTTCAGGTTCGAATTTCCCTCTTTTTCTGCTAGATCCGACCTACTTTACATAATCCAATGCAAATTCAAGCTCGATTTTGCTCTATATATGTCCTATTATATGAATTTTATACCTTGATTTTTCGAACATTTAATCGGTTAAATCGATGTCAATTGCTAACTAGTTGAATTCTTGATGAGTATTTTCGGATAGTTTGCTGTGTTTTAAGTGGAATTAGTTGGGAGATTATGTATTTACGTATGGAAATGTTTAGATGGGTGCAATTGCTATTAGACCCTGCTAAAATAAAACCCATACTATTTTGAAATCAAATTGAACCTTCTTAGTTTCTTATATTTTCGTTTCTTTTACTTGTTCTAGAGTAATTTTTTGTGTAGGGAATGAAAAAAGTTTCTTGGGGAGGCAGTACTGGTACTAGTCCTGATTAATTCATGAAGGGTTAGTTGAGTTTAAAGATTTATTGTGCTGGCCTTTTGTATTCCTGAATTATCCATTTTAATTTATTTTTTGTCACTCAATTCAGAATTGTTATAAGTTATAACAATATAAAATAAAATTCTCAATTCTTCACCTGATGTGTGGTCTTTTCTGGAACTGTCTATGTTTGATTGCATATTTTCACCTTTCATATTGCAGCTATGCTGGCAAATAGAACTTCGCGTATAGTTTTTTATAGTTGATATTGTTTGTCTTATAACTAATTGTGGGATGCTCCTTTCGCGCTGTTTGTGTGCTTTGGGTCCAATGTGTCGTGTGTCTGAGAATTTTGGTCTTTGTTATGACCCGCACTCTCCCCATCCATTGTACACACTATTAATGGTGGTCTATGTTGTTCTGTTGTTATATTTTTATTGTGTATGTTTCTTGCATTGCTCTTAGCTTAGAGGAACCATATAATGATTTTTGAAGTTCTTCGTTTAACTGATGCAGATAGTTTTCTGCCAATATCAAGTCCATGTCATGGAAATATCAGATGAGACTCCTTCCAAGAAACCAAAGAGGTTGACTTCTGTCGTATGGAATCACTTTGAAAGAGTTCGAAAGGCAGACATGTGCTATGCTATTTGTATCCATTGCAAAAAGAAATTAAGCGGATCTAGTAATAGTGGTACAACGCATCTAAGGAATCATTTAATACGATGTCTGAAGACGTCTAATTATGATGTTTCTCAATTACTTCCTGTGAAGAAGAGAAAAGAAATTACTGGTGGTCTTACAACAGTCTGCTTTGAAGAGGGGAAAATAAAAGAAGAAATCATTACCGCCATACCATATAACTTTGTTCAGGAACAAAAGAAAGAAGAAATCAATCAAACCGTGAATGTAGGAAGTGCTAAATTTGATCAAGTTCGGAGTCAGTTGGATCTTGCCCATATGATTATGTTACACGGTTATCCCTTGGATATGGTCGATGATGTCGGATTCAAAATATTTGTGAAGAATCTGCAGCCCTCATTTGACATCACGAATAATAGTGCTATTGAGCTTGACTGCATGACCATATACAGGAAGGAGAAACAGAAGGTATTTGAGGTCATACATCATTTGGATGGTAGAATTAACCTTGCTGTTGGTATATGGGGTTCACCCGAAAATTCTGAGTATATGTGCCTGACAGCTAATTATATTGATTTTGATTGGAGGCTACAGAAGAAGATGCTTAACTTCATAAAACTGGATATATCTCATACTGGTGACATGCTTTCAGAAGTTATTGTTAAATGTTTGAAGGACTGGGCCATTGATCGAAAGTTGTTTTCTATGACATTTGATGATTGTTCTGCCTATGACATTATGGTCTTCAGGATCAAGGACTGGCTATCTCAAAACAAACCGCTTTTGAGAAATGGTGAGTTGTTTGATGTACGCTGTGTGACACAACTTTTGAAATCCATTGTTCAAGATGTCATGGAAACAGTTCGAATCGTGACCCATAAAATTCGAGAAAGTATAAGGCACATTAGAAGTTCACAAGCAATCCAAGGAAAACTAAATGAGATTGCCCAACAAGTTGGAATCACTACTGAGAGACGTTTAGTTCTTGACTGTCCAATGCAATGGAATTCTACATATATGATGCTTGAAGCAGCATTAGAATACAGGGGTGCCTTTTCTCTCCTGCAAGAGCACGATCCTGCCTACACAATGGCTTTATCTGATGTGGAATGGGAATGGGCAAGTTCTGTTACAGGTTATATGAAACTTCTTGTCGAGTATACCAATGTTTTTTCGGGAGCCAGATTTCCAACCTCCAATATATATTTTCCAGAGATATGTGATATGCACATTCGTTTAATTGAATGGTGTAAGAACCCAGATGATTTTCTTTGTTCAATGGCATTAAAGATAAAGAACAAATTTGACACATATTGGAGCAAATGCAGTTTGGTTTTGGCTGTAGCTGCAATCTTAGATCCTCGTTTCAAAATGAAATTAGTTGAATATTATTATCCCCAGATTTATGGTAGTGATGCTCCTCATCATATGAAAGAAGTTTCTGATGGTATTAGGGAACTTTTCATTGAGTACTCTATTGGCTCAACTACACTGGACAAAGAATCAGCTCAGCCTGGGGAAAGCTTAGACAGTACTAGCAATAGTAGTAGAGATAAACTTAAGGGCTTTGACAAGTTCTTGTATGAAACCTCAGAAAATCAGAGCATGACATCGGATCTGGACAAGTATTTGGAGGAACCTGTCTTTCCACGTAATAATGATTTCAACATATTAAATTGGTGGAAAGTTCACACCCCCAGGTATCCCATCCTATCTATGATGGCACGCGATGTTTTGGGTATTCCAATGTCTGCTCTTGGACTGGAGGTAGCATTTAGCAACAGAGGTAGATTGCTTGACCATCATCGGAGTTCACTGAGTCCAGATTTGAGAGAAGCTTTGTTATGTGGCCAAGATTGGTTACATATGGAGCCAGAAGGTAATAATATTTCTTAATTGTTGCAGAAAACTCTAGTATTTTAAAGAAAAGCTGATAATCCTTTCTTCTTGTACAGCATCCAGCTTATCCTGGAGTCATTCTGCTCTGCCACTTTATCTGGAAACAAGTTGACCTATCCATGGTATGGTTTAGCGAATTTATTCTTTCCTCTCTCTCTGCAGCATGTAGTTATAGTTGAATTCCTGAACGTATACTTTAAAATTTTAAATCCATTACTTTTAGATGTCTTAGACAAGCCAGCTACAGGAAGTGGAAATGGAAGCAGATCAGTTTTGGTTTAATTTGTTTGTTTGGAAATTTCTAGAAAAGCAATGTATATTAGCATCTACTCTCGACTACACTAGCTTTCATATTTTTATCCACCCTCCTGTTTTGATGCATTACCATTATTTCGTGTTTCTTGTCTTGGAGATGCACGAGATAGATTCAAGATAGACTCCAATCTAGAATCACGTGATGTTCGACACTAATACGACCCTATACTATAAAAGAGACATACATACATACATGGAGATATGCAAGAATATGATCGTTTTATTCCCTATTTGGTTTAGCTAAAAATTAAAATTTTAATAGATTTTGATAAAATGTTTGGTTCAAAAGTTATCCCATAAAATGTGTAGTTAAAAATGAGTTCGAGGAAAAATGAGTTTTGAAAAAATGGAGGCCATGTAGGGGCTTATTATTCTGAATAACAAATAAAGAAATGAAAATAAATAGATATGATAAAACTTTAACAAAAATAGAGTTTAAGAAATTGTTGTTGATCCATATAAGAGATTGACTCTTTTTTATCAACTGCCTTATAATAAATATGAATGTAAGATGTGAATGGAATTTATATTGATTTGAAATTTGATTCAAAAGAATTTGTCTAAGATATAAAAATAATGAAAAAATTGTACTTGTCCTCCTTAACCTTTACTCCATTTTGCACTTTGACAGTCAATTTTATTTATTTATAGTGTTGTCTTCAATCTTCCAATTTTTGGCACCTGTAGTCCCTATTGACGGTTTCGGTTGAAAAATCTGTAAGTTGTCATAATACTAGTTACAGGGAGAAACAGGAGGGTACATGAAAACAGGAGTGTGTGCTTGGAGATTGCTATTAATCAGAAATGTGTCGTGTCGCATCCAGTTGATCAAGCACTGAGGCACTGCGAGCGACAGTCAGGATTATGCGTTCAAGCCAGAAGCGGTTGTTAAGAGATAATTATAGATCAGAAGATTATAAAATAAATAATATTTATATAAGGACTTAATTGACTCATCTTAACAATTTTGATCTTTTAAGATGTAATTTTAAGTCTTATTAGTGACAATGTAGATAACGATTTTGGATATATCTATGAAGAAATTAATTTCAGAAATACGACAAAGAAATAACTAGACTGTTAATGTAGACAGGGTAAATCACCTGTAACAATGAGGGAAACAAACAAAATTCACCAATGAAAAAAGTCAAATAAACGAGACCACAAATATTGACAGGAACACCGAATTTCCAAAAACCACACAAGTTGCTACTCTAAAAGTTGGCTTGGAGCTGATCCACCTGGAATGCCTTGGCAAGAACATCATTTGCAATGTCTGGTTTTGATCCAAAAACAGCACTTGCAATGGTTATAACACCTAAATTCTGACTGCTCAATGCAGCAATAGCTACAGTTTTCGCGTTTCCAATATTGTGTTGGTAGTGAACAAGTCCTACCGGAAAAACGACTTTATTAATGTGGCTATTATCAGGGTTGGAGGTCACGAATCCAACTTGAAGAGAACCTTCAATCACGATTAGGATTTCCGTGGCTCTGGAGTGAGTGCGAGGAGGGTTGATTCCCCATGGTGCATAATCTATACGAACCATTGAGTCCTGGTAATTGAGCCACGGTCACGGGGTGACCCTCGATCCCACTGGGTTTGATGTGTTACCGGGGAAATGCAGCACACTAAAGGAGAAATCATTCATCGAAACAGACATAGGATTCTTGCAGGTTACTCTTGCTGAAAAGAGACAGAAATTAGCATTGCTTTGTGTCAAAAAAATGTCTAACGGTGGATAATCTTCGACGAAAAGGCTTTTATGTAACCGAGTGGTGCTATATGTGTAAGAGGGATGGGGAGACGAATGATCACTTATTCATCCATTGTGATGGTGTTCGTTGGTTGTGGAATAGTATTCTAGCCTCTCAGAATATGGACTGGGTATTGCCCAGACGTATAGAGGATGTGTTGTGGGCATGGAGGAGGAAACTTCGGGATAAGGATAGCAAGCTGTTATGGAACCTTATCCCGGGATGCATTGTATGGTGCGCATGGAGAGAAAGGAATAACCGTTGTTTCGAAGACCAAACACAGACAACAGAGCAGATAAGAGAAATGTTTTATTTGACTTTGTATTCTTGGTTTAATGCCGCGGCTATTAATCCTATAGAGGGGCTGCCTAATTTCATGTTGTTTCTGTCTTATTTAAAGTGATTATACATTTTCTGTGTATTCTCTTTTATTAATAAAATTCTCGGATTACCTATCAAAAAAAAAAAAAAAATGTCTAACATATCAATTACCCGAGTTAGTAGGATCCGCGATCCGCGACACAGAAATCTTGCAAAGGTGAAGGCTCGAATGCCAAGGCAAAGCAGCCGAAGTCAGAGCTACGAGGCGGAATAAGAGAATGCGTTCCGCCATTAATTCAAAGATGAAGAATAGCACTGATGACCAAATTATTTATAGACTCCATTAATGCAATATTGATTCCCACTCTTTTGTTGTTTCTTGAAATTCATGCCGCCCTGAAATTGGAAATTCCAATGCAATCTTTGCACCTTTAGGTAGAGATTGGAAATGGTCAAAATATGAAATTTTCAATGTCCATATAATAGTATAACCGGACTTGTAAATTGGCCATTTGTGGCGGTGTTGTGCAATTAAGGATGATTGTTTTGTTTATTTGTCGGACAGATAATGCTAGAAATGACCGAGTCTAAGCAGTACAGGGCCAAATTTCCTCCAAAAATAACAATAATTCATATTTCGGATAGTTGGAAATTCGAAAAATTAAGGTGCCGTTCTCTTTGTGTTTCAGTTATGTGTTTTGAGTTTTGTGTTTTGGGGGTCCATTTTGAGATTATTGAAAACTCGTTCTTTTGGTTATTCTGAAAAACTGTTTCTGAAAACTGAAAACATGAAAACGCGTTTATTTTGAAATTTTGATAACCACAGCAACACCACCACCACGACACCACCATCAACCACCGCCAAAATAAACCAAAATCAACACTATCACTGCCACCATCATCCATTGTCGAAATCAACCCCATTGCCACCACTGTCCACAACCACCACTGGTCGAAATCAACTTCTTCAATTGCAAGAAAATGCAAGAAACAAACATCCACCAACATAGTCAACAGATCGAATTAGTATTTTCCAAGGGTCGAATTAGTGGATTGGAGCAGATTATGACTTCAATTGCAAGAAATATGTCACTTTCACTCGCTCTATTTGTTTTTGAGTTCAATCCCAAAATTGGTTCGTGGACTACCTGGCTTGATTCGACCCTATCAGTTCGAAATTGGTGATAACACATGGGTTCACTATGCGCCATGATAAGGAGGTGCTAGGGTTGGTGGTCCGCAACCTTGGGTTGAGTCAATGGCGCCGAAAATCACGGTTGAAGAGTCCGAGTTCGCTGTGACGAAAAACGGTGCATCTCCTTCATCGCGACACTGCCTTCCCACACAGGCGTCGGCACCAATCATCTCCCTTCGTAGCCGGCGCCCTTTGTAGCCAGTGTCGCCCTTTGTAGCCGGCGTCCAGAAGAGAGAGAAGGCAGAGATAATCATTAACCAGAGAAAGAAAGAAGACTTTGTAAATAAAAGTCTTTCTCGTGTTTACGAGTTTTTCGAGTTTTCTATTGAAAACGTCCAAAATGAAAAAAAAGTCATTTTGTATTTTGTGTACAAATTTTTTCTTTGTTTTCGAAAGCGCATTTTCGAAAATGAGAAAGAGAACACGTTTTCATCGTTTTCGAAAATCGAAAACAGAAAACGACTTGAAAACAGCAAAGAGGACGGCACCTAAGCTATTGAAGAATTTCCAAAATAATGGTCCACCTTATATGTTTAGACATTTATGCAACAGTGACCCAAGAAAGTGCACTAGTGAACAATGTGGTCGTTAGGGCATATTGTTGGTGCACATGCTTGTATAACTAACTGATCGTGTTCATTTTGCGTTTTTTAAGGAATATTTTAATCTTTTACAATCACGACTCGGAATTGACTTCACAAGTGTGAATACAATGAATCGGTGAATTTTTTTGCGTAAAACTCTTTTGCCCACCATAATCAAATGTGATTGGGGCGAATTATGCTTACCTTTAATTTTCAAAAGTCAGGTAGTATGAAGTACAAAAAATTCAGATAACAGGACCCCATATGTTACACCCCAGCATGCTAATGGAAAACAGAGATAGGAGCAACATTATCCATGGTAAAGTGAAAACCTCTATAAATAAGAAAAAAAGCCACAAAAATAAGCTGTAACTAAGAACTATTAATGGCTAAAGCTAAGAACATAGAAAAAGGTCATGGGGACCACATTAACTGATGCAAAATCCAATACCAGCACTCGGGTTGACAATCTAAGGTGCTTATTCAAAGGGGGTTTTCCTGTTGGGTTCAAAAACATACTTGATCAATGACTCCTTGATTGACAGCAACTCGGGGAACTCTTTTTTCAACTTGGAGGCATCCATTTCATTATTACTTCTAGGAGCAACTATCACCTTAGCTTGCTCTTCAAGTGTGAAGTTCGCCCATTTGAAATCCTGATCAATATATTCTTTGTACATCTCCAAAACCTCATTGTGACTGACAACTCCAGGGTTTGTGAAGTTCCATATGCCTCTCAGGTTCCGCTTTGCCATCTCAATTGAAATAGGAAGAAGCTCGTCCAAGATGGTTATGCTGTTGGGAATATTGACAACCTTATTGTACCGAGAAATCTTAGTAATGAAATTGCGCGGGTTGTTCAGGTCTGAAGATATCGGCATTCGAACTCTGAGCGTGCAAACATTGTCGTATTCTTTCAATTGTTCTTCCACCTGATTAGCAAGACAAATAGAGCATAATATATCCTTGCTTATTCATAATGTCATAATGCTAATACCTATCAAAAATAAACAGAAAACACACAATTCTTATGCAAGCACAATTCCACTGGGAAAGGGGGAGTTACCATGGCCTTGGTCTTAGAATAGAAAGAGCCAATGAAATTGGGTTTATCTTCCTCCTTAAATCCAATCCCAGAGCCTTCAGGGTGCGTGGCATTGTATTCAAATATACAGCCAGTGGCAAAGTTAATCATCAAGAGCCCATGTTCTCTGCATACATCTGCTAAGTTTAGTGTACCAGCAACATTGGTACGAATTGTTTCTGTTCTGTGACTTTCACACCAATCAACATTGGGTCTACCAGTCACACCAGCAGCATTAAACACGTGTGTTGGCTTAACAGCTAGGACGTCTGCCAAAAGCTGTGAGCGATCCTCCAGGCGTCCCTTTCCATAATCATACGGAATTCCCTGTTTCTCACATAACTTTCCAAGCAACCCACCAATCCATCCAGTCCTACCAAAGATCAAGAATTTGAAGGGTGGTTTTTGAGATGTACTATTGCTCTTAGAAGCAGGAACCAACATTCGGGTTTGATTAGATTTGCCTGAAAACTCAAACTTCCCAGAATCAGATTTCTCAGGTCCGTCAACATTTCTTTCTATTCCACCAGGCATCATAAGCATTCTAGGATGAGGAAGCAGTGCTCCAGACACATCACCCCACCAACCAGGGTTGCTGATATACCATTCCATGGTCTTTTTCAACCCTTCTTCCCACGTGGTCCTCTCAGTCCAACCCAAATTCTTCAACTTCTGATCATCTAGGAAGTATCTTTGATCATTAAATGGTCTATTGTCCACAAATTCAATGCTTTTGTCTGGATCTATGTTAAACAGTTTGCATATATCTTTGGCAACATCAATCACTCTCCTTTCCTTTTTTGTTCCAATGTTGTAAACATGACCAACTTCTCCCTTGTGAAGAACCACTTCAAATGCTTCAGCAACATCCTCACAATAAAGATAACTTCGCACATTAGAACCATCCCCGTGAATTGAAAGGGGCTTCCCTCTCATGGCTAAAAGAATGAACTTTGGAATTAACTTTTCGGGGAACTGATTGGGACCATAAACATTATTTCCTCGGGTGGTAATTACGGGCAATCCATAAGATCTCCCATAAGCCATAACAAGCATTTCAGCCCCAGCTTTTGTGGCTGAATATGGGTTTGTGGGCAGCAGTTGTGAGGCTTCGTGATTTCCTACTACAGCATCCTCGTCAGTCTCTCCATAGACTTCATCCGTGCTTACATGGATAAACCTTTTGATCTGGCCAGTGACCTTGCAGGCTTCTAATAGGACATGGGTGCCATAAATGTTATTCTTGGTGAACTCAAAGCTGTTACCAAAAGAATTATCGACATGGGTCTGAGCAGCAAAGTGCATTATCGTGTCAATAGACTCGGCGATGAGAAGATAGTTGACAAGATCAGCACTGCCAATGTCACCCTTCACAAACTTGAAATTAGGTGAGGAATTTGAGGGAAGGAGGTTCTTAAGATTGGAACAGTAATCAAGTTTGTCTAAAACGACAATCTTGTAGTCAGGGTAGTTTCGAATGAGCCTATTTGCAACATGAGAAGCAATGAATCCAGCAGCACCGGTAATAAGAATATTCTTGGGTGTGTGCATTGTCATGATATCTACAAAAAATATTAATAAAAATTAAATAATTTCATAATATACAAAGCAGCATAGAGCAAAAGATGGTTTTACATGCAAACTACTTGACAACACGATAGATAACGCCAGGTTAACTTTTAATGGATATCGAAACAGCAAACATCACAAATGAGAGAAGGAATTTTAACGTTCCCTTGAGTGTTTCTATTGAAATTGAACAAATATTTGCCATGATCATCTTACTGATAAAAAGGGCAACTTTTTACATTTCTTTCAAGTTTCAAAAACAGTATGATTAAGCCTATGTAAGTCAAATTTTATCCATCCCACAGTTGGGGTAATCATACAACTACAAAGGATTTAGCACTAATAACTCGGCTAAATGAGATAATAATATGAACTACAAATTTGCTCCAGTTACTCATCAGCAATTCATTAACTTCAATTACCTATTAAACACACGAGTACAACGCATAATATATATACAGAGCATGTATAAACAAGTAGATACACGTACAAAAGTATATTCGCGAAGCCCACTTGATGAAACTAGGTCAATGATAATGAAGAGTACCTTATTGACAACAGATCTAAAGTAATTAAAATTTAAAAAACCCAAATCACAAAACTAAAAATAAGACAGAAAATGAATAAAAAAATTAAAAGGGATTTGTGCATCGACTTACACTTGATTTTCAAGCAGGATCCGCCAAACCCAATGAATCCAATTAAAAAGGAAGAGAGCAATAAATCAAAAACCCCCCTCTGAAAGAAAATTTAGAGAGATTGTTATGAAGCGATGAGAAAGAAGCACCTTCCTCTGTATACAATACAGCAATCAATTCATCCTAATTTATCGTTTTCTTTCCCTTCAAATTTCTTGGGGTTTTATACTAGGAACTCAATTGCAATACGCACATTATAATGGACACACGTACAGCAATAACGAGAGAGACGCCTGGCGGCCCTTTTTGGTGTGGTAGGTGCCAACAAAGGCGGGGTGGGAGATGGAAATGATTGACGAGTAGGTGGAGGAGGCACAGAGTTAGACTTCATTCTTGGGTGTGTTCTAGATATGATTTAATATAGGAAATTGCAAAAAATGTCCATGTGGTCAATTTTAAAAATGTTCAAAATTGTTTAATGTCCATTTTAATATAATTTAGATCAAAATGTTCTCATTAGTAATTTTTAAAAATTGTATTGATCAATAATAATGTGATACATAACTTTATTTAAAAAAAGTACCATATCAATCATACACTAAATGCTCACTTCTCCTATAAGTGGGCAAATAAATTTTTTATGAAATATCGAGGACTACACTTAAAATGTCTAGAACTTTATGAAATGTAGAGCTCTCATGTTCGAAACGAAATTTCGTTCTAAACAAATGAAGTGTCAAATGTCAAGATAAATATGATCCAAACGTCATAATAACTTTTAAAATGTCGACAACGTTATGAAATGTCAAGAATAATAACTATTAAATACAACTTATCAACAAAAACATATTTTAAAAAAAAAAATTACCTTTTACAAAGAATTGTACGGAGCATAATCAACTTGAAAATTTGGATGGGATTAAATTTCTCAAAAAGAAATTATATGATTTTCTTATGAATTGAAAGTATATAATTATTTTTTAACGTTAATGGCTTTTTACTTCATCTTCTTCAATTTTCCCAAAATCAATAGTCAATACTTAATAGATAATAAAGGCAAATGAATCCATTAGATATTCATTCTTATACTCTGTTTGATGCCATTATAAAAATAAATTAGAAAAAAAATTATATTTTTAATAGTATTTTTTTTTTTTAAATGTGTAGTTAAAAAGTATGAAATTCTTTTAGGTTTACATGTAAAATATTTTATTATGTGAATGTGTGTTTTAAAATGAATATAAAGAAACAAAAAAAAAAAGTCGAACAGGGGCTTAATAATGTGTCCTTTTATGTTTATATTATACAGTGTAATACATTAATCTAGTTTTGTGCATAGTTTTGTGAGTAATCTTATTTTCGATTTTGACTCTCTCAATATTTATTGTAATTCGCCTTTACAAATAAGAACTTGTGTCATTCGAGACTAAAGAGTTGCTAATTATTTGTATGTGTCATAGAAGTAACCAAGCATTTTATTATAGTGATTTGGAGTTGCGGAAGCACAATATCACAGATTGTGATAAGATATCACAACTCGATCTTACACTCCTCCAAACCCACATTCTCAAAAGTTACACTAAGTAAAAATTGGCATGATTTTCCACCAAATTTCTTAGGTCAAATGTGATTTTGAACTAAGAAATTGTTATATAGATGAATTATTGAAATTTGAACTTATGATAAAATCTAACAAATTTGAGCCGTTATTTTTCATATTTCAAAAGTCTATATAAGCGTTTATTTGCGTTGTTGAGTTTTTAGTCATAAAAAAAGAATATTCTATAATTAAACCTATTTTGTAAATTTGTCTGGTCGGAACTTAGTTGTCCATCCGAATTTATAAGCCAAAAACAATATTTTTTTATATTTCTTGGTCATAATCAAAGAAAATTCAAAATCACTATTTATGTTTCTATTGTGATAGTGATATTACTATTTTCTTTTGATCACGTCTCTATGGCGAAGAAAAATGATGGTGAGATTTATATTAATGATTACTCAAAGCAAAAAATTAAAATGTTGTAAAAAATAAAAAATTCATGATATTTTCGAAATAAATCAATTTGAAAGTCTTGCAGTTACTAAACACATACACGGAGAAAATAAAGAGAAAACGAGCTGGAATAGAAGATTTCTTGTTTATAATTTGGGTTTTTCAGGATTTGATGGTTTTTCTGGGTTCGTTTCAAACTTTATCTGTTTGCAAAGGTGCAGCTGGAATCGCGGGTGTGTGCCTCATCGTAATATTTATGGATTAACAAAAAGTATATAGGGAATAATAATTATTGTCTTAGTACTGTTTCTGAGTATGAGAGCTCCTTAAGTATTCCAGAATTTAAGTTTATTTGCTTGGGAATTTTTTCCACCGATACTTCAAATGTGTTCGTTTCATTTACTTGGATCTTCTTTTATATCTTGTTTGACTGAATAAAAGCTCATGAATTATATATTGCAGGTAACATCTTTGCTTTGGGATTGTTTGTATCTCCAGTGTGAGTTTATAAATACAGATACTTGATACTATTTGATGCAGCGGCATAGAGCCTGCCAAATCCTCTGATTTTTATCTTAATTTCCAGGCCAACGTTCCGTAGAATAATGAGGAACGAGTCGACAGAACAGTTCTCGGGGTCGCCATATATATACGCGCTCTTGAACTGCTTAATCTGTGCCTGGTACGGTTCGCCTTTGATATCTGCTGATAATTTGTCGGTTACCACCGTAAATTCGGTTGGTGCAGTTTTCCAGATAGTCTACATTATCATCTTCATAATATACGCAGAGAAAACAGAAAAGGTAAATTATTTTTCTTGTTTTGGCCTACATCAATGTAAACATCTGGTAAATATTTGGATGTTGCTAGCAGGTGAGGATGATTGGATTGTTATTGGCAGTATTCGGCATATTTGCTGTTATCGTCATTGGGAGCTTGTTCATAATAGACCTTGAAGTTCGTCACATTGCCATCGGCTTCCTGAGCAGTGCTTCCCTCGTATCAATGCTTGCTTCCCCTTTGTTTATAATTGTACGTGCTTTCTGCATTTAAGATAATTAGATGCATCATGCATCGATTAGTGCACTTACATATGTTTGACAGAATCTGGTGATCAGAACGAGGAGTGTTGAATTCATGCCGTTTTGTCTGTCCCTCTCCACTTTTTTGATGAGCACGTCTTTTCTTTTGTATGGAATCTTCAGTTTCGATCCCTTCATATATGTACGTTTTTCCTACTTGCTTCAGTGTATGGAATCTTCATTTTCGACTTTAGGATCTAACGTTTGAACTGCAGGTCCCAAATGGAATTGGAACTGTTCTAGCAATTATACAATTAGTTTTGTTCTCTTACTACAAAAATGCATCAAGAGAAAACTCTGTAGTATCTTTACTGGCGTCCCATGACATGATCAATGGAAAGGTAAAGATAACTCTATATTCCTTTTTACAAATTGAAATGATGAAATTCTTCTTCGGTAGTGTCCTTCGTTTCCTTATCTAACAGGGAAGAGTTGATTCTCAGACTTGGGCAGCAGTTGAGGAGGGGCGCTTCTCGAGTTCATGAAGAACGCCATCATAATAAGTCTTGGATTGTTCCAGTTAGTTATGTATTATTCATTGTTAAGTTTAAATACTCAAAAGTGTGCAATTGATTTTGCGTTCGCATGGTGGCTAGATTGTAGTTAGTAAACTGAGATGAATGTGTATAGGATTATGCTTAAAAGTTCAATGAATCTTCCTCTTCACTTTATTTCCCAAGAATTTCTGATCAAACATTATCTGAAACAGAGTATTGTAATTCAGTAAGATGTGTCATTTGGATGCTCTGAAATTTGTGTAATAAATTTGAAAAATCGATGTTCATTTGGAAGTTGGATAAGTGAGATATGATATTTATATGTCTTTTGTGTCACTTAAAGCTTATTAAAATGAGAAACGTGTTTGACGAGTTCCCACCAATTCTGCCACTACCTATGGGGGCAACTTCAAGCCCCTCAAAGGAGTGTATATGAGGTGGAATGTCACTACACCTTCAAGTCGAATGAGCTATTAAGACGAGTACTCCAAAAATTCTATATGTTAACTTGTATGTGTCAGTTTAGGTTCTAGATTGCTATTTGCATTGTTGGCATAATATTTTGCGGTCGTAGAGTGACGCCACAAAGAGAAAATTGTGGCAAGATGTCAATATGTAAGATTGTTGATCAACAACATGCATTGTGACACATGAGAGCAACGTTAATTATGTGAAACCGATCCAATGTTAAATCTTGACAATTTTTCTTTCAACTTTATATCACGTTCACATTGATTGTTTTTCTTACATTGGGACCAAAAATTTACTATTGAAGGTTGGAAAGCCAAACTCACACTAATTGAAATGTAAAGATTTCTACTTAATTATCCGTTTATTTCTCTTAAAGTTGGTTTCCATTAACCAAAGTGTGATGTCAATCCCAAATTCTTTCCTAGTTTTTAACTACACATTCATTCTTCAAAAATTATTCAAAATTTATTCTTCGTAAAAAAAAAAAAAAATGGTTGTCAAAGAGGGACTATGAGTAAATTTTGGTGACAGCTAAGCCATGGGATGACAACCTTAATAGAAGCCCAATCTTGTAGACCAAAAGAAAAGATTTAGAAAAGGGCAAAGTACACAAATCAAAATTGGGCGACGTTTGAAAAATCTGTACGAAACATAGGCCTGGAAATATAAAAGTAAATTGCACCTTTAAGGACGCATTTTGAATGTTCTAAATTACCCAATTATTTTACAAAACCTCATGAACTCAAAAATTGAGAGTAACGCCCAAAATGGAAGCCTAACCACACAACACCATCAACAATCTAAAAACAAAGAAAAATTTCTTGCCTAGTAGATCAAATCCACAATCACCCGGAAAGTTTAATTTCGTAAGAGACTTATTTGCTTAATTCATTTGCTGGGTATCAATAACTTGAAATTTTGAATTATTGGGTTGCAAAGTTTCATAAACTAAGACGGATAAAAATGTCGGGAAGAAACCGAGGGGAGTGCCTCATCTTGTTTTGCTTGAGTGAATAAGGGAACCCCATTATGGTTTGGCTGGTTCCAGACTCACCCTACTATTATTCAGGAGCGGCTGCCTGTTTAATATGGTCGGCTGGTTGATAAGCGACCCCAACATGAGTTTCAGCGGATTTATGCAAGTTTGTGGTGATATTAAGGAATTAATCGCTGCAAAGCAAGACCGTAGCGCTCAAACCTTACTTGAGGTTATTTCTTACAAACATATGTCCGAATATTCAGTTTTCACAGTTGATCTACCATTTTTACCGGTAGCTGCTTTTCGTGAGTGTAATTGCATCCAAATTGGGGAGACAAATATAAAGAAAAAAGGGTAGACAAGAAATAATCAAGACAAGGGAATAGCTAAAATTTGATGTAGTCATTTGATGGTATTTATCTATTTCGCAATGTCTCAAGATCTGGCAGCATAACAAACTCTTTTCATATACAATTCCCGTAAATACCTTTAAAGTTCAAAACCTGGAAAATTGACTGAAAAGTAATCTTTTATTTAACAATCAATAATGTGAAAATTGCCATTTTACAGTGACCTAAACTAGAAACTCTCTTCTGACAAGATAACCTCACTCACTCTATCGTACTAAGGGGGACACCATGACAATTTATACACATTGTTCTACGTAGGACTTCAAAACTCGTATTGTTGCAGGCTCAGTTATCTGAATAAACTGATCCTGTCATTGCAAGACAATTCAAAGAAGTCCCTACTAAATCAGTCCAAGCTGAACATCGTTAGCCTCTCTATGAGCAGCCACAGCAACGGCAGCAGCCCCAACTATACCGAACTGAGATTGAGCCTGCAGCAATTTCACATCGATTGCAAGCTGGCTATTGAGGCCTACTTTTGCTTGTGTGCTGTATGATGGATTACTGTTAACTTCGATATTCATCCCTGGGTGTAATTTAGTTTGCATGTATGGCTGAGGTTGTGCTTTGTTGATGTCACTAGTGCTAGATGTTGAGTTAACTGACGTGTATTGCTGAGATAGTGATTTGACCTGTGATGATTCTTTCTCAGCTCCTGTCCAGCCCTTCTCGTGTTTCTTCCCAGAATTAGTCCTAAAGAAATAATGCGGAGAGATCGACTGAGGAAGGGTAGCGTTCTGAACATACATCTTCCCATCAGAGGTTTCTTTGATATGTTTGAGATTCTCATACGGTAAAACTGGTCCTATAACTCTTCCTGGCTTGGCTGCACAAGAGAAGGAAAAAGGAAATGTCACTTAAATAAAACCAAAGATAATGCAGTATTGCAGTAAGTAAAGAGCGTAAAGCAGTCAAACTGTACAAACTTCTGCAGTATTATGGTAATTAAAACATGCATTCTATTCAACCCAGCTTTCTATAAATACCTCGGAAATTATTGTTACTGGAAAGAAAATCATAACATAATCATAAAAGGTGTGGTCAATTTCATACAGAATGAAAACTCTAAAGATCCCCTGTTCTTGAACAGCACTGACACCCGCTTCTCCTTTTGAAATTTTAATATTACAGAGTTGTTCACTGCTTTATATAGAGTTTGCAGATGGTTATTATCCGACTTGATAAATTATGCTTTCTTTTGTGATTCAACAGGAATCCAAGACTTCCTAACGGCTTCACTCAACATCACATCTCATAGAAAGTTACAAGCCACAACATAAATGATAATCCAAATTCCAAAGTAGAACCTACCAGTGGGCACCCGTGGTGGGGGTGGACATGCAACCCTCGATATATTTCCAAATGTGGCATCTGGATTTATAATCCCAGTGGACGTTTCTTCTGTAGTTTGCAGATGATTGAGTGCTGACACATTCTGTTGGGTTTTTGGAGGTATGGTACTGGAATTTATTGTAGACCTGCATAATAAGAGAAAAGGATTTGAAACATGACTCAACTACCTCATTTTCTGTCTGGTATCAGAGATGTATAAATACACATGCATAACAACAAAATACGAGGACACCCTCAGTTCTTGTTATCTTCCAAAAGGACTGGTTGCATACCAACAAAAGAAGAGGACACCCTCAGTTCGAGTCTTGTTATCTTCCAATAAAACTGGCATGCTTTTGCAGCAATACACAAGGTGCATATAAGTTGAGAGCAAGAGTACAAAAGAATACGTGGACATCTCGAGATCAGTTGTTTGTTCAGTGAAAATTGGAGTTGGCACCTCACTGATGCATAAGCTGATTCATCTTGTTCTTAAGAGTGTTTTTCCTACCATCTTGAAATGCACATCTTCTTTTTCGATAAATGAGTAATTTCTTGATTAAAAATAAAAAGAATAAAGAAACAAAAGGGAAGTGGAGAATATTCACTATTTCAGCAGCACTTGTGCGTGCGCACACATGCTATGGGGTTATAAGAGTTAATCACTTGTGTGTTCAAATGTGTATATATCACAAAATAAGAGAATTTATCAGAGGCAAAAGCAAAAAACAGACCCCAAAAATTAAACAAACAAAAAATCTTACCGGGGAAGAGAGACGTGCTTTCTGTCAGGAGGAATCACAGGTCCACTGCTCCCAAGATTTTCTTCAAGATAGGCAAATTGCTTCCTGAAATGAACAATGGCACTGCATCGTGCAAATAATAGCATCACAGAATGAGATTAATGTCTAAAATATAAAGCTACAATCTCATAGATCTGGTAGAATGAAGGAGTTTAAAACCTGGGGTAGAGAAAACTAGTGCCATTATTTCCAGCCATGTAGTCCTTGAGTAGTTGAGGATGGTATTCTAATATTTCTCGAAATATCAATTCCCTGACGTCTTCCTTAGTCACTCGTCGGCGCTCAAACTCAAACTCCAGCTTTGAAATTGGCTGACAAGAAGGTTCCCTCTCAAGTTTAGCCAGTCCCTTAAAATAAGGATCAGCCAATGCCTAATAAACCCAATAACACCAAAACAGAAGCCAAATAATTACAAAAGAAAACTTACTGAAAGCACCACCTAGGTAATACCTATTTTTACAACATGCAGGTTATAGAATGCAACTAATAATATGGCAAACTCACCTCTTCAGCAGTTGGTCGATCCTTTGGATCAAATGCTAACAACCGTTTCAACAATTTGACTGCCAAAGGATCTGCAGTAGGAAACTTCTCAGCAAAAGCCACTGGGTGCTTTTTCTGCATATCTGTTAAATATTTTCTTGCCTTTTCATTACGCACCTGCATTCATGAATATAAAAAGATTAACCACCATACCATATAAGCACCCAAATATAAAGTTAAAGGATGACATGTCATACTCCAGAAATGGTTTCTGCTGATGGTGTTCCAAGAACATCTGCAATCAAATCCAATTGATGCACAACACTTTTACCCGGAAACAATGGCTTCCCTGTCAAGACCTCTGCAAAGATGCAGCCAATGCTCCAAATGTCGATTGCAGCTGTATACTGCAGCACAGTACAACAAATATAAGACATATATGTACAAGAAGTCAAGAACAAAAATAACTGAACACTAATAAGAATTTTTTTAATCTATGTCAATCGCAGCTGTATACTGCAGCACAGTACAACACATATAAGACATATTTACAAGAACTCTAGAACAAAATAACTGAACACTAATAAGAATTGTTTTAATCTAGGGAAAGCATTACTGCTATCTAATGCACTCAAAACATATTCTGTAATGAAATCAATAAATTATTATAATACTCCAGGCAAACTAAGGAACCAGACTTAACAATGTTGAGCATGACATAAAAAAATTATTACACTTGAATTTGCAAATACATTAACTGCTTTTAACTTCTTTCTTATAAGGTAAAAAGCTATAGAAAAATGAAGGGGGATGCTCGCAGAACTCAAGAGTTACAACGGAGTGTAGCCAAGTATTTATGTACAAAGCTGAACTAGGGATACCTGCCTAGTTCTGATGGATGCTTGGGAATCAACGAATATTGTAACTGCAATCTGATATTAAGCACATGATTGCATATGGCATACAAAATGGTACTTCCATGAGGTGCCAATTATGGTTTTTCGGGTTGAAGAGAATAGGCAATCAAGAAACATGATCACATCATCTGGATAAGGGTATAATGAACCAGATACATAAGAATGTTTAAAAAATAAGTGGCCGAAAACACAATGTGGAGTTCTGAACCAGAAACTAATTTAATTTAGGCAAGAAAATAATTGAACACGCACAGAGTCTCAGATTTATCAGCATATATTGCCTCCGTTTGATACACATTATAATTTTCATTTTCATTATTCTACTCATTTTCAACTACACATTCTTCAATAAAATAATATTTTCCATCACATCAATAATTTTTTCTTCTTTTTCAACCACATATTCACCATCACATCAACCAAAAAAATGCATTCTTTCCAAAATAATGTGCATCAAATGGGGGCATTATTTGAAAAATGATGTTAATAGTTCACACTATGCAAACATAATTATAAAAACCAATAGAGAAAAAGAAATATATATATTTTTTTATGACCGTGGATGTTCGAGACATCTTATGCGCATCTCGACTAATCCCACGAGACCCTGAAATTTACAGTCGGCTACTCACCTCAGTGGTTCTGAGAGGATTCGAACCGATGACCATTGGGGAGCAAATTTAAGGCCTGACCAATTGACCTACCCCTCAGGGTTAGAAGAAAGATATTGGATTGCCATTATGGTGGAAAAAAAACCCACATAAACATGCTCTCAGTACATTATGGCAGGATCTAAAATTGAAAAAGGAACAATAGGGCCACAAATGATAATACCACCATTACCTTGGAAAAGAAAGATCCACACAGCTCAGGAGCCCTACACCATCTTGTAGCAACATAATCCTGCAGGTTATGAGAGAAGAATCAGAAAAGATTATGAACACAGACACACTTCCAGAAACGAGAACAATAAACATACTAGTATTCCATATCAATGGGTTGACAAAAGGTTCAAAACTATTAGATTAAAAGTATAAGAAACAATACCGTCCAAAAAATTGTTGTTGGGGTATCACTGAATGCCACTCTTGCTAGTCCAAAATCACATATTTTGAGTTTGCAGTTTGCATTTGCCAAAATATTCTTTGGTTTAAGATCTCGATGATACACATTAGCTGAAAACCAAACAGGCTCTGGATAAGAATTATGAAGTTGATAATTACCATGTTTAAATTATAGTCTTCCCAAGCTAAGACATGAGGAAAACAAGAAAAAGAATACAGAAAAGGCTGAGATGAGGATAGCTGCAGGGTGATTATCTATTTACAAACGACAAGCAATTCAGTAAGATCCTTATTATGTGCACAGCCTAGTTACCTGTGTGCATATATTTCAGTGCCCGTAGCATCTGATAGAGAAAAAAACGATGGTGCTCATGTGTCAAGTCATCATTAGCTTTAATGACTTGATGAAGGTCAGACTCCATAAGCTCGAAAACAACATAAATGTCTCTGAACTCCCGTCTAGATGGTGGCACCATGATCCGCTTAATTTCTACAATATCAGGGTGCCGTAGAAGGCGAAGCAACTTAATTTCACGCAAAATCCGAATAGCATCAGAGATATGCTCAAAAATGTCTGTTATTTTCTTTATTGCTACTTTCTCCCCAGTATGTGTATCAATTGCTGCGCAAACAACTCCATAGCTTCCCTTGCCTATAATTTCCAAAATTTTGTATCTGTTGGCATCTCCATACTCGGTAAAAAATTCTATCTCATTGGGGTTCTGCAAAATCATTAAAAAATAGTCAAATCATGGTGGAGAGACCAGTAACTTCAACTGAAAGTTAACCATTCAAAACATATGCCAGAAATGTCATTCAATTCAATTTAAAATAAAATAATCTATGATATCTTAACAAAACTTAATACTTGAAAAGACATTTACAAAAGCCAGAATTTATTAATACAGTTAACAAAATTGTTTGATAAGAAATAAATTTATAGAAATCCAAACTAAACCAGTAAACCATGTCATTAAAAATCTAAGAATCCAGAATCCAATCAATTTTGTGAATGAACAAATGCTCATAATGAAGGAATGAATACAGAATCTATAGACGACATTAGGCTCTTTGCTCTAATAATAATAATAATAATAATACATAGCTTGTCCTCATAAAAACAATTGTATAATATTTCACTATTCAACCACTGACAATAGTTTTTCTCTATCCAAATATTTAGATATAATATTACATTAATTCAAAAAATTAACGAATTCATGTCCATTCTAAACAACCAAAACAACATCTAAATATCAACATATATCAAACTTCAACTAAGTTGGGAAAATCATATTTGTTTAAATTAAGAACTGGGGAACTAACATCAACAGATGATAATACATTCGAGTTATAAGAACTTCCAGTTCTCTGAATTCAACACTTCACCTATTCTGAAACCAAAAAAAGAAAGGAAAGAAAGAAAGAAAAACAAACAAACAAACCAACTCTGTAATTGACTGTAAAAGAACAATGGAAGGAAATGCACTTGAAAAACTAAACTTCAGACAAGTTAAATTTCTTAAAAAAAATCTCGGCTCTATGCTAAAAGACTTCTTAATTCCAAATTTCCAAAATAGTTAAAGATTTGCCATCGTGTACACATAAACAAACAAGATCTCTAATTTCTTTAAGTAGGGTTGAAAGAAGATATAACCATGACAAAATATAGATATTACAAATTATATATACCTTCCTTCGCTGATCTTGCTGCATCTTTAATTCTTTGTTTTTCAACCTCTAAAAAAATCTATTATTCAAAAGAAACGGCGACGCTTCCAACGCTATTTCTTTATCCGATCAGATCCAAACAACAAACGTTGTTCAAGAAATTAAATTACTCCAAAAAAAACAATTAAACAACTGAATTTTACAAAACCAACACCCATTTCACTGTACTGCAACCCCACCACCAATTAACCTCCACTTCTCCATAATTCCCCCACAGTTTTCTTCTTTCTCGCGACAAAGAAAACTAGATTAATTTGTTTCCAAAAGTTGAATTTCGAAAATGAAGAGCGTTAGGTTTTGGAGATCGAACGTTTGAGGAGAGAATGAGAGGATGGATCTCGGAGAGTCTACAGAGAGAGAGAGAGAGAGAGAGAGAGAGAGGAGAAGCGAGAGAAATGAATTACTTTTTACAGAGGAGCCTTTTAGAATATTAATTTTGCTTATTTTTAATTAATTAATAGTTTATCCATTTACTGATTATTTGGTGACCGTTTGAAAGGTACAACATAACTATACGGACTCTTTGAGTACCAGTTGTACGCGTCACTTCATTTTCGGGCCGGGCCTATTTCTTAACACAGTTGACTACCTCTTCTTTTAGGATAAATCTACTAGTCGATGCACGTGCAAGGCACGTGCTTTAGTTTAGTTGGCTATGTATTAGCGTGGAGCGATTTTTCATCATTTTACGCAAACTAATTTTGAGCTATAGCGCATTGAAATTAATTAAAAAATTAGAATATATTATTGCAAATATTTTTTTTTTCTTTGTGTGATATAGGTAAGTAAAGCAAAAAATATTTGAAACATAATACATAGTGGTTCAAAAGCAGGCAATTATAGAAAAAAAAAATTCATTTGGTAAGCGTAGGCCAGTTTTTTAAGATTGAATGAAAAATTATAACGATTTGACATATATGCATTCCAATCAATTTTCGTGTCTAAAATTACACATATAAAAATTATTTACAAAAAAAGAAAAGTTGCTTGAATTTACAGGGAATGTAGGTGATGATGAGGGTAACGAGAATAGCGTCCGCAAAGAGTAAGACTATGGCGAAGAGAATTTTGGGGGTTCTAAAATCAAGCGAATTAAGATTTCAAACCGTTCCAACTTTGCATATCCAAAGAGCCTCATTTCTTCAAGTGAAGTCCACAGTAGCTTTCAATAATTTACATAATTAAAATCCATTTGGAAAACTATTTTTAACACACACAGTGTAACAGAAAATGCATGGATAGGAATTACAATTAATTAATTCACTTTATGAAAATAAATAATTAGCAATACCAAAACTTGTGTATTCATATAGTGCAAGCTGAGTTGCACTTTGGTAATCAATAAAAACATAAAGCAAAATAATCAGTGTCATTCTATTTCCTTCAATTCTTTTTACATTTCAATATATGAACGTGATACCCTAGAATCTTAGCGTGCAATCTTACATAAACCATATAGCACATATTGAATCACTTCTATTTAAGGTCAAAGATTAACAGAGAATATGATACTAAGGTGTGATAAGTGCGGATTTCGCACTTTTTTATATCTTTAAAATTAGATATTTGTGTGTTTTCGACGGCGATTTTATACTTAATTTAGTCTTTCTTATTTTATAGGCTCAAACCCAAGTTAATTGACATTTGGAAGGAATTTATGCGAGAAAAGAATAAAAAATGCCGAAGTGCGAGAATTTCAAAGTTCGGTGAGTTAAAGAATTTAAATGCAAGAATTTAATGGTTTGCTGATCTTGCCATCGCTTTTTATTTGATGAAGCCTCACTCATTTAAGGACTTGAAGGTTATCGAAATCTGGGTGCCAAGTTGCAGATATTAATGGCAGAAATTTACGCGCCAAAAGAACAGAAAACCAGGAAGAAACGATGCAATTACCGGCAGAAAACAGGTGGCTGGAAAGTGTAAAAATCTAGTGCAAAACCAGATTTTTGCAGCCACGCTATATGAACCAGAAAATAGGTGGCTTAAAGAGGTGAATTGGGTTGCGAAAATGACCTGAAAAATACCAAGGTTACAGGCCTAAAAGAACAGAAAACCACGTTTCAGAGGCTGAAGCAAAAGACGACCAGCAAGTTGGAGCAGAAACCTTCATGCCATGGCGTGAAAGTTACACGCCATGGCGCCACCGGAGGAACCAGAAATCTGGACAGAACAGCCCACGCCATGGCGTGAAAATTCCACGCCATGGCGCCCAGCTGAAGGTCCAAAACCAACAGGAGAAGCTACGCCATGGCGTGACCATCTCACGCTATGGCACCAATTTTCGGGTAGCATAAACAGCCTGATTTCTGACCCGTTTTTGGCCCACTTTCTCCTCAGCCTTTCCCCAATCTTTCTTGCAATATAAATACAACATTAAGACCACTTCTAGGGCAAGTTTTGGAGGGAGGAAGTCGACCAAAAGAGGGCAAAATCTGGGGGCAAAACCAAGTGCGAAAATCTGCCATTGAGGGGGAACTTGAGGAAGAAGAAGGAAGAAACTCTTGGCATAGAAGATTCCTACCATAAATCTCTTTATCAATAAGCTTTCTTCTCTCCTTAATCTCGTTTTCCACAATGTATTTTATGGTTTTATTGGTTGTTTGTGGTTACACTATGAATAACTAAACCTAGATGTGATTTGGGGTATTTTCTAACCCTTGAATGAAATTTCAATAATTTTTGTGCTTAAAAGTTCTTGTGGTTAATGTGATTTATCCATTGTGCTTTTTGTTCATATCGTTCTTCTCGATTATTTAGTGGCGCAACTAAGTGATTGGGTTATTTCAATATTCGCCATTTTGGGATTTCACTTAAGTGAGTAAACCGAGTTGCGAGTTTGCGCTTAATTCAATTTGACTTTCTTGTGTTAATGCGTTTATTAAATTATATCTTGCAAGCTTTTCGTAGGTTGTTTGATAAATAGGGTTGGGTAACGAAGCTTTTATTATTCAACCAAAATTAAGGGGAGTTTGAGTTTGTCAAACCTTTGATTATTCTCGAATTGTTGTTAACCATTTGAACGAAAATCTTTTGTGAAAACGTATTGGAAAATCATTCTTGCGGTAAAGAACCCTCGATCACACTCTCTCTTTTGTTAACTAATCGCCTTCGCTATTTAATTTTTATTGCATTTCAAGTATTTCGTCATTTCCATTTTTTATTTTGTTGTGTTCCTTGTCAACAAACCACCCCCCCCCATTTACATGCTTTCGCCGTTTATTTTATTTTGCGCAATTGACATAATTGAACCAATCCTCTACGGGTAATAACCCTTACTTACCACATTACTACTTAACGACATATTTTTAGTGAAGTAAGGAATATATTTTTGACCCCCCTTTTGGTGGCGATCAAGGTGAACAAATAGTGCAAATTTCTAAATGGAAGCTATTTCAAAAGGGCAAACCTTAAATTTCTGTGAAGTCAATCGATAAATAATAAATATTACACTTCAGTT
The DNA here is from genome assembly GCA_019395295.1 of Osmanthus fragrans. Lineage (NCBI taxonomy): Eukaryota > Viridiplantae > Streptophyta > Magnoliopsida > Lamiales > Oleaceae > Osmanthus > Osmanthus fragrans. The sequence continues at coordinate 161,755 of CM033344.1, read as the reverse complement.
CCATTGAAGAAAGAATTAGATCAAAGCTCTATTTGTAGTAAACGTTATATTCAAGTGCGCCTTAGGTAAATGTTACCAATATGAGTTATATGCAAAGAAAAAAAGTCATACAAAGGCGAAAGAAAAAAATAATGGTTGCGTGCGTCAGATGAGAGATTGGAAAATAGAGAGAAATTCTGGAAAGAAAGAGTTGGGAAGGACAAAAAAAGATTGCTTGTGTCAGATGATTGGCTGTCAATTAAATGTACATGAATTGTCAATGGACCTTCGAGTTCTATAAAAAGAGAAATGAAATCCTACGAAATTATAAGAGGACCTAAGATGGGTGTGTCACTTGGTAACCGATGTACTCCATAAGAGAAGAGTGGTATGAAGTGTAATTCAGTTATCATGGTAGAAACAACTTGATCAATTAGAAAACAGAACTTTATGTCATTATAAGTACGTTTATATCAATAAAGGAGAGAATGATGAACCAAATTTGACAACAGAATGTCATTTCATTAAAAGAACCTAACGTAGACTACATTCTTTTGATACATAACACGATAACACCTTCACTCCAACAAAATCGCAATTTACAAGTACCTAACCCCCAAAGTCAACATCTACTCTTGAGATTAATCTATCTATTCCCATTATCAATATCAACAAGATAAGCTGAATCGATTTCATCCTTACTCAGAAAAAATAGCAGGCTCCGGCAAGACTTCTCAACAAAATCATCATGACAAGTTAAAGGAAAGAGTACCCCACTCGGATTCGATAATATAGAAAGAACCCTTAATTTGCATTTAAATCTCATGAGAAGCGGTAGATAAATTGAGATACAAACACATTAATAGATTCAAATTATACATTTATTTCTTTTTCTTATGTGATGCTTAATTATCTCCATATATATATATATATATATATATATATATATATATATATTAGATTGGATTTTTATCTTATGGGAGATGAAAATCTTGAACTGTTTCCATATTTCTCATATTTCTCTCAGAGGCTTTAGAGTACAGGTGAATATATCACTCAAAACTATAATAATTTGGGTTTAAATCAATGAAAATCCAAGTGATCATATATCAAAGAGCATCTACATTACATTTTATCTTCTATTTTCATGAATTCACATTTCTGTCATAATATACTCAGTAACATATGGAATAAGAATAACACGCAAGACTAATCATCTCTTCATCATTTCCTACGTGGTCTCCAAATTTATTAAACCTGGAGTAAAGAAATGAATGCATAATTTTAGAATCACCTACCAAAATATATTTTTTTCCTTAGAACTTAACTTCAGATAACATACTAAATTTTGTGCGACAGTGAAAATATCCAACACATACATAACCTTTGGGCGGAATTCTAAAGCTAAAACAAGCATCGGTACCGCCAATGTACCATAGATTTGATTCAAAATCAGATTTTTTTTTTTTTTTGGTGCAATTAACAATTGAGATGAAAACTAATATGCTTAAATATGTTAAAGCAGATGAAATAGAACCTGGTTTTGTCTTCACCATATTGGTTTCTTCTCTATTCTTCACTTCTTCTTTTTCGATTAATCTGAAAATGGGTAATATTAAGTTTAGTTTCTTCCCAGTTGATAAAATTCCAGCTAAACAATAATGAAAAAAAAAATCTGGAATTGAACCTTTGATGAAGTCGAGCAAAGCAAATTTACCCAAAATCTCCAAAAAAAAATAAAGCTAATAAATTAATACCCAAAACACACAAAAAAAAGCATGAAATGAAAATATTTTAGGTACATAAAATAAAAGTAATAAATGGTGGAGTAAACTTAAGGCTGAAAATTGAAAAGTTCCACACGTAAAAGCATACTCGTCAATACAAAAGCACAAACTTCAACTAAACTTATGTAACCCATATAATTAACACAACGGCATATTGAATCCATCATAAACAACAGAGCTAAACCTAATTTACAAGTTCCGAATCCATTTCTCACCTTAGTCTTCTTCCTCTAAGGGTAACGCAAAAAACCGACCAATAGTAAAAATGAACCAATAGTAAAAATGAATCAAGTTTTATAATAATCAACCAAATCATGTCTATTACTTTGTAGTGTTTCGAACAAAATAAATTATTGTGCAATAGAACAAGTGCAAGTCCACTTGGTTGTTTCAGACGTCCTTGAAAGTTCCTCTTCCAAACGGTAAATCAACAATAAGCTAATTTCTTTACTCGAAACCTCTGGAAAGAATATTAAGTGTATGCTTGATATGTTGTATCAAACAAGACTGAATAATATAATGAACAAGATTGTAGATTATTTTTCCAGTGCTATTTAATCCTTCCAAACATGTTGTAATAGGGCCTATTTTGGGATGGTAAACCAAAAGACGATGAAATGGGTTTTGATAAAGGGTTTAGGAGGAATGCAGAGTTTTACTAACCGCAAAGGGTATGCTGAATCCAGAATATGGCAATGATGAAATAAAGCGCAAATTCCACTTGGAGTGTCATGTGTTCAAGGCCAACCTAAAATGAAACCGCAAATACACATCCAAATTCAGAATGATGGTATCTGACTGGTTTCATTTCAGCTAAAAATGTTATTTGCATTGTTAAGTATGCCACACTACTTCTAGTCCAAATTTCCGCATAATGGGCATGATAAACATATTAAACTCTTTAGGAGAAATCGTAAAATAACACAAAATTAGCAATATCCCGAACATGTTTCTACCAGAAGACTTTGCCTCCAATTTTCAAAGTAGAAAACAGAACCTACATTCATTTGGGACACTTGGAGCCAGCATCAATATCTTACTTTCTGGTGTTCACAGAGCTGATCATTCTCATTCCAGAAAATTGAGTCTGATAACTCTCTGTAGGAAATTCCTATTCATACGTAAGAAGCGCAATTGTTACTACGATATTTAACAAATGTGTTTTCTCTTCCCAATCTGTTTTATGTCAAGGACGGCATGCAACACAACTATCCAGACCTTTGCGGGAATAAGTTAGCAAGATCAGAACATTTTGCAATTGTTTTTCAATGATATTCTATTTTGACAGATCCTTTCTGTACTTTTCATATTTTGGTTCTCTCCAAGAAAACAGATTAACAAGTTTGAAGCTATAACCTAAGAATCTGTTAAAACAGAGTCTAATCATTATTTGACACTGATAAGTGCGCTTTTGCACACTTATTAGACACTTTTTGGGATTTAATTGTGATAAATTTGAGTATACTTCCACTCATAATTGTGTATTTTCTGATTTTATAGGCCAAAACCCTGAATTGGATTGAAACGGAGGCAAAACGAGTGACAAAGGACTTAAATTGCACACTTTTGTGAAGTTGGGGACTAACTTGCACAACCCTGAAAGATGAAGGACTTGAAGTGCAATTTTGGAAGGGCCTAATTGTAATGAAGATCAAAATATGAGGACCAAATTGTACAAGTTCAAAAATGAGGGACCTGACGTGCAAATATTCAAGGACTTGAGCTGCAAATTTTGGAAGAACCATGCGACCGCATGAATAAAAGTGTTGCGGCCGCATGTATAAAGTCGAGACGTCAAATGGATTAAATTTCTCTTCTATGCGACCGCATAGAATTGAACTATGCGGCCGCATAGAGTTAAAAAATCAATGGCGGTTTAAAACTTCTTTCTCGAGTTTTTGGTCAAAGTTTTGATTATTTTTGCTTTGTTTATTACTAGATATTTATCTATATCTAGTATTATCTAATTTATATTATAGATAATTATAAAATATCCTATAATATCTATATTATATTATAAAATATACTAAATATCCTATAATATCTTAGTTATATTATTAAACTATTAAATATCCTAATTATCTACCTATAAATACATGAAACCAACACATCTCTCTTCCCCCTCTCTCTCTCTCACGTTTTCTTTCTTTTTTTTCTTTCCTTTTCTTTAGTTTTTAGTTTTTCTTTCTTTTGTTTTTATTTTGTAGTTGTTTCTTTGTTTAATTAGCTCATGTTTAGAAGAAATTAAATAGAGCAAGGAGATAACAAGAAGAAATCTTGGTGAAAGTGGAGAAAACAAAGCCAAACTACAAGGGTTTTATCTTTATCTTTGTTTATTTTCATTATTTACCAAGTTTGATATGTATTGTATAAGAATCTCTTTGTTTATCATCTTTATAAAATGAGTTAAATATATTTGTGTTGGAATTTATGTTAAATCTTAACTTTAATTTCATTAATATCGATATATATTGTTAGAAATGCATTTGTTATCAAAATAATGGTGTATTGATTATTAGTTTAAAATTGCTTCATTTATTTGATCAATAGATGTTGTGGTTAGGTATTTGGTGTAATTATTGAAAAATAGTTGTACTGATTAGGCCGAAATAATTGATACCATAGGTTTGTATGGTTCCGACTATACGCGTTTAGATGATCTAGAAATAGACATCTACCCTATGTGACCCGTTGAGTATTTTCACAGCAAGTTAATGCGATTGGTTAATTTTGTATCGACATAGAAATATGTGGTATAATTTAATTAATTAGGGTTAATATCGCTCGAAAGAGGATATTAATTTAAAATTGGAGAATCGGGTCTAATCATTTATTTTGGTAATTTGCATGCACGTTATCGAATTGATGTTAATGAAATAAAGGTTAAGTGAAATCATAAATTCCAACCGCTTTTCAAATCAAAGATGCAACTACGTCTTTTTAGTTTGTTAGTTTAGTTTTATAGTTATTAGTTTATAATTTACTTTCAATATTAATTGTGTTTGTGTGTCCGTCGTTGTTAGAACTAAAATCGATTAGAGTGCGTAATTGAAAGTAACATTCCTCGTGGGATCGATATTCGGACTCAAAAAGTCCACTGTATTACTTGTTCACGATCCGTGCGCTTGCGGTACACTTTTCAGCGAACAAGTTTTTGGCGCCGTTGCCGGGGAATGTTTTCACTTTGATTACTGCTTTAGTTAATTTTAGTTTTAGCAACTTGTAATTATTTGTTTTTATTTGTTTTTACTGTTTGTGTTTTTTGGCTAACCCCGTATTACTAATCTTTCTTGTATCTGTAGTCTTTTTTCTGCACCCTGCACTTGTCTGATATTTGCAGGTTTCTAACCTTGGTAAAGTAACAAGATGTTTGCACTATCGAGTCTCTACGGTGACTATACAAATATTCTTGGAGGTCCAAGATGCGATATTTGTTTAGCGGAGCATTGTACAAAGATGTGCTTGTATTCGTGTACCGAAGCTGCAATGTTGAAACTTCTAAAGTTTCGATATTATTTGAAATGCCGGAGACAAGCACTGGACAATTTAGATGAAAGTTACATGCTCCCGGGAGACTATGTACCTGATGATTGGGATGAGGACATCAAATTCCTAGGAGATGGTCCTCCATATTTGAATGAAAAGGTACTTGCAAAGTATTACAATGAGCTTGCCAGGTTGGATGAAGAAGATATGCTAGTGGGAGATTACAAATATTGGGATGGATTTAGGAAATGGGGGTCTTATCCACTCGAGGAAGTCATTGAGACCGACTTCTCACTGCCTGTGGATTTGAATTGCGGACCAATACTTCCATCCGATGAAAATTCGACAGTTGAAGAAGAGTCTACAATGTATGAAGGTGTAATCACAATGGAGTTAAACGAGGAGATGGTGATCAATGAGAATGAGAGTAGCATGCACTCTTTAGATTTCATAGATTGCTTAGAAATAGACTTTGTGATTAGGCCCAATGAAGTGGTAAAAGTCTTCATAGTTGAGTTTGATTTGGATAGAATGAGATGGTTCTATGTTGATAAGGGCAAAGATGAGTTTTGGCGATCAAACGAGGAGTGGATGAAAGCCAAAAGAATAAAGCTGGGCCGAGCATCCAGAGCTTACTTTTTGGGCCCATAACATTTTGCATAGTCGAGCTAAGACTATAAAACAGCGCTTGTTGGGAGGCAACCCAACTTTTCTAAACCTTTTGTGTTTTTATTCACTTTTCTGTCTTTTTATGCTTTTAGTTATATTTCTGTTTAATATGCTTTCATTTTTGTAGGTAATGCTTTTTGACAGTCCAAAGTTGCATGATTCCTCACGAGTCTGGAGATGAATTGGAGTACAATGAGGTCTGTTGCCCGGGCTACTAAATTGCATTCCGAGTCCAATTCATGCATTAGTTCTTCTTCACAATGGATTCAGGGAAGTTCCTTTTTACTCTTTGCTTTATATTGTAATTTACACATTGAGGACAATGTGTGAATTAAATTTGGGGGTATTGAGCCTTGCCGGCTATTGTATGCTTTAATTTGATGTTACAGCCTTGCCGGCTGCTTTTGAACTTACATTGGTGATTATGATTGGTATGTTAGATAGCCTTGCCGGCTCAGGATTGTATGAGTTGAAATTGTTATTGATTCATGAGCTATACATGCGCAAATCCAAATATGCTATTGGTGGCGAATTTTTTTCAAAAATGGCTTATTCATTGTGAGATCATACGTTACATTGAGCACATAGTCACAATTGATTATCATTTAGATGCGGAAATAGGTGTTAGATGTGAAAATTTTGAGTTGGTAGAACGTTGGTTGTGAGTTGTTTTGAAAATTTTTATCAACCTCTACTCTTTTTCTCTTTCACTTTACCATAGTCTGAGAAAATTTTGGATCAGCTAGTTAGTTATTTTCATTGAAGATTGTAGTAACTGAATAGTGTGAACACAAAAACTGGTGAGACTTTGAGCCTATGGACTGACATTTATTACAGTCTCATTTCTTTCATGTGTGATTATTCCATGATTGTGTTTCTCTAGAACTTGCGTTGCTTCTTATCAAGATCACATTGACACATGTATGCATGAACATGATTAAGGCCATCTTTGACTTACCACATTATCCAAATAGCTTACCCTGAAGTTAATCTTTCCTTTTGATAACCCTATTGAGCTTATTAGCCTGTTCTTTTGTTTGCCTACATTACAAGCTTTATTTACTGAAAAAACAATATTCTTAACCAGCCTTCTAAGCTAGTGGAGTATTGTTAGATATCAGAATGTTGGGTGGCGATAGAAAAGAAGTTTGGGGGTATCAATTGTTTTTGAGGTACTCTGTTTGGTGTAGTGGTTGAAAAAAAAATGAGAAAAAAATAATGAATGAAAAAGAAAAAGATGAAAAAAATGAGTGACAGGGAAGAGATGTGTTGAGGAGATTGACTTGTAATGTCTGAATGTATAAGTTCTCCTGTTAAAAAAAAAAGAAAAAGGTGATTGAGTTGAATTGATGTTGATTGAGAAGTTATTGTTTTGGAGTGATAGGATTGTGTACAGATCCTATTTCAGTTGATTGAATTGAATATCTGTTACTCCGCTGATTCATTTGAGGCTTCTTAGTCACTTATCCATATATTTCCACACCTTTACCTTAAGCCACATATTAACCCTGTAAAGTCCTTATGATTTATGTAATGCATGTGATCTAAGTGGTGGCGATTGAGAAAATATGCAAGCTTATGGTAGAACATTTTCACTGGAATGATATTGAGCGAAACAGTACCTGATCTTATACACTTGAGAGTGAGTGTTCATACTACATTATTCTGTGAGGTTCTACTTGTTCAGTTACTCTATTTTCACTTAAAAATGCATGCTAGCTGATTATATTTTTGAGCTTTTAAAAGAAAGAGTGATTGAGAGCAACCTTTAGATTTACACTTGGGGGATTGAGATGAATTATCTATTTTAGTGTGAATCTTACGAGCGTGTAAGGATATATTTGACCACTGAGGGTCGGGTTGTGACCAATTTACATACTTCTCCATCTTGACAATCTTTTCTTAGTTTAGATGATGATTGAAAATGGCTATGCACACACACACTGATCTGACGTTGGATAAGCTGTTATTATTTTTGATAGCATTATTTGGATGCATGGCTGTGAATTGTTATACAATTTTTATACTCTATTATATATCTGGCAAGTATCTAATATGTTGATTATTTTCACATGTGCATAATTATGTTAGAAGTAATCTTGCTCGAGACGAGCAAGAGCTCAAGTTTGGGGGTGTGATAAGTGCGCTTTTGCACACTTATTAGACACTTTTTGGGATTTAATTGTGATAAATTTGAGTATACTTCCACTCATAATTGTGTATTTTCTGATTTTATAGGCCAAAACCCTGAATTGGATTGAAACGGAGGCAAAACGAGTGACAAAGGACTTAAATTGCACACTTTTGTGAAGTTGGGGACTAACTTGCACAACCCTGAAAGATGAAGGACTTGAAGTGCAATTTTGGAAGGGCCTAATTGTAATGAAGATCAAAATATGAGGACCAAATTGTACAAGTTCAAAAATGAGGGACCTGACGTGCAAATATTCAAGGACTTGAGCTGCAAATTTTGGAAGAACCATGCGACCGCATGAATAAAAGTGTTGCGGCCGCATGTATAAAGTCGAGACGTCAAATGGATTAAATTTCTCTTCTATGCGACCGCATAGAATTGAACTATGCGGCCGCATAGAGTTAAAAAATCAATGGCGGTTTAAAACTTTCTTTCTCGAGTTTTTGGTCAAAGTTTTGATTATTTTTGCTTTGTTTATTACTAGATATTTATCTATATCTAGTATTATCTAATTTATATTATAGATAATTATAAAATATCCTATAATATCTATATTATATTATAAAAAAATATACTAAATATCCTATAATATCTTAGTTATATTATTAAACTATTAAATATCCTAATTATCTACCTATAAATACATGAAACCAACACATCTCTCTCTTCCCCTCTCTCTCTCTCACGTTTTCTTTCTTTTTTTTCTTTCCTTTTCTTTAGTTTTTAGTTTTTCTTTCTTTTGTTTTTATTTTGTAGTTGTTTCTTTGTTTAATTAGCTCATGTTTAGAAGAAATTAAATAGAGCAAGGAGATAACAAGAAGAAATCTTGGTGAAAGTGGAGAAAACAAAGCCAAACTACAAGGGTTTTATCTTTATCTTTGTTTATTTTCATTATTTACCAAGTTTGATATGTATTGTATAAGAATCTCTTTGTTTATCATCTTTATAAAATGAGTTAAATATATTTGTGTTGGAATTTATGTTAAATCTTAACTTTAATTTCATTAATATCGATATATATTGTTTGAAATGCATTTGTTATCAAAATAATGGTGTATTGATTATTAGTTTAAAATTGCTTCATTTATTTGATCAATAGATGTTGTGGTTAGGTATTTGGTGTAATTATTGAAAAATAGTTGTACTGATTAGGCCGAAATAATTGATACCATAGGTTTGTATGGTTCCGACTATACGCGTTTAGATGATCTAGAAATAGACATCTACCCTATGTGACCCGTTGAGTATTTTCACAGCAAGTTAATGCGATTGGTTAATTTTGTATCGACATAGAAATATGTGGTATAATTTAATTAATTAGGGTTAATATCGCTCGAAAGAGGATATTAATTTAAAATTGGAGAATCGGGTCTAATCATTTATTTTGGTAATTTGCATGCACGTTATCGAATTGATGTTAATGAAATAAAGGTTAAGTGAAATCATAAATTCCAACCGCTTTTCAAATCAAAGATGCAACTACATCTTTTTAGTTTGTTAGTTTAGTTTTATAGTTATTAGTTTATAATTTACTTTCAATATTAATTGTGTTTGTGTGTCCGTCGTTGTTAGAACTAAAATCGATTAGAGTGCGTAATTGAAAGTAACATTCCTCGTGGGATCGATATTCGGACTCAAAAAGTCCACTGTATTACTTGTTCACGATCCGTGCGCTTGCGGTACACTTTTCAGCGAACAGACACCAATATCCTTGTAAATGACATTAGCACGGTACTGAAAAAATCAATATTTTGACTCAAAAAACTCATTATTATATCATATAAGCAACAATAAAATTTGCATTTATATGGATGCCACAGTCAATCATATTAATCCAAATGTTAAACTGCAGATAACAACATTAGTGTTTCTAAGTAAAGGACCAAAAGAATGTAGAAACCGCAAGATTGTCATCCAATATCAATATATACATATGAAGCATTGTGCATTAGAGGGAATAACCCCGACATTGCAGAAAACGTCAAAAGGTCATGCAGAAATTTTTTCCTTCACCCAATAGCAGCTTCCCTTCTCCTTTATGTCGGAAAGCTTTTCCAGAAAGTGCTGGTGCCTTTACTTTCTAATCCTCAATTCTCCGAAAGATAACGGTCAGTCAAATAATGCTGCAACTGTATTCGGCAACCAAGAACAAGATTTGAAAAGTTAATTAGTAAGTCACAAAAAGAACAAAAAACAATTGATCAGAAGCAAACCCGAAGGCACGATATAAACAGGAAACTCGTGAGTAAAGCAGAAAATAGGTTGACAGTAAACATAGGTCCAATAAATTTAAACTTCAATACGGATAAAAAATAATAATAGAACAAATACCATAGGAGCACACACAAACACTTTAGATTATTTATCCAAAAACACAAAGTATCAGATGCATTTAATAAATAATTTATTATATCCATATAAGATCCTTAGCAGCAGCAACAAAAAGAAAATTGATTTGACCAATATCAATCCATTGGTATCAATTAGAAAGAAAATATCTGCCTCGTCAGAAGATTCCAAGACTTCTTGGTTAACACCAAGCCATCAATTGAAAACACTAACTGACGAGTCAACGTTGCAAACAGCTGCTTTACAAGAAAACAAAAAAAAAAACATTATGAGATCTGTATTCTGTGTATTTATGAGCAATTATTTGCTCTGCAACATATTTCGCTGTCTAACCCAGCATCCACAAACAAAATACAACTTTTGCAAGGTTTTGAATTTTCATTGTTTCCATTTTATAATAAATAAAAATGGGAAAATGAAAAACCCCAAAATCATCAATACGTTCATGTTTCAGTCAAAAAACTCTCTGTTAAACTTTTCAAGAACATGTTTCAACGGGTCTGTACAGGAGAACTATCATATAAGGTCCTAGTCTTTTAGTCATACATAAGAAGAAAACCTATGATAAATTGGCTCTAAGCTGAAATTGAACAACCCAATCATGTCACAACCATCAAAACAAATTAGAGCGGTGCTCTGGTTCTAGGTATCATAACAGGAGGAAAATAGAAAGAACAATGTTATTCATAGGCACTCACGATCATAGGCAGTCCATGTGGCATTATTCATTGTTTTAATATATAAAAAGAATCAAATGGCCCCTTTTAATTTATAAACCCATTACATGCAGCCACATGGACTGCCTATGATCATGAGTGCCTCTGAGTAGCATTTCTCAGAAAGAAAACCAAAATATTTAAAACATAAAGTGATATACCTCAATTTTCCTCACCTATAAAAACAAAAATCAAATCAAAACTCATATCTAGTCAGATTATCACAAAAAAGAAAAGCTGGAACCAAATTTATGAATGAATTATAAGACTTCACCAAAGGTGATTCAAGTACACTCAAGCCTCTTTTGTTTTCCTTAGGAACCAAACACGGAGAAGGATGTCTTCATTGTAGTTTTCACAGCTTAAACTTAGGACTTAAACAAACTCAATAACTTATTCGAACAAAAAAGAGTACACAATCTTTAGTTCTTGCAAAATCAGTAAGACATTGACCAACAATTTGGTGGACGTGCAAGGGTGTTACTCCATAATAGTTTTAATTGAGAATTTTACCGTTAACAAATTTCAAATTTCTGGTGGTTTAACATTACCTTGTAAATATGGTAAAGATTTAAAATCAGCATACACAGTATCATTTTTTTTTTTTCATTCGAAGGTTCTTTTTCAAATTCTTTAGTGAGTTTATGTTCTGTTATATAATATATGGGTGGCACATTAATAGTTACACATTAAACATCGAGAAGAAAATATGTAAGGAAATTTGATGTTAATGTTCAAGCCTTCATGCATCTATTGGATTCCATGTTACCGAGACAGTCACAACGGTGACCTCTTGTCATAGTAACTCCAAGGAACTTAAACCATGAAGAATGAAAAGCAAAGAACACTTACACCTTATCAAATTCCATCAACAATGCCCCTAAACTTTATTAGACAGAAAATTCTAATTCTTTAACAACATTAGCAAGCAAATAACAATTAATAGGAACAATTATTTTACTTGTAAGTAAGAGCAATATAAACTATCCAAATATATTTGTAGACAGTGATAGTAACTGTTCTTTTTTTAATCTTGGCCAAAAATATTATCATAAATTTTAATTTTTTTCATTTTTAGACCGTCGCACGTTTTTCTAATACTGTGTTGCACCATTCACCATACTATAACTATACACCATAATTCTCCCTAATACAAACCACCCCCCCCCCAAAATCCTATCCCTCATAATCCTAACCCCCCAAATCCAATAAAGTGTTTACCTAACGCACCCTACATGTACTTTGAACAAGTATGACACTTCCATTGCTTATACCCAAATGTACACAGCATGTATATGATTTACTTGTTTCAGGGATTAAGATTATTTCTTACTATCAAGAAAAACCAAGTCATTCCAATAATACTTGTAAAATTCCTAGAAAAAAAGAAAAGAGTACCATCTTCACATTGTTGTGGCAATCAAACAAAGGTTTGTGAGCAATCAAGTGGTAGGCCAGGCATCCAAAACTGAAAATATCAGAGGGGCACCCGACTAAAGATGTTTTACTTCGAACCAGTTCAGGGGCAGTGTAGTTTAATGATGGCTAAAGGGAAAGAATAGAATCTTCGGTGTCGTACTCCTATGAAATCCAAATCAGATTAGAATATCAGCTCAATATATCATTCATGTTTCACATTGAAACCTATCAATTTGTTTTTAACAAATCACATCAAAATGATATCATAGTTTAACATAATAAAAAAAAACACACAATATAAAACACAGCCCTAGGAAAAATATTGCTAACAATTTGGTGAAATACTGTGCATTATGTAAATCTAGATCAACTGCTTTCTAATCTAAGAAGATGCCCCAAGGGAAGTAATAAAATAAATTAAAAATAACAATCAACACCATCAATAATGTCAACATTTCTGTTAAGGAATACTTCCAAATACTAAGGACCCATTTGACAGAGCTTCTACTTCTTACAGAAGAGTTTACTGAAAAAGCCACATTGGTAAGCTTCCTCTAAAAGCTCTTGTAGCCACACAAAGCATTTTCACAAAATTATCTAAATAGGTCCAAAAGTAGGTTTTGACTACTCAAAAGCCTTGCCAAATGAACCCTAAATGATATCAATAATTATATATACCCAAAGATGATGCAAATTAACAACAATGATTTTGAACAACAGTGCATTTAAAAAGCACAGCGGGGGAGATTCTGACGGGAATAATATGTATGCTTCCCAGGATCCACAGGTTCATTACTCACAGCATAATGAAAAGACGGCACATTTGTAGAATCATTGGAGGACTGATCGGTTGATATCGCAAAACCAAAGCCACCAAGCTTCCAGGCTCCATTTGTTGTAATCAGGACAGCCTGCAACAGAACAATGCCCAATATTTTTATCGCATGATATCTATATCCTACAAGAGGAAATAAAACCAATTCCCTGGCGCGAAAGAGCCTAAGGAAATGTAATATTCTAATTTCTATCAGTATCCTTCAGAATTGAGCAACCGAAAAGGCTTCTATTTATTTTAGGAATATTCGTTAAAAAATGAACAACCCATGGCACTGAAATGGCAATAAAATAATATAAATATCTAGATCTGCATGATGGAGCTATTAGGCATAGATAAGATTCCCAAGTAACATTTCTAAATTCTAAATACAAGTATCAAAAAGGTTCCAAAGAAACATTTCAAAATTGTTGAAATATAGAAAAACAACAGCAGAGCAACAATAATATAACCCATTGTCACTGGCAACAAAATCCAAATTCAACTTTTGAAGGCTTTGTATGAGATGCTCAAATTCCAAAAGTTTTACGAGAAATAAAGGATTAGATTTAAAACTATTAACAACCAAGTCTTATTCACAATAAATTTCGGTTCAGCTACATTAACATTTTTTGCCACTACATTAAGTCCATCAATACATCTGTTGGAGGATCCAAAAAAGTTAGATGATTCATAACCACGTCAAGCCATCTACTTGAAGAACAAAGAAATAGCTAGAAACGGATCTTGAAATCTAATGAGTGAGAACCAAAAGAATGATAAAGACTTCTTTAAGCCCCAACTGAAGACAAACGTTGAAAATCAGTATTAAACAATTCTAATACATCTGAAAACTGAGATAAAAGTAGGGCGAGATAATTGGACTACCTTAACAACTAACAAGTAACAATTATGCCCTTTTAAGTTTTCTTGCCTCAACAATGCACCAAAGTTTAACAGTTACATCTGCACAGCTACTTTCAACATATCCACACTATCATTCCTTTTTCTTCACAAGATGATGTAGCTAGTATATAAACATTCAGAGAAAAGGAACATATTTCCTTTGGACACAAACACAGAAAAGAAGGAAGAAACGGAAGCAAAGACAGCTTAAAGGCCCAAACCTAGACTGCGAAGAGACAAAATATAAAGAAAGAATGTTATTGTAACCTCAGGTGATAAAGCCCGGTGGATGAGACGAGCATTGTTATCCAAGGTTTCTGCAATCTGGAGAAGACCATGCTTCACCTCCAACAGTCCCATTTCCTGAACAAATTGAAATAGACTGAATAAAACCGCATTCCTCATACATGATTTATAAGGGTGAATTGCATAACAAATGCTGTTTGCCAACTCCTCCAACTATGTTAAACTTGTGGTAGATCAAACACAGGAGAAAAAGGGGATTCTATCTCCAAAATAACCAAGAACTCTAAAGGTGTACAAAAAAAAAAAAAGGAAATTTCAGGTTACTCAAATTAATTTTGATATCGTACATTGGTTAAATTTATATTGAGAGTTGATAGCATTTTATATGTAACAATGATTGCCGATAAGGGCTAATTGGATAGCCTTAGACTCTAGGTTCAGAAGAAGGACAAGGATATGCACAATATCGAGATGCCAACACAGGAATTGGCAAAAAGTATAGTATAACAGCCTAGTAAACATTGAATAAGAAAAGTTCATATCATATAGTATATGATCAGAATAATTTATTGTATCTGGAAATGCTGAAAATCTAAATCCTAGAATCATTGTCCTTGTAATAATATATAAGAAAAATATCGATAGATTGTTGATAACTAAATATAATATTAAAGAAAAGGACGAAGAATAGTTGATGGAATAGGTCACCAGAGGTATCATCGGTCTTGGATGACACCTCACATTTTCACTTCTCTTTCTTCTACCTGGTTAAAGATTCTTCTTCATTTATCCTCTTGAGCACAAACATTTGTTATGTCCTAATCTAAACTCATATTACATTCTTCTTTGAGCGCAGTAAAAGAACAGAAATATTTAGGAGTTCCTCGTAGTTAACCATGAAATTGCCACGTGCATTCATTACAGAATTTTATATCAAGTATTTGCATATACATGTATTTTAATAGATAACATTTTTGCGATAAGTAATCCTATTAGATAACAACTCAGTGGGAAATTTAATATGCTTTTGTAACAGAGAATTTACACTAATTATAGTCTCCATACTTTGTGTCAAAGAGTTAGTAGGCCTCCAAAACACACAAATTCCAAATCTTGTTTTGTCGTTTTTATTTGTATAATTGTATCAGCTTTCTTTTAACCCAAGAACGAAGACGTGATCAAGACATAGTAAGTATCAACCAAATGAAGTGCCCATAATAGGTGCATACAGCCTTGCAACTGACTTTGAAGAATTATAGGTGAAATTTCTACATCTCTTCAACTTTTTCTCCTAGGTGACGCAGCTCACACTCACAGTAACAACTATCAATGATTGTTCCCTCACTTGCTTCTAATTTTTCTTGTTTTCTAGCATCAATAACATAAAGTGTGTAGATAGATTCATCATTATTCTCACCACAAGAGGTTAAGTGTAACCAGCTCCAAGAATTTTTTGCATTTTATTTTGATGGGGTGTGAGATGCGAACCTATAGACTAAACATTTCAGTTACAACAATCCAAATCTAATCATCTCAAATGATCAAGCTAATTTCAAAAAGATGCCCTCTGAATCTTCTTTGACGGCTTAATTATAAATGTTTGAGAAGAAAACAGGATTTACCCCTAACTTCTATCCACTGAAGGACATTTTTGTTTTAAATCATTATTCTTATACTTGAGCTAGAAAGTTCCATGTTAATTTCTTGATTGGGTCTCCCCCTGCAATGTTATCAAAGGAACATGGCATAATCATAGTAGCCCCATATTTAGATTGCCAAGTTTAAAGTTTAATATAATTCATTTCAAAGGAATGGTCGATCTACAAATAGCTAAATTTACAAATAAAATGGGATCAGTTCCAAGTGTGTCAAAATCTTACAAATAGAACACATATTGATCTGACTTCTATTACTACATAAAATCACAAATTTCCCAAAAGCCATTCTACTTCAAAAAACAAATAATGATAGAAGAACACTCCATTGTCATCTTTAGGGAAAAACACTGGCACAAACACTTGAAACAAAATGACTCAAATTCAAGCTCGAAATCAAAATGGGACTCTCGAAGTACTAAATTCATCCAAAAAAGAGCCATCTATTATAAATTATCAAATTTATTAAATATCCACAAAATCGGAAAGTCAAATTCTAAATTGAAGACCATACCATTCCCTTGAGCTCCTTAGGCACTTTGGCAATATTCTCCATAGTTTGTTGACCGTGTTTAGTGCAGTCAAATAGGCAGAACTATGAAAATGCTGAATTTCTCATCCGAATATCATTGTTTCCTATCCTACTTTATTCATCATCAATACACCTGTGCTATTTGTAACTTTAGTTACTCTGCTTCATGGACAGTCCCCAGTCCCTGAAAAATGATAAAACCGTTGAGGAATGTAAATGTGGAAAACAGAATATGGGAACAATAAAATGAAGAAAAAGGTGGTTAGAGTAATTGAATGTATGTCTCACCTTTTCTGTTAAGGTGGTCTATTTACTTTCTAGAACCAATTCTAACCCTTTTGTATGATTATCTTGCTCTTATCTGCATGTCTCTATTGATTGCAGGGTACAACAGGTCAAATCGGCATTCTATTCACTTGCTAAGGTTAGTTCACATTTAACTTTTTAGTCCATCCATCCATCTATTGCTTCCTTACATATCCAGTAGCTTTCTACCCTAAACTTATCCTCAACACAGTTTCACTCCTTGCTATACCTATCGAGCAAATTGAGTTTCAATTTTTATCATTAGAAAGTGTAGGTGAACTTTAGGCATCTTTCAGGAATTGAACAATGGGCATCTAAGTGATGTGACAATTTTCCGCTTGAGCTTATTAAATGCCAAACATAGATACTTTGATTCAACCATCTTATATGCATTTCAGGCAGTCATATTTCAATAACTCGAAAATTACATTAAAAATTACCTTGTAATACGCAGTCAAAACTTGAGCAACCTCTTGCCATTGTGGAGAAATTATCTAAGTTAACAATTTCAGACTGCATGCAACCAGGGCTGAGTGCAAGAGTATCATATCATTGGGAACCTGATATTCCTGAAAACAAAATGTAGACTTCAGTCAACATCCACAATAATAATACATAACTAATTCAAGATAAGTAGGAATACATACCTGTCTGTCAGAAGCAAGGACAATTAGCAAATAAAAAATCAGGTCAATCAGTTGTTCTGATACTTTCACATCATCAAGCAATATCTGTAACATAAGATTTCAAGAATAAGAATGGCCTTGAGCTGTGTGATATTACATTAACTTCAGCGCATAGCCAGACAAGAAAGAGAGAGTTTATATGTCCAAACACCTATCAACTACAAGAGAAGGGTCCATGATAGACAGAAAATTCGACTTCCCGGTAAATAAAAGGAAATAGCACATCATCCATGAATGTTAGGACAATATGAAGCAGATCAGAGCAAACTTCAGAAATTGGCAAGTGCAAAGAAATGAGGCTCATGTTGATAACGATTGCCAAATGCCATTAATATTGAAAACAACTCAGGAGACTCGATCTTATCATATGCCACATTAAAAGAAACACCTTCACAAACTGGGAATAATTACTGGAAAATATACTCAAAAAAATGCATCACCATAATTAACTTGCTAGAAGTTGTTTGAACATTCAAGAAGGTTAGTATTTCAAGGATATTCGTTTAGCTGGTAGTCTTGCTAATACTCATAAAGAAGGTACAAAAGAACAATTGAGATGTAAAAGAACGAGCCCAAGGACGGGGGAGGGAAATTTACTGTCATGGTTAAAACCCATGTGCAAGGGACAGTAGAGTAAAATTCCCAACCAATAAATATGTCTTGAAACCAGACCTAGCTATCAGACGTAGTTAGAACTACACATATGAACATACTGTTATCTATCCCTCTTTTTTCCCCACTAATAATCTTCCCTAATGAAGCTGCAAGCAGAGCAGCCCTGTAGCATTCAGGTTGAATCAGTAAAGAATATATATTTTTCCCAAGTCATTTCCTATTATTGGGAAGCATTTTGGCCAAAAATAGTTTTTCTAGCACTTTGCCAATTAGCTCATTCATATGGAGTTCTTAAATTCCATTTAAAGTATAGTCTTTTCACTTTTTATCATGGTGCTAAATTTATATTACTATAAATCCCCTTGATACAAGTTGATCCGAATAACCTTTATTGTCAATTCTTGAAAATATAAAGGACAAAACAAGCTTCTGATAACCTGCTCAATTTTAGGCACCTGAGACGCAAGATCGCACATAGAATGCAACGGAAGGATCCCACATAACAAGTATTTGAATGTGGACTTTTCCCTTTGCCATGCACCGGCGTTGAAGCATAGCTTCCCACATTCAGGAACGCCTCAATTTGGGCCTACAAATTCCCCCCTCCATTTTCCGACAAAATGCTCAGAAATTAAACAAAAAGTATAGTCTGAGATCTAAAATGGTGGAGAAAATTATAAAATAAATATAATCTTACCTTTCCGGCTACCAGACCAACACACCAACATGAAGACCAAACCGCCCTCTACATATTCCAACCAACAATCGACCATAACTCAGGCAGATTTAGCCGAAAATCCACTCCAAAGTCAACTGCGCGCAAAAGCAAAAAGGGTTAAGAAATCACATTCCGACGACACCCAACATATGCCCAACATCCCAACAGTTCCTACTCATCCAGGCGCATCAAACCATGATCCCCAATCAACAACTCATGCATCTATTCAACACTTGTAGCAAGCTCCTCCGAACACAACAAAAACGTAGGCTTCAAACCCAAATTTCTTTATGTTTTCCTACGGTTGTTTTCCCGTTGTTTCTCTTTTTCTTTGTGTTTTGTCTTCTTTTTTGCTGATTATCGTGAGAGTCAGAATCCCCATTTGCAATGTATACATCATTTTGCTCTTCGTCGTTGATTTCTTCTTCAATTTCTCTCCTTTTTTTTCTTCGGAAAAGGGTTTTAATGAGAAAGGCTTTACGCTCGAGTGAGAAAAGGAAACAAATACACCCAAAACAAACGACGTCGTTTTATTGACGATGAGATTTGTTGACACCTGTTAAGGAGAAAGTGACTTTTTTTTTTTTAAGGATATAAGATTTATCATAGGGTGAGTGCAGTGATCCCTGTACTTCACTAAAGTACACAGGAAGTTGAAAAAGAGAAGTACTGCAATGTTAAAAAAACTTTGCTTATTTGAGAAGAATCTGTGATGTAGGAATTAAGCATACCACAGAAGTCAATTCCCAAAATTTGGTGTGATAATCATAGTGCAAGTGTTTTTGATAACTGAACACTAACGAAGTGGTGAAGTTAAAACATAACTATGAGAAGAAACTCTATAATCAAGAAATGGAATTTGTATATAATTATAGCTCTTGCTATATGTTAATGTTCATAATGAAACAGTTGTGTTGGTTCATAATGACTTTATAAATGTGTAAGAGAAGATAAAAACAAAATTTAAGAATTCAATGTAATAGCAAGAGAACATTTTTGTCACCTGCATTGCAGCTGTAGAAGCCAAAAGTGATTCATATTCATGAAGCAAGGCTTTTTCTTGGGGTGTTACATCAGCAAGTTCAAAAACTAAGCAATTAATCCTTTGAACCTGTAAGATACAAAAGATCAAATCAAATTGAATCATTTAAAATGATCTTAAACAGTAAATTATTGGAAGGAAATAGAAGTGTGCACATGGATCTACTGGATGTGGAAATAGTTATGAACAAATGAAAATTATGTTAATATATTCAATTGAAAGTGTATGCAGGGTTTAAAAAGCAAGGACCCAAGCTCGAAATTGGTTTTGTTAGTTCTAGACAATGGTTAAAACACAAATAATATCAATTTTAAAAAAAATAAATAAGAGAGAAAAAGGGAAAATAGCACCCTCGCCATATGCATCCCCCTATTCCAACCGCTTCTCTTCCTGTCTCGATTCCTTACATGGTCTTGATTTTATTTTTAAGCTTGTTTTTCTTATTTAAGAGGACTTCTAATTCTTCCATATTTACCTTCATCATGTGATTATTAATATTATGTTTCTTGTCAAAATAAAAAGTATTTTCTTACATGTTTTCGAAACAAACCTTGCACTTAGAATGATGCAAATTTGAGCATAATAGAATGACCATGAGACAACATGAATAAGACATTAAAAATGCTGTCACAACCCAACAAATCTTCCTTACTGAAATCAACAAGAAGATTGTGTGAGTTCTGGCTTTGCTTCAGAAGAAACAGAAGCTATTCAGGATGCTTTAAAACAATTCCATACCTAGCAAGAAGCAAAATCATTAATGTAAATTTTGTAAACAAAAATATTTATATAACGTAAAACCTACTTTTTGTGGAAATAATCAGCATATGACTGAAAATTGGTATCTTCTGCTTCAAATGGGCTTTCAGCAGATGTGTTATCAACTGCATACACAATAGAATAAATTTTGCCAGTATGGATGGCCACAACCACCATTTCTTTGAGGCTGTCACCTATCTAAAAATATTGAAGGGTAAAGCCACAACACACAAGCCACCATCCAGATGTGTATAAGATTCTAACCACACTTGAAAGTTGGGCACTCTACGAAGTATTTGTGTTCAATAGGAGTAGCCCAATTGATCATAATTATGAAAACAAGTTTTCAGTAAATGATATCACCCATAATAGCAAGTGAGATAAAGTGCATAGCTATCAATAAGAAACTGTAACGAACAACGTAAATAAAACAAAATCAGCTTGGCGGTTGATGATTCTAAGCACAATGCAATAATAGTTAGCGAGAACTCTTAATTACCTTGTCTTTGCCCCTTGTGTCAACTTGCCCATCCATCAGCACAACATCACAGTCTTCATCCATGTCTACATCTATTATTTCATCACAAATAACCTTCAAGAAATTCGATTTATAAAAATTAGGATGCATCAAAAAAGTAGAATTAAGCACAACAACAGGAAAAAATAATAATAATAATAAAAATAAACCACGAAATGTGAAATTAAAAGGACTTATTAACAACAATGATCGTAATAATGCTAAAGTCTATCTCAGAGCCAATCAAAGTAAAAAAGCAAACACATCGAGTATTTCATAGTTTTTCTAGTTCAGGCAACAGGTCATAGTACCATTAACCAGAAAATGGATTTAAATACAAGATATTTTTCTGTGGGAAAGTTTGCTGCACAACAGTAAGTCCATTCAAATGATGGGGAAAAAAGGATACCAATATCTCCTACTTGTCACCCATTCTTTAAATTTGTCACTTTGCCCACCATATTTTACTGTTTAAACTGAACAAAATAAAGTAGCACCAATATCTAGAACTCTACTTCCAGTCGAAAGCAATTATTTGTTGTTGCTAGAAAGAAGTACGGAACAATTGTTATAAAATCCTCTTGGACAGGAGATATGGGATAACAGACCTAAATCAATAACTGCAGCAACCATAATATTAAGCTGAAAAAAGTGGATGATACACATTTTTATCAATCCACAGCACATCTAATATGACCTCCATAGACTTTCTAATTAACAACCAGCACCACAGAGGACAGAACTGAAACAGAAAATAACAGATCTTGTAAGATCTTTTAGTCTCATTACGATAAAAAATTGTGCATTCAGTAAACTACATACCTTTTGAGTAAAAAGTGAAAATGTTTAGTTGTTTAGCATTCACACAAATGTTAATGTTTGTTTATACTTTACCCCTCTAGCATTTTCACAACTTTGTTTGTATGTTATATCGGTCGTCAATTCTATGTTTGGACTTATTCCATTCAATTTTAATTCTCCCAATAGCATAGGACCAAATGTTATCATATGATAGTATGCCTTCATCTTGACTGCAAAAATGTCAACATGTAAAACTGTTCACCACTTTTACTTCTAAACAGTCAGGTAGGGAACTCTTCAATATTACTTGACAGATGTGTCCCTACTTCTCCAATATAGAAATTTGAGGCGTGGATTCCCATATTTAAGGTTACATCACCATGAAAAATAAGCAATATTTTATAGAAAATGCAGAAAGAGCATCACAAACATAAAATTCCATATTTTTCTGTTCGTTAAGTTTAATTGCAAAAAAACCAGTTAAGAAAACAATGCAATAGAAAACTCAGAAATAAACCCATAATTCGAAAAAAAAAATGAAACACAGAATTATAAAAATTTCAGCAAAATAATTCACCATTCTCTTTCCAAGGCTTCCAATTCCATTCTTCTCAATGCAATTCTGAGTTTACCAGTTTCATGGAAAAAAAATCCCCAAAAGAACATAAGTAATTGAACAATCCAATCACTTTAAACACTCAGCCCCTTAAAGGAAAAATAGAAGAAAATCTATACCCAATTACTCACCAGAATACAATGCACAACTTAAGACAAAAATAAAATTTCATTAAAATATTTATTAAAAAAATCATTCTTTTACGGTTTTACCTCTTTTTGCTTCAATAGCTGGGTTTTCGAAGCCCGGTTAATCGGCTGCGAGATTTCCACCACATCCGCTTCTTTACACACGTTAGAACTCCCACCTGGAAACACCCTTTTCCTGCACGCATCAAAAATCCACCACCCATAAACGCTTCATACAAACACATACACAAAATCACGTAACGATTAATTTTACTACTTGGAATTCTGGGGGATGTATCGAGAAACAGGCGTAGGGGACTCCATGAAATCAGCTCGTGCTGGCTTAAAGAACTCAAAAACAGATTAAAAAAATTAGGGTTCGGTTTGGTCAATTACAAAGCCTCTGGACCTTACCTAAGTCATCGACCTTGTAGAACTGGAGGATGACGAGTGCGACCTTCTCGTGCTTGTGCTCGATCTTCTTTTCACTCGGTGGCTGGACTCCTTCTCGATGCTGTAGTTGGCGAGGGTGCATTTGTTGGGAAAATGGAGAGGAAAGTCACTGGAAAGCCATTGAAATATTTGAGAGAGTCTTAATCCCACTCTGTCTCCGTCACGGACTCTCAAATTTATTTATTTTTTTTTTTTTACGTGAAAAAGGATTGACGATACGAAATGCCAACACGTCGCAAAAAAACTCCCTCTTTTTATATAGTTAGGATATGTACTCACACACCTCTTACAAATGAATTACTCACTTTCGCAATTTTTACAGACTCCACGTGAATTCAAAAATATCGATTGTGTGGGTCCCACCACTATTGTGTGTAATGAGTAAATAATTTTGTACGTATAGCATGATCCCTTCTTTTAATAGTTTTTCTCTTAGGGTGTGTTTGATACGCGTAAATTTTTCCTGGAAGTTGGAATTCGATTCCAACTTCCACTTTTGCGCTGTTTGATAGCGTTTATTTTCCATGGAATTGATTTCCACTCAATTCCAAGGTACAACCACTTGAAGCGTGATTCCGTGGAATTCAATGACTTGCTATATAGGTGGGAATTGGTTTCCAACAATTTTTTTTTATTAGTAATATAAACAAATTCTAAGATAAAGTGTAAAAAAAATTATCCATTTAATTGACAAATTTCATGCAAAACAAAGCCAAACGTAAAAATAAAAAATAAATTATTTATTTATTTTTTTTTTTTTTTTTTTTTTTTTTGGCAATCTAAACATATTTTGTTCCCAATGGTAAAAAAATTTATTCATTTAATTGACAATTTGCATAAAAAATAAAGACAAACGTATCATAATAGAAATGTGGAAAATTATACCAATCAAACATCTTTAATTCAATTTCCGGTAAAAGAATTCCAGGCAATTCAATTCCTTAGAATCCAATTCCTTTCCACCCATTTTCCACCCTGGTTATCAAACCGACCCTTAGGGTCCGTTTGATTGCAATAATAGAATTTGGGTAGAAAGAAATCGAATTTCAAGGAATTAAATTGCTTAGAAAAAACGTTTCACTGGAAATTGTCAATTAACTGTGTTTGATTGGTATACTTTTCCACTTGAAAAATATTGACATTTTCCATCTTTCAGTGTTTGATTGACTTTGTTTTTCATGAAAATTGTATTTCGTGGCACAAATTCCAATGCATCATCACTCTCGACCAAATTGAAAAGCTTCGTAATTTATTTTTTTTAACGAGAAACCAAAATAGACAAAATTTAAATTGCTGAGTTTCAACTTTCAAAACATAAAAATCCATATAATCTTTCCAAACATAAACCAAAAAACAATCTGGGCTCCAACTTCTTCTCTTCTTCTCTTCCGGCTGAACTTCTTCTCCTTGGCATGTTCGAGCTAAATTGACGAAGACCCATATATGTATGTTGTCCGCCATAATGAGTAGGAAGTAATGGTGGTGGTGCGCGACTGTGATTCTCAATGCCGGCACTGAAATTTGGAATTTTTCTGTGCGTGGTTCGCAGCATTCGAACTGGTAAGGATGCAATCTGTTTTTTAAATCGTTTCTTGGTGATATGGGAACATAAAACTGCTCGCCTTGATGAGTATTAGGGGCTTGTAATGGAGTATGGCAGTGGGTGTTGGAGGGTTGGCCGGAAATGGTGTTGAAACTGTGCATGAAGTCGTCATTTTGAGCTTCCATTTTGTCTGATTTTGTCATTGTTATGTCCAATTTTTGGTATGGAATTGAAGAGTGGGATGAGGACAAGTTGATGGTGTGGAAATCCGGCGGTTTGTCCGGCGATATAGTGGTCGGAATTGGTGTTGAAATTGTTGACTGAAATTGGTTAAAGGTGGGAAAATTGGCTGCCTGGAAAACAAAAAGACCAGCTATATGGTGGAAAATTGTTTTCATCAATTTGGTGGAATAGAGGGTCAAGTGCAAAAAAGTGAGAAAATCAATTGTCAGGAAAAAAAAATCTTATCAAACACTACAAAAGATGAAAAATGGTGTGAGATTTTTCATCTTCCAGGAAAAATTATTCCTATCAAACAAGGCCTTAATAAATATTTGCTAAACTTAAAAAATTTCCTTGCGATCTTAAACATGGTTTAATTACATTATTTCATAAGGGCATGACATGTTACATAAAACTAGGACGGTAAGTAAAAATCGTCAAATCGAAATCGCATTTTAGAAATCGTCGATTTGGTGTTACGTGGACCCGTCAACGAAATGATTTTGAATAAAATCAAACCGGTTAAAAACGATTTGATTTAGATTTGAGAATTTTAATTACCGTTTAAACCAAATTGGACCAGTGAAAAAATATATAAAAATAAAAAATGAAATTGTTTGAAAATTCATCCAAAATTCCAAATATGTAAAATTCAATAGTTTTGTCATTTGTGGGTATTTTTTTCAACTTCTAATTTTCTATTACATATATATTATAATTATTAATTTTACTCAATAATCTTAATTTATATTATAATAATATTAATTTTATATTTTTCAATCCAATTGAAATATGTAATTTTCTAGCTCAACTGCCCCCAACCCATAACGGCATATTACATAACTCATATATTTCTTATTTCAATTGAAAATCAAAGTATCAATTATCAAATTCAAAACATAACCATTCACTTCTTCTCTTTTTGTTCCAGTTTCCACGGTTTCGGCCTTCCACCAACGTTTCTTCCTCATACGCGACGCGACTTTCATTTTCATGCTACGCGACCTCGCCTCCGCTTCGTCTTGGCCCACACAGTCCCTGCGCCTCCTCCTCCCGTGACTACTCTCAAGGTTTGAATTATATAATCTCAACAATTGGCGTCTCCTCCTTCGATTTGAGACTTCGAGCCGTCGGTTAACTATTCATCTTTAAAATCGATCAGGTTTAGATTTAAATGACATAAAAGTAGACAGACAAAAAAATATACGACGAAATCGACAGTTTAAAATCGGACCAAACCGTTAGGTTTAGGTTTGAGGTTTTTTTTTCAAACCGTTCAAAATTGTTTGATTTAGGTTTAAGTTTTTCTAAATGGATTTAAACAGTTTGATTTAAAAATCTGTCAAAATTCGATAAAATCAAACCGCTTACACCCTACATAAAACTCAAATCTTTGTGAACAACATACTAAAACATATGACTATGTTAATTAGAATTCTTTCACTCCTCATACTCTCTATAAAATATATCGATAACACACACCCAAAAAAAAAAAAAAAAAACAATATTGGGAGTCTTATCGAAGCACTGGGCATTTGAATATCTCTCCACAAAGGCATGTTTTCCTTACTATTGTCTTTTATTAAACAATAAAATTTTACAAATATGATTTGTCCAAAAAAATTGAAACTACTACACTGCTGTTTGATTTTCATTATTTCAATTTTTTTTTTTTGTACAATTCATTTCCAATCACGCATCCTCTCAATAAAATATTTTGTACGTAAATATTTAGATTTTGTATTTAAGTCAACTCATTTTCGGACATCATTGATCATTGTTATACTTATAGTCGATGAAGTAATTTAATTTGATTATTATATAGATTGCTATAGTTGAATTATCCTGACTACCTTGACACAATGTAGTTGCATTTTGTTGTTATTGTGCGAGTCTTTTGATTAAGTGTCTGTTTGAGTATCATTTTTTGCTCAAAATATATTTTTAAACGGTATTTTGATGGAAAATGTGTCGTTAAGAAATAATGAATTTTTTTAAATTTACGTGTAATATTATTTTATTGAAAAATATGTGATAAAAAATAAGAGAGATAAATGCATTTTAAATATAATGGTAATCCCGAGGGCTAGCTCAGTTGATCATATATTAAGTTTGCTTTTCAATGATCATCAGTTCGAATTCCCTCAGGGGACCACTATGGTGAGTATTCGACTGTAAACTTTAGGGTCCCATGAGATTAATCGAAATGCGTATAAATTGGTCTGAATATTCACGATCATTAAAAAAATAAAAATAATATATATATATATATATATATATATAATGGTGACCAAATAAAGGAATGATAAAAAATAAAAAATTAGCTTAACTTCATATCAATAATTGGGTAAACGTGGCGGGAACGGGACGTCAGTCATTGCCCCGAAGCGAATACGGGGCATGTACAACAAACATAGTTCATGCCTCGCATTCGTTTAAAGTTAATTTTAAATTTTATTTTTTTGATCAAAAAAAGATTCATCATTTATAATAATAATATCACAACAAAAGAGAATCATTTTTGGACGATTTTAATCCTAATATAATTCAATTATTTTAATAATACCTCACTTTTCGTTTTTCAATATGTAATAAATATTAAAAAATCTTATGAATTTCATGTTATTAATTCTCAATTAATTAACATTAACATTAATCTAGATTCAATGAATTTTAACTTGATGAATTTGGATCTACTTGAATCTGGAGTTATTATAGATGAATTTATTTCTATAGAAATTTTAATGAATGTTTAAATTTATGTATTAGCAATTAATTTTTATGTGTCAAATATAGTATTAAAAATGTTACTCATTTATAGTATTTTTATAATCACAAAAAAAAAAAAAAAAAAAAAAATTTGAACAATAGAGGTTGAGTTTTGAGAGTACAATTTTATTCTCTTAAATTTATATCCTAAATTTTTCTTCTTTAATTTGTTTGAAATTCATCAAATCCTCACAACAAATTGGTATAAAATATTATTTTTACAACACTCATAAAATATTTTAAAATAACGTGTAATGCATGTTCAACTTTGACTAGTATTTCTAAAAGAGAACATGGGTTGTTATTAACAAATTGAAATTAAAAAAATAATATTTACTAAATAAAGACATTAAATAAAAATACATAAATAAGCAAGATAAACGGGGTAGTAGATCGTCCTGCTCTGTTTCGATCCCTAACCTGTTTTAATTGGAGATGAAGACGAAATAAAATGAAAAAAAATATTCGACGAAACGGGACAAAAATGATTTACCTGTCCCATATTCGCTCCGTTACCATCCCAAATAGAATTTAATTTCGAATGAGTGGACTCGGAAAAGCCAAATGTAGAAACAAATCATACTAACTAAAGTCATTAAAAATAAAAATAAATAAATTAGCACGATAAATGGGTAGTAGATCGTTCTGCTCTGTTCCGATCCCTAACACGTTTTAATGGGAGATGAAGACGAAATAAAATGACAAAAATATTCGACGAAACGGGACAAAGTTGACTCATCCATCCCATATCCGCTCTATTATCATCTCAAATAGCGTTTAATTGTGAACGAGCGGACTCGGAAAAGCCACATGTAGAAACAAATCAAGTACAAACGAGCCCACAATATTAAGCTGATCATATCCAATCACCAGAAGCGTAGGAAAAATCTCTGATCTCTCAATTCTTAATTTGAAAATTCAATCTGTCTTCCCAAATGGCCGCTCGTAGTAGCGTAACAGGCGGTGGCAGCTTCACCTCTCTATCGAACTTTTCATCTAAGTCCAAATTTTTGCCACTATTTTCTTTTGCTTTAGGAACACTGAACAGGCCAAGAAACAAATTTTCTTTCACAGTTTCTGCTATGGGCTCTTCAGCTTCTTCTCAAAAACCAGACACCACTCAAGGTCTCTTCTATCTTTTTGAATTTTGTTTCCTGGAAATTTTGTTTTTTCTTCTGTAATTTTTACTGGTAAAATTATGGATGATGTTTGTCTCGATCGAACTGTAGCTACTGTACAATTCGAATTGAAGTTTGTAGATTTTGTAGAAATCAATCTGCATGCTAACTGTTTGTTTCATGGTTTAAGTGAAAATTTATGGTTTAGGGTTTGTTTGAGTCCATTTTTTGGTAGAATATATTTTGTAATATTGATTTTTTGGAGAACATGTAGGGAAAAAATTTGGGTTACCAGTAAAATTATTTTATTGAGAGAATATGTGGTTGTAAAAGAGTTTGGAGAAAATGAGTTTTATCTATTAAAAAAAAAAAAAAAAAAAGGGCTCAAACAGGGGCTATCTATCTTCAGTCCGTAGGTTAAATATGTTTTAGTATTTGGATATGTTATAATTATTATTTTTAATTAGGGATAATGAGTAGATATTGCCATTTCGTGATTAGCTCATCAATTTGAAGATACTGTAACTGAATAAGTTTCGTTTTAAATGAGTGATTGCAAAATAGTCTTCACAGCATAAGTAACCTACTTCACTAAAATTGTTATACTTAAAAAAGCAAATTCTTTATGGCTTATGTTCTTCTACATTGAATGATTTTGGGACTTTTAAAAGAGCTCTAATTGTAATTACTTCATAAAATGGTTATATACTTGATCAACTTCTTAGTGGTCATAATCTTCCACATTTTATGATGTTAGGGATTTTCAAAGAGACCTAATTTAGAAGGGAAATTGCACTTATATACCTTATTTACTATCCTCCTTCTATGCTTAATGAACTCTTGTGACTTCATTTAATTTTCTTAGCATTTAAGTCTCAAACTTCAATTCCAAGTGCTAGATACAGATTTTGTTCAAGACCGACCTTAATTGGTCATATATCTCACATGTGAGACATTGTCAAGAGCAAAATGTGTAATCCAGAAAAGGAAAGGAAGAATAATTACCCAGCCGCCTCTGCCCCATAGTCCAAATGCTACAAAAATTAGTAGGTGACCAAATGCTAAGAAATATTGAAGGGACTCGAGTGCTATAGAATGAGTGTCCGATATATGAAATTTTGACAAATTTATATTTCAATGCAAAAATTATCTTGCATGTAATTGTTTATTCTCATTTCAATCTAATTCTGACTAAATTTTCATTATATGCACTGTACAATACAGAGACGGACAACATAAATTACAGTTCTATAAGTGATGAAGAATGGAGGAAGCGACTTACTGACGAACAATTTTACATTGCTCGGAAAAAGGGTACTGAGAGGGCTTTCACTGGGTATAATCTCACTTTAAATGCTGTTAGTCCTACTTTTCTGAATTCCCACTGGGTTCGATCTCCTTATACTTGTGTGGTCCATTAATTATATTTTGTTTTAGAACTCTCATTGGTGTCTACATATTGGTCACTGATAAATTACTGTATCATGTTGGATCTGTCCATATCTTGGATATTTTCACTGTTATGTTTTTTATATAGTGAAATTATTAAATGCCATTGCTCCCTGTACTAGTTGGGGAGAATGCATGAAGAGACTGATGGGGGTGGCCGACAATGTTATGTCTTTTTCCTTTTATATGTTATTTGTTTATCCCTTTTTGTGTCGAGCAATGGGGTGGAAGGATGGATCTTATAAGTTCACATATCCCGTGTTTAATAGAGGATGTAGTGAATACAAAGAAATGAACCTTTGTAGCTTCATTCCCTAGTAAAAGGAAGATAAGAAGCTTTATTTTTGCCAAGCACCTTTCCAGAAAACTCTTGCAGTAAGTACCAGAATGTATGTTCACAGCTGAGAGCAACTCAAGTAAGACAATTGTAATATAACATATTAAAAATTAAGTTGGTACTCAATCTGCTCTAGCCTCCTTTATTCTGGGAACCCCAATGGAGTCATTGCTCTCCAATTTTAGTACTTAGGGGCTTCAAATTGACGAAACTATATAGTGGGCGAGCTTTTTCATATTGTTAATGACTAGTGAGTCAGTGACTTGCTGGAGCAGTGGGGACAATGCGCCATGACTAGTTCATATATCCGACTTTCTTGGACCATTTCATTGTGAAATCATAGGGCATATGTCAATTAACGTGAAAATAAGTTTAGTTTGCGATCATTGTTTATGCTTGTACATTTTAAAATCTGAATTTCTTTCCTAACAATTTTTTTGACCCATGCTCAATACCGTGTACAGAGAATACTGGAACACCAAAACCCCTGGAACTTACCACTGCATCTGCTGCGACACTCCTTTATTTGAGTAAGTGCCCTGTACTTACTTATTTTTTTTTCACGGTATAAAGACATTTTTTTAAAAATTGTTTAAAACTGATAAGCCAGTGTAAATTTTCTAGATCAACCACCAAATTTGATAGTGGAACTGGGTGGCCTTCTTATTACCAGCCGATAGGAAGCAATGTGAAATCGAAACTAGACCTGTCTATCATAATCATGCCTCGTCAAGAAGTTCTATGCTCAGTTTGTGATGCTCATCTTGGTCATGTATTTGATGATGGCCCCCCGCCTACAGGCAAGCGCTATTGTATCAACAGGTATGCAGTTCCTGTAATACATTGAATCCCCATCTCGACTGCCTGAATTTCTTATTGCCAATTGATGTTTACCATTTTGATACTTGCAGTGCTTCCCTTAAGTTGAAACCAAAGTAGGATGCGTCCAAGGCCTAGCAAATGAGAAGGATATGATTATATGATGTATGTAGAAAAAATATACGTATTGTATTTGCATATCGAATAAGGGTATAAATAAATCGATGGACATACTTTTACGTTGTGTTCAGAGATATATTATCTCTAAATTCCAAGTTGTAGTTGCTACTGATGTACATTCGTTTTATTAATATCCATCACGTTATTTTTGTTTCATCTTGTCAAATTATTCTTTTCCCTTCATTTTAATCTTTCTAATTATTGTGTGGAATTCCTTTGTTTTGTCTTTCAATCAATGTTTGTCTTGGCCATGCAAGCGTCATGCTTTAGTTTGGTAAAAATCAGGTTTTAACTTTGTTTTTTCCTTATATATAATTCATCTATATTTAGACGGGATTTTTAAACCCCCGTCTAGGTTTTTAAAGAAATTTGATATAAGCTTTAGTTGTGTATTGTGTTTCTGACTTGTGTTGAGAGGACATGATAAAAAACATATTTTCAATTGGTATTCGTTCATGCAATAATGGTTCTAATATTTTTTTGAGGAATATTAAATTAATAATTTCAAAAGAGAAATTAATTTTTGTTTGAAAATTTCTTTTTTAAAGTTAAATAAGAAATGAGATTTTTGGAAGTATATTCGTTTTGGATATTCGGGTAAACTGTTGCCACATCTTTGTCATGGGCTAGCAATCACCTCAAGTTGTAGAATAGGGAAAAATTGTAGTAACGGTATCAAATCTTTCACATTTATGCAGATTTGACCCAAATCTTTAATTTACAGCATTCATGGTATCAAACATTTCAAAAGCTTGTATCTGGAGTCTTAATTAACAAAAATCGTTGGTTTCTTTGTTAATTGACCAAAAATCAAGACAAATTTTTAAAGGGCAAAAGGGTAAATTTACATTTTTCATATAAAAAACTAAAATAAAAGAATTAAACCAAAATCCGAAAAGAATTAAACCAAAATCCCCCCGCCCCCCAAAAAAAACTTTTCACCCCCACCCCCACCCCCACCCCCAAACCATCATTATTGTATCTCTCTTTTTCCCCTTTAAAATTACACGAGAAAATGGGCAAATCTATTGAGAATTGAAATTAATTAGATGCAAGAATAGGAAAGGAGGTGCACTTGCAGATGTACACATGAATGCTATTTTGACTACAAATTCTGGGACGCGATTTTTTT
Source organism: Osmanthus fragrans (assembly GCA_019395295.1). NCBI lineage: Eukaryota > Viridiplantae > Streptophyta > Magnoliopsida > Lamiales > Oleaceae > Osmanthus > Osmanthus fragrans. The sequence goes on along the minus strand of CM033344.1, from coordinate 128,793 downwards.
AACACAATTTCAACAGGAAAATGCGTAAGCACGGCAAAGTTTGAATGAGTTGCGTACGTGTTACACCAAGCTTCCCAAGAGAATGGGTTTTTTCCTAGTCAAAAAGCCATTCAAAATTTTGTGAAGCTTAATTTGCAATCACTTAATTGAAAATAGGACAGGATTGAAAATTGTAGAGATGATTACTCAAGTTGGTTGGGTCATCCGCGATTTTGGTGGTGTTTAGGCAAATTTGGTGGCGGTGATTCTTGGTTGGTGTCGACGATTTTGGTGGTTATTAGTTTTTGGGTGGTTGGACTAGAGAAGATGAATAGTGATTTTTTAAAATTTTGATTTAATTCTTTAATTCTAGTTTTTTTATATGAAAATTGTAAAGTTATCCTTTTACCCTTCAAAAATTAATCAACATTTGGTCAGATCTTTGATTGTTGTTCAACTAACAGGGAAACTAATGATTTCTGTTAATTTGGACTCTGGATGTGAGTTTTGAAAGGTTTGGTACTATGAGTGTCATAAACTAAAGATTTGGGTTAAGTCTGCATAAAACTGGAAGGTTTGGTACCATGAGTGCTACAAATTAAAGGTTGGATCAAGTTTACATAAAAGTGAAAGTTTTGGTACCGTGATTGCTATTTTCCCTTAAGAATATTAGAATGGTTGAATTTGTTGTGAAATACTCTCCCATAAATATAATTTTCCTTTAAATATCATTTGTGTTTCTTTTAAAATTTATTTCTTCAAAAAATAATGTTCTTAGTGACATGGCATACCCAAGGATCCATGTGTTTGGATGGACAAGCCATGTCATTGCCAAGTGGAAGAATGTGGGTCTTTGGTTTTTTTAATTTGTTTGAATGGACAAGCCGTGTCACTAAACTTAAAATAGATGTGAACAACCGACCCAGGTGGTTCAAATGGCTGCACCCTCAATTATTCAGGAAACAATTGCAGACCAAAGGTCCCATAAAGTCACGCATCTACAAGTTCTATGTCCTATGGTATATTTGGAACGCTAGATGGAGGAAACGACGGCCCAGAAGATTGACGATGCATTGTCAAGGAGAAAGTATAGAGGCAGGCCGATGGTCTTGGAGGAAAACCCCTTCGCTCCGGAAATCAAGGTCGTCCATTTACCAAAAGGCTTCAAATAGTCGATGATAGAGGCGTATGATGGAGTCACGGATCCACTTGATCACCTACGGACCTTTATTGATTTAATGAGACTATACACAGCCCTAGACGCAGTGATGTGCCAATCCTTTCCACCGACACTAAGGAGAGAGGCCAGAGACTGGATAGTAACTTTGACACCCTGGTCTATTCGGACCTTTGAGGAGCTCTCCAGAAATTTTGTGGCCTATTTCTTGAGTAGCAAGAGAAAGAGGAAGACCACCATCGGATTGATGCACGTTGTCCAAGAGAGAGATGATCACTTGCAAGATTACTTGCCCAGATTCAGTTGGGCTATACTTGGCATAAATGAACTCCAAATATCTATTGTGGTAACCACATTGAAGAACAGAACGTGGAACCAAGCATTTAAGATGCCACTTTCGAAAAAACCTTGGAATCGATGCATGATTTGTTGAAGAAGAGATAGCCTTATTGGGATGTCCCGGTGCGCCTACTGAATCCCTACTTCTGAGTTAGCTTTATCTAAATGCATAAACTTAATCTACTGCGGTTGAGATTTTATTTGTATGAATCATGACTAAAAACGTCGTCCAACACATCAAAATCATTCAAGGTTGTATGACGAGACAAGCAGTGATCAACAATACCAGAAAAATTGATTAGATTGAAATCAAAAAATTGGTTCAAACTCAAAATCACTAAACGGAAGCTCAACACATCAAAATCGTCTGAGGGGCTAAGCAATGAGCTTTCAAATCTCAAAAATGGTTAAGGCTCAAAATGACTAGACCTCGCGCTCTACACTTCAAGGTTAGACGACGAGATAAGCGATGAACAACACTAAAAATTGGTTAGTTCAAAATTGTAATTGGTTAGTTCAAAATTGTTCTACAGTCTAGCAGTGAACAACAATATTAAAAAAATGATTAACTCGAAATCTCTTTACAGTCTAGCGGTGAGCAACAAAATAAAAAGGATAGGCAGTGAACAAGAAAATTAAAAAAATTGGTTATAACTCAAAATCACTCTACGATCTTAGTGGTGAGTTTTTCAAAACCAAAAAAATTGGTCAAGGCAAAGAATTACTACCCGAATTCAAGTTGATTCTATTTCGCCTCTTCCTCAGAGAAAGACGATCGAATAATTCCCAATTATGTTCCTTGTGGATCGGATCATCCATATAATATACAATACCGATTTGATCTGAGCTCTTGCAATTGGAGTGCTCAACTCATCAATATCGCCCAATGGGCTAGATGGTCAACAAGAAAAACAAAAAATTGGTTATAGCTCAAATTCGATATACAGTTCTAGTGGTGAGATTTTGAAACAAAAACAATTGGTTGAAACTCAAAATTACTAGACCGCACGCTCAATACATCAAATTGCTCAAGGGGCTAGGCGATGAGCAAGAAAGTCAAAACAATGGCTAAAACTAAAGAATCACCAAATGAGAATGCAAAGCTAAAATTCGCTAATTAAACTTGAAATAGTGCAATCAATTGAGTAGTGGACAACAACGACGATTGACAGAGCTAATGCATTAGACTACTATGCAGTCGTCAAGTAGTTGATTATATATCAATTGACTTGTCAACGATAGTCGATCGCTAATGTGATGGACTCATGCCGCGGTCGAACACTAAATGGTCAATGTATGCTATGTTGGCCGCTGAGCGATTGACTCATTAGCTAGTCGATCACACATGGTAGACGATCGCCATGCGGTCGAACACATAAATAGAGGCAAAGAGAAACCTGCTAACTTGGAATATCGAAAATATGCCTATTGACCATCATCTCGGGGGGTCGATAGTGGTTCTATGTGACATAAATAGTGGACTACAATGACCAACAAAGTAAAGACAACTTCAGCTATGCTAGACGGCTTTCACTATGCTAGGTGACTTTCGTTATGATGGATTGATTATCACTACTCTCAACTGTCTGAACATCTTTTTTAGTTGATTGAAAATGCTTGACGGTTATCATTAATCCCACTAATCGTATGGTGAGTGGAAACCATCTAAAGTTGACTGATGAATGGACATTTTATACTAGACACGTGGACAATAACCTTATGACGATTATACTACATCAAAAACTTATAAATATTTCAAAGGCGTGTCAGGTATGGGGGTTTAGTTTTTTTTTGGCAACATATTTTGACTCTATTTTCATAAGTTATTTTTATTTAAAATCCCATTAATAATTCTCACACCTTAGGTACAATGAAAAAGAAAGTCCTGATCTCTTTTTGTAGGTATTTAATTGCTCATTAGAACAACGAAAAATGCTACTTAACTTGCATGGGTGATCGCATATAAGTGTGTAGTCTCCATGTGAATAAAATAATATTTTTTTTACATGTGAGTGTGCGATCACTTCTGCAGATAACCATACGATTCCAGTAGCATGACTCTATACTCTAAAGACCTTTGGACTTCCTTAGCTTCGGTTGTTCTAAGGTCGTTGGTTTATTTCACTGGTGTTTGTAACAAAACTATGTGGTATCTTCTGATCCACTCAATTTTCTGCTATTTATGCACAAAAGAAATTCCAGACGTAACTACAATTTTCTTAGAATAGAATAACTTATCAGTTATTTCATTCATTCTCATTTAAAGATTTTAACTTTATTTCTTGGAATGAGTTTTCACTTGGTGGGTTTGTGGGGATTGCGAAATTGATGTGGGTTCTTGATTAAGAGTGGTAAATCTTAGTGGTTTTGCTGTTTGGGCGAATTCAATTTAAAATGACGGCAGTGGCATGCCATAATCTTGAGTTTGGAAGAACTAGGTTCGATTTTTTGGCTTGTGGGTGCTCTTCGAATGCCTATTTTGATCGATTTTCTGTAAGGAATTATGCCAAGGGAGCAGTTAGAAATATCAATAGAAGCTATAAAGCTCGAAAATTGTTGTGCTTCCAGCCTGAAATTGGTCCTCGTATGTTTTCAACAAAGACACCTGAAGCTTTGCTCCCAGGTACTGCTTTTTTGGTCCCTGATGCAATTTTATTTATTGATTTTATAGTTAAATTAGTTTTTGTAGTTTTATTCTTTGAGATTGCAATTTTTATTTAGGAGTAACAGATACTCCACCAGTGCTAGATTTGAAAAAAGAGTCAAGAAGCCCTGTTTCCCTGACAAATTTGTTTGAAGGAGTTGCAGAGGACCTACTAACACTGAACAAAAATCTACAGTCAGTATGTTTCTTATCAAGATTTAAATTTTGTTTATATTGCATCCAATAGCAAAGTTTTGACACCATTTCGAAATTTAGCTTATGAAGTGTTTTATGCCTCTTACTGTGAATGATAAATAGCCAGCATATATTAACTTTCTTGTTGAGAAACTTGCGACACCGTGGTGGGGTTGTGTAGCAAGGAAAAGGACACTGTTTAAGGCAATCTTTGATTGCATAGAGTTGGACCTTGGTTTTGGAATTCATTAATTCAACTGTTAGAGAGAATTTCTCTAGCTCTGATCCAGAGGCCAATTTGATGATACCAAACACAGTATAATAATTAAATTTGCTTGTGGTGTAAGAACAGCATGTCAAGATGAGCATATTTTACCAACTACTGAAATTAGGATTTAGCTTGTGTGACAACGCATCTGACTGGTTAAGAGTAGGCTTGGGTTGAGTAGAATTTGATGCCACTAGATAGGCACTTGCCCTTTGAGGAAGCCATCAACCATAATTGGAGATGTGCTGCAGCACTCACGCTGATGGTGTAAAATTAGATTCTTTGAACCAAACTGGGGCTCAATAGCATGTGGTGTTGCTCGTATATAACTTTCACTAGTTATGGTTTTACATTAATTGGAGAATGAGAATCTATACATTAATATTCACAAATAACAGTAATTTCACTTTGCAGTAACTTTGTCCTAATGTCAAATACAGTAATTAATAGACAATTTTCACGGTTTAGTCAAGGCATCAAATGTTATGATGTCAAACTCTGTAATATGTGCAAAAACACCTCTGATGGAGTCTACAATATTGTGTTGCTTCATCCTTGATCTATCACTTGTAATTACATTATTTGAATCTTTGATGTATGTCAAGTACGCAAAATTCCAGTAATTACAGCTCATTCTGGAAAAAATTATTTTAAGGTTTTATGGTACACTTCGCATTCTATATCTAACTGATTATGCATTCCGACCCCATATCTGATAAGAATTTATTTTCAGATCATTGGCGCAGAAAATCCAGTTTTGATGTCTGCTGCTGAGCAAATATTTGGGGCCGGTGGAAAGAGGATGAGACCAGCTTTAGTTTTTTTAGTATCAAGAGCCACTAAGGAAATTGTTGGCTTGAAGTGAGCTATCTGATTTCCTATTTGCAGTACTTCCTAATGAAGATTAAGCCACTTACCTATATAGAATGCTTAATTCTTCAGGGAACTGACGAAAGAACATAGACGGTTAGCTGAGATCATTGAAATGATCCACACTGCAAGTTTGATACATGATGATGTATTAGATGAAAGTGACATGCGAAGAGGTTAGCTTTTGAATATTTGTGCTGTTGATTCTTTTTTGGTAGGTGTATTTTCCTGCAATGAAGTAATTGTAAAGTTATGTGTTCTATTAATGAAGTTGGAGTATCTTCAAGAGACACTCTATTTTTAAAGAGTATATTCTACAATTTACAAAGCATGTATAAATTTAGAGAATAAAATTTTTTAAGTACTCCAATAGGTTCTTTATATATTATACTTAATTTTACTTCCCTTAAAATACACTTATTGTTTTTCTTTATCTTTTATTTTCATTAGCTTCCGTCCAAATTATTATATTATTTTCCTCCAGTGAAAACTGAAATACTTTGAATGCATTTAATTATAGAGAATGAGTTTGACTCTCTAAATTTGAAGAGTCAAATTCACTCACTAAATTAAAATGTTAATTTGAAGAATCTCTTGAAGCATAATTTTAAGGGTATGACTCTTTAAAATAGAGAACATTTATGTTTAAAGAGTCTCTTGGAGATGTTCTTAACTTCTTTCATTGGTATAAACACTCAAGTTTGGCAGTTGTTTACTTATGAATTTGTGGACATAGCTTTGATTATTATACCATAAATCAGTTCGATGAAAACATCAGCTGCTAAAACCTCATTTCACCTAACACCCTGAGGATTTCACCATGTGCTTGAGATATTTAAATAAATTAAGAAAGAAGCTCTTTGCTACTGTTTTCCTTTTCAATTATTTTGGAGCTAGTTCTTTTCTCCTGGCTAACCTTGCCTATGTACTCTCTTTTTCAGGAAAGGAAACTGTTCATCAATTATATGGTACAAGAGTGGCAGTGCTGGCAGGTGATTTTATGTTTGCACAATCATCATGGTACCTGGCCAATCTCGAAAATCTTGAAGTCATAAAGCTTATCAGCCAGGTATATCATACGAGACTTTTGACGTAAAAGCATGATAACATCAGTTGCTTGAACCCAAGGGAAAAAACCCCGAAATAATCGACTTCCAAACAACTTGTTAATTTCTTCACATTTCAGCAATACAACTATTTATGTGGATAATATTGCAGGTGATTAAAGATTTTGCCAGCGGTGAAATAAAGCAGGCATCTAGTTTGTTTGACTGCGACGTTCAACTGGAGGAATATTTGATCAAGAGTTACTATAAAACAGCCTCCTTGATTGCTGCTAGCACCAAAGGAGCTGCAATTTTCAGTAGGGTCGACAGTTATGTTAGCGAGCAGATGTATCAGTATGGTAAGAACTTTGGTCTCTCCTTCCAAGTCGTTGATGACATTCTGGATTTCACTCAATCAGCGGAGCAACTGGGAAAACCGGCCGGAAGTGACCTGGCAAAAGGAAATTTGACTGCACCAGTGATATTTGCATTAGAGGAGGAGGCAAGGTTGAGGGATATAATTGAATCTGAATTTTGTGACACCGGTTCCCTAGAAGAGGCCATTGGTATTGTCAAAAGCTGTGGAGGAATCCAGAGGGCACAAGAATTGGCAAGAGAGAAAGCTAATCTAGCAGTTCAGAATCTTCAATGCCTCCCTCCAAGTTCATTTCGTTTCGCGCTCGAAGAACTGGTGAAGTATAACTTGGAACGAATAAAATAAACTTCCAAGTCACGCAGACAGTTTGCCGAATCAATTTTTGACATGAAATCATTGGATGAGCCGTCTAGTTGGTAAAATTGAAGCTTCTGCCATTGCAAATGGTTCGTCACTGAACGTGCCATCATAGAAAAGCAGCTTGTGGTCGTATATTTATAGGTAATCCTGAAAAATGTAACTTTGACAATAGTTTATTAATAGTAAGCCCTTTTTGGACAACGGCCGAGAGTTGGTGTAACGAGTCAAAAACATAGAATGAGGCTCAGTTTATATCAAATAAAGCACCAACCTTAATCTTGAACGTAAATAAAACAAAAACAAAACTTTCGAACTTATTGCAAAGCTAAATTATTCTGATTCATGATCATTACCTATTAATTAAACGAATGGAAAATAAAAAAGAATACTTGATGAGGCTTCTAAAGCATTAAGGAAGACATAATTTCTAGGTTTTCTTATTTTCTCAAAGACGTACTTCGTTTGCAATTAGGTTCGCTCAATTCCCAGGAATTTTTGACTTGTGCACGGACTGATTTCTCGTTTCTGTGCTATTTTGTTGTGAGTAATTATACGTTGTAGAATTGAGCTCCTATTTTGTAAAGAGTGATTGAAAGTCCATTACTGACTTTGGTCTTTAGAAACTGAAATTTCTACGATTGTAGCATGAGCATGAACATGAACATGAACAAGTTGAAAAATAAAAGATTCTGGATTTTGAGTGACCTATTTATGTGTTGTCCCCTTTTCTTATTACAATCTTTAAGTCAAATTAGAAAATTGGAGACACATGCATTGAACCTGCATTTGCTATGCACATATAGTTTGGCATATGTGCTTTGCTTTCTCATGCTGCTACTACTATTTATTGTGCATGCATATGGTTTAATCCCAAGGTCAAAACTAGAGTCTTTTTATTGCAAAATTTAAATAATATATTTCGTTCTTTAGAAACTTTTACCATAGTAATTTAATTTGGTAACTAAATCGCTCTTTGCAACATAATTTTAATTTAATAATTTAATGTTACACTAGCTTGTTGTGTAGTAGACATTGCAATATCTAAAAATTATGAAATTTCTATGACCATTGAATCCAAAAGTCAATACTATTAATTCAAAGCGTGTAAATTCATGAAGAATCGTAAATGTTAAGGATGCAAATGCACGAAATGATATAACTATTAGAACCCTACTTTAAAATGATCAAAATAAGAACACTATCCAGAAGAGGGAAAAATGGATACAAACAGCAAAATTGATGCAGTCACGTGACTATCGAAGGCTAATTATTTGTTTCAATTTTTCTTTCTTTTGTTGCTGAATTATTGTGCATTAACTCGATTGATGAATTATTTGTAAGCCTGAAAATAATTTATTGAATTTGGTATTAATATATAAGTTTTTAATCAGAGAACCGTTAGAAGCAACATTGTAAGGCCGATGTTGACCACGTGGCAGACAGCATCGTCTAACGTTCCATGTGGGTCCCATGCAACAGTCATATGGGCCCATAATGTGGGTCCACCAACCCATTTCTTGACTTTGATGTAGAATTAATTAGAGGAAATTGGTGTCAATGACCTAGAGAAAAGTGAGAATTTTCACTATGACCTTTGACCGGATGTAATTAAAAAAAAAAAAAAAAAAATTTCGTTTGATGTTAAAAGTTCAAAAATACCCTCCCTTTCACTTTCCTTTACCCCACACGTGAAAAAAAAAAAAAAAAGCGAAAAAGAAAACCGACTGCATCGACTGCAATCGACTGATCGACGCCGGCGAGATCGTGAAACTTTGGTCAAAGAACAAAACCTTAAATCATTTACTGAAATCGAACAAGGTTAGTGGAACAATATTGAGTTTCGTTTTGATTTCGTGAAAATGGCATGATATTTCAATGTTTTTGTGGATTATTGTTAATTATTTGGTTAGATTATTGAGTATATAGGATTAGATTAAGTGGATTTGGCATTTTTTGGACTTGAAATCGCCGGAAATGGAGTTTTTCCGGCGAACCAGCCAAAAGGAGAAGAACGGACAGACGGGTCAACCCGACTGTTTCAGGTCGGATTGACCCGAAAACAGTCGGGTAAACAGTCGGGTCTTAAACCCGACTGTTTCGGGAAGGTATAGTTTTATTCGAATTGGGCCGTCTGTTTTGGGTTGGGCCGACTGTTTCGGCCTTAATTTTTTTTTTAAAAAAAAACAGTCGGCCCAACTGTTTGAAACAGTTGGGCCGACTGTTTCGGTCCGTTTTTTTTTAAAAAAAAAAGTTTAATTAAAAAAAAAAATTTAATTTTAATTTTTAAAAATTTGATAATTGATAATTTTATCAAAATTAAATTTTATTTTAAAAGAAATTATTAATGTTAAAAATTTACTAACTATAATTAAATAAGAAATATTTTCTTTAATTAATTATAATATTTAGTTATTGTTAAAAATAAAAGAATTAATAATATTTGTAATTAAATATAAAAAATATTATTTTTAAATTTAAAAATTTGTAATTAAATATTAATGAAATAATATTTATACTGGTTAAATAATTAATTTATTAATTCAATAAAAAAAATATTTTCTCTATGAAATTATAATATTTACTTATTCTTTAAAATTTTTAATTATGTAATTAAATAGTAGTACTAAATTGATAATTAACAAATAATAAATTAGTAATTATTTATAATTTGTTTGTAAATTCGTTATAAGTTTATTTTTTTTAAAAAATTAAAAATTAAAAGCTAAATAATATATGTAATTAAATATAAAAAATATTGTTTTTACATTTAAAAATTTGTAATTAAATATTAATTAAATAATATTTATACTGGTTAATTAATTAATTTATTAATTCAATAAAAAAATATTTTCTTTATTTTATTATAATATTTACTTATTTTTTAAAATTTTTAATTATGTAGTACTAAATTGATAATTAACAAATAATAAATTAGTAATTATTTATAATTTGTTTGTAAATTCGTTATAAGTTTATTTTTTAAAAAAAAATTAAAAATTAAAAATTAAAAAATATATGTAATTAAATATAAAAAAATATTGTTTTTACATTTAAAAATTTGTAATTAAATATTAATTAAATAATATTTATACTGGTTAATTAATTAATTTATTAATTCAATAAAAAAAATATTTTCTTTATTTAATTATAATATTTACTTATTCTTTAAAATTTTTAATTATGTAGTACTAAATTGATAATTAACAAATAATAAATTAGTAATTATTTATAATTTGTTTGTAAATTTGTTATAAGTTTATTTTTTAAAAAAAAATTAAAAATAAAAAATTAATTAATATATGTAATTAAATATCAAAAATATTGTTTTTACATTTAAAAATTTGTAATTAAATATTAATTAAATAATATTTATACTGGTTAATTAATTAATTTATTAATTCAATAAAAAAAATATTTTCTTTATTTAATTATAATATTTACTTATTCTTTAAAATTTTTAATTATGTAGTACTAAATTGATAATTAACAAATAATAAATTAGTAATTATTTATAATTTGTTTGTAAATGCGTTATAAGTTTATTTTTTAAAAAAAATTAAAAATAAAATATTAAATAATATATGTAATTAAATATAAAAAATATTGTTTTTACATTTAAAAATTTGTAATTAAAAAATTAATTAAATAATATTTATACTGGTTAATTAATTAATTAATTAATTAATTCAATAAAAAAATATTTTCTTTATTTAATTATAATATTTACTTATTCTTTAAAATTTTTAATTATGTAGTACTAAATTGATAATTAACAAATAATAAATTAGTAATTATTTATAATTTGTTTGTAAATGCATTATAAGTTTATTTTTTTAAAAAATTAAAAATAATATATTAAATAATATATGTAATTAAATATAAAAAAAATATTGTTTTTACATTTAAAAATTTGTAATTAAATATTAATTAAATAATATTTATACTAGTTAATTAATTAATTTATTAATTCAATAAAAAAATATTTTCTTTATTTAATTATAATATTTACTTATTCTTTGAAATTTTTAATTATGTAGTACTAAATTGATAATTAATAAATAATAAATTAGTAATTATTTATAATTTGTTTGTAAATTCGTTATAAGTTTATTTTTTAAAAAAAATTAAAAAAATTATATTAAATAATATATGTAATTAAATATAAAAAATATTGTTTTTACATTTAAAAATTTTTAATTAAATATTAATTAAATAATATTTATACTGGTTAATTAATTAATTTATTAATTCAATAAAAAAATATTTTCTTTATTTAATTATAATATTTACTTATTCTTTAAAATTTTTAATTATGTAGTACTAAATTGATAATTAACAAATAATAAATTAGTAATTATTTATAATTTTTTTTACTGTATTTTTGAAATTAAAAATCTGCAAGTACAAAGAATTGTAATTAATTATTAAACATGTTCTATGTCTTTGTTGGTAGTAGTTGTTTTTCAGATTGCTTAATGTGATGTTATTATACGTTATTATATTACATCTTGTACAGTGTTGTAACATTGCTCATTTTGAATTTTTGTAGGATGGAATATCATCTGGATGACGAGTTGAGGTGGATGGCGGGTAAAGCTACTTGGAATAGTAGCTTTGATGCATTTTCGATAGTGGAGGGGCTGTTGGATGAACAGCACATACAGATGCTGCGACAGTCTTTCATCTGGCCCTTACGTGAATTGCGAGAGATACAGTTTTCGGGCCAGATGATCGATGCATTATTATGTCGATTGTTGAGTCTTGTTGACGGCAATGCCCTCCACTTCGACTTCGGGGGCAAGGTCGCCAGTTTCGGTCCTGCCGAGTTTACACTGATGACTGGGCTACAGCTGACCGGGGATGATGTTGCTCGATGAAGCAACAGGTTGCTGGATGCCTACTTTCCGGGACAGGGGACGGTGCTTCAGCCGCAGTTGATCGATGCGATCAGGAGATGTGACCACATGCTAGATCGATTGAAGTTAGGGTTGGTCTACATTCTGGAGAACGTTCTGCGGTGTCACTATAAGAAGACTGCAACAACTATCCTTGGGGCCGGAGGTGTTACGATGACACCGTCCATGTCTTCACTCGATCGCACTCGAAGCCCAAGGGGACAGCGCGTAAGTACGATGTCTATGGATTGCCCCTAGCAGTGCAGGTACATATTTAACATACTAAACGTTCTTGAAAAAAAAAATTATGTTGTGTATAACATATTTGTATATGTTGCAAATCTGGGCGTACGAGACCGTCCCCCTGCTATGTAGCCGCTATGCAAAGCGGCTGGAGACACGTTGTCCCCGGATGCACCATTGGCGATCATCCCGACAGGATGGCTGCCCATCTGGGAGACAGTTATCGGCTCTCCTCGATGATCCCACTGTAAGTATTGTATGCTTTTAATTTATATTTTATGCAATTTGAAATATCGATGCAGTATGTTGTAATAATTCAAACGGATATATGTCAGCTGGAAGTAATAACAGAGTTGACGGCGTCAATGGAGGAGGGTCCAGGCGACCAGGCGACCGAGAGGGGGACGGACCGAGATAGGGTATGTGATTTGACCGATAAATTATGTATAAACATTTTCTATAAGATTGTAGATAATAATTGTGTATGTTGACATTTTTGTAGGAGCGTGATCCAGTTGATCGAGGATCACCTCCGTCATTGGCGTCCCCTCCGCCATTGGCGTCCCCTCCCCCCATGGTGTCCCCTTCGCGAAGGGCGTCCCCGGCGCCCAGGTCGCCCCCTCCGCCCATTGTGTCACCTTCGCGGAGGGCATCCCCGGTGCCTATGGCATGGTCGCCCCCTCCGGCCTGACAGTTCCCCCTTGGATTTCCTACACCCGGCCAGAGCCAGAGCAATGATTTATTTGCCCGGTTGACTGTACTTATCACAGGGGAGGTCGGCGAGCTACGACGACAGTTGACCGGCCAGATTGCAGATTTGCGTCGAGAGTTGATGGATCAGGGCCATGATCTGACTGGCAGAGTCGACTCTCTGTCACACGATGTGTATCTGCTGCGTGGCCACGTTGCAGATCTTCAGGAGGAGGTCGCGTCGCTTCGGTCGGCTGTTAGTACTGGTGGAGTCAGAGAGGCTGGTCGAGAGGGGGACGGAGGAGGGGACGGAGAGGGAGGTCACCCACAGTACTGGGGAGATGCGGACCTCGCGGATTGGTTGTTTTCGGAGGAGGGGAGGACGGAGGAGGCAGCCCCGACGGGGGAGGACGGAGGAGGTGGTGGAGGAGGGGGGGAGGGATGAGGCACCCTCGACGAATTTTAATTAATATTACCATAGAATATATTATTTAACGAACATTGAAAATAATAATTAAAAATTTGATGATGATTAAAATTAAATACTGGATTTTTAATAACAAAAATATTAAAATATTATTCATTTAGTACATCCGCTTACATGTCACTTAGGGGAACATGACTATTACAATTTTGACGAGTATGGCCTACGGCTCTGCACCTATCACACCTACCACACTTACGCGGTTGATGAAACTCTCCGGTAGATGGTATTCTAGACGTACGTGGACGTCCTGGACCGCGCGGTTGAACTTCTGGTGGTGAAACAGTATTAAGGTGGCTAATGTTGTCGGGAATTTCCCACTCAACTTCATTAGGTAGAGGAAATATAGTATCTGCATACGCTGCTCTCCAAGAATCAGCCGTGTAATAAAATTACCAGTCCTATGTTCGTTTACAACCAATATTAATTCTTGGGATTTAATTGTGGAGTTCAATAGTCTCAATCATGAGATTTTGTTTAATAGAATAAAAAGTGAAAACGGAGTACGATTTTGTCTAACTAAAAGTCAAACGTGAAATCCAATGTCTCATTTTATAAGAAAGCCATTTAATGTTTATTTCCTTTTGAAAAGTTACGACTCTACCATCAGCAAACAATTGAAATTTGAGTGATTAAAGTGAAACAATATTTTAACCTCTTAAATTATTAGTCCATGAATTTGTATTATTAATTTTCATAATGAAAATTATCGATAATCGTACACAAAAATTATTCTCGTAATGCATAAAAAGAATTTAATTTACCCAAAGGAATTCAGTTAAAAATTGAAAGAAATTAATCTCCCTCAGAGAGCATTTATGGCCCCGTTTGATTCCCATTTTAATTCTCATTCTCATTCTTCTACTCATTTTCAACCACACATTCTTCAATAAAATAATATTTTTTATCACATCAATAACTTTTCCTTCTTTTTCAACCACACATTTCCCATTATATCACTATTCCAAAATATATTTTTCCCAAATAATACCTATCAAACACACTCTATATTTGTATTTAAGACGGTCAATGAGCGAGTCACTGTTTGTTTGTTATAAACTATAAAGTAAGAAAAAAGGGTACAGAAGTTTGGCAACGTTAACCGACCGCAGACTTTAGTTAACTAATTTCACAAATCTCAATATAATGACGTGGCTTTTATCACTTTCCCTGCGCTCTCATCTGCCGCCCATCAGAAACATCCTTTGCTGTCTTTATTTTCTATTATTACATATAGGTTTGATCTTGAGTGTTCAAAACGTTATATATTTCAATTTTTTTTTTGCATTTTTATTTTTATTTTTATTTTTACTTTTCATTGCGAAAAACTCATTTGGATCAATCAGCCACGTTACTCATATTAATTATCTGTCCCCCTAAGTAGTCTACTCTATTATGTATATAATTGAAAAAGTAGGCTAAGGGAGGACAAAAATTCAGAAGATGAGGAAATTGCACTAAATGTCATTTTTTGGGTTTGCATTTACAAAAATGTCATTTTTTAAAGTTTTTGCAGGATTGTCATTTTTGTTCATTTTTGTACATTTTTGCCCCTATTAGATAATTTAAATACCTTAATGTCCTTCAATAAATATGATTTGATTGGATGAAATATTATAAAATAAATAGTGTAAAATGCCAGGAAGACTTCTGCCAATTTTTGAAAAGTGAAAACCCTCCCCTTTTTTCACTTTTTGGGTTAAATTGAAAAGTGAAAACTCTCTTCTTCAGTAGAATCCGGCTCTGTGCCAATCCTCCCAAGAATCCAAATCTAAAATTTTCAATTTCAAGTGAATTAGACGGAAGAAGAACATGTAAGTCAGTCTGGAATTTAAGTTTTATTTTGATGAATATCGATTTTACACCATTGAAATATGTTAAAAGAAGATCTTTTGCTTTGGTCCCCTTGTTCTAAATTTTAACTTTATTTCACATTATACACAATGATTGTATTTTTCAATTTAATTACATGGGTGAATTTGACAGGTCGATGTTTTTGTTAGCTTCATATTTCTGTGAATTCGTAACAGATTTTCCCCCTTAATACATAGGTTATTAAACTATATACTATTTCCACTAGTTGTTATCTTGAAGAGGCTCCTTTTTAATTGTTTGAAGTTGTCATTGCGTTTTGTATTCTGTACACTTAATTTGATTGTTGTCACTGCATTATGTACATAAAAGAAAAAGGAAGATAAAATAATAGTTTTTATTTTTACTAAATGGTACCAACCTGTGTGGAGGATTTGACTTTTTTCATATATTATGTTGTGGTATTTTAGTTAGGGAATTAGGATTAGCTTCTGGACAATTTTCATTTTTGCTGGTGTTATATTTTAGTTAGGCATATGATGTGGCGATGGGAGCATGATTAAGACATTCTAAAAAACAAAGGTTTGTGAATTATTCTAGTCTAGATGGCCTCTAAATAAAAGTTTGAATTTTCGTACAAGTTTTATGCTATTTGATGTGAAATTAGAGAATTCAATATACATAACAAGTAGCGAAAATGGTTCCACTTTATGTCATAAATTGACACAAGAATTATGTTGGGGTGAAAAGAGAGGCTTCTGTTCATATCTTTGTGTTTTGCTATTTGTTTCATTAGTAACAAGGTTAAAGTATCTTTTGACCCTACATGAATAACTTTTAAATGTTGATTTTATTTTTGCTAGCATGTTCTTATAGTATATGAAATTAACTTGTTGAACTTTGCCACATAAAGCTTTGAATTATCATAATATTTCATATGGACATATTTTATGTTATCTTCTCTGATTTCTCAGTGCTTGTTGGTATCCTTTACATAATATATTTAGGGAAATTCCATTTAAATGATCAATTTAGTTGTAGATACACACTCCTTAAAATTTATTACTTGCTTTGAATCCATGTACGGGGCATATCTTGGATAGGGTAGTTTATATAATTTATGTACACGGTGCCCCCATTTCTACCTCCAAAAGTAGCTATAAACCATATTAAATGCAAATTTAGACAGCCCGAGTACAAATATTGGGTAAAATTTGAATATACAATGCAAGTTTTGAGAAGAATGCTTTAATTTATCATATAGCATGGTTTTTTCATTGTATGACTCGTATAATCGTACTATCACTTATCTTGTTTTGTGCCAAGACCACGGAAACGTGAATACGTGTGAAGAAAACTGCATTATGAATCTACTGGGCTAACCTTCTAGTTGCTAGTTGATTCATATATTTCACATTGATTGTCGATATTTCACAATGATTGTCTTTTGCAAATGGGTGGAAATGGCTAATACCGACAATTCGCCTCAATGATTCTCGACAGATGGCTGAATACCGACAGTTCAGTTGAGTCATATGTCGAGATCGACAGATGAACTATTGAGATTGACAGATCAACTGGACACACAAGATTTTTTGCACGTCAAACTTTGCTTCATCCGAACATTACACGTGCTTTTGGCATTAACATATATGATTTAGTTGGATCTGACTTTTTTTTTTTTTTTTTTTCATGCAATGTTACTGTAGGCAACATGAATTTCGAATTCGAAATTCTGGAAAATGCACGGTTACGTGGCAGCATTTCGCAGAGAAGTAATTTGAAGTACAGAAAATGGGTCATGGAGCATTTGGACGATCGATGTGTGGTAACATACTATGAGGAAGTCGATGTTTACGTTAGTCCCTTCTTTAGTTTACATTTTGTAACGAAAGCTATGGATAGTTTTATATCGATTTTATGATTACTCACCATGAAGTTGTTATGTGTAATCTACAATTCGGGGTTTAATTTTGGTTCGTTTGAAATTTTAATAAGGTTGTCACAATCGTCATAAATCATTGTTTGTAAGCTTCGGATCATATGCAAATCAAATATATTATTGTGGTGCATTATTGTTTGAGACACTATGCTCATGATTGAACTCCTCATCTCTTACGTTGTGGTCCTCATCTGCTACGGCGAAGTGGCCAATTTGCCTCCCTCTCCATGTCAACACTTGGGAGTTCGGTTTTCATAACAGTAACGCACAATGCAGTTTAATTATATATTGATATGTACCAATTTAAGTTTTCGTCATCGCGTAATTCGGCTGGCGGTATATTCAAGTTGGACACTTTGAACTTTAATTCAACATAGGCGCGAGGATCGAGAATACCTAGTTTCTCCTTCAATTGTAACACAAGTCCAGCTAGGGTAATGTTTGTCGACACTAAAATGGAAGTGGTTTTTTCTCCTCTCCACTTCCATTCGTCGTCCACAAGTAAAATTTTTCCCTCAACACGATAAATTTCAATTGATTGTTCATACCTGAAATGATGCGATTGCAACGGTAATAATTTCTCACAATTAATACATTTTGATTTAATAATATGAAGGAGAAAATTTATAATATTTCAATCCATGTATTAGCGGCATGCGTCATGAAAGGTTTCAACAGTTCTCAAGTGTCGCATTCGACAGTTAAATTGTCTATCCCGTCAGTTTATAAATGTCGGGTTTGACATTTCATATGTCGAACCCGACAGTTTTGAAATGCCGTAGATAACACAAGGATTTGTTTGGGACCTTCCACAAATTTCATGGAAATATTAATGGTGATAATCAATTCTGAATTACATCTTTGCAACATTTAATAAGTCAATGTGCTTCATTAAATATTGAAAGTTTCACATTTGCATAAATGATATGTTATCTTTTCCCTTTAAAATGTATGTGAAAAATCAATAACATCACCACCAATAATAATTTGAAAAAAAAAAAAAAATTATCATCATCTTGTGTTTCACTTTAAAAAGTAGTAAGTCATTTCATAAAAATGTAAATAATTTGTAGCAACTAACTTCTCAAAATGAATGAAGAGTCCAAATATAATGTTTTCTTTATCAAGGAATGAAGAAGATGAAGAGGAAGTTAGATTTTGTTTATGGGGTTGGAAGATTTTAGTAGAGTTACCATTTGTTCTTCTTTTATCTTTTTTTTTATTTATTATTATTATCAAATATCATATTAAACAATATAATATACATATATCTAATTTTTATTAAATCAAAAATAAATTATCAAATCATAGCATTAAAGAGGTTATAAGGTTGTACTAATAAGCATTAAATGCTCCTAGAAAGTTGAGACTAAGGGTAATTTGGACATTTCACGGTAAAAAAGTGACATTTTTGCACAAATCAAGTGACAATGTTTTTTTTAGTGCATTTTCAAAAACAATGACATTTTTGTAAATTCCCCAATTCAGATATAATGGATCAAGAAAACTCCCTTTACTGTCTACCAGACTCAGACCAAGACTTCAGCTTCACAAGCTGCACCTCCGCCTCCACCATCACCATCACCACAGCCCGTAGTAGCCTTTCTAGAAGCAGTGTCACTCTCAGCTTCAACGAATCCCGCCTTTCCTCCACTTCCACATCCCTCATTATCCACCCTCGCCCTCATACCCACCATGGTAATCCCAACTGGACAGCAATTAAGGCGGTCATGACATTATCATCTGACGGAGCACTCCACCTCCGCCACCTTAAGCTCCTTAGCCTGGTCGGCTCCGGGAACCTTGGCCGCGTCTTTCTTTGTCGCCTCCGCGACTACCATCACCAATTTCGCTCTTAAAGTCATCGATCGAGATTCTTTAACGTCCAAGAAACTCTCCCATGTCCAAACTGAGGCACAAATTCTATCCTCCCTCGATCATCCATTTCTTCCAACTCTCTATGCCCACTTACAGGTATCCCATTACACTTGTCTTCTTACAGACTACTGTCCCAACGGCGATCTCCACTCCTTGCTCCACAAGCAACCGAGTAACCGATTACCTCTTCGAGCAGTCAGATTCTATGCAGCCGAAGTTCTTTTAGCACTTGAATATTTACACGCACAAGGTATTGTGTACCGTGATCTTAAGCCAGAAAACATACTAATACGTGAAGATGGTCACATTATGTTGACGGATTTCGATTTGTGCTTCAACACTGACGTTTCACCAAAATTGGAAAATCGTAAATATATTAAGGTGGTATCCAGCAGAAAATATTCTTGTTTTAATCGCAATCAACAGGAGGAAAGAATTACAGAATTCATAGCCGAGCCAACGACGTCGTTTTCAAGATCGTGTATTGGCACTCACGAGTACTTGGCGCCGGAGTTGATTAGAGGTGATGGCCACCGTAACGGTGTAGATTGGTGGGCATTTGGAGTTCTAATCTACGAGTTATTGTAGGGCAAGACGCCCTTTAAGGGGAGAACAAAAGAGTGTACCCTGCGCAATATTATATCAACCAGGGGAGTGAGTTTCGAAGAAGAAGAAGAGAAGGAGAAATCTAGGATGGCGGAGGCTAAAGATTTGATAGAGAAATTATTGGTGAAGGATCCCCGGAGGAGGCTAGGGTGCTCAAGGGGTGCAACGGATATTAGACGTCACCCATTCTTTAGCGGAGTTCAGTGGCCGCTGGTACGTATGTACAGGCCGCCGGAGTTACGTGGGTTGACCTTAAAGAGGAGCAAGAGTAAGGCGGCGGTGAGTGGAGTTTTATCTCCGAGGAGGCGGCGTTGCTTGTGGAAGAGGCTAAGTAATTTTTTGAGAATTAAGGGCTCCTCCAAGTATAATTTCAATTCTAATCATAATTATTATGCTTATTTTTATAAAGTTAGGAAATTTGGTTGAGATTTTCATTTTGTTCTTCTGTAAAAGGCTAAAAGCTTGTAAAGTAGGTGATAAAAAGCACATCAATTTTAATGAAATTCTTTCTTTTACCATTAGAAAGTTGTAGTTGCAACTTGTAAATGAAGAGAAGAAAAGAGATGCATGTTTTGAAAAATTAAAACTCGATCCCGTGGGAGCTTTACACAAAATATAATAGTAATATTAAAAATTAAAATTTAAAAAAAAAACCAAAAAAGTAATAGAATTTTTCGCAAATCTTATTGGGCCACACCTCCTTACCGTGCATGCTTTTCTTTATGACATGTTTGATAACATAAATTAATATATCGAATAGAAAAATGACATACTTCTATAAACATATTCTACAAGCAGAAAAAGAAAGAAAAAAAAAAATCATGAAACAGAAAATCCTTACTCGTTGAATAATACTCTTGTGCATACCTAAGAAGGGTTGAAAAACCCTCAATCTATTACATAAAAAAAGGGTTACGCGGAGAAGTGAATTTATGAGTAACATGAATGTTAGTTCTCTATTTGCAATTGGCTATTTTTTTAGGCAAATTTAAAGTAATGAAGCTGTAATTTAAGTCAAAATA
This sequence comes from Osmanthus fragrans, assembly GCA_019395295.1. Lineage (NCBI taxonomy): Eukaryota > Viridiplantae > Streptophyta > Magnoliopsida > Lamiales > Oleaceae > Osmanthus > Osmanthus fragrans. The sequence goes on along the minus strand of CM033344.1, from coordinate 107,967 downwards.
GTTAAGGGTTGGTACTATAGTTCTCGAAGGAGTCAAATATGTTCAAAAAAATCACATATACAATTAGAAGTCAAATGAGTGTCAAAGTGCTGCACAAATCATGCTCCAAATTTTTAGCCACAAGCTGTAATACATTTTTCACATAGAAAATATTTGAACTAGAAAAATAATACTTCTAAAAGAATTGTAGTCATTTGACTTAGGGTTTTAATGCATTTTGAATCACCTTAATCCAATATAGAGAGAGAATGTTATGATGAAAATACTAACGACTGCACACAGACCTCTTGCTAGCCATCCCATAGGGGGCCAATCGATGATGTTATCTGGGAATCCTAGTTTTGCGATTTTTGCTGATTTTCTAATCCTATTCAATTTCAAACACTTTATATTATATACCAAAGCTTAGATAGCCCCAAAGGTAGGTTAATTCATTATTTTACATCATAGATCATTCATTTGAAAATCTAAAACACATTCTATTGATTTTTTATTCAACTTCAAGATCTTTGATTCTTAAATTCATCCCAAATGTTATTAATGATTGAGCCTTATATTTAGTCAAGAGAATATACTTTGAGATGAAATATATAATGATATGGCTCATGCCTCAACCATAGATTTAAAAAAAAAAAAAAAACCCATTGATCAAACACCAAACAAAACCCTACCTTCACCTAAGCCTTCAGAGTTTTAAAGTTAGAAAAGAGGCACTAGGAGTTTCAACCCCTAGGAACAAGTTTGTTTTTGGTAATCCACAAGAATAAAAAATTAGCCTCCCTAATGAAGCCAATGTTGATTAGCTTTTCCACCTCTTCATTCAGGGCCTCATACCTTTCGTTATTCAATGACCTCCTCTTTTGCCTATGCAGAGTGCAATTCGGATCGATCTATAAATAGTGACAACTGACCCTTGGGTCTATTCCAATCATATCTTCGTGTTTCCTGGTGAAGACATTCACATTTCTTCGGAGGAAGTTTTTCAACTCCTCCTTCATTCTTTCTTCTAGTTCTTTTTTGACCTGCAGGACCTTAGACGCATCTTGTAGGTCAACTGGAAAACTTTCAAGCTCTTCCATTGTAGCGCTGAGTGAATCTGATTCAATGATCCTTGGGTCCAGTTCTTTCAAGGATATTTCAGGTCTGGCCTCTGCCATCTTAAATGGGAGGTTGTGACATGCCCAAAAGAGGCGTCAAAATAATTCCTTACTTTTGTGAAATTTGTCGTTCAAGTAATAATGTGGTAAGTAAGGGTCATTCTTGCAGAGAATTGTTTTCAATTACGTCCATTGTAACAAAGAAAATAAAAATGTGCACAAAGAAAAGGGGGGTTTGGTTGGTTAATTAAACCAAGGAAGCGAAAAAAATATAAAAAACAAAGAACTAAAATGATAAAAAATACAAAGTAAAGGAAATGTGATCGAGTGGTACTTCTTCACCACTAGAATGATTTTCTTATCAATTTCACAAAAGATTTTCGTTCTCAAGATCAACAACAATTCGAGAATAATCACAAGCTCGATTACCTCAAACTCTCCTTACATTTTAGTTGAATAAAACAAGTTCTTTACCCAACCCTATTCATTAAACAACCTAGGATAAGCTCGTTAGATTTGATTTAACAAAAGTATTCACACGAGATAGTCGAATTGAATTAAGGACAAACACACAAACTCGGTTTGTTAACTTAAGTGATAATCCACCTACATTTAATATAAATTTCCTCATAATCCATCAAAGTGTAGTTGCTACTAGATTTTGGTCAAATTAGCGATTACGTACTAAAATTTTCAAAATAGCATATATTGTAAATAACTCAATCATCTAGTTGACCCGCTAAATAATCGAGAAGAATAATAAACACATTAAGCACACTGAATTAATCACATTAATCTCAAGAACTATAAAGCACCAAAACAATAGAAAATCATCACAGGGTTCCAAACTAACCCCCAATCACATACAAGTTAACTATCCATAAATAGATTCACAAATAGCTAACAAAATATTACTACACAATGATAAAAATGAGATTAAAGATGAGAAATGACTTATTGAAGGAGATGTGGCCTTTTTCATCAATGGAGTCTTCTTTTTCATCTTCTCATTTCCACCATTGTTGAAGGAGGAAGTAAGCTCCCAGATTTTTCTTGATTTTTGGTCGGCTCCCTCTCTTCTTTCTTACCCTAAAAATGTCCCAAAATTTTGTATTTAAATTGTGTTGAAAATTGGATGCGATTTGAATCGAAAACGGGTCAAAAAGGGGTCAAAAAATACGTTTTTTCGGCTACCTGGGCGCCGCGGCGCCACAAACTGAAGGACGGGCGCTGTAGCGCTGCTACAGTGGTGCTACAGCTACCAGCCCATATTTTCCTTAAATTGCAGTCTAGGTCTTCCAACTTTCGATTATTGTGCATTTTGGTCCCCAAATTTATATTTTTGTGTACTTTTAGTCCTTTTTTTTTCTTTCCTCCGTTTTCTTCTCCAATTTAGGATTTTGGCAATGAAATACCTACAAAATCGAATATAACTATATTAAGTAGCAAAATATTAATGAAAACTCACAAATATCTAAATTTAATGGTATAAATAAGTGCAAAATTCGCACTTATCAGGTTGCCCTTCTTCAGGGGCTTCTGCCATTTCAGCGGCGTGGAGTACCATGTTAACTAGAGGTTCGACTTTTCTCAGGGAATTGAGGTAGCACTCCCTGGAGCTCATCTGATCGCCTCTGACAATAGCAATTCCCCGTTCAGTGGGGAATTTCATGCATAAGTGATGAATGGAAGTAACGGCCCACAATTCTTTCAAGGCAGGTCTTCCTAGCACCCCGTGGTATGCTGATCGACAGTCCACAACAAGAAATTTCATGAAGTGGTGTGCCACTTGGGGTGCGGTTCTCATCTCAACAGCCAGGGTAATCTTACCTCTAGGAATAATGTTATCTCTTGTGAATCCGTAAAGTGGCGAAGTCATGGGGATGAGTTCATGATCCACTTTCATTTTTTCAAATGCCGATCCGAACAGGATGTTGACGGAGCTCCCGTTGTCTACCAACATGCGTTTCAGCCCGTTGCGGGCCACCACGACTCTAACCACTAGAGTGTTGCAGTGCGGATAATGCACGCCAGCTGCGTCCTCCTGGGTAAATGAAATTGGTTCTACAGCTCTTCCCCTTTGGGACTAGCTCACCACATAGTTGGCCATAGTTGGATCTTTGGCCTCCCTGATGTAATTCCTTTAAGCGTTCTTGGTTTCACCTCCTAGGTGGGGCCCCCAATGATTGTGTCAATTTCACGGATGGGTTGGCGCTCATCCGCTGCGACAGGGCCCCTTCTAGGGCGCTGTCCACCTCGGGTCCTTTCCCTTTCTTCGTTTCTTTCATTCCGAGGCGAATGTCGCCTCTCTTCCCTTCTTCTTGGGGATCTTTCCCTTGGTACATCGTCCCGATATCGGTTCTCCCTTGCATTTCTAGGGTTGTTTCTTAGCCTGTTGGCATCTCTATAATCCATTGTGTTATGGCCATAGAAACGGTGGAAAGTGCAATATGATTGTATCTCCGCTTGAGGCCTATTTTTAGGCCCACCATCTATTCCTCTATTTCTAGAAGTTAAGGGTCATCCAACGTTCCTAGCTGGGTTATTGGCATTGGGTTCGACATTTTCATAAGCCAGAGTTGGTACGATGTTAAGTGTGGCTGTGTCCAGTGGTTGCCTCGAAGTGGGAGAAATAGTGTGTCCGGCCTGCATCCATCGGTTTACCATTTGAGATGTTGGACCCTTGTCGATCTGCCTTTGGGCGGGGGAAGTCCCTGCGCTGCCCCGTTCCTGTGGTCAATCATTTCTTCGTTGACAATCTCAATTCTCATCATTTCTACCAACGCATCGTACGTTGTTGGGTTCTTGCTTCAGACATCTCTCCAAAATAAGGTGTTCAAGTTCAGTCCGCCCTTCAGGGCTGATAGGGCTTCTTTATCTGTTACCTGCTCACAGTAGGTAATCTCATCGGTGAAGTGGGGCGAGATAGTTTTTCAACATCTCCCCTGCTGCTTGCCTCATGTCCTGTAAGTGCTGAATTGACGATTCTCCATCTCTCCTTGATAAGTATTGGTTCAGAAAAGCCCTTTTTAAGTATGGCCAGCTTCTTATGCTGAGTGATGCAAACCTGCTATATCACACTTCAGTTGCGCTACTTAGTGTCAAATGAAATGCCCTGCATTTCAAAGCGGGGGTGGCGCCTCAGAGGCTCATTTGTGTTTTGTATTTGTTAAGGTGTTTCTCTGGGTCTCTCTTCCCTTCATACTTCGGAATCTTGGGAGGGACAGAGTTATGTGGCATGAGGAAACTGCGGAGCTCCCTGGAGAAGGGGAGATTGTCATCGTCGTCATTCAGCTCATAAGATCTGCACGGCTCGTCTGAATCGTTCTCATCCGCTACGGGATGATGCTGATGTGGTGCAGATTCGCCTTGATTTCCCTAATCTACCAAGTTTTGCCTCTCTCGCCTATTTTTAGGTGGAGGGGCTTTGTCTCCTTAGCTTCGGATGTGCTTTTGGGGCCAGACCGTTTGTTGAGTGGACTAATTCCTATTTCTAGGCGTCCGTCCGATCCGGTCAAAAACGCTTAAGGACCTTTGTGGCCGCTCTTCATATTCTAGAAGGAAGATATTCTCTCCGACAAGGCCACCATCAGGCGGGGCGACTGTATAATTGGAGGTATCTATTCCCACTTCTCTTTCAAGTGGGACTTCCTCCTGGGGACTCCAATGAGCCCTTCTGTTGGATTCTGCTTCGGTTCGTCTTTGAACCTGATGTTGATTTAGTGGTGGTTGAAGACCACCTTGATTTTGCACTTGTATGAGGAGTTCTTGCATGGTAGTATTTTGGGCTGCTATGTTCCTCATGTTTGCGGCCATGCGTGCCACCTCGGCAGTTAGCAGTGCAACAGTTATGCCTCCTCTACAGTGTCGGTGGTGAGGCATTTGAAGTGTGACATTGGTTCGGTGATCTCTTCTTCAGAGACATCCCTGGTTCTCCTTATATTTACATTATCTTCAGAACTCATGGTCCGAAGTGGTAGAGAGCAAGCTTCAATTAACAACTTCCAATTCTTTTTCAAGAATCAATCCCTTTTTCAAGGTAGAATATCAACCGAATATTCGAGCAAGTTTTTTGGTGGAAAACTCGTGGTTAAAGTAAGTTGCTCACAGACGACGCCAATCTGTTGACCTAAAAAAATGGATCTCCAACGGTCAACAGATAAGTCTTTGAGTCAGTTTTTCCCTGCATACGGTAGCAAGTCGTTAGTCACTCGTGGCCCTTTTCCGATGGGGGTAGAGCGGCCACGAGCACTCCGACGATCAAGTCAGTTTTCAGTCAACCAGAAGGAGATCATCGACGATCAAATAATCGTCGGGACGTGGTAGGAAAATATGAAAGTGGCAAAGTTGATATATATCAAGGGAGAGAATAAGTTATATTGATCAAATGTCAAGGGTGCGAATCCTTCTTCTAGCACAAAGTGAGAATATTTATACTAAGGATGGGAAGATGAGTCGTTGGATGAGGAGACACGTGGCGCCAGATCCTTACGAGTCATCTCATCCTAGGCATCAGCTTGTTAATTCATAGGTTGACGGATCATTAAAAGTCTTGGCGAATACGGCTAAATTGACCGTTCGAACCCTGCCACACGTCCCATCAATCAGTTAGGGATTTGACTTGAAAAGATCTTTGTATGAAAGATCTTGATAGATGTGAGGCGGGACATGTTTGTGACGAGTTGTGGATGCGTAGTGCGGGCCTCTGCATCCACTGTGGAGTGCGGATGAGTTCGATTCTGCTGTGGGTGAAGGCGCTTCAATTCGGATTGATCCATTCAATTCGGCCATATGAAATTAGTTCATCTGATGCGTGGGGTTAGTTTCGTCTGACACGTGACGGATCTCAATAGACCCGTAACAATATACACCTTCAAACCGTTCAAGCAATAATATTTTGATTATTAATAAAAGTAAAATCAACAAATAAAACATGTTGTATTAAACATGACAAAATATTACTACTCATAAACTATCATCCACCTCCAAAATCCTTTTTGGTACAACATATCAAATACAGTTCCTACATAATAAATTAACTAACATGTACGCATGCCCCTCTGATACCGCTTCGACACAAACAAAAATGAAGAAATGAAGAAACGGGCGCTTAAATGAAAAATTCATCTTTCAATAATTATTTTTATGTTTAATTTTTTTTATTTCATTTTATTTTATTTAATTGTGATGTCCCAAAGAATGTCACGAAACATAAATGATAATGCTTCCATTTAGATTCCAGTTCATTCAAAGTCACCACCAGAAAATTAGATAACATAATATTCTCATATTCAATCTCATCTTAAAAGATGCAGGGGTCCGTTTGCAAAAGTGAAATTTAAGTGAAAAGAAAATGAATTTTAAAAAATTTAATTGGCTAGAATTATTTTATCAAAAATTATCAATTAATTGTATTTAATTGATATAATTTTCCATCTAATCCGTTTGACTTTATTTTTCATGCAAATTGTTATTTTTTGAGATAAACTTTTTTACAATCTGTATTAAAATTTGTTTGAATTACCAAAAAGTAAAAAAAAAATATTTTGAAATTTTTTTTTGTGTTCGTTTAACTTCATTTTTCATGCAAATTGTCAATTAAATGATTTTTTTTTACCATTGAGTTTAAAATTCGTTCTCATTGCCAAAATATAAAACAATTAAAAAAATACAAATAAAAAACCAAAAACGGCTTAATAGGTGAGAAAATATTTCCAAACAAAACATACATTGGAGGATTGTACCTAGAAAAAGGTGAAAATTCAATTGCCAGTTCCATGAAAAAGGTATGTATCAAACAAACTCTTAAAATGAAAACTACATCCAAAATCTAAAACACTGAATGAGTAAACCAGCTCCTCTTAAAACAGCATCCGCGGAAGGTAAAAATCCTTTTGATCAATTTAATACCCAAAAAAAAATAATTAATATGAGCATATTTTTGGAGGTAAGGGACAAAACAACGCTTCTACATCGCCAAAATTATTTGCCCACTTCCTTGACAAAATGTCACGTGACATTCAATCATTTGACGATTTAAAAACAGCCAATTTTTGCATCCAATCATCTGCCGTCAACACCACATTTGCTGAGTAGGTGGGCAAAAATATTCCATTAAAATGACTTATTCTGGGACAGAAAAACACGCGCAGAGTCCAAAGTCATGAAAACAACAAAATAATTAATATAAGGCCAAAGCTCCCTCAATAGATTGCAAATATTAAAATCCTCATTCCGTAACAGTAAATATCAACAGACGTTATCCCCAACTGCATTTTGAATGGGAAAACTGCAATGCGTCAGATTGGTCGACTGAAAAAATGAATGTAGTACAAAATTGATAATTTCTTCTTTCCTCTATCAACGCCAACTGCGCCACCTCAACGAGAAAACTTTTGGCCAGTTTTAAACTGAACTCTTTGATCCCAATTGTCACTGGCCGATTAGCTACCACCACAGGAAATTGCAACAGCAAAGGTCTGAGATTTTGATGCTGCCACAATGCTCATCTCATCATCACCAATATAATATAACATAATCGTCACCTATATATCATCATACACAGCACAGAATACCAGTCCCACCATCTGTCCGGAAACTGCAAAATTAATCTTTATAATAATGATTAAAAGTTATCTCAAATGATGAACTTACAGCGAGATCAGTGGATTTGATACTTGTCAAAAACTCGCAGAAACATTTACTAATGTTGGAGCGAGTAGTAACATTTTAATTTATTTGGCTTATAAGTTTTGAATAATTTAAAACTTGGACATACGAACTGCATATCAGACCTGTTTGCTTAAGATCTGGACGATCGATGATCTCCGCTAAAAGATTTGAGACGCTCAATTAGGCTGGCCTTCAGCGACTCAGGAATTTTTGAAATAAACTTTGGCTTCGCACTAGAAATCAACAGCCCCCTGCGGTAACACCATATTCATGAGTTGGAGTTTCCAATTTGGATAAAGTAGGGGAAAGAATAGAAAGATTTTCAGGAAAATACACGGGTACTTCACTTGGAGGATGGCAAAAAAAAAAACCATTATATCCGTTACCCGCAGGGCCCGCCCCCGTTCCCCGCCTAATAGGGTACGCGGGGTAGGAGGGGACGGGAGTCATTGCCCCAAGACGGAGGCGGATGGGTACAAGAACATGGTCTCAGTCTCATTACTCGTCCCATTTAAAGTTCATTTCAAAATACAAGTTTTTTATCACACAAAAAGGAAAGATGATTTCTAAAGGAAATATGATTTTTTCTACAATTTGAAAAATGGTAATGATTTTCACCAACTAAAAACATTAAAAAGATAAATGTAAAATTAGAAAAAATAAAGGGGACAGTATACGGGATAAGGGGCGTGCCAACCCTGCCTTGGCTTAATTGGGTATGGAGACGGGGCTAGGAGACAAAAATACTCAACAGGATGGGTGGCGGGAATGGCCGTCCGGCCCCCTGACATCCCTACTTCACTCAATCATGAACAAGTATGACCAAATTAATTTTATCTAAGAATATGACTCAGTAACAATATGAAACTCCATCACCAGTGGTATCTGGGGTGAGAAACTACATATCTCTTAAATATAACTCAGTAAACAGTATGAAATTCCATCGCCAATGGTATCCAGGGCGACAAACCACATATCTCTCAATCATTGATAAGTGATATAAAAGGTAATTCAAACTGCCAAATAGCCGAATCAACAATTATCTTCCTGCCCTTTTTCACTATGATAAATGATTATTACCTTCACCATAATATTCGACACAATCAGATTGGTTATGTGTTCCAAAAAGCTAAGCATGGAAAAAATACTAGTACATCGTTAATTGAACATGAAAACACATCATCCTGGAGAAAAAAATACAAGCACGGCATCCTGGGGAAAAAAACACATAATGCGTCCTTTAAAATTTACGAAAAAGGACACGTACCAGATTGGAAAAGGGTCCACAATGATGATTTGAATTTCAGGATGAATTCAAGGAAGGAAAAGGGACGAATTGAATGAAAATAAAAAATATGCTAAGGCACCCTTTTAATATAAAATATGAAACAAGCAAGAAAGTTAAAATGAAAATTTGGATGACTTCTGAAGTTGTTAAAGCATTAAAAAGAAAAATGATAACTCCAAAAGTCAATGAGAAACTATACAAAAAAATTAATTGATCAAATTTGTTCCAAGTGAATCTACATTTCTTATAAGTACGATGATTTGACCATATGGCCTTCAAGTACAGCTTCTATACCCTCGTGGATAAAGGAGGAACATTGTGAGTGATTTTTTTACATAATGATGAGCATAAGAGTCTTATAAACTAAAATGAACAGTGCAATAGTAACAAATGCAAAAATATTTACTTCCAATCCCCCTTTTTTATTTCGCAATTCACTCTGGATTTTTATGGTAAATTTTTTTGCATGTAAATACAATAAATGAAACTCTCAATGATATAATCATTGCAATAGCATGAATAACAATATCATTCAATTCAAGCATTAACACGAAGGGAAAACAACGACTCTTCAAGTAATTGATAAATTATAAAACTTTTAAATTGATCAGTCTTGTTCTAAGAGAAGCTAAAAGATACAATATTTTGACTTCATGGGCTTCTCGACTGGCGTTATCATCATTTTGAACAAAAACTTTCATGTAAATGATAAGTAGAAAGGAAGTAGGAACTACAATGAATAGTGTAGTAGAATAAATGCAAGAAACTTTACTTCCATAATTTAGTGGATACTTTGCAAGAACTCGAGATTTAATTGCCTACAAACTAAATGAATATATGTGATTCCTTTTTAATAGCTTAAGCTTATAAATGAGATGGTTAATATGGAACCAGATTAGGGCAAAACGATGTTGACATGAGATGGTTAACAACTTAATATTGATTTCTTAAGACTAGGATGATTTTGACTTCATGGGCTTCTAAGCTTTCTACTCCCTTCACATATGAAGATGGAACATTTTGACTTCACTATGGTTATTTTTATATGAATGAAGTACAAACGAGGTAGAAACTAGAATGTAAATACATTAGCTACTTCACAATAACTCGGTATTTAATCCCATATAGATAATAAATCTTTAGTCTCTATATTCAATAATGAATTGCTTCTCGGTGATTGCAAAATCGAATCAATATCATATAACAAAGCTAACAAATCAATTTATCATCAAGAATAGTATAATAAAGAACTTATATCCATACCAAATTCAAACATGGAGAACTAATATGATCTGACGGAATTTGGTATTATGCACCTTCTTGACTATTGAGGCACGTGATTCTAGGAGTAATTAATGCCTTGTTCCCCTCAATGTAAATGATCTAAATCTCAACCTCTTAAACGTGGGTATATGGATTGTGTTTTCCCTATTTTTCCATTGGCATCTAATCAAGTTCTGGAGTTCTCATTGAGTTTTAGCGTTACCGGTTAGGCCTGTAGCTCACCTATCAATGAAATGTCCCATGGAACATCCTCTTCTTCTTTCATTGACATCTCTTCTAGTGCCCAGTTAGGCCTGTAGCTCATTTGTCAAGGATGACGAGAAGAAAAGAATAAGGATAGCATACCAAATTTTTCCGATTGTATAATCTATGACTCCTCACTTGGGGTAAGAGTAGACACCATGGTATAAAAGCGCACTTGCTTAATGATATTATTCAACGTTAAAATGCTATTCAAGTCATATTCTCATTTTGGGACATATTACCGTGTTCGAAGTCAAAGTGACGAATCTATTGGTCTTACTCCTTAATGGAGAGACTCTAACTTGGGTTTAAAATTGATCAAATCTGTTTGAAGTTAATATAGATTTCCAAAAAGTAAAATAATTTCACTTCATGGGCTTCCCAAATCGATAACATGCTTGTCAAAAATCAAGGAAGGACATTTTAACTAATTGTCTTTGCAGAAATATGAAGTAGAGAAGAGGCAGAAAACAAAATGAAAAGTACATTAGTAATAAATGCAAGAAACCTTTAATTCCTCACCCTCGTAAAAAAGGTCCTTTCGTCCCCCCACCAATTTCACAAAGAACATCCCTCTTCATCTTGATGCCCCAACCCTATTTTCCAAAAGCAGCATAACAAATTTCCAATTTCACAAGCTTCCTTTCCTCGTTCCTCGTCTCTCCTACCTTCCCCTTCTTTACAAATTTTCCCATCTTTTCCTATGTCATCTTTCCTGTATCAAGTGCTTTCAAGTGGTCAACAATGACAAATCAAATTTCTCTTGTCTTCTTCCTTCGATTTGAGGTTTCAACATCACTCATCACGAGAATTAAGTATACATTGCTTCAAGATTCTTTCTTCAATTCCGTTAATATTCCGCTAATTTTGATTGTTTCGTTTACAATGTGAAATTTTGGTGCGGTGGCACGGCTACCGTGCAACCATCCTAGGTTCCCGTGTTCGCTTGCAAATTGAAGGATCTTATCCATATCCTAAACCAGTACTTTGTCGTGGCGTCTCGAGACAGGTGTGATGCCCAATGTGAAGAGTCTGAGCATCATAGAATACTGTATACATGATAAATCTTTCATCTCTAAACCTAATGAACAAATTTCCTCCTGTTGATCTTGAATCTAATCAATATTAAAGGTAACAATATCTGAACTATCAAATCAATCCACCATCAAGACTTAAGTAACATAAGATATGAAGTTCTATTAATCCATAGCATATACAAATTTGGCTACAAAATTGCTTTTCTCACTAATTATTCGATTGTAATATTTCCTTATTGATCTCAAAGTGCTGGCTATTAAAGACATTGCTTGAGCTCTATAACCTTGTTAATCATATTCATAATATTATGATCTTATTGTTGATGCACATAACCAGCACAAAGCCAAGGGTTATTGTGCTATAGTCATCTTATCCTAAGTCATTAATTCTTCTTTCTTTGATTAGTCATCACTCGAATAAAAGTCGTATTTTCAATGTAGAATAATTGTTTCCTTATCGAAGTACATTCAAGCTTTTGATGTAACATTAATTTGTTACTACATACCAGCTCAATATTCTAGTACCTCGTGTTGCAGCCTTTCTATAGTTCACACTGGTAATTTTTATAAATGTGGGCACCACATTGCCATCAAGTAGTCATTGTCGGTACTTGGTGCGCCAAAAACATCTTCCTCATTAGATAGCTATTCAAGGAATAACTAGTCAGAATCAAGTTCTCTTGGCAAGAGAGAAATGACGGGAATTATAAAGAATAAGAGACCTAGTCAAAGACTACTATGCTGACACACAGAATCGCTTCCCATGTGATGTTAGTCAATATAAAGAATTATAAATTCAAAACTAATATCAGGTGATTAAATGCTGATCACTCGTGTCAATGATTTCAACTATACGATGATTTTTCTGTTTTATCAATAATTTTAATTTTAAGCTACATAAAAGAAAGTTCAATAATTCTGATTTTGAGACTACGACGATTGAGAATAGTTGTTACTTGTCACCAATATATTACTATATCTATGACAATCAAAAAGCGGAACTATTATATGAAGGGGCAATGCATCAAATGCCCCTTTGCACAGAAAATGAATAAACTCTAAAGATAAACAGTCATATTTTAAACAAGTCAGAGATGCAAAAACTTACTTCTTCTCATGGTCATGTAATCTCTCACTGCCCGCTTCTTGTGCACACAACTTTTTTCTGGAGTGCATGAATTTATAGACTTCATCAGACCAACCACAGGATAGCAGAAATAAGGAAGCATCTTTCCCAATTCTGAAGGATACAAAAAGTAATAATTAGTAATCACTTTGTTGAAACATAATATGAGCTATGTTTGAAATATTATCAGTACTTATGGAAAGAAGCAAAGCCTTCCACAATCAACACACAAATAAAGCTGCAAAATGAAGGTGATATAATTATCTTTTCAAATTATATACAGCCAAGATATGCTAACTTTTCATAACAGTTGAAATACGAGAAGGATCCCACTGTTCAAGGATGAACTTCACACCAGGCCTAGCTTGCAGTGGAAGTTGGGAACAAAGGTACTACATTGCACAAAGGTAGGGACCCCGGGTGTAATTTTCCCAATTAAAATAGAGTTCGGTTTAGACAAATTATCTTGGGTAATAAACCAATGTCAGAGTTTCAATAAAAGAATCATGGCCACAGGAGGGGAATGTAAAAGGAAGTATTTTGACGCCTCACAAAGTTATAAGAGATAATATTGTTCACTAAAAACAAATGATTAATCATGACAAGAAAAAAAATCCACAAACAAAAGGTAGTTTGTACTGATCCATGGCAAAAAGAAAGTTGCTATTCAACAATGAAACATACACAAATCTTAATGTCGGGCCTTTTTTGTTAGGGAGAATTGTTTCACTCTGCACCTCTAGATCAGCTAGTTGAAATACAGTAACAAAAAAGAAACATCGTATAATTTAGTAGAAATAGTTTTTTGGCTAAAGCAACATTCCTTTTAAATATATCAAAAGATGGATTACCCTTCTTTGGCCCACTACTGTAAACTACTTATAGAACTGATGCCATCTTAAATGACTTCTGGAGTAAATGAAGTTAAAAATATGTCCAAGTTTCAAGCTTTCCTCGATAACATCCACAAATGTGCAATGGCAGGGAAAGAAATTAAAAGCTTCAGAAACAAAAGTAGCGTACAATTCCTTGAATGCTTCCACTTCTGCACATGAATTAGCATCTTTGGCAAACAAAATGCACAGATCACCCTGTTTTTTCCTCTTCAATCTGGAGTTATTAGAGGGGTTGCTGCTACAACCATTCAGCAAATCCTGGCAATCCAGAGTTCTTGCTGATGCCAACGTGGTTTTTGTGCCAATAGCTCCACATAGACTTCCATCTAAGGTATCATGTTCCACACTCCTAATATTTCCATTACTACTTGCCTTGGGAGAGGATCCATTCTTGTCAATATGAACTGATGCTATTGACTTACTTTTGCTCACACCATTTCTCTCAGTTAAGGACACCACTTTTTTATCTTTTTCCATCAGAGTAAATGATGGCACAGCATTGCCAATTTTCCCATTGGACTCTCTCTTATGAACAAAAATTTTCATATTCCGCGTAGCAGGAAGCTTTTTGATACTCGATTTCTCAAAGACACTGAACTTCCTTTCGGGACTAGAATGCCCTTTATCGACCTTAGATGATATCAAACTATTTGTCATTAAATTGTGGTAGTGATCTTGTTCCATACTTGGTGGCTTCACCAAACCTGACTTTTGGGTTATGGATGTGTCATGGCCATTGGTCTCAATAGATTTGGTAGAATTATTTGCCTCAATATGACTGTCAGAAAATTGTTTTGAGCCCGCTGGTTTCTCTAAATAACCCAACTTTTGAATCTCGGTTGCAGTACTGCCATTCGACTTGTTGGGCATTAATACATTGGCTACCAAGTCTGTGTTAGCTGATCGTGGCCTCTGTTTCGTACGAGAGAAGAAAAGGATATAGACCTTTTCTGACAAAACCTCCCTCAATGTAGAGAGTGAAACATAAGAATCATCGCAGCAGTACCAATGGCCCAATGCATCCTGAAAGTTTGAAAATGAAATCAGCCCATGAAAAGTGTTGCCATTTGACTTGAACTAACATGAAGAAAATACGCAATTTAACTGACTTAGATGAGCAGGACAAGACCTTGATATATGCATAATAGTGCCCAGAATCAGGTGTAAAGCCTGAATGTACGATGGTGCCAAATAGATTGTACTCCGGATATGGATCCTGCAAAAGCCAAAAAAATATATTCTACAGTTAAGTATGAAAGCTAAACAGCATGTTGAATTCCAATTAAAAGTCATATTATCATGCATGATATGATAAGGAATGTAATCCAGATTAAATTCTTTAACATCACCATTAACCATATCTTGTTTCGAATTTTCAATCACTTGAAGTGTAAAGTAAATGACAATCAGTTCAAATGCATTCTAAATTTCCAAAAAAGATATAATTCTAGATTGCGGCACATGAAACGTCTAATACATCTAGCTGGCAATATAGAGTACGGTTAAAGAGTACACAACTCCTGGATGGTTTAACATAAATAGAGAGCAGATTGCAGGCCAATTATAGTTTAATAATAACTTATTCTGAGTAATAAAATTCATTTTTGCTTCACTAGGCTTACCTAAGAAATTAAAAGAGTAAAACACAATAAGTGAAAAGTAACAGGACAAGGATGTGAAGAAAACCAGTTTAAAAAAAATGCTTTGAGAGCCATTAAGATGAACTTCTAGAGGTATATGAAGGAAACCACAATATTTTAACACACACTAGGAGTATCAAAGTTGAAGCATGCATGAAGTCGACTGCAGAGATAGATCAGAATGAGGAGCCATGTCTTGAGATTGGGAGGGGCTTGAACACGAGGATGAGAGATATAATTAGGTGGGAGTAGAATGACCATGTTGATAAGAGCACAGAGAAGGGGTGAAAGTCATGGAGGCAAGAATGAGGAATACAATGAGGAAATTTTCTTGCATACTTCTGTCTCTATATGTGCGGGATATGTTTGGCTAATACGCCGAAATTCTACAGTGTAATTTGGGGCATTATGCGATTTTAAGAAGCTTCTAGGGCAACTAGCATATTTTAAAACATTTAAGGAACATACTTTATGCTACACTCCATATACCAACAAAGCTCATGATATATTAAACTCAACTTCAAAAATCCTTTTGCAATTAATATTTTGTTGGCTTTTGCATGCATGAATGAGGAAATTTTTTCAACTAATATTTTGTTGGATTGTGCATGCATGGATGAGGGACCTTCTCTACTTAGGACTTTAACGTGTAATCATATTCAAAACCAATTATTCTTCAACTGTGCATAAACACAACAAACATTCCACTACTAAAAGTTCACTAAAAGAAAAAGAACGAGCCATAAAGTTTTAGAAGAATTTTGGGGCAGAAGCCGTTTTCTCTTCCATCTCGGCCTAGTTCAAGATTTCAATGTTTGTCCATCATTAGATTGAAAGTTCAAGGTTTCGAGGGCTGCATACTAGAATTTTAAATTATGCCAATTTATTCTCCAAATTCAGAATTCAAGTTTTATTATTATTAACAACTTAAGGTGAGGTGTTTCGTGGAATTTTCCATTACGTTTGTTTATAATTTTAATTCAAATGCAAATATATTGTAGCATTAATGGATCCAACTAGTAGATTAGACTGGGTAATTATGCTCGTATTCAATAGTAGACAAACCTTCAGATTTTTTGGGACAGCCAGTGTTTCCTTTCGTTGGCCGTACATGCTGAAATTGTTAATTGCATGGTTTCGACAATTATTAGAAGTAAACATTAAATAAGCATGTTTATATTCATATATTGTATCATTTTCTGCTAATGGCATCTTTCAAGTATATTGTTGAGTATTTTATAATCATCCCCTCTATCTTACAATATTTCAAGAAATAAAACCATTGGAGCAGTGGTGGACGGAAGGTCTTGAAGGAGAGTTCACAACCAACTATAGTAGTTGGTTATTTCATTATTTCCAACAATCCCATTATTTCGGTTAACGAAGATTTGATTTCTATTGAAACTTTTTTTTTTTTTTTTTTACTATTGGGATATTTTTTCAATGTTGAGATGGACTAGATGATTTTAAATAAGTTAGACTCAATTTCGTTATAGCTGTCCAGTTTTTCCAAGGTTGCCAAAAATTCTTTGTAAATTGTGTGTTTCCTGATTTTGGATTGATTTTAAATGGAGAAGTTAGCCCAAAAGGGTTATCTAACGTCCAGTTTTGGAATCAGGAGATTAAGTTAAGTATATTTTAAGTTACGAGTGTTTTTGTAAACTGCTCGTCTGATTTCGGGAAACTGATATGTTTGGAAAATTATTTGGTCTTTCTTATTGATGGAATTTGGACTTGATTTTTGAATATGTAACAACTCTATATGTCATTACTCTGTTGTCAAATTTCAGAGTCTAAATGTTTCATTTGCCCCATAACCATACGTTGCTTCCTAAAACTGCCCCGTTTGATCGAAAAATTTCGTCAAAGTTTTTTAAGTTAAAATATAAAAATTTTGCATCTTTAACCAGAAATCGAGGCAATAGGGAGTCTATTTGGTTATCTTATTAGATATAATGTTTTTGGTAACAACTAGTTCACTAGGATTCGGAGTGTTACAGTTTCTCTTGGGGATAGAAAGACACCACCAATGTAATTAAGAAGTATATTACATCAACAATCATCACAAAACATACCTGGCTTGCTGTGCACATGTAACTTGAAAGCAACAGAGCCTCCTCAAAAGCAATGGGCTTATCTATCTTCCCACCAAACATGCCCTCAAATCTCTGCAAAAAGCCCAAAACATTACACTGTCAAATTTTACAAGCATCTAAAATCAGAGCATAAACCAAATATAATTCAGTGATAGCCACACCTTGAATTGGATTACAAGCACATTTGGTGCCTGAAGAACTGACATTTGCTTCCTTGCCGCAACCAATTTCTTACAACTAAACAAGCATAAGTTTTCCATCCACATACATAAGCAGCACTTTCAAATATATGGATGCACAAAGAACACTATGTGACAATAGGCATATGTGTGTTAGCACTTGTGTAGGGATACACTTCATTTGAATCATGTAGCATATACTTGTAAACAAATAGATGCATGCATGTGTGGATAACACAATGTAGGTGTGAGGATAACACAATGTAGGTGTGAGGATAACACAATGTGCATGAGTATTGACATGCAGGTGAGTATGTGTACATGTTTGTGGATATATGCATCTTTATATATACATATGCATGGTCTGGTTAAGAGAGTTTGAAATGCTTACTTCTCACACTTGTATTTATTGTTTCCATCCAGGACTTCAGGCTGAAAAAACCTTTGTAAAGCATCTTTAAGTGAGCCACTATGCAAAACATCAAGACTTATGTCCATAATGTCATCCACCTTATTTGACTCTGACCCACACGATAAACATATCACTTGGCTTTGCAAAGCCCCACCAAATATCTCCTTAACCACTGTATTGCCACTCCCACCACTGTTTCCTCCATTCTCAACCCCACCCTTCCTCCTCTGTAGCTTTAACTTCTTCAACCTCAAACATGTACTGTGACAAGCATCAATTACATAGCGCAAAAATTCATGTGCATCCTCTTGTCTCCCCACCTTAAAATGCTCTGCAAATATCCTCAAACAGCTGTTGATTTTTAAAGGCGTATCTAATGCTGCTTCAGTGCTCAATGAACGTACAATCCATTTTTCTAATATGCAAAACGGGCACTCGCTCTTCTTCTCCTTTGATGCCCCAACATCACCTGTAAAAAAATATTGGCAGTTAAAAAACTGTCCATATAGATACAGAAATATATTAACACTCCAACAAGCATAGAGTCATAGGAAACAGAAAATATACATACTTTTATTGGTTACTAAGTTACCATTATGTCTAAGTTCACCTAAAGTTTATTTAAAGAATAAGACAATGTTCGGGAGTTTCTCTGAAAATCAAGTGTAAGGAGGTTTTAAGGTGGGGGGAAAATTGCCCCACGTAATACTTCTACGATACTTGGATGCATTATAATATCAAAAAATAGGTGTTTGTTATTCAGTGTTTCTGGTCCATTCATTTTCAACATTCGAAACCCAACTGTGCAGAAGGTTAATTATTCCTCACATTTTTTTATCAGATATATATTTAACTAGTTTTGTTTCAACACAGTAGTTGATAAGGTGCTAAAACTATTGTTAGAGTATTTCCAAGAAACTCTATCTTTAAAGAGCATATTTAGCAATTTAGAGAGCACCTATAAATTTATAGAGTAAAAAATTTTAAATACTCCAACGTGATCTTTATCTTTAACTGCTCCCAAAAGATATTATTAGTTTTTCATATATTTTATTTTCACTAGCTTCCCTCCAAATTATTGTATTATTTTCCGACATTGAAAATGAAATACTTTGAATGCATTTAATTAAAAGACTAAGTTTGGCTCTCACTCTCTATTTTAAAATGTTAATTTAAAGAGTCTTTTAGAACATAATTTTAAGAGTTGACTCTTTAAAACAGAACATCTTATGTTTAAAGAGACGCTCTTACTACTTATACAAAAATAAATACACAATTACATTTTTCTTCCAAATTATTCGATGTATAAAGTGAATTGATGGTAAAAGGCATCATTCTGGAGATAATCTAATCCTTATCTGTGGTTTATTAACTTAGAAAACCAATACATCCAGGATGCTCAAGCCACTTGATGCACAATTAAAAGTTAATTTATTTTCAAACCATTGCCAGAACAGTATTCTTATTCTTATAATTGTACTTGAGTGTTTATTGGTTAGGAATTAGGATTGCATTTAGCCTGTTAATTGGCATTTATATTAGCTTCCCAACTAGAACTAAGATTACTTTTCCTAGTAACTAAAAATTACCAGGAAAAAGAAATTAAGAGTTTGAGCTCACTGGACTATTTTATTCAATCCTGTGCTAAGTGGATTAGAAGTTCAATCAGCAAAAAGCACCAATTCTAGTACTAACAGATTTTGACAAAATCTTTGTTGTGGAGTGCAACACATCTCATATAGGGATAGGAGTTGTCCCAAGTCAAGATGGAAGATCTGTGGCTTTTTAGTTAAAAGTTGTTGCCGCATGTGCCTTTTTTACTGAAAAGTTATGGACAAGCAATGCGTGATCTGGAATTTAATGCCTTAGTTCAAGCTCTTCTCCATCGGTAACACTATTTGTTTCATTGGGATTTTTGTTTATTCCGACAGTGAGGGGTTCTACTATTTGCATTCACACTCAGTGCAAAGCATGTCAAATGAATTTGTTATCTCCAGTTATTTCACTTCTCATGGAAGCATAAACGGCAGCATAACTAAGTAACTGATGCATTTAGCAAACATAGTTATTCGCTTTGAAGGGCATTACTCTTAAAATTGAAGATCTTTATTTTACAATCATAAGTTTCTGGTTTGTTGGGATTTAAGTTGTGAACGCTAAAATCTATTGTTTACTTCAATCTCCATCTATTTACTCTCTTTCATTACTTTGTTAGTTAAAACTTGTTTCCTCGTCCTTACTTTCAAAACATTGTTTTATGTTGGAAATTGGTTAGACTTCGTGTCATCTTCGGCCAAATATTTGACCCGATATGTTTAGGCAAATAGTTTGCCACTCCACCGCTTCGGGGCTACGAAACGAGGATCGACCTGCCCAATCAGGTCGCGGAAGTCGAGGGGGGAGCATCCCTCGTAAGGGCTCGGGGGCAACACCCCGAAAAGGAATTTTGATTTCCGTGCATATTTGGCATGTCAAAATCAATTTCGGATGAATGAGAAATTGTGATCCAAAGTTGGAGGAAATTTAGAGGAAGCCATATAACACAGTCGCTCGAGCGACAGTGTGTTTCGCTCAAGCAAAGGTGTCGCTCAAGCGAAGATCGAGAGACCAATTCTCTGAAAGTGACGCTCGAGCGAGAATCTAACGAACAGCAAGCGAAGTAAACCGAGGCTTCTTTTCGTAAAGTTGCATGATTTTAATCGCAATCTTTCACCCACATCTCTTCATCCTCTATATAAAGGACCCTAAGCACGACCATTTGAGTACACCATCTCATACTTTGCATTGAGAATCATTCTATTTCTCGCAAATCTTCTTCCTTCTTCATTTCATAAAATTTCCTTGTAGATAGGGAAACTCCGTCGAAAGTTCGTTGTTTTTTGTAGTTTGAAGTGCTGCTACCACAAGAAGAATCCGTTGTATCTTGGGAGACAAATGCCACAAACCGTAAGCACCATAGCGGGGCAATATTGTTTTAAGAAGAAAGTGTCACCACTTGCCTCAGATTGTCATTTCTTCTTCTCCTTTTTCTATTTTTTTTCTGGTTTTGTGTAGTCACATTTCTACACTCGTTTCCTTCATATAATTGTGGTTTGATTACACTCCTGTGGGTCAAACCTTTAATCTTTGTTCATTACTTACAAACAATCATTTCGTACTACTTATAAAGCCCGCTCCCAACAATCTTAAGACAATATTTGTTTGGTTGTTTGTTTGTACCCAACCCGAAGTTTGAATAGCCTTTGTGTGCTATTCTCCTATCCAAATTGTTATTGTGATAATCTTCTGTTTACGTAACAGAAATGAGTACCGTTGAGGCTTCTACAAGTCAAGGTACGAACAACGTGGTACCGCCTATGGCTATACCAATACAAAGTACTTCAATCCCGCATGGGGAGAAATCGGAAAAATTTGAAGGCGTAGACATCAAGAGATGACAACAAAAAATGTTCTATCTTACTACACTCAATTTAGCAAAGTTTCTAAAGAAGACTACACCAACCGTACAAGAAGGAAAGAATAATCGTAAGTCAATTATCGCATTGGATGCATGGTAACATTCTGATTTTTTGTGCAAGAACTACATCCTTAATGGATTGGATAACACTCTCTATGGGGTGTATAGTTCGAAAGCCTCGGCCAAGGACCTATGGGATTCATTGCAAAAGAAATACAAGACCGAAGATGTCGGAACCAAGAAATTCATCGTAGGCAAGTTTCTTGACTACAAAATGGTGGATTCGAAGATGGTGATGAGTCAAGTACAAGAGATTCAAGTTCTTTTGCATGATATACATGCTGAAAAGATGGAATTAAGTTAATCATTCCAAGTTGCAGCCATCATCGAGAAACTCCCTCCTATGTGGAGAGACTTCAAAAACTATCTCAAGCACAAACGCAAGGAGATGAACTTGGAAGAGTTGATAGTCCGTTTGAGGATTGAGGAAGACAATAGGAAAATTGAGAAAAGGTCTATTGTCCAACTTGGAGCCAACTTTGTTGAAACTAAACCAAAGATTGTCAACAAGAAAAGGGAAATTTCGGGTGATGCACCACGAAGAGAGAACTCCAAGAAGGCCAAAAAGTTCAAAGGGAACTGCTACAACTATAGAAAGGCCAGACATCGTTCAAGTGAATGTCGAAAACCGAAGAAGCATGCACAAACCAATATGGTAGAAAAGGATACCCTTTCTGAAGGGATTCAAGAAATGAGTTTGTTTGTGGTTGTGCCCGAATGCAACATGGTTGGAAACTCAAAGGAATGGTGGGTTGACACCGGTGCTACCCGTCATGTTTGTGCCGACAAGGGAATGTTCTCAAGTTATCATGAAATGAATGGAGAACAACTATACATGGGGAATTCTGCAAGTTCCAAGGTTGAAGGATAAGGCAAAGTCACTTTGAAGATGACATTCGGAAAAGAGCTCGTCCTCAACAATGTCCTACATGTGCCGGACATACTCAAAAATCTTGTGTCCGGGTCTTTACTTAGTAAGAATGACTTTAAACTTGTATTTGTATCCGATAAATTTGTACTTACTAAGAATGAAATGTATGTGGGAAATGGATACATGAGCGATGGAATATTCAAAATGAACGTTCTAACTATTGTACCAAGCCAACATGATATTATGAATAAAACTACAAGTTCTATTTACATGCTTGAGTTGTCTTGTTTATAGCATAGTCGATTAGGACATGTGAATTTTAAGTCTATGCGTAAACTGATGCGAACCCCATAGCAACGGTGACTACGAAACCCACAACTAGATTGATGCGGAACCCAAGAACGCCAATAAACCCGATTTTGGACTTAAACCCAACGAAGTGAACCAAAAAATCCAACGATAACAAGATGCGTTGAATCCCTTGATTACACAATGAAGAACTCTCGTACCGATGTTGAATGCCACAAAGATTATTCATCTTTGATAATTTCGATAAAATTATTCATGAAAGAAAAAAGGAGAAAGAAACCTTTTAATTTTTCATATAATAATCAAGTCTAAAATTTACAATGAAATAAAATTCCTATTTATATGAAAACTATGGAAAAATACGAAATTTAGACTCCTAGAATATAGAAACTACCAAAATTAACAAACTCTTGTCAAAATAATGAAAAAACGCAGAAACAGAAAAATTTCTCTGTCAATCCGGACGTCTGAATTTACCCGTTTCGTTGGACAGACTTGCCAGACAGCTTTCAATATTTTGATCATAACTTTCTCTACTGACGTCCGATTGAAGCGATTCAAAGTGCGTTGGAAATATTACTTAAAGGGCTACAACTTTGCTTCAGACATAATCCTCCAATTCGATCATTTACCAGGTAAAAACAGGTTTCAATATGAAACTGAAAACAATTACATAACTTTCGTGTTGATGCAATAGATTTCCGACCTCGACTCCAACATGAAACTTGTTCCTTGGCATGTGGTCTTCAATGTTATGGACTTCATTGCTTGAACATGTAAATGTATAGCTTCTATCAACTCTTTGAAGTCTCGGACTTGGCTCAAATCTCTCTCCAACATACTTCGGATTCTTGATGGTTTCTAGCGTAGCCCGGATCATATCATAAACTTATAAATCAAAGTTTAATTCCGGCACTTAAAATTGATCATAATCATAAATGTGAAATTTGTTGAAGCAAAATTAGCTAAAATACCGTTCCATTCAGTTCAAAGGAACACAACACCTCTAGAACTAATCCATAGCGATATTTGTGATTTGAAATTCATTCAAACTAGAGGTGGTAAGAAATACTTTGTTACATATATCAATGATTGTACAAGGTATTGTTATGTCTTTCTTTTAAGAAGTAAAGATCAAGCGTTGGATGCCTTCAAATATTGTAAGGCTGAAGTTGAAACCCAACTTAATAAATGAATAAAGAATATTCGTAGTGATCGAGGTGATGAATATGGGGCACCGTTTGAAGGATTCTGTTTCGAACATGGAATTATTCATCAAACGACAGCACCTAACTCTTCTCAATCAAATGGTATCACTGAACGCAAGAACCGAACTCTTAAAGAAATGATGAATGCAATGTTGCTAAGTTCGGGATTACCGCAGAACTTGTGGGGGGAAGTTATTCTAATGGCAAATAGTCTTCTTAATCGAATATCCCTCAAGAAAATGGAAGAGATTCCATATGAATTTTGGAAAGGTTACACCCCATCCTACCAACACTTGAAAGTGTGGGGGTGTTTGGCTAAGGTTGAAGTTCCAAAGCCCAAACAAGTAAAAATCGGACCTAAGACTATTGATTGCATATTTATTGGATATGCCAATAATAGTAGTGCATATCGTTTCTTGTAAACAAGTCGGAAATTCAAGACGTACATGAGGGTACCATAATTGAATCGAGAAATGCAACTTTCTTCGAAAATGTGTTTTCATTTAAGTAGAAGGAAAGTATAAGTTCAAACAAAAAAACTTATGAAACTACAAATGGAACTTCAAATGAAGAAGAACCAAGGCGTAGTAAAAGGGCTAGAGTGTCCACGACCTTTGATCTAGATTTTCTAACCTACATGGTAGAAAATGACCCAAAAACTTTCGATGAAGCGATGTCTACACCGGAAGCACCGCATTGGAAGGAAGCTATCAATAGTGAGATAGATTTCATAATGCAAAATTATACATGGGAGTTAGTTGATTTACCTCCCGAGAATAAGCCTTTAAGGTGTAAATGGATATTCAAAAAGAAATTGAAACCTGATGGATCCATTGACAAGTATAAGGCTAAACTGGTTGCCAAAGGATATAGGCAAAAGGAAGGACTTGACTTCTTTGATACCTACTCACCCGTGACGAGAATCGCATCGATAAGGTTACTAATAGCAATAACAGCAATACATAACCTTGAGATTCATCAAATGGATGTAAAAACGGCATTCCTAAATGGTGAGTTAGAAGAAGAGATATATATGGAGCAACCTGAAGGGTTCGTTCCTAATCACAAAGATAAGGTTTGTAAACTTGTCAAGTCCTTGTATGGATTAAAACAAGCTCCTAAACAATTACACGAAAAGTTTGACAAAACAATGTTGTCAAACGGGTTTAAAATAAACGAGTGTGACAAGTGTGTATACGTGAAACATACACCAAATGCCTATGTGATTGTATGTCTATATGTAGACGACATGTTGATAATGGAAAATAGTCACGAAATGTTGCTAAACACCAAGAAAATACTAACAAGGTATTTTGACATGAAAAACATAGGTGTAGCTGATGTGATACTAGAGATTAAAATCTCTAAAACATCAGAAGGAATTGTACTTTTCCAATCTCACTACGTTGAAAAGATATTAAAGAAGTTTGATGTGTTTGAGGAAAGCCCTGCGAAAACCCCTATTGACACAAGTGCACATTTGGTCAAAAATACGGGTGAGTGTGTCACAACTAAAGTATTCACAAGTAATTGACAGTTTAATGTATATTACCAACTGCACTCGACCAGATATTGCGTTTGTTGTGAATAAACTTAGTAGATTCACAAGTAATCTAAGTCATGATCATTGGAAGGCTTTGATAAGGGTTCTTAGGTATTTGAAATATATCTTAACCTATGAATTACATTTCCCAAATTATCCTGCGGTATTAGAAGGATATTGTGATGCGAATTGGATATCCGATATGAAGGATTCCAAGTCCACTAGTGGTTATGTATTTACCTTAGGTGGAGCTGCTATCTCATGGAAATCGACAAAGCAAACGTGCATAGCTCGGTCAACGATGGAATTTGAGTTTATTACTTTGGATAAAGCGGGAGAAGAAGTAGAATGGCTTCGTAACTTCTTAGAAGTTATTTCATGTTGGCCTAGGCCGGTTTCTGCAATAAGTATGCATTGTGATAGTCAATTGGCTATTGAAAGGGCAAGAAGCAGCATGTATAATGGTAAGTCTAGACATATAAGTTGTAGACAAAACACCATTAAGCAACTGATCTCACATGGCATTATCTCCATAGATTATGTAAAATCAAAGGAGAACGTTGCGGATCCACTTACGAAAGGTTTGCCTAAAGATCAATTACGTTGCCTATCGAGAGGAATGGGATTCAAGACTACTACGTAAGAGTCCTTACAATGGTAACCCTACCTTGTTGACTAGAGATCCCAAAATCTTGGTTTAAAGGGACAACTAAGTTGTGAGGATTCCATGAAGCACCTAGGAAATTATTTCCTAACTCATTCCTAAGATATCAAAGTGCCTTCGGCAGTGTAGTTGAAGGTTAAGATAATCTTTTAATGATTCCTATATCTTGATTAAGTCAAGTGAAGTAGGGCAAAATACTCTTTATAGGAGGTCACATATATAAGTGTGAAGTGGGGCCGCTTCAATAAGAATTGTTCAAGGCTTAAATTCTATAAATACTTGCAGAACCAAGAGGGGTTCAGGGCCAAAATGAACCAAGTCATGAGAACTGTGAACGGATTTAGGGAAGATATTTGTGTGAGTACTATTGTCTTGGCTTACGCCAAAGACTGAATGGTTCAAGACATCATGTTCACCAATTAGCCGAGTAAATCCGATAGTATTTCACTAAGGAAGGTTCAAAACCGCAAGCTACCTCACCTGATGCAGTGTCTTTCCGCTCTCTCTACTATGCATCATTTTTTGCATCGCATGACATATGCATATTCGAATTTCCATTCATGTGGGGGATTGTTGGAAATTGGTTAGACTTCGTGTTAACTTCGACCAAATATTCGACCCGATATGTTTAGGCAAATAGTTTGTCACTCCGCCACTTCGGGGCAATGAAACGGGGATCGACCTGCCCAATCAGGTCGTGGGGGTCGAGGGGACAGCATCCCTCGTGGGGGCTCGGGAGCAACGCTCCGAAAGGAAATTTTGATTTCCGTGCATATTTCACATGTCAAAACCAATTTCGGATAAATGAAAAATTGCGGTCTAAAGTTGGAGGAAATTTAGAAGAAGCCATATAACACTGTTGCTTGAACGACAGTGTGTTTCGCTCAAGCAAAGGTGTCGCTCGAGTGAAGATCGAGCGACCAATTCTCTGAAAGTGACGCTCAAGCGAGAATCTAGTGAACAGCTAGCGAAGTGAACCAAGACTTCTTTTCGTAAAGTTGCATGATTTTGTTCGTAATCTTTCACCCACATCTCTTCATCCTCTATATAAAGGATCCTATGTACGACCATTTGAGTACACCATCTCATACTTTGCATTGAGAATCATTCTATTTCTTACAAATCTTTTTCCTTCTTCATTTTATATAATTTCTTTGTAGAGAGGGAAATTCAGTCGAAAGTTCGTTATTTCTTATGGTTTGAAGTGCTGCTACCACAAGAAGAATCCGTTGTATCTTGGGAGACAAGTGCCGCAAACCGTGAACACCATAATGGGGCAATATTATTTTAAGGAGAAAATGTCACCACTTACCTCGGATTGCCATTTCTTCTTCTTCTCCTTTTTCTATTTTTTTTTCTAGTTTTGTGTAGTCACATTTCTACACTCGTTCCTTCATATAATTGTGGTTTGATTACGCTCCTGCGGGTCGAACCTTTAATGTTTGTTCATTACTTACAAACAATCATTTCGTACTACTTATAAAGCCCGCTTCCAATAGTTTATATAGATATTCTTCATTTCACTGTGCCTAACACTTAAAAATCAACAAACCAGTAAGCAAGTTTTCATTGGTAATTGCTTTTTTGTGCCTAACACTGAATCTGTTCATGAATGAGATAAGATCATATTTACAACAACTCTCATGAGAAGAAAAATAAGATAAATATTATCCTTTCCAAAAATATTATAAAGCAACTCTTTTCAAATTTTATCAACTATTTCCTATCAGAAACATCAATTCCGGCCCTGAAATGATATCATTTTCAGGATAATGAACTCTAATATTACAGATTAAATATTATCTAGTTAAAACATCCATTTAAAATTAGCTAAAATCCATAAACAAAATAAATATAAAGATACAATTAAGCACATATACAAGCGAGAGAGCACAGTTGTTAGGCAGAATAAATAATATACAGATGCAATTGTTGTATGTATAGCGAATTGAGTAATTTATTATGGTAAACAAACAAATAAACAAACAAACAAGTAAATAGAAATATGATTAGAGGCTTACAGTTGGAGGAATGGAGGAATCTGAGGCAGAAATTAGCGAGGGGAGGGGTATAAGTGAGGCACTGGAGCACTGAATTGAGGTAGCAGCTGTTACCGAGGTTTTTGAGCCCTAACGGCGACTTCCTCTTAAGAAAGCTACGCTGCCACGTCATCTGCACCATTCTCATAGACGGAGTAATTCCTCCGCCGCACCATTGGCCGGAACAGACCAATAAGATCGCATCGAACTCGAATCCTCTCGACGCTACTCTGTTAATTTGGTTCTCTTTTTTTCCCCCTTTTTTTTTTTTTTTTTTTTTTTTTTTGAAGGGAAGCGGTGGAGAAGGGGGGGAAGTGCAGGTTTTGGAGTTTTGTGGGTTTAACTAATTTTCCCGTAATTTAGACTGTGGCGTATGATTATAGCCCCCGTTTGGAAGGAATAATATTTTTTTTTAAAAATAAGTAGTTGAAAATGAAGGAAATTTTTTTGATTTACGTGTAATATTATTTTATGAAAAATTGTATAGTTGAAAATAGAAGAAAAAAAAATGAAATGTAATGAAATGAAATTTAATGAAGATCAAACATAGGCTAAATGAAGAGGAAAGGGCAATGTACGCAAGAGAGAGTATGGAAGGTTGTTAAAGTGACTCGGATCGAGTCATTCGACTTGCTCAACGTCGGACTGGAAACAGTTCAGCCTATATGAGCCCAAGGGTCAGCGTTTTTCAAGAATATGCTATTTGGGAACAAACATTTGTGTTTGATTCCCATTTTGAGGAAAAAATACATTTTTGAATAGTTGATTGATGGAAAATGAATAATTAAAAATTAAGGAAAAGTTTTAAATTTGCGTGTAATATTATTTTATTGAAAATGTGTGATTAAAAAGAAGAGAGAATTTTTTTATTTTTTTTGGGAAAATGAGAATCAAACAAGGGTTTGAACATGGTTTTTCTTTGTCTACAATCTTCAATCAAGCTTGCACTCTTTTTAATTTTCTTTTTTGAGGAAAAGCTATGTAAAATCATTCATATTTCACAAATCAATACTTATTTGAATAATGTTGATTTAACCCTCTTCTTTTCTCTATGTTTTGGGTAAATCGGCTAAATTCTATGGAAAAATTCGCGTGTGTGAGGTGGCTTGTTTTACGGGCTAGATTTGTTCCACCAACTTGCTTTGAGGGATTGATTATTTTTCAACTGAAAATGCATTTTCAATTACGGTTACAAGTCGGATTGCAAGTTAAGTTGTGCAAATAGACGAGCGTCTCGCACGAGAAGTTCACTGTTCAACTCGAGCCCACGACTCGTCTCTAACTTGTCTCAAGTAAATATCGAGCCGACAAAGAACTCGTTCCACTTAACACTTGAAAATCCACTGACCACCATTTCACTTCGTGGTTTATTTTGGGGTTAACAAAACTGTTTTATAACTATAATTTTCATTTCATTGTCCCTTCGAGTAAAATTATGTTGACCAGTAAGTTGGAATTTCCTTAACGACATCCTTTTTGTGATGGATTTCCCTCCAATATTGATTGATTGGGTTATGGAATGCATCACCATTCCTTCGTACTCCATTGCATTAAATGATAGCTTACATGGTTTCATAAAAGGCAGAAAGGAGATTCGGCAAGGAGAGCTTCTATCCCCTTCTTGTATGTCTTGAGTATCTATCAAGAATGTTGAAGGTTGCAACTGACAGTAGTGAGTTAATTTTCATCTTAAATGTGGTCCACTTAAGATTACACATCTTGCATTTGCGGACGATTTGATGCTTTTTGTGGGAGGAGATGTTATATCAGTTCACATTTTAATGGAATGCTTGGACAAATTTGGAGATTCTTCGGGACTTAGAATGAACACCATAAAATAAAGTTTATTTACAGTTGGTAGTCATTGGCATGAGTTGGAAGAAATTCAATAGTTGACAAGTATTCCAAAAGGTTCGATGTCGTTTCGTTATTTGGGTATCCCGTTTGCTATTGCAAAGCTAAAGGTCAATTGTTTTGCACCTCTCTTAAACAAGACTTCAACTTACATAAATGTTTGGACGGCATCTTCACTCTCATATGCTAGAAGGACAGAACTATTACAGGACTATACTTTAAGGAGTAGAGTGTTTTTTTATTGTCTATCTTTTGGATTCTTGCCACAGTCACTTCAAGGATCATTACGCTATAGTGGAACTTCCTTTGGGGTGCTAAGAAGCCTTTGGTACCTTGGAAAGATTTGAATCTCCTGAAAGTAGAAAAAGGAATTTGATTTTAGAGACATAAAATGCTGAAATTCAGCATTGCTTACAAAATCCCTATGGAACATTCATGCAAAAAAAGGATACATTATGGATTAGATGGGTTAATCATGTCTACCTACGGAGTGCATCGATTTGGGAGAAGACCGCCAAGAAAGATTGTACATGAATTTTTGATCAATGAAAGGAGTATTGACTTTGTAAATAAATTTGGGTCACCGAGAATAGGCCCATTGTGTCACCATGAAAGGCCCGGTTGACTTGTCTGGGTCTGGCTTTGTTCAAAGAGACCATACATTATTTGCGATTATCTAAACGAGAAAATTTAAAAATTGCAGTTATTGTTCTCAAAATTAGGATCATTGACATTTGAATCATTAACTTCTCTTTTCTTTTAAATTGAGTACTTTCATATTTTTAGGTAGGAAGTCATTTTATATGAAATCGCCAAGGCCTTAAATTAAGAGTAATAATATTCATCACTAGTAGTAAGTATCAATCTAGCTGACAATGATATAACATTAAATGATTAATTTGTTAAATACAAAGTTACATTATTCATTTAATTGAATTGAACTTAATAAATGTAGCTACCTAGACTAGTGCTATATATCATTATTCATAAATCAAGCTCATGTTTAATTTAGATTAAAATCAATTTTTTAGTAAATTTTGATTGTTAATCCCATGAAATATGTGATTAAAATTAATTATTGATTTTAACTTAAATTTTAATTCTCATTTTTAGCTGAACCAAGCAGGGCTTAACTTAAATGAAAATCTAACCAAATTTGTTGTTGCGAACTCTTTCTTTTTCTTTCTTTTCAATTTTTTTGGTAAAGAAGTCGGTTTAACATAATTTTATAATTGCTCGACAAACCTAACTAATTTGAAATATTCTTGCCAATATACGAGGTTTAAAGAGTAGCATGATTTGAAAACCTTTAAGGGTAGTTATATTCGCACCGCATTTTTTTAAATACACAATATTTTAATTGTATTATTTCCCCAAAATTGTTATTCATTGTTACATTTTTTTGTCACATTCTTATCATTAATCTTTTATCAATTAGCGGATCTTGTCCTTAATGATGATTTTCATACAAAATTTTTGTTATGTTGTTTTAAAACGATGGAGAAGTATTTAATCACAATTTTAATTTTTAATTTTTAATTTTTTTTGCTTATTAAATACACAAGGGGTAAATAAATCTTTTTATTCTCTCTTGATGAATTTTTTTTGACAAAAAACGTTATCAATGACAAAATGTACTAATTAATGAAAGACTCAAGATAATGATACAATGAAAAAAATTTGGGAATATAAGTGTGACATCAATGACTAAAATTTTGAATATTTCACGCAATTAAAATGTGATGAACTTATTTTCTGTTACGTGAATATATTTAACCAACTTTTAATGAGATGTCTTGTGGGTTATAATGATTATAAACATTGTATATTGGGAATATTTTTGTATTGACTACTTTAAAACTATTATTATAAATGATTTTTGGATAAGTTTAGTTATGGATTTGGTATCTTCCAGATTTTAATATCTAAATCTCTTAAAAATCGTAGGGCCTTAAAGTGTCACATGTTCTCATAACTTTAATATTCATAATCACCATTTTGAAACATGTTAGCTCTATGATTAATAAATTTGTAACAACTTAGGCTATGTTTGATAGACTTTATTTTTCATGAAAAATATTTATTTTTCACCTAAATTCCTATTTTTGGGGTTTTGATTGTTATATTTTTTTCATGAAAAATATTTTTAACAAGTTGGTCATGTGACTATATTTTTTTTCAAAAATAAGGAAAACATTTTCTTTATGGGACGTAGATTTTTATTTTCTAAGCAATTCACATTTTTCAGAAACTCATCTCTATGGAAAAGTATAATATTTTATAAGTTAAAAATTTAAGTCAATCAATACATTTAATTGACAATTTTCATATAAATAAGTGTTCTTTTCATGTAAGTTTCATACTTGCAATCAATTACACCCTAACATTCATGATTACCATTTTCTCCGAATAAACATTAATATTCAAAAATAATAACCACCATTCACTTTTTTGGCAAATAATGATCCAAATCAATCTTAGTAATAAATCATATCCTCGCGATTTCCACAATGTGCAAGTGCAACTCAACTTTTTCATTTTTCAACAATTAAAAATGAATTTTGCACAATATTGTAATGTCCTGTAAGGGACAAGATACGACTATATTGCTTCATATAGTGCAATCATATTTTTAGTCGCACTTGGAATTCTCAAGCAAAAATTTTTGGTGATCGAACCCTTGAACTATTAAATTGTGTGCACATATATCCGTTTGTGCATGGTCCAAATTTCTGTTTTCCATCCATAAAAATCATCTCGGTGATCGTTGCATGTTTTTCTATTTACGATTAGGTTCGTGTAGATATAAGTTCAAAGCATTTGTATGTGAGACGAGACGCTTGAAGGTCCAAGTCCCCTGTTCATCCGTGATCCATCTTTGGCTTCTGCAAAAAGATCCATGGAATTAAGAGGCAGAGAGCACTGTGTAGAAAATCTAAGCCAAATGTGGAGGGCTTTAGGATGACTGAATAAATAGCAAATGTTGCACCAATTGGGGTGACTGAACATATATATATCTGTATTTTCAAAACTCAAATAGTTAGTGACATTGTTTATCAGTTGTCAGATTTTAAGAAAACAAGCCCCTGTATGATGCCCATTATTTGAGAAGACTAATAATTTAAAGAGTAATGTAATATATTTAGTTCTATTGAGATTGTAACCCCAGTTCAAGTGGCGTTAATATGATATTAAATGATAAATGAAAATAAATGATTCAATTAATTTCACATTTCATTTAGCATATCATTTAGTGTCATCAAGATTGAAGTTGCAATCATAGTGAAACTATATAACATTACTCTATTTTGAACAGTGTTCTAAAAGACGTAATGCGTGACGATGTGTGGAGACCAAGTTATGGGTTAGACGAGTTAAGGCGAGACAAAAACGTAAAAAGACATTTTCTTATTTTAATATTTAATCAATTAAAAATAATATCTACCAAACATTTAAAATAGATTTATAGAAACTTTATACATTGTTTCAAAATTTCCAACAAGAAGAGAAGTTTCAAATATAAAATACTAATGGTTCATTTGATTGCAAATGTGAAATTTGGGTGGAAAGAAAACGAATTACAGGAAATTGAATTGTCTATAATTTGTTTTACCAGGAATTGTAATTAATTGTATTTGATTTGTATAATTTTCCTCATATTCCGTTTGACTTTGTTTTTTATGTAAATTGTTACTTTTTGGGATAAATTTTTTTACAATCTGTATTAAAATTTGTTTGGATTGTCAAAAAATAAAAAAATAATAATTTTTGAAATTTTTTTGTCTTCGTTTGGTTTCATTTTTCATGCAAATTGTCAATTAAATAAATAATTTTTTCACCATTGAGTTTAGAATGTGTTCTAATTGCCAAAAAAAAAAAAAAAACAATAGAATTGGGTGGAAAAGAAAATCATTTTCCTAGTTGTAGGGAAATTGTATGCTATCAAACAGGCCCTAAATGGTAAATAAATAGGAATTTTTGAAAAATTTCATTTGTTCAAGGTTTCAATGGGTTGTTTTGAATTTAGGGCATACGAAGTGAAAAAATTAGCATTTAAATTTTAACTTTAAAAAATTGTAAAAAAAATAAAAAAAACTAATAATGCACGCCTAGGCACGCATTAGTGGTCAACGATTGTTGTTGACTGCTAAATAAGAAGTCAAACCACTTGGTTTGGTGTTTCCACCACGTATCGCGCCTTTTAGAACAGTGATTTTGAATAGTGAATTTTTGGAGAATGTGTGGTTATAAAGTAGGGAAAAATTTTGGATTTATATGCAGAATATTTTATTATGTGAATGTGTAATAAAATTGAGTATATAGAAACTAGAATTTTGAAAAAAATGCCCATCAAATATGAAATTAAAAGTGTGGAGCAAACAAAGGGAAAATGTTAAGGTGATGAGACGGAAACAACAAAAATGCCAATTTCATGACTTAAATGCAGCTAAGGACACAACACTTTATTGTTTACATTATTTTCAACTTATTTTTCATATTTTTCTTTCAATTTTTTATTTAGTTGTTTGTTTGTTTTCTTATATATTTATTCTTATTTTATTTTTGGAATGCCATTTTAATTACCAAGCATATACAAGCGCTAAGGAGAACTGCATTATGCCATTTGACTATACCAAGGAGACGCAACCACTAACTAAAACTGCATCAACTATCTATGTGTACAAGCTTTATCTCATCCAAAAATTGAAAAAAAAATGTATTGAAAGCTCTTGCATTAAAGCTTGTAGCTTGAGAAATTATATTCAATGCGTTAAAATTAAACCCCACCATTACCAAGAAAACACAACCTCATACATCATAGGAGAGTGCTCACATTGTCTGTTAACCGTAAAAAGTGTACCTCCAACATGACCAACGGATCTCAAGACCTCTTACGTGCATGCAAGCCTAATTCTTGCATACTTAGACAAACCATTAGCCACTTCTTCGGTGGGTGAAGTTTGTTGTGTGCACTCTGACGGTCAAGTCAGTTAGGGAGAAGAATATACGAGTGTGGAAGGACTTTAGATGTGAGCCTCCAATGTAAAAATAGGGTCGACTTCGGGGGCTGACATAATGAAAGTGAGGCATGTTGATGTAATGAAGCTTGTGACAAAGCTGAATTCCATGAAGGTGAGACCTTTGTTAAGGAGGGCGAGCCTGTCGACGTAATGAAGCCTATGATAAAACTAAATTTCATTAAGACGAGGCCCTAGCTGAAGAGGCTGAGAATGTTGATGTAAATGTTGAAGGGTTTGAAAACATCATCCATTTCCAAGATACGGCAGCAGAGTAGTATGGGATTTTCAATACATGTATTGCGTGTGTATTTATGGCATTGTAAAGACAGTCCGTTACAACTGTCAGGGATTATGCATCTATTGGGCGCGTGTTGTACACGAATCAGCCAGGGCCGTCAATTCAATTTTGAGAAGATGTATTTTTGGTTTTTTAAAGTATATGATGGGAGTATATGTGTACATCGAGGATTATGTTGGAGCTGATCCAACAACGGTGCTTTATTTAGGTTGCCAATAAAAGGGGGGAAACAGTTATTTCTTACCTTTTTACTTTGCAAAAACTCTAAAACGCTTGAAAAAATTGTTGAGATCTTCGTCCATCTATGCTACATTTTCGGCGAGTACTTCCATTGGTACCTTCTGCATGAGTTTTTAACCTGTGTAGATGACAGAACATCATTTCCTTTCGTATTAGTTATCTTAGATAATCAT
This sequence comes from Osmanthus fragrans, assembly GCA_019395295.1. Taxonomy (NCBI): domain Eukaryota; kingdom Viridiplantae; phylum Streptophyta; class Magnoliopsida; order Lamiales; family Oleaceae; genus Osmanthus; species Osmanthus fragrans. The sequence goes on along the minus strand of CM033344.1, from coordinate 72,260 downwards.
CCAATGGCCTCATCTTCTAAGAAGAATACAGAAATGCGGTCTACTAAAAGAGTGGATATGACACTCATTTGTGCCGAGGCTGGTTTGCCTCCTTTAATTCCCACTGAAAGGATAAGAGACGCTATGGGGCCCACACAGTTCATGGATGATGCAAGAGGGTCTCATAGATTATAGTCTCAGGTAGGGGGCTTCCTTATGGCCAACTTATGTGGAAGGGAATGAGTTGGGGACGTTTATTGAGCGATATAGGATACTATAAACCATTGAAATGTTCGTTTCCATGCTTAATGAGCAAGCTTGTTTTCTCGGGGAGGAATATTTTGATGTGTGCGAGTCGATTCTGAGTGGTGGGATGAAACTGCCTTTACACCCCTTCATTAGATATATACTTAGGCAGTATAACTTAGCTCCTACCTAATTAGTGCCCATATGCATGGAGCCAATTGGCAATGACATTTCTTCTTTAGAAGGAGGTCACTCTTGGCGTAGATATGCCTACTCATATCTTTCAAACTCGTTTTCAGCCCTGACCTCTAGTGGGGAGGATTGTATGGAATGGTATTCCATGAACCCATGGGGTCTACATTCCCCATTCATTTGGGGCCCTCTGACCTCAGTAAAGAACTAGAAGTTGTCTTGGTTTTAGGTGAGGGGTCGCTGGCAGATAGTGAGTAAAGAGAGTCTATTTTTGTTAAGATCAGTCGTTCATTGTTGCATTTTGTCGGGCATCACTAATTTGTGTTTTGTTCATCTGTAGTTAACTATTTCAAGCTCGAGTCGTTGGAGTGGGCCATTGTAAGGTCATCTACGAACTTCTCTCAGAGAGGAGATACTTTAAAAATGTGCTTGGCAAGCTAGCCCTTTTCGTAACACACTTACTAATGGCAACCAAAGGTAAGTAGTTAACGCTTTACTGTCCTTTATTGTAATTTTGTATAGATTTTTTACTGTGTTAACGCTTCGCCTTTTCTCTTATATAATAACATGATAACAAAGAATATATCAAGTTGGACATGTTTTCATGAGGCATTTGAGGAAGGCGAAGAGAAAGAACCCACTGAGCTCCAGCTCCTCTACTTATAAAAACTAGAGGGACAGGCTGTCCCGTTTGTTGAAGATGTACCCACCCCCTCCAGAGGAAAATAAAGACAAGTAGGGGAAGGAAAGTCGAGCCTTTTGCGAGGAGGACCCAAAAGAGGAAGCTAAACACCGAGTATCTTCCTCTCTCCAAGTGCTAAACAACGATTGATTAATCGCTAAGGAGGCCTATCAAGGTGGAGCCTATTTTCTCCATAAATATAGTTGAGTTAGAGAAGCCAGATGAGAATGGGGACCTCATCAAAAGAATGAAGGTAAGGAGACTAGTAGATATGATCATTTTGATGGGAAAGCTCAAAATTTCTTAGGAGGCAGGTCCGACGAGATCGCTTCTGTAGTTTTGGAAATGCTTCTCGTCGAGTTCCATGCGATTATGAGGGTCCATCATAAGTATTAGACTCATAAGTATTCATCCTATGCTGAGACCTATGACTCGGTTGATATGTTGAAAACTGGCCTTGCTCTACAGGCTCGCTCACAAAGCTTCTTCCTGAATGTCCAAATGGATATGAGGAAGCTATAGAGGCTAAATAATTTTTTTTTTCAGAAGGCAGCTGATGTAAAAGTTAAGGCCAAGAGGCTGAGGGCTGAGGCCTCCATTGCAAATTACGTTATTGAGACCTTTAAGGTGGGGTACATTGAAGCTGAGTCAAGGATTGGGCTCTTCACAACTGAAAATGAGAAAATGAAGAAGGAAGTCCATCTTTGCGAAACTAAGGTGAATGCCATGACGAAATGGGTCGAAAATATTGATAACTTGCATAAAACAGTTTCGTCGACCTTCGAGGTGGCCAATAAAGAGAAGAGAGAGCTATAAGCTCAAGTGGATGAACTAATTGCTGAGGTCGCCAGTTTGAGGTAATAGCTGAGTGGGGTAGGAGAGGTAGCTGTGAACCACTATGTGGCATATTTCCACGCAACGACTGAGTATGATGGTCTCGATTTGTATCGAAGGAAATCCGCATACAATGAAGTCTTTGGAAAGATAATTGAGTTTCTTTTCTAAGTAGGTTTAGCTTCTGTGAAGGAGGAGTTCCTCCCATCAAAGTCATCCGCTCATGCAGATGATGTAGAAAGTTCTGATGGAGATAACCAAGCGGAGCCTCAGTAGGATGAAGTTGCTACATAAACATAGGCTTTTAATTTCTGTCTTGTTCACTATGTAGTTTCCCTTTGTAATCAGCTTACTTCATGTATATAAAGAATTTGTATTATTTGATTGTCTGATTTTTCTTTCCTCAATTGTTGGAATTTCAATGGATAATACAAATTGATCGATCCTCTTTTAGTAATCGAGCCACAATTGACTTAATAATTTAAATACTTAAGAAACAAACATAGATGCTTGTTTTTCCCGATCTCACTGGTTGGATAATTTTGAATCGTGTCATAATAATTTAACAACCAAAAATTTTGCCATTAGGTTTGAGCATAAGCTCATGTTAGAAACGTGTTACCTTTTAATGCAACTTTCATATGGGCTTGACATAATCAATTCTGAATTGATATTCAAAGTGTTAGGGGTTGATATCTCCACCGTGGGTTGTCAAGGTCATCAATCATTTATTTTAACCTTGTATGCTAATGACAATTCCATAAAGCCATTTATTATCTATTCATGAAAAGATCAACCTCGTAGGTATAAGGTCGGCTTGTGAAGATGCGTCGTACCTTTTATTTCGAAGTGAATAACGTTCTTTGCAAAGAGGCCGCTCTTTCGTGCAAAGAATTCTTCCACGGTTGGGCCATCCATGGAAGGAGTTCAGTTTGTAGGTACGAGGATTGGCGATAATAGGTGCTTCATACGTTTTATTCCGAGATAGATGATTTTTCTTTGCAAGTGCTCGATATTCCAGGGATGGGATTACGTCTTTCCATCCAGGCTCTCAATTTTATAAGTCCAAGACCTCAGTTCTTCAGATATACGGTAGGGACCCTTCCAATTAGGACATATAGTTCCTATACCAAATTTCTTGGAGAAAAGAAAACTCTTCTTAGCACGAGATATTATCTTCGAAATGACCTCTTCCTGACCTTGACAATGTAGTATCTAGCCATTTTTTGTTGGTAGAAGGCAAGCCTTGTTTGGGAATTGTCTCTTATTTCTTCAAGAAAATCTAATTCACACCTCTTTATTTCATCATTTGATATCTCGTTGAAGTATATACGATGAAGTGAAGGTAGTCCTACCTCAACTAAACTTATGGATTCAACTCTATAGGCCATAGAAAATGGGGTCTCTCCTATTGCTGTATGGCTTGTGGTGTGAATCGCCCACAGTAAGTGGGATAGCTCGTCCACCCACGCCTTTTTTGATATGTCAAACTTATTTTTAAGGTATGCTTGATGGTCTTGTTGACTGCTCTACTTGGCCATTTACCTGGGATGATAAGGGGAATAGAAGTGTTTCTTGATTCCTAAGTTTTCACACAAATCCCTGACCTTTTTGTTGTCAAACTGCCTCTCATTGTTGGATACAAGTGAGTGGATACTTTCGAACTGGCAGATGATATTTTCCCAAATGAACTTGGAAGTATTGGCCTCGGTGATTTTTGTTAGCGATTTAGCCTCAACCTATTTTGTGAAGTAATCGACGACGACAATTGCGTGTATAACATTCTCCTTTCCTTTTGGTGGGAGACGTATGAGGTCGACCCCCATTTGGCGAAAGGCGATTGAATACAAGAGTTAGTTCTTGTGAGGGCAGCCTTTAAATGGTGGAGAAATGCTGATATTTATCGCATCTCCTCACAAATCGAAGGGCATCCTTCTTGAGGGTCGGCCACTAATACCTTTGTCTTTGTTCTTTTTGTGTGGTGTTTGACCTTCAGTGTGGTTACCACAAACTACTTCATGAATCTCATGGAAGACATAATTGGCTTCCTCCCCTCCAGTGCATCGTAGGAGGAGTGATGAGAAACCTCTCTTGTAGAGTACCTCATCTTAGAGCACATAGTGGGCGACTTTTCACCTGAGTTTGTTAGGCTCCTATTTGTCCTCTTAAAGTATGTGATCCTTGAGGTAGGCAATGATTGGTTGCATCTACGGTAGAGTCCCTTTGGAGATAGAGGATCTGGAAAGGTGTTCAATCAGCACTACCTTGAGTAGCTCAGATCCTTGCTACTGGCTAATTTTGATAAAGTATTGGCATGAATGTTCTCAAGATAGTATTTGGGTCAACTCAAACTTTTCAAAAGAGGACAGCAAGTCTATAACCCTTTTAAGGTATGCAGCCATGCTATTAAGTTTTGCAGTGAAGTAGTTATTAACTTGACTCACCACCAATTGTGAGTCACTATTGACCACTAGTTTTCTTATTTGCATCTCTTTAGATAACATGAGGCTTGCTAGAAACACCTCCTATTCAGCCGCATTGTTGGAGGACTTGAACCCAAACTTCACTGCACAGTGAGCTTGTGTCCCTCTAGGCTCACTAGTACCACCCCAACTCTAGAGCTTGTTTCTCCTGAAGATACGTCCACAAATAGGTTCTAGGTTGGTGGGTCATTTGGTTCCATTACCATTTCAACGTCTGGGGACTTAGTAAACTTCGTTATGAAATTTTGAGAGTGACTGGCCCTTTATGACAGTTCGGGGCTTGTACACAATGTCGAACTCGCTTAACTTTATGACCAATTTCATTAGCCTTCCTGAGGCATCAGGTTTTTGAAGAACTTGCCTGAGTAGAAAATTGGTTATTAATTTGATGGCGTGGGCCTGAAAATAGGGTCTTAATTCCTGGAGGCGGTTATTAAGGAAGGATGGAGCTTCTCCATATAACGCGTTTCAACTAATAAGAGGGCCTTGCTTACATAGTAAATAGGCAACTGTATACCTCCTTCCTCATTTACGAGTATTGAGCTCATAGCCTCTACAGACACAACTAGGTACAACAATAATAATTCTCCTTCTTTGGGTTTTAAGAGAGGGAGGACTGTCCTAAATACTTCTTCAGCCTTTGGAAAGCCTTCTCATACTCTTCATTCCATTGGATCGTCTTTCCTTCCTTCAGAATTTTAAAGAACTGGAGACACTTGTTGATGAAACGAATGGCTCAGTGCTGCAAGACAACCCGTTAGACTTTGTTCTTCATTGGGCTTGCAGGGTTAGCCCCAGTGCCTTCCTGATTGACCATATAGCCCAAAAGCAGCCAATTCAGTGTTTCTCATTGTTCCCTTCTCGAAAATATATTATGGACCCAAATCTGAGCTTGAATTCCAAACCTGCAATCTACTTTTCTTTCTTTTCGGTTCAACTATTTTTCAATCCACTCGATCATCTGTTCTAAATCAGTTTGATTTATTCGAGATCAACTTTTGTGTTCAAGAAAAAGAATATAAAGGATATTGGAAACCAGTGAAGTGGTTCATTTAGCATGGACTCCTGCAATTGCATTGAATCACAATGGTCAGCTGATAAATTGTTGATGAAGTATCAATATTTCTCGGATGTCTTCATTGCACTGGCATATTTCTCCATTCCATTGGAGTTGGTCTACTTTGTTAAGAAATCTGTCGTATTTCCTTATAGATGGGTTCTTGTGCAGTTTGGTTTATTTACAGTTCTTTGTGGAGCAACACACCTAATCAACTTATGGACATTCATTCACCATGCACTCCAGAACTGTGGCAGTAGTCATGACTACTGCAAAACTATTGACTGCTCTTGTGTCATATGCAACTGCCTTTATGCTAGTATATATTATCCTGGATTTATTAAGTCTTAAAAAGAGGGAGTTTGAAAAAGAAGACTGCACAGCTAGATTGAGAAATGGGCTTGATTTGTACTCAGGAAGAAACCGGCAAACATGCTAGAATGCTAATTCATGAAATCAGAAGCACCCTTGATAGACATACTATACTCAAGACTACACTTGTTGAGCTGGGAAGAACCATGGCCTTGGAAGAGTGTGCATTGTGGATGCCAATGCGTACAGGACTAGAGCTTCAACTTTCCCACACTCTTTGCCACCAATATCCAGTGGGATTTACTGTCCCTATACAACTTCCATTGATTAATCAAGTTTTCAGTACCGATGGAGCTGTAAAAATTTTGCCAAGTTCTCCTGTGGCTAGACATCGAACTGCTGGAAAGTACATGACAGGGGAGGTAGTTGATGTGCATGCATCTCTCCAATTTCCAAATTAATGATTGGCATGAACTGACAACCAAATGTTGTGCTTTGATGGTTTTGTTTCTTCCTTCAAACAGTGCAAGGCATTGGCATGTTTACGAGTTAGATCTCGTTGAAGTGGTAGCTGACCAGGTCTAAATCCTTCTAGTCCCTTTTTCTAATTGCACATGTTACAAGTGTTGAAGCTTTTCGCCTTCCAGATTCCCCAGTATGATATTCTTTAATATTTACTTGCTTAAAATCTTTATGTTTGAGCAAAACATTCAACAGTGATTTTGTTTTAGTTTGTGAAAAATCTCTTCAGAATTATAATTGGTATAAGCAAAGAGAATGAAAGATAGTAGGCATAGGAGCAATACATTAGTAAAGTCTCCATCCTTGAATAGTTACCCTTTCAATAACCATGGTCATATAGATTCAAAGAAGTCATTTGAGTCTCCCTTCCAGAGCTGATAAGCTCCATGGAAATATAAGTGGTGAATGCTTAAAGAAGACCGAAAGAAAGACGAAAACAAAAAGTTCTATCATAGATACGTAACCTCACTGTGTGTCTTCCAATAATAAGTACTGCATCATGCTTGTAGCCCTTTACATAGTGTAAAGGCGAGAGACGGAAAACGCTCAATAAGGGGTTGTTTGTATGCGGCGGCTTCATGCAAATGGCCATGCTGGATGCCTTGTCTAAACGCAGAATAGCATTAGCAAAAACTACAAAAGTGTGTTACTTTATCTACAACCGAGGTTGAGTATATTGCAGCAAATGAAGCAACAAAAGAAATGCTTTTGATGAAACGATTTCTCCAATATTTGGGTTTAAAGTAGGACTGATCATGGTCCGATTCGGTTCGATTAAAATCGAACCGGATCCGAAATTTTCGAGTATTTAGTAAGTGGAACCGTTGTGTCCAAATTTAATTATGGAACCGTCCGGGTTCGGTTCCATTTGGTTCGATTTGGTTCCGTTCGGTTCGGTTCCCAAATTTTGTACTATAATTAATTTTTTTAATATTTATAAAGCTACATTAATTCAACTAATGACATGTACAATCTTAACTCTTACAAAATAACGTAGTTCAATTTTGTGTGTTTTTTACGTCTATATTTTCTGAATTTTTCATAAATTTGATTATGAAAATCATATGAAGAGGATGATAATGAGCTTACTTACAGTAATTAAGAGAGAAGTTGTCGAGTTTCAATTCGATTTCTCCAGAAGAAGAAGAACAGATTTGGATAAAAGTTATGTCAATTTGATTAAGTTGGCTTGGATTGAAAATTAGAAATAAGAAAATCATATTTTTGGGTTAACAAATTTATTTAGAAAATAATAAAATAATTTGGCTTGTTTAAAATAAATAAATTAATTAATTAAAAAAATCAGGGAGATTCAGTTCTTATTCAATTTTCGGTTCTTGATCTAGAATTGAGAATCGAATCGAAGTCTTCAGTTATCGATTCAGATACATGCTCAAGTATTTAACTTAAGAAGAATCGCTCCGTTCGGGTCCGATTCGATTTGAGAGTTTTGTCCCACCCTAATTTAAAGTAAGAAGGGTATATAGTTGATTGCGACAGTCAAAGTGCATTAGACTTGAGCAATAATGCTACTTATCATTCTCGGACTAAGCACATTTATGTGAGATATCATTGGCTACAATAAGTAGTGGCAGAACAATTGATATTGTTAAAGAAGATTCATACCGAGAAGAATTCAGCTGATATGATGACAAATGTTGTGACCAAAGAAAAACTTGAGCTTTGTGTTGGACTGGTCATCATTGACTCTAACTAATTTGTTAGGAGATAATCTTCTTCCTCAGTGGGCTGGAGGGTGAGATTGTTATATTGTTTGGTCCTGCCCATGAGAAAATTAAAGCCCAATCCACTATTATGGTTTGTAGATCAATATATGAGGCCTATTTTTTCTCTCCTTTTTCCTACTATTACTGTACATGAAATTAGAGGGAAAAAAAAAAGAAACAGGGGTGTCGAGAGAAAAATCAAAAAACAGAGGAAAAACTTGTTTTCGGCTTCGTGGAGACATTGAAAAAAGAAGCAAGTGTTTTTCTTCCTTCTTGGGGTGTGGATTTCACACGGGTTTGTTCTCTATTAAAAAACAAATTGAGATTTCTCTAAAAGGTTCCTTTGGGGCTACAAAGGAGTTGTAGTATGTGGAGTGGAGATCTCATAGGTTTAAACTAATGATTTTTGGGGTTGAGATTATTGTTTTCTTAGTTGATTATAGTTGTATTTCCAAAATGTTGAGAACTTAAGTTTTAAGCGTAAACTTGAACATTATAATCTTTGTTTTATTCTAGTGGATTTAGCCAGAGTTGCCCCGTGATTTTTTCCTCTACACTGGAGGGTTTTCCCATGTAAATTTGGTGTGTTCTTTCTTTATTGCTCGTTAGGTATTTAATTAGTTATTTGCTTGGATTGTGAATTTATTCTTGCAATAAGTGAAATTGCCCATCACTTTCACATGCTGCAATTTTGGAAGAGTCCATGAGGGCAAGGGATCGTCTCATGGAGCAGAATGTTGCCCTTGATTTAGTGCTCGTAATGATTTCTTGGCTGTCATGATTAATGAAATGAAAAGTCCCACGCATGCAATAATTGCACTCTCATCCTTACTACTGGAAACTTAGCTAGTCGAAACAATCCCGAGGAGTAGCAATCTTTTAGCTATACTCATCAATGATATCTTGGATCTGTCAAGACTTGAGGATGGGTGCCTTCAACTCGAAATAAGAACTTTCAGCCTTCAGGTGATCTTTGGGGAGATAAGATTTTTTTAACTATAGTGTGTTGTTTAGATCCCATGTGGTGACAAAAAAGATCTCTTTAGCTAAGAGAAGTTTCTTAGGAATACAGCTTAATAGCTTGTGTATTTAGTTATGATCTGTTCTAGTCAAGTCTGTGAAGGTGAAACAAGTTACTCATTCTGTCTCTCTTTGTTTGTCGTACCACCTCTGGATACAAAATTAAGAAAAATCATCTGTTCGATAACAGAAAGTGTGTCAAACAACATGTGGACGGAGCATGATTTATTTTCTGATTTCCTAATTGATTAATTTGACTCAAAGAGATGTCTGCTTCTTATTGCAGGCCCTTAACTTGATAAGGCCCATAGCATCTGTGGAAAAGTTGTTCATTACATCAAGTTTTTCTTCAGATATGCCAGAGCATGCTGTTGGTGATGAAAAGTGGGTAATGCAAGTTCTTTGAAATATAGTCGGTGATGCTGTAAAGTTCACCAAAGAGGGTAGTGTCTCAACTTCTGCTTCTGTTGCAAAATCAGAGTCTCTAAGAGATCCTGGATACCCAGTACCAAGTGATAATCATTCTTTTTGTGTGTCCAGGTGCTTCTCAATTAATAGTTTTACTACCAAATTATTGTGCTTGATCTTTTGATTTTGTTATAGCAACTTTTTTTGTACTGTAGGTGAAAGATACAGGATCAGGAATTAAACCACTAGAAATTCCTAACCTGCTTACCAATTTGCACAAAGTCAACCATTGGGCACTACAAATTCTAGTGGTAGCGGGCTTGGTCTTTCCATTAGTAAGAGGCAATGGCGTGGTTATTGAACTTATATTTATTTTGCTGGTCTTCTGAGCTAAATAAACCTTTTATAATTCTATCTCTGTTCTGTTAGCCATTGCACTTATTCTTGTCTGGATATCCAACAAGAAGATTTGATGAGTTTTTTTCGCTTTTTAGTAATTGTTAATATTTTTTCTTTCCCCAACATTGTGGAATCAGGTTTGTAAATCTCATGGAAGGGCACATTTGAATTGAAAGTGAAGGTCTTGGCAGGGGATCACTGCTATTTTTGTTGTAAAACTTGGAATTCCTGGATGTTCACATGCGTCTTACTCCCATTTGTGCTCAATGATCCAGAAAATCATGTGTGAACTAACTTTTTAGGGCTCAAAGTTGTCTTGATGGATGAGAACGGGTTAGTTATGCATTCAGTTTTTATTTGTCTTGCAAGGCTTTTTTCCATCCCTGAATTCTGCTTGTTTGATGAATCGTCTGAATGTGGGATTCACATATTATTTCATGGTCTGGACTTAGGAAAGGTTGCCAAAGTCCTAGCATTTGAGGTGTAGGTTCAGGTATTTATAATTGTTACCATCAGTCAAAATTTTGGGTGAAGAATTTTGGTCAGTAATAAAACCAATACCCCATGTTAAAAATCGAAATTTTATATTTGAAAGTTTGAATGTGCAAATTAATTGCTTAAAATTAAAAATGTGGCATATCCTTGTCTATGAACATGCTCTGACATCGCATATCCTTGTCTTGTTTTCTCTACTTGCTTCAAATGTTGTGTCTTTTAAATTGTCGAGAGAACAGTTCAGTCAGTGTTACCAGTCGAAATTTCATCCTTCATAATTTTTTTCTTTTTCTTCATTTTTTTAAAATTTAGGGTTGGTCTGATGGTAACAAAGGGGCTCCATGTGCACCTGGGATGTGGGGTACTGACCGTCAGTTCAGGTGACAAGTGCGTGGGAATTCTTACTCATGAACACAAGGTGGCGTTCCTCCTCGATGTGAGCCTGCCAGCTGTCGACAGTTTTGAACTTGATGTATGGATACATGAAAATTTTTCACAACATTTTAGTAGGCCTTTCATAGTATCATTGACGGGAAGCAGAGAAAAACACTCGAAGGAGAATTGCCTGAGGGCTGGGATGGATGGAGTTGTACCAAAACCTGTATCAGTTGACAAAATGAGGAGTGCTTTATCCGAGCTCTTAAGAGCATGAAGTTTTCATTAGAACTGCAGCAATAACGTGAAACCTATTTGGCATGATGGACCTCATTGTAAGGTTGTGTAACAGTGATTTCAGAATTACCATTGCACATGACAGTGACAACTTTGTAGAGATAACCTGCTTCCTGAGACAGCTATATCGATGCTATGGGAGTTCGAGTCTGTTTCAAAATTGAACTTTTGTGCTTGCTTTGTGCAATTGAGCAGTATTTCCTCAGTATACATGAACGATGTGAGGAACCTTTTATGGTTTGTTTTTGTTTATTCTTGTTAGAGAGCTGTAAAATATAATTTATAGTGGTATGTTTTGACATTTATGTAAAAAAAAATTGATGGGAGGCTTTTTTTATTTTACTTTTTATTTTGCTTTTCTAATAGTATTTATTAAGTAATTTGTTTGAGCCCATTTTTATCAAAAAATCATTTTCAACTATACATTCTTCAATAAAATAATTTTATACATAAATCGAATTTATTTATTTTATTTTTTTAACAACACATTCTTTAAAAAATATTATTTTAAAATACATTTTTTCCTTGAAAATGGGCTCAAACAAGTAATAATATGACAATTTAAAGACGGACATCTATTACAAGAGTTGTGCTATGGTAACCTAAAGGTTGACCTAAGGGATGACATCTCCCTCACACATGAGGGAGAAAATATTATTTTATTTAGGTGGGCCCCTCACCCCCATGTTAGGGTGATGTCAACTTTTAGGTTATCCTTCAGGCTTGTTTAGCATTATTCCTATTATAATTGTGCCATAAAAATATTACAAGAATTATATTATTTTCCTACTTCAAATCCTCTATTTCAAGGAGATTTGTGCTTGTAGACCCTTCTACCATTTGTGCATCACAATTCGCAAGTGGAGGGGACATGACAAAAAAGTACTTTTCATATTGGTCCCAACAACGGTAACGGAAGATGCCCATTCAAGCTAGAGTTGTATGACCAATACATGTGATCAGCATTCACATACGTCAACAACTAATAATATTCAATATGGATAATGTTTCTTGTACATAATTAAGTGTTCATAGGTTGTCTGAAAGTTACGAGATAACGCTAGATCGTTACTAATTATCCGTTTTAATTTAACCTTATATGCGGAATTAATTTAACCAAAACAACAAGTCACTTTAATTAGTTTCTAGATGATTAATCAATCAAGTCCAATTAATCCTATATTTGAGTGCCACAAACATTAATAAGGAAAGCAGTAAAGAACACCAATATGTTAACAGAGAAACCCAACAATGAAAAAACTCTGGGACCAAGTCAGTTACCTCCACTATAGACAATATGGATTACAGTGTAATTCCAGACTAACAACTTCACTCGTTCTAGCTGTTGTAATTCCTGCAATCTCCAAGATTTGTTGTTCCTTCCAGTCTCACGATCTGTTACCGTAGATACTGTCTAACCAATCTGCTAGACTTCCCGATCTACCTCCTATAGCTTCTTGATCTGCTATCTCCTTCCAGCTTCCTGATCTCCTTCTATTGTCTCTTCCAAGTAGAGTTCCAAGAACCTCCTATTCTTGTGCTATTCCTGTGTTTGTAGTCCACCTCTTCCAAATCTCAATGGAAGAGTAAGTTCCTTAAAAGATTAAGGATGCCAGGTGTTTTGGATTATGAAATCTTTGATATTTTTCAAAATCGAGTTGCTGGATCTCAAGAATGAATGTATGAATTCTCCAGTGTATTATGTTCTTGGATCTCTCAAATCATATAGTATATTTTTCTCTCAAAGAATAATGAAGCAACCTCTCATAAAATCGTGCACATTACCTCTATTTATATGTAGGGCAAAACAAGTCTTTTGGGCCGAGTAAAACTTTCCAAAATCGCGAACGCGCATTACCCAAAAAAGACTGTCGCTTGAGCGAGGTCGAACGAAGGTCGAGCGAAGAGGTCTCTGCATGTACTGCTCGAGCGATCCATTGGCGAGCAGCTAGCGAAATTGCGACAGATCTTTAACTTTGTTCTAAACTCGAATTCAAACCCTAACTCAGCTATACATAATTGCACCTAGGTCCTTGACTTTTACAAGTGTACATTTTAGTCCATTTTGTTCACAAACATGTCAATTACAATTTTAACCCTAACAAACTCCCCCTTTGACATTTTGTGACAAAACTAAATAAATAAAGTCAAGGTTTTCTACAAACAAAAATACTAAACATACACTAATCTATCAAAGTACTTCTGTGTCTTGCAATTTATGTTGTACCTGTTTTCTAAAATCAAAACTCAAATATCCAGTGTAAAAGCACATGATACAGGAAATCAAAACTTCACGAAGCATGCCAGTTTGAGATGTGATATTAATGTTAATCAAAACAGCAACCGAAACATTAATACCACAAAACATTAAAACTCAAACAGTTATGCACAATATGCAATGCACATACTCCCCCTAACTGCAAACTCTCTATGATTTTATGCAGTAGTCAAATGTATCTATTTCTCTCCCCAACGACCCCAAATGACATAAGATAGAAGTATAAATGTCATATCAATGAAAATCAAATTAAATGTCAAACAGTATCTAAGTCTCTCCCCAACGACCCCAACAGACATATATCAAAAGCATACATATGAATAAGTAACCACCCCATCAACCCCAAAAGACAAGCATGCAAATGACAATGTAGCTGCTCAAGACAAAATCAAATCAAAATCTCCCCCCCACTATCAAATCTCTCCCCCTTTTTGTCACAAATGTTGAAGGGAAAAGACAATCAAGACAACGCAATGAGAGATAATAGCATAATACCCAATCAAATATGTAGTTGATCGCATGCAAGAGAAAAATTAACGAGTAATAGACCTCCCCACATACTCAGAATAAGTCAGAATGGAGTAAATAATATAAGTGACTCATGTGTGTAAAGTATTACTAATCCAAGGTAAATAGGACTCCAAACCTTAATTTTGTGAGAAGGGACATGTGAAACATCACTGCCAATTAGTGTATTCTCCTACTAATAAAAGTCAAACCTTGAAAAACAGTAGGACCTTTCACAGGAAGCTTATTTTGCATATATCTTTCAAAATTTTCGTTTACACCCCCTTACTTTGAGCATATATGATTTTCATATTTCAATTTTGTACTTAGCTCAACATATTTTTCTTTTCTTTTCAATAGCTCATAATTTTTTTCATCCTAAGTGCAGGTTCTAATTCATTGAGCAACTAATATGACTCCTGTAGCGAGTTTTAGGTCGGTTAACCCAAGTCAGATGACCATAGGCACCAGATTTTTAAATACCCTTAAAACTTAATTGCTCGAGTCAAATAGCCTCGAAGAAGAACATTAAGATATGAGTTTTTTTATCATAAGGGAGCATACTTAAGCTTATGTCTACTAATGATGGTCAATTTATGTTCAAAGTCAACTTATCAACAAGTGACTGTCATCCCAAATCTCACACATGCGGTTAAGTCCAATCTACAATCTCATAGTGTGTGCAGTGTAGATGGTACATGAAGACACCTATACTAAGTACTTCAAATCAACCTAAACAAGTAATGGAAACAATGCTATAGCTAATCAATTATACCTAAACATGATCACAACATACGTTCGAACATGTTGTACTTCATACAACATTAAAGTTTCCATTCCAGTTTTTGTTTTTCAATTTTTTTTGTGTTTTTCATTTTTCAAAACAAACAAGAAAACATCACACACAAATAAAAACAAATTAATCAAGCACACAAAAACAAAATAAAGCGTGCATGTGCCAAAACAAACATAAAGAAAATGCACATGCATGAAACTACATCCTAAAAAGTAATAAAAAAATATGATGCATGCAGAAGTCAACATCATATAACCATTAAGCACAGACATGCATCAGAAATACCTAATCAGATAGGTACATGAATGCTCTTACCTCTAAGAGCATGGTGATTTATATCAAAGTTATTCAGATCACTCTTCTTTACCCAAACTTGTCTAGTGATAGAATGATTTCCAGACAACTGTGTCACCAACTTGGTCAACTGATTCACTTGTGTAGTAAGAAATCCTATCTGACCAACAACCTCCTGATTTCTATTCCTACTAAAGCTCATGTGTGTATGACTGTTCAGGACTTGATGGCATCTAGGGCGTATGTGTCCTAACTCACCACTGTGAAAGCATGTCGAGACAAACCTAGGAACAATGTTATGGGGACGCTGACGTCTATTCCTAGGTCGACGGGTCCTACGTTGTCTAGTAGGCCTCTGTCTAACAAATTTATTATCCTTAGGCTCAGGGTTAGACACGTGTTTAGGCTGGTCAATTGTAGGGATAAATGTGGTCTTAGAAGTGCTAGCAGTGTTTTTCTTAAAACCTAGACCTCCCTTATTACCGCTGGCTTGCCCATTCCAAGAATATTTTCTGGCTTTTCAGAATTGCTAGAGAAGGCAAGCAATTGAGACTTAGAATATTCTAGATCACTCAGAAAGTTCTTCACCTGGATCTCTAAAGTTTCTCTCTCTATGATCAGCTCACTCACTTTCCTAGCAGACCTCTCATGCTCACTGGTGAGTTTCTTAACCCGAGTCTCTAAAGTTTCATTCATTGTTTTCATTTCACTCAGGATTGAGGTGGATTCCTTAAAGTGCACTCTCAACTTCTCATTTTCCAAATTAAGTTCTTCATTTTTCGCACTCAAGGCATTGTTCTTGCTAAGAATTTTAAGACTCTTCTTATACATTTTATCATAGGTCTCATAAATGTCTACCTCACTCTCATCATCTTCACCAGATTCCTCACAGCTATTCATATTCTCATCATTTTTACTTCTCTGGTCAGATCCACTCTTAACTCTAGCAACAAGAGTAACAATTTTTTCACTCTCCTCACGGGTGGATTTCTCACTCTGATTATCTAAGTCAGACTCGTCATTAGTGAAAGTAGCATTCATAACCTTCTCCTGAGATCTCTTCCTATTAGGACACTCATTTCTCATATGACCATACCCTTGACACTTATGACATCTCACACCTCTAGATCTTCTCCTAGATTCACTCGAGGCATCTCCGTGTTTCTCTTAAGGTTTTTTTTTATTCCTAAACATCGTTTGGAATTTTTTAGCAAGGTATGTCAACTCCTCATTATTTGGTGAGTCAGAATCAGAAGACTCATTATGGTTGATTCTAGTACTTTTCAAAGCTATAGATTTCTTCTTAACATGGTTTTCTAAGGTTAGCTCATAAGTTTGCAGGGATCCAACTAACTCCTTAACTTTAATAGAATCTACATCCTTACTTTCCTCAATGGCTGTGACTTTCGACCTAAAACGCTCAGGTAAGGATCTAAAGATTTTTCTCACTATCTTAGGTTCAAGGATCCTCTCACCTAGGTTGAAGTTCGAGTTCACAATGTCATTTAAGCTCACATAGAAGGAATCAAAGCACTCATCTTCACTCATTCTAATTTTCTCGAACCTCGTGGTCAACAATTGTAACTTAGAATTTTTAACAGCTTGTGTTCCCTCATGTATGATCTCTAGAATATCTCAAACCTCTTTAACTACCTCACACATAGGTACTCTCCTAAACTCATTAGGAGAAACAAACCTGAACATGGCATGTAAAGCTTTGCTATTCCAGTTACATTCATCTAAATCAGCCTTAGACTAGTTTTCTATGGGAGTGAGAGTGACAACATCACCTACTTTTGTACTAGGGGAACTCCAACCCTTCACAACAATCAACCAGATTCTCTCATCCATAAATTTAAAAAAAACTCTCATCCTTACTTTCCAGTAAGCATAATTACTGCCATTAAAAATGGCGGGACATGTAAAGAGGTACTCATCTAGACCGTTATTAATTACTCGTTTTTAATTTGACCTTATATGCGGAATTAATCTAACAAAAGCAACAAGTCACTTTAATTAGTTTCTAAATGATTAATCAATCAAGTCCAATTAATCCTATATTTGAATGCCACAAACAGTTAATAAGAAAAGCAGTTTAGAACACTAATATGTTGACGGAGAAACCTAACAAGGGAAAAACTCTGGGACCAAGCCAGTTACCTCCACTATAGACAATATGGATTACAGTGTGATTCCAGACTAGCAACTTCACTCGTTCTAGCTGTTGTAATTCCTGCAATCTCCAAGATTTGCTGTTCCTTATAGTCTCACGATCTACCACCGTAGATACTGTTTAACCAATCTGCTAGACTTCCCGATCTACCTCCTGTAGCTTCCTGATCTGCTGTCTCCTTTCAGCTTCCCGATCTTCTTCTATTGTCTCTTCCAAGTAGAGTCCAAGAACCTCCTGTTCTTGTGCTATTCCTGTGCTTGTAGTCCACCTCTTCAAAATCCCAATGGAAGAGTAAGTTCCGTAAAAGATTAAGGACGCCAGGTGTTTTGGATTATGGAACCTTTGATGATTTTCAAAATCGGGTTGCTGGATCTCAAGAATGAATGTATGAATTCTTCAGTGTATTATGTTCTTGGATCTTTCAAATCATATAGTATGTTTTTCTCTCAAAGAATAATGAAGCAACCTCTCATAAAATCGTGCACCTTGCCTCTATTTATATGTAGGGCAAAACAAGTTTTTTGGGCCGAGTAAAACTTTCTAAAATCGCGAACGCGCATTGCCCGAAAAAGACTGTCGCTCGAGCGAGGGAGGATGTAGCTCGAGCGAGGGGTTTGTTGCTTGAGCGAGGGTCGAGTGAAGAGGTCTCTGCATGTACTGCTTGAGCGATCCATTGGCGAGCATCTATCAAAATTGTGGCAGATCTTTAACCTTGTTCCAAACTCGAATTCAAACCCTAACTAAACTATACATAATTGTACCTAGGTCCTTGACTTTTACAAGTGTACATTTTAGTCCCTTTTGTTCACAAACATGTCAATTACAATTTTAACCCTAACAGTGTCCACTCCCTCACATGGGGGTGGACCCCACTTGAATAAAAAAAATTATTCAAGTGGGGTCCACCCCCATGTGAGGGAGTGGACACCCCTATGGACATTTAATTATGTACTCATAGCATGGTTCCAGTCACTGCACTTTTTTACAAAATTTCAATTGGGTCACTCGACCTTAATTTCTCTCATTCGGGTCACTGAACTTTAATTTGTCTCAACTGGATCACTCAACTTCAACTTATCATTAATATATCTCATTCTATCATCTAACATCTTCAATCTAACGAAAATTACTTAATTGTTAATGGCAAAAATTAACATGAATACTTTTGAAAAAAATTTGGAACTTCATGCTGATATTTTCCATTGAAAGAAAGAATATGATTGATCTCATGTATAGTCGAAAAATAGGAAGTTCAAGGGTCAAAGAATCTCCACACCCATGTCACCTCAATTAGTTGGGACATGACATGGGAATTGGGGCTATTGAAATGCCTTTCTAGAATCGTGATTGGTTGTTTAGGACGACATGTTAGAGTAATCATTAATTACAAGTTGGACTCCAAGTCCAAGCTTGTGTTGTCTTATCAACAACAATAATTGGTTGGTACATTTGAAATTGTGTGATATCGTACTAGTTCAATTACTAAGATTATGATTACACTGACTTGAATTCTTTAATAAAGATGTCTTCATGTGACCTAGCAATTGAGGTCGATACTTGTGTT
Organism: Osmanthus fragrans; assembly: GCA_019395295.1. Taxonomy (NCBI): domain Eukaryota; kingdom Viridiplantae; phylum Streptophyta; class Magnoliopsida; order Lamiales; family Oleaceae; genus Osmanthus; species Osmanthus fragrans. Next base: position 53,620 of record CM033344.1, on the reverse strand, counting down.
TGTTAGTTTCTAGCTATATCACGTCAAAGGTTCTCCCCGAGCTAAATGTCTGGTGAGCTCGGAAGGTCATCCCAAGCATATTATGTGTACAAAGTAATATAACCTTTCAAGCCTCATACTGAGTTATGTTGTCTTTTACAAAAGTTAATGAAACCTACTAGTCTCCGGCTCAACATTTTATAAATGACGTGTACAATGGGTAAAACAACAATCATATTGTAATTTATCTTTCATGTAGTTGCTATGCGACACCGTAAAAAGAAGAATGGTAAAATGAAGATTATCATAGTGTATTCGGATTAAATGTACATATTTTTAAATTTATTTTAGATACTTTATGGCGTAATGTAATTTTAAGTTGGCAAGCCAAGCATTGATTACATAAAAATCCATTGTACTATATCTATCAATTAATTAAGCAATTTTCATTAATTTGAGAGACGGCATGTAACCGAGTGGTGAAATTTAAACTAAATTGAAATAAAGTGACCTAATTAAGTTAAATTGAAGTTCAAATGTTCTATGACCTAAATTAAATAAATTAAATTTTAATGACAGCAAATGAAACTTTTCCATTTAAAGTGGAATGAGTACCTTAGTGAAGAGTCTGAAGACACAACGTTGGGCAAGTAAAGCGACATTTAAAATTTGATTCAAGCTCATCAAATTTTATTGGTTTGAATTTTATAATTTTTTTTTGTTTTGTGTATTTCACTGTAATGTTCAATAATTTTTAATTCCACAAGTACTTATAATATCCATGATCGACCACCCTAAATACTACAACACTTTTGACATCGACGTGTAGAAAAATATAAGTTATCTATAATATATTAAATTTCACATCAAGTGAGAATAATTTTTTAGACAATTTTAACCCTGTAATAATTCAATTAGCTCAATAATGAGTTTATATTTGTTGTCCACCAATGATTATTGGACTCCTATATTTAAACACAAATGACCGAGAAAAAAGTTGAATGTGTTAATTTAAAGTGGCGTGTCAATTAATCATTGAGTGGACAACATTAGACACTTAATTTTGAACAGTAGATCTCAACTCCTCAATAATAACTTATTTTTTATTTTTCAGTATATAATAAATAGCACAAAATTCTTGTCATGTATGAATTTCGTGTTATTAATTCTCAATTGATCAATTTAGATTCAATGAATTTTGACTTGATCAATCTTGATCTACCTGAATCTAGAGTTATTATAGGTGAATTTATTTTTATTCATGTATCTGATAAATTTAATGGAAGTTTAAATTCATGTATTAATAATTAATTCTTATGTATCAAATGTAATATAAAAATGTTGCTCATTTCTAGTTTTTCATCATCACAAAAAATTGAATCATAGAAGTAGAGTTCTGAAAGTACAATTTTATTTTCTTAAATTTCTATTCTAAATTTTATTCTCTTTAATTTGTTTGAGACTCATTAAATCCTCCCAACAAATTGGAATCAAATATTACTTTTATAATATTTATTATTTCGGAATAACGTGTAATGTATGTTCAACTCTGACTAGTGTAAGAAATTGGAGGAAATAGAGGAGAGAAAGGTAGCTCAGATTTGTGTGTCGGTTTTAGAATTGAAACGAGTTTATTTATAACTATTTGATATTATAGATCTATTTGCTTAACCATTATAAAGAATTTGTTCCTAGCTAAAAGTATAAAGTTTACTTAATTTTACAATACTTTTTCGTAATTTGATAGATAAATAATTCATAATACATTATTTTTTCAACAATACTACAACTACATCCTAACTTGAATTTTAAAAAATATTTCAAAATTTGTTTGAAATATTTAGAATTCTTCTTATTACTAATTAATTAAATAAATGTCCTTCAAATTATTAATTGAATAATAATCTTCAAGTAATTAATAGGGAAATAATTCAAAACCCAGAATTATTGAATTTGAGAATGTTATGTTAATAATAAATTATCCAGAAGATAACTTGGAATACTGTAATATTTATTCTAAGTAGCTTTGAAAGAAATTCTTGGAAAATTGAAGAGTAAGATTATAACCAACACAACGAGTAAAAAGTTGAATTAAGAAATCTTGTATCAATACCCAATATGTAGAGACTGATGCAATGAGCTTCAAATCTGTTGTTCAGATCCTTACTAGTAAGGATTCTACGATGCTGTCCACACAATCATTCGCCCCCAAACAGCAGCAAAGTAGCATTGAAATGTTGAACAGTGCTACTATTCCTGGTTTGTCGTTCCAAGAATTTTTTTTTTTTTTTTTTTTTTTTTTTTGATATCCAGGTGTCCGAGTTTCGCCAGACTAAATCTTGAACCCCCGTCGTTCCAAGATTTTGATAGGATGCTAAGGGGAGTGTGAAGAACTTGCAGCCTTTATGCCTAACAATTAGAGTTGGCGTCTTCCCATTTCCTAGTAGGCTTAACGTACGTACGTGGTGAGGTGTCAAATATTTAGAGTGTGTTTGGTGCACATTTTTGGAGTAAAAATGCATTTTTACTGTTGATGTGATGGAGAATATGTGGTTGAAAAATAAAGAAAAGTTATTGATGTGATGAAAAATAATATTTTATTGAAGAATATGTGATTGAAAATAAGTAGAAGAATGAAAATGAGAATGTGGCTCAAACAGACCCTTAGTTGGAGAAAAGAATAATATCTTCCTAGATTAGCTAGGTAGCTATACTCATAATTCTTCGATATGTATATGTATGTGTTCTTCTTGTGCTGAACTTAATTTGTTTCAAGTGTTAATCAGTTGAGATTTTAAAGTAGTAGTACATCTTCCAGATATTGACATAAAGTAAATTATGACTACCGTTGGACAAGGTTCGCACGATATTAACGTTGAAAGTAAAGATAAACAATCTTGCAAAAAGTAAAAATGCGGAAATTAAAGATTCAACATGAGAATTATTTCGGTCTAAACTTCGGAGGCTCGACGACCACTTCCAACGCCTACATCCCTCGTTGAGCATCCAATGAATTGGATAATGTTTGGTTGCACTAGATAGCCCAAAAATGGCAACGAAAGGTTACAAATGTTTAACCAGTACATAGAGACAAAGCCAGAACACTTATCTTTCAAGAATAAAGACAGATCTACGAAGAATCATCAAGAATCTTCACAAGACCCTCTGAAAATTATAACTCAACGGAACCTTCATGTTCTCACATATACTCACTCAGAATATCACAAATCATAGGTTAAGTATTACAGATCACACATCCAAAATCAGAAATTTGAGAGATGAAGAACACGAAAGGAAATCCTAGTAGACGAGAGGATCTTCTCTTTTTCCCTTAAAAATCAAAGAGTCATTCTCAAAATCGTATGAAAACCACACAATGGTCTACTATCCAAAAATCAACAGCGCAGATCAAGCCACGTGTCACAATCTAAATAAAAACGGTTTATTAATAGTGTTGTATTTTTGGAAACACGCTTTCAACATAAATTTTGGAAGCATCACAATTCGGACCAGGGTTTGAATCCAACATTCTCCACCTTGCTACCAGAATTTGGGACTATAAGTACAGCCAGGAACATCATCATAGTTTTATTTTTATTTCCTCTAAGTACCTGTAAAAGCAGTACACTGAATCAATAGATAAGAGTTTCAAACAATTAACGAATTTATTTAAATGAATAATTTTTGTACACATGTCGGATGGATTAAATTGTGTAGCAACTTTATCAATTTTGAAAATTCCTTGAGAAATCACATCTCTTAAATGATATTTTACATCAATATGCTTTGTTCTATCGTGGAACATATGATTTTTATTAAGGTAAATAACACTTTGATTATCAGAAAACAATGTAGCATGATTATCAACAAATCCAAGTTTAGATAATAAACCACTTAACCACATTCCCTCTTTTATATCATAAATTGCAACAATATATTCTGCTTCTGTAGAGGACAAAGCAACAAGAATCTGTGTATCCCTTTAAAGTTACACCACTTTGATTTGATTTAAACATGAGATCTAGATTAGGTGTGCCTTTAAGATATCTTAATAACCATTTTAAGGCATTCCAATGTTTTTCCCCAAGGTCACTTAGAAATTTGCTTAGAATGCTAATAATATATGCAAGATCAGGTTTAGTACAAATCATTAAGTACATAACAGAACCAATATCATTTGTATAAGGAACTTCAGACATTCTAGCATAGTCATCTTCAAATTTAGGACAATATTCAAAAGACAGCTTGAAGTGATTTGCAAGGGTAAGGTTACAGATTTACGATCATGCATATTAATTTTTTCCAAAATTTTAACCACGTAATCATGTTGATTCAAGAATAGCAGGTTTTTTCTTCGTTTCTCCAAATCTGCATGCCTAGTATCTTTTTATCATAACCAAGATCTTTCATATCAAACTCTGATTTCATTTTTGATTTAATATTATCAATCTCAATTTTATCACAACTAGCAAGTAACATATCATCCACATAAAGAACTAAGTACAAAGATTTTTTTACCTCCATCATCTTTACAGTACAAACAAATGTCATATTGACTCCTTTTGAAACGAAGTTTCAAAACAAAGGTATCAAACATTTTATACCACTGTCTGTGTGCTTGCTTTAAACAATATAATGATCTCTTTAATAAACAAACAGTGTTTTCAGGATTTTCCTTCTCAAAACCAATAGGTCGTCGAATGTAAATTATTTCATCTAGCTCACCATACAAGACATTAGTTTTAACATCTAATTGATCAAGTTCCCAATTAAATTGAGCAACAAGAGCAAACAAACATCTAATAGTGATATATTTTGTTAGGAGAAAAAAATTCAGTGTAATCAACACCATCCTTTTATGTGAAGCCTTTTGCAATTTGTCTAGTTTTATATCTAACAATTTTACCATCTCATTCTCCTTGTTTTACCTTATAAATTCACTTACAGTCTATCAATTTTGCCCTTTAGGTCTATCAACAAGAACCCAAGTTCTATTTTTAAGAAGTGAAGACATTCCATCTTCTATGATAGCTATCCAATTTTTACTTCATTTACACTTAATGACATTTTCATAGGAGTTTGGTTCGTTTTCAAACTATTCTTGATAAGTAAATAAGAAAACAAAATCATCACTATCAAATCTGGTTTATGGTCTGATCTGTCTTATATCCCTATTTGTATTGAGTTGATACTCATCAAAGGGAAGGGAAGTACAATTAGATTGGTTAGTCCGATCAACTTCTTGATCATTTTTAGTTTCTGGAATAGAAACATTTTCTCCAGAATCAGTTTAATCTACAGTAGGTACATAACTATCTTACTCAATATGAGAAGACTCCACCTTAATTTGAACATTTTTATTAGTTAATACATTTTATTTTCCTTTTAAACAGGACATTAATGTTTCATTAAAGATAACATCTTTTCTAATGATAACTCTATACCCTTTTTTCACATTTTACCTATAATCTGTAAGCCTTTAACATTTTCATCATAGTCCAAGAAAACACATTTGAGTGACCTAAGCTCTAATTTACCAATGTTTTGATGAGCATATGTAACATAGCCAAATATATTCAAGTACATCAAAATCTAAGGCTCTGGTAGGACTACTGTTAATAAGATATGCAACAGTTTTAACAGCTTCACCCGAAAATAATTTAGGCCAACCAGAACTTAACAACATGCATCTAACTTCGTTTAATAGAGACTTATTCATTCTTTCAGTTATTCCATTTTGTTGGGGAATATATGTAACAGTTCTATGCCTTAAAATATCATGTTCCTTACAAAAATTGTTGAATTCATTATTGCAAAATTATAAACCATTGCCGGTTCTTAAAATTTTTATTTTGTGATCAATTTGATTTTCAACTTGAGTTTTTCAGTCTCTAAAAATAGAAAAGATTTCATCTTTGTTTTTGAGTAAGAAAACCTAGATTTTTCTTGAAAAATCATCAATGATTAGCAAAAAAATATTTCAAAATAGATAAAGTGCACACAATAGCAGGACCTACAAATCAGCATGTAAGTATTCCAATATTTGTTTAGATTTATAAATTCTTGTTGGAAAAGATATTTTGACTTGTTTCTCTATGACGCATTGTTCACAAAAATCAAAATCACCAAGATTCAACTTTCCAAAAACTCCCTTTGATTGTAAAAAATTCAAACTCTTTTTGTCAATATGGCCAAGTCTATCATGCATAATTTTGCAAGTGTAAAATTTTTAGATAAGGCAAAAGCAATGAAGCCAAGTAATGGTTTAGCTCTTAGAAAACAGAGGTCATGTATCTTAGGGGAGCTTATGATTAAATCATTGCTCCTAAGAATTTTAATGTGTCTTTGACCCAAATTTATGTTAAATTCCATATCATCCAACATATCTAAAGATACCAAATTCATCTTTAAAACAGGAACATACCTTGTTCCTTTCAGGAATAGAACATTACCATTATATAAAAACAATTGTATGGTGCATATCCCTTTAACTTTACATGTAATATTATTTCCCATTATAACCTGCCCTCCAGCAGTTTTTTCAAAATTAAGGAAACAATTTTTTATTTAGACACATATGAAAAGAACAACTCGAGTCAAGGATCCATTCATCGCTCGGGTGTTTTTCCACATTAACAAGGACTAAACCATTTTCAATCTTAACTTTATTATACACTAAAGTATTACTCCCATCATCAAACTTCCTCTCTTTTGAATTATTTTTCTTCTTAAAATAATCTTTGGCAAAATGACCCAATCTCCCACAGTCATAACACTTCTTCCCTTTTGCCTTATTTTTGGACTTATTCTTATTGTTCAACTTATTTTTATTCTCAATAAAAGACTTAGAATGATAATTTGATTTACCAATTTTTTTTTCCTTTTACTAAGAAATTATCTCCATTTTCATTATTACTTGAATCTGCTTTCATCTCTAGTGCCTTATTTCTTAAGGAATTTATTATGACATCAATACTAAGTTCTTCCCTACCATACTCAAGAGCAACCTTGATGTTTTTATATCTGTCACTAATGGAGTTTAACAAGACAACATCCATCTGATCTTTTGAAAGTTTTTCATAACAGTTGGCTAAGTCTTGAGTAAGTTTTGTAAATCTGTTTAAGTTTTCATCCAAATCAACTGAGAAATCCATTTTAAAATAAAAGAATTGTTTCAGTAAGACACATATATTAGGAGTAGTTTTTGTCATATATTTGACATGTAGTTTAGTCCACAGTTCTGAAGCAGTTTTTGTTTCACCAATACTCCTTATTACATTTTCAGACAAATACAAGAAGATAATACTCCAAGCAACTTCTTCAAGTTCAGTTTTATTTGCAGAAGGTAAGTCAGCAAGCCAACTATCATCTAGAGCCCTAATACACACCATTTGCATTAAAATAACTTTCATTTTTTTACTCCACATATTGAAATCACATTTTCCATCAAATTGATTAACTTCAAACTTAGCAGAAGCCATATTGTTATCAAGTATGAATCACAGATTGAAGACAACTTTCAAAAATTTGCAAAGAACAATAAGAGTACAATTTGGTGTCAACACAAATCACAATAGTACACGTAGTAAAACAATATTTCACAAATTCCATGCACTCACAAGAACATGCAAATCAAGACTCAAAAGTAAAACACAATAATAGAGATCACAAAGCTATATTTCAGAAATTTCTCCTACAAGATCTTCCAAGTACACACCCATACTTGATTTATTTTAGATTCCTAAGACCTCGTAGGAGCATTTAGACAAAGAATAGTCTCAGGGGAGTTATAGTGTACAGTAAATCAAGGGGGAAGGGGGGAATCAAGAAACCCTAATTTTCAAAAAATTAACTTTATAGAAATTAAAAAGATGTCACCCAGTGAGTTTGAAAAAAAAAACGTTTTCTTTCAAGTTTGCTTGACAGCAGTTCCAAAAATTTCAAATCTATAGTAGATCAACCAACTTTCTCCAAGATCCACATATCTTGCTCCTCGGTAACGGTTTTGATACCACTGTAGGACAAGGTTCGCACAATATTAGCATTGAGAAGCAAAGATAAACAATCTTGTAGAAAGTAAAAATGCAGAAATTAAAGATTCAATACTACGACCACTTCCAATGCCTACATTCCTCATTGAGCATCCAATGAATTGGATAATGCTCGGTTGCACTAGATAGCCCAAAAATGGAAACGAAATGTTACAAATGTTTAACTGGTATACAGAGACAAAGCCAAAACACTTATCTCTTAAGAATAAAGACAGAATTACAAAGAATCACCAAGAATCTTCACAAAACCCTCTGAAAATTATGACTCAACAGATCCTTCACTTTCTTACAGATACTCACTCAGAATATCACAAATCAAAGTCTAAGCATTACAGATCACACATCTCAAATCAGAAATTTGAGAGATGAAGAACACGAAAGGAAACCCTAGCAGACAAGAGTATTTTCTATTTCTCTCTCAAAATCAAATAGTCATTCTCAAAACCGTATGAAAACCACACAATAGTGCCAAGTGAAACGGCACCCGGTTTAGAACCTTCTAGTATCCAAAAATCAACGGTCTAGATCAAGCCACATGTCACGATCCAAATAAAAACGATTTATTAATAGAGTTGCATTTTTGGAAACACGCTTTCTACACAAATTCTGGAAGCATCACAATTCGGACCAAGTTCGAATCCAACAACTACCAATAGGACCTTTTTATTCTGAGCTCTTACATGTTTACGAGTTTCGGAATTTCCTTTTAAGTAGAAAGAAACATAGATATAAAGAAGGATTCATGTTCCATGTTGGTAACAGAGAGAAATAATTGAAAGAAAGAAAGACATAATATCTCACCTCTTACACTAATGGTCATGTCCAAGGCTTATGAATCCATTTTGTATTCAGAAAATTTAGAATACTTCCTCCTCAAGAAATTCTCCATTTCCAGTAAAGTTTTCCTCTCCAACTATTAGGTATCAAGTGAGATTTTGATTGGTGATGTACCAACCTACCCATAACTTATTTTTGGTTTCTCTTCACTCAGGAACAGATTTAGACCCCACTGCCCCCACAATAAATTTCAAATATGTTATTTTGCACAAGATTTTCAAAAAAAAAGTCCTTATAATTTACAAATTTTGCCCGCACAATTAAAATTTTATAAATTTGTCCCCACAATTATTTTCTTCTAGCTTTGTCCTTGTTTTCACTTATCATGTCTCCAACCACACTTACTCATGCATCACCTGCAAAGCCTCTCCAGTACCCAAATGAGATTTTAAAATTGATATGATCTCCTTGATCAACTGTAGTATTAAAAAAAATTAGTTGTCTGTCTATATCTAGTCTAGATCTAAGTATTCTACTCGATTGTCCAAATTTTCATGTAATGCATTTTTTTTCGTTTCCTGTTTCTACCCCTACAAACTCTAATATACTTGAATTGATTTACTTGGATATCTGGGGTTCATCAATTAAATCCTTGAATGGCTACAAGTATTCTGTTATTTTTGTCAATAATTTTACCAAAAATATTTCGCTATACACTCTTTAACAATATTTCTTTCTTATTGTAGATATTGTTTTAAGTGCCTTATTATTTTCCTATTCTCCTGTTCGGTAGAAATTAAAATTCATATTTTAATTCGAATCAAAGTCAACAATTAATTTTAACCAAATATTTCATAGAATCCACATTTTTTCAATCACACATTTAATCAAATTTTTTTTTATCAAAATTTACTAAAAGTCTAATTTTTAAAACCCACCAAACAAGGGTTGTATATGGTCCTCTATCAAATTGATTTGTAAACTGGTGAAATAGTAATGTGATGAATTGATACTCACGGTCAATCAATCAACAATACAAGGAAGATAGCTGTGTAAAGTCCATCCTTCTTACGCTAACATCACACGAACAGATTTAATGGCATCATTTTATCTTATATATATGTTAATAATGTAATCGTGTTATTCTTAAGCTAGTAAATGATAACAAAATAATGCAAAATGTCTAACAAATAAAAACAAGCATTGAAGTTTAAAGCATAAAGCATGGAGACATAACAAATTGGACCTAATGAAAATAGCGAAGCTTAATGATTATTTCGACATGATTGGAACCCAACTATTTTTGACAATGCCAATTTATGTCCTGTCCAATAATCACAATGATGAGACCTAAAAAGTAAACCCTCTCCTCTCAAACGTATTCTCACCAGGACAAGTGAAAATTACAGATGCGTACCAGTCCTAACCAAGATTTTAAAAATATTGTTAACTATCCACGATGTTTTGTAATTATTTCAGTTCAGAAAGTGAATTACAATATTAATTAGGGACTGATATTGTTGAATTTACCTGCTTTGGTATCCATTAACAATTGTCCTGCAAAAAGAAAAGGTGGGGACACCTCTGCTCAGGTCCCTCTCGAGCTTGGAATCAGTCAATAGTTCTCTTTCAAGGAGAGAGTATAAAAGTAACAAATGTGCTATACTAGTGTAACAACAATGTTCATGGTTCAATTTTTTTTTTACCTTGGATAGGGTTTTGTTTATGTTGCCAGCATGTCCATGTATCAAAAAATTTATGCACACGAGATGTGTCCTACGATTTTTCTTAATGTTTGACAAAATTCATGGGAATGTTAAGATCATACGAGTCATTTGGATTTTATAGTGATGGATGAAGTTATTTGCTTGATGACTTATGTGATTGATCGTTTGGTGATATCGTGATTAATTATTGGTGTCTTCCATAATTGTGTAATGAATATGTGGGTCGAGGTATTAGGAACAACTTTCTTCCAAATCTTGTCTATTGCCCCATTCGTGATGGATTTGCACAATAATCGATGGCTGATCGATTGTCTACTCCATGCCTACTTCATGATACGCGCAAGTACTTCAATCTTATCTGAGGGACAATACTTTCTACTTAGTCATGATTGGAACCCAACTGCAATATTTTTGACCCTCCCATTTCATGTCTTATCCAATAATATGAATGATGAGGCAAAAAGTGGAAAAAAAAAAAAAAAAACATAATAAAAATGATAATGTTTGGGCATTTCACAACACAAATTAATTAGAAAGCCCAGAGGGTCACTATGAACTTAGAGGGTGTATTCAATTGAAACTTTTAATATTTTTTTGGGAGTTAAAAAGTTTAAAGGCATTCAATGTAGACTTTTTAATATTCTCTAAAAATATTGGTGTATTTAATTGAGATTTTCATAAACTTTTAAAAAGTCTTTAAAAATTATGGTGTATTCAATTGAATTTTTTTTATAAACTTTTCAATTTTTTTAAAGTTACAGTGTATTCAGTTAAAACTTTTTAGAAGTCTCTATAAGTATTGGAGAATTCAAATTTTAATAACTTCTAAATACTTTTATAAAAGTCTCTAGAATACCAAATTTAAAATAAAAAGTACTCATAAAATCTCAAAATTTATTTTTCATTAATCAATAGATTTTGAGAAACTTTCACAATTTTTTTTTTTTTCAATATTTCTTTCTTTTTTCCTTTTACGAATATTAGAGGTATGATTAAAATTTATTATTTTATATTGATTATATTTATTTACATTTTGCTTTCTCTCTCTCATCGTTTATCTCTATTTTCTATGGAAAATTAAATTGAATTCTTGTAACTTTTTTTCTCATTCATTTTTGTGAAAATATCTATTTTTTTATTAAATTATAAAATTTTATGACAAACTTATAATTAAATTTAAATATATTGATTTTTATTTAAATATCACATCAAGTGAGAATTATTTTTGGATGATTTTAACCTTACTACAATTGAATTATTTCAATAATACCTTTTTTTTTCAATATGTAATAAATGCTATAAAATTATTATCATGTATGAATTTAGAGTTATTAATTCTCAATTAATTAACATTTACATTAATCTAGACTCAACGAATCTTGACTTGATGAATTTTTATCTACATGAATCTATATTACAGATAAATTTATTTCTATTCATATATTTTGAAATTTTAATGGTGTTTAAATTTATGTATTAGTAATTAATTTTTATTTACCAAATGTAATATAAAAATATCGCTTATTTGTAGTATTTCATCATCACAAACATATGAATCATAAAAATTGAGTTTTGATAGTACAATTTTCTTCTCTTAAATTTCTATTCTAAAATTTTAATTTGTTTAGTTCGTTTGAAACTTATCAAAATTTAAAAAAAAAAAAAAAAAATTGGTAACAAATATTACTTATACGGTCATTTTTGAACAATTTAACCATATTATAATTCAATTATTTGAATAATACATCAGTTTTACTTTTTTAAATATGTAATAAATACTACAAAATTCTTGTTGTATATGAATTTCGTGTTATTAATTCTCAATTAATTAACATTCACATTATTTTAAACTCAATGAATCTTGGTTTGATGAAACTTGATCTACATGAATTTAGAGTTATTATAAATTGATTTATTTCTATACATGTATTTATGAATTTTAATGTGTATTTAAATTCATGTTTTAGCAACTAATTCTTATGTAGGAAATGTAGCATAAAAAGATAGTTCATTTGAAGTGTTTCATCATCACAAAAAAATTGAATTATAAAAGTTGAATTTTGAGAGTACAATTTTTTTCTTTTAAATTTTTATCCTAAATTTTATTTTCTTTAGTTCGTTTAAGACTCATTAAATCCTCTCAATAAACTAATCAAATATTATTTTTACAACATTTAGTTTGATTCTCATTTTGGGGGAAATAATGCATTTTGAATAGTTGATTGATGAAAATGTGTGATTAAAAATTAAAGAAATTTTTTGGATTTGCGTATAATATATTTTATTGAAGTATGTGTGATTAAAAATAAAAGAGAAAAAAATGAATTTTGGGAAAAATGAAAATCAAACAGGAACTTATAAAGTATTTCAAGATAATGTGCAATGCACGTTAAACTTTAACTAGTTTTTTAAAAGTATATTATATTGGTAATATTGAATATTAATTTTTTTTATCCAATATATGTATAATTTTGATTATTATTTATTTAATTAAGATCTTAAATTTTTATTCTTTTTAAAATAATTTTTATTATATGAGGAGGGTATGGGGATGAAAAATTATGGGAATTACAAAATCGTATATAAGAATTTCACATTATTGCATTGAACCCACGTGAATTCTATTTCAAATTAAAGTCTTCAAAATGTCTTTTGAATTCTACAAAAGCCTATAAAAATTTTAAAATGAAAGTTTATAGAAATTTATGAAAGACTTCCATTAATTATATACAAATCTATTAAAAATTCACGAAATTTACAAAAGTCATCATTTAAAAAAATACATTGAAATCTTCGAAAATTCCAATTGAATAGACCCTAGAAAAAGGTTTCAATTTGGTCAATCAATTATAAAATTTGTTTCGTGCATTGATTAATATGCTGAAGAAAAACATGCATTATTATTATTAGGGTAATTGGCGCAAAACATGGGTAATTAACACAAATCATCCTTATCGTTTGCACTTATTGAGCAAATCATTCCTATCGTTTTAAATTTGACATTTATAGCCCTATTTCAACCCTTCTTTGCAGAGTTGGTCCTTTCTATTTATTCCTGATTATATCAAATGAGTATTTTTGTCAAATCACTATTCATTTTTTAGTTTTAATGACTCAATTAAAAAATTTAATTGAAAGTTTAGTTACTGTAAATAAAATGTACACTAATAATATTATAATCAACTACATTAAAAAAAGATAAATCATAATCATTAATTTTTATGGGAACCATATTTTAGCTAGTAATTGACAAAAACGTTTTTAAGATAGTTCTAACTGATTGATATGCTGAATTTAATTAAAGTTGAAAAGAATGACTAACAAAATTTAGTGCATGCTTCTCTTCTACTATTAATTACTTAATTCGTTAAACATATTTGATCAAATGAATTAAACAAAATTAGATGGATATTACTTAACTGGAGGAGTAAAATGGAGTGCAAACAAGAAATTGATTAAGATTCTTCTTCGTAGCTTACAGGGAAAAATGATGAAATTAATTCACCATTTTTGTTGTTGTACTGTTTGCCAGACTTTATGTTTACATAGGAAAAATAATGATTTGACAAAAATACCCGTTTGATATGATCAGAAATAGACAGAAAGAACCAACTTCACAAAGAAATATTGAAATAAGGTTGTAAATGCCAAATTTAAAACGATGGGGATGATTTGCACAATGAGTGCAAACGATAGGGATGATTTGTGCTAATTACCCCGCAAAACATCCATATCTTTCACGTTTATCGTGTAAAACGTTCATACCTTTCATTTTTTGGTACAAAACGTTTCTACTTTTCACTTTCTTTATGATGAACATTCTTTTCACAAAAATTTTAACATAAAATGACCAATATACTCTCATATTTAAATAGAAGGAAAAAAAAGAACAAATTGTAATTATAGGCCAAATTTTTAAAAAAGTGCAAATAACCCACCGTGTGGTCATTTTATAGTTCGTAATCCTCAAAGTGTAACATCTCGCAATAAAATTTCAGACATTGATCAGAACTTCAAAATTTTTTAAATAAATCGTAATTATTTGAGCGATTATAGTTGTTCCTGAGTCCAACTCAAATACATGGAATTCATCCATCAGTGATAATATAGTCTCAATCGCTAAAAAGGGATAGTTAGATATATAAACTAGAAATGGAAAATTTATAAGAATGAATCATTTACCGTAGTATAAAATTAAAGAAAAATAAATAAAACAAATTCACGTACTTTGAGAGAATCAGAGGTCTTTTCAGCTCAATTCGAGTTCCATCACAGTGGTTGCTTGACTTGACCTAATAACGGAAGTCAAAGCCTTAATAGCTGCCACGACCTCCACCAAATTTGGCTGTTTCCACCAGTTATTGAACGTATCCAGATTCTTCGTCGCGGACAAACTTCAAGGATAAATTATTCGATATGGCATCTTCTGGATGACGGCCAATGGCGACTTGAGCTTGAGCCTGCCAATCGCTAGTGATGACGGCATGGTGAGCCGCTCGAGTCTGGCAATAAAGTGGGATTTGAGGATTAGGGTTTTGCTGGGATTGAGGATTTTCTGTGGCCATGATGGCGGGAGACACAGGGTGGCTCTCAGCCTTCAATACGCTGTCGTTTTGTTATTTGTCTAGAATGAAAGATGCCGATCTGTACCACATTTACTTGAGATTTTTTTAGGGGGTTATTTGCACTTTTTAAAATGTTAGACATATAATTGCAATTTGTTCTTTATTTATTTTTTTATTTGAATTTGAGGGTATATTGGTTATTTTATGTTAAAAATTTGTAAAAAAGACGTTCAGCGCAAAGAAAGGAAAAAGTAGGGACATTTTATGCCAAAAAATGAAAGGTAAGGATTTTTTATATAATAAACGTGAAAAATATGGATGTTTTGCATTAATTACCCTCATTATTATTATTATTATTATTATTTATAATTTTAACATAGAAGCAAACACACGCCGAAAGACGAGAGAATCAGATTATCGTATTTTTTGTTCAATTATAAACCATAAATCGAATAAAATAAATGTAAATGTCGATTGATACGCACACAAAAATAGAAATCAACAGAGACAACGCTTTGATCGAGATCTCTCCAATCCTACGATCCCTTCCTCCACACACTGAATTCACCGTTTGTCTCTCTCTCAAACTCCTCTCCGTATTCCCCCCCCCCCCCCCCCCCGCCCCCAAGATTTCATTCGAGGTTTATTTTCCTTCGAATCCCAATTGATTTTTATCACTCGGGCAGTGTTCTTTTTTTTTTTTTTTTTTTTCCTATTAAAAATTGATGAATTTGATTTTTGTTTCTTCGTTATGCAGGATGTTTCCAGATGTTTCTGCTGCAAATTTTGGGCATCCTCATTCAGGGACAGTGAAAAACACGTTATGTTTTTCTAGTGAAATCTTGTTATTTTTGTGAAGACTGTTTCTGCATAGGAAAAGATAAACTGGTTAGTGGATATGGGGAATAAATTGGGGAGTAGGAGACAAGTGGTGGATGAGAAGTACACTAGGCCTCAAGGGTTGTATCAGCACAAAGATGTGGACCACAAGAAGCTTAGGAAGCTCATTCTGGACTCCAAGCTGGCACCTTGTTACCTTGGGGATGATGAATGTGGCAGTGATCTTGAAGAATGTCCTATTTGCTTCTTGGTCCGTTTTTCTGTCTCTGCCTTCAAGTTTCTAATTTTCCGACCTTTACCATGTAGTTGACATAATTTTCTTGTATAAATGTAAAAGTTGGTTCATGAAAAAACCTGTCGATATATGTGCTTAGTTATGTATTCCTTTTGGAATGGTTTTAATGGGCACTTATGGGTTTCTGACTTATTCAGGAATGGAAAAGGAAACTCTTTTGGCGAATTAGTTAAGTATCTGGAAAGAGAATAAAAATGAACTGTATTTCGAAATTATGGTTAGGCTACTAATTATGCTAAAGAGAAATTGGAATGTGTTTTTACATTTTCTTGTATTTCGGAGTGGAATATTAACTGGATTATGTTTGTTCAGCTTTTCACTTGTATCATAATTGATGGTTGGCTCGGTTCATCTGTTTTTCGCAGTAGGATAAGGAAAATTATGAGATTGGAATGGAGAATTTTGAGAGTTAACAACTTGTACTGGATAATTTTTTTAACCTGTTGATACCCTAGGAATATTTTCTTTTGTTCAAACCCTTTCAATATTTATTATTCTGGATGTTTTCAGTATTATCCAAGTCTCAATCGGTCGAGATGTTGCATGAAAGGCATATGTACAGGTATATGATCAGTGGATTTAGTATTTGTATTTAGTTATAAATATGTAGCCATTCTAAATTTTGAAAGCCTTGAACATTTTGGTTCAAATGAATAGGTCTGTTTTATTTGTTTCCATGGCAGAATGCTTTTTGCAGATGAAGACACCTAATTCTACCCGGCCAACCCAGTATCCTCGATTTTTATCTGTTTGCTTTATACATTGTTTTGATCAAGAAGTTCGTTTGTTTGTGTCTCTTTTTATATGAAATCCTTCTAAGTAGAAGTTGTTAAGCTCCTACCCAAACTTATACAAAGTGGGAGGCATAAAGCCTATCTCAAGAGTTACATCAAGAGGAGAAATAAAAAGTATGCAAGATGGTTATGTATGTATATGTGCGGTTCTTTGGATGTTTTCATCTATATTCTGTTTGCCTTGCTTTTGGGTTTGTGCTATCCTTAACCATCAAAGATGTCCCTTCTGTAAAACCTCAAATTACGCTGTGGAGTATCGAGGTGTTAAGACAAAGGAGGAGAAAGGCTTGGAGCAAATTGTAAGGCTTATCGTTCTTGTTAGCTCATTTAACTTCCTTTTTTGAGGTTTCAGATGGCTGTCTGGCTGCATTGCATTTTGTTCTCATAACTTAAGCTTATAGGAAGAACAGCGACTTATAGAAGCCAAAATAAGGATGAGGCAGCAAGAAATTCTAGATGAAGAGGAAAGGATGCTGAAACGAAAAGAACTCAGATCCTCCAGCAGTATCAGAGGACCAAATGAAGTTGATTATTGTTCCACACCAGGTATCAGATATGAGCCTACATTTCCCACTGTAGGTTCACTTGCTTTGAATATGAGCACTTCACTTAGTTTCTTTTCCATCTGCAGCCCAATCCTTTAGTTCTGCTGTAGAAAGCGAGGAAATTGTTATCTCTCAGGAATTATGTGCTGCTCCAGCAATAAGACCATCTCCACACCCAAGGCAAAATAGGTAGACAATTTTCTTTGCTTTGTAATCCTGTATATGCCTACTTTACTGATATCATTTTACCGCTTGATTCATTTACCTTTCTGTCGTGTGGGATTTGTAGTTGAAATAACGATGTTTTGGTTTTTGACAACTGGCTGGAGTCATAAAAGTTCCAAGAGTGAATTGTAAAGAAATTCTTTATCCGTTTTAATTGTTCTTAAAAAATATTTTGCTACGAAGAAACTATCTGGTTTTTGTAGTAGCTTTCCTAGAATTGTTACAGTTGATTCTCGTACATTATTCTTACATGCTAGTTGTAAAATAGTTAAATCAACTGTAACAGCAAAGTTGAAGTCAAACATGAAGTAGTGTCACACGTTTTCTAATTATTGCAAAACTCATTATTGCAAAAAATAGGGCTCAAACACACCCCAAGGCTTATGATAGTTGGCCCAAGTGCATATTTGCAAGTTCTCTAATTATAAGTTCTTTCATTTGTTCATAAATCAAAATTATAAAGTAATGGTAGTATATTTATATTGCCTCGACATTATATGTTCTATACAATGGGTAAATGTTTTCCTTTTACATTAATTTAGCCCCTGTTTGACAACAATTAAAATGAGTTTTTTTTTTTTTTTTTTTTGTTTTTTGAAATATGAAATTTTTTGGAGATGAGTGGTTAAAATGTACAAAAAAAAGTTTTGGTTTTATGTCGGAATATTTTATTATGAGAATGTGTAGTTGAAAATGAATTTGAGAAGAAAAGAGTTTTGTTAGTTGTTGTCAAATTGGGGCTTAGTAAGTTAGCAATATGCAAATACCCACACATCAAACATATGCATATGCATATACACACACTTTTAACTTGTGAATATATTAGAACATGGAGAAGTTCTCGTTTAATATTTAATTTTTCCATTATAATCAGCATTTTGGGGCATGAAAAGAAGCTAATTCACGGGAAAGTTCATTACTTTGAGGAACATGCTGAAAATAATTATTAGAGCACCATGTATGTATGCGTTTTATATATGCTTAAAAAAATTGTGATGTCTTGACACAATGTTCTTCTTTGCTGACGATATCAAAGCCTAGTCTAATTATAGATACTTTGTTTTTTGATATAAGAGGCACAATATATTGAGTCCAGCAAACAGTTGTGTGTTAGTCATGCAATGTATGATTAAGCCTTACATTGAGGATTCATTTTGCTTTGCATCATTCTTTAAGCAGATTTCTTTGCTGTTCCAACAATTTGGGTTGACAAATATTCTTGTTATAAATTATACAGAAATTCTTTGCATCTGAATTCTTTGTCATATATTATCTTAACATTATTTTATTTATTGTTTTGATGTGATCTGATACAAGTTCCATTATCATATTGTATTGCACTCAGAATATCGGGAATTTTCTTTTTTTTTTTTAGTGTTTTTTTATCAGTTAATTGGTGGATTAGCAAGAGCTGTTCCTGTGATTCTTAGTAGATAATTTGGATGCCATGTCCTTTACAGTTGCTTACATTCTGACTAAATGCAGGGAGGATGAATTTGACCTGGATCTGGAGGAAATAATGGTTATGGAAGCCATTTTGCAGTCTATTCAGGTAATTATATGACCAATTAACTTTTATCTCACCAGTATGGTGAGAAAATTGTTGCCTTTAAGCCATCAAGAAGACTATATTGGGTAATATCTTTGATTTTGTTAATCTTGGATCTGCATGTCAAGTAAAAAGATTGCAAAATGAATAATGAACTGTATGTTGTCTCTGATTTGCATATTATGAAGTTTGAACACATTTGTGTTTGTATCCAAATTAGGGCACCAAGGTGTTAACATCTTGAATATAATCCCAAACCATGGAGAAATAGAAGATCTTTCTAAATCCTAGTCATCTCTGTTGCACCAGACTTTTAGGAGTTTTGGGTTTAGGATAAGCTTGTAAAGTCTTGTTATTAGAGCTAGTTTCCGCCAATGTCTAAAAAAGCTTAATTAGGTGTCTCTCTTTTGGGTTTAGGATAAGCTTGTAAAGTCATGTCCTTTTTATTCTATTTTCAAATCTATTAGCGTCCGTTTGATTGGACAAGTTTTCCATGGAAGGTGGAAAACGTTTTTCTTCTTTTTACTATTCACCTGTTTGATTGCACTAATTTTTTAGGGAAAACGTTTTCAAAATTTTTCAAGGTACAAGTTGTTGATGCACAAAAGTTAGAAAACGTTTTTCCACCATATTGGTGGGAAAATGTTTTCCACCTTTTTGACCGATATTTTTTTTTTAACAATTGGAACACATTCCAAAATCAATGGTAAAAAAATTATCCATTTAATTGACAATTTGCGTAAAAAACAAAGTCAAACGAATACAAAAAAATTTCAAAAATTTTTTTTTTTAATATATATATATATATATATATATATATATATATATATATTTTACTTGTTTGCAGTCCAAACAAATTTTAATACAGATTGTAAAAAAATTTATCCCAAAAAGTAACAATTTGCATGAAAAGTAAAGCCAAACGGATGTGGTGGAAAATTATACCAATCAAATACTATTAATTACAATTCCTTATAAAACAAATTTTAGGCAATTCAATTCCCTACCATTCATTTTCTTTCCACCCATTTGCCACCATTGCAATCAAACGAACCCTTAGATAATTTGAAGTAACTCCAAGAAAGGGATTGAATGTTTAAAAGAGGTGATTATCTATCAGTTGAAGCTATACTAAAGTTGATTGGGTTGATCGAAGAAGCTTAACTCAACTTAGCAATTTATGACTGTAGGTTTGGTAACATGTAGAACTAGAACACGTGTGGTTTCTAAGAGCAGTTCTACAGCTAGTTGTATGTTGAGGTATTTGAGAGTTTTTTGGGTTGAAGATAGCTTGAAGAATGAAGATTTGAAGTATTTGACCCATGAAATTGTTCAGTGATAACGAGACCACCTAATATATCCCAAAATCAAGGAAAGAATATAGAACTAAACAAGTTGAGAAGATGGTTGCTTCATCAAGTAGAACTTGGAAGAAACGTTGACATATTTGCAGTTTACAATCCACAATTAGCATATAATCTCACCATGAATCTTCAAAGGCAGTTGTTTGATTCTTTGTGTAGCAAGCAGGAACAACAGATTTTTTTCAATACCAAGTGTAAGAAATAGAAGATATTAGGAGTATCTTTTGGGTTTAGGATAAGTTTCTACTTTTTTATTTTCTGTTTTCTAGATGACAATTTTAACTTGTGTTTGTACTTCTGCAATTTAATGCTAGTGCAAGTGAATGGGTCAGAAATATTTACTTTCAGACCTGTGTTGGAAACTGCTCAATATTTGTATTATTTTACGAGATTGTTGTCTAGGTTGATCTTTAATTTTCTCCTCCGGCTTTTTGGTGACGTAAATGACTTATACTACTTTGTTATACAAATGTGGTGGTGATAGGAAACTGGCCAACCCCAAAATTTGCCCTATAGTGACGCAGCTCCATCAGAAGAATATATGATAGACGATCGTCACACCTCAGCAATGATAGGCCCGGTGGCTGGATTATCAACTTCTTCTGGTGGTCTTGCATGTGCCATTGCAGCCCTTGCTGAGCGTCAACAACTGAGTGGAGAGTCCAATAGCTATGGTGGGAACATGCATGGGAATAGCATGATGCCTGGATGTAGCAGGTTTTCTAGTAGGGAGGAGCAAGAATCTGAAAATGATTTTACTGCAGAGAGTGCCATTGTGGAATCACTCGATATCCAGCTGGCAATGACCCAGGATGCTGGAGAATGGGAAGAAAATAGATCTGAGGTAGCTGAAGTTGGAACCAGCTATTTGGGTTCACATGAATTGAATGATGCAGGAAGGCCTGATGCACTCCACCAAGTTGATGAAAAAGAGTGCACCTTCCAACACGTAGTTCCCGAGAGCTACGAGGAGCAGATGATACTGGCCATGGCTGTATCGCTGACTGATGCTCAATCTAGGGCAAGTGCAACAGGAGTTGCATGGCATTAAGTGTTCTTGGATAAGGTATTTCGAAATCCTTCATTTATCCCTCGTTTCCAGACCAACCGTCCTCCCCTCCAAAACTAAAAAAAAAAAAAAGGAAAAATGTCATCTTCTCTTTATATATATAGATGTAAAAGGGGAAAAATGATTCTAGTGAATGAAAGGTGTTTGTTGATTCCATTTCCGAGTACTGATGTGGCTGTATAAAGTGTAGTGTTGGTGGTCTGCCTAATATACCAGTTTAGAATAACATGCATGCATTGTGTTCAAAAATTGTCGATGATGGATAATTTTAAAAATACTCTCGACAGGAAAGCTTCCTTCACCCTCTTGAATTGTCAAGAGACTCGAATGCAGATGCGTACCATCTCTCTCTCCAGTTTTAAGTACACAAGAAATTGATAATTTTAGACAATTTCAATCTCTTAACACTGGTATTGTACCAAAAAGACATCAATAATGACAGTACGCAATGATGAAATCTTTTTCAATAAGATTAACCTGCCAAATCAAGCAATGCAAATAAGAAAAGGAATCAATTGCATGAGATGATGCTTTTTTATGAAGAAAACCAATCAACTCATAGGAAAAAAAATTACGAGATTGAAGTCCAATATCAAATTCAACGATATCATATGTAATGTGAGTATAAAGCTCTCTCTAAGTGATGCGTACCAAGATATGTAAAAGAGTGGCATATTCTAAGATTAAATTTTGAACAAGAAATGTATAAATTGTCTAAGCATGCGAGATTAAAAAATTAAAAAAATGTGGATATGAATGCTAAAAAGTTTAAAAAAAAATAGTAAAACATGTACGGGAAAATATGCAAGTAAAATGAAGGGATGTCACACTAATCATGTGAATAATGTTATTATGACAATAAAGCATGCATGCAACCTGATATCACATCACTCATTTATTTAACTACTTCTGAGAATCTAATTACAAGAAAATAAAATTAAGTGTTGATGAATGTTTTGGCTTCTCAAATAGGCCATTATCAACTGTTGATGAATGTTTTGACTTCTTTTTGGTCAATGTCAAGTGGATTTTGTTGTAGCCACTTTTGGCTATTGATCTTTGCGAAGTTATGCATTGTTGAAGCCTTAGTAGTAACTTTGTCCAATTGCAATTTGAAGTAGTTATATTCATGCCTTTTGATATTCTGTCGTGTACATATTTTATCCCTTCTTCACAATCAATCTTATTTTTCCCCTTATGAGGATTACTTGCCTCTATTGTGTGTTTTGGGCATTCAAATGTGTGATGGTATTCATTTCCCCTTATGAACAAGAATTTCATTTATTTGGAACAAGGATTATTCTTGAAATATTGAGAAATGAGAAGCCCTTTGCCAAATTCAAAAGTTTTGAATTTTGGCTCAATAGAGCGGGATTTCTAGGTCATCTGATCACAACCCAAGGAACAGAAATTGACCCAGGTAAAGTGGAAGCAATTTTCAATTGATCTCAGCCAACTAATGTTGGAGAAGTGCTCAGCTTCTTGGCATTAACATGTAATTATAGGAGATTCATTGAAGGGTTTTCAAAGATTGCCATCTCAACGGCTCAGCTAACGAGAAAGAACATGAAGTTTAAATGAACAAATAAATGTAAACAGAGCTTTTAGGAATTAAAATAGAAATTAACCTCAAGTCCAGCTTTGACCATACCTAAAGGGTCAGAGGGGTTCGTTATCTACAATGATAATCTAAGCATGGTTTAGGATGCGTACTTATGCAACATGGTAAAGTAATTGTATATGTGTTCGCTAATTAAGACAAATCGCAAATGCACGGATTACGTTCAAGTAACAAAGTGGACTTTTAAAGTTCAGATCGTCGGTCCCTTGAGGAATATTTATTTTAGATTACACAACTCTAATTAATTTAATTCTAACAAAGAAAATAAGTGCACAATAAAGATTTAATTTTGGAAAATAAAAAAAGTTAACTAAAAATCTACAAAATAAGATAACATAAACATTTGGTAATTTTGGAGGAAAACGTGGTTAAGATTCATGATTTCGCTGAGCCGACATCTAATTAATTTATCCACAGCCAATTAAAAAATTACTCAATTCTGATGTTAGACTCGATCTTCCAATTTTAGTTAATTACATTTCTCGAACGAAATTAACCATAATTGATTGGTTTAACCTACTATATTTTTATATTGATTACAACCAAACAATCGCATTCAATCTTTGTGAAAATAACTCATTGGGTCACCTAAGACTAGTGGTATATCTCTATCCACTACACAACCTAGGATTTCTACCATTTGATCTAAAATGCACAATTTTTTCTCAAACGATGTACAAATCACTATACAGAATCATTCTTTGGCAACATTAA
This sequence comes from Osmanthus fragrans, assembly GCA_019395295.1. NCBI lineage: Eukaryota > Viridiplantae > Streptophyta > Magnoliopsida > Lamiales > Oleaceae > Osmanthus > Osmanthus fragrans. The sequence goes on along the minus strand of CM033344.1, from coordinate 29,505 downwards.
TGAAAATGCAATAATCATAATAGTAAAAACACATGAAAATAAATATCTTAACATTAAAGAGCAAATATCAAAATTAATTAAAAAATAGGTTAAACTAACACCACAAATCTTAACACAAGAAACTTAGCTCATTATATATATATATATATATATATATTGTTGTGATCTTGATTTCACTCCCAAAATGCTAAGAAATCCAAAAGAAAAAGAAAAGAAAAAGAAACAAAATGAAAAGAAAAAGAGAAGAAGAAAAGAGGCAGAAGACGTAACCAGCAGAGAAAAAGCAGAATATAAAAATCCCAGCAGCAAGTTTTTTCAATTATAACTCTAGAAAAATTGCAGCCTTAGTCCCCAAAATATTGGAAAATGCCAAAATGGACCCTCAAGTTCAACAAGTGCCGCCTAGGCGTTGGAATAGTGGCGCCTAGGCACCTGGTCTCTGTCCAAAACCAAGAATAATTTATTTTTGTGTCATTTGCAGCTAAGTCCCTTAAATAATTACATGCCAGGTCCCTGAACTTTGATTTAGTAGATTTTGGTCCTCAATTTTGACTTTCATTTCAATTTTGCCCTCCATAAATTGCATCTCAAATCCTCCACTTTCTGACCTTGTTCACTTTGGTCCCCAACTTCAAGTTTTTGTATTTTTTTTGTCATTTTTTTTCTCCATTTTGCCTTGTTCTATTCCCTTGGATGATTTTTGCCTACAAAAGTATAAATTACACAATTGTGAGTACAATTCCACTCCACTCATCTTAATCAATAATTAGCTTGTTTAGGTATTAAATAAGTGTGCAAAAACACACTTATCAATATGTGTTGACTTCTCATTTTGATTACCACAAATAAATTGTGTTTATTTATAACAAATTGAATTCGAGTGTTTATGGTGATTATTGCAAAATTGATAAAATTGAAGACACAAAGATCGAGAGCAAGAGACTTGCAATTGATGTCGACATAGAAATTAATTTGGCAATTGATGGATGTAAAGACAAAAATAGAGCACTCGCGTCAAATTGTTTTGAAGAAAAAGTCAAACATCAAATATCGAGACATTAGACAGATCAAAATCATTCAAAAACATATGTCGATCAAAATTATCACGAATGAAAGCGTCCGGGGACATTCTGTCCATCTGGACGTTCGGATGTCCCCAACAGTGTGAAATTTGACAATTCTGAATCCTGTACCCAGTTCAGATTCGGATGTCTGGATTACTCGTCCGGATAAACAGAAGTTCTGGCGGTTTCACTGCTATAAATACCACTTAATCTTCCATTCACCAACAACCTTTTTAAGAGCATTGAAGTGAGACATATTGATCCCAACTACTCTACATTTCATTCTTCAAAAGATCAAATAATTTATTTCTTAAAAAACTTTTTGAGTGATTTAAATTATTAAAAATCTCATTTTTCACAGAAGTTTTTCTACTCTAACACTTGAGCTATATTCTTTGCTATCTATTAAAGTATTAGCCTACTTCTCTCTTAATACTTAATTTTGGCTATATCGTTCATTAAGAGAGAAGATTTCATTTGTAAAATTTATTTTCTTTTACTTGTGGGGCGTGTTGTGATATCAAAAAACTCAACATTGTATAAGGATGGTACTCCTTGTTTGTAAGTTATCAAAAGCGTTGTAAATGGTTGGATTACACCATAAGTCAATCAATATAGTGAAAAGGCTTTCTTCGTGCCGGAGAGTTTGGTAATGTAGAACGTAGATAATTATTTTGGATCGAACCTCCACAATTATATAATTTGCATTTTCTCTCCCTTTTACTTATCGCTTTTATATTTGCGTTTATCATTTGAATTTATTTATTTTGCCTCTACTTGTTTGTATTTAGATTAATTCTTTGAAAAAGTTTTTAAATAACCAATTCACTCTTTCTTGGTTAGTCATTCTTGATCTTTCAATATGCTTTTAGACAACTAAATCCGCAAGAACAAAACTACACAATGCATGACCTGGAGTTAACAGATGTAGTTCATGCACTAAAGATATGACGACACTATCCCTACAGAGTTAAATGTGATATTTATATGGATCACAAGAGCCTAAATGACTTTTTTCTTCACCCAAAAAGAATTGAACATAGACAACGCATATGGCTAGAATTGGTAAAAGATTATGATTGTATCATTCATTATCATCCAGAAAATGTCAATGTAGTTGCTGACGCATTAAGTAGGATATCTCACAACTTTACCCACTATACATGAATCATTGATCAGAGATATAGTTCACTTGGAATTTAAGGTGGTCTTATCATCAATAGATGTATGTTGCCATATGAATTGATACCTTCATATCTCAACCTACTTTTCGAGAGAGAATTAGGAGATCCCAGGCTAGTATTAGTGATCAATTTTTGCAAAAGATTAAAGGTGAAATTAGCATGGGCTAACGAAAGGGTTTTGAGTTACCTGGAGATAGCACTTTAATGTTTAAAGGAAGAGTGCGTGTACCAAAAGATGGGAATATATGAAAAGAAATATTTGAATAAGCTCACTTTGCCTCCATACTCCGCACATCTTGGAGGTATGAAATGTATAAAGATTTTCAAAGCATATTTTTGTGGCGAAATATGGAAAGAAGAATATGTCTATTTGTAGAGAAGTGCATGGTTTACCAGCAAGTGAAAACAGAACATCAGAGACTATCAAGATTATTAAATCCACTAGAAATTTCTAAATGGAAATGAGAGCACATCGCTATGGATTTTGTAGTTGATTTTCCAAATCAAATAGAGATAGTGATGCAGTCTGGGTTATTATCGACAGATTGACAAAGTCAACTCACTTCTTACCAGTAAAGATGACTTTTAATATAGATCAATTAATTCAGCTATATGTTAGAAAAGTGATCAATTACATGGGAACTTAGTCTCTATTGTGTCAGATAGAGATCCAAGATTTACTTCAAAATTTTGAAGAAGTATGCACAAAATAATGTGGATTAAGCTAAATTTCAGTACATCTTTCCACTAGGGCTGCACAAAAAAATCATGAAACCACAAATCGAACCAAAATCGTTGATTGAAATCGTTGGTTTGGGTACACGTAGACCCACGATTGTTTCCTCTCAAATCGAACCAAACCAAACCGTTTCAAAATTGTTTTGTTTAGGTTTCGATTTTCAAAAATCGCATAAAATCAAACCGAATCGTTTAAAATTCATTTAATTAAAACATTAATTTTATTAACTTATAAATTTTATAATTTTCACTTTTCAGAAAAAAAAATACCAATTTAGCAATACAATTTACAACTAACCCATTGAAATAATTATAGAAAGTAAATTAGATTCATCATTATTGGCCCATGGTTTAATAAGTTTACAACACATGTCCTCAATTGATATCTAAACTAAACTAAAATTATTCTCAAATCATATGAAATGAATATATATATATATATATATATATATATATATATATATTTTTTTTTTTTTTTGACAATCTAAATTATAATTCAATCGCTAATAGCCTTTTACCTGTTAGTCTGCTAATTTATACCCAAATCGCCTCTTTATCTCTTCTCTTTCGGAAAGTCTCTCATTCAAGCCATTTTCCCATTTTTATTTTTTTATTTGTTGTTTTTGAACTTATCATACATTGTAAGTTAAGGTTTGGATAGAAAAATGAACGTTTATCTACCTAGATTATTAATGAACTTGTTTGTGGTTTGAAAAGAACAAATGACAGAGCATATTGATTGTGTGGAAAATTTCAAAATTTCATAACTAGTACTACTACATTCTACTTCCATAAAGTAGATAAAAGAGTGAAATTTATCAAGTCTCAGTAAGCCTGAACTCTATCAATCTTTGTACGTCCAAACATATTATGTTCAATCCTTATTTGATGTCTCACTAGCAAGACGAAAGGAGTTTTAATCAAACTATAATAGCAGAATGTGACTCTACCTTTACCAATCGATATTTCACAATATGAAAAGCAAACAAGAAAATGTAAAGAAAAATGAAGAAATATGTATTTGTTCTATTAACATCTTTTAGCAATTAACTTTGAAAATAATTTATTCATGGGTTTTATAGTAAATATGAATGTAATTTAATATTTAACATTAATTGTTCTCGTTTAAACTTATATATTAAAATGTTTTAAATATATTACTATAATATTGATAGGTGAAATACGGATTAAATCCAAACCAAACTGTAAATCATGGTTTGGTTTGAAAAAATTTCAAACCGCATAAAATGATTTGAGTTGAAAATATAGCACAAATCGGTCAAATTGAACCGTGTTCACCCCTACTTTCCACCCACAGTCAGGTGGTCATTCAGAGAGGACTATTCATATTCTTGAAGACGTGCTTCAAGTATGCTTCCTAGATCTTGGAGAAAGCTTGGAAAATCATCTACCATATGTAAAATTTGCCTATAATAATAGCTATCGGAACGATCCCCTTATGAGGCTTTATATGGTAGAAGGTGCAGATCTTCGGCTCATTGGGATGAAGTTGGTGAGCAAAGAATTCTAGGGCTTAAGATTATTGAGTAAATAGTCCAAGATATTGAGAAGATCCGGACAAGAATAAAGATTGCCCAAGATCGAAAGAAAAGTTATACAGATAAGATAACAGGAAGAAGAATCCTGAGTTCAAGGTTGGTGACAAAGTTTTTCCAAAAATAGCTCCTATGAAGGGAGTTATTTGATTTTGGCAAAAATGAAAAGCTCCAACCAAGATATATATAACCTTTTGAGATTTTGAAACGTGTGAGAACCATGGATTACGAGTTAACATTATCTCCAGAACTTTCGGCAGTACACAATGTCTTTCATGTCTCTATGCTTTGAAAATATTTATCTGATCATGGCCAGATGATTAATCCTCAATAGTTAGACATTCATTCAGATTTAATATGTGAGGAAGCTTCAATAGTTATCTTCGATATGAAGATTCAAATACTTCGGAATAGAGAGATTCCATTGGTAAAAGTTCAGCGGCGTAATTGCCAGTGGAAGAGTCCGTTTGGGAACGCGAGATAAATATTAATGCTAAATATCCACAGCTCTTCGATAATCAAGGTAAATTTCAAGGATAAGATTTTTTGAAGGAGTGGAAGATGTAATAATTGTGAGGGTGTTTGGTGGTGATTAAAATTAAATTTTTTAGTAGATTGTGATAGAAGTTTTTGAAATGTGTAGTTGAAAAATTGTAAAACCCATAAAAGATGTGGTTAGTATTGATTGTTTGACTTTGATTTAAATTAAAATCAGATTTTAATCATGCCCAAACAGACTCTATATATATTTGAGTTTTAGACAAAATTAAATTTATTATTATTTTGGACATCTATTAAATTATTATTGAATTATCTCATATAAAATATTTAGATAAAACTTGAAATTTGCATATATCCACACTGGAATCTTATCCTTGTGTTGTATGAATTTTCTTAAATTCGAATTTCACGATAAATTTGTTTGTTGAAAGATCAATTTAAACTTGTATTAAGAGTCTTATTAAAATTCTAATTAGTTAACCGTCCTTATCTAATCACACCTATAAATATTCTCTTGTTGTTGCACTCCAATTCATACAAATTCAGAGAGAAAAAGAATAGAGAGAGAGAGAGGGAGAGAACTGTGAGAAAGAGAGAAAAAGAAAGGAGAGAAAGAGAGAAATGAAAGAAAAGAAAGGAAAATGAAAATGAAAAAAAAAGGTTTTCAAGCGCGTTCGAGATTTGTTGACAATAATTTCCAGTCTTAGGTAGCTCAAGTACATAAATTTTTTTAGGAATAAGGTATGAATTTCTCTAAATGCCAAGTGATTTTGTGTTTTCACTTTTTAATGTTTTAAGTCAAGTATTTTATGCGTTTTTATATGGTTCTAATTAAAGAATGATCTTTTGGGTAACACCATATGATATTATTATGTAGATATATACAAAATAGCCATATGGCTAAATACCATAAGTGGAGATTAAGAATGAGTATGACCTAAGTGAGAATGAGATAATCAGGTTTCTATCCCATTAGAAAATTATGTTATGTGCGTACTTTACTTTTTTTATTTATTAAATTGTGAAAATACTGACATGAAATCTGTACTAAGTGTATTCATATGCTCATTCCATATTTAAAATGTTTTCAAATGCTTGATTGATTGAAGTTAAATGTTGAGACTGTTGGTAGAGTCCGTGTCACCAGATCAAATTTTTTTTTTTCCTTTGAATATTTAATATTTAATTTAAAATTATTTTGCAATTAGATTTTTTTTTTTCAAAATTGATGGATTTATATTTCATTAGCGGATTGAATTTATTTTACATATTATAAGACAATAAAACAACTTATTTTATTCTGCAAAGTTCTTCAATTTTTTTATTTATTTATTTTTTTTTTTTGTATTACAAAATGTCAATCAACTTTTATAATGACTAAAAGAATTATTTAAGTAAACTTTGAGATATAGGTTTTGAGGCATTGCATCCGTAAACAAAAAAATCTGTACACATGACTTTTTAAGGAAAAGACCCGTTTATGTAAATTGTACAGCTGACAATCTCAATTACAGACAAGTGGTCAAACCATCCATGTAAGCAATAATAATAAGGATAATCACCTAGGAACACTTAATTATGTACCAATGACATGGTCCAATAATAATTTGTCACAGTGTAGGACAACTATTAATACTCTTAACTATCATTACATCACAATTTATTCATCCAAATACCAACATTCATTTGATTGCCTCATCATACCACGTGGCACTCGTATATATCATGGGAAAAACCAAATGTCGCACAAATAACCCAACCTCCACTCCCCTCGGTTATCTTGACTCGTCCACTGTTACAACAATAATGCTGCACGAAGAGGACCCTACACTGTGACAGTCAGCTGGGACGGAACTTGGAGCAGCTGATTTACTGGTTAGCTGGACGGAAATTGGCAGGTTTTCTACCGTTGCTGCCCACAACTTCTTCAGGCCCAAAGGCTGCCATACGGTATGGGCAGAAACTGTTTGGAACCTTTCTCTTACTCCGAAACATGCCTTCATTCTGTGGCTTGCTGTTCAGGGCAAGCTGTTGACTAAAGACAGAATTAAACACTTGGACTTGGACCGAAGCTGTGCATTCTGTGAGGTTGTGTGTGAGACTGCCTCTCATATTTTTTTCTCCTGTCCGTTCACCTGTTCAGTTTGGGATCAGATTCGCAAATGGCTGGGAATCACTCGTGCTATGTCAACTTTGCCTAGTGCTTTGAAGTGGTTGAAGAAGGAAGCGAGAGGAACTACTTGGAGGAGTAAGGTGAAGAAAATTGCTCTTGCTTCCACGGTTTATTTCATTTGGATGGCTAGGAATAGATGTATTTTTGAGCATGTTGTTCAGCATGTTGATAGTGTTGTTTGTAAAATTAAAACACATGTATACAAAGTCATTTTCACTTTGTATCCGTATGTTTTAATTCATTTTAACTCACTAGCGATGGGTAATTAGCTTTCTTTTGTTGGATGCTTCTCTTTGATTACCTGGATATGTCCGGTGTACATTTTGAGGTCTTTTGGTTTGTGATTTCTCGGGTATGCCCGTAGTATTTGTACATGAATTTTGTTGTCTATAATACTGTTTACCGGATCCAAAAAAAAAAAAAAAAAATGTGGGCTCTTGAATTTTTTTTTTTTAAAAATTTCGGATCAAGAGTCGAGGTACTCCATGTTTTTTTAAGCTTGGTTCCTGTTACAATATACAAAAAAAATATTCTTGGCCAAGATTACTGCCATTTCCCGGTTGGGGTCCCTCATTTCTACCGATTATCATGTGAATCAATAAAATAATCATGTCGTGTAGCTTCAATTTGGCGTGAGTGCTTTACAAACAAGTATTTCCGAGTCAGAAGAAAGTTGAAAGAAGGGAGCGAAAGTGTGAACTGAGGTCGATGCAGTTTCGTGTTTTCCTTGTCATCAGACGAATCAACGTACCTTTTGAAGAAGAAAGAGAATTTCTTGCTGGGTTTTCCTTAGATTTTTCTTTCTTCATCTTCTTCACGTGCTCAACAGAAAGAGAAAGGTACTCTTGAAGCCAACCTAGTAAATCTTTTCTTGTATTTTACTTTCTGCTTTTTTCCTGTGTGTAAAATAAATGTGAAAATGCATATAGGTACATGCTGTATTTGAACGTTGGATTTGATTGCTTTATATCATGTGAATCATGGTCATTTTCATGAAAATTTGAGAAAGATTGGATGTTTATGACGTGCTGGTGCTAAAATTTGACTTCTTTCCCATTTACTGAATCTTTCGGCCTCTACTTGCATATATATATATATATATATTTTTTTTTTTTTTTGCCTTTTTCCTTTTTCCTACTTGAGGGCTTGTCGAATAGGACTCATGTCTCAGTTTTTTGGTTATTTTTCTGATGTAAATTTAGTCCTTTGAGTAATGGGTTTGCTCACCCGATCTTACATTTTGTGCCTATATTTTTCCATTCTTCACTTGTGGGCTTGTTGATAGGACTTCAAGGTTTCGATTCTTCTAATGCATTTGTGGTCCTTTGGGTGTTAAATTTTTTCTTTAGATTTTAAATTTTGATATTTTTTATGAATTTACAGTTGGAAAAATCTTTAGTTGCGGGCATCACAGATTTTGATGGTTTTAAGTCTTCATTTTTGTTGTAAAGATACATTCAATTAGCAAGTTCGTTATCAAACTGTGGCAATGAACCGAGAAACTGATTTTTTTTTTTTTGATAAGTAATCTATCATTTTATTAATCAAAAGATAATACACAAGGTGTGCATTATCAATTTAAACAGGATAAAAACACAATAAATTAGGCAACCCCTCTATCGGGTTGGTAGTCACCGCATTAAACCAATTATACAATGTCAGATAAAATAATTCCCTAAACTGCTCTGTCGACTGTGCTTGATCTTCAAAACAGCGGTTATTTCTTTCTCTCCACACGCACCACGCAATGCACCCTGGAATAAGCTCCCATACAAGTTTGCTATCTTTGTCTCTAAGTTTTCTCCTCCATGCTTGCATCACATCCTCTATACGCCTTGACAACACCCAAGTCATCTGTTGGGCAGCCAGAATGTCATTCCACAGCCAACGCACACCATCACATTGGAGAAACAGGTGGTCGATCGTCTCCCCATCCCTTTTACACATATAACACCACTCTGTTATATAATACCCTCTTCTTCGAAGATTATCCACTGTTAACACCTGCCCCCTCACCACCGTCCACAGTAGAAATGCCACCCGTGGAGGCAATTTACTTTGCCAAACCCTCTTCCAAGGGAATGAATTCACCACAGGTTCTAGTAATGATTTAAAATATGTGCGAACCGAGAAAATGCCATTTGCTGCCCCCCTCCACCTACTACGGTCGTCCTCTCCTACTCGGATGTGCACCTCATGCAAGAAAGTCAAAAACAGCGCATACTCATCCAATTCCCAATCCTGTAAACCCCTCCCGAAGACGATGTTCCAGTTAGGACTCCCATTCTGTATAGTTAATACATCAATTACCATAGCTGATGGTTCCAAAGCAATGCGATGAAGAGAAGGAAACCTCATCTTTAGTGGTTGAGCTCCATACCAACAGTCCTCCCAGAATCTAACATTATCGCCATTCCCCACCACAAAGGTCAATCTAGTCTGAAAATCGTTCCATCCTTTTCTGATATATCTCCACAAACTTACCCCATACGAACCACGACCCTCAACCGAACACCAACCCCCCTCCATAACTCCATACTTCACCCCTATGATTTCTCTCCAAAAACTCTCCCTCTCCATTCCAAACCTCCACAACCACTTGCCAAACAGGGCTTTATTGAACAGTACAAGACTCCTCAATCCAAGACCCCCCACTGTACTAGGAGAGCAAACGTCGCCCCATTTAACCAAATTAGAATTTGTTACCTTAGTTCAGATTTCTCATCTTTGTTTTTTTAACCATCCAGGCCTTGCTTTTGGTTTGGTAAATTCCTTTTTGCCTCCAAAAAAGCAGACCTTGCTACCAATTATTCAGTCACTTGTATCGATCCTTTTTATTCACGACCTTCGTTAAGACAACAAAGTTCTCAGAGTTTGTTACCATAGTTCAGATTTCCTGTCTTCGTTTTTTTCAACCTTTCACACCTAGTTTGTGGTTTGATAAATTCCTCATTTTCTTTGCAACTGAAAAAGCAAGCCTCACTACCAATTATTCAGTCGCTTGTATCGATCTTTTTCATTCGCAACCAGTGTTAAGTCAAAACCAAGTTGAGAGTCTATAGTGCTAGAGCATGAGCTATTTCTAGCACGAGTGGCTATTATCTTTGGAAGACTTGAGACATGAAAAGTGTTTCTAGAGTGTCTATATAAATTATAAAATATAGTTTTTCAAGTTATCTATAATATATTAAATATTACATCAATGGAGAATCATTTTTTGGACGATTTTGACCCATTTCAATAATATCCAACTTTTTGTAAGTTTACGAGATTGTTGATAAATTCCGCAAGTGTACGAGATTGTTGACAAGTAATCCGTAACGAGTTACGTGTATCATCTCACGAGGAATAAATTCGAACTATAATGTATTAGTTCTCTATCAAATTTGATGTAAGTGATACAAAATAGATTGTTTATATTTGTTATCCTAAGTTAAGCTATGAATTATGTAAATGCGTTGTTTTTCTGTCAAGTTATGGAATGAATGTATAGGATTTTAGAATCCATGTCTTGGCATCTATTTCAATTCTTTGACTAAGTAGTTTAGCGTTGTTCAAGTGTTTGTGACAATCGATAATCCTATATTATTCGACTTTTTTTCCAAAGATAAATCAAACTTATTCTAAGCACGACCTAACCCTATTTCTTGTCTAAATTTATATGCAAAGACACGTATTCAATCACAAGCTTATTAGACGAGATTGCACATGCTACAAATGCAATTCCCAACATCTATTGCCCATGTGTTAATTATGCAGTGTTCCAAACCTAATGTGAGCTTTCCAGCACTACAACAAGCAGCATGTTATCTAATTGGTGATCAAGTGATCAAATAACAAATTAAGGGTCCATAACCAATCAAGAACATGAGAATTTACTAAACTAATTACTATAAATTAGAAATAAATGACCAATGGTCTCATCATCAGCCAATACAATATAAAGTTTAGCCTACATATTTGTATATAAATTACACAACAAGTTAGGAAAAGACATTACCTGAATTAAAGAACAAAAGGAAGAACTTGAAAACTCAATTTCTTTGTCTTGACTCTTGAATATGAGCATTGGATCTTCAATATCTTGTATTAATTGCCTTGTAAACTCTTGTTAGACGTCTTCTCTGCATTTTATGGTTGCAAGATACGACGGCCTCTAATGGGTTAAAAAGAGGCTAAAAGTTCATACCACAAAGAGTTGGACTTAAAGGAAATGAGCTCGTTAGCTTTTGGGAACATCCATGCGTACACATGGGTGTGTGGCTTGCCCACTCATGAGCAAGCCATTTTAACCTTAGCTAGTGATTTGGGATGCAGGCCTATGCGTGCGCATGGCTTTCCACTTAAATTGGTCCTTAAACTTTTTTGCAGTTGCATTTTAGTCCTCCTTTCCTCTTCACCCCGTTGTCTTCTAGTCTCGTCTAATTAACTCCTAGTGTTCTCCAATCTTCGACATGAAGTTTGAATCAACTTCTGAACATTTGCACTTTAGTCTCCGAACTTTGGATTTCTTTCATTTTTGTTTCTTTCATCCAATTTCGCCATTTTCATCGAGCCTTACCAACAAACACAATTAATACAGATTTAAGCCATAATTCATTAAAATAACCAACTAATACTCTAATTTAAAAACCTAAATAAGTGTACAAAATACACTCATCACTTATCAGTATCCACAACATTGCTACTAACTTGATTCAAGGTGTGATAAGACCAGCCAGAAATACATTGAATCGATCCTTGGCAATGCACTTCCTCTATTTCTCAATATCTGTAGAACTTAAATGCGATTAAGCTGTCTTCAATTATTTTGTCATATATCTCATTTGCATGACCTGTATCATTATATTCATATCTCAAGCTGTGTTATTGTGTGAATATGGAGCCCACGATCTCATTAACTGGAATCTCCTTATTCGATGACTTCGCAGATAGCTTTAATGTTGGACTGCAAACACATGATTTATGTTCCATTGCGTGCCTCTGACTCAGTGCTACCAGCTCCTGAATGCTAAGTAGCTAGGGTTAGGTAGCTAAAGGAGACTGGTCTTCTTGAAAGATTTTTCTTGAGATTAATTGGACATGAATATTCTGGTGGGGACATGCTCGAGCCAAGGGAAACTGATATACCTGTTCTTCTTCTTGTCGTGGTTGTGCTTCCCTTGGTTACATACTTCTTACTAGGAAAATGGAATGAATTTGCAAAAAACAAAGAGAGGGTAAGTTCGATTGCTCAGAGAGCTGTTGAAGAAGCTCTTGTCATAGAAGACATGGCTGCTGCTAGTGTTATCCCTCTGGTGCCTTTTCAAAATATTGGAAGTAATCAGTGTGCGAGATGCTCTGGTCCAGCTACAACTCGGTGCTCCCGGTGCAAGTCTGCTCGATATTGGTATATACTCAAATTATTGACTTAATGATAAACCTTTGTGAGCTTGACCAAGTATATGTTTATGCTGTACCTTTGTCTTGCATGTTTTTTCCATATTCCCTTGAAAATCTTTTTAATTAATTTTGACTAAAAGAGAATGGAATTTGAATGTTATATATCATGCTTCATATATAATCTATCGCTTTCTGTCATGTTCTAATGGTCATATATTTTGTTTTCTTAATTTTAATAGAAGTTTTATGTTTTGCTTACAATGTTTTGTGTAGGTTACAAGTTAATCTAAATAATGCTCTTTACATGTTTGCTAGTAATGCATAAAATATGTTTAAATGTTTTAAGAATTTATACTCTTCAATTACAACATTTACACAGTTCTGGGAGGTGTCAGATTATACATTGGAGGCAAGTTCACAAGCTTGAGTGTGAGCAATTGGGAAACAGCTGCAGAAGTTCATCTCCTAAGTCTGCTATGAGTGAAGAATTCACCAGAAAAGCCTTGCTTGATGAAACCGTTGATTTAAAATTATTTGAATACAGGCAGCAGCCTACGCTTGAGAATACATCTTCAGATAATGTTATTAATCATCGTATAAGCGGACCGGCTTCAACTACTTCTGATTTGATAACAAATGCATCTGGATTACCCATGATAAATAGAAGATCTGTAGACAAGGGTACCTCTCTTAAGAACTACAATGACATGTCAAGGGAAGCAGATGGAGCCATATTAGAGTGTCATGGCCCTGCTTCTTGTAATGATGTTGTCTGTTCCACCTTGTTGTATAATAGCCCAAGGAAGAAAGCTTCTACTAGACATAAGGTTCTAATTCTTATTAGTCACATTATCTAAAGCTTTTACATCTTTCTATTTATATATTCAAACTTTTGTTTACATTATGCTGCAGCAAAGAAGTGACCCTGTTCTCACAGAGAATCACGACAACATATTTGGTCCACTCAAGGATGCACATGTGCATTCAGAATGTGATGTACAGGAAAGTGTTATAAAGGAAATGCAAAGTCATCACCCATTTGAATATGGATATAATTGTAGTCGTTCAAACTCATCAACTGCGTGCAGTAATCGGACAAATTCACGGGACACTCAAGTGAACTTGATTGATGCAGAAAACTTACCTAGGAAAGGAATCACTTCTAATGATGAAGCACCAGGCTTAAACCACTCTTCTCAGAGGACTTCAATGAGAAGGAGCAGTAAATGCAGAAATTCATTGCATGCTCAAGGAACTAAACTGCATAAATCACCAAAATCAGGGGCAAAGACATCTAGAGAGCAGTCTTTCTCAAATTTGGATATCAAAGGTCATATTGCTGACAAATCAAGTAGGTATCATCGATTGCTATTCATTGCAATGGACTCTAGCTTCTTCTGCTTACCAAATTGTTTTAATGCAGCAGTTGCTAGAATAAAGGATAATGGCCCTTTACTGGGAAGCAATGGGGGTGCAAGCCTAGGAATTATGAGGGTGGTTGGTTTAGCGATGTCACCAAGACCTGAACAACAGGAACTTATGGAAGAAAATGTTGAGAGGTGTAAGAAAGTTAAGGTCAGACTCTAAAAGGAGATTTTCCCTCATTTCTAACAGATCAACAAACAACATTTCTAACATTTTGGAAAAGACTTGATTCTAATTCTTCTGAAACTGCCTGAGCATCATTGATACCTGATTCATGAAATTAGTTAACTTGTTAAGAAACTCTTCTTATGGTAGAGCTGTAACAAATCAACTAACAACATTTCTAGCAACCGCTGCATTAAAACAATTTGGTAAGCAGGAAGAAGCTCCATTGCAATGAATAGCAATCCATGATGCCTACTTGATTTGTCAGCAATATGACCTTTGGTATCAACAAATTCAGATAGAGCTGTAACAAATCAACAAACTCAACAAACAACATTTCTAACATTTTGGAAAAGACTTGATTCTAATTCTTCTGAAACTGCCTGAGCATCATTGATACCTGATTCATGAAATTAGTTAACTTGTTAAGAAACTCTTCTTATGATATCCTGTTTTAAGGTACAGATGCTATTTCCATATGAAGAATTCGTGAGGTGCTATCATTATGAAGTTCTCAACTTGTCACCTAGAGGACTTCTAAATTGTGGGAACAGGTAATTGCACTGTAGCTTCTTTTAGTTTTATTTTTATTTTTCCAGATTTTGTGAATCTTTAATAAAATATTAAACTAAGTCAAAAAAATAATTCCACATCGGACTTTGTTAATAATACTTCATTTTCTTTTTATTTAATATGCTGCAGTTGTTATGCGAATGCTGTGCTGCAGTGTCTGGTTTGCACAAAGCCTCTGACCGTTTATCTGCTTCGTAGATCACATTCTAGAACTTGTAATTTTTGTCCTATATTTCTATCATTAAATTGTTGGCAAAGGCATTTTGCTATTGCATGAGGAAGAATTCCCTAAAATCTATTATATCCAGCAGGTCGTGCAAGAGATTGGTGCCTCCTGTGTGAGCTTGAGCAACATGTGATGATGTTGAGAGAAAGTGGGAGTCCTTTGTCTCCTGGCAGAATTCTTGTGCATATTAGGAGTATTAGTTGCCAGCTAGGTGATGGAAGTCAGGAAGATGCTCATGAGTTTTTACGGTCTGTAGCTATCATGGACGATCTCTCACTTGCTCTCCCCTTTCCTTCTTTTTGATTTTCGAAGACCAAAGTTTAAACATCTTCTTTAGGGCGTCGTTTGTCCTCATTTACTTCCTAGAAAAAGTTAAACATGAATATGAAGTTGGACTTCAGAATTTTTCCAGAAGAATCTGAACATAAATTTTGTTTATTTATTTTGTACTAGGCTTCTTGTTACCTCCATGCAATCTATATGCTTGGAGGGCTTGGGAGGAGAGAATATGGTTGATCCCAGGCTGCAGGATACAACCTTTATACAGCATACTTTTGGGGGACGCCTTATGTCAAAGGTGTTTTATCATCTCTAAGTCAATCCAAATTTTGCTGCATCTGAAATATATTTGTTGTTATATATCGGTATGTTAACCTCTGGAAAGTTCTGCTGCATAAATCTTATTACTATCAGGTTAAATGTTTGAGATGTCATCACGAGTCAGTGCGATATGAGAACATAATGGATCTTTCATTAGAGATATTTGGTTGGGTTGAATCTCTGGAAGATGCATTGACACAATTTACAAGTCCAGAAGATCTTGACGGGGAAAACATGTATAGATGTGGAAGGTGAGTTAACTTGCATCACTTTCCCTGTGATTTTCACATTCTGTGGTTTATAGTCAAATAGTTATGGTTCTTAATATATTTCTATAAAAGATGTGCTGCATATGTTCGAGCACGGAAGCAATTGAGAATTCAAGAGGCTCCAAACATCTTGACTATTATTTTTAAGAGATTTCAGGTATTGCTCTGTTATGTTTAATGTTCTCTTCATAGAATCAAAGAACAACCGGTTTACTTTTTAGATTTCTATATTCTTCTATTTTCATCCAGATGTTATTATAAATATATACTTCTATACTGAGAAGCACGGATTTGGATACATATTTCAAATATGATACGATACGGCCATACAGGTACATCAATACAACTTTTAAACAAAACTTATTGACGCTTGAATACGTATCGGATATGGGTACGCAATAATTTCACAAATATCCATGCTTCTTAGCTTCTATAAGTACTGAGCTTTTACGTGTTTTCAGGCATCTGTATAAATTTTATTAGCTAGGACACAATTCAATTGTTTGGGCCTTGACAGAGTATCCAATTCCGCAAACTTATTAAAGCTTAACGATGTTGAATGACAAGATGCTAAAAATTAAAAACAGTTAAATAACTCACAAGCGTATTCCGGATAGTGTTTTTCTAGAGATTTTATAACTTGTACATCTCTGTTACATTCAGATTTTAGTTTTAGTTTCTGATTTTCAGTCGATGTAATCTTGTTCTGTAATTTTCAGGAGGGAAATTATGGTAAGATAAATAAATGTATCACTTTTCCTGAAAAGCTGGATATGATCCCATTTATGACTGGAACAGATGACATACCTCCGCTTTACATGCTTTATGGGGTAGTTGTTCATTTGGATACATTAAATGCATCTTTTTCTGGACATTATATCTCCTATGTCAAAGATCTACAAGGCAATTGGTTCAGGATTGATGATGCGGAGGTAAATTTTTCCTCAAAATTTACGGTATTGATTAGTCAACTTACGTACAATTAGTTCCATTTCACCTTTTCCTAATCCCTTTTCTTAACGTGAAGATGAAAGCTAGGGCCTTGGTGAAATTAGTTTCAGTTTGTTCATAATGATTTTGGTTACAATATCCATTTGGTTGTCAAATGACATAATTTAATGTATGCTTTGCCATTTTATTTTTTATTTTCCTATTCAGTTATTGCAGGCAAAAGTCCCCATTTTTTTGTTCTTTTTTGTCTCTTTTCTTTAGTTATGTTCTCTTTTTCTTTCTTTAAAATATAGATTCCCTCATTTGTTGGTAACAACTATCAACTAAGCCGTGCCTAAGCGATCAAATTTAGAGGGTTCACTCTTGTGGACAACTCGCATTACTGGAGAATCTTTTCATTATGGAGCCTGCAATCTTTTATTTCTCTTGGATATTGGGATCCATCAAATATTTATGTATTTAATATGCAGGTCCAGCCAGCAGAAATGATGCAGGTGATGTCGGAAGGAGCTTATATTTTATTCTACATGAGGTAAATTTCATAGCGTGAGTGAACTCTTGTAGCTACTTTTGGCTTGTTTTGCCGACTTTGTAGGACAAATTATGATATGTGGATTTGACATCGTTGATGTTTATAATTTTGTCCTTGTTTCATTTTTAAGACCCTCAGCTTTCTATTTTTTGCATCTGCTGATAACAGTCTCTAATGATTACCCCTTTGCTAAACATTGTAATAAAGCATTTACGATTCAAATATGTTTGTTCAGGTCATCCCCCCGACCGACTAAAGCTTGCACAAGGAAAACCACAAGATATCAAACTCCTGGGATTCAAAAGCACTGGCCATCAAAACCCCAGAAGTCTTCGGTGCAAGAACAAAGTGAAGTAAGTTACAATTTTGTCAGCTCAGAACCTTCTCTAGTTTGGAGGTCCGACCCAAACTGCGGTGTTATTCTTAGGAGAGAGAATAGAAATGGAGGAGCTCCAATTGTAGAGACTTATGTGAAGGAGTTCTCAGATGCTGCATCAAGTGACTGGTCCCTTTTTACAAGCTCAGATGATGCATCTTTTACTACTGAGAGCACCAGAGACTCTTTCAGTAATGTCGATAATTTTGATGCAAGCAACGTGGATCCAATCTCTTCCTTCTTCAATTCTTTGTATTCTTCTCAAAGAAGCGTCTCATGCAGCATATTTGCCGGAAGTAAGCCCGAGACAAGATTTGTCTCGGAAAGGAGGGGCTATGTGTTGGATTCTCATCTACCTAATAGGAGAGACGAAGGTGGAAACCATGGCAGTGTTAATTGTGGATCACATGTAAAATATGGGAAACGAAAGGGTCCTCAAACTTGTTATCTTCATTGTAAAATATAATTTAGATCATTGAAGCTAGTTAGATTGTACAAACTGTTGGTCCTTAATTAATTAAAGAAGGAACTTTGCCAGAAGTGATGTATGTATTTTTCGAGATATAAAGGTTGTCAAGTATCGAGTTGGGCCCTTTGATACTGGGTCCTATCAACAGGTTGGCCCTCGCCCAGTAGTTTATAGGAGCCCAGGCAGACTCTTTCTTCAAGATGACTGCCATATTTCCTATATAATTACGGGTCTTTGTCCTTACGTCACTATGCCAATTTGATGGCAATTTAGGTGTTAATTAAGTGATTGAAATTTGAATCTTTTAAGAGCATTGCAATTTATTTCGACGATTCTCTTTCTTTGGTTTCTTTTTCCATTCCTGGTTAGGATTTAACATAACAACAGTATTCTTTTTCCAACAGTATTCTATAACATAACAACAAAGTTTTCGACCATTTTCACGTTATAGCATTGTCCGATTAGATTGAAAACCATAGAGAAAAATCAGCAAAGTCAAAATGAGTAGTATTCCAATAATTGACGTGCAAGATTTTCCATCAGAATCCAAGAATTTGTTAGAGGTAGCAGAGGAATTGGGATGCTTCAGGATAATCAATAATTCAATCCCTTTAAATTTGACGTCAGGGATGAAAACAACAGTGAGAGAGACATAGAGTTACTTGATCTTTCCATGGAAATAAAGCAGACTAACAGGAATGTAATCGCCGGGAGCGGGTACGTAGCACCCAGTAAGGGTAATCCGCTTTATGAAGGATTGGGTCTTTATGACATTGTCTTCATTGAAGCTGTCAATGAATTTTGTGACCAGCTTCAGGTTTCTTCTCGACCAAGGTATCTAATTCTGGGCCTTGTATAATTGGCGAAAGGCGTTTTCTTCTCGTTTTGGAAATGCATTTTTTACTCCTGCTATGGGGAAGACTGTCTATGATATGGTTTCTTGAGTGAGAGAATTCTGCAGATCGTAGTCAACCGGCTTACAAATCTTCTCCCACGAACACCATTTTTTCCTAGTCCTCTCATCAACTTCTTCCCAATATAAAGAAGATAAAATGGAATTTAAAGTCCTAAGATCAGATTTAGGGACACTTGAGTACAGATAATAAATGTATTGACATACTTGATGACACGTCTCAGTAAAACAATTCGGCCACCTTGTGACAATAGTTGTATCTTCCAACTCGCCATCTTTTTTTTTTTTGGGAATTTTCCCCACCAACAACTGTAAATGCGGGGCTGTTAGCCTTCCTAATATAACCGGAACTCCCAAATAAGTTATAGGAAATAAACCCTCCTTAAAAAAGCTCAATCAAAGAATCTTATTCTTGTGTCTCTGTACAATGTTTAGAAAATAAGATGGCTAATTTCTCTTTACTAATACGCTGACCCGACCATTTCTCATTAACACCTTCATTGATCTCTTACTTCCATTAGCAAAGACAACAAGATCATCTGCATAAAACAAATGAGACACCAATGGAGCTCCACGGGGAGGGAAAAAGTGACAATCTGCCCCTCTTCAAATTGCTTCCTCAAAAGTCTTCTTAAGACCTCTTCCATAATAATAAATAAATATGGAGATATGGGATCACCTTGTTGAAGCCTGCGAGAAGATATAAAAAAACCTTGTGTGGTGCCATTTTCCAAAAGATCCCAAGACATGAACCAAGAATTGCCAATCCACTCTATCGTAAACCTTTGCCATGTCCACCTTCACCATCACGTTCCAACCACGAATTTTCCTATCCAGCGAATGAGCCATCTCTTGAGTTAAAGTAATATTTTCAAAAATATTTCGTCCAGGGAGAAAAGCACCTTGTTCTAAAGATATGATCTTAGGGAGCAAGGCCGTCATTCTATTCACCAAGGTTTTCGAAAAAATCTTATATGCCACCGAGCATAGACTTATTGGCTGGAATTTATCAAACCCCTTAGGACTTTCCACCTTTGGAATGATAATAATATAAGATGAAGAATAAAATCTTGGTAAAGAACCACCCTCAAAAAACTCACCTGCCACCTCCACCATATCCTTCTTGATAAGTTCTCAACATTTTATAAAGAAAGCAGAGGAAAAACCATCCGGTCACGGGGAACTATCCATTGGAATTGAGAAATTAGCAGTCTTTACTTCCTCCTCCATAGGTACTTTACAAAGCTGTTCCCACTCCTCAACAGAGAAGCTCTCCTTTATAAACTTGGACAAGTCTGGCAAAGCCTCTTCATGTGAATCAGTAAGGAAATTTTGGAAAAATCTACAGCTGCAGCATGGACTTCTCTAGGAGTCGAAAAAAATGATCCATCTTCCAATTTTATATTGGCAACTCTGGAGTTTCTTTTTTCTTAGTGCTATAACTGTATGGAAGAACTCGGTATTAATATCACCCTCACTTAGCCAATCTTCTCTTTGCTTGTTGTGATAGCCGGATTTCTTCCCTTTTTACCACTCTGAGAGCTCTATTTTAAACTCTAGGAGCTTCCTTTCTATCTCATCTGAATAACTTCCCTGCAAGTCTCTTCCAGCTCCTCTTTTTCATTTGAAAACCACCCAATAATTTTTTTTTTCTTTGCAAAGAATTGCATTTGTCTTTCACTATGAAGAGGTTCTGCTACTGCAAGTATAGCAGTAAATTCTGGACAGTTTTTGAACTTGATCTGCCCAAATAAGAATCTGAGAGATAATCTACAGTTTGTTTTCTCTTCTTTGTCAATCTCACCATCAGATACTGTTTCGAAATTCATCTCCACATTCACATTTTCTTTCTCATCCAAATCTACATTTACTTCTTCCATTCTGCCACTCAAGACTCTGCGTAGATCTTCTTTCCCCATCTGGCTTCTCAACCACTCCTTGAAATTCCTCATCATCCCCTCCCTACCATCTGTGATAGCAATCTCATCCCTAATCACTATTTCCTTTCCTCCCACATTCTCTACACTTCGTACCTCCCTCCTTCAACAGGCCATTCCCTTACTCTTGTTCAACTTGCTTGGGTTGATTATCCTGTTTTGTTTCTTCAATCAATTCAATCCTAACCCCTAATTGTTTTTCCTCCCCTCTATCTTTCACTTCCACCCTGATTCCATTTTTGATCCTCCATTTCGACTTATAGTATCGCAAGTGCACAGTTCGTTTCAAGTAATAAAGTGGATTTTTAAGTCCAAGTATCTTTCCCACAGAGATTTAATGATTTGACTATATTTAATTCGACCTTAACCCAAACAAAAGACGTGGTTTGAGTTTTTGTAACTAAATTGCAATAAAACTAATAATCTACTTATGCAAATGTGAATGAATCAATTAAATGAAAAGATGGATTATACTAAAAGCAATTTAAATCAAATGCAAGTTGAAATAATCAATAAAATAAAAGGCGTACTAGGTTCACAAATTCCCATGCAACGATATATTTCAACCATAATTCTACAATTTGACAACACATTTGAATTGTGACGAATCAATGTTTCTATTTTATTCAAAACTTTCTTTCGATTAAGTTTGAACCATTTTTATATACGACACCGACTATATCTCTATGACAGGAGCAAATATGTATTTCTATCCCCTATTGGACCATATGATAATTTATACCTTGTCGAATCTCTTTTTCCTCTTTCGAATGGATGAAATAAACCACCACAAATCACATAATTATATGCATAATAATTATGGACTCAAATCAATGTATATAAACCATTCATCAATTCAAAATGCGTTTTAACATCAAAAATATAAAACTAGAAATTGAAATATCACATCACATGGTTCATCATTCACCTAACACAATAAAATCTAGTCTAACATAGAAAAACTAAGAAAACAAAATAAATAAATAAGAAAATACATTACCCTATCGATTCTTGAAGTGAAATCTTGAATTTTGGAATCAATTTTCTCGTTCTTCACCTTTTTCTTGCTCTCCAATATGTCAAAACTGTATATTAATGCGTAACTTCTCTATTCTGGACGTAATTAGGGTTAAAAAGGGATCTAAGATGTGTTTCCATAAGATAGTTGATTCAAATAAGGAAATCAAATTTCTCGCACCGGAAGCCTACTATACGGCTGCATAGTGTTAATCTATGCGGTTACATAGTTATAGAAATTAGGGGCCATGTTCTTGTTGGAATATCCTATGCGGTCGCATAGGACTTACACTATGCGGCCGCATAGTGTGCACTTTTTAATTCTTGCATTTTGGTCCCTAAATTTCATTTCTTCATTCTTGAACTTCTTTTGACTTTCTTCTTCCTTCTATGCCTCGTATCATTACTCAATTTGTCCTTGGCTCACTTCAATTCTCGATTTTCTCTTCGGGTCAACTTTTGAATAATTCTACTTAGGTCCCTGAAATTTCGTTTTCTTCCGTTTTGGTCATTTTTGCATACTTTTCATTTCATCCATCGATGTAGCCCTACAAACACAATTTGTATCAAATTAAGTCATATTTCAACATATATATATATCCATAATTGTCCATATTTTGTTGCCTAAATAAGTGCGCAAAACGTACTTATCACGTTCCTTCTGGCCCTTAACCTTTTCTTCCATTGTTTCCTTGGTTACTACATTTGGTTGATTAACTTTCTGACCCACTCTACAAAAGGCTTCGGTAAGACCTTGACGACCACATCTTGAACAATAATATCTTGGTTTCTCATACTTCACTTCCTGCCAAATCTTTCTTGTTGGAAATGCAATAGGAAAACCCTGAGCTGGCTTGTCATTTAGGTCCACCTCCACATAGTTCCTTGCCCCTATAGATCTAGTACGATTCAAGGTGGCATGGTCTGTGCTTAAGTATCGACCAAATCTTGAAGCCAAAATCTTCAAGCAATCTCCATGATATAAATGTAAGGAGAGGCCGGGAAGAAAAATCCATTGTGGAGCCATTGGTGATTCCCTATTCAAATTAAAGTCTAGTGTCCACTTGAATAGTCGAAAAGTTTCCCCTGCAACTGATCGAACTTATCTTGCCCACGCATGGTTAAAACCCATCTCATTTCTTAGCTGAATCAAAACATGCATAGAATCCATATAAAGCTTATAACCGAAACCTCCCGCAGCCCTA
This sequence comes from Osmanthus fragrans, assembly GCA_019395295.1. Lineage (NCBI taxonomy): Eukaryota > Viridiplantae > Streptophyta > Magnoliopsida > Lamiales > Oleaceae > Osmanthus > Osmanthus fragrans. The sequence continues at coordinate 6,249 of CM033344.1, read as the reverse complement.
AATTTTGATGATGTTCAACCGAATTGTATCAATGTTTGGCCTGTTCGTAAAAAACTTGAGCACTAGAGCACATTTGAATTCCTATGCTATTTTTGACTTCTGGCTCTGTAAAAACAAAGCCCAATTCGCCATCAATGGTTATTAGAGCTGGTATTGAGCCGGAATCAAGGTGGAATCGAGGAAACGAGCTGAGCTGGAGCTAAGTTGGTTGCTTTGTTAGTTAGTTAGTTGTTATGCAAGAATAATTAGTTAGTTGGCAATTGTATAGCTGGCATAGCAATCATTCTTGTATGCTATTTATACAACAGATGTACAGACGAGTCATTTGATTGATTTTGCAATACATTTTAATTCTATACATTCACCATTTCTGAATTCAATATGGTATCAGAGCAATACACACTTCTGCATTTCTAATTTTCATTCATTCTATCTTCCAATTACTCAATCATTTAATTGTTGATTCTCACATCAAATGGAATCACAACAATCTGATAATTCTAGAACATCGGTGAACAAATCAGCTGTTGACGATCCTTCAAGTCCATATTTCCTTCACCATTTTGATAGTACATGATTGATCTTGGTGTTGCAGCAGCTAACTGGAAATAACTATGCCTTTTGGAGCTGGGCAATGACAATCACGCTATCGTGAAGAATAAGATTGGATTTGTTGATGGATCTATAACAGAACTTGAAGGAGGAAATTCTGATTTGCTTAACTCATGGAGTCAAAATAACAACATTTTTATTTCCTGGATCCTGAACTGTATTTCTAAGGAGATTTCTGCTAGTGTAATATTTGCAGCCACGACGTATGAAAACTAGACAGATCTTAGAGATAGATTCCAACATAAGAATGGACCATGTATCTTCCAATTGAGAGGAGATCTGATGAATTTGGTTTAAGATTAGAACAATATAAGTGTTTACTTCACCAAACTTAAAATTATTTGGGAGCAATTATCGCCCTACCTGCAATTGTGGAAAATGCACCTGCGGTGGTGTAAAGGAGTTGAACAATCATTATCAGATGGAATATACTATGTCATTCATAATGGGACTACATGATTCCTTCTCACAAATTAGAGGACAAATACTGTTCATGGATACTTTGCCTTCAATTAACAAAGTATTTGCACTAATCTCACAAGAAGAAAATCAGAGGAAGATTGGAACTCAAATAACATCTGAAGTTGATCAAATGGAGGTGCAGCCTTTGCTTTTAAGATTGACAACAGCAAAGTAATTCATCCTGGATCACACAACAATTCTTCAAGGGGAAATATCACAAATAGCAAGAAGAAAGAAAGACCTTATTGCACACACTGCAATTTCCATGGCCATTCCATTGATAAGTGCTACAAGATACATGGCTATCCACGGGCTATAAGCAATGATCAAAGATAATTCAGTTAATCAGATTTCAACTACTGCATCAATTCCTAAAATTGAAGATGGACAAAATAATCAACAGCCAGGATTTGGAAATTTTGTGCAAAACCTCAATGCTATATCGACAACTAATGGCAATGCTATTTTCTCATCTGACTTCAAGTTCAAATGCAGCGTCCTCAGATCATCAAGACAACAGTATTGTATCATATGTAGTAGGATATGTTACTCCATATCAGTAAATCAGTATTTTTCATGCAAGGACATTTGAATGGTGGATTCAGGTGTAACTCGACATGTCTGTTCTATTGCCTCTGCTTTCATTTCAATGAGAATTCTGGATAACTCTACTATTACTCTACCTAATAACACACAGATATCTGTTAAATTGTGTTGAGAAGTCAGATTAAGCCCAAGCCTTATACTTCATGATGCCCTATTTGTGCCACAGTTCAAATTTAACCTATTGTCTGTTAGTGGTTTGGCAATTGGATCACATCTCACCATTAGTTTCTTTCATGACCGTTTCATCATCTAGGAAGCCAAAACCAAGAAGATGATTGGCAAGGGTGATAAGCTGCACGATTTGTATATCCTAGACACCAAGGTTCTGAATTCATTTTCAAATCTTGCTAATGATTTTGTGAACAATGTTTCTATTCAAGTTTGGCACTATTGACTTGGTCATCTTTCATTTAGAAAGTTAGAATGTTTGAAAGACCAACTTTCATGTGATGTATCTTTATTCAATAAAAGCACTCCTTGTTACATTTGCCTTCTTGCTAAACAAAGGAGGTTGTCATTTGAATCACACAATCACCTTTCAAGGAATCCATTTGATATTGTACACTGTGACATTTGAGTCCCATATCAAGTTCCATCATATACAAGACATAGATTTTTCCTAACACTAGTAGATGATTGTTCAAGATTCACATGGTTGTTCCTATTGAAACAAAAATCAGATGTTGCAAATGTTGTTCCCAGATTTTTTAAGATGATAGCTACTCAATTCAATGCCAAAATAAAAACCTTCAGATCAGATAATGCTCCTGAGTTGGCATTCACTGATTTTTTGTGTGTGCTGAAAATGGAGTTTTACACCAATTCAGTTGCGTTGAAAGACCACAACAAAATTTAGTTGTTTAACGTAAACATCAACACCTTTTAAATGTGGCAACGGAACTACATTTTCAATCACGAGTTCCTATCAAATTCTGGTCAGACTGTGTGTTAGCAGCTACTTTTTTGATCAATAGAACACCATCTCCACTTTTGAATCACAAAACACCGTATGAAATCCTACATAAGAAAGCTGCAGATTACTCATCATTCAGGGTATTTGGTTGTTTAGCATTTGCTTCGACCTTAATTGATCACAGAAATAAGTTCCAACCAAGAGCTCGATTATGTGTCTTCTTGGGATATCCCTCTGGTGTTAAAGGCTATAAGTTGTATGATGTAGTCTCTAAACACATCATATCCCAGGATGTGGCAGACATCATGATTGTTCTACATCATCACTGCCTCAACCTATTGAAGATGTAGATGATCACTCCGATGACCAGCATTTGAGTGTTTCCCTAGCTACGGGTATTCGAAAATCCCAGAGGGTCAGCAGACATCCTACCTACCTTAAAGATTTTCATTGTAACTTGTTATCTTAAGAATCTCAGTCATCTCCACAATTGCCTTATCACTTTGGTTAGTATGTCTCATATGGAAAGTTAGGCTCTACATACAAAAATTTGGTCATGGATGTTTATCTCACCATGAACCACAGTTCTATCATCAAGCTGTAAATCATCCTCAATGGCGTGCAGCCATGAAGCTGGAGTTGGAGGCTATGGAGCAAAATAAAACTTGGTCTGTGGTTAGTTTGCCAACTGGTAAACATTCAGTTAGATGTAGATGGATATATAAAATCAAATATAATTCAGATGGAGCCATTGACAGACACAAAGCCCGTTTAGTTGCAAAATGATACACTTAACATGAGGGGATTGATTATTTTGATACTTTTTCTCCAGTGGCCAAGATAGTCACTATCAAATTACTACTAGCACTTGCAGCATACAACAAATAGCACTTGGTGCAATTGGATGTTAATAATGCATTTTTGAATGGAGACTTATTTGAAGAGTATACATGGATTTGCCTCTTGGATATAAAGTTCCCAACAATGTGAAACAGGGGGAAAGACTTGTGTGCAAACTACACAAGTCCATATATGGACTAAAATAGGCATCACGCCAATGGAATTTAAAATTCTCCCAAGCACTGATTCAATTTGGTTTTGTCCAGTCAAAGGCTGACTATTCACTGTTTACCAAAGGACAGAGAATTCAATTTATAGCCCTATTGGTATACGTGGATGACATAGTCATCAATTATCCTAATATCTAAGTTATAGATTCATTAAAAAACTTTTTGCACTCTCAATTCAAGCTAAAGGATTTAGGGTCTTTGAAGTACTTTCTGGGAATTGAAATAGCCTGATCCACAACTAGTATTGTCATTTCCCAAAGGCATTATACTTTACAATTACTCGAAGATACAAACTATCTAAACTGCGAATCGGTTAATACCCCTATGGATACCAAGACACATCTCAGTATAGATGATGATGATCTTTTATCAGATGCATCTCAATACAAAAGATTAATTGGAAGATTGATCTATTTGGCATTGTCAAGACCTGATATCACTTATGCAGTCCACAAGCTAAGCTAATTCATTTCTCAGCCCAGGCTACCACATCTCAAAGCAGTGCACCATTTACTTCGATATCTTAAGAATAGCCTTGGCCAAGGCATTTTCTTCTTAGCTTCTGTCCATACTAATAATGGTTCACATCTCAAACAACAAGCTATCTCAAATGCAGATTGTGGCTCTTGTTTGATACAAGGAAATCCACAACAAGTTTTTGCATCTTCATTGGGGATTCCATGATCTCTTGGAAATATAAATGACAGGCAGTCGTGTCCAAATCATCAGCTGAAGTGGAATATTGAGCTATAGCTGTCACCATCAGTGAGATTGTTTGGATTAATCAACTACTGAAGTAATTTCAGACAAATTTCACCTTCCAGCCATTCTCTTTTGAGATAGTCAAGCTGCAATTCACATTGCATCTAATCCTATCCTTCATGAGCATACCAAACACATTAAAATCGATTGTCACTTCATACGGGATAAAGTAGCTGCTGGTGTGGTCAAACTTCTACTTATTCGGTCACAACACCAAATTGCAGACGCATTTACCAAACCTCTTCAAGCCTTCGTCCTTATTCCCTTATTATCCAAGATGTCTGAAAATAATATTTACAGTACAATTTGAGGGGGAGTATTAGAGCTGGAATCGAGGAATTGAGCTGAGCCGGAGTTGAGTTGGTTGCTTTGTTAGTTAGTCAGTTGTTATGCAAGAATAATTAGTTAGTTGGTAACTAAACAGCTGACATAAAAATCATCCTTGTATGCTATTTATACAGCAAATGTACAGATGAGTCATTTGATTGATTTTCTATACATTCTCCATTTCTGAATTCAATGGTCACCATGTTCTTCATCATTAAACTTAGTTTCTACCTAAAAGAAACTCACCAACCCGTCCCTTAACTACCTCCAGGAAAGATCAATTCCACACCTCAGCTCCTTTGTCCGGCTGTGCCTCTGTTGCAGACCCTCTCCTTTAAACCCCACTAGCGCCTCAATGCTCGACAGGTTGTGGTAATTGCCATGATGGCACCACCCTCCAAAACCTTCATCCAACTCATGAAACCAAATCTCCTACAATCTGGAGTCTTCACTGGGTTCTCTCATTTGATCTTTTCCCAATTAATCATAGATCTGGAGTCTTCATTGGTTCTTGAATCTTGCTCACCTTATGGATCTAAATCTGGATTGGGGAAATCAATGATGGGGCTGCCTGATTGTGGCCTAAGGCTTGGCTTGGCTTTGTTGTTATAGATCTTAATCTCCTCCAGCAACAATATATTTCATCGTAACAAGTTGATACATGTTTGGAGCAACTATAGATTTTGCAATGTAAAGCATCGTGTGCAATGCAAAGGAGCTAAAATAAAAATTTCAATAACTTTATTTGTTTTGGGACCAAGGGAGTGAGCATTGGAAACACCTCTAGAACTAGTGGATTTAGATCATCCTCGCCTCTATGTTCCTTTTACATTTGAAGATTATAGAAACCATTGGCTCCCAACTGGATTACGAGTTGGCGAAGCTTTAAACCTGTTGCATAAAACCAGCTCAATCAGCTTTTCTCTAGTGCATCATATGTTCAAGTAATCTTACAGCTATAGTAGTCTCCATTTGTGATTTGTTCTTGGACTAGTGATTGATTTTGATGAATATATTGTTGCTTTCCTCGTTCATATTCATACCTGTTAGACTTGGTCAACTTTGGGTCTCTTTACTAAATTGAGAAAAATCTCTCATCCTGGTAACAATAATGTTATTTATTTGAATATGCTAATTGTTCAAAGTGGAAATGATCCTCATGTGATGCGACATTGAATCATAAAACTAACAAAGTGGGTTTCATATCCAAGGTTTTAAAATACGTAATGTATGATAATGCGTTACCTTCGAGCATCTAGCATTACAAGTATATGCATGTCTTTGTGAAACATATGCGTTTTTCAATTTTGAATATTATTTTTAAAATAATATTAATATTCTTTGAACTTTATATATATTTTTCAAATTTTCAAAAGAAAAAAAAAAAAAAACTCTTTAAATTTTCAACTAAAACATATTAATCAAAATCATAAATACTACAATTACTTGGTAACCAATTTCTACAATTAGATTAAACATAAACACCAACTTAAAAAA